>OU744278.1:26423574-27701908 GCA_916610125.1 Cheilosia vulpina | reverse complement strand
ATTGTTCACTTATAATTTCCAGAAACTTTTTCTAATCCCTCATGTAGACTTTTTCTAAAATTCAGATTCAAACCGTACTCAGCCATTATCTGCTTTTAAAAATTCTGTCAGTCAAATATCAATTCCTGAAGTCTTTTTGTTTTTCAAACGGTCGATGATCCTCTAATTACCCGATTTGCCTTTCCATTTAAGAGTATATTGAAACGTGAAAGTTTTTGGGGTGACTAGTTTTCCCGTTTTCTGAAAACCAAATGTTGATTTTATAGAATATTTTGACACTGACACTTTGGTGATCGGTTAAAAGGCGCGTTTACGTTGAGAGTTTGAAGTTATCAAGTCGCTTATGAAAGGAGTTGATTGTGCAATTCTTGGTAATGTTTGGAACCAAAAAATCGGTTTTGTCTTGTGCCTTTGCACATTTACCCCAAACGATCAATTTGCTTTGCTCTAACATTTTGGAAATCGCAGTGTTGCAAGATAGAGTTTCATTCATTTGAGACTTTCCATTTCCTCCTGGAGAATCCAAGAAGAAAATTCCTCCAATTCCATCGTACGCATATTTTTGTTGCTGATTCAACAGATAAGCCTTTCTTTAAACTGTTTCTCTCAATAGCTCGGAATCGTTATGTGTTTCGTGCTACAACTCTTAATTAAATGCGTATTGCGTGTTTTTTCGTAGACCTTTATTATATGATTCTAATCAGCGGCCAGTCTTCATGTGCCTTAAGGGGGTAGTAAGTATCCTTTTTTTTAGAAGTCATCCACAAATAGAGGACAGTTGGTAACCCTACTAATAACTGACCATTCACGACGCGTACTTGCTTAAGCCTTGCCCACTTTCCAGTGAGGCTGTGTGATTAATGACAGTGCTATATTTATACAGGAAATAGGCACGACAGTGTCTCATAAGTTTGTCATCGTCAACATGCGCTGAATTATGATTTCATATTGAATGGGTGACAGAATATAAAAACAATCGATCACGTACGTAGATATGTAGCTAAGAATTCAACTGAATGATATTACCTATTCACTTTCAATAGAACTATAAATCAATCCTCTGACACACTGCACACCCCATCAGCAACACTGTCCAGCGTCTGGCAGCAGTTTGCATCCAGCAGCCGATAATGCAAATGCAGTTTGATACCCACCACGACGTTGCACGCTACCACGCCACACGACACCGAACAGCAAGCACTATTCACCAAATTAGAACAAACAAAAAAAGAAACGTCACTCCTTCCTCTCCCAGCTCCCACCCGCTATTGTAGATAACCGTTGTAGACGGCGCGCGGCAACAACAAAAACGACTGCCTTGCTTAAGTGTGTTGCTGTAGCTCTGGCTGTGCGGTGCCCTGTGCTGTTGTTGTTCCATACATTTCAATCGAATTCAACCGAAGAGGTCCACAAGTGCGCCTTTTGTATCAAACGAATTCAGTTTGTCTTCAGCTCTCCGATTGAAGTTTATTCGTCGTTGCGGTGTCTCCCTGCGTGTATTTTATTTCATTCGTTCGTTGTTAGTTCTTTCGGCGTCGGCTGCGTTTGTTTATCTTCATTTTTACCACTATCTACTGTGTGTCCTCGTCAGTACAATTTTTTGAATAGAATTCGTGTAAGATACAAGAAATCTGTGAACTGTGATTGTGTAAATAATTCATTTGTTTTGAAAGCATTATATTGCAAGGATATCGCATCCTTTTGCAATCGCACACTGTACGCGCCCGCGCATTGATTCCTCAGATTGGTGTGTGTATGAGTGATAGTGCCGGGGTAATCTACCAGCATCCCAAACGTTGTCACAACAGAACAGAAGAACAACAGGCCATCAAATCCAAAAAGTATTCAAGCACAAACATCAGGTAATTTTTACTGCTAGGCTGGTCCCGGCTTCTATGGTGAAATCGATTTTCTCCTTTTTATCCTACGGGGATGATGTGCCATTGGTATGTGTGTGTGGGTGGTGAAAGATGAATCTGTATATGCGGTGATGTTTGCCTTTTTTTTTGCTCTCCTCCGGATATTCTGTTCTGGGTTCATGTTCGGAATTTATGTTTCGTTTGAGTTGTAAAGATGGTGATTATGATTATGATGACAACGATACACGATACAGGTACTTTCATTCATTTTGAAACCAACAAAGTGGAATAATGGCTCTTCCATCATATTCGTTTTATATTTTTCTATATGTACCAATGGCAATAACTATCCTGCTGCTCCCCAACTGTCATCCATCCACGAGGCATTAGAGAAAGGATGTGGGTGACACTGACAGGGACAGCACAATGGAACACTGTGCTACTCTTCCCTTCGCGTTCGCCGCGAACTGAGTATGAGGTTCTTTCTTTTCCTTTGTGCAAAATAACGAAGGGAGAGATAAAGAGCGAAAATTGTTTACTTCACGAAAAGGAAGTCCTGGCCTTGACGAATGAAAGTTTTAATTCTTTGATGCATGTGTTTAGGAGAATGCTTTCCCTTTGTGACGAAAGGAAGATTGTGCGAATAACGAGAACTGAATCAAAGTCAAACACACGGGCCTACAAGAGTTTTGAAGAAACTCTTCTAATGAAGTTGGAATTGGAATGCAAATGGTTTTTTTTTGCAGATATTTTTTTTTCATACCGATCCTGTTTGGCATCGCAAGGTCAAGGTCCTCCCATTCTCATTAGATCGCAGGTTAGTTTTTAATTTCAGAGCAATCGACCCATGTTTCCCTTTGGCATTCTTCTTACAATTAATTGCCACAAACATCTTCTCAACCTGGTGGATGAAAGCATCACCATCTGTCTTCTTTTTCCCAAGCGAACAATCAAACTATTTCATTGGCACGTTTGTTTACGTCAAGTTTCCTTATAGTGAACAATTTGTAAACATTTCACACATTTTTGGGAAAATATTCGAAATTATTCTTTCGCAGGCGCTGACGTTTTTCCAATCAGCTCGGTTGGAGTAATTGATAGGTGAACTCCTCGAAATCGATTTGCAATTTGGCAGCTATTTCAAACAGTTTTGATTTGTTTCCACATTCTAGGTAGGAAGGTCGATTTTGGATTACAAAGCGAAATTGATTTGGATACGTGATAAGTCAATATGAAACTAGTTCGCATTGCATAGAAATTTGTGTTTTTATCACGTCCGGCCTTTCAGCAGATTTTCTAATAACAAATGGAAGTTTTTGGAAAATGGTCGTTTGTAGATAGGTATTTGTATACCTGCCAATGAATATCGAGAGCTATATTCAAAAGCGATCAAATCTTTTTTGATGCAGTAACAAAAAGAAAGTTAAGTTCTTTATTAAGATTAAGAAAAAAATGGTTGAACAAGTTTTGAGTAGCGAAATTTCGAATAACAAACCTATTGCCATGCGGAAAAACACCTAGTAACTGTTTCTTAACAATATTTAAACCCGTTCCACATACCAGTGCATAAATAATTGCATAGTCCGAACTTAACCTCATATTTGTCAATATACAAAAAGTATGTCAAGACTTGCGATAATTTGTTCATCCATAGGCAGCACTTATTGAATAGACTAGAATATGATTCGTGATAAACGCAACAGTGAGTGGTGTTTTCTGGGTGTCGAACCACGAATCTACAACTCAGCTTAACACTTTCATCCAATTCATTATATATAGTTGGCGCAACAGGTTCTCACAACCATTCGTCTTGTGTGAGTTTTTATTTTTGGGACGAATGGAAGGGATCTACAATTATATGCCGAGTTCAAACGGCCAATTGAGAAGCTCTTTCATGACAGTTATACTCTCGGATGTTTGTCAGACGTTCGCGAGAGGTGGTGCAGTGAAAGAAACCTTAAGTTAGAATTTGAGTTTTTTCGTGATTTGAACCCCTCGCTTAGTAGTCCAGCGCACTAACCACTAAGCCACTGCGCCGACAAATTCATCAAATTCGTTGAATGCAATAAATTGTTTTTGCTTTTTTTTTAGTTAAAAATATGTGGGTGTATGGCTTATTTTTAATACCTTCTTCGACAATAGCTGTGTTGAGTTTCCATTTCTTTTTTCTATGAATGCTCTCGGTAGTATTCATTTTTTACAGTAACTGTGTTCGGTCGCTGTACCAATTGTATACACTTCTTCTTTGGTTAACAAAAATGAGTAAAAATTTACTAAGCGCCCAAGAAGAGCCTTGCAGAGGCTAAGTCGACGAAGTAGTTATAGAGGATACAACCCACTTCCTATGTCACTGTCCATGTCTCCAAAACTCCAGGAAAAAATTCCTAGGAAGATACTTCTTCCAAAACCTGAACAAACTTTCTAGCACACCAACAGAAAAAATCATGAACATCATCAAATCATCAGGATGGTTTGTATACGACGACACACAGTAAGTAAACTTTGAATAACTAAAAGGCTCACAGAACAGGTCACTACGGGTAAGGGATAAACCTTTGCCCCCTACGGGTATCACAATGGGTCAACTTTGACCTGAGTGTGGCGCGAAGTATTCCTCGTCGGCCCACAAACCGAGCCTAACATACTAAGGGCCGGTTTTTTCAACCTTGGCTATCCTTAATCATCGGTTATTCCAAATCATCGAATGTATTTGTTCAGCAGAATATTTACCAGAGAATCTAAATTGGTTAGTTAACGCAAGAAATCGATAACCAGCCGATTTTACGCGGTTAACGAGATTTAACCTTTGATTTTCTAGAATTTCATTAATTCAATATTTTGTAAGTTTGGGGAAATATTGAGAGAATGCGAAAATTATTGCGACGGTTGTGGAAGAAGTTGCGATGAGGCCCAATAATCGGTTAACAATTTTTATTGGATATGGTTCAATTTTGTTCTCAAAAATTAGCTTATTGTCTCACACCAACAAGATTTCACTCCTCTGTTTGTATCAGATTCCTGTATCATTTGATTTTGTCATTTATTCATTAACAAATTGCCTAGACAAAAACACACGGACCCAGAAAACAATGAAATAAAAAAGTGATCATAGATTCGGATAATCACTGAATTGGCAAATAAACTGGAAAAATGGAACGAATTGTCGCAATTGGTTTGGTAAAAGTGAATAAACGATGAACAAACACTCATTGGTTATCACTGATTGGGAATCATCGGTTAATCTAAATCGATGGTTACCTAACCAACAAAAAAAAATCCTTGTTAAAAACTACCGAGATAAAAAGATTAATTATTGCTCACTATTAAAAAAACACATTTTATCAGTTTATATTAACCAAGTTTTTATCAATCGAACAGTTTCAAAAAAAGAAGTCATTTCTAAAGCTATTATGCAAATTTAGAATTAGCTCTCAAAAAAAATGCCAGAGTGCAACTATAGTAGGACAACAGTCGCGCAAATGGTTTGTCTAATTAAAATGTCCACTACACACACAATTGAAGTCATTTATCGAAATTAGCTTGCAAAAACTGTTTGCAATTAAATGTACTGTATTCCTCGTGATTGGGAAATGAGCTATATCTACGGTGACCATAATTTAGAATTCCAAATAGTGAACAATAAAAACAGAAATTTCAAAATAATTTTCAATTAGCCAAATCTTTATTTCATTTAATAAATAGATGCTTTATAAAAAAGAACTTAAATAGAACACGTTTTTGAGTAGTTGATTAGGTACTTGTTTCCGCGTTCAGGAAGTTAGTTAGAATTTTGACGTTAATTTTTTTTAATAATTTAATTGAAACATGGAACAAATAATGAACAGCATTTAAAATACATAAAATTTATATATTTCTGTATACAAAAAAAAAAATACAATAATAATAATGAGCATCGTCTACAAACACAAAACTATTTATTATAATAATGAACACCGTTCATGTTTTCATTCTGACTGCATTTGAGTTTTTGTATTGGAACTTCGGTGAAATTTTTGTAAAAAGCAGTCAGTTTACTCAATATTTTGATTGCGGGGAATCTTTGGGGAATGCCACCACGAAGAATGGGGAGAAGGGGAATTTTCACGTCTCTGATGGAGAATTTTATTTAAAGCGCTTGGCAACACTCAGAGCGCGGTTTTATTAATTTTATGGTAACGTCACTATAGGAATGGAATGCGTGTCAACAGTCGTTACAATATTAACCACGGTTTGAGGGAATATTGATGAAACTGTTAGTTTTAACCTAGTTTCCTTTAACAAGTTAACTCGTTTTTTTGGTAATACACGCGAAACGGATGGGCAGAATGAATTTTGCAGAAGCTGTAGGGACATTGAAGAAATAGAACCTATTTGGCGAATGCCCAGCCCAAATCTGGTTGTGGAGGCAACCGCCAGAAGAGTACCCATTTACCTACCTAACTACGTCCTAAAATCTAACAGAATTGTTATTAAACTTAGAACTTAGTTATAGGGACTGAAAGTTGTACCTTTTTTAGCCTTTGACAACGTTCACCACTTGTTCACTGAATATTGAAAAATTCCTGAAAGCCAGGACAAGTGGTTCTTCTTTGCTTTTCGCAAAACGCTTACAATCTACTTAATTATTTTAAATTAACATATATTTTTCGGAAAAATAAATTAAAAATAAATGACGCAATGATTTTTATATGAATACGGGCTTTTATAAACTTTCGTAGGTGAATTTCCGCATACATTTTTTTCGCAAAACGACAAAAATTATAAAACACTGAGTTCTTCATTTTCATTTCATATTAGATAATAGGAATCATTCTTTGAGTCTATGCAAAATGGGTCGTACGAATGAAAACTTACTTTGCTAACGTAAGCTCGAAAATTCGAACAAAGCATTTACTTCAACGGCAAGTTTCTTTGTCGCCAATTCTCCAATATACTGGAAGTCGATATGAGTAAATCTGAGCTTCAAATATACCGACGGTGTCTCAGTCAACGTATTTGATAGTTTACGCCACCTTTGACTTTATTTAACTGACAGTCTTCTTTGTAGTCCTGATATGTATTTCAGACATTTGGAAAAGTGTAACTTGAGCAAACTTCTGTGTAGAACCCTTTGTGAACTTGTCTGTTGACACTGAAAGTCAAATCACATAGCTGAACTGAGAAAGTTTATTTTTTTTCAGATTCTCTGCAAAAATTCGATTGCATTAATATAATATATTAAAAGACTCAGCATGACCTAAGAAAAACGAGAAAAATAGACATTGGCGTGTGGCAGCTGGCAGTGAAACACATCGCCTGCTAAAAGGCGCTGGCACTACATTTCCAGCGTATTGCACACATGTAGAGTACTTGTATCTATACCGCACCACGTGGCATTGGTGTATAATTTTAGAATTATGAAATAAGAGAAATTTTGTTTTTCCATAACTTATTATAATTTTTATTGAAGATCTATATATATAAAAATTGAGCATTAAAATTGTGTTCGTTTGTCGCCGATTCACGCCTTAACGCATATACCGATTTTAATCAAACTTTCACACATTTTTGGTATTGGTCTATATATGGTTTTTGTGAAGTTTGGTTGATGTCGGAAAACGTATGTGTGCATGCGTGAAAAAAAACATGCATTTCAGTACATTTTGGTTTTATTCCACACATTACAAATACAAAAATCATTTGCTGTGTGTTATTCGGGTAAAAACTCAAGAACGGATCGACGGATTTGAATGATTTTTTGATTGTCTTGAATCAGGGTGGTTTAAGAAGAAATTAAAATGAAATTTCGAAAATTTTCAACAGGTGGCGCTGTTAGCATATTTCGTTTTTCATATATCTCCTTCTATAAATATATATCAAAATGAGCCACATTGTTTTTGAATTGATGGTCTCTTAATCTTAATGAGTCAACCGATTTTGTTTCTGGAAATTTCTTATGAAAGGTGACGTCAACACCAAGGTTTGTATGGATATACGGTGGAGCTGCTGTCAGTCTCCGAAAGCATTCAACTGATTTCAATTTGGAAACTAGGAAAGTTTTCGGCCCGATAGGTGGCGCTGTTGTAGATGCCTCTTTGCTTTGGGGTGGTGGGGGCAAATCGTAAGCATTAAATAATATGTGATGTGGTCTATGAGTGCGTACGCCGTGCGGGACATATCGCTTGGTAGAATGAAGGGGAGGTGTATTGTGTTCATTATTCGTATACTATCATTTTTACAAATTGATTTTTCAAACAAAAGCTCAAAACGATCATGGGCTTCATCGTTAACAATTATTATTATTATTTTTGCTTAGTACAAGCGTAAAAACAAAAAAAAAGTAAACAATTGAGTAAACTTAAGATTAAAATACAGATATTTATGGTAAAGTCGCATAACTAAACATATAACATGAAATTTCGTTATTTAGACGGAAATGGGATATTCAAGGTTGAGGTAATTTGTGAAGCGCAGTTTTAAGGGCTGATTTGGTGCCGTTTATGTCAAATAAGTTGGGAAGCATATTTGCTTTGGAAAGCATTCTTGTTAAAGGCTCGTGCTGGCCATAGTGAAAGTGATTTAGTGACATAGGTGTTAGAGAACTCCTTTGACCAACGCTTTACAAAGCCGAGTGCAGAGTTGGCTCTGCTAATAATGCTGTCGATGTGAAGACGACAGTTAAGTTGATAATAATGCCCAGATCACGAATAGATGAAACAAAGGAGATAGACTCGTTGTTAATGAAATATGATTTTCAGGCAGGGGGTGACGTTTGCGAGAGAAAGTAATAGCTTTACATTTTTTCACGTTAAGCTCCAAACGATTCTGTTGACACCAGGTGTGGAAATGGTTAAGGTTAGTTTGAAGTGAGCGAGAGTCAGCTGTGTAAGAAATTTGTTTAGAGAATCTCATATCATCTGCGTCAGATAGTAATATGACACGTTCTACATCATTTATTGTCAAGTTAAAGATCAAAGGTCCTAGATGACTACCCTGTGGTACACCAGAGGGAGCCAAAAATGGCTTAGAAACGGAAAATCTGAAAGGGACACTATACTTGCGATCTTCCAGGTAAGATTTAATCCATGAAGTAAAGCGCGGTGGAAAACCGATCGCTTTTAGTTTGAATAGTATGATTTTGTGAGAGATTTTGTCGAACGCTTTGCTGAATCAGTAGCTACAACATCCACTTCCTTACCATTTCCCAAGGCACATAATGTATTAGAGACGAAATCTGTAAGGTTCGTGGTTGTAGATCGACCCTTAAAAAACCCATATTGTTTAGTGGAGATTATTGATTTGCAATGGAAGAACATTGTATCATAAACGATGCTCTCATAGAGCTTTGCTGTACAAGAGAGTTTAGCAATAGGTATATAATTAGATATATCAGCCTTACACCCCTTTTTGTGAATGGGGTTCGTAATACAGGGTGACGCAAAATGAATCATCCAATTTTGTTTGAATTACTTTTTTACTAAATAAAAAAAAATATTTTAAGTGGTGGAAATCTTAAAAAAAATGATATCCGTCAACTGGCTGCCGCCAGTGTTGATACGCATTTGTGCCCGTTTTATCGCAGACATGGAAAATATTTTTCGGCAAGATTTCCGGTGATAACTGTTCGCATTCCTGTCAATCATTCTCCTTAAGGGCTGCGATCGTCTGTGGCGTGTTGGCATAAACCCGCGACTTCAAGTAGCCCCAAAGAAAGGTGTCTGGGATTGGATTTTTAAATCGGAAGATCTTGCTGGCCATTCCAAATCGCCAAAAAGGGGAGATTACACAGCATATATTAATTATTCCACGCTCTTTTGCTTGTCTGTTTTATACTGCAGCAGTCTAGTTCACAAATGTCGAATATGATCGACGTACGACGCCATTTGCAAAATTTATAACATCTTCCAATAGGGTAGTTAATTTTGCGCCACCTTTTATAATTACATGTGGCGAATTCAATGTTGAAAACCATGCAGAAGTGGAAAAGCTTTGTAATCAATTTGGTTAGGTATTTTTGTGCCTCTGGTCATGGTCATGGTCATGAATGATGAATTTTTCAAATGAAAACCTCTATCTAATCTCAAAGTAATCACAAACTCGAATGTAAGTGTCCATTTCGGTTATAAGTCCATGGAGCAGATATACGACAATCATACAACGTTCAAAGCAGTTTCTATATTTGAATTTGTGAAAGGACAGGACACCACAGAAACCAAAAACCGACAGCAAATACCTCAAAGATACATAAAATTTATTGCGGGCATTTGATGCGACTGCCTGAAAACGAAAAGCACTTTGTTTAGGAATACTAACCGGTTGTTATCTTGATAACTCTCTGGGGCTGTCGTCTCTCCACAAAAGATGAATCCAATCCACATGCCAGACATTCGAAATTATACGCGCAGTTTGAATGGGCAAACTTGTGTACTGCCAGGGCAAGGCAGATATATATTATACGAGTACAAGGCCCATGCATCATTTGGATAACAGATGTTCCATTCGTCGTCGCAGAGTGTTCTTTCCCCAGTAGGTGGTGCGAAGGAGAGAGCTATAATTCCTCTCGTCAGATTACTCACATTCATTTGCACAGCGATAATAACTTTGATTGCCTCCAGGTGACTTTATAGATATAAAACAAAACTTCATCGAATTTTTTTTTTGCATTCGCACAGCCTTATTTATTGTGGCTGCCACTTTTGAATATCTTTGAGCACCCATATAAACAACAAGGGAACAAACAGCTAAATTTCTTCTTCTGACATGTTATTTAGGGGGGCGACGACTATCGCCCAGGAGGTCAGGGAACTTTGGAGATTTGTGCACAAACAATTTGCAGCCGCAAGGCGCGTTTCGGTGAAAAGATTTGAATTAGCAGAAGTAATTGTTCAGTTGTGGAGCAGGCGAAGGCGACATGAAAAAGAATTTCGGCTCCCCATTGTTGTGAATGTAAATGGAACAATGAAGTTATTACTCTCACAGAGATGACTGAACTGACACTGCTCCTTTGTAAGCTTATCGTCTGTCTCTGTAGGCGGCGGCCTTTGTTTCGCATTTATTTCTAAAAGGAAAACATTTTGGTTTTTGTTTTGGTGTTTCTTTGTAGATGAACTTGCCGTTTAATGGATGCAGTTGAATACTATCAGTTAAATTACAAGGAAAGTTACTGAGGTGTTTTTCTCTTGGAACCAGCTCGAGACGGATGAATAGGCTTAAGTATGCTGCAAATGAAAAATTACTATTAGGTGTGTTTTTTGAGCTTTTGGGCTCAGCACAGCAAAGTAAAGTAGTATTTTCAGTACGCAATTACAACAACTACGCTCTACTTGACACTTCTATGACTCACAGGAATAGCTATCCTTAGCAGCAAGAGCCAGAGGGGAGAACATTTTATGTTGCCACTTGCCGCCCTTGCATATAATTTGGATCTGTTCTCAGAGTGTATTTATTTACGATACATACTTGGCTGGATTGATGGAAATTCGTAAAGAAGTGCATAAGAAAACCAAATTTCAATATAATAACCGAAAATAAGGGATACTAATAAAATATACAATAGCTTCTGTTTTCTTTTTAGCTGCAATATTGTTTAAAACAAATATAACTTATTCGTACTTGTTGGTTGTTATCATTAAATATTAGTTTGTCAATCTTGGTCACATGCTAGGCCTGCCACAGGTCCCGCTTTTGGCGGGATAGTCCCGATATTTCCACCCTGTCCCGATTTACTAATTTTCCAGGTTTAAATTCTATTTATTCTTCTTCGATTGAAAATGTTCGGAATTAAAAAATAAAACAATATTAACAGATGCTACGACCTTAATGACTATAGGAAATTGCAATTCTTTCTCTAAAAGCATTCATCCATTGTATCATTTCATAAGCTGTCAAGTGGTAATTGACAGAAACTAAAATTGAATATTTGAAGAACCTGATGTGGCAGTGCTGTGGTAGTGTTTTCAATTCCAGTAACGAATATTGTTTAAAAGTAAGTAGGTAGTTAACTAAAATATTTATACATTAGCTTCCTGTAATTCAAACACCAAAAGTGGTAAAACAATTACGGCGAAAAGATTGGTCTCCTACAAAAAAAAAAACAGTGGGAAAAAATCTATCCGTGGCTAAGAAGCGTTAGCAACGTGCATAAAGTGATGTGCAAATTATGCTCAGCAGAGTTTTCCACATCTCAGTATGGAGTTGGAGATATAAAAAGGAATGCTGTGGTATAACAAACATTTTCCACGGTCGTTATCTACTGGAAAATTAATACAATCTAGAAATAGAATCCATTTTATAGAATTAGGTAAGGTAAACGGATGGGTAGAGCAGGGAGAACCCCACGTTGGTCCTCGTGGACCCATTATGAAGCGCCTGTTGGGGAGAGACATCACAAAGTTCTTGTAAGTCATGAAAGTAGTAGCTTCCCAGTGTTCTATTCTTCAAGTGACAGAGACTCGGGCAATGACAAAGTAAGTGAGGGGTGTCCTCGTGGATCGCCTCGTCTCCGCAGCCGCTATACTCTACATATATCGTCATCTTTGAGATTAAGTTTCATTGAGTGGATTCCTAGGAAGTTTTGCCGAGTTACAGCCCCCACTAACTTAGATAGCCATGACCTGTCAAACTGTAGAAGTTTGTTGGTCCGACTACTGTTAGATTCTTTCCAAGGCTTCCGTGATATTTCACAGGTTCTCTACTGGCTCTCTGAGACCGCAAAGTGGTGGCTCGATCGACTAAAGTGCTCGATCATGATCCATTACGGGCCCCTCTCTAGCCAGTTCATCCGCCCTCTCACGGGCGGTTTTGTCACAGGGTACAGGGACCCAGCAGAGACACGTGGTGTGCTGTGAGCAAAGAATCTTGAGCTCTTAGCGGATTTCGATTTCATTTCATTGGCAGAAACTGCTTTTATTGATGAAGATGGTAATATCGCTACGGAGTATAGCCAATATATTTATATGCCCTACGTTCTCAGACATTAATTTCTTGAAAAAGTTCGTCGGCTACCCCTCCACAAACGTCAACTGAAACAGCTGCTCATATGACCGATTTCAGCTAATCAAAACTGAGATACATCTATTCAGAAAGCTGTCAGACTTATGTGGTATTCGATTGGGCGCTCTCAGAGCACTTTTTTTCCCTCAGAGCAATTTTTATGTTCCTTTGGTACACGCACTTTTGCGAATCTGGATTTTTTCTCAGATTTGCTTCAGATTTACCAATACAAGTAAGTACGTTTGAGTTTGACAACTAGTGAAGTTTGATTACGTTTTCTTGAAAATGTTCAACTGCAAAGAAATGCATTGCATCGGGAGGATCTATTTTTGTTAATTATTCGGCCTTCTTTTATTATGCTCACATGACCTGTATAGATCATTGATTTTCGCGGTTTACAACAACAGTACAAGATCCAACTTTTGTTGTATACCATGGAAATCAATGATCTATACAGATCATGTGAGCAAAATAAAAAGGCCTATTTATGTACAGATTTTTAGAAATCAATTTAGGCGCAAACTTCGAATGTTTTAATATAAAATTTAACCAGTGATTGCAAAATGCTTAGAAAAGTGTCGAAGGCTACACGTATTCGAACTGCACTAATATCAACACAAAAAAGAACAAGAGACGATTTTATGTTCGAATAGACACACGAAATCTGAAATCTGAAGAAGTCCAATCGAAAACCACATTACTGAACTAGATACTTGAACCTCCCCAATTTCTACAAACTTTTTTAAAAGTGATTCGTTAAAAATTTACCGCAAAATATTTTGTTCGTTAGATTTCTTTCTTTTGTTTATTGTGATTTGATTGGGTGTGGTGTACCTACAAGAAGCGAAAAAATTAATGCAGGCAGCCAACATTACAGCGATAAAACTTGCTAAGCTCAAAAACAAGCCTATTGTATCATTATAGAAAAGTGAATATGCTATGGTTTTGTAAATGAATTAGCAGTTGAGTTTGAAGCAGAAGTGTGTCAGAAGTAAGAGCACTACTCTCTGAAAGGCTTACAACTATGGGTGCACAATTAAGTTGCTCTGTGGTTACACTGAGATTCAAGCCTGCTGTTCGTCTGCAAGAGATTTGTATTCTATTCGGAAATAATTGAAAAACACAATTTGGTTGACAATTATATTTTTTTACTCGTTTAGATGTTCACACGTTGAGGGTGGTAGGTTTTCCGTCGTGATGACTGCATTGCAGTTGTTCTAAGTTGACTTGGTTGTGTTGAGCTCAGCTTAAACAAGTGTTGCCGTCGTATAGTATATTATAACAATTTGTGTTTTTCCTGGGATCCAACCTGGGACCATAGGGAAAGAAACGGGTCCCGCAACGTATGGCTAGGCTATAGGTCACGGTCATAAGATCAAGAAACGATACTCCTCATAAGCAAGATCTAAAGAACAGCTTGATTGTGCATCATCAGATCATTAGTTACTCATTCCGCTGTCATTCTGTGGCATCTGACGCCTCCAGCTGACGGCTTCTGCAGCCGTTCAATTTTACAGACCAACCAAACAACTCGCCGTGCGGTTATACTGAAAAGGTACACTTTGTGGAAAACTTTATCCAAGTCTATACCAGATCATTCTGGAAGGAGGCGGTATTCTTGGATGATGATTCCATCCACTAAGTCATAACTGGATCAAAAACTGTTTACGCGGCTGGCGGAATACCCGAAAGACTAAATCGCAATCTCTCCTGTAGTCTTTCCAATTGCTGTAGAGTTTTTAAGGGCGGTAAAATAAGCTCTATCTTGGCTGCAAGTAAGGGTGATATCTGAAAGAGATATCTGTATCCTCTCCGATAGCCAAGCTGTAATCAAGTGAAAGGAATCGGTCTGCATAAACTCATTAGAAGCATTAACTGTTGCTCATATCTCCGTGAGTAGTTTAATATTCGCCTTTGAATATAGACATCCCAATAAATTTGGAGCTTGAGAGTTTTTTAGATACTTTAATTGCGACTTGTAAACTTAAAGCTGGATGCTTTCTAAAAAAGAATAGTGGGCAATGTAAAACATGCTTCGCGACAAAACATATTTGAATCTAAGAGTTTGATCTGTCTCGACAAACTGTATATCTGCGCTACAATAAATGTATACAGTCTTATTAGAAATCATCCAACAAGACTTGGCGTATTTCCCAAATTAGAGGAGGAAAATGAGACTATTCTCCACTTTTTCTTTACTTGCCCCACACTGTCTCAAAAAAACTCCAACAATATAAACGATCTTAACGCAGATATTCGAAGTTACTTACGTTTCATTGAAAACTCGAACCAGATCAACGAATATGGAAGAACAACTTTCTTTCATTGTGTATCACTAGGTCTAAGTGTGTCAGCCTAACCTAACATTGGAAATTAAATTTATCATATTTTTTAAATTAACATAATTTGTATAATATAAGGTGATGTGTAAAATAGCAAGTAGAGTATTGGTCTTAGCAACGCTCTCATTTGTCTTCTAGATGTTGAAAGTGCAAATATACATTTATACAGTATTTTTTATTTCTGTACAGTGCGAAAATTTTGCATAAGTTTTGTTAATTTGACAAAAGTATTTTTGGCTCTGTCGGCGCAGTGGCTTAGTGGTTAGTGTGTTGGACTACTAAGCGAGGGGTCCCAGGTTCGAATCCCGAGAAAAACCCAAATTCCAACTTAAGGTTTTTTTCACTGCGCCACCTCTCGCGAACGTCTGACAAACATCCGAGAGTATAACTGTCATGAAAGAGCTTCTCAATTGGCCGTTTGGACTCGGCATAAAATTGTAGATCCCTTCCATTCGTCCCAAAAATAAAAACTCACACAAGACGAATGGTTGTGAGAAGCTAGGCTTGGGTCCATAAGGACCTGTTGCGCCAATTATTTTTTTTTTTTTTTTTTTTTTAATGGATATTACAAAAACTTTGTTAATTCAACAATAAAATTGTTCAATTGTGTTTTGTTAACCTGGGGGTCAATTCCGGTTCTGTAATACTGTGAAATAAAAAGAGTTTTCACAAGTTCACACTGAATTCGATTCTCGATCGATGATAAGTTTTTTATCACAGCAATTTCATTTGTGAAGAAGTGTGAAAAAGTGATGGATACAAAAAATAAACGGCGACAAAGGGTTTCAGAAACCCAAAAAAAATATTAAATAGACTCTTGAGAACAGGCCCGATTTGGCCAATGACAAGTAAGTAACCTTTAATTAATATAAATATTATATTCTGCGTTGAAAATTTTTAAATTTAAAAAAAAAAAATGATATTAAGAGATTTACAACAGCTGACGATGCTCATACCCGTGATATTGAGTCGAAGGAACCAGGAAAACAAAACAACAAATTGATAAATCACCTTTGTTCAATACGACGCCTATTGTTAATAATTATTCCCGACATTATAATTATAAAATATATAAAATTAAACTCAACACACAAACTGATGTCGTTTTCCATTCGGAAAACTAAATAACTTTTCGTGTTCAATTGGAAAAAAAATCAATCTTTTTTTTGATTCGGATCACTTTTTGCAGATCTCGAGATTTTTTCAGATTTCCACTGATACAGCAGAGCTGTTTTACGTCATTTAAAGAAGTTTGTTTTAAAACAAATGTGGAAAGTTTTGTGAAATAAAGTAATACATAAACAGCAATGGACATAGTTTTGGAGGAATTATTATCTTCATTGTCTTCCTCATCATCTGGAAACAACGAATCAACAAAACTACTCCATTTGTATCTACAACAGAGGAAACATTTTCCAAGCCGATTTCCATGGTTGATTTTACCAAAAACAAATGCAATTTGAACAGCTGATATTGTTGTCAAATAACGCACAAAAGCCGATCAATTTCATTGAATGTTCCATGAGCCGCATAAAATCTGAGATCTGAAAAAAATGTTTGGTGGTCCAATGGAAAACGACAAGAATGATATCAAAAAGCGCACAAATGACAGAAAGATGGCAGTATTTATCATTTAGTACATTTTAGTACTCATTTAGACAACTTAGTTTATCATGATGAGTTCAAAAATCGCATTAGGTGTGATCGTGAAGTGATAAAATGAAAAGCTGCTGTGAAAAGTGAAATGATAAATTATTTATCATTTTACAGTATCACAGAACGGGGATTGACCCCCTGACAAAGTAGTTTTACAGTAAACTTTTTATCCGTTTGACAAAATTTCGTTCAAATTGATAAAACTTAAGTTGTATTGAAAAAAATTTCATTTATAATTACAACAATTTTTTTCAGTTTAACAAAATTATTTTTGTTGAAATTTTATAATCGAATTTTGTCAATATTACGTGGTATTATATATTCAATGAGGGAAAGTGGTTAGGGTCGGTATTCTTTCCTTTGAAAGCTTATGTCTAAAAGTACTGATGCAATTCAGTCCCTCACAGATCGCAATGCTTCATTTGTTTTATACCCTCCACAGGAAGGTATATTCACTTTGTCATTACATTTGTAATGCCAAGAAGGAGTCACCGGAGACATCATAAAGTATATATATTCTGAATCAGGATCATATTCTGAATCGATTAAGCCATGTCCGTCTGTCTGTCTGTCCGTCTGTCTGTTGAAAGCACGATAGCGCCCAAAGGAATTGACATAGGCGAATGAAATTTGGTGAAAGGACTTCTTTTTGTCGTCGTCAGGTTGGTATTGATAATGGACAATGTCCGTCGAGTAGTTCGGGTACCTCCCATACAAAATCAATATTAGACCCATGTGTCTCTCTGTCTGTTGAAAACACGATAGCGTCCAAAGAAATCAACCTTGGCGAATGAAGTTTGGTAAAAGGACTTATTTTTATCGTCGTTAGGTTGGTATTAAAAATGGGCAATGTCGGTCAAGTAGTTCGGGTACCTCCTATATAAATTAATATTAGACCCATGTGTCTCTCTGTCTGTTGAAAACACGATTGAGTCCAAAAGAATCCACGAAGGCAAGTGAAATTTTGTCCTTTTATTGTCGTCAAGTTGTTACTAAAATTGGGCTATGTCGGTCAAGTACTTCTGGTAGCTCCCATACAAAATCAATATTAGGCCTATGTGTCTCTCTGTCTGTTGAAAACAGGATATCGCCAAACAAATCGACCGAGGCAAGTGAAATTTTGTGAGAGCACTTACTTTTATCGTCGTCAGGTTTATATTAAATTTGGAATATGTCGGTCAAGTAGTTCTGGTATCTCATACAAAACCAATTTTGCATGATTTGTATGCAGTGGAGGGTATCAAAGCATCGGCCAGGCCGATGATAACATTTTACTATTTTTTTTCTGTTTTCGTCAAGCGACGGATACGTTTTCTGGTGTATGTCAAGATGATGGAAACCTCGATGTTTTGACTCTACCCAAACTACGCCTTTTTCATGAGAGAACATTTGGCTAATTCATAACTTTGCATTAGCTTACATGTTAAATCCTCACGACATTCCCTTTAGGTTAGACGCTACAAATTATATAGAAACAGATGATTATTTTGCCGCTGGTATAGTAATCTCCATAATAGGTTTCACAGTTCATCATACTCGTTTTATCCGGTTTCATATCATAGCAGCACTTGGGTTTGAACCGATGCCAGCTTTGTAGGCCTCCTTTGTCTCTGATGTCTATATTGACCAATTAAAATTCCTCACGTTCCTTTACTTATTTTCGTGTGCATAAGTTGTCAACTGTATTAGTTGTCTTCTTCTTCACCGCAAGGTAAATTCAGAGATGCGCTTAAACTCTCTGTCTAGTGAAGGCTTAACCGTTCAATTTCACCCGAAGCTAATCCGATTTTTGAGCTCTGCATATGTGGGCAGACTAAGTACATTGCTAGTATACGAAAATAGTTATACCAAAGGGCACCTGTATATGGAAAATAATCCGTGAACTTCTAAAGTCGATCATTAGCAATCTGATAGATTCTTAGTCTCAGTGCGGTTTTGGCCTGGAAAGAACTAACTGCACGTTAGATACATTCCAATTTCACACGCCGCACCTGCTCATTAATATAAGGTTGGCTTTGAATGGGTATATAGAGATGAGCTGTCCAGAGCCTGCTTAAAGCGTTGAAACAAGCCGCAGCAGAGGTAAGACACTTTTTTGGAAAAACCTTTGCTAATCACAAGGCCCGAAGTGATAGTAATAGGTATGACAATTTGGTTCGGGCATGTCATGAGCAGAGAGATATCGTGGAAGTAGGTATGGGCCCAATGGCTTCGAATTATGGGACGCTATCAGTGAGGCCATAACTACACACATCATACTTAACTGGTAAATTTTTTGTAGCCAGTCAGTCTACTTTCCTATCTGATAATAAATACATCGAAAGGGCTTACAGGCATTCTTAGAATGTGTGAATGTTAACAAGCCAAGGCCATAGGTACCTACCTGCATAGAAGTATATTTTTCAAAATTCTAACCCCAAACCATCATCGATCGATCAATTTATAAAATACAACGGATACGCACCCCACTGCATAGATAACGCTGCATGCGATAGCCGAACATTTCATACTATCATCCGGCTATCTGCTCACGAATTGAGCCTCCTTGCACGCCCAGTTCACGTTTTTTAGGAGGTGACGCAAACCCAATCTAATATAGTAAACAGCTTGGCACTATCACTATCTCCCCGATGACTGTTATCAACGTCCAAGTGGTGCGATTTAATATTATTTGTGAAAGTCGCCGCTCAATTAATCGTTCATTATTGCTGATAGCTGAACGTCACCTGGTCATAATTTAATCTCCTGCGATAGCACAAACACGCACATTCCCTATAATTTCGTTACGCCATTGTTGTGTGCGTCCCGCGAGTATCTATTTTATATATAGGTACACACACAATGGATACGAAAAATCGATATCGACTGAACGAGTTTCATTACTCGCACCCATCGTCCTGCCGGTTTCGATTCGATGCCAATACAAACGGAAAGCATAGGTACTGTACTAAATCTAAGTAAAAAAAAGCAAGCAACTTGAAAGGAAGATACGCAGTTGTTTTGTTTATAAATAAGAAATTGGAATAACAAGCAAAAATATCAAAACAATTCAGTCTTTTTTTGTAAACGAAATGCAATTGAGTCAGCAATCTTAATGGTGGCGGAGACGGTCGGCGGGAAAAAATATCGCCTCGAGGGAGGGATGAAAGGGAGTTGAGTAGAGTGTTATCGCTGTTTTTCTTCGCAGAAAAAATGAAGCAAAAACAAATAATAAATCAAAACAATGTTAAGAAGCAAAACGAATCTAGGGCGGAAATTATATGAGAAGCAATGAAAGATAATAATTTTAGCAGCGAAGAGGGTAACAGAAATCTGCCTGCGGATAGGCAACAATATTCAGAAAAATAATTTTTTATTTATTATTGTTATGCTTATTTTCGACAATGGCGATGAGCTCAGGGTAAGGGTGTTTATTTTCAAGTTGCCTATAAACGAGTACGTATACTCAGATCTTCTCGTCTGTTTAGTTTCGATTGAAATGCGGGAAAGCCTCATCAAAACCAGATGTCGATTGAAGGTGTTTCAAATAGTATGTGTTCATTTCGGATGCGCGAAATGTATTTTCTGTTTCATTAACTTTTTTAATGAAACATATTAATCCGGTGAACGGAAATAACATTTAGAGTTTATTTTACTAAGACTATTCGACGGCACGGCACTTTCTTGTAGCTTGAAGTCTTCTTGGAAACTTTGTACTTGTACAAACTGAAGTACTTTTGGGTGATGCGATATACTAAGTCTCAATTCCAATCGAAACAGACGATTCGCATTCTACGGAAGACGATTCTATTTTCTTTCGCCGGAGTGTTCACCTTCAAATACCAGGCAACACAAGAAATGAAATTGTTGAAGTCACAGTCGGCCTTACTAATAATCAAACACTAATGTCGACGATTAGCTAGTTGCCAGCTTTAGTAAAAATATACGCAGAATTCAAATTTCATAATTTGTTTTCGTGAAAAACGAGGATTTTATTCTAAGAAAAGGAATATATAAATCGCAAATTAATTTGCCCAACAGATATCTTTTAAAGGTCTTTTGAAGCTTATTATAAGCAAAAAAAAAACAAAATAGGAAATTTTTTTTTTTTGTTAAATTCACGTTTTATTAAACATAAAAGATTTCAAAAGTTTAAACAATAGTTTCTGCGAAGCCGAGGCTTTTCTGCAGAAGATTAGGTGACAAGAATTTTAATGTTGACACATATTTAGTTTTTTTAATCTATTAAAGTACATAATATAATTATATTAGTGATTTTAATTCCCTGTTTGTTTTTTTTGTTTTCTATAGGAGAAAATTGCGTATATATAATTTACTAATTTATATTGTATCGTTCTAGATGTTTACATTTAGAAGACATTTTTGAGATATTTTTTTCTTGTTTTGTAGTTTGTTATATTTGAAAGTTCTTGAGGTAGTTCGTTGATGATAGATGGAACGCTGAATTGTAGTTGTCTTCTTCCATAGCAGTTGTAACTTCTTGGTACTTGCAGCATACCTTGGGCACATCGTCTGGTATTCCGGTCGTGATCGATTGGTCTGGTAAAGCGGTTGTCATTCGAGAACTCCAAAACTATCGCCATCTTGAATAGCTGTTTTACATTAAGCACCTTGAAATCTTGTTCGCATTGATATAGATTGTTGCCGTTTATTTGCCTTAACGCCGCATTTTGTATTTTTTGCAGCTTTTGAATGTGGGTGTTCGCTGCATCGCCCCAGGCAAGTACACCATATCGAAGCGTGGATTCAATGAGAGCGTAATACACCTGTTTCAAAACCGGTGCTGTTGCGTGGTATTTTAAATGAGTTAGTGCGTATAAAGCCTTCCTCAGATCCATACGCAATTTATTGATGTGCTTGTCCCAGAGAAAATGGCTGTCAATTACAACTCCAAGATATTTGTAGCTCTCTACTAGTTCAATAACCTCACTTGCGGTACTAGGGCATTCATCATTTTTAATAAATATTTGTATTTGCGTTGATTTGTAACTTGGGTTGCGTATGTGCATGATTTTTGTCTTCTTAGCGTTGATAACAAAACAGTTATCGTGGCACCACTTTACAGCAACATCTAATTCTTCCTGCATTATTGATGTCGCCATTTCCAAAGATCTGTGATGCACCACAATCGCTGTATCATCGGCACGCTGTATCATCGGCGAAAGCATAGGGGGTGCCCTTCTTAAAAACGGTTAATAGCTCATTTGTGTAGAGAATGAATAGGATTGGACCAAGTTTTGATCCCTGGGGGACTCCATATTCAACCTTTTTCCTCTCACTCATTGCATTCTTAATTTTCACACAATACAGCCTGTCATGTAGATACTCCCGTAGACAGTGCGCCATTATTCCTCTTATGCCAATGCGTCGTAGAGCTTCTAATAATTTTGAATGGTTCAATGTGTCGAATGCTTTACTGAAGTCCATGAATACTACTAAGACATGGTGGCTTCTGTTCAGACTATTGTTGACCAGGTTTGCAAATTCAGCTAGGAGTTTGCCAGTGTTTTTGCTTTTTTGAAACCCGTATTGTCTATTGTTTATTAAAGAGTGCTTGGATATAAAATTCTGTAATCGTTCCATGATTACGCCTTCCATACATTTTTCAATAACTGGGAGAATCGAAATTGGTCTATAATTACTGATTTCGTTTCTTACTCCTCCTTTTAGATTGGCCTTACTACTGCAATTTTGAGGGCTATCGGAATTTTTGATTGTGACAAGCTGAGGTTAATAAATTTGCAGAGGATAGGAGCAAATATATTTGCATGTCTTTTTATGTCAACTGCTCGAATTTCATCTATACCTGGCGACTTATTTTCTCCCAGATTGTTTATGATTTTATTTACCTCATCAATGGTAGTAGCCTTGGCGAATATTGAATTCGCTATGGTTTTATTTGTATAAGTTGACGTTATCGCATTGCAGTGATGGATTATGTTAATCGTTTGTGATAAAAAATTGTTTGCACATTTATTAGTTAATAGTGTAACATCTGTTGGAAAATTGGCTATCATGGTCTCGTCGATATTTGACTTTTTTCTTCCCAAAAGATCGTTTATTAGTCCCCATGTTTTGCGAGGATCAGCTCTGAATAAATTCAACTGATTTGTATAGAAATACGATTTTTGTTTTGTAATTTCTTTATTTACTTTGTTTCTAAAACTTTTGTATTCGGTCTCATAACTTTTGTTAAACCTATTGTTTTTCCAACGTCTGTACAGTTCATCCCTTCACTTGCAACTCACAATTAAACTCTGGGTCATCTAGGTACTAGGCTTTCTTCTATTTTGCATTTTCGTGAGAGTTGATGTTTTATATATATGTTGCATCTTGTGATTTAGCTTTTGGTATATGTTTTCGGCATCATCCTCCGTCAGAACATCTTCCCAATTTTCTTCACGGATGAGCTGGTTAAGTTTCGCATTACTTATCGTATACTTAGCACTGCCTGTCTTCTTAACAAGTTTTGTTGTATCACCAGTATAGTATAAAATTGGGTAATGATCAGTTAGCCCACTCTCTATTACTGCAGAGCTTATTTGGCCATCTGTTCTGCTGACAAGGATATGATCTATTGCTGTTTTAGTTCCATTTTCTGGATCTATTCTCGGTGATGATGTTCATGAGTCCTAACGATGCTAGCATTTCCAAATAATCTTTTACGTAGTTAGATCTTAAATCACGGACATTTATATTAATATCACCCATCACTATAACTTCTTCATTTTTCCTCAGCTGACCCAAATTTTTTTCAACTTCCGTAATAAATGCGTTTTTACTAAAACCAGGTGGTCTATAAATTCTTCTTTTCTAATAAACATTAAAACTCCGCCACCTCTGCGATTATTTCGATTTGAAAATTCTGCTACAAAGCCTTCTATTTTATATAAATTCTTTTCTTCATCTTTAATATTTGTTTCCACGAGGACTATTATTTTTAAAACATTAATGATATTACTTACATTTAGAACAAAATTATTCCAGTTCTTGCGCAATGATCTTATATTAAAACATAAACAAGCAATTCTTTTATTTTTTAAATCGTTAGCATTTATGCCGCTAAATCCTTGTATTACCCTACAATCGAGGTTGACGAGTAGTTCATCTATTACATTATTTGTGCTCTCCATTTTAACAATATTTTTTCACATTTCTTTTGTCTATATTCTTATAAATCCAACTATTTATTATTGTATACGTGTAATTTTACCAACATCATTTACAGTGTTTATCATTATTGCTTGTGCGCTTTCGATTCTTCTTGCCAAAACCTTTCGCGCACTCTCCCACACAAATTTCCAATATTCTTGTTTTGCCTTTTCTTTTGCCATCCACAGCAGCTGTTTGTTTTGTTTCGTCAGCTGGTATACAATGCACAAAATATTAGCCGATCTGTCAAATATCATATGCAAATCAGTGATGACGTCTCCTTCGATCGGACACAATTTTTGGTACTTTTTATAGTACACTTTCGTTTGTTTTCTAATCCTTCACGATTGATTTATGAGTGAATTTGTGTCGGAACACAGTTTGTTAGGCAGATTATGTAAATCGAAGCTTATTGATCTAAAGATTGAATGGTTAGCAAGTGAATATTTTTGAAAAAATAAATAATAGCCGGCTATTTACAAAATATTAGCCGATCTGTCAAATATCATATGCAAATCAGTGATGCCGTCTCCTTCGATCGGACACAATTTTTGGTACTTTTTATACTATACTTTCCTTTGTTTTCTAATCCTTCACGATTGATTTATGAGTGAATTTGTGTCGGAACACAGTTTGTTAAGCTTATTGATCTAAAGATTGAATGGTTAGCAAGTGAATATTTTTGAAAAAATAAATAATTGTTTAAGAATAAATTAAAAACTCAAGTAGGAAGCCAAATCCGTTTTTGAATTTCAATCTGCCAAGCAACGAAACAGTGCTTGTAAAATCTAGTAATGATCTTTTAAAAATTGTATAGCTCATATTACTTAATTAGGGAAACTTAGAAAGGGACAAAATGTTAAATTTCATTCAGAAAAATATAAACCCGCGGACATTTTTCTACACGAAAATTGTCATGCGTACTCCTCTATGAAATCACAATAAATAAAACAGAATTCTGTTTATCTTACATACTACCTGTTATTCCTCCAGAAGTTCCTAAATTTATTATTTCGCGGGGATTTTGCTGAATGCTGACAATTCTTATATCTATATTTCCGCGAAGTCAGCCTTTTCACACTAACCTCCATTTCGAAAAAGGGTTTGGTTGCAGCAAAATATTTACCTGAGCCGCTTAAGGTACTGAGAGTTGTAGAAAAATGTAGGTATTCGGGTATGAGCTGTCCAATCTTAAGTGAAACGATATTTTATTCTCTTCTCGACGACTCTCAAGAAAGTCTTAGAAGCATCATAAACTTATATCAAATTTATTTTTTTACTACATATGCATTCGTAACTTGCAAACTATTAAAAAAGGACAACAAATCAAAAAGCAAGCGCTAGCGGTTAAAAAAGATACCTAACATTTAAATTAATGAAAATATTAGAAATATATATTTCAAGTGTTTAGAAATAAAACAAAAATGCAATATTTTTCAATTTTGCATTTGTAAAAATTTGTCTTTGCTAAACTTAAAAACAACTTGCATTGTTGTATTCCAACAAATAAAGTCCGAAAACATTTACAATTTACTAAAATTAGTTAATAATTGCAAACGTTCAGGCTGAACAAAAGTGTAAATTCGCTCCTAATACGAAATTCCATACCACCGTTTTTGGTGGTTGGGCAACACTCCTCTTGAAAATGACATTTAGAGAGGATTTATTTAGCTAATGCCCGAGATAAACATGGGTTTCTGAACATTAACATTTAACCCTACAGTTAGCGATATTCTGGCAACTATATTTGTTGATTGGTAAAGGGATTTTGGAAAGTGTTGAGTCTTTGCGCAAACTGCCAGACTAAAGTTGATTATTGGTAAGGCCGAGTGATTGTTAGTGTGAAAATCGCTGGCGAATCGCTAAAACCCGCTCCAAAGAACAAAATGCGAGCTTCTTTTATGAACGTAATGCGAATTGGGAAACGCTATGGAAATTAGCGAAATGCGACACATACGACTCAGCTTTATATTTTTTGGTATAATAAAGCGTCTTTCATCAGCGACTTGACAACTACAAACTCTCAGTGTGAACGCATCCTTAAACCGATTATGTCACAATATTTAGTAAAATCAACACTTTTTCCATGGTGAAGTACACGAAGGAACAACGTTTACAAGTAATTAAAATTTACTACCAAAATTCCGAGTCGGTGGTCGCAACTTTAAGAGCCAATTTTCATCGCAAAATCATCTTCAGTGATGAAGCAATTTTTTGTTTAAACGGCTTCGTCAATAAGCGAAATATGCGCTACTGGACAGGTGAGAACCCTCATGTGCTAAAACAGCACTTCATTCGCAAAAAGTCACTGTTTGGTGCAGTTTTCATACCAGTGTCTTCCTCTGTACAAACAACACTTTTGTCTAATTCTATTTTCAAATACATACAATTTAAAGACTTTCCCATTGCATTCATATAGGAGACCCGGATTGGATTAATGGTTTGCTAGCTTAAGTCCATTATATCCTAAAAAAACCTAGGGAACTAAGACTCGCAAAACAAATTCTTACATCCCGGTTTTACTTTAAGGAACCACGCGGTTCGATAGAGTAGGTACATATTTATTTAAGTTGCCCAAAATCCCAGTACGTCTAATATGACACAGGGTTTTTTTAATGTTCCGTTTCTAAAGGTTGAAAGGTGGCACATAATAAGATGAGTAGATTCAGTAGTATCAACACCTCTACAGTTTTTGAGGTAGATGTTGTAAAGTATGCCCAGGACTTATTTTTGATTAAAAAGAAGTCTTTACTCTCTGAGCTGATCAATCCAGAATTTAGCACTGACCATGACAGATGCGAATCAATTTGAGCACGTTGGAAAATAATCCCACAGTCATTTTCTCGGCAAAATAGCCCAGATGAAGTGGTTCAAATCTAGTACAATCTCTCTGTCCTTTGGAAAGAGGGAGTTTACTGTGTTATTTCTTGAATCTAAAGTGACCTATAAAAGAAAATTAACTCCTGTCGATTAGTAGGATCGATATTGCCCATTTTCAGGAAAGCAGATGCATAAAGAAGAATTTTGCGAGACTCTAAGAAAAAGTCGTTGTAAAGGTGTTGGAAATGCCATACAGAGTGTGGTCGAGTCAAAGTTGGGGGCTGCACAGTCTCCTATAGAGACATGTTATCCCATATAGCTCAATCCGTTCCTCAAAAATAACGATATAATTTGTGTAAACCCGAGACCCCTCACTCAGTAGTCCACTTTACTAACCACTGAGCCGCTGCGCAGAATCTTAGTAGTCGCATTGGGCTCCACAAGTCCAGAATATCTTCTGAATCCTGTTTGATACTTGCGTTTGAGACGTCTCTGCATCCAAGGGCAGCAAACACAAAGCTGAACGACATTTCCGTCTTAATTGTCCTTCTAAGAAAACCACATGCGACATGGTCCTTCTTGTAGAGTTATTTGACTTCGAAAATACCATACCCACGTCAATTGCAGTAACCCGATGTCGTATCAGAGAGATCTTGGGAAGAAAAACAAACATTCAAATCCCCCCATCCGCACTGGTTTGCTCTGTTTCGCGTCGTTATATTGCGCCATCAACGTTTACATTTCTGTCCGTAAGCGTATCCACTTGGCGTTCATTCTCTGAATACATTCATACTTACAGCGAAAGATCTATTCGATGCGACATGTATCTGCCATCTTACTGGTGGTCTTTTGCGATTTTTTTTTTGCCCGGATTATATTTGGGTTATGGTTATCATGTTGGATCAAATGCAAACGAGTCTCGTAAACAAGTGCAACTTCCACGAATCTTCCAATCTGTCCAATATGTGGGCGCGATAGCATTAAGCACCTGCACGCTGCATGTGGACCAGATAGGCAAGCGTTGTCACAGCTACGCTTGTTTGGTGTCATTTTATATCGAAATTGTTAAGACATGGCAGCGCCATCAGGCAGCCTTCAGACGAGTTTGAGGTTAGAGATAGGCACATACGTATTGTTGGAATATATTTAAGTGTGTGGTGAAGAGGTTGAGATTACGTGCCCAGGTAGACGCTGTTCTTCTGGATCTCCTGCTTTAAATCTGGTTTTCTTTACACCGAGAGGAACTTGCAGAGAAAGGCATTTGTACATAGCGACATGTCCATGTCCAATGCGTGTTGGTGTTCAGCCTTGGAAGATTTATTTACAAACACGGACTTGGTCTTGTTTATATGTAGCAGGTGGTTTATTTGCTGCAGCGTGCAAATCCAATCCGCTTGCCTTGCCAGGTGGATCGATTTATTTTCTGGAATGTGTCAATTTATTGTTTGTTCGTATTTTGTGTTTGTCATAGCGTGCATACAATTTTAATTGATTTATTTCGACAAAGAAGGCTGGCTGGAGATTTCTTACTTTTATTTCCTTTGGATAGATTGAATCCAAAGTTCAGCACAATGGTATAGGCGAAGCACGTTGGTTGTAACTCCAAATTGGGAACTCAGGTAACAAGACTAGTAGTCAACGGAAGCGCACGGACCTCCAGTTTATTGATGTGAACACGCAGTTCCGCAACCCAGATCAGTGTTTCCCGAAACACTGAAGTCGATGATGATAACCATGTGCCACTCACAGACCTAATGCCACTTTTCGAAAACCCGTTTAAGAAGTCTACACCTACCAACTGTGTTTGTCATAGCGATCTGTGAGATGACCCCCAAGAACTCACAAAGCCGTATCGAAGCTAAAAACTGCCTCTTGAGAATCCATTTTCTTGGCAAAAAAAAATGGGTCGGTCTGTCAAAATGTCAAAGGGAAGAATTATTCCAAGCATGTCGGAAGTTACGCTCGAAACGGCCCCGGGACTAGGTGATATCTAAAATTGAATGTTTGCCTAAAAATCGCAATTAAAAGCCATAAAGCTGTCTTCCAAAATGACTAGTTTACTGCCGAAAGGTAGAAAGGATAAATCGACACGATTTGTGGATTCTTTGGATGAATAATATGAAAAATATAGGCTCCAGCCAGCAGCAGAAACGACAGTCCTCTCGATAGTTATAGGTCAAGATCCATTGTAGACGCCATTATGAGAGCCCAAGGCCACGCGCTTTAAAGGAATCCCGACAAATACTACGCCGTTGTAACCCATGCCCCGGACGTATACAAAACAATTATAATTTGGCAAATTAGGAATATATCATGACCGGTGTTCACCATATATGGAAAAAACCGGATTATTATCCTAAAAAGAGCGCGAGCAAGTTTGCATATATAGAGTGGTTTTATGTATTTTTCGGCCGAGGGAATGAAGGTTTGCCAGGGGGCGCTTTCCTAGGACCACAGTTTTATAGTGCTATTTATGACGAATTCTTCCCGGTGCCGATATCCAGAGACCTGTGAAATATCGCGACGTCATTAGACGTTAGATAATGTCGAACTGCGTTACAACTAGAGAGCTGCAAATGTACACAGTCTGATGGGTAGCGAACGCCAGTTTGGAGGATCATACCACGATCGATTACAGGAGGAAAGAAGAAAGTAAGCTTACCTTGCCTTATGTGAATGATTACGAGTATGTCATTCATCACCTTCGGTCAGTTGGAAAAGCTGTCGAAACGCGCACGAAGCATTCTATATGGGACTTTCTTTGCATTTACCTGCTGAAAACTGATCAGGATATGAGGGTATTCTTGTTGTATACATAAGGTAAATTAAATAGTAATGCTGCTCGCGCTTAAATTTAGCTCCCATACAAAAATCTCTCCAAAGATAAAATTTAGCAAAGCAGTTAAGCCAAGCAGTACGCAGTTCAAGCTAAATTTGCTAGCCACTGTAGGAAAAAATTCTACAAGATTTAAGTAAGTGTGTTTATGCAAAATACATTTTTCTACAGCTAAATTTTGATGGATCAGAGAAAATATCGGTATTCGCAAAAAAATTTCAAACGAAAGTATGGAGAATGGTTAGTTCAACACATTTAATTTCTTTTAGAAATGGAATATTTTAACAAAGAGTACGTGGTGAAGGTTTTTGAGGAGGGGACTGTAGAAGTACAATTAAAAAAACAGAGCAAAGTAAATCAGCTTTACCACTAAAGTTTTTTTTTTGACTGAACTTACACTGTCAAAATTAAGCGAACATTAAGCGAAGTGGTGGACAGAAGCATTCCAGAGGCGCTTAATTTAAGCTTTCCTGGAACAGCATACTAGACTTCAGCAACAACAAAATCGTTTAATACGTTCATAAACCAAGTAGAAATAGCCTGGCAGCTTTTCTACGTCTCCCCGATTTCCCCCGCAATTTTTTCAATATTGCCGCCTCCCTCCCTCTCTAAATCGTACCGTCTGTGAATACGTGTGAAGCAGCATGACAACTTTGTGCATTTCACATATATATCGGTACTTGCCGGCTGAAATTCTCTGAGCTGTTTCGAGCCAAGAGAGGAACCACTCGTTGTCGTTACTCCCTAATTTGCTTTGTGCGATTGCGATCGATTTATATCGATTGCGTTCGATTCAAACCGCGTACGCGAACGAACCTAATATCAACATTTAACTGAAAAGTAAAATAAAGTTGCAAAATAATGACTGCACATTTATTATTGTTTCTTTTCCTAACTTGATTTTTGTTTGTTTGTTCTTACACTTTTCAGTAGGTACAGTTGTCAGTTTCGTTTAGTGCTGTTGTTAGTTATTTAGCCAAATATCATTAAAAAAAATGGGTATGAGAAAGAAGAAATTGGTTGCGAAACTTAAAAGAAATTCTATGGCGAACATGCGAACAATTTTTTATATATCGATATCATAAAAATAATGTCTATGTATCCAAAATTCATTATATTTATTATGACTTAAAAAAAATATTCCTTTTGGTATCCTATAATTTGAACATTCAATGCTTTTCAATTACTTCGCATGTTTGTTTTAAGTAGTTTCTATGAAATGCTTTTTGATTAATGAATTTGCGGTGTTTAGAACTGATTTTTATTGCCTGGTGTCTAGCTACATAATTCGTTTCGCTTGATACTGAGAAAATCGAACAACAATTTATATAAAAACGTAGCGAAAAATTTCAACTTGGGACTAACTAAACTATTATTCACAACACAGCCCCACACTCGATATTGATTTGAGTATCCACCTTAGGCTACGTGACATCCGGTTAAAACCAAGTATGCATGAGCCCCGTTTGATTAACATGACACAAATACAAGAATTCTTACTGCGCATCCAAGGTAAAATTAAGCTTGTAGGCAATCCCTCATTTTTGGTTGAAGCTGTCAGTCTGTTTAATAATTAGTTTATGAATACTTTCAGTTCAGCCGGAAAAGCGCTACATTATTTTGAATATATGTACATTTATTTAGAAAATCTAAAGACAAATTTAAAGAAAATTGCATAAAGTGAACTTAATCTTTAGTATGTCAGGCGGCTATATATGGGTCCATGCAGCTAATCCCAACGAATTGGAAATTTAAACCATCTTCTGTTTGTAATATTTGGCGTCAGCAAAAAGCAAGTGGTTCAAACCCGGTCTTGGTTTATACTACCTTGTATCAGTCACCAGTTTGGTGCCACTTATCTGGATAACTGTATATTTTAAATGATCAGATTTTGTGACGATCTATAGTTTGAAATTAGTTTTTTTTTTGTTTTGCTTTATACCTGTCCCTCAGAGGCAGACTCAAAAGACTCGGCTGGTACGTCGTTGTCCTTAGACTCCACGTGACATAACCACCACAGGAATTGTGTATTTGAACATTTCTGAATAGGCTGTGCTCTCCGCACTCCAATAATACTAGCTGGACCGAAAATCGGCCAAAAATGGTTTTGATGGAGTCAATCCTCCACACAGCACGACCGGATTGATTACGCTCTTCTATAACATTTCAATGGCTCAATGAAAGAGGATTTTGCTTCTAAGATGCCTTCCTTGAACGAGGAAAATGATATTGCCGAAAGTAATTCTTCGCTGGATTCCTGCTGTCTTGATGTCGTTTTGCGAGGTAATTGTAGAGCCTAAAGAAAGGCTCTGATCACTCAGAGTGTCATTTTGCCCAAATCGCTGGTGCTGAGAGTCCTTTCTCGAAGACAGCAAAAACTTTGTATTGTCGTCGTTAAAAACGCCTCTGTTTCAATGTCTACTTGCGTAGACATGTCAAACCATTAGTAAATTATAAGTGTTTTTCATCAGGGAATGAATAGTTAGATACATTCTGTAGTTATTAAAAACTAGTTGTGAATGTATCGAGTTTCAGTATAACAACACATAATTCAATTTATAATTTAAAAAAATTTGTGTAGAGGGGTGATTTGCAATGATTGGTGAACGTTTGTCACTATATAATTACATTAGATAAATTATCTAATGCTCCAAGTCGTAGTTAAAGAGCCACTGTTTAACTTTTCTGATAAACGACAAGTTATTCTGAGAACGCCTTATTTCAATGAGTAATTCAATAAAGATGCGCGGTGCTACAGAAGAGTAATACTTAAGAAGAGATGAGTATTGTGCGGGGGAACACAAGCAAGACTACTTACAGAGCTACGAAGACCGTAGAGATTCGGATCATGATTTAAGGAATACCCGCTTCTTAAGAAAAATATTTTTAAGACTGCTTTAAAGGCAATATAAAGAAATGCAAAAAAGTGGAAAACTATGTTCATGGCGTCTTCTATTCCAGATAATTCTGAGAAAATGCTTTTGTTTTTGTATGTACCTCCCCAACAATCCATACTGCAGTTTGGATTGCACCAGTCCACAATAAACTGTTTCCAATAGTTTTTTAGAGCAATAAAGCCTCAAATGGTACAGTATTTTAGTAGTTTTTAGAAGGTATTTCCTTAGAGAAGTAGTATGAGAGCTCCAGTTTAAACTACTGTCGATTTCAAGACCCACATACTTGAAGACCTGTACATTTTCAACAAGAAAACAATTCGTTGAACAGCTATTGTTAGTATTATACGTTACTAGAGAACTAGGGTTACAGAAAGTATCGGAACTTAGTAAAGTGTTGCTGCAGTTCGAACTATGAAAAGTGAAAACTGGGAGTTGCAAGTTACGAGCAGATATGCTGAAAGACATTACTTTAGTTTTATCGCTAACTTATGGAAACTGAACCAATGTCGCAATATTTCTAAATCGTAGTTGATATCGGCTGTCAGATCTGAGAGGGAATTGTTGGAATAGGAACAGCCTATGTCATCGGCAAACCCAATAAGTTTACCTTTCATATTTAAAGTGAAAATAGAATTGATATAAACTAGAAACAAAATTGGCCCCAGAACAGAGCCCTGAGGAACACCCATTTTTATATCACAGCTCTCACTAAATGTTTTACCTATTCTAACCATTTGTTTTCTATTAGTGAGATATGATTCAAACCATTTGAGCATAAACCCTCTGAACCCAGCTTTGCTTAGTTTATTTAGCAAGATGGTATGATCAACAGTATCAAAGGGGTTGGTAATGTCGATAAAGAGAGCAGCAGTTAACTTCTTGCTGTTCTTGCTATCGTATATCATGCTGCAGAAGCTTAGAAGTGCATCCTCCGTTGATCTACCGGCTCTGAATCCATACTGTTTATTGCTAAGAAAAGAAATAGTTTCAAGGTATGACACAACTCTTGTTTTGATTAATTTTTCAAAAATTTTAGAAAACACTGCAAGCATAGAGATAGGCCTATAATTATTTAATATTTTTTTATCACCTTTTTTGAAGAATGGTATCACTTCAGTTATATTTATCGCATCCGGAAATTTACCACAAAAGATACTTTTGTTAAAGATATGAGCCAAAATATCAGCAATATTGAAAGCAATACTCTTGATCAATACATTAGAATACGTATTGTGAGTGATGGAATTCGAGTTGTCTAATGACATTATAGTTTTATACACTTCAAAGGAAGAAACAAATTCATATGAAAAGCTTCGAACCTCAACTTCTTCTCTGTTAATACACCGCGCCTTACATTGGTTAGAACCGGTGTTTATCCCTGCATCATTTATTGTTTTAGCTGCAATATTAGTAAAAAATAAGTTGAAAGTATTGGCTATTTCTGTACAATTTGTAATATCACGATTATTGTGGCTTATATAAGAAGGTAGCCCTATAGGGATGTTTCTGTTAAAAATCTCATTAACAATTCCCCATTCTTTTTTTATGTTGCCTTTTACGCTATGAAATTTGTTTATGAAATAACTTTCTTTGCATATAGGAACTTCAACAGCAATTTCTTTAGAAACTTTATCGTAAGCACTACGAAATTGACTATTAAATGGATGCTTTTTACATTTTATTCTTAGTTTATTTTTTTCATGAATTTTATTTACCAGATAGTTAGAAATTCAAGGCTTGAGTTTGTTGAATTTTTTGCATTTCCTTTGCATAGTCACCGAGCATAACTCAACATGTTTGTGAATTACATTGGAAAACATCTGAAAAGCAACATTCGGATCATTTATTTCCCATATGTTTGCCCAGCTTTCTTGTAATAAGCGAACTTTTAGATATGAGTGGTTAACGGTATTCGAGGAACAATATGGAATTTGTTTGTCAATACTTTGAAAATTATTCGAATGCAGGAAACGACAGATCATTGAGTGGTCGGAGATTCTGAAGTCGGCAATGCTACCAATCAGAGACAATTTTGAGGTACAATCAAGCCTAGCGAAAATATGGTCAATGCACGTATTAGAGGGTTGTCTAGTTGTTGACATTTATGCATGACTCTAGTCCATTTGCACTCATAATTGATAGTTACCTCAAAACCGCTGGACATTCGCTTAAGATATCCAGATTTATATCACCAACAAAAATAAGATTTCTAACTTTTTCGTCAGATTATAAAGACCGTAGCTCTTCAATAAACGCATCCTTACTCATACCGTGAAGTCTATAGCAACCAAAAATTACAATAATTTGGGCATCAACTGCAGCTAACTTTTATCATGTCCGAACATCTAAGGTTAATGTTATCACATCCCGAAACAGATTTACTGAAGTTGTTATTAATATAAACAGCAATACCACCTGCAGCATACGAGTTATTACACTTCATATAGCCCTTAAACCCGGGAATATCATAAGTGTGTTTTTCAGCATCGAAAATCAAAATTTCGGAGAGAAAAATTAAATCAGGCTTGTTGCACAGACGAACGATTTTAGGAGGAATGCTGATACTTGACATTTCTAGTCGACAGAATCTTATAGGCGACATTTAAAAACTTCGTTGCTGTAGGAAGAACCCGTATCTCTTGGATGCCGTATAAGATCTGTCATTGGGTACAGGACTTTATCAGTACCTTTCTCTTTATCCAGCGCTAGTCTGCCTTGTGGTGGTGCACCTAAAACTGACCTTTGAATTGATAAAGTAGGCAGTCTGACTTTTCATTACATATTCAGTGGCTTGAAGCGCTTCATAAATGATGCGCTAAAGTGCCACAATTTAGTAATCATTATCCAACTTATGTTGTTCGCAATGTCGACTGGTGCGTTGTTTTTGAAGAACGTAGCGCCATTCTCCGAAGCTGTTACAAAAAACAGAATCTCTCACCACTTTTATTACTCGTACCTCAGTTTGAATTCCTCCATGACATTGCCTAGGATCGCCGAAATTCATATCAGCCCACCGAATCGTTTAATTGGCCAATAATTTGTCTTTACATCCACATGCAAACTCTGCCACTCAATCTGACGCAGAATTCCTTTTGTATCTGCTCCATTATAGATATAGCAGCCAACAAGAATGAAAGCGATAAAATTGATTTCATTTTTGCTGATTCTTCCTTTTGGTTGTGTCGTTTCGGTTCCATCGCCAACCACCACCAGACATCAGTTTTGCCTGGCGCGGTTCTTCGTCTCCTCTTTATTATGTTTCCACTCTCGTTCTGCTCTTATTTATCAACTCCCGCCCTTACCACTCATCCTGCTCAACGATATCGATCCAACAACCCTGGCTGTTATTGTTTTGGTTTCGTGTTAGACTTCGTCGTTCCGCACCACAACAAAGTTGACTTAGAGCCTGATCCCCAGCGAAATGTATTGTCTCTCTACGGGAACTCGCATAACGATCCAGGAGGCAGATTATCATCACATATATACTGAGAAACCAGTTTGCAAAGCAAACAGTGACGCGGCCTCTAATGTGAGATTTGCAGAAAAAAAAATTCCTAAGCCTTGGTCAGCATAGGAACTGGCTATATGAGTCGTCCGCGCGGACCCCTCTATATATACAGCATGTGGAAATGTTTCACGTTTTACTGCGCTTAATGGTTCAATGGCTCTCTCCAAGTGCTCAGACTTAAGTGAGATATAAAAGCGAACTGGTTTGTCGCTGCTTCGGGGAACGTATAAATTTATTCGCACAACGTAACACTTTGCATAAAGCGAGCCATACACATATTTTTGTGTTGTAAATGTTTATCATTTGTCCGATGTCGTCATAAGGGGGACAGAAATCCTTCTCCCCTGTCGCATAAAATATTAAAAACAAATAATGGCATCCTCAACGAAACATTGACCCTGGGACTCATGTCGAATTCATGCCCATTCAACATAAAAGGAAAACTCTAAGTACCTTGATGACAAGCGAATGGAGGGCATGCATTTCGAAAAGTTCTCTGTGAAATACACTCGGTTGGTCTTTCCTTCAATCGGAACTGCAAATCCATTGAATTGCCACTTCCACTTAGACCCCACTCACGCCAGTGGACTTTTTCGCTTGCATAATTACAACAATCGTCGGAGGGGAATTTCCCTAATTCACGAATAAACGCGAAGGACTTCTTCGTTAAACTTAGTGTTGGAAGAACTCGAACGAGAAGAAGAAAATATGGCGCACTTAACCGTTAGACACAAATTTATGATAGCATACGAAATAAGAGACCGGAAACTGTAAGAGCCAGACAACGACGGCGATTATTTCACATTTTATGGGCTATGTAAGGGGGATGGATGGAGAAAGGCCTAAGGATTATTCAGAAAAGGGACACGAATTGGAAAACGTATGCATACACTGGCTGTCTGTCTGGCGGAAGGGTGTAAATTTAAGTCCCAAATATGCGTTATATTGGAAGTTTTTCAAAGATATCGGTTATTGCTGGCAATCCCAAAGACACGAAATATAGGCCATAATGTGGTGTGTAAAATGGTTGGTTAAGGGATTTTTTCTGATTTACAAGGTATCCCTGTAAAAGATTGAGTGTGCACGGGCTGTGTGGAGGGTTTCTTCGGAATATTTATATTTGATGATTGTTTCTAACGACTTGTATTTATTTCTTTTGCAGGTAATTTTTTGGAGCTGAGCTTTCCTAAACGTATACTTGTTTCGGTGAGTGCCGTTTAAGATTTCCAATTTTCAGTGATATAAGGTGATAGTGATTTTGTTTAACAGACGAGCAGGCTCTATATTCTTAAAAGAGGACCGAACAATGGCCCTTAAACTTCTATAATCATTGCATGCAATTTAAATTCGATTTTAAATATAACGTTCGATTGACGGGTCGGCAAGTAAACTAACAATTATGGGACAAATGGAAGGAACCTACAATTTTATATCGATTTTAAGCGACTGAGTTGAAAAACTTTTTCAGGACTGTACCTAATGCTCTTCGACTTTCGCGAGAGTGATGCGGTGGTAAAATCGTATTTTACTGGGGATCGAACCTATAAGCACCTCGCTCAGTAGTCCACTACACTAACTTGAAACTTGTATCTGATAATAAACAATAGACATCTATTTATTCACTTATTTCGAATAGGTTTGCATCAGCTTTACCTCTGAAAATATTTAAAAATGATGGGGAAAACAGGGTTCCAAGTAAATCATTATATTAATCAAAAGTTTCGGAACACTTTTTATGAAATGAGGAGAATAAAACTTATATCAATCGAAAGGTACTGGCCATAGATGTGCACAAACCAAAAATCGTGGGTATATGTCGCCTTTAAGACTGGTAAAATTAAGCTATGAATTCCCCATACAAAACAGGTAATTGAAACTATTTTAGCGACATTCAATTTGTCGCCGACATATTACCATAGTAACGTATTCAAATATAAATCATCTTAGATTAGAACCTGTTTCCAATGGAGCAGCTCATTTACGTATTTTTTTCGATATCTAGATGTGGCTCTTTTCGTTAAGACAAAAAACATAAATAACGAAAATAATAATTGCGGTACGTTTACATTTTACATACTATAAAAGGAATGGTCGATTTTCGACCACAAGCGATACTAGGTTTAACTAAAACACAAAGATATTCTATATACAAAATTTATTATAACTAAAAAACAACAATACAAAACAAATCGTTTGCATGTCAACTCCGATTGGAGGTAAAAATGAGAGATAGGTTGATATGATTGATTTACAGCGGATTGCATTCAGATAGCTAGTAATTTTTCGAACAATTTAAAAATTTGTGGTTTTATTTCAAGTAGTGTCCAGAGGTTCTCAAAATCGATTATCTTCAAAAGAGGTGCACGAGAATATGTCAAATAAATACTCAGAACTGCATATAGAATACCTACTCTTCAATGCCAGTCTCAGTACATACATAAAAGAATATCCAAGACGTTTTAGATGTCGCTTACGCCTTGCAAGGTAGAAAAAGAAGTCCTCACTTGACATGTTGACTGTTGACAGTCCAGCAATCCGAAAGGTTTAAGCTGTCGTTTTTTTTTTTTCAAAATACATTTTGAAACCTTTGGAGAATATTTTTTGGTACTGATGGTTGCATTGCGGTACTGGGAACTATTTTCAATTTCCAATTTGTGCAATGTTTATCTTTATCTTTTTTTTTTATTTTGTTAATCAACTTTTTAATTATAAACTATAGTTACCCAAAAAAATGTCTGCTGCATCTGCAAGTACAAGTAGTCCCCGTTTACATTATGCGAATCTGTGATTTGATTAATTCTCCGACAGTCTTAAATATCAGTGAACAATATAAATACACAATATCGGATTTCATTTAAACAACTTCCTTAACATATAGTCAGCGTTGTTATGTGGTCGTATTTATCGTAAATGCTACGATTTTCGAAGGTTGATACGACGCTCCGATTTTTGTTTTTTTCGCCCCAATTTCTACGATTTCGTAAATATTTTTTTTTCGATTTTTTTCGATATTGTACAAACATTAATACGATGGGTAACCGAAATATCACTCGATAAATAAAATACAATTCCAGAAAAAGAACCCAACAAAATTTAGAACTACATTTAATATGACTTTACCTTACCAACACATCCCTTTGCAATTAGCCGGCATCGATTACTGAGCATACCCTTTTTTGTTATTTTTGCGTGATAGACTAGATAGTAGTAGCCGTTCTCGCTATATGCTACTGCTGCGTTATGTCAAATTGGCAATGGCCACTTTTACGGCCATATTATTCACTCACTTTAATACGGGTTAAAATTTACACCCGGATTTAAGTAAGTTTACCCCAAAAAATAAATCCAAGTCCATAATACTCAGTCGTTAAAGCCGAATTTGAACCCAGTTTTTTTAAAACTTGACGGCGTTTAATCCGACTGAATTGAAACTGCACTCCGGAGACCAGTTTAATTACTTTAACTCGGGTTAAATCTTCATAATTTTGACATCTTTTCGACCACAGGGCGCAAGAGAGTAGAAAAGTAAAAAACATTTATGATGATGTCTTCATCGTCAGAAGACGAATTTGTTGAAGAACTGATGAAACAACAGCTGATGGTAAATCAACGTCGTCCTTGTAGGCGAATATATCAAATGCAAGGAGCCGGTATGCGTCGACTATAACGCTGTGGTAATTTGTGGAAATGTTTCCGCCTGAAAAAGAGGTCATTTTTGTCATTTTTGGGGGCTCAAAACAAATGAAATAAATTTCCAAGTGACAAACAACAAAAAAACAATTTTTGTTAAATTTGACATTACGTAGTTTAAATCCATATTTGCATAATGCATGTTTTCGAGTGAATATTATGGATATAGATTTAAGTTGTCAGGTTCTAAAAAATCGTATTCAATGGTCGGGGGTAAAACTAATTTAAACCTGATTTACACCCGGAGTGAACAACAACTGTTCGGCTTCTCGATCATTATAAAATAACACTCACATTAAGTACAAAATGACCTCTACGATCTTAAACGCGTTTTTTGTACTCGTAAAATTAGAAAATCCGACAGATACGATTTTGAACCGAGAAAATATACGATTCTCAAACAATATCCATAACAACACTGCACATAGTTGCCATCAAAGCACGTGATTATTTAATGCGCATAGCATTCCTCTCCAGCAGCGAAAATGACATACAGTGTTTTCGATATGAGCTCATCATCCCAAAGTAGAATTGCGATTAAATGCAATTGTTGCTGATATTTTTTAACTAGATGAAATAGATTAAATTTTATCCTGTTAGATTTTTTGCTATGTACGGTAAACCCCAAACAAAGTTGTGGCATATTTCTGTAAGCAGAAACTGTTCTTCACTTCGTTGGAAAATGCAAAGACCCTTTCGACGAAATGTTTTCGGAAAAGCGTTTTTGAAAGCGGACGAAATCACCAATATAGGTACTCAAATCGACTGTAGAAAAAATCGCCCAAATATTTTGTCACTGCAAAGAAAGGAATGCCAAAAAGTAAATGTTGTGTTTTTTAATTAAAAAGAAAAAGCGTCAGAAAGTTTCATACTGGCGAATTTCGAACTAGCACTTTTTCAAATTACATAAATATAAATGCTAAATGGAGAAATTTGGGAAAATAACAGTGCAAGTATAAAATCAGCTCGAATAGTTAATAAATAGTTAATAGTTAAAATAAAAGCTATATTCGTACATAGTATCTGAATGTACTCGCATTTATAAATTTAAAGCGAAATAAGGCCTACTGGGCTTTATTTCGATTTAGCAAAGTGATATAAGACCGAACATGGAAATTCGGCGTTATTTCTCTTTCACGAAGACCCGTCCGACAGAATCTTTAGTTTTATCTCAAAAATCTGTCGGTAGATGTAATTCCTTCTACAACATCTTTTGAGCCTAATTTCCATACTAAATTAAGCCAGAAAAAAAAAAATTTCCTGATCTTATTTCCAATTTTTATTTTTGGCATTTTGCCCCAATGATTTTGGAATTTTTTTTTTCAAACCATCTTGGCCTTTAACAAAGCGTTGCCTTCTTTACGTTCTCTCATTTTATCAAGAGGTACGAGTAAGAGGAAGAATTGCCGAAAACTTAATTTTTAAATCCCTAAAGGGATTCTCAGAAGAACTTCCTCAAAGTACATAAGAAGAATTGAGGAAAACCAAGCAAATATCTTGGAGACTCTTATGTTTCAAAACAAAGGAATCATCTGAGATTTAAGGCATTAAGGCCAAGAGGAGTCCACTCAACAAACATAGCCATGCCAAGCTGTTTGAAAAAGCCAAATGGCATAGGCGATTCGCTTAAACTGCTGTTGGAGACACATTTCCCAAATAGCTTAAGATGTGCTTGGATACAAACAGATCAAAAAACCGACGTCCATAGTCTTAAATGTGCAGAACCGCTTAGTTTGCCCACCGGTTGACAATAACGCTTTGGTGCCAGTACGAGACCAACCCCAATTTACTTTGCGGATGGCTGTAAGTTCCTCTCGCCCCGTGATGAAGGAGACGTTCTACAACAAGCAGGAGCCCTTTTTCCGTGGTTACCAGGGCACTCATTCCGTAATTTTTCAGACGATTATCGTCGACACGATAGACCTCCAAAAGTAGCAACTAAGTGCCAAAATTACGAGTTTGAGACCTTAATCCAATTCATTTTTCACAAATTCAATGAAAGCTGACGATAGTGAAGCAATTCGGGCAGAATATAACTTCTTGTGGTCATCAAAATTTCAAAAACGATATCGTCCCGACGATTATTGTTATACGGAATCTGCCCCCAGTATTGTAAGATACTGGCCCAATGTTCACAACCCAATGCACATGTACTCGTACAATTTTTTTAGTTGAAAGAAACACTGAAAAACAATTTGATATATCCTTAAGATGGAACTTCCTTTTTTTTATTTTTTGGATGCTTTGTTTGCAGTTTCCTTGTTGGAAGAGGTATTGCTTGGTAAAATATATAAGCTTTCCACCAAAATCGTATTGTTTTTGGCTGTGAAGCTCAAATGGAGTCTAAGTTGCTGATAAGTCAAAATTAGTCCGTTTTGGCGAGTATAAAAAAATTAAAAAGAGCGGATTGCTCCAGTTAATTCAGCCTTCGCCACAGAAGGTATATGAAATTCTTACACCAATTCCTAAACCATCCATTTTCATGTCATTACTATAACGAGTTTTGTAGATTCTAATCTCATTAAATGCACTTTCCTTCTTTATAATAGTGTTGACAATAGTCAAACGACCTGTGCAGAGGTTGATAGGTTGATGGGCGAGACATAAAGCTCTGCACAAGTCGTTTTACCCGCACCAAGGATCCATAAGCATTAAACTAAAAGCCAGTAAAAGCTTTCACTTGTTTTGCATATAGTGCACACCTCATGATCGCCCCAAAACACGATAAAACAAAATGGATTTGCGTGTTCTGATCTAAATAGTAGACGAATGAAAAATCTTTTACGCTTACAACTTTCAACTGACAAGGACAATTTTAAAGTAGCCCTCGTAACGTTATATTATCTCGACACGAACCATCTGACGCTCTGAGATGGACCGTAAATTGCTTTATGGCAAAAGTTATGTCTTTTGTTTATGTTTTAATCGGATTTCAACTGCATCAAGTCACCACCCCGCTCTCTGTCACTATTATATTATGGCAGCTCATTTTCGTTTTATTGACAGTGGGAATAAACTTTGAATTCTGTGCTTTATATCTGATTCCACTTTTCTACTTTTATGGTTAGTCACGAAATTATGCGTAAACTCCGGGCTCTATGGATTCTATTAAAGTGGCAATACTTTTACGACAGGATGTGACAACCATAACATCAAACAATAACTATCTGCGCTTAACGACATGTGTCACATGACATTCCTCTTCTATTCACCGTTAAACTATACTAATCCGATGCCAATCCGTCAACGACGATAACGGTCGACAGTCGTCATCGTCACGATGATTTAATTTCCATTGATTTTTATATATAGAAAGTCTTGTGTAGGCTGTGGGGTGACATGAACATGACATTCCCAGTTCGGCGAGCATGTTCTCGGGTAGAACTAATATGCATGACACTTTAGACGACTGGGCACATGAAATTGCCCAAGTTATGCGGCATGAAAGAGCAGTTGCTTCGCGTTGTTACAATTACAACCCGCCCTTCTTGTGATGACTTCATGCGACCGACGACTGCTGCTGGAAAAAAAACCGACTCAAAGAAAATCCTTCTGCTCGAGAAATGGCAGACACCATTATGTACTTGTTTAGGGATCATGATTCCAAAGCTGGATACGGACAACAATTTGTAGTTTCTGTTTGTTTACGCCTCTCTGACGCCCCTTGTCGTCGCAGTTGTGTTTATTTGTCTGCAAGATTATTTAGTGTATAAGACGAGTCAGTCAGACGGCCTGCGGCGTGTACGTGCTCGCCTTATTGGTGGGTGCTTCATTCACTCTCTCCAATCTCCACTCCCTCTCGCTCTCACTCTCTCTGTGGAGTATTTTAAGTTTTGGATGTGGCGACCTGGCCAGGAGCTGTCCTCAATCCTCAGTTCGGTGCCTGGATGTGTAAGGATTATTTTTTTAAATGGCGTCTATCTATCGTCATGAGGCGCGGTTTCGGTGTTTCAAATCGAGTCAAACGACGCTAATACTGGAATGAGTTGAGTCCTTGCTGCCATGGCTTTCGGTGGTATAGCCGCTGTCATCGTGTAAAACATAATTCACAGGAGTTTATCAATTATTTACCGATTTCGCCGGATATTGCATGTGAAAGAAAGTATGCGGATGAAGGGCATTGATAGACATAATAAGCACAAGCAAATGCGAAGTTAATTGGGGCAAGTCCCTGAAGGGATTGATTTTTTTCTTTTTTTGCTAAAAAGACCGCTCACTCCGTATTATCGATTTTATTGCAGGGATAACAAGGGATGTAACTAGGACGAGATTTAGGCTTAGAATTTTTGCACATGTGTCGGTCGTCCTTCCCTTCATGACTCTGATGAGATTCACTTAAAACTCCCAGCGGGAGGGACTGTGATAGATGTCAGTCATAATGGTGTTTTCGAACAGATTTTAATTAAAATCTTGAACGTTTGTCAAGTGTAGCATCTGTTCGGAAACGAAAGGTTGTTTGCGCACACAAAAACCAACTCAACTCATAAACAATTAATTCTTGGTAAAGAGTTTCTAGTTAAATCTAGCAGAGATGCTTACAATTAATTACGTTTCTGACACAGAATGGGAAATGAATTGTCTACCATGGAATGGTTTAGTGAGTTTTATAGACATCAATCAGTTTCAGAGAAATAGGGCGGTAGGCTAACAAGTTATGAATTGGCATCGATTATGATGGTGGGCCTTGCATTCTACAGATTGGTACATCCTATATAGCACACCGTTTCTTTTATCATACAATCCATCTCACTTGATTACGAACAGGCAGTTTTTAACTTTCTCCATTACGTAGTAAGAGAAAGATATTGTATTCGTACAAAATTTCAAACTCGAGATGTTTATCAAATCTGACATTACGATGATAGAGGAACTAAAAAAAGTGGGTGGCAAAATTCTGTCCGTCTGTCTGAGGCCTACATCCTAAACGGCTACCTGGATTTCGTTTGAACTTCGAATTTGGAGTTTGTTTACAGTTCGGGGCCGTTTTTTTGTTGACACGGTAACCTCAATATTAATGAAAAATGTTCATACCAGTTTGATTTGTTCGAAAACGGGTCAAACGATTTCAACCAAAATTGATAGTAGGTGAGGTTACCACGACTGCATACTTAGTTTACCGCTTAAAAATCGGATAACGGTAATTTTTAAATTTGGACATATCTCCAAAACGGTCCAAACGATTGCAACAACAATTCATTTCTAAGGTAATATGCTCATTTCCAACTTAATGGAAAGTTCAGTTCTCTTCCGTATTATCGTAAAGTGAATTTTTGAAAAACAATATTTTTTTAAAAATTTAATTTTCTAAAGTTTTCTTGAAAACGGCAGCATCGATTTCTACCAAAATGCAAACTTGATGTTTTTAAAACGATTGCGTCCTTAATTTTCAATTGGATTCACCGAAAACGCTAATTTTAAAAACTACTCATATCTCGAAACCCCCATTTTCGATTTTGTAAGTAATGCTTACATCCCGAACAATAATTTGTACTCGGTTTTCAGCTTAATAGTTAAGCAATAATATTTTCAAACTAAATATTGCAATATTTGGTACTGTTTTGTCTGCCAAATTTTACAAAAACCGCTCTAACAATTTTGATCTAAATGCTTTTTTCTAAATAAGATCCCATATTTATTTTTTCTCCAAAAATTCGAATAATTCAGATTAATTTCTCCAAAATTACTGCAAAAAATTGTATTCACATATCCACGGTATATTTTTTTTAATAATCTCAATTTTCCACTTCTAATAAAAATGCAATAACAGCGTTAGCAAAACTTATTTTTAATAAATATAAACCACTTTTTTTTGTAACCATATTAAGTATGCACCTTAAAATAATGCAAACCCCTTCATTTTCACACCACACACGTCAATTGGGATATTCGGTTTATAAGTGCTAACGCATATTCAAAAACAAATCTCCGAATTCTTACAATATACATCTATGTAAAGATATAGGTTTATCAAAAATCATAGACACCTTATACCAGCGTTACTAATCAAAATAAAAACATGTTAGATCAGAATTCAGAAAACAGAAACTCCTACTACACTTGTCCTCGTACTCAAAAATCTTGTAAAGTGTAAGAGCTTATAAAATAGTAAAGTGGCACTTATAACTCTCGAACCAGAATTTGCGAAAATCCCCTTTTAAAAACTCACATTGTTATTCTATATGTACATTGTACAGCCATATCAGATGAACTGCCCAAAAGTGAATTTTATTTAACACTTTATATTCTATTTATGCACTGTTTCTTTTATCTAACATTGTTTTTCAGTTTTTTACCTACATATACCTACCTATAGCTATTAAAATAAGAAAACAACCAAGCAAACTTTTGATGAACGAGAAAGTTTCGTTCGACCCAGTCGTGCAATTTTTTTTTGTCTCGCTCGATTTTCAAATGCTTTCAATGTCATTGCAATTGCTTCAGTAGTAACTGCTTTACCTGGGAAACGAAATGCCTTTTTTTACAGTTTTGCTTGACTTCTGGGTAGAGACCTCTTAAAGTTCGCTATCTCTTGTGAACAACTGAAAAACAGTTTGAGAGTTGCGTACGGAACGGACAGGTTTATGCTCACACAGTTGAATGAACATTCCACTCGTGCCAAAAATACTAACGCAGGCTCTGAGAAGCTTCGCTGTAACGCCACCTATTTATTTATCCTGTTTAATTAAAGTTGCCCTAACTGACCCGCCAACAGAAACCTCTTTCCGACTTTCATTAGGAAGGCCGTTAAAAAAAAAAACAACACCAACTGCCAATTTCATTGCCACAAAAAGACAAAGTTCGAAAGAAGGGTTAAGTGATTTCTCAAACCAGAACAAAAACGAACACAATTTAAGAACCCTTATACGACTTCGATGGGAGTAATACTATCAGTGATAGATGCACTCATTAATATTCTTCTCGAATCTGTGCCTCACAATTTTGGAGATAAAAAAAATGTACACCCTTGCCATCGTATCGTAATGATGCTCATGTTTTACAACATAATTCACTCCACCCTTTTTGTGTCTCTGAGTCTGGCAATCTGCTCCATTAATAATGGAGGCGACTCCAACACAGAGCGAACTAAATTCATCGCCCCATATCGCCCACAACCCCTTTGATACTTCATTAATATTTATAAATCTTTTAATATCCTGTTCGGTGTTCTGAGAGCCGCGCGTCAGATATTACTCAACGCCAGAATGTTCCAGTTAAAATCATCTTCAGCCGAAAGTGTGTAAGGAATTGTAAATTTAAAAATAGCCCCCCACCCCTATTCATCTACCAACCATGTGGGAAATAATTTATCTCAATATGCAAACAGGATCGCGCTTTTTAATGACTCTCTTTTCGCGAGCGACACGCAGAAAATTTCATCTACATGCACACACGCCGACGAGACGAACGTACTAAGATGTAAAAAAGTCATTTAATTATGGTAATTAAATGCGCGAGACATCCTTAAGAAGAGTCCTCAAGTAAATGAGCGAGCAAACAAAAAAACTACAGCACCCCTAATTAAAGTGAAAGCTTAAACAATTTTGAAGACGACGTCGTTTGCCTGTTATTATTCTTCTGTTTGTCTTTTGGACCGAATATGTGTGCCCTCGCAAGAACGGCAAAAAGGACTTCACCATAAAATGAGCAGAGGCAACCGTCAAAGAGAAACTTTCTCCGAGAATGCGAGAAATAAAAAATATAACTACATTCTGTATTTACCTTTGCTAGAAGTTGTTCAACATGTGGGAAGAAGGACATTTTCATCCTATTTGCAAACTAATTAAAAATCGTATTTTGCCTAGTAAATAGATTTCCCAGTTAAGATAAATTTGGAACTTACATTTGTTTGATGAGGGTCCTTTTGAGCGATTCTATTCTTTGGCCAACAGGAGACACTTCCATTTGTGTCTGTGGTCGATGAATTTTTGTTATTCACTCTGAAGGAAGGTCCTCCGATTTGCATCCCATAGAGAAGCACCAGTCAATTGTCTAAATATTTAATGTCTGCAAATGAAATCCCTGAGATTTGTGGTTTTACAGGGGAATTTAGTCTCAGGTCCTTTGGGGGCAACTATTGGCATTTGATAAAGGATCCTCACAAAACAATTTGTGGTTTGGCGAGATGAGAGTCTATACGCTTTTTATCCACAGCAACTGTCAGTCTTCATCAAAGCAGACAATTGTTCGACTTTGGAAACTGCCAAACTTTTACGGTAGATGTCTGTCAAATGGTGAAGACATATATACCAACCTATTTTTGGTGGACGATCAAGTAACCACAAATGTGCTTTTGGATGTGTCAGGGTGTATTCTACAAAAGGTGAGAGGTCGATAAAAGGGCAAGGCTTTATTTTTGTGTTCGTTTATGGGAATAAAATTGAATTTTTTGAGCCCACGAAATTAGTTTTACAAATACCTCTTGTTTGACAGCTTTGGGATTTGCCTTCAATTTAGATGACTTCGTGGTAACGACCGTTATAATGTGTCACACATCGCGAGCAGTATTTTAAGATTGCGCTCTGTTTTCGACTGCCATTACCCTTTTCCGGTTCGAAAAGAAAGATATCCATCAAAGTAGGAGGGGGGAGGGGACTTGCTATACAATTTTTTACTATTTCGTATAATTTTTGTTCACAAGTACCTAATAGCTATTAGGCATAAGCTAGATTACTGGCATCGTAATGAAAAAAATTGCACAATTCGAAATTGTTTGGCTTTCAGGAACAGGTGCAATGTTTTCGAATTAAATAGCTTTGATCGGAAAAGTAATTCGTACTGATTTCTGAAATGTCCGAACTTTTGTTCTAGACCTAGGTGAACGCTTCAGAGGCATGAGTTCCTTACAGATATAGGTGTTAGTTATGCACTCAGGCTTAGGTTAGTCTCCAGTGTGTATGAAGTTTCTATGCTGGACAAGCGTCTTCTATTAGTCAAACTTGCTGTAAATACAAGCTAATGGCTGTGAGAAGCTATGCCAAAGGACATATTCGGACCCGTTGCGTAAAATATTTTGGATTTTACGGCCTTCGGTAGTTTTTAGTTGCAAGCGTCCTTTTAGGTCTAAAATATCAGATCTGAAAGTATTTGTAGGGTGGAGTGATTGTCTTTGTTAAAATAAAAGTTTATTTAATGTTTTTAAATAATAACGTCACACCCTGTTTGGCTTTTCTTGTTTTTTTTTTTATATATATAACACTACCCGCTGGTATTCCTTCGCTTTACATAATTGTCACGTCATGTACGTTACAGTTTTTTTCTTTAGCTTTTAAGTACTTTCTGAGAAATAAAACAGTTCCTATTGAATCATTAACCTAAGCGATCGTCCTCTCATTGGCAATACAACAGTCTTCATAAAAAGAATGCAATTGAATTCCTGACAGGATTTGGAGAGAGAAGTTGTTGTGTTTATACCCGGGCTGGAATCACTAATATTCCGTATGCACCATACGTTTTTCATGGTTTTTCGAAACGGGTACCCCTTAATGTGTGCTTTGCCTGAACTATTCGTAAGTTTAAACGAAACTATTATTTGCAATGTTGGATTGGTTGAATGTTAAAGCGACAGCTCGGAATTGGAATACCAGGATAATGCAGTTTGCAGAGGTATTCTATAATTTATGATACTTAACCACGGTTCAAAACTAGCAAAGAAAGAAGTCTCCCATTTCTCACTCAGTCAGAGAAAATTATTATGTCATCCAAATCCAATCCCTGGCCCACCTGACCCATATCTAACTCAGATGCAAATCCACCCTTTTCAAAGGATACCGTAATCCATAATAAAAAAAAAAATAAAAAAACGAATCGTATTCCATCAGGACAGCCCCAACAGTCAAAGGCCTTTGACTTGTGCTCATTAACATTAACATTTAATTAACAGACACCAAACACAACAGACACAAAGCATACAGCCAACACAAGACAGATAGCCATCCTTCTTTGTCCGAATGGAAAAAAGGATTTTCTCACAAATAAGCTAATTTCCTTCTTTTTTTTTTGTCGCTCCCGTGGAAGCAATTAAATTTGGTTTATCTGTGCGAACATTATTTCGAGAAACAAATCTTTGGCATTCATTCTTAAAAAAGACCACCCCGCACACCTTTTAGTCTCAGCTGCAGCAATCCATCATCGTCTCGTTAATTGGCTGGAAAATATATACAAAAGCACACAATCCGCTGCATTCGGACAACATTCCCCCAGCAGCACACGGCACCGATTTGCGACCGTGAATTATTGTAAACGCGGCTGCATGTAGATGGCGCCAAGTGTGCGCATGGCTATGGAATTAAATTAAATTCTTCCCCAGATCCAACTTGAAAGCGATCCATTTCGACTGTTGCTTTCTGTGCGCTTTTGTATTTCAATTTGCGCCGAAGGCATACAACACAAACACAAATTGGTTTGCTTTCCAGAGACCAATTGAGCATCTAGCTTGCTGCCCCCACTGCCACTTGGGACGATAATTTTCTTCAATCTGCCCAGCAAGCAGGCGAAATCAACAGGCCGTACATACCACCATCTGGATCTGGTGGTGTTTTTTTAAGTTGCCACTTGAGATTTTTGGTTCTAAATGCGTTCGCTGATAATTTACAACTTCCGAAAATGATTTAGAACTGTGTGCGCACACAAGTCTCGATAAATGGCCTCTTGGCATGAGTCCACATAGCATATGGCGGCCACTGCGTTTGGGGTCAAAGATTTTCGGTAAACATACCACTCACTGCTGCAAGTATCTTTGAGTTATATGTATATAATTTGAGTGTCACTGCGATATCTTGGTCGAGGTTTCAAGAGTCTATTGAACTCAAGTGTGTGATTACGCACGACACGGTGCGACAAGTGAATGTGGAGAAAGTCAACTTGCCCCTGGCTATTATAGATATGAGATTTTTATGTGCGGATGGAACTTACAGTCCAGAGTAAAAATTTGTGAATAGATGATTCTTCTTCAGTTGATGAGCGTTCAAACCTGCGGTCAATTGAATGTCTAATGAGGAGCGGAACACAATTTTGTAAAGCAGATTGTGTGGAAATGGTATCTATTGTTTGACATAAACCGATTTTGTTTTCTGTACTTTTTACGTCGAGTTACGTATCGGCCACAAAACCCCAGTGATAATAAGTATAGCTATTTGCGAGGCGGTGAAAATGGTGAAGAAAATCTCATCGGCTGTGATTGGTAAATAAAACAGTAGTCTGGGTTGTGTATTTATTTAGTATGATCTAAGCCCGAGGTTGAACAATTCTCAAAAAAACATCCTTACTCTGTCCGAGATCGTTTCCCAAAATTATTGGTTTTCTTACCGGTTGTTCTTGTCAACTGTAAGTTTTTTTGCCAGGGGATTTAATTCACCGTTTCCATCTAAGCAAATATTACAGAATAGCTGACCCATGTTCGCCTTACTTCGCCAGAGTTCCACTTCTCAAATTTAAAACAAAATTATTTGCGTTATACAAAAGCACTCTGCGAAATTTTCTGATAGAAAAAGAACCATTAATATCGGTTTAGCTGCTATAAGTGAAGTGTAGCCAGAAACAAATGAAACAACTACTTAGTTTTAATTTTATAATTTACGTTTTAGATAGCGCATTTTAAGTCACATTCGGTAGTGACGTATGACTCCCGCTCCATCTCAATTACATTTCATATCCTATCTCTCTCCATCCCATGCACCACATTCGCTCTACTACTCATATTTCATATATATTCCATTTGGATGAGTCATTTCTAAGCTAGGAGCTAGAAGGCAATCGAGAATTACAACTTTTCTTAGATATGAGCTTAGATCTCCGCTTCCAGACAGCGGACAATAATAAAACATATCCTATCTGCTAATCTCGACAAGTTTCAATGCAACTGTAAAAAACGGAATCAATTTCGTGCAGTTCTTTCTTAATCTATTCCGGGCAAACACCTTACAGCCGGAAAAAAGTTACTGCTTTTTTAAAGTAAGGATGAATTCTCCCCATCAAACCATCACCTCCAGATGTAAAAAGATAACCTTTACAACCCTCTCCTCTATTCAGATTAAGGGAACTATTGGGGTTCATCGCCAATTTTGAGTAGGTCGTAGTCAACTTCCTGACAGGGTGAAACGGCTTCCATCTTTGAAATTCTCGATTAGGGCGTTGTAGCCTCAATCCTTTTGGTTCTCAACCATATTATTCTCGTGTTTCCACCTCTTGCATCAGAGAAGCTATCGTTCCTCTTCTCTCATCCACCCAGTAACTGTCGTGAAGCAGCTTTGTCTTGACCGAATTCTATAGGAGAAATGGTGACAAAGAACTATAAGAATTCTCATTACGGAATCTTACATTTGGTCCACATGTCATAGAAATTGTGTTCGAAATAACGCCATAATCGGTACGAAAAAAAACATATACCCAAGTAGAATTTGTTGGTTATAGTTTAAGCTTTGTTACTAAACTTCAGAAATGTTTCCACAGCAGTAAATGTATTGTTTAATACAGTGCGGACGGCGGTCTGTTTTCCGTACAGCATGGAAGGAACAGTGTCCAAAGTGGGGAATTAGTTTTAGCTCTTAAATAACTATTTCGGAAAACACACAAAATGGTATTTTTGGCTATGACTTACTTGTAACCGAAACATGACCGAACTTTACTGAGCTGTCAAATTTATTTTTATGTGTTTGCAAGTTGGTTGGGAAATAAAAATACAGATGGAAATATAGAACGTACAACGTTTTTCGTAAACGAAAATAATGCCATGAAAATTGTTATGCAGATAATATTATGCGAATTTAATAATTGCATTTCTTCGCACCTAAATGCAAAGTATTCAAACGAAAATCAGTCTTACCACGAATATCAACACGTTCTAGTGGTAAAAACTAACGCGCTCCAGAATGTTGAGTATTTTTTGGCCAGTTAATCCGAAAATCATTTCAATGGCTGTAAAAGGAAATTAAAAGCATTATCTCATCTATTGTCCTAGTTCACATATGTATGTATTTAAAGAGCAAAGAAGTCTAGAAGTTCAATTGTGTAACCACCCAAGAATCTGTCAAATGCATTACTTTAGGCAGGGGCACATGGTGCATGTACATTGTACATACATTGAGGAAATGTTTTTTTTTTCCATTATCTAATATATAAATGATTCATTCTATTGAATTTTAAACTCTGTAAGTAATGGCGTTTTCGAGTGAAGAAAAGAAATGCCCTTTCTATGAAAACAGCAAATCTAGAAGTGCTCTTTCTATGTGTTTTATGTTTCATTGAAAATAAAAGTGCACTTCCAGGTTAATTCTTAACACGACAGAAGTGTCCGGGATATTTCTAGAATAGCCCTAAACTCACCAACACACGCTAGCAAAATGTCAGATTGAAATGTTTCCTGTGTTATATTAGAAAGAAATTTTTCGCTATGTGATTCGAAAATATACAATTATCCTTGCAAAATGTAAACTGAAATTGAAAAATATTGATTTTGCCTATTAAAACATTCATATTTACTGTAGAAAGCAAAAAATAGCAACAGTAAGTCAAATCTCACATATGGTGTCTACCACTATTACAAAAATGTTCAAACGATTTTCATTGAAAATAGCAATTCTAAATTTCTGGCAATTCTCTCGGATCTTCAATGAAAAACGCCATAAGAGAACATGCACAAAAAGTTTGGTTTAAATATAAAAAAAAGGATTTTGAAAATTTTAAAATGTTTTTGCCTCTAACTTTTTGTAGTTCTAGGCTGGTTTGTTAAAAGCAACATAATAAAGTGAACATATTTGCTGTAGTTATGTTACAAAGGTAGAACTTAATAAATAAAGGGTTTTTCAATAAGAGCGCTAGAAAAGTTTTTTTAAATAAAACAAAAACGGTTTTGGATATCAATGAAATTTGTTATTCCTGTGAAAGTACCTTCGATGCCATTATGTATGAAACTCGATTTCTTTTGCATGGCCACCACGGGCACGCTTGCAGAAGTCCAGACGCTGAACCCAATTTTCGACGGTTTTCAAGCATAAATCGGCCGATTCTGCTGCAATTTCACGTTCGATATTCGTACGAAGTTCATCAATCGTCGCTGGCTTGTTGGCATAGACCATAGACTTGACGTAGCCCCACAGGAAATAGTCTAACGGTGTCAAATCGCACGACCGAGGCGGCCAAGCGACTGGACCATTTCGTGAGATAACACGTTCTCCAAACTTGGTTTCCAATAAATTGATTGCGACATTCGCTGTGTGACTTGTGGCGCCGTCATGTTGGAACCACATGTCCTCCAAGTTCATATCACCCATGGGGGCCAAAAATATTCGGTTATCATTGAACGGTAGCGATTCCCATTCACAGTAACGTGCCGGTCTGGATCATCACGGAAGAAGTACGGCCCCATGACGCCGCCGGCCCATAAACCACACCAAACCGTAATTTTTTTCGGGATGCAATGATGACTCATGGAGTACGTGTGGATTGCTGCCTGACCAATACCGCATAAATTTTGTTTATTGACGAAGCCATTCAGCCAGAAATGAGCCTCATCGCTGAAGATGATTTTTCGATAAAAATCCGAATCATTTTCAAGTTGTTGCTCAGCCCAATTCATGAACGTACGACGATTCTGGTGGTCAAGCGGCTTCAGTTCTTGCGTCAATTTAATGTAGGCCAAGATCTTTTCGCAAAATTCGCCACAACGACGTCACAGAGATGCCCAACGCTTGAGAACAACGTGTGAGAGACACATTTGGGCTTTTTTCAACTTCTTTGTCTCACTGGCACGGGAACATTTTGTACTGTGCCTGTGGATTCAAATTTTTCCACCAGACGCTCAAATGTTGATCTGCTAGAACGATTATGACGACCATAAATTGGACGTAGCGCTCTTAACGTTGAGGCCACTGACTTTGAATTTCGGTAGTAAATTTTAATAATTTCGACTCGTTGTTGGCTCGTATGTCTTTCCATCATGAAATGGCAAACCTTACTGAAGAGAAATGTCAAAAGAGTGACAAGAAATTCGGCGTAGTTTGCTGTCCCTGTCGCTCTACTTTTGTAGCGTCCCAAAGTAAAATTATTGGTGTACCAAATCGGTGTAGAATGTTTATGATATTTCTAGCATTATTTCAATTACATATTTATGAAACATGATATTTAATAAAATATATACTGATAACATTTGATATAATGTGAATAATCGAAGTTAGAATAAAGCTTTTCTACAATTTTCACTATTTTTCCACCAAAATTTTATTTCTCTATACTTAATTCATTGTTTCCAATTTAATCTACTATATAGTATTTAGAAAAATCAGAAAGTATTTTCATTTTTCTCCTACTATAATTAAAAGTACTCAAAGTAAAGAACAGTAAAAAGACTCTTTTAAGATATTCACTTTGCAATTTTCAACCTTAAACCACTCACGATTATTTATGTTCTATGCCACCCCATGTCCTTTTACGCTTGATAAGCAATTTCATGCCCACAAATGTCCAAACTGGGTGTGGGTACATCTACAACAGACATTAGTTTGTAGTATGAATGGCGATTTTTTACAAATAAAAGCGCCAAAATTCTATACTAACATTCGGTGGTCACAATTTAAGTTATGCGCAGTCAATTCGCGTAGCTGTTAAGTGGTAACATTAAACAGCAACTTCACATTTTTCGTGTATTTATATGTATTTTTGAGACGCGTACGACGTTACCATCTTATTGGAATGCTTATATCGGCAGAAAACCGAATCAAATATACCTTGTGGTGACTATAATTTAAAGTAAATTTGCATAAGAGTCACAAATTTCTACTTGTGTATCCTTTGACTTTAGTCAAAACCAACTCAACTTCTTTAAATTGTCAAGCTAGCCTTTACGTTTTAATTTGAGGTGAAGTTTATTTTTGTTAAAGCACCTTTTAAGAAGTAAGTGGTATAACGTAATGTAGACGAAAGTAATGTTCTGCAATGTGATTTTTTTTGACGGCCAAATACGAGTATAAAAAAGAAAAAAATTGATTCTATGATTCCCATAAACTGTGTCAAAAAACATTCAGATCAGATCAAAAAATTAGCGTCTCTCAAGTTCGATAAAAGATGTCATTCAACATTGCACTCAAGTGGTTGGACGACGACGGCGAATGTGCTTGCGAGTTTGTGACCCAATTCATACTCAAACTATATGTGAAAACATTCGGATGGCCCGTGTCATGCTCAATTATTCCCACTTAGCCGAACGTAAATCTCCACCCACAGAGGCACCACACCATATTACCACCACCCATCAGTGACAGCGCAACCACAAAACTCCGCCGACTTAAATTAAGTCAAATTGATAATGAACACCCATAAGGAAACCGTGACACATACGTTCACAGTCATTAATATCAATTTTGTGTGCAAAAGGACGACCCGTTGTATGGCTGGCTGAATGCACTCTCAACAAAAATTCCGACCGGAAAAATTGACAAAAAAGAAACCGCTATCCACGTAATGACCTCAAAATTAACGAAATTGATGAATGCATCAGCATGGTGATTATCATCATAGTCATCGTTGTCGCTTTTGCCGTTGTACCACATATATAGTTGTCATCATCATCTTTATGCTTGGTCGTGTGCACATGAAAGGAAATGCAGCGACACCATCGCCGTCGTCGTCAGAGCCAGATAGATCATCGTATAACACCACCTACTCCTGCAACAGTGGCTGTGGCATCATCATCATCATCAACAACTTCGTCATCGGTTCTGCAGACGTCCCTGTTGGGAAATGTATTCACAAAAGAATTGCAGCGCAAAGATAAAAAATTCGCGAGGAACGAAATGAAAACGTAAATTTAATTGCCGCTGACACCCGCACCCATTGGAAAAAAAAAAAATAGGAAACACTCAAAGCCTCAAATATTTGGCAAGTCCTTATAATGTTGACTGTTCGTTGGAAGAGCAATTTAAGCTGAATTTGAATCACTGTCGGTTCGGTCCATTGCGGTTGGTGGAAGGATGCTTATGTTTTTGCATCCTTCCCGGCTCTTGATAGAACGATATTTTTTTTGATTCACTGTAATTATCGCTATATTGCCAATATTACTCATTTGTCTAACTCTTGATCTCAGCACAGACTAAAACTCTCTGTGCTGAGGACGACTACGGCAACAATCGTTTGGTATGATCCATTTATAGAAACTAGGCTCGGAAAAGGCTCTGCTTAACATACAGCCGTCTAAAATATTTTTCTGTAAGCCTATAACGGGTCGTTTGTGCTTCTGCCCCACTGCAATGCGACTTTAATACCATAGCATATCCTTTTCCACGAAGGCTAAGAAATGTACCCCTAATACTGGCCCGTAAAACGATGCACGAAGCCCCTGAATTTCCACTTCACATGTAGGGCCTTGAGCAGTACTTGCTGAATTTCCTCGTAAAATTACTATTTACCAGTGGCGTCTCGTAACCTTGCACACCCTGATCTAACGGAAAAAAAATCCCTAATCGAACACTGTGTAATAATAATAACACACACAAATATGATATGCACAATTCCACAACCCATAAAACATCCCTCACACAGCCTACACAATATTCATATTTATCCTTCCTAATTTTCCTTTCAACATTTTTTCAACGTTAAAGCTTAGTATCCCGCTCGCGCTAAATTTTATCTCCCGTACAAAAATGTCTACAAAGATAAAATTTAGCGAGGCAGTTTAGCAAAGCATTATCCTGTTCTCTCGGTAAATTCTTAACTTCATATAGATGGGCCGATGACAAGTTTTGTGACAAACACAAAACCAAAATACAAAATAATTCTTTAGCGCCCATTTATCTTTGGTTTGGACTGTGGAGAATCGAAGTGGAGACTAGGGACGCTAAAATTTAGCGCGAGCAGGATACTAAGCTTAAGGAACAAACAAAAAATAAACTCGCACGAAATCTCGCTGTGCACGTGTTTTGTTGATTACATCATGATGAACTTTTAGTGAACTCGTGCGACGGTTTTCTGTACACGGCCTGTACTCTTATTTTCCTTTCTTTTGTAGGATAGGCGAGCGAGTCAAATGAAACAACTTGAGAGGAGATGTTCTACTTAAGACAGTTTATTGAGAAGCCCCGAAAATTGACATGACAGGTTGTATTTATACTTTCATATGAAGCGGTACGCTTATGTAAAAGAAATGAGATAGTGTGAGCATCATACGATATGACAATAGTTTCTTACTTTCGGTTAATATTTACTTCTGATAATCTTAAGTATGTGTTATACGAGAACACTTACAGTAGTGTACAAAAAAATGCCTACAACTCGGCCATTCTGACCGCATAATCGACCCGATTACAATATCTTTTCTATACATAATTTTCATAATACTTTTTTTCTTAAGATACATTACATTTTGTATAGTACATATTTTACAATAATCTTCTTTACCTAAGAGTAATTTCTTATTGAAACTTTAAAGGTAAACATTTAGTTGATATTTTTAATATTACAAATGATTGTTGATACATATGAAAAGTTATATAACTATTACATTGAAAACAATTAATCGTCCTTACGGGATTTGTCATCTCATGAATTTTTGAAATTTAGAAATTTTAAGTCGAATATCTTTGAAATACAAAACAAATAAAGTTAAGATACATTATTAATTATATCGTTTCAAACATTGAAAGAAATATCCATCGACATTTTGGCAGGTACAAACAAACATATATTTTTTTTTTAATTAAACAGCGGTTCTTTCAGGTGATCGTTATTCAAATGTGATTGTTGCAGTCAGTTCTATAAGTATTATTTATTCCTTTGTCGTTTTCACCAGTCTTTAAATCAGCTTCTGGCATCGCATATAACCTCATATTGTTCGGAGAACATACACCTTTGTATGGCAATCTTGTTAATTGCAATCCGTCAATATCACCTATAATATACCTGTCATTCCTCAAGACCTTTTTCACCTCGTATGGCCCACGAAACTTAGCCAAAAGTTTTTTGCCTACGCCTGGTGTTGTATCTACGTTTTTGATCATGACATAGTCTCCTGGTTTATAAGCTGTTGGATTTTTATGACGGCTGTCATAATATCTTTTATTCTTCAGTTGCTCTTTCTCAATTTTTCCCTGAGCTTCTTCCCTAATTTTATCTAGACTAACTTCTTCAGAATCAACGTTGTTCGCTAAAAACTCTTTCACCTTGTCGCAGAATCTTCCCTTCTGATCCCTACCAAATAGTAAACTACTGGGTGTAAAACCTGTGCTACGATTCACACTGTTGTTTATAGCAAACTCAACTTTTATTAAGTTTTTGTCCCAATTACTTGTGGTAAACGACTCGCATTGTTTTGCAAGCATTGGTGTTATCACTCTATTCAGCCGCTCAACCTGACCATTAGATTGCGGTGAGTGTGTTGCTACCTTGACATGCTGTATGTTATTGTCCTTTAAAAACTCTGCAAACTCGTTTGACGTGTAACAAGATCCACGGTCAGAAACTATTCGGTTAGGTCTAGAGTAATTTGAGAAATAGGTTTTCAAACATTCTATAGCTTCCTTACTCGAAGTGGTTTTAGTTGGATACGGCTTGGAAAATTTGGTGAAACCATCTACAACCACTAAAATGTGCTTTTTGTTGCAATGAGATGAAGGAAAAGGGCCTAGATGGTCGACATGAAGCGTATCAAATGGGATCTTTCCTTTTGGAATTGGATGTAAGATTCCTTCTGATTTACCGGAGTCCGGTGAAAAATAAATGCATTTAAGACAGCCCTTAATAACTTTTCTAATCTTCTCCTTCATGTTTGGAAACCAGTAAGTCCCGGATAAATGTTCAAAGCATTTGTCTACACCCAGATGACAAAGTGACTCATGATGAGTTCTAACAACCTGATCTTCCATGTTAAATGGGACATAAAAAACAATCTTGTCTTTAACTTTTCGATAAATTAGTCCATCAACCATTTCATAGTGTGGACTTTCGGAAGTACTCAACCCTTCCGCAATTGCAACTATCTTTGGATCATGTTTTTGTGCGGCGGATAGAACAAATTCAAACGATTCGTCCTCCACATACAAAATGTTGAAACATCGACTTAAAGAATCAACGTGTGACATCCGATCGCTTTTCCTGTGCTCAACTGAATAATCATAGGATTGTAACTCCAACGCCCATCTTGATATTCGCGGATTCAATGTTTTTTTGTTAAGCGTCAGGACAAGAGCTTGGCAATCTGTGACGATCTTAAATGGAATACCTAGCAAATATATACGAAACCGCCTCAGAGCATAGACTATGGATAAGGTCTCAAGTTCATAGCTATGGAATTTATTTTCAGCTTCACTAGCTCGCTTCGAGAAATAGAACACCGGATGAAACTTGGCATTGCTCTGTTTCTGCAGTAGGACTGCACCAAATCCATGCGAGCTGGCATCGCAGTGGAGTTCTGTTGGATTATTAGGGCTATAAATTGATAGAACAGGTGCTGAAATCAATTTGGTTTTCAACAAATTAAAGACTTCTATTTCCTTAAGACCAAATGTGAACGGAGTGTCTTTCCTCAATAAATCATACAGAGGCTTTGCGATGTTAGCAAATTGGTGTATAAACTTCCTAAAGTAGGAGCAAAGTCCAAGGAAGCTATGGATGTCCTTAGTTGAAGTAGGTAGCGGAAAGTTCTTAATAGCCGAAAGATTAACCTCGTTCGGACTAATACCGGCTTCGTTTATTTTATAGCCCAAGTACGTGATCTCACTTTGTAAAAAAACACACTTGTCTAATCGAAGGTTTAAGCCTTTGTTAATGACGATACTAATTACTTCCTTAAGAATATCTAGGTGTTCTTCTAAAGTTTCCGTCGCTATAAGAAGGTCATCTAAATAAGTCAAGATCTTCGATTGCAATATCAATTTACCAAATAGGTGCTTTATATAACGCTCGAAAACAGACGGAGCGTTCTTAAGCCCAAACGGCATTTTGGTAAATTCATACTGTCCATTCGGTGTAATGAACGACGTGAATTTCATTGACTCTTCCTCAAGTGGCACATGGTAAAAACCGTTTTTTAAATCCAACGTGGTGTAATATTTCTTATCTTTTAACCGGTCTATGTTATCCTCGATTAAAGGCAGGGGATAGTTATCGCGAAGAGTAATTTTGTTAAGCTCCCTGAAGTCTACGCATAGCCTAAGCTCCTTATTTTTCTTCTCCACGAGAACAATAGGTGAAGCATATTCTGAATTAGACTCACGTATTATACCTTGGCTTAATAAATCATTAAGAATCTTCTCTAACTCGATTTTATGTAAATATGGCAACCTTCGCGGTGAACTATGAAATGGAGCATCCTTACACAACACTATCTTCATTTTGAACTGACTCTCTACAGGAATATTTTTTCTAGCAGATTCACAAAAAGCTGATTTGACTATTCTTTTCACACTTTCTTGAATATTTATTGGAATGTTTGGATTTACTTTTATATCAAAATCGTTGTTTTCATAAACATTAATCTTCAAAATTTGTTCTACAAACAAAGATTCTTCACAAGACGTACTTACATAATCATCTTGTGAACTGCGACACTGACTTAAAGATGATGACGACAAAACCTTTCCATTTACAAGCGTTTCTGCAGAACTACTTGATGACGGCAACAATGAACTTGAAGAACGATTACACCTGTCGCTGCTTGTCACTGGCAAAATACGATCTTGATTTTCATCACTCTTGTCTGCTTTCTTTAAAACCATGCCAATCCTGTCGATGAAATTTCTCCCCAAAACGATTGGATAACTCATTGACTGATTTTTCACTACAAGTAAACATAAATTAGTTTTATTGTTATCAAAAAATATACGTGAATTGACACTTCCCAACACTTGAAGCGGGCTGTTGTTTATTCCACTGTATGTATGACTGTCTTTATCCAATGGTGAAATCATAGTCTGCGGCAGGAACTTTTCTTGCACAAAGCTTATCGGACTCCCTGAGTCCAAGAGCGACGCCAAAGTACACGCACATTCGGAATGTCCATCGGTGAATATGTAGGAAATTTCTTTTTCAAAGCGATTAGAAATTGGGCTACACTTTGGCATGATGCGACCGGTACTGCGCTTAGACACGTTGTTGCTGTTTTCTGCATGGATGTTGTTTACATTTAAAACGTCTTCGTTGTTATCAGCGCTGCTTAGCTGTGGGTGATGACTGTTGTTGTTGCTTTCACTGACAATCAAAACTGGTTTATTGCTGGAGCAATTTTTGGCTATGTGCCCACGAATACCACATTTAAAACACGTGAACTCTTTTTTTGCACATGACACAATGGCGGGTGCATTACTGGTGTATTCTTTTTTCTTGAATGCATTATTCTTTTGATTATTTCGGCTGCTGTTGTGAAACTGGGATGTGCTTGATTTAAGCGGGAAATGATCGCGACTGTTGAGTTTGTACTTTTCGTATTTTCTTAGTGCTATTTTTAGCTGATCGATGTTGTTTGCGTTATACAGCATGCTCTTATTGAGTTCGGAATCCGGAATGCCCTTGATTATAAATTGAATCAAATCTTCTTCTTCTATGGGGTTATGGGATGCGATTTCCTGCATGCTGAGCACATATTGCTGCAATGTCTCCTCACGCCGTCTTTTCCTTGCACTTAGCTCACTAAAAATATCCGCTTTCGTAACAGTGCGCTTAAACTCACCCAAAAGTGCATCTCTGAGATCTGTCCAATTTCGTATTTTCAAAGATCTTACGAAAAGCCTTGCTGTTCCACCAAGGAGCCTCTTTCCGAAAATGAACTTGGTTCGATCGTTGAGTTGAAGGCTTTCGGCGTTCTCCTCGAACTGTTCTACCCAATGAACAATGGGAAAGTTGTCATCTCCAGTAAATGGACACAATAAGTCTTCCATGTCCTTGAAGTTTTGCGAAACATGTGATCTCTGACTGTGATTTTCTTCATTATCCTCCATTTGCAGCTCTTTCAGTCGTCGCTTCAGTGAAATGATTTCCTCCCTCTTTCTGCATGCTTCTCGTAGCTTATTAAGCTCCTCATCAACGTCGTTGCGTAGTGCATGGACAGGTGATTCGTCCCGCGTTTCTTCCTCTGACTCGTGTTCGGTGGATGAATCTGCGTTATCTTGCTCACCATCGGCCATGAAATCCTGCGCAAGTTTTTCCAGATTCTCGTCCGTATAGGATTCGACTGCTTTCTCGACCCGTAGTTTTAACACCGCTTTAGTTCCATCAGTTTTCAAACCCAGCGATCGTAAAATATTTTTTAGGATGGGTACCGTCGCTTTATCAACTAATTGTTTAAACAATTCTGACATTTTTGAAGCACTAAAAAAATACTTTGACCTCCGATAAAGTTAAACGGTATCCCACTTCTGAATTTTGTAGGATAGGCGAGCGAGTCAAATGAAACAACTTGAGAGGAGATGTTCTACTTAAGACAGTTTATTGAGAAGCCCCGAAAATTGACATGACAGGTTGTATTTATACTTTCATATGAAGCGGTACGCTTATGTAAAAGAAATGAGATAGTGTGAGCATCATACGATATGACAATAGTTTCTTACTTTCGGTTAATATTTACTTCTGATAATCTTAAGTATGTGTTATACGAGAACACTTACAGTAGTGTACAAAAAAATGCCTACACTTTTGGATTTGTTCTGTTCTGTTTCCGTAAAGCGTCATTGGTCAAATGCAATGTATTACATCGACGCTCGTGCAAAAACAAGCAGTGCACGAGAACAGTCGATGAATGAACTTTGCTTTTCGTTTAGGTATTATTTTTCAAGTGATTACATTTTGGTGGTGGTGCATTTTGTGCGGTACTTTTGATTTTGTTTGTTTTTTATAAATTTAATTTTGAAATCAGTGTAAGTGAAGACGAAGATTGAAAAAACAGTAAATGGGAAGTGTTTTCAGGCAATTAATTGATATTTGTAAAAATTATATAATTTTCAAGAATTACATCTAAATAATTCACGCAACGCCTCTGCTATTTACCGTACTGCCCATATCGATTTACCTGTCATCTACATAAAATATCCTTCTCATCGAAAAGAAGCTCATACTTTGGTCTTTCAAAACACCTTGCTTGCAGATCTGCGATCACGGTGTAACTTTTCACCGACCTCCTTTCAAATTATTCATCGTTTTCGAAATGACGAATTCTCGAAGCCAATCCACACTTCAATGGCCTTGTTCTCCTCTTTAAAGGCTTCTCGGACTTTGGACATTTTTAACTTATTTTTTTACCACCTCGGACACTTTTTTTTAAAAACCTGAATGAACTCCCATACCCTGAATTGGATTGCCGGGAACTGCAGACTGCGTAGGCGAAAATACCACTGCGTAGCAACGATCTAGCAGGCTTGTAAAAAGACCGACGATATATCATTCGGACACTAACTTACTTAGCCTGATCCACTTTAACGAAAACTTGGTCTTCACGGATCTCTCTTTTGAAAAATCACAATATTTCACACGTCATTCTGTACTAGTACTCGTTAGGCCTTGAACTGAGAACAAACAAAGTACAAAAAGGACATATGTGCATTAAACAGAGTTCCAGTTATTTGGCACAAATAAATGGGATGCGTAACGAAAAATGAAACGCTATAGCGTCGAGTCACCTTGACTTGCCTGAGAGTAAAGGAATAACCATCCGTGCAGTATGTTTCAGACATCTCTCATCTCATCTCTCACTGAGAGAGCCAAGATTTCAACCGCGTTTCACTTTTCGTTACTTTTCCATGGCAAGAAGTAAAAATCATATTTCTGAGCGTAATTCTTCCAGCGTTAAACTCAACAGCTCACAAAATCCTGAAGTTTGTTAAACATTAGCTTCCCTATAGAGCGGGAAAGAGCTATTCTCTCACATTTCAGTATGAGCCTGATTCTTATGAGGACAAGCGTCCTCGTTGCTTTAATATAATCAAAAAAACTAATCGGGTAAATCCAGCACCTAATGTCAACTCGTTTTAAAACTTCATACGATGGACTAATACAGGCTAGTCCCGTCGATACCAATTTTCAATACATAGATACGAAACAAATTTCAATTATGGGCACGATTATACATGTCTACCGTTAGAAATCTTTATGCCAATGAATTTATGAAGACGCATTATGAAGACGGCGTTTGCCTTTAACCCTTAATCTCGTTTATATCAACATTCTTTGATCCGAAAAGTCTTCCATTCATAAACAAAGGTCGACATATATTCATCTTTTATGGTTAATCAAGATCTTTTACAACAGCTCCCAAAGTCGTAACCTTCATTCCGTTTTTTATGTGCACCGCGCTGTGTATGTGTCTGAAATTCCAATCGTGGCCCTTAATTTAAGCAGCACATACACGTCCAGGACAAACCAAAAAGCCATCCAACCATAAAAGCTGCAACTGTAAAGTCCCCCCCGGGAACACTGTTGTGTGCATCTCAAGCAGAGATTTGCATAATCAAACATCAGTCGAAAACTGGATTCCGCTGGTGTAGTTGTTCCTCCCTACTGCATCTGTCTAAGAATAATGCTAATTAGAATTCAAATTATTTAGATCCACATCGTCGTCTGTGTTGGGGAAGCTGCATCATTGGATCTGATATGCGCGTCTATGTAAACATCGCATCGTGCCATTGGAATTCCTAATTAGTTCCCGGAATTTCAAAGAGCTGGCTGAGAGCTCATGTTTAGTAGAACTCAACTATCCAATTAATGACAGAAATGCGTATCAGTTTGTGTCCCGTGGGGAATTTCTGAACTACGGCTGCCCTAGCAATCTCATGTGTGTTATTCGATAGGATGTATCGCGCGTATTCCAGGCAATTAACTCCCAGCGGCAATGTTGCTCACATCGTTTGTGCCAAATTGCACCGCACTCGCAAGGGAAGACCGTCAATTGTTCGCATACGAGAATGTGCGGATGTAGGATGAAATTTCATAGCCGTGTCCAAGTTTCGAATTTCCAGCTATTGTTGTAATTTAGAAGACACACACACGCCCCACTAGTGACAGAAGAAGAGACACCAAAAATGGTCACGTATACTTGGCGACTGTCGGACCGATCATGCACCATGTGCAGTGCTACAAAGTTGGTGCAAAAGTTCGTGCCACGGAGTTTTTCCGTTGCTTTGAGGTCAATCATCTCCCAAACGGTATGTGAGTTTCATGGTCTAGGAATGCGGACCGCGTCAGAGTATCGAATTCGATTTGGAAACTCTGCAAGAGTTCCTCGTGCAGGTCGCATGTTCAACCTATACCTATGAAAAGGAAGCGTGTGTGTTGCACATTTGTCTGTGATACAGTGTGCATCAGGGAAAAGTTTATTTTTCTTTCCGAAAAAGTCGGTGTTATCACTTTGCGATTATTACATAATGCGGAGGCGCAGAAGTGGAAGACAAAGATATGGAAGTTTAATGGCGGCGAGAGGAAGTATCTGGGAGTTGACTTTTTGCCAGTTTGCGGCAAAAGTTTTCAAAAGTCTGTACACTTTCTTTGGAAGGTTTAGTTCATTTTGTTGGATATACAGCAAATGGGATATCAGTTGTTGAAGACAACGCATCGAAGTTGGTGTAAATGGTGTGAGATTTATACAGCTTTGTAGGAATTGAATAGGAAATTCGGAAGAAGCTTTGTGATGGCAAGAGTGAGAAGCGGGGAATGAACCCGTACCATCGGCATCGTATTGCAAAATTCCCAGAATGAATGAATGAATAGCCAACGATTGTTGTAGTTGCAGTTGTTTTCAAATGATTAAAATGACGTAGGGTATTAGCATCTGACAAACTGTTCGACCTTCTTTTCGAAGCCGAAAAAACGGCTTGTTTGAGACCATCCATTAGATTTGCTGGCACTTCCTTCTTAAAACACTAGACTGTTTGATATCCAATTACGTGAAAGTATGGATAAGCTTCTACGCTAAATGGAATAGTGAATGCATCATATTGAGTACACAATGGTGGCTGTGTGGGTGGCGGTGTTTACTCCTACCGACTCAATATCAGTCTCCTACCAAATCACTGTACCGCGTACCTGGCGGAACTAATGGCGATTAAAGAGTCCTAAATAGGCTCAAGAAAAACGTAATATCTGCGAAAGATATTCACATATTTTTAGCTAAGCAGCTATCAAATAGCTTAAAATCCGTCTCAAAAAATTAGACTGCCGATAGGGAAACACGCAAACAGGCTCGGTGTAATCTCAAACGATTTTGATCCAACGATATAGCAATGGACCTACTGCTGTCTTAAGTGTGATGGCTTTCAAAGCTCGCAGTCGATCTTACCTAAGCTAATCTAAGCTGTATTAACTCTCCACGCTTTAGATGGTGCAACTGTTCAGGTCAAATTAAGGCCTGGGGTGGAATCGGCTAAGGAGATAGTTGATAGTTGACAATCAAAATCATCGCTTTATGCCCATGTAAGGTGATTATCAAATTCACAATCGCTTTTTTGCCATCAATTTCATGCAACAGCTTTTTAGGTGCCGCTTTCATACATTTGTGTAATTTTCATTGATATGCACCTCGGCTTCAACTACAAATAAATGAAATACTTAAGTGAAAAAAAGAAATGTTAAATGAATTAAAATACAAAACTGAAAAGGGAAAATTTGAAAATTTATTGTAATTTGTTAACATTCTAAATTCACTTATGGCGTTTTTCATTGAAGATCCGAGGGAATTGCCCCGAAATTCAGAATTGCTCTTTTCAATGAAATTCACTGAAGCGTTTTTGTAAAAGTGGCAGACACCTTTTCATAGAAAGAGTAATTCTTTTCTTCAATCGAAAACACCATTACATTGGCACAACAGCAACACTTCGAATATAATTGCACCTATTGGCTGCTCGAAATGAGAGCTTCGGCAAGGAAGTGACGTTCAAAACTCTAAGTGTTGCCAATAATCAATCAGTTTTTTGTGATCGCTTTACGCAGAGTAAGAAAGAGTTGATAATCAAAAACGACAATCAAAAACGTGACGATCAACTATCACCTTAGCAGATTCCACTCCTGAATCAGTATACCATTTCAGTCAGCATTATGTAGAAGTTGATGCGACTCATTACACATGTCAAATTCAGTTTGATTTCCCTTTCAAGTAGAGGTAGGCAAAGTTTTTTTGGGCCGTAGCAACATTCACCACCTGTTTTATGAAGCTTAGCACCTGCATCGTTAGTGATTGTATTTGGGGAAAATTAATCTTCTTAATCAAACTACCGGTGGACATGCTCACAGAGTCTGTTCCAAGGATATAACCTTTTTCAAGCAGAACCTAATTTTCGCGTCCGGGCAGCGGACACACATTTATTTTATTATTATCTCTATAGATAAAAGAGTAGCGTGATTGAACTGACAGACATCGTACAGGCCATACCGCTAATTGTATGTTCATGAAACTTTCAGGATATGTTGCACTATCTGTGTAGATGCGCACTAAGAAGGCATTTTTCGATACGACCCTCCCTACCCTTTCTAGAGAGGTTTTTCTTTTACTCACGAACCGTTAGTCGTATAGACTCGAAATTTTGTATGTTTATTGAAAATAAAAAATCATAGAATACCAATTTCGCCTTTTTATTCAGAATTCGCCTTATAAAGGTTGAAAAAGAGGTTGCAAACTTTTTTATTTTAACGTTACTTCAGTCAACCTGCTATTACATTCATAAAGATTAGTCAATTCAAAAAAGCTTAAAATGCTCTTTAGCCAATACTTCCCCGAGTATTCTAAGCCATCATTTATCTTTCTGCTCCTTCCAGAGAATGAGCTAGAAGAAATTAAAGACAGATCTCATTTAATCAACAAGGAATTAATATTGATTTCACGATTGCTTGGGGGGTGAGTGGGTTGAGTATATTGTACAAATGGAAAGCATTATGATGTATACACAGCCACAGTGCGTTCGGTTTCTCAATGGTTAATATTGTTACGAGTTGACGTTCCATATTCCATTCCGTATCGCTTTTGGACTTTGGGTTGCATGCGAGACTGAAATGAATAATAATCGCAGTCTACTCGACGTGCATAGCAATAGCAACCATGCCTATTTGCTTTTGGCTGTGGGCAGGCTTGCCAGATTTTTATAAGCAATTTTTAGTCATTTTTTTCGCAAAAAACCGGAAAATTACAAAAAAGTTATCGCAAATGCTTAAAATTAAAGAAATAACACATCAAACTTGATTTTTAATATTTTTGGTTAGGTAACAGAAAACAATCACAAAGAAAAAGAAACAAATTATAGTATTAGTATTTTAACCCTTTCGGTATTTTGATGCCACATGGCAACAGGAATATTCATAACGTCCATTCTCTCTGTATGAGTATATTTTTTCGATTTTCTTTTCTGATTAACTTCTTGAAGTATCTGTTCAATCAGTAGAGGCAAACAAAATGGTTGATGGTTGATATCATTGTGCTTTTAGCTCTCGTGCAGGGAAGGTCTGCAGTACAGCTCGAATTTTTTCGTCGGAAGACTATTTTTATGATTTAATTTTTACATTGGTATTTGACAAATACATTATCAATTTCGATTTTATTTTAATGATAAATAGCAGGTATACAATAAAAATAATAAAATATACATCTTAGTTCTGTTTTCTTGATTTGACACATTTTTCCTTTTTCTATGTTGCCAATCGGCATCAAATTTGTTTAGAGGTGCTTTTTGAGGCATCATTTCCTAGAATAAGATTGATGCCATTCGGCATCATTTTTTATTTTACTTTAGTTTTTGTTGCCTTTTTACCTAAAAAACTGAAAAAATCTGAAATTCACTATATTTTGAATGATTTCGAAGAGTCGGATATATCTGATCTCGAAGATGCAGATGAGCCAGATATTCTTGATGCCCTACTAGAAAACCTCAACGACGTTTTTCTATTGGAAGATAGCAATAAAAGTGAGCATAATTTGATCGAAGAAGCTAAAGCGGATACTGAAGATGTTGGAAACCCAGATGTTGACGAGGTTCCAGTGGAGGAAGACGAAAATGTGGCCGGTTGTTCACATACGGGTTTTAAAAAATGTGAAAATTTTAAATGGGTTAAAAGACTGTGGACCATACCACAACCTGATTTCAAGGAAAGCTACCCAAAAGATGATTTGAAAACACCTGTTCAATATTTCTTTAGTTACTTTACTGATGAATAAATAAATATAATGCTTCAAGCAACAAATCAAAATTCGCTTTTGAGAAATGGAACGTCAATCAATATTACAAGGGAAGAAATCTTAAAAATGATTGCGTTGGAAATTATTACTGGTACATTGGGGTTTCCGATATTAGTAATGTACTGGACTAAGGCCACTGAAATACCGTCATTCAAGAAGAATATAACAAGGGCGAGGTTTCATTCCTTACGTTACAATCTTAAATTCACCGTGGGCGAAAATTCAAAGGACAAACTATATAAAGTTCGCCCATTAAAAGACACTTTCCCGAAGAAAACTTTTGAGATTCCTAAGGATGAAAACATTTGCGTTGATGAAATGATGGTTCCATTCAAAGGGAAAACGGCTTTGATACAATACATGCCTAAGAAACCCATAAAATGGGGCATCAAAATATTTTGTATTTTGAAGTAAATGACAAAAACCGAGTGTAAATGCAATAATTTATGAATTTTTTAAATTTTTATACTTGTATGAACATTAGTGTTTTTTAATATTTTCGAAGCTCCCTATTTTTTATATTATATTTGAAATAAACGAATTTAATGATATTTTTTTCTTTTCAATTTTGTTAATAAATGTTTTGTAAAAAATAAAAATACATAATTTAAATATAATATTGTTGTCCTTTTTCTGCTGCCACTTGAGACAATTGATGCCATTTGGCAACATTCCAAAAAAACACTTTAGAACAAGTACTTAACAAAAATAATGTTCCAATGTTTTTAGTCGGAGCCTCCGTAGCAACAAAAAGAAAAAAAATATTTTTTAACCTTAGAACAAAAAAGAAGTACCGAAAGGGTTAAAATGCAAATAGAAAACAAGAAATCGTTAGAACAATGAGCAAGCACAAACAGTTTGAAATTGAATTAAATTTTCAAGTCAAGTCAAGATAGAAGAAATTTGCAAATGATTGCTTTTAGCTTATATTTTTGATAAAGCAATAATGGTTGTATTCAGTGTTTTCAAATGGGAAGAATTCTATTGAATTTGTATTTAATTTTGTTTTAATGATTAATAAAACAAAAAATTGCAAACATCGCAAGAAATAAGAGATATCGCTAATTATAATTTTACACTGAAAAAATAACTCGCGTTTTGCGATATATCGGGGAATATGGCAAGCCTGGCTGCGGGTTTGGTGTTGGCTGAATTGGTGAGGTTTGCGTGAGAATGTGTTTTTGTTTTTTTTCATGGTGTATGGATAATTGGATATGGAATACGGAATGGATATGTAGCGTAAGTGTATCATTTGCGCGAGCGACCTCATGCTGTTTGGTCATGGTGTATACTTCGTAATTCCTTTTCGTTCTGCGAAACGTTTGCATTTCATTCGATCCAAAAAAATCATTCGTTTAATGGTTTTTAGCTTTTTTTTATTTGAATTTCAATTTATTTTACTTATTTTACTTTATTTTGTCTTTGATAAGATATACCTATTTAATTACCTACTTTTTAGTGCGTTCTATTAGGTAGACACTATTTGCAATGTTGATAAAGCGGTTAACTATCCGGTAGAGTTTTTAAATTCCCTTAACAATCGGATATTCCATACCATAGACTAACTCTTCGGAAGGGCACACCCGTAATGCTCCTTCGGAACTTAAAACCACTTAAACCATGTAATGACACTAGAGACTAGACTGCAAATCAAAACATTGCATACAAATTTAATCGAAGCTATTATATTGACCGGGATTGCTCAAGGGGAAAAAGTATTCGTGCCACTCATTCCTCTGAACTTTAAGAGATTACAATTTCCCCTCAAAGTGTACATCGTCATGACGATCAATAAATCTCAGGACCAATCATTGAAATACGCTGGTATAGATTTTAGGGAAGATTGCCTTACGCACGGTCAGTTCTACGTAGCTCGCTCTCGTGTAAGTTCACCCTCAAGTCTGGTGATATTACTGCCGCCCAATAAAAAAAACAAGAAATATTGTCTATAAGGAAATCCTTACAAAAAAGAAACAATTTAAGTAACAATTTTTCTAAAAAAGTACATTTTAATAGAGTCTCACGCGGACGAAGTCGCGGGTAACTGCTAGTATATTTATAAAAAAACTCACTAACTTCATAATACCTTCTTTTCTCACCTGTTTTGGGGGAGGAAGGCTTAATTAACATTTCGGATTGTCTAAGCACCATCACATTTTCCCAGTTAGGGTTACCAGATTTGAAAACTAGAAAAAAGGGAAACTTTGTACATTTTTAAGGGTACGATTTATTTTTTTAATTTGGGGAACCAACATTTTAGTGAACATCAAAATGATCTTAGATTTGGGTTTCAGATTTAAAGAAAATTTAAAGAAATAAATTAATTTTTTTTTATTTTTTAAAATCGTTAAATGGATGTATTCAGTTTTGAAAATTCGTATAATACTCCGTATAAGGGTTACTTTTCTTTTGGGGACAATCAGTCTTATAACACCAGAAACCCAGTTAACTCCGCAATACGAACCGGCCTAACTCTAGCTTCTGCCTTGGAAAATGAATTGGCTGCAATATATCGGGAGACAGGAGCCTAACCAACATTGTACTTATAGGATAATCTACTTGAAACACTTAAAATTTACATTTGGTAGTCATTGTAAGTAGTCGAGGAGGCTCTTAAAAGCACCTCAATCAGGTTCAGTGATGCCAATCCTTTTCATGCTTTTAAGGCATTAATTCATTAGCTAAGGCTTTAAGGCTTGTTTTTTTCAAAAAGGCATCTTTTTTTTTATTTCAAATATTTTTCTATTTGGACTAAACCTGTTTGTTTTGTTCAACACATTGTTCCTACTTATGAAACCTAAAATTCATAAATTTTGTTACTATTTAGAATTTCTTCTGTGATTAATAATTTAAGTTTTTTTTTTTAAATAAAAATTGTTTTTGTTTTTTTAGTTTATACTTTTGTTTTATTGTTCCAGTTTACCTAAAAAAAAATATTTTGGGCATTATCGTTAAAATTGGTTGGCAACGCTGATCATGGTGTTCATATTTATATGTTTCTGCGAAACAACTGCTTCCAATGCTACTTGAAAGGTATATATATATTACCTTTATAAAAATTTTAATCTTGTCCTAGAACCTGATCCAAGGTATCCCACAATGCCACATGGTTTGAACTTGGTTTGAACGTGAGCCAAACAACCGTCCATAGTGTTTATTGGTAAACGTTCAATCTCTGCACTTTTAAAACAGAAACAGTCAGCTTTTCGTAACTTTTGCAACTTTGTTGTCGCTACCTCATGAAGAACCTCTCTCTTCTGTTTATTTCTTTGTCATAAGTCTAGCCATCATCTTGTACTATTTGATGTATCGATTTTGGAGTGAAACTACAAATTCTGTTGAAAATGATGTCTGATCTCAAATCAAGTAGAAGCAGGTCTACACAGTGTTATCGGAAGGGCCCCTAAAACTTAGGAAGAAACAGAGGTCGATCTTCACGCGGCGTATTTAATTATTTACCTTTTCCACCAGACAGTAACGACTATCACTTCCGTGTGCTCGCACTTTCTGTACGCATATTGCCTTGAGTCCGGAAGGATTGTCCTCTAATGTGACCATCAATACGTTTTTTTCATGGATTAAAGACGAGTCGGCTTATGGCTATAAAATATTTAATCAGACTAGGAAATGAAGATCACATTTAGCTATCGTCAAGTGGATCCCAATTACATCTACCTACGATTTTCAGCAGAATTAGCATGCCCATCTATATACGATCAGTTTTTCAGAAAGAACATTTCTGGTGGCTTCCTAGAATCAATATTTAAATCTGTAGCCATGCGACTCAAGAAGGATACGCTGTTGGCAAATGGTTTATCAGTCTCTTGGGAACTGCAGCAAATCAACGTCGAGCATTTTCACACCTAACAGCACTGAGCTGATCGAAATGTCGTCATCAAAGACAGTCAGAAACCGTCTCACTTGTCAGCTCTCCACCCACCATTTCACTTTATATAGAGATCTAATTTGCTCCGTACGGCTCTCAACACTTTTTGTTTCAACTTGAGTGCATGCTCTTATGAAATCCATTCCACAACACATCAGCTTTATTCGCTTGTATAACAGGGTTTAACTATTCGAGGTCTAAACTCATATCGCCCTCATGTCTCTTCAAGCAAAACAGCACTCTGCTCGTTCTAATTTAATTGGGTTCCGTTCCGAAAAATGCTTAACCTGCATAAAACCGTCATATAAACATCTGCCGCAGGTTAGCCGGATCGGCGGAACCGCAAAGAATTAACGAATCCTGTCATCGAATCGGCTACCATGCAGTGCATGAAATTAGTCTCTATATGTGATGCCTCCACGACTGTATGAATTTAAGCAGAAAATCACAAATTGAGGTTATAGCAAAGGACTAGATCCTGCACACCCTGATGTGGATGGTGTATGCCCATGGAATACTTTGGACTTCATTATGATCCAATTAGTGATACACCATGCCAATTTGTAATGTGACAGTGCGGCCTCCACTTTGCCAGCTGCAGCAGCTTACATAAGTTATTACTTTGGATAAACCTAGCACAGGATCAGAGCAAAGCAGAGCAGCCCAGGAAGGACATCATTAAAGCTAACTTAGAAGTGGTTGCTTGCTAGGGGAAAAAAGAACTGAAACCCTATCATCCATAGGCACTCGACTAGGACGCGCAACGTATACCCCGGCGTACGAATTAGCGCTTTGTATGTGTGGGGTTCTAACTTTTTCCATCGTCGTCATCTTCTCCTCCATCATCATCGTAGTATAGTCGTCGTCGTTGCCGCCGTAGTCGTAATCAAACACGTATCGCTTGTGTGGTGCAGTGGTGACTGTGCGTTGTCCTCATTTGCATATTCATATCTCACACAGTGTACTGAGAGTAGGTATTGTGATACCCAGATCCAGAACTGGAATGTATATATCGACCGCTGAGATGTTTATTTTTCGCGTGGTACTGCGATAGCATTGCTTTCGCTGCATCGCGCCACCAGCCGCATAGAGTAGGAGGACATCAGCTTGTACTATATATATAGTGACTAGGGTATGCATTCGTGTTGTGTATGTACGAAGTACATCCGATGCTTTATTTATGGTCGCATGGTACACTGTGCTGCGCTGGTAGTGCCGCTGATGTTACGACTGCCCAGAGAAGTGCTACCATCCACAACAAACTTCCTGACAGCGTCTCTGCCGGTCGCTGTGATTTATCGTTATATCACAACTACACTATTTCCACGGTACCCTTGCATGAAACTCGCACTGTCTCCAGCCGCCTTGCTCCCTCTAGAATAGGCGCGCAGCACATCTTGCAGAGATGCATAAACACAAGTGTGCTATCTCGTATAATATTCGACAGTGTTGTCGTGCAGTGGGGTCTACTTAGAGCGTCAGTGGCAATCGCAAAATTTGTAAAATCATGGTGTCCCTACTACTTTAAGTCATGAGGACAGTTTGAGGTCAAGTGTATTCCGACAGATCAAAGGTTCAGAATTACCTCCAGTGCCGATTTTGACATGCAGGGTAAATCGCCACTCTGATGAGACGTAAAATACGAGAAGACAAACCTGATGAAGTCTGAGTTCTTCTCTTCCAAAAGACTAACATCGGAAACGAAAAGTTGGGAAACTTTCCCAATTGTGACGAGCTCAAAACAAATTATTGGTTTTAAATTCCGAAATGTCGGATTTTTGCATAAAACATATCTATGTCTGTTATGCGGATATGTAAGATATGAGAAGTTCTTTCATGACAGTTATTCTCTCGCAGTGGAAAAAACCCTAAGTTGGAATTTGTGTTTTCTCGGGATTCTAACCTGGGACCCCTCGCTTAGTAGTCCAACACACTTACCACTAAGCTATTGCGCCGACGGTGAGGGATGTTTAAGGCACGAAATACCGACGTCGGTATGTGCAATCAGCAGTCGGCCAACACAATTTAACTTCAACTAAGCTGCAACTATAAAATCGACGTCTCTTCGATTCTGATTTTCTTTTGATTTGTGTTGATGGAACAGCTGGTGTTTCCTAGGATTGTTTGATTAAGTCTACCGGTGAATTTACAAAGCACTTTTTGAATGGACTCTTTTTAATTTTCTCGTATAAATTAATTTTTTGCAACACACATTTGTTTTCAATAAAATAAATTTTATTAATTTTTAATAAGATTTGTAGATTATATCTATTTTTTATGCAGTTTTTTATTTTCCTCTATGAGGGAACTTTTAGTGCTAGCTGCCAACGACGCGGTCCAAAAGAGACTGACTGGATCTATATGATTCTCACCATTCAACCAGAAAGTTCCGCTTGAATTTTACATAATTTTACATACGCGAGCTTCTCTGAGTTGACCTTGATTAATGAGATAACTTAGTGACAAGAAGAGCATGCCAAACAGACACCGCTGGCAGATATCACACAAATACAAGCGCTTGTCCGCTACAAGCTGTGCATCGAATCATTAGTCCATAACTTTTACGTACAAAATAAGAGAAAAATATTGTATTGATACAAAATTTCAAACTCTTGATGTTAATCAATTCAAACATCATGAAAAGTGTTTTCGCAAATAACATCAAAAATAATGCTTCTTTTGAAAATTCTACTTATCTCGACAACTGTCCATACCATTGTAACCAAAATTCCTGGGAATGAATTTAATATAAATAACTAAGCAAACTTAGTTTTTCTCTAAATTATCGTACAATCGATTTTGGAAAAAATGCGTTTTTGGAGAATAATTTGTTGGAGTTTATTTGAAAACGGCCATAAATATTTTCATTAAAATCCAAACTTGTTGTGAAAATGTTGAGATGTTTTTAATATCATACGTCCTTCGTTTTCCATTTGAGTTACTGAAAACGCTGCTTTTAAAAAGTACTTATATCTCGAAAGACCCATTTTTGATTTGGATAAAAGTTTTAAAACCAAGTAGTGTTTATGTCATGAAAAATATCGTATACTCTGTTTTTATATAAGTAGTTGTAGTTAAGTATTTTTCGAATAAAACATTGCAATATTTTGTTTGCATAAGTTTAACAAAAACCGTTCTAACGATTTTGACCTAAATACATACAGACCATGCAAGTGGTCTTGTATCATTGTGAAAGTGCTAAAGTGCAACTTTTTTCGCCCTACAACAATAAAATATACTGACTAAAATTTCGCTACACTTTTGCCCTTTTTTCTATACCTTGACCGTATTGTAACCGAAAAAGAGTAAAGTGTAGCCTTGTTGATTGATAGTTCGCTAAATTGTTAATTCCTGTATTAATAAAAAAAAAATAAGGAGAATGGAAAAGAAAAGTAAGCGCCGCCGAAGAAAAAATCCATTAAAAGATGGACAGATATTAGACTACATTCTAGAAGCAGGAAAATTCGACGTTAAGACAGTTTCAGAAAAGTTTAAAGTTTTTTTTTCAGATCAATTATTGTCAAACTGGATCTGTCATTTGTGTCAGTTTTGCAAGAGCAAAAATGCGTTCACGAACTGATAAAATAAAAAATAAAAAAACCCGTACTAAATAGGATCCCGTACTTGTTTGTTTTTGGGAAAAAATTCTAATAAAGTAGTATAACAAAGGATTTTTCAAAAATCAATATCCAAATTTTAACTTGTATATTTTGTTAAAACTCAAAATTAAAAAAGGAATAATGATTTAGAAAAACATTTTTACCGACTATGTTGTACCCATTTCTCTTTTTTTTTAACCATCTCTATTAAGGATGCACCTTAAAATAATTGCAACCCCCATAAGCTTACATACCGTAAATCCCACTTCTTCATTTGCAGTTTGCACCTCCACACACGTCCATTGACATATATGAAGTTTATAAATTTTTCGAATACGCATTAGTGTACCAAGCCAACCGCTAGGTAGGCAATGGATGTGAAGAAACGGTCAAAGCATAAGATTAAATTCGGCTCTGGCGTAGTCCAGGCAAAACCTTCACCATGAGCCATTTCTGTAGTGTTCGGCGAGTCGCGTACTTCAGGTTCAGCATCTAACTTCAACACCAGTCAGTTCACAATCCAAATCATCTTCAGAACCAGATTCTTCATTTTCTTTTTCATAATCTGTTTCGGATTTATATCACGGAGTTTATAGAAATCTTCGCTATCAGAAGAATAGTCCGCTTGATGTACCAGTCTCTTCCCCCAAGGTCATTCTAATTTGGTGGTTATGCATTGCAATCTTGAAGCAAAAAGAAACAACTATCGTACCTAAAGTACCGCCAAAGTAGACGACATGTAAACCACTATAAAAGACGCATGTTACATTTGAGTAACAACTACAAGATACTGCCAATGAAATCCATATTTTAACTCAAAGACTTACCTTCTGGAGTTATTTCACTATATCGATGTATAATAAATAAATAGTTAGCACAACAGGTCTGTAAAACCCTATTCACGCACCGCACCGAAAACAGTGTTTTCTCGTCGATGCATTCACACCAAACACCAACTAGTTATCGTTTGACGTTTTTATCAGGTGTGAAACTTCTTTGTAAACTATTTTAGTTACAAATTTCGATCGCAATAATTAAGACTTAATAAAATGAATTCAGAGCATTAAAAAATAATTTAAGCCTATCAACTAAGATTTTCATTTGTGAGTTGTGACTTCTGTTCGGTCCGCTGTTCTGCTGAATTTTCTGAACTTGAATTGCAAAAGGTGAGTTTGTTTCACAACCCAACGATTGGAAGTCGTTTTAGTGGTGTTTTAGTGAAAAACGACTTTAACCGACTTGTTTTGAAAACTGAAATATGTATATGAATATAAAACTTCTATTTTCGATGAAGTTTTCGAGAAAACTCGTTTTTCGGCTCGGTTTGAATAGGATATAAGGATCCAAGGATTTGTATGAGTTTCATTTCATTTTTGGGACAAATGAACAATTTTATTCCGAGTCTAAGCAGCTAATTGAGGAGCTATTTTATCACAGTTACTCTCGGAAGTTTTTTTTGGATTTTCGCTATTTCACTATTTCTTCAATAAAATTTAAACATAGCATGACACGCCAGAGAAACAAATAAAGAGTCACAGTTGCAACGAAAATGTGAAGCATCGGCATCGTTAGTTTTTACTTCGGAGATAGTCAAGCACGATTTGGGACAAATTTGAGCCAATTTTGATGCAAATGAGAGATTCTAAGGTTATTTGAACTTTTGCTGGTACTTTTATGTACCATGCGGGCAAAAGAGTTAAAGAGTTAAAAACTGAACTACTCGTACCTCCGGCAATGGTATCTCAAGTTAACAGGTTTTCCTTTAATATCCTTTCAAACTCTATACATATTCGGGCCCTAATCGCGTAAGCACAAAACGATAGAACGAAATCGTCTCGACGATGCTTCGACTTCGTGTAACAACGAAAAAACGATAATCGTTGAAACGATTGGACAATCGTCGTTTCTTGTTGCTTCACGTTACTTATTCAAAAGTCAAATACTATCGTCGAAACGATTCGATTGAACGATGCGACGATGATAGACGTGTTTTTTTGAGCTTCGATCTTAGCAAAGCAAAGTAAAGTAGGTTTTTCAGCATGCAATCACAACAACTACTCTGGGTTATCAAAGTGTCAAGTAGAACGTAGTTGTTGTAATTGCCTGCTGAAAATCCTACTTTACTTTGCTTTGCTGTGATCGAAGCTAAAAAAACGGGCCTGATGTTATATGAAGTAAACAAAGAACGATATCATTTTGTTCAATCATTAGAGCCCAGGTATTAAAATTAGAGCCCAGGTATTAAAATTCATAATCCGTTTGAAAACAATTTCTGCCAACTACAGCATTTCAGCCGCGTGGTGTCAGAATTATTATTCCACAAGGTCGTACAAGTGAACCTCTACCCTATAAATTACCTTTTTATACTGCACTAATGGCTTCATCATTCGTTTTTTATATGAATTTGCAATTTACGTTGGCTTCCTCTTGCTGAATCCACTGTGCAAAACACTATCACCGAACAAAAGCAGACAAACAGCAAAGCAACAGCAGAAAAAAATTATGTGGAAATTCGTTTCATCTGGAATTAATGGTGTCGCGCGTCTTCGACGTAATCGATAGTCCTGTTAAAAGCGTTGTAGGGAATTGTGTCCGTAGTCATGTTGTTGTTGCGAGTATCCAGTGCAGTTTTCTGCCGTCGCGATGAATAACAAGTCCGAGATGAAATTACGTTTCACCGGATGCAAGATCCAATAAAGTGATACAACGGCAAATGCCGTCGCCATCAGAGAAAAGAGATTCATTTGAATCAATGAGGGGATACACTCGCAGTAACAACCCCGCCGCCACCACCATTATCAAACAACGGCAACAACACCTACTGTACGACAACGATACCCAGGGAGATAAATAAAATTAAATTCAAATGTCGATCGACAGTAAATCAACGCCATGAGCCGTTTCTCTGCTGCATCCATCGGCTGATGGTGTTTGCGCGACGGGCTGGGACGAAAGTAAAGGCGAAGGCAGAATACCCCATGATGTCCAATCGATGTTATGTATGGCAACTAATTTGTTTAGATTGAGGCATAGAATGGGGAATATATCTCGTTTCAATGTTGTTTTTGTTTGTTTTTTTACGATTTTTCAAACATCGACTGATTTAATGTGGGATCTAGCTGCACAGATACATTATGCACAACGACGAAAGAAACATGGGGAGAAATGCATCACAATTAAATGTACAACTGCTACATGGTAGGTGATATTTATGGTTCGGGGGGAGCAGGATCACGGGATGCCTCCTGCGAACAGGTTGATTTGTTATGCGTGGTCTTCATTGGAATAGGGCGTGGAGCATCATAAATTTTCGAGTGTAGTTTTTAAAACTAGCATCAAAAGGATCTAACGAAACACTCGCAGGAGGTGCCCGTCTCTGCCCACCCCCAAATAACAGGTGTAATGAAATGAATACAAATGGGAACAAGTTAGTATTATGCGTTTCTTATGGGACTGACTGAAATGCATCCTGTGGTGATAATGCTTGTTGTTTATTTTTGGAAGAATATTTGAAATGTTTTCATTAAGAGTCCGATGTGTTTGCCCCATCGACGACACGTTGTCTGCATCTGGATTACTATAGCGATGGCGAGTATTTTCATGCGGCTTTTCTATCGTATGGGGTTGGCACTGCTTTGGCTTTGAGTTAATGGTGACGATTTAAAACCCCAAGCTGAAATGTATTATATATGCCTGTCAGGCGGTGTCTATGTAAACATCGTATGCTGATCCTTTTAAAAGCAATGCCTCAAAGTCCGATGTGGTTCATGAGTGCTTAAGACAGGCATTTGCCCTGCTGGCATTAGAGCAGCGAGTTGTTCTGGATATATTACAATGATTCCACGACTTGACATTTATATATTTCTTTAAAATTTGACTTTGAAAGGCTTAAGCGAAAAAAGGAAAATCTGGAAGATAGCGTCAGAAAGTTTCTGCTTAATATTGTTCTCGTGTCAACCACATCTATTCTCTGAGGATCATTGTTGATTAGTATGTGACCGTTATAGTACAGCGAGCCCTTTAGTACTCCACTTAGATATCATAGGTGGACCCATTGTGATGATCTTGTTGTTGAGATGAGTTCCCCAATTCTCAAAAATTCTCGCATACGTTTATCTGCAAAATCTCCGATGCGATGCGAAAAACTGAAATCTGCAATTCATGAAATCCATATGCGAGCATTTTTCTTTGAATTGCGTTTCGCATACGTGATTGCTTACTGACGATTGGCTAATATCGATGTTGGGGTTATCTCCTATCAAGTTTTGGTAACTTCCAACTGCGAAATATCAAAGGGAACACAAAATCTGATATTTCAATACCAATTAAAAAAGCTCTCATATTATATTTACCTTTTCTTGAGCTGTTAAATAATTTGATTTAAATTGCTCAAGTATATGCGGAACCAAGAAATCGACCTGTGCCAAACTTTGTATCAGGGGCTCTCGAATAGTTCGGTATATCTCCGTTGCGCCTAACTGCTCTAATGCCAAATCCACAAATGCTATGCCCAAATCACCCAAAGAATCCATTGCGAAAACACATAAATGTTGACTGAACTTACAAGTATTTTAATATATCTCTTGCAAGTTAATTTAAATTTGAATATTGTTTTTTGATTTGAAGGGATTTTTTTCACAACCTGTCAAAATCGTTTTCTGACGTACTCCAAATTTCTACCTCATTCGAGAGGTGAATATAATTTTCGCATATAAGGTATGGAAAAAAAACCGTACAGCTTTCAGAACATAAACTAACTATTAAATAGACTGACAGCTTCAGCCAAAAAAAGAGAAATTGTCTACAAGCTGAATTTGAACTTGGATGTAGCCCAGTTTGAATTCATGTATGTGTGCCTATGTTTATCAAAGGGGACTCACTCATACTTGAAAAAAAAACAGCCTACACTCTTCCGGTTCCGGTTTAAACCGCCATATCGGTAGCCTTAGGTGGATTCTCATTTCAATATCAAGGGCTGTGTTGTAAACCATAGTTTTTTTTAGTTCCAGGTTGGCATTTTTCGCTACTTTTTTATATAAATAGTTGTTCGATTTTCTTATAATTTAATAGAAATTAATGTTCAAATTACAGGATATAAAGAAAAAGAATATTTTTTAAGTTATTTTATAATGAATTTTGGATAGATAATTTTTATGATATCGATATAAAAAAAATTGTTCGCATGTTCGCCATAGAATTTCCTTTAAGTTTCGCAACCAATATCTCCTTTCACATTCCCATTTTTTTTTAATGATCGATTTGGTGAAACTATTAACAACAGTATTATTATCAGGGGCTCTCGAATAGTTTTTGTAGAATAGAAAACAAATGTTATCGTGGTGCAATAAAACAACGAATTTAAAACTCTCAGAACACATCCATCAGCTGACAGCAACTCACAAAATACACTAAATCTCAGTCAGTGTTCTTCGCACTCTCTCTTTATTTTTCCCACGAAGCGTTTTCATTTTTCCCCTTTTCACTAAACTCAAGATACCTCTATTTTTGTATGAAAAAAAAATTCTTTTAAAATAAAAATTTGTATTTTTCGGAAAGAAAATAACATTAAATTAATCTTCAGTATAAAATTCGCAGTTTGCTAACATTATAATCATTATTTTTGGTACTGGAAATTGTTGCTAAAGGAAAATCTCCTTTTTATGTACATTTAGTGCGTTGATATTAATGGTGAAATGTAGTTTGAATGTTTTCTTGTCAGATTGTTGATATTCCCACAATTTTGATGTTTTACGCATGGAAATTTTACCGAAAATTGAAATTCCCACAAAAAGGTGGAGATGCCACAATGTAGGAACACTGCTGATTGTCAAGATTTTTTGTTTGCTGCTGCACACGTATTCACAGACAGTAAAATAGCGAGTGGTGGGAGGGGCTTATGTTGAAAAAAATCTGTGGGGTAAATCGGGGAGACGTAGGAAAGCTGTCAGTCTATTTAATAGTTAGTTTATGTTTCAGAATAAGAATTTGCCTGCTAGGCGAAAATGTCAGGCGGATTTGCTCGTATAAGAATTATGCTATGCGGAATTTGAGAATTGGGGTCCAGCCATACTGATGTAAAGATTATATAGTGAGACATCAGAAAGTTTCTGTATATCACATGGAAGTAGTGTTGCATGCGCAAAACTCCTAGTTCTTCATAACCTATCCTATCTTAAATTCAAACGCAATAATGAAATAATCTTATATCTTGTCTACTTGTTATCTATTTTAATTCAAATTATATATGTGACCTGGTCGCTGCCAGCGTTCCCAAGGGTGTCGCATATCTTCTTAAAAGATAATGCAAGACAAATTTCATGTTCAAAGGCAGAGCAGACAAATTTAAAGAGAGACTTGACTTCAAGACGCAGCGCTTTCGTGCAGTTGATATATAGAATATAAGCAATTCAATAAAATTGAGAAAAACAAGTAAAAAGTGTGTTTTAAAGTTGCACCCAAAACATAAGTGCAAGCTTCCCATATGGGAACAGTAACAGTAGTAACTTCCAAGTGTTTTATTCCTCAAGTGACAGAGAAAGTGAGGTGTGTCCTCGTGTATCACCGCAGCCCCTATACATGTATCACCATCTTTGAGATTCAATTTCATTGTTTTGTTGCTTAGAATGTTTTGACACGTTTAGGGTTCTATCAACCCGCAAAAGCTTGTTAGACCGGCTTATAATATATTCTCGCCATAGCCTCCGTTATATTTCGCAAGTAGTTAATGCTTTCCCTCTGTTATGGGCTGTCATGTGGATCTTATTTTCCACTCTCTCTCTCTCACTCTGAGATTACAGAGTGGTGGTTTGATCAAATATTCGCTGTTTTAATAGGTGTCTGAACTATCCAAATGGACACCTGCCGTTTTTTGAGGGAATCTACAAATGATATTCAATGTTAAAGAGCTTATGAAATCGGCATTAACCATCACATCCTCAGCACTGGAAATCTGACAGCGAAAGTAAGGCATTAATGCAAGTGCAGTGAATCGAGATTATACCAATTGGCATTGCCCACACTGCTTTTAATTGAGTGACCGAAGTAAATTTTCAGATTACAGACATCAAGCGTTGCTTTTTACCGATTCCTTCCAATAATGTTATATTCGAACGTACCAAATGTATACGCCCCTAAATTGGTTTCATGGATTAAACTTACACAAAACTTGCCTTCTCTGATTCTTAACTCAAGCTTGCTCCTTTACCACGCTGCTGTATCGAACTATGCGAGTATCGCAACTCTGCTGTTGATGTATTGAGCGATTATATAAACTTAACGAAAGACCGAGAAGGTTCTGAGCATTGTATGACGAAAGTCAGTTCTTCAGCAGGAACCAACCAAGCAGGTTGGGTGAGCACGAGTTAATGAATATAAGTGTTTTTTTTAAATTGATTTTTCCACTATAATTGCATTGTGTTATTATTTTTATTCTGGCGGTTTATATTTCTAAATCAGCGGGTGAAGGTTTGCAATTTTTTTGTGTTTAAATTCCCTGAGCTACCATACATTTTGGTCCGTATCGAGCCGTATATTGCGCTAGTGACGTGATGGTGCAGGTTTTCGTTAAAAAAAAATGAATTAATGAATTAAATGAATTAAAATAATAACTGCATTGTGAGCGAGCAGGGTTTCGTTTTATTAAGAACATAAATTGTGATGGTGAAACGCGCTACGATGAAAATAGAGAAAAATGTTCGCAGGAAAGTGCATAGCAGAAAAGTGCATATCATCAGCAAGTAGTGCGAGAAAAAGGGCACTATATTCTATACATATTGTACCTACCAGCATGTAAGTATGTGAATAGGTATTGTTTCGTTGTTTTCCCCTTTGCAAAGCAGGAGCGAATGACACAAATTCTTCATCAAGAATTTAGAGCAGGAGCAAGTAAGAGAGTTTACATTTTCGCCCAACTGCGAAAAGTACACACCACGAGCAGCGAGCGAGAATCTATACGTAAAGTATTTTGCCGCGCACTCGCAGCGGCTATGCGAAGGTTTCGTTAATTCGGGAAAAAAAGAGCAACGACCGAGTTGTGTGTAAAATAAATAAATAATTGGCGCAACAGGTCCGTATGGACCCAAGCCTAGCTTCTCACAACCATTCGTCTTGTGTGAGTTTTTTATTTTTGGGACGAATGGAAGGGATCTACAATTTTATGCCGAGTCCAAACGGCCAATTGAGAAGCTCTTTCATGACAGTTATACTCTCGGATGTTTTTCAGACGTTCGCGAGAGGTGTGTGTACAGGCGAGAAAATTTCAAACGGAACAACGAAACAAACGATTATACCTATTATATTTAAAAAATTATTTAATAAATAATTTCTAAGGACAAGTGAAATTTATTAGTGAATGGTGGTAGTTGCAGTAATTTTTTTTAGCAATGGAGTTTTTCAGTGAATGTGCGCCGGCGTCGACAACATGCAGGCTGCAAGGGCAGGGTGTCTAGTTATCTTTACGGTTCAGATGGAAAATGAAAATATATGCGAATGAGTGAAGTGAGTGTGCGTATTCTGTTTTGTGCTTGTGAGATGGGAATACTAATAATTCCATAATCTGGTTTGTGCTTGTTGTGATGGGAGTAATAATTGTTCCATATTTATCAAAATATCTAAATAACAAATAATGGTGATTGTTGTAGCTGTTGTGTTGTGTGATAGGGGTTGAAAATCTTATTTTCTTCTAAGTTACTTGAGTTAAGTTTTTTTTTGTTGTCACCTTTTTTCTTGCCAAGTTATTTATCTTGTCGATACATTGAATGAGAAGGGGAAGGAGGGACTTGAGCACAAATGTGCCAGTCGCCATTAATTATTTTACAGAGCGAAAAATATGTGTCAAGACAAATAATGTGAACAGGAAGGAGTGATGGTGGAACTCAGAGCACTTGTGTGCGAGTTACCAAAATAATGAGAAGGAGTAAAGGTGGAACTCAGAGCACTTGTGTGTGAGTTACCAAAATAAAGAGAAGAAGTGAAGGAGGAACTTGAGTGCAAATGCACCAGTTGCCATATATTGGGTAAGTTGTTGATTTTTAAAAAAAAAAGGGAGACAGCAGGAGCAGGAAAAAACTTAAAGCACGACGGTGCTAGTTTTTAAGAGAAGGAATGCTTGCAAGCAGCAGGAAAAACATATTGCAGAATATACTCAAATTCACTTGAGTTCTGAAATGCAAAAATAATATAAAATTTTTGTGAGTGAGATTGGAATTAAATAGTAGGAATATAAAGCAACAACGGCTACAAAAGCAGCAACAAATTACCATGCCATTTAATTTTTTAAATTATTATATTATTATATTTATTTCGTTCATTACTTACCATATTTTCTTCACTGATTTATTATATTTACAATATATTTTTTTACTATCGTATACTGGGAAATTACACATTGAGGTATTTATTATTTATTTATTTATTTTTTGCAGGATAACGCATTATTGAAATATATTTCTTAATGCAATTCACTTTTCTTTATGCTTTTTAGAAAAAGAAAAGCAAGCAGGCATTTTTGTTATTGATAATAAAAAATAAGGTGAAAGAGATGGAAAAAAAGAACAGGTACGCAACGATAATTATACGTTGGATGCCGGAATATTTTCGTTGAGCAGAATGCTGGCCTTCGTGGAGTCTCCAGCCCTTGGGACTTGTATGATGGCTGGCAGCAGCGCAGGTCAGGCTTGAAGCCTTGCAGGTATCTTGGACGCAAGTGAATGTATCCGAGAGCAGGATTGCGTTGGCCAACGATTTGTTGATCAACGTTGAGTAGCAGTGCAGGGGATCCCAACAGAACAGTGCGATGACAAATAACCATTACCTTGCCACTCGTGCAAATCTTTGAGTCATCCAATGTGGCGTTGCCAAGAGTTTGCGGGGTTGAGCTTGCGGGCCAGACAGGACTTCGTGAAGGAGAAGGCACTCTGCTTGAATTGCCTTAAGTCTGGACATGCTCCGAAGGAGTGCTTCCAAGGACCGTGCGTACGGTGCCCCGGGAAGCAAATGCACAACAGTGTACTCTGTCCTTGAGAGAGTTTCTGAAGGGTGAAGCAAAGATCTTCCATGCGCAGGAAAAGAGAAGGAAGAAAATAAGCAAGCAGGAAGGCGAAAACAAGCAGGAGAGAGATTGACTAGTTGTTCCTTCCGAGAAACGCCCTCGGTTGGACAAAAGCAGAACAAAAGAGATAGCAGGTACAGCAGGGGTGAAGGAAGCGGAGACCGAGTCAGAGGGTAACATGTCCTGGGGAGGCTTTAAGAGGGCAAGGTCTACTCAAGATCAAAATAAAGCTAGAAGTAAAATTTATTTAACATCTCTTAATTATAATGTGCAAGAGCAGGAGCAGGACAAATTTACTTTGATGCCTACCGCACAAGTAAGAATCGAGATGGATGGCAGGATACAGGGGCACAGCCTAACCTGGTTAGTCATCAGCTTGCTCAGAGATTAGGCTTGCCAAAGGTGCAAATAGCAAAGAGAGTTATTGGTGTGGAAGGCGAGCCGTTCAAAATCAAATACACCACACTTTTGGTTTTCTGGGTACTGCCCAAGGAAGGTAAATGGCATCCAATTGTGCCTACACACAATTTGGGATCGCCATGGATGGACATTTCTACAGTGTTGCCACTTGCTGATCCAGATTATTGGAAAGCAGGTCCTGTAGATTCATTGCTAGGATGCAGGTTTATAGCAGAAATATCTATTTCTGTTTTAGGGCATCAGCCAGGTGGTGTTCTAGAGATGGAAACTATTTTTTGCATGATCATACTCGGAGAGTATGAAAGCGAGAAGGATAGCATGGGCATTGAGCTTGAGCAGTTGCCACATGCAGTGCACATGGACATTAATCATCTTCATGAATCGCTTAAGCGTTTATGGCAGTTGGATGACATTGAAATGTCATCAAGCAGGTCAAAAGAGCGGGAGCAGATGGAACAGAATTACATTAATACGTTTTCACGTGATGATTCTGGCAGGTTTGTTGTGACGATTCCTTTGAAGGAATCAAGGAAGGAGCTTGGAAGCTCAGATCTTACTGCAAAACGTAGGTTCTTTGTTTTAGCAGGAGATTCTGAGTTGAAACAGAAGTATGTAGAGTTCATGAGAGAGTATGAAAGAGCAGGACACATGACACAAGTAACTGGTACAGTGCATCGCAGACCTATATACCACATACCACATTATTGCGTCAATATAAAGATTAGATTCGAATTCGATGCGAGCTGCAGGACAAATAAGGGCATTTCATTAAATGAAGTGCAATTGCTGGGTGAAAAGCTACAGAAGGATCTGCACGAAATTTTAATGCGCTTCCGCAGGCACCGAGTTGCCATTAGTGCGGATATTAAAATGATGTTCAGAATGGTGAAAGTTGTGAAGGAGCAGTGGGATTTGCAGCGTATATTCTGGAGAGAAAACCCGCATGATAATTTGAGAAAATATTGGCTGACAGTAGTCACCTATGGTATGATTTCATCAGCTTATAACGCTGTAAGAGTATTCCGTTGATCGAATGCACGTCTACATTAGAGAAGGCTATGTACTTCGGTTTATCAATGCAACTAGGGCAAAGATAAAACGACAGAAGGATGATGAGAAGAGATATGGTAAGAGACGGAGGCGTTCTGTGCGTCAGGTGAGAGGAAACATAGCAGGGGTAATTGATCAACCGTCTGCTGGAGAAAAGATGGAATCAATTGGTTACTTACTAAGAAAAGAGCAGGAAAAATATTTTACGAAGGAAATTACTTGTATAGAGAAGGACAGGTGTTTACCTGACAAGAGCAGGATAGAATCTTTGAAACCAATTGTAGATGGTGAAAAGATTCTGAGAGTTGGAGGAAGGTTAGAGAGAGAGCAGAGATGGATAACGGGAGAAAGCATCCAGCAATCGTGCCAAATGCATGGTTGATTATTGATAGCGCTCATGCAGCAACTAAGCATGGAGCAGTGCAGGTCATGATGCAATACATTCGTCAGAGATTCTGGATTCCAAAGCTCTGAAGTGAGCTGAGAAATTACCTACATAAGTGCTTGGCTTGTGTGCCACATAATCATCGCTTTGAGATGCAATCGATGGCTGATCTGCCATCAGAGAGAGTAACAGCAGGAAAAGCTTTTCTACATACAGGGGTAGATTACGCAGGTCCGTTTGAGATCAAAATCGACAGATGCAGTTGAGCAAATAATAAGGCAGAAATGTTGGGTTTGCGTCTTTGTTTGTCTCAAAACGAGAGCAGTGCATATTGATTTGGTATCAAATCTTACATCAGTGGTGTTTATTGCTTGTTTCGAAAGATTCATAGCGAGAAGGGGCAGGTGAGAGAGGTTGTATAGCGACAATGGTACAGCATTTGTCGGGACAGCCAAAGAATTAAAGAAAGCAAAAGCGCGTTGGCTAGTGAAGGATACTTTTGAACACTTAAGTTTGAAAGGGACAGAATGGAGGTTTATGGCTCCTGCAGCACCACATCAAGGTGGTATATATGAAGCAGCGGTAAAGTCAACATTTGACAAGAATTGTTGGAGTGAAGGTCTTAGCATATGAGCAGTTTTTGACACTACTATCAGGGATAGAAGCCATCTTGAATTCAAGACCGTTACATCCATTGAGCGATGATCCAAATGATCTGCAGGCGTTAACGCCGGGACATTTTTTGGGTGGTGAGCCACTTGTATTACCGTTACCATTCGTTACCAATGAGATTCCAAATACAAAAGGTATTAAATTATGGAAGGAGCGTAAAACTATGCTTGCGCATTTCTGGAGCAGGTGGAAGGAAGAGTACTTATCTACTCTGTATGAGAGAAAGAAATGGCGAAAGGACAAATACGGCTTGAGAGAAGGACAATTGTGCATAATAAAGTGGGAGAATTACCCACCTTCGACATGGCGATGGGGCGGATATTGAGATTAATACCAAGCAGAGATGGACTAGTCAGGAACGTGGTTCTCCAAACAGCCACCAATCAACTTACGAGACCAGTAAAGAAGATCTGTATCCTGCCAATCGACGAGCTGGAATGATTATAATTATTTTAATTTATATTTATTACTACAGTTATATATGTTTAAATAAAAAGCGAAAGGGTAGAAAACCGTAGGTTTTCGCCGGGACTGTATCGAACTGCACGAGTATTGCAACTCTGCTGTCGATTCATTGAGCGATTATATATACTTAACGAAAGACCGAGAAGGTTCTGAGCATTGTATGACGAAAGTCAGTTCTTTAGCAGGAACCAACTAAGCAGGTTGGGTGAGCACGAGTTAATAAATAAAAGTGTTTTTTTTTTTTTAATTTGATTTTCCACTATAATTGCATTGTGTTATTATTTTTATTCTGGCAGTTTATATTTCTAAATTCTGAGCTACGATGCAGCTGCATTAAAGCTGCAGAATTGTGAATATCTGCTTCCAAACATACCACCAAACCTGACTCCCATTCAGCGTTCCCTCCCGTGCTACAATTGTAGTGTTTTCTGGTTTTGAATACATTTTTGCTAACTGAGTACGGTACTACTTTCGATTCACCTTGTACTACTTTTTGTAAATTCATATATCAATAACTCTTTTCTTTTTTTTTCAAAATTGTTTGCAACAACAGACTTTAATTACAAGACACAAGTTCCAATTCAAATTCTCGCATAGGATATAACTCTTTTTCTCAATTGCTTTCCTGAACACCTGTGAAGTAAAGCAATTGTCGTTTTCGATTTAGCATTTCAAATTTTGATCTTAAATTTCAGATTTCCCCTGCCAAATCGAACATTAAATACGAATTTTATTGGTTCTTGTCTGTATTGAGTTGGCCGCAAACAATTGTTTTTTTTTGTTCACTGGAAGTCCATTTCAAATGATTTTTTTTCAACGACATCAGAATGTAAAAGTCGGTTTTCTTGTCAAAACTTAAATGACAACCAACTTCGCTTTTATTATCATTCTGCTTCTGGTTGGTGATGGTGTTTCTCAACAAATAAAGCTTATTTTGTGTAGGGAAACATTTAAAATGGATAAATTTGTGGTTAAACGTAAAATGGCAAAGTCGGTTTCGTAATGTGGTAGTGTTTCTAGTACAAGTTAATTATTTATATGTAATTGCCTTTAGCGTAGTATACGCAGAAGAAGATGCAGTTGTACCAAAAGAAGCCCTGACATTTTTAGAAATACACTAAAGCCTCTTTAGATACTTACATTATTGCGTAGTACCATTTACTACCGCAATGAAAACTCTGCCTAACGACGAGGGAGGGAACGCTGCTCCCATTGCTATCTACAGTTCTCAGTCTAAAACGAAATAGATGACGTTTCCAAGGATAAACTTCACTACTAACCAAAGTCCACAGAATTTAGGTTTTTTTTCTTTTTTCTCATGTCCAGTGTTGCATCACTTTTAAAAAGGAAAATGCTAGACTGCAAAACAAAACGCTAGAATGTATGTAGTTTTCCTGCCTACCTGAATTCCTTGCCTGAAAATAATTCAGAAAATATTAACAGTTAAAAAACATGTTTTCGAAACAACATAATTATTTCATTTTTATTGAACATTAAAGTATCTATCTTCTAAGTCTTCAGAAAAAAACAAAAAAAAAATTATAAACAGTACTGTAACAAGCATCCTAAATATTATAATATTATCTTGTATTAATCATATTCTTTATTCATATTAATCATTGTTTTAAAATAATTTACAAACCTTAATTGAGTCATTTGTAGAAAGCACATTCTTTTTAAAAAAAGCACATTTAAAATTAAACAAAGCACATTTTTATGTAAACTTAAAAGTGCTACGCACACACGCAACTGTAAGCCTTTGCATACACAGAATAACAATAAAGAATAATTGTTCACCGTAACGACTCTGGGTATAAAAGGGCAGCGTGAAATGAAATCATAAGCAGTCATTCTTTAGTCAGCAGACGGATTGAACACTAACCTGGTCATCCGGCTCTGACTCTTTAATTCTGTATTAAAACTTAAAAGTAAAATTTCAACTTAAAAATTTGTTCCCCCAAATAAAATACTTATAACGACGTTTTGTTTTACAAATAATTTTTTCGGCGTACAAAATTCCCGAGGGGGTTTTGTTCATCGCTTCATTGGTGCCCAACATTGTGGCTACTGGAATTACGCCTGACACGACGACAGTTGGAAACTACAGTAGAGCCCGCAAAATAAAACACGTTTAGTATTTGCTGGAATATTTTCGTTTTGGAAAGTTTGGCAGACAGGTTGAACAGTCTTTTCTGGTCGCTTGGCTCCTTATCTTTCATCGCCAAAACAAGAAGTGAAGGTAGACGGGTTGAACAGTTTACTGGTCACTTGGCTCCTGAGCTTTCATCATAAGGTAGAATCACCGAAGACGGGTTGAACAGTTTACTGGTCGCTTGGCTCCTTGGTTCAGAAACGTTCATCGCTTGGCTGATTAAATAAGGAGTACAGTAGAGGCCCAGAGATTGGAACACATCTTCTATAAATTTTATGCCGAGGAGAAGCGAACGATTAGCGTCCCAAGCAGTTTCGATTAGCGAGGTAATCGCAGAAACAGAAGAGATGTCTAAAGACACATCAAAAACTTCATCGGTTGCTTCAACAAGTGCGGCCGCATTAACAGCACTGTCAGAAGAACAACTACAGAGGTTAGTAAGCGCCATTCACGTGAAAGAGAATCACGGAACATTTAGCAAATGTACTGCTCGCTTTGATGGAGAGACCAACACGTCAAAAATCAATGACTTCATCGCAACGATTACGGTTTATAAAGACTCAGAAAACATCACAGACTCTAGCGCACTCACGGGTATTCCATTATTGTTGGAAGGTTTCGCAACAACATGGTGGCAAGGTGTAAAAGGGGAGGCTAAGAGTTTTGACGATGCCATTAAACTGCTTCGTGCAGCATTTTCACCAGCCAAACCCTCGTGGCGCATTTATGCGGAATTATTTGAGGACCGACAAAGAGCGAATGAGAGAATCGACCAATTTGTTTGCAGAAAGCGATCATTGCTATCGCAATTATCTGACGAAATCTCAGAAACGGTGATGTTAAACATGGTATACGGTCAAGTTCTCCCGAAGATTCGAGAAAGAGTCTCAAGAAACACAATCAAAACTTTTCAAGACCTCCTGGAACAAGCCAGAGAAGTGGAAATGTTCAATGATGAGAATAAACCTTCTTCAAATCCTATAGAAAGCAAGGAGAAGAAGCGTTGTGCATATTGCAGGAAGAGAGGACATACAGCTGACGCATGCTTCACAAAAGCAAAAGACACAGAGCAAGGCAAGTCGGCAGTTCAAGTAAAGAACAACAAGCCTACTTTAAATTGTTATGGTTGCGGAGCCGCCGGTTATTACCGAACCAATTGTCCCACCTGCAGTAACAAAAATGCAAACAGTCCAAATGCACTGGACTTTAATCTTTTAGATTCCATAGTGATTGGAAGAAATGTTCCTACCGTCGACGTCAATATTAACGGCCTTTGCGGCGAAGCATATTTGGACACAGCAGCTAGAACCACCGTAGCAGGAGCTCGTCTCCACCAACAGCTCTTGAAGAAAGGATGCAAATTCAAACCTGTGAATGCTGAATTGACTTTTGCTGACGGTATATCTCGAAAAGAAGTCGTCTATGCTACGGTAGTCGATATATGCATTGGAAAAAGATTCCGGAAAATACGCTTTATTGCTTTGCCCAAAGCTAAAGGAAATCGAACCCTGCTGGGAATAGATTTCTTGGAGCAATGTGGAATCGTGTTAAACATTGCGCAAAGATCATTCCATTTTATAGATGATCCGACAAAAATATTTGATTTTAAATTGGTTAGTAGTAGCGTTTTGAAACCAATTGATAATACGGACCAGCAATACTACCGACCACCCAAAGAAAAACAGCTACCAAAAACATCCGATAAAGAGTTTATGGAAGAAGTGTCTGCTTATCTTGCTTGGGTAGAAGGTCGAGGAGCAATCAGTCCTATTGGTATGACGCCGAAACGAAAGAAACCAAATGATTATTCCCCACATGGTGTTCAAACTATTTTCTCTGACGCAGTGCCAACCGATATGCGAACTCCAGATAGATCCAGTGACTTATTTAGTGAACCACAGAGGGTGGAACCTTCAAACGCTGATGCATGGTTTGAGCTTAACAGCCTTGACATTAAGCTACGTACTGAAGAAGCTGAACACCTGGAATCTGAAGAGAAGACTGAGCTGGAAAATCTACTGGAGAAACACAGCGAAATATTTGGAGAAATAGACGCACCTATCCCAGATGTAGAGCATCAGATTAAAACTGGAAAAGCAGCTCCTATTGCTTTCGCACCATACAGGATCTCACCGGCCAGAAAGATACAGCTGAAAGCAGAGATTGACAAAATGTTACAGAAAGTCATAATTGAAGAGAAGGCATCTCCATGGGCATTTCCTGTTGTCCTAGTTCCGAAGAGTGATGGTGGAATACGGTTTTGCGTTGATTACAGAGCACTCAATGCAGTAACGCTCCCAGACCGCTACCCGTTACCACGCATTGATGACCTACTTCATGAAGCTAAGAGTACACTTTACATGTCAACATTTGACTTACGTTCCGGTTACTGGCAGATTAAGGTAGCAGAAGAAGACCAGTTAAAAACCGCTTTTATTACATCATTCGGCACGTACATATTTAAACGTATGCCGTTTGGATTGCGTAATGCGCCAGCAACCTTTCAGCGCATAATAGATAAATTTAGAAGAAGTCTAGCAAGCATTCTGCTATTAGCCTTTATAGACGATTTAATCATATGCTCTGAAAGTTTTCAAAATCATCTAGAAGATCTAGAAAGAGTTTTCAATCGCTTGAAAGAATTTGGGTTTCGTCTCAACCGAGATAAGTGCAGATTTTGCTGTTCCGAAGTTTCATACCTGGGTCACATCCTGACAACAAAAGGAATTAAGGTAAACCCTGCGAAAACGGAGGCAATTCTAAAAAGAGCGAGACCAAAGAATCCAAAACAAGTATTATCGTTTTTACAAACATGTTCATGGTACAGGAGGTTCATTCCAAGTTTTGCTAAGATTTCGAAGCCACTCTCTGATCTCACCAAAAAGAACTCGCCTTGGAAATGGGAAGGGAAAGAGCAAGAGTCCTTTGATAAGCTTAAACAACTCCTAACCATTGCACCAGTTTTACAACAAGTCAAAGAAGATGTTCCATTTATCATAAAAACCGACGCCAGCAGTTATGCTCTCGGGGCGGTATTACTCCAGGGGGAGAGAGAGGAGGAACATCTAGTTGAATACGCCAGCCGATTATTATTACCTGCAGAACGCAACTACTCAACGACAGAAAGAGAAGCACTCGCAGTAATCTGGGCGGTACAGAAATTCCGAGGATATATAGAAGGGTCACAAGTTAAGATATTAACGGACCACCAACCTCTAAAATGGTTAATGTCATTAAAATCACCTACTGGGAGACTTGCCAGATGGGCACTCCAGTTACAACCATACAACCTTGAGATTGGATATATTCCTGGAAGAAACAATGCCGTGGCGGACACACTTTCAAGACCACCTTGTCCTGACGAGGGACATGAGGAGGACAAATGTGAAATTTGTTCTGTGGATATCGATATGCCAAGACGAGGTTCCAAAGAAATTAGAAATGAACAATTGGCCGATCCTAAACTAAATGATATAATTAACTCATTCGAACAAAATGACGACAACTTACTACGATGGACTAATCGTGGATATGTTTTGATCGATGGCGTCCTGTATCGTTATTGTCCGGAAGAAGACTCTGAAGAGGGTCAATTAGTCGTTCCAAAAACCATGACGTCCCTAGTATTGCAGAAATACCACGATGATCCTACAGCTGGTCATTACGGCTTGGATAGAACATTAGCGCGTATATCCAGTCGTTATTTTTGGTCAGAGATGAAATCCGATATAGCCAGACACGTTAAAAACTGCATTGAGTGTCAACGCTACAAAGCTTCGAATCTCAAACCAGCCGGTCTGATGCAGACTACTCCAAGCAGTCAGAGGTTCGAGATAGTCGCAGTTGACCTGTTCGGACCACTACCAATAACCGCGGAGGGACATCTGTGGATTCTAATCGTTGAAGACCTACGTAGTCGCTGGGTCGAACTATTTCCGTTGAAGGAAGGCACCGCAGAAAATTGTGCCATTACACTTCTAAACGAAATATTCCTGCGATTCGGTGTTCCAAGAAGACTACACAGTGACAACGGAACACAATTTATATCTGCACTAATGCAAAAACTTACGTTCTGTTTGGGAATCAAACAATCTTTTACTCCCGTATATCATCCAGAAGCAAATCCTGTTGAAAGGAAGAACCGCGATCTGAAGACGCAGTTATCCATTTTGGTGGGAAACGATCACCCATCATGGAATCTTAAACTTCCAGCCATACGTTTTGCAATGAATACAGCCAAATGCGACGTGAACTCAGAACTCCAGATGAGGTTAATCATGACTTGAAAGCCATCATTCAGTCTGAAAACTTCGTTCCACAAATAACTCCGCATCTGCTAAGAATGGCAGATACTCTTGAAGAAGCTCGACTCACCTCCGAGAAACAACAAGACAAAAACAAAGCATACGCTGACAAGAGAAGAAGGCCCCATGGTACCCTAGAAGTTGGCGATAAAGTTCTTGTTCAAACGCTTCCAATTAGCCGAACCTCTAAAGGTTTTACTTCTAAATTCGCTCCTAAGAGGGATGGTCCCTATATAATCCTAGCGAAGAAGGGGTCGACTAGTTTTACGATTGCCAGTGAAGGCGATCCAACCGTTCCATTAGGAACATATCATACATCCATGCTGACACCTTATACGGGTTGTTCTGTCGAACTACCTAAGCCAGCAATTGCTATGAAGAAGAGGGGAAGACCAGTGAGTGTAGCCATTAAAACCTCACAGCCCAAAACTATCAAGAAGACGATTAGAAGGATGACTTCACCTGTTCCTGCCACATCATCGGGACGATCTCTGAGGCAGAGGGGGAGACTGTAACAAGCATCCTAAATATTATAATATTATCTTGTATTAATCATATTCTTTATTCATATTAATCATTGTTTTAAAATAATTTACAAACCTTAATTGAGTCATTTGTAGAAAGCACATTCTTTTTAAAAAAAACACATTTAAAATTAAACAAAGCACATTTTTATGTAAATTTAAAATTGCTACGCACACACGCAACTGTAAGCCTTTGCATACACAGAATAACAATAAAGAATAATTATTCACCGTAACGACTCTGGGTATAAAAGGGCAGCGTGAAATGAAATCATAAGCAGTCATTCTTTAGTCAGCAGACGGATTGAACACTAACCTGGTCATCCGGCTCTGACTCTTTAATTCTGTATTAAAACTTAAAAGTAAAATTTCAACTTAAAAATTTGTTCCCCCAAATAAAATACTTATAACGACGTTTTGTTTTACAAATAATTTTTTCGGCGTACAAAATTCCCGAGGGGGTTTTGTTCATCGCTTCAGTACGTATTTTTAAAATATTTACGACACCTACTCAGAAATAAAAATTCTTTCAATTTGAGGAATCTAATTAGTGGTTCAAAATTTTGAAAAGAAAATTCTCTTAAATTTCGGGTAGGTAGATATTTATATCACCTTAGATTAGAACCTGTTTTTGACGGAATGCAACTTGCATTCCCCTAAAAGCAAGCAACAGTACTTATAACTTTATTCAGGAGCATACATCTGCAAGGTGTTGACAACCACTTTTGATGTTACTGAGGAAATTTGTTTTCGACAAATATTTTGCTTTATGTATTAAAATGTAAAAAAAAAATCACGAGTAAAACTTATTTTCAAAGGGACGTATTTTTTCGACATCTAAATGTCGCTCTTTCGTCTGCAATTGCCAAGTATCGATGACTTCGCACAGACCAGTCAACATTTCAAAGAATTACGAGCTCATAAAAGTCTCATCAGTTGTTGGCTAACGGAAACATTCCCAAAGTCCCCACAAATCAGTTGGTGCAAAAGAGGCGTACGATCGCGCACATGATGCTCCATTTCCACTGTACAAGTTATACAACTGACATTAGATTGGTTCGTCGTTGTAGGAAGTACACATTTATCTGACTCATCCGCAAGGACTCCCACATCTCACTATATCCCAGACACATTCCACTTGGACTTATATTTGCGCTTAAAAAAAATCACAAACAAGAAACAACATCTCCCAAATGACCCTTTTCATGTTGTGCAATGAGAATAATCCCCCAATTCAGTTTGATGTCCTCCCCGGATTTAGCAGGATTTAACCGAAAAATTGCTCACTCAAAATCCGCACTGACATATAGTAGGAACATATACTTGCACACATGTCGCAGAGCCAAGAAATTCACCCTTTTTGTGGAACTTTTCATTTCTTGTGGTCTATTTTTCTGCTGACAATCGATCATTAGCAAAGAACACAGTCATTCAGCCAGTTAACTCCTTCCCCATTCATCCTTTCAACTAATGGGGAAACGAACAATGTCGGCGTTGGCGGATGATAAAACACTTCTGACTCAGATTTAAGGCATTCCATACTCCTCGGTTGTATGCCATCGAGCATTTACCATCATCATCCGTATATCGCTGCCAGGACCAGTGCAAGAAGACACGATATAGAGTCGTTGTTCCTTTCGCTGAGAATCGCATAAATCAATTCAGGCGTCCATGTCACTATGCCAGGATGGAGGGAAGGCAAAAGTTTTTTTTCTTCTTGTTACCACCGACAGATATAGCGATCGTTGGGGGATGGCAGCCAGATGAAAAACGGTTCCACTCATAGATTTACATTCACATTGAACAAATGACTATGAGGTTGAGGTTACGGGAGAGGTTAGCAAATCCTGACCCTGTTCATTCTATTTTATTTTTGTCTGTACGCTGACGCTGCGGCGAAATAACATTTTCTCGGTGATAAGCGGAGAATTGACAGGAAAAAAGTTGGCAGCGGATTTCGAAAAGGCGTGGTGAGGGTGACAGCAGGTGGATGTCATTTTTCCGCAACGACTTAGAAACCGGGAGTTTGGTCAACTAAAAACGTTGGCTCTTCAAATATTCACTTTTGCAAACAAACTATTTGGCATAGGGATGCAACTATTTGCTGGACATACCTGGGAGTAGGAGTGCTCCCTGTGACGGAGAATGTCTCCAGGGCTGTGTCGTTTTTTCTTTTCCTGAATTTTGAAAACTTTGTGTTTTATTTATGTGTTTCTTGATGTTGAGTGAACTTTTTGCGGTGCCTTGAGTGTGACATAAAACCTGCTGCAAACCATACGAAGTGTATGACATGCCGCGAGGTTAATGATATTAATAAAAATTTAATTATAATAATGCCTAATTTAATTCGAATAAGTATTAATTAGAAGAAACCCTACAAACCTATAAATTCGTTTGACAAAAATTACGATGAGCTACAGAAAACCCCTTCCCCAAAAATGTTCGTCAATTGATGTAAAGAATTACGGGAATAAAAGAAGAGCAGAAAATGTTTGTGAAAACCTCATCTGATAGAGCTAGTCAAGGCCAAATTGAAAGGTTACAGGAACTGCAAAACAAAGCAATGAGGAGTATCCTGAGATGCAAGATGCAACCGATTTACCCCACTAAGGTTTATGTGGTTAAACAGTAAACAAAATTTGGAGCTTGATACACTTATAATTATTTTTAAAATAAAACGCAGCACCGAGATATCTTACGAACGAGGTCATACGGGTGGACAATGCTCAGACATACCAACTACGTAATGCGGTGCGCCAGCAGCCCGAAATACGCTTATATACAAATGATTTATTTTATTTAACACATTTCCAAGTAAAATTAAAAATGAATGCAATATTATACTTTTTAAAAGAAAATGTATAGAATTTATAAAGTGAAATAATTAAATGAACTGCGATAAGACTGAAATTAAATAAATGTATTATATTAAATTAATGTTAATTCTAAAGTATTAAAATACTAATAAAGAAATACTACTACAGCTTAACTAGCCGTCAAGTAGTGTAAATTAAAATTTAATTAAGAAGTTAGATAAAGATATGTAGGGCAGTTAAGAAAGATGCTCAATATGTTTATTTGGTTAGAGTTGTCTGACTTCAATAGACATTTAGTGTTATAAATAAGAAGTTCCGGATAAAAAATGTATTCCCAGCCTTAAATAAAATTCAACTTTCACGGAAGAAAACGTTCTGTGACTGATTTAATAAAATTTTAGCTTTTATAGTTGTAACACTCATATAACGCGTTTACTCTCTTTCATTCTACAGACGATGATCATTTGGTTTTACAAAATTGTGAGAATCAACTGGGATGTATACCTTATTAAAGAATAATAATTTATGTAAAACGTCCCAAACCGCGCCAATAACAAGTTCTTGAATGCATCCAAAAATGCGTAAATAAAACTATCAAAAACAAATCGAATAACTCATACAAAAACTCTTCGACAAACAAACTAGCGCCCATAATTACTCTTAAAACTTCGCCCGAAAACTACTCGAAAAATTCCAACAAAAATGTATGAAAACGAGTCGAAAAACTTGTAAAAAAGCGCACAAAAACGCGAAGTCGTAAAAACAACGTGTCCAAAAACACGTCAAAAAATGCTCCCAAAACAATAGAACAAAATATGATTTCAAAAGCTCGCCAAAAAAACGCGTTTAAAATGGAACCGGAAGCACGTCAAAAATCTAATAAAAACGATTCCAAAACACCACCCAAAATGAGCCAAAAGGGGTGTTTAAAAACTCGTCCAAGAGACTTCCCAAAACTGAATCGAAACGGTGCATAAAATTAACTTCACGGGCAATAAAATTATTTCCCACTCAAGGTGAATTTGTTTATCATGTGAAGTTATTTCCCGTCACCAATCGAAACTATGCGCCAAAAAACGGGTTTTCAAATTCAAGCAATTTGAAATAATTAAATAGAAGACCATCAAATGAATTAAAATTTTGAACTGAAGTGAAACCATAAAGGCAATATTAAACCTATTTCGAACATTTTTGACGCTGGCTTAATTTGAGACCATTTTTTCTAAATATTTTGTTGCGTCTAACGCAAGAATAAATACCAGAAAAGTTAATAGAACACATTACTTAACGAACGAGGAACCAAAAATGTTTAAAATTTGTTTAGATAGGTTTTTTGGCCTCCAGTAAAGTTCTTTTATGGTATAACTGAAATTTTTACTGACATCAGTCTGTTGAGATTTCCAATCGGCAATCAACTCTTTAATAATCGATTACGTTGATTTATTTTTTGTTGGGTTGGTAGAGAGTTGGTAGAGATTTTACCATTGCTTTCATTTTCATCTACTCTACATGCAAAAACACTTTTCGTCTTTTCTTTAAATAATTTGGCATGGCCATTACATTCACTTTTTGTAAATATAAAATGTGTTTTTACTAAATTCAAACAACAAACAATCTATCGGTCGATCGTTTTTAGGGCTCAAAATGCTAAAATTGACTATCGGCTAAAGATAAAATCAGTCTTTCACCAATAACCCGAATAGCGGCCTTAATTTCATCAAGTACTAACGCAAACTTTTCTTTCTAATTTCAGACATCTTAAATCTAATTGACCTCAAACAGCAAGGTAAATATTTTCATACTATTAGTTGTATCGTAAAACTGAGGAAGAAGAGTGTTAACGGTATGGATTTTTTTTGCAGGTTTATTTCATTTCTGCTGCTTTTTATAAGTTAGTAGTGGACCCTCTGGGGTCTAGTTCAACTTATCCCCATCTAAATTTCGCACCTAGCGCCATCTACATTTTAACTCCACAATTAAAATCCAATAAACGCATCAATCACCTTTAGTGGATAGTGTATTATGTTGAGTAGTATTATGTTAAAGTTTCTCTAAAGTCGAACAACCGTATTAATAAAAAACCCGTAACTACTCTCCAAGTCGTATGTTACCTAGCACCTTGTTAAATAAATAACATATTAGTTAAATTTTCTTATTAATAAACTAGCTGTACCCGCCCGGCTTCGCACGTGCAAAATGTGGTTTCAGAACAATTGATGGAAAAAAATTTCAGAAAGAGCCTTCTGCAAAAGTGAGGGACTTGAACCCGTACTAAAGAACCTCTCGTAGACTGGGCCCACTCTGCCTTTAGCTTCATGGCATTCCAAATGAGTTGGACTAATCGGCAATAATTTAATATTCTTTGGACAATGAAAATAATTTTATAATATTTAGCTCACTTTTTTTGTATCAATGTAACGCTTAAGATAGTGATATTTGCTGCATTACTTACCCTGGAGCACGCTACATATAAGATATAACTGCCCGTGGCTGAAGCAATTCTTGATTAATTCAGTTTACGCCTTTCTTAAAGTTTGACCCTCTAACTTATTGATTGCCATGGCAGAAAAAACATGAATAGGAAATTGAATCCGTTTAAACTGAAATGGATAATTGCTGGGAATAATTTGTATTCTTGGTATAAACACCGCATCTCCTTTACCAGACCCAGTTAAAACTAACGCCTCAATAACGTGTTTCTGCAAATCGCTCTCAATCTGGTTCCATTACAAAGCTTAGAGGATTCAAATTGCGAAGCAGCATAATGGGAACTCCAGGCCATGGACAGTAATTTATCTATTTAAAAACTCAACCGGGTAATTTACTGCCTCATCTTGATTGCAAATAGCATTTATAAACAGGTACGACGTATATCATCAGGAATTTTCCCTAATGTAATAATACCACGATTTGGTATCACTGATACCTATACCTATTTGACATTCCTTTCCTACATATTTGAAATTTTTTTGTTCATAACACACCAAACAGCATACTGCCTCTGTCTGTCTCCCTCTCCGTCACTGGAGTAAAATAAGGTTAAAAGAGATGTCAAAATATTGCGCGGTTAGTATATTTGATTTGAGAATGAAGTGTACCTATATCTACTCATGCAGGTGAAAATCGTAGAAATATTTCGAATTTTGCTTATTTATTTAAAAACCTTTTAAGTTATCGAGTTGTACCTGCAGATGTCCTTTATAAGCTGCTGTTAACTATATTTAAATGCTCCCAGTATTTTCGAACGGAAAGCGTGACAAAGATAAAAGCAAAACAAAACGAAAAAATAAATTACTCTTGTCCAATTTTTTCCGGAATTTATAGAGATATAGAGTTGAAACAAAGTAGAGATTGTAGGCCTAGGTATCCTCTATAGGCCTGTGAAAAATGCACCAGAATTTATTGAGCAGTTTCTAAGATTTTTGCATTTAAAGACATGCAGTCAAATTCAATTTTAGTCGAACAGAACTACACCAAAATTATTTATATGATAAAAATAAAATAGCTGGCATCACCTCACCAAATTGTACTAAAAACTATTACATATTGGCTGTCTTCACGGCTGGCTAGTAAATTTCAATTGTGACAAGTGAAAAAGAAAGAGAAAATAAAGGAAAACAACAGACAATAGGTCTGTTCCTTTACTTTTGTAGTAAAAAAGGAAAAGACTGTCAAAATGGCAGTAGTGGGGATAAATTCTCTCACAGAGAGAGACACTTGCGAAAAAGTTAGGGAACGCTTTTGTAGTAATTTATGAAAATGACAGATAAATAATTTGAAAATTCAAAAAGAGGTATGAAAAGTCGTTAAAATATCATATAAACTCGAACAGTTTGCTAATTTACGAACAAAATTCGGAATTAATAGAAATTCTTCTTCATAAATCCGAGTATTTGCAAAAGAAGAAGTATAAGCGACACGGCTTTTAAAATTACGTGAAAGAGATTGTCCTTTCTTACTCCTTAGATAGGTACAGCGAGGAAGAGTTTCGTCGCCACATTTATTTTTTCGACTGCTGATACCACTTTAATACGCAAGAAATCAAAACAAATGCACTCATTTATGTCAAATACGACAAGAAAATTCAAATCAGCTGTTAATTGTAAGGTGACTGACAGCCTTTTAAAATTCTTAGACCAAGAAATTTGTTGAGTAAAAATTCGTAAGATTCAGTGGAGGGGTAATATCTTGCTCTCTCGATGACGCTCTCTTTTACGAATTTTTCGAGTTGAGGAACGGCACTGAGTAAAAATTCGTAAGATTTAAAAGTAAAGGAATTGACTTAATTTTTCATATTTTGTTTTGAAAATGTGTATTTATTTTTGAAGGTTTTATTTGTAAACATTGTCATAGGATTTTTTCGTTTTTTGTTCACTTTTTTCTATTTGGGGCTATTGTAACCGAACCCTCCCCTAACATATTCACATTATTTAAAATCACTGAAAAACGGTGAGCCGTTATTGTGTCGCTGACAGACCTCCTACTGTAAGTTAGTTATGTGGAAGTTACGAAACGTTAGTAATCTTCTAAAAATTTTTATTAATAGCAATCCAATCCAAAGTTTTTTGTTTTCAAGTTCTTTGCATATGGTTACAACTTAGATTTAATTTAATCGGTAGTTTATTGTCTGTAAGGCCTAGCTTATGACTTTCACAGTCTCAGGTTTAAACTGAAGTTTTTTTATTTTAACAAATTAAAATTCGAGAGCATCACTTGCTCTGCCTCGCAAGATCACAATTTTCGCAACACATACACCAGTTCACACCCCAGCTCCAGCGTTCCCATAGAAGTATTCACATCAAAAATTAAATTGAAATAATTGAAAAAAGTTTTTTACCTCGACATTAGGTATCGAGTTTAGAACTATCCTTTCCTTTAAGCTGCAACCAACCATATACATTCAAAAAAGTTCGTTGAATTCGGTTGGCTGGCTTCAGAGATTGACAACAGTGCCACCTATCGTTCCAAAACTACCCTTATCCTTTAAGCACACCATTTATACACCCTATACGCACAAATACACGTATGTTCACTAAACTTAAGTGCCTATAACTCATGAACCAATGCACATACAAAGACCGTATATTCATAAAAACCTTGGTATTGATGTCAGAAACAAAATAGGTTCACAGAGAACATCATTTCAAACAGAATGCAACTTATTTTTATATTCAAAGAAGACTAACAGCTCTAGCAGTGAAACTTTTACAAACTTTCTGGTAACGTTAAAATAGCAAAAGTTGTTTGGAAACGAAATTAAGTACATAAACCTTTGGAAAATATTTACAAACAATGAGTGAAGCTTTTAAAAAAGTTGTTCAATTGCTATTTAAAATTATCACAAGTTAATCATATAAATAAAATTGGTGTAGTTCTGTTAGACTAAGATTGAATTTGACTGCATGTATTTAAATTTAAAAATCTTAGAAACTGGTCAGTATATTCGGGTGCATTTTTCACAGGCCTATAGAGGATACCTAGGCCTACAATAGCTACTTTGTCTCAACTCTATATCTCTTTAAATTCCGGAAAAAAATTGGACAAGAGTAATCTATTTTTTCGTTTCGTTTTGCTTTTATCTTTGTCACGCTTTCCGTTCGAAAATACTGGGAGCATTTAAATATAGTTAACAGCAGCTTATAAAGGACATCTGCAGGTACAACTTGGATATCCAATAACTCGATAACTTAAAAGGTTTTTAAATAAATAAGCTAAATTTGAAATATTTCTACGATTTTCACCTGCATGAGTAGATATAGGTACACTTCATTCTCAAATCAAACATACTAACCGCGCAATATTTTGACATCTCTTTTAACCTTATTTTACCCCAGTGACGGAGAGGGAGACAGACAGAGGCAGTATGCTGTTTGGTGTGTTAAGAACAAAAAAATCCACAAAAGAAATGTCAAATATGTAGGAAAGGAATGTCAAATAGGTATAGGTATCAGTGATACCAAATCGTGGTATTATTACATTAGGGAAAATTCCTGATGATATACGTCGTACCTGTTTATAAATGCTATTTGCAATCAAGATGAGGCAGTAAATTACCCGGTCGAGTTTATAAATAGAATTACTGTCCATGGCCTGGAGTTCCCATTATGCTGCTTCGCAATTTGAATCCTCTAAGTTTTGTAATGGAACCAGATTGAGAGCGATTTGCAGAAACACGTTATTGAGGCGTTAGTTTTAACTGGGTCTGGTAAAGGAGATACGGTGTTTATACCAAGAATACAAATTATTCCCAGCAATTATCCATTTCAGTTTAAACGGATTCAATTTCCTATTCATGTTTTTTCTGCCATGGCAATCAATAAGTTAGAGGGTCAAACTTTAAGAAAGGCGTAAACTGAATTAATCAAGAATTGCTTCAGCCACGAGCAGTTATATCTTATATGTAGCGTGCTCCAGGGTAAGTAATGCAGCAAATATCATTATCTTAGTCGATAGAAACCGCTAATATAGTATACAAACAAAGCGTTCCATTAATACAAAAAAAGTGAGCTAAATATTATAAAATTATTTTCATTGTCCAAAGAATATTAAATTATTGCCGATTAGTCCAACTCATGTGGAATGCCATGAAGCTAAAGGCAGAGTGGGCCCAGTCTACGGGAGGTTCTTTAGTACGGGTTCAAGTCCCTCACTTTTGCAGAAGGCTCTTTCTGAAATTTTTTTCCATCAATTGTTCTGAAACCACATTTTGCACGTGCGAATCCGGGCGGGTACAGCTAGTTCTATATAAAAATATTATCGGAACGGTCGTTCTTACTTTCGACTACAACTAAGTGTGGGGTTTTGGGTTCGACTCCTAGAAAGTTGATCTAACTAGCCCTGTTTTTTGTTTGTCTTGCAAACATTCGTGGGGGTAGCAAAACTATGAAACTTCAGTTTCCGGATATGACACGAAATTTTTACATTATCAAACAAAAAAACTCACACATAAGGGCTTTCTTCAGGAGTGTGCTACGTTTGAGTTTATTCAATTTTTTTTTTTCACAAATTGAATCACTAACTTGTGGAAAAAAAATATAACATTTCAATCGCAATTGCTCGCACATATTCACCGCATATTCTACTCATAAGAATCTTCCAGGGGAATTCTCCTCTGAGTTATACACAAAACCACAAGCCAACTGTCAACCGCACCTAATCACCCAAATAGAGCACGTGCCGCACTGTCATAAGAACTGCTGTTCATCCTGCAGCAATAATTTCTCTCCATTATCTTTCGCCTTTTGTGCGGATCCCTTCCTACAAGTATCCCTCCTTGTATGTCCCAGAGAAAATAAATGAGGACCATGAGCAAAAGGATATGATAACAATCATCGTACTTATACCCAACCGCACATCCTGCCCATCAGACCCCATTCGCAATAATATTTGCCACCGCCCCACATCCTTGTCAGCTTCTCTTAAGCACCCTCATTATTTTGCATCCTTAAGCTGGAACATAGATTTTCATCGATTTGGATAAATTACCCAAATCAATCCAAATAAAATCGACGTTTCTTCTCGTACTCGGAGTCAGCTTTTTTTGCTGTTTTTGTTGGTCACATCTCCCCCCAGTGGCAACTATCACCACAACGACGAAATGTGCCATTTAACAACGGATCCGTGAAGAGGCGGGGGGCATAGATATACATATCTTGTCACAGTCGTATAAATTCAGAGAGTAAAACACGCATGCAACGGGCGCACCACACAGAGCAAGCAGCAAGCAGACATTGGTGAGGGTTATGTGCATAGTATGCATTCCGTCTCTTTAAGGATCCCATTCCATGTCCCAGCTCCGTTTGGGATTTAAGAGAGCACAAACGAAGGAACACGTGTAATGTCGTTGACATGATAGTGTTTCATCGGATCCCTGTCACTTGTTGTTGTTGTTTGGATACTTTCGTTGCCAGCCAGGTTGAACCCCTATATGCATTCGCTTTTATAATCCCGTTGAAAAGTTGCTCGTTAGAGCAGGGAATTGGTTCTTCTTCTTATTGTTTGTGTCCTCTACTTGTCTCCTCCTTCGCGTTACAACATTTTTGTCCTGTCGTTCCTTGAAAGACACAAACGAGATATGTTATATTGCGCGCCACACTGACAAGCAAACACGACGCGACGACTTGTCATCTCGCAGAAAAGCGAGTAAAAGGTCTGCCTGTAGTTGTGTGTCGAAATATCTTCTCTGGAGTTGCTGTGAAAAAACGCTACACATTCGTTACTTTTGCAAATTCTTGGGACAGCACAAACTCGGAGGTAGTAAAGCCTAATGCTCATGCAAAGTTATTTGGGCAACAAACCTACCGAGTGCATTGAAGCGGAGAAAGAGGGATGATAGATCGCGCTCTTCTGCAGAGTGACAAAGCCAAGTTAGTAACAACAACTTTTGACGAGTTGATTTGGCTTATTGAAGGGAGCGCGAAGAAGTTGTAGCACTAGTGCCTACGAGGATAACGACATTGATGGAGGACTTTATTGTTGAAGCACGCAGTTCAGTTCTCCTCAGTACGAAGGAGGAATGGGAATTGTTTTACATACTCATTGTACCCGGAGAGGACTGAATAAAAAGAAACAATAAATGTAATTTCTGTTGACATGCCGGTGTGTAGGTTGCAAACAATAGAAAGTCTACATTTACAATTCTGAGAACGCACTGTTCCATTGCAAAAGAGAAAAGTTACAACTGCTATACGTGAAGAGGGAAGCGAGTTATCTGTAGCTTTTCGAAACAACAGCCGACGTTGATTGTGGAATAGTTATTGCCTGGCAAGTTGTTCAAGTTGACGCTTTGGAATTCTATTGTAGAATTGTGTGCAGGGATATTTTTTTTGTTTTGCCATGTGCAGGAATAACTTTAACCGGGGTTGATAGTTTTGCTGTTATTTGAAATATCATTTGTTTCAAGCCGTTTCCTTATGAGGGAAAGGAGTCACAATATATTTTCTAAGCATTACTATTTCAAACGAATTCTCACTGGTGGCCTGTTTCCAGTACAGACAAACCTTCTGTCAACTCGACTAAACCGGAGTAAAGATAGCAATATCCAAGCTAAAAACCAACAAAGCTGCTGCGACACGCCGGGATTTTTAGAGAAGCTAAAGATGACTTCGTAGGGAACATACACCTATTCGTTTCTCAGATTTGGTCAAATAAATTTCTGCCTGATGAATGGAACCACGCTTCTGTACCCGCCACGTCTTCTGTCCGATCCACAAGAAAGGCGACCTCTTCAACTGCGCCAATTACAGATTGTATTGTAAGGAGGCCCTGTACAGTGCGACCAGAAGAGATTTATTGTGTTGGCCTTTTTTATTTAACCCAGGGAGCTGTTGAGGCTCTTTATAAACCTCAGTACCCTTCTTGGTTCCATGTTTCCTATGTCTGCAGGACTTAAATACGCCCTTTGCATATGGATCACTCTGCCCCTGGCCACAGCAGGGCATTCGCAGAGTATGTGTTCCGTTGTTTCCTCCTCTTCTCCGCAGAGTCGACAGGAGTCATCGTCGAAAAGTCCCATTTTTTTGAGATGGTATCTCAGTGGCCAGTGACCAGTAAGATAACCCGTTAGTATCCTTAGATCTTCTTTGCTTAGCTCAAGTAACTTTTTTGTCTTACTACGAGCTGGGCTTATGAATCTTTTTGCCTGCCTCTGTCCTTTGCATTCCGTCCAGTATTCGGCAAGGTGGTCATCTACCCATTTCCTGAATTTTGAGTGTACGTAACTCAAAGGTAACCCGAAGTAGGGTTCAGGACCAGTGAGCCTCTTCTTGCCAGGCAATCCGCTCGTTCATTTCCCTCAAATCCGTCATGACCCGGTATCCAGGCAACAGTGACGATGTTGTCCTTGGCCAGATCCTCGAGGAGATTAAAACATTCTAAAACCAGTTTGGACCTGATCGAGTACGATCTTAGGGCTTTAAGAGCAGCTTGGCTGTCTGAGAGGCTGTAAATGCGGGCACCTTTAGTGCGCCTACGTAGGCGTTCTCGGACACATATCTCTATGGCGTGTACCTCCGCTTGAAAGATGTCTGGTGATTTCCCCAGTGCTATAGCTCTTTGGAACCTAGGCCCATATATCCCGGCACCGGTTGCGTCATTCCATCTTTGAGCCGTCTGTGTACCCGATTTGTTATCCTGATTGTATTATAAATTGGTTGGTTCTCCAGGCACTTCTATCAGATATTAGTATCTTAAATTCCCTGGAGAAGCGAAGCCTTTTAAGCATGGTGTCTGCTACCTTGATCACAGGATTATCTTGAAGCATTTGTAGTCCCCGAAGGTGTCCTGTGAGGTTTCCTGCTTTAAGATTTGATATATCAGGGAGCCTAAGGGCACTGGGACCAGCTTCCTTCTTTACAGAAATATGTAAGGCATTAGGCTGAGCATTGCTGCTATGGCTGCAGTTGGACAAGTTTTCGTTGCCCCCGTTATACCAACGCATGCTAAGCGATATATCTTGTTAAGTTTTTGTTGGGCCGTTATTTGTTCGATTTTTGGCCACCATGATAACGCTGCGTAGTTGATCATTGGCTTGATGATCGTGTTGTATGACCAATAGATCATTTTTGGCTGTAAGCCCCAGGTTTTGCCGTAAAGGCGATGGCACAATAAATTGCCTTTGTCGCCTTCTTGGTGACTTGATCAAGGTGTGAATTCCAGGCAAGAGTCTTGTCTAGGATTACTCCTAGGTATCTTACCTCTCCTGATAAGATGATAACTTCATTATTCATCTTGATCGGTTTCAGTTCTAGTTTTCTCTTTCTAGTTTTCTATCATGACTGTTTTTGAGGGATTTATGGTCAATCCTTTGTTCTGACACCATCTGTAAGTTAAGTTTAGGGCCCTTTGCATGATCTCAGATATCGTGGAATCATGCTTTCCCGCACTAAATATACATAAAACATGAGATTTTCCTTTAGAAACAATTTCTAGTGGGAAACTGTGATTTTTATATTGAAAATTAATTTAATTTGAATTTTACAAATTTTACTGTTAAATGTATGTTTTTATTTCATAAAAATATCGAGGGAATTTGAGTTGAGTGAAAAGGGACAAATGAATACGCTTCGTGGTAAAATGAGGACAGACTCTAATCCTGCCACTCATAATGTATGCCGAAGTTGTGTATTGTGGTCTAGATTCGTTATCCCGGCATAAATTGAATGTAGCCTTCAATGACCCGGTGCGTTACATCCACGGCATTCGTAGATACGATCATAAATCAGCACTCACTAGGAGTTTGCTAGGTTGTGACTTGCAACAGTATATCTACGCCAGAAACTGTATCTTTTTACATAACTTAATAATAAATGAAAGTCCGTCTTATTTGTATAACAGGCTTCAATTTACTCGGTCGTCACGAACCATCAGCCTAATACCATACAACGCTGCTATTTTCTGAATTCTTCGCGTTTATTTTACATTCACACCGTGAGACTATGGAACTCCTTACCCCGACATATAAGAGCTATATCCAATCACTCCAATTTTAAAAGGGCAATTCTTCTATATTTTTCCTTTCATCAACATTAAATCGCAATTGTATCTCCTATCATCTCCCCAGCTTAGGTTTAAGAAATTTTCTGTATACTAGTCTTAAGTTATTTAATGAAATCATTTTCTGTTTTAACACCACACTAAATACTACAAAAGATTATATCTTAATGTTCAAACCACTTTATGAAATGAAAATGAAATGAAAATGAAAAAAAAATGACTGCTGAACACTGACTGAGAGTTATTGTATTTGGTGAGTTTCTATCAGCTGATGGATGCGTTCTGAGAGATTATACTCGTTGTTTTATTTCACCACGAAAACATGCATTGTACGAAATGTATAATAGCGAATGTAATCAACATAAATAAATAAAGGAATAAAATGTTATGATCCATATAGATCATCGATTTATATGGACTTACAACAACAGCGTCATGATTCGTGATCTGAAAATTATTTCTGCTATTTCCCACTATATGGCTTGTTTCAATTTTAAATGTTGGTGTACCTGTAAACGATAGTCACCTAATCACGTTGCCAGACAAAAAAATGAAACACAAAATATCAATCGATTTTTTCGCGCACGAATTAAATCCCCATCCGTATTCCGTGTTATTTTCTTTTTATAAAGACATGTTCAGACCAGCCAAACACTTGAACAACAATTATATACCTCCATGTCTTATAAATATTTCTAAAACATTTATTAAACAAAACAATTTTTATCAAATGTTTTGCTGGTTTGGATCTGGACACAAAAAACAATGAATGATATGTTTCACAGTTTCCCAATCGTGATGGGAAAACATTTTTGTTTTACAAGTTTAACTGCAGAAGGTGAGCGCTGTTTTTTGATTATTATTTTTTTTTTTAAATAAAATAAAAATGTCAAGAAAAATCTGGAATACCTAATGAGAAAGTGATTCATTTAATACGTATATTTGAATTAAATCGTGTGTCACGTGATTCCCGAGACCAAAATTACAAAAATATAAACTTTACTCGCTGCTAATAACCCTACCACATTATTTTCTTCTAGTTGGACTAGAAAAATAAAATTGAATTATTTCATAAACATTTAATAAGTAAATTTCAGAAATCTCTTATAAATGTGTATGAAATGTGTCCGATTTGCTTCAGAAACATTTCTGAAATGTTTCGCTGGTCTGGACACAGCTTAATATGCCAAGATAAACGGATGTGCTAGCAGCAAAATATTGTTCATGTGTTGCATATTTTAACATAAAATACTAAATTTGTTTCTAAAAAAATATGGAAAAGAAAAATTTTTAAAATTTGATTCAAATATGGTAACACCCCCGACATTGCAAGCGAAATGACATGTGCCTTGTGTGACGTCACGTTGAGCAGAATATTTGCAATATGGCTGGTGGCAATGTCAAGTTTGTAATACCCTGTATTATCTGTTTTGTTTTTGAAAGCAGCTGTTGCCACAACTCAAAAATTAAATTTTTCAACGATCCGTCTTGTTTTATTTTCGTGATCTGATCAGGATCAGATACCGAAAATGTAATTATTTTTTTAAAACTGTCTGGGAAAGAACCGAAAATTAAATGTATAGCTATCAGCAAAATTGCAAATGATTATTTGTAGATACTGATTTTATTTTATTTTTGCATATGATCTGTATTATTAATTAATTTCCATTGTTAACAGCCTCTATATAAACAAAAACATCTTTTACTATATGAATTACCTAGGTAAAATAAAAGAAGCCCTAATTATATTCGTTTTAATGAAATACCTATAAATAATTACTAAATTCACCACACCATATCCACCGTATTTTTAACACGTCTCGATAACGGACAATTATTTGAATTATTATTTTTATCGTTGTAAAGTTTTCGGTCCCTTTTGCGGGACGGACTTTGGAGGAAAAGATTTAACGACGTACAGACCGATCGACTTGGTTGAAAAATTGCGCATCAATCGTCTAAAATGGCTAGGGTATGTAGAGCGAAAGAACACAAATGCTCCGGCCCGTATATTTTTTGGGCCTTACTAACAATCATTTTTAATATTCGCACTAAATATTTTGTAGGTCAAAATACGCAATTTTGTTTGGAAAATTTCGCAAATTAGCCTGGAGACCAATAATGATTATAATATCGCGATTTAAGTCTATCCCAGTAAGCAGTAGTGGAAGAGCTGGCCTTAGGTGTCGCGCACAACTAGAGGGAGACATCAGCCGACTTGAACCTCACAACTGGAGGCCATTAGCTATGGGCCCGGCTCGGTTCACCCCAACCACATACATATAGCAAAAAGTGAAACCATACCGAGCTTGTTCATTGATGGATGCTGCATTTTAGTACCGACTGCAGCAGCAAAATACACAGTGCATTAGCCATCTGCTTTAATTTACCGAATGGAGTTACTGAATAATTCTGTTCGATTGCAAACTTTTGCTGTAAATTTAAACTGTTTCATTTAGAGTTAGCTTCAAGTTTTTGCAACCCCTTCTGCATCCAGGCCAACAATCGCCTGCAATTAAGTTTACTCTGGAAGTCGTGCAACACAGATTTACCATCTCAACACGTCAGTACACTGAAAAAGGCTTTCCACACTTTCGAGGCGTCATATAGTAATAGTAGGTCGCCGTCCACCCACTGGCTACAGTTGACTCTGTGCCACCTCACTTCCGCGTGCATGTTCCATTACGTCGAAGCACTTAAATATCATTTCACAATGGAAAATAAAGCATCGACATTAAATTATAACCCAAGGAGGACTGTGGCTCGGCAAAGAAAATCCTCGGCCACTTTTTCACACACACACTCGCACACAAGAAAGAGCGATACGCCTCGTGAAATATAATGCCTCAGGGAAGTAACATAAAATGGTTTTCGGATGTTCAACTAACATGCATTGCAGAACAAAAACAAAAGGTCCTTCTTCGTCCTTTGTATGTACGACGTATGTACAAGTGTGTGCTTGTATATGAAACTACTTTGGCTTTGTGTGACCATTCTTTCGATGCGACTGGTAGTGGAGAATCTTCTCAGCCCGGTGGCCATTAATAATGCAACACAATTAACTTTAATTACACGTTTATACTGGAGTCATGTTACATCGTCGAAACATCCTTTTTACTGCTACTATTCCTTGCGGTGTAATATGAAATCGGAGCCGAGATGTATATGGCAACGGGCGTGCTTTCATAAAGCGTTCGTTGGGGTGGAATTGCAAGTGGATGTTGTGCTAGTGATGTCCATTCTCGGGAATGTAAGTGGCACTCTCTCTCTCTCTGTCTCACTCTGTATTCTACTACCGGTCTAGTGGACAATGCCATTTGTAAAGATTTGTATTCAGATAGATGGCAAAGGATACTGTGTGTGGTAGTCGATAATAATTAAAGGATGTCCTAGAAAACCAAGCGACATGGGAGCAAATCAGTGCAGACTACTAGACTGGATGTTCGGTTGGAGACACAAGATTTCCTTTTGATTTACTGTCCTTGGGCGGGGGGTTAGAGTGGGTGCTGATGGTGAATTTGAATTTTACTTCGATTTTATTCTCGTTACGTTCAAGCTCTGCCGGTATGAATACGCAATTAAGTAGTGCTGGTCTCTATTAAAATGTATTTTGCATAGTAACATGAACGAGGATATTTCTAAGGTAGCGTTATAATGTATTCAATTGAAAATAGATTGTTCTGCGAACTCTCCTTGAAGGGCATGTATTTCTTATTCAAATTAGTGCAATATATCGAGGTTATAGTTATAAGCTGCACAAACTTTTTGAGACGGCTTTACTTACTTTTCTAGGTGGCGTTTTCGGTTCCAAAATGCATTCAATTGCGCACTTTATCTTACCTGAGAATTGCTTTGAATTTAGCGCGTCAACAAAGACGAGATCCTCCAAACCTCCCGGTTGGTATCGAAAACTCTTTTGTTCACATCACATATTATAAAGGGTTTTCCAATAATAGGTGTTATTGTGAACGACTCGCTATTTCTGTAGCTGTCACTTTTGAAGCTTTTATTCTTTGACAAGTAGAAACGACGCCATTACTAAAAATGAAACGATACACGCTTCAACAACGCATTGAAATTATTAAAATTCACTACAACAATGGTAAAAAAACACAAGCAACGAAACCATTGATCTTTTACGGGAAAAGTTTCCGGACCGTGTTATTTCCGAAAAGGTGATCACCATTGGCCACCGAGATCTTGTGATTTAACACCTTGCGACTTCTTCCTTTGGGGCCACTTGAAAGTTAAGGTCTACGCCAACAGCCCAGCGTCGATTCAAGACCTCAAAGATAAAATTCGTGAGGCTATCGAGGACATAGGACAGCCACTTTGCGATTTGGTTATGGAAAATTTCATGAAAAGGATATGGTCCTGTATGCGTGCTCGTGGGGTCCATTTGGCTGATGTTGTTTTTCATTGTTAACGGCATACCTTCCTCTTTATTATGAAATAAACATCCGATCATTTATCTCAAAAAAAAATCATTTTTCTTTGAATACAAAAATAGCACCTCTTATTGGAAAACTCTTAATAAGCTATTGAAGCTCATGTCGATATGGCATTTGGCTCTACCTTTGCTGGGGCTGTAGGACTTGCAAATGGAGCCTACTTGTTCTCGATCTTTCGCCGCAGGCGTCAAGAACAATACGCATACAATGAGTAAATAAATGTTGAATTATATCCAACCATCCTACTCACAGTTCAAAGCTCATACAGTTCGCCATTCTCCTATAAAAATTCCGAAAACGCTATCGTAAATTGCTCTGAGAATTTTGTGCTCAAAACACCTATGTATAAGTATATCTTCTTCGACCTTCTTCATCTATGTAGCTTGAGCCAACAGGCGACTAAATATAAATTCACGGCATGTATTGTGTGATAAGCTTCCCCCTCTTAGGTGGATTTGTGTCCGTTTTTTTCACTGACTTAAGTCCACATAATCCTATTTTGTTTGACTCTCGCAAGATATCTACTGTCATGTCTTGGTAATAGTTCTATGCGTAGTCGAAGTAGACAAAGTCCTCGAATTTTAGGCTGTCTTTTCTGATATATTAAATTGTTTTTTTACAAACACACAAGTGATGGCTCGCTGAAGTCTGGCAATAACGTCTATGTCAACAGCGTACGAAAGTAGTTATTCTATCTTTTGAAAAGTTATACTCTTTCTTGGAGTTTAACTCAACTTTCTCCAATATGATACTGGAAAGGTTATATAACAGCGAATAACCTTTTGTAAATCCTCTTTTGACATCAAACCACTTAAGGAAAGCGTTCTCCATCGTTATTCCCCAACAAACACCAGCTGCATGATACCATCTTTATGCACGCCGTCGCCCTGCGTTGGACAGAAGTCTTGAAATTTTACCGTTCAGACATTGGGTCGGCTTTGTAGTGTAACAGGCTTTTGCATATCATCAACAATATGCTCCAAGGCTCGCCTGTTTATCCATCTGTGTTGCTATTAGGGTCTTCTTATTACCAACCTTCAGATTCCACGAGTATATTTATTTATTTATTTATTTATTTCATCTTATAAGTACAACTTATTTTAGATTACTTTGCAATAATTTATGAAGAATGCGATTATTGTTACAAATTATAATTTACTTAAAACTACAGATTTACAATGATCTCTACTCATATTAAAATCTATTAGGTTATTGTATTTATTGTAATTTACGCAAGCCATAGTGATAGGATCATTCAGACCATAATTAGTTCTGTGTCTAGGTGGCATAAAGAAAAAATTTTCCCTAGGTCGAAGAACACGAGAAGGAGCATATATATTAAATAATGACAGCAAAAACGAACAATCTATGTGGCCAGTTAAGACGTCATTGGCAAGCATTGCGGAATAATAAATCCTTCTTTTAGAAAGAGGTTTCAAATTTAATAAGGAACATCTATCGTCGTAGGTTGGAAGATTATTATTCCAGTCGAACTTTCTTAGAGCATACCTAGTAAACCTTCTTTGAATTTTCTCTATGCGAGATTCAGCATTGCTGTAAAAAGGATTCAAAACAACACAGCAGTATTCCAATATCGAACGAAACAAAGTATTATAGAGAGTTTTAAGTGTATATGGATCATTAAAATCTTTAGAGTTTCGAAAAATGAAACCTAGCATTTGATTAGCTCTGCCAACTATGTAGTCAATATGCAAAGAAAAGTTTAGTTGAGTGTCAAAAATGACCCCCAAGTCTTTTTGGTCTGAAACTCTACTCAGTGTTTTGTTTTGTATTTTATAATTAAAAAATATAGGGAACTTTTTTCTACTAAAAGTAAGAACCGAACATTTCTTAATATTAAAATAAAGGCCATTAAGAACACACCAATTATTTAAACGGTTTAAATCATTTTGTAACGCTAAGACATCTGACATACAGTTTATGGTCTTGTAGATTTTTAGATCATCTGCGTACAAAAGACATTTTGAGCTTGATACGAAAGAGGGTAAGTCATTGATAAAAAGCAGAAATAGAAGAGGACCAATATGACTTCCTTGGGGAACACCCGAAAAATTACGAATTTCATTCGAAAACGCGGAACCAATTTTAACAAATTGTTTGCGATTGGTCAAATAATTGCCAATCCATTTTAAAATACTGGAATGAATTCCAAAAAGTTTAAGTTTATTTAAAAGAACATTGTGCTGCACACGATCAAAGGCTTTTGAAAAATCAATATATACGCAATCTACTTGGAGACGTTTTTCAATATTCTCTAAACAGTATTTGGTAAGAATAACCAAGTTTGTAGCGGTTGACCTACCACTTACAAACCCGTGCTGAAATTCAGAAATAAAAATGCGAACAACTGAGTACAACCTTTTTTTAACAGCCGCCTCGAATACTTTAGGAAACAGTTGCAGCTTAGCTATAGGTCTATAATTCTCGAGTTATGAGCGAAAATTTCCAACAGTCAAGAAACTCGCCAGTAGATAAGGATAAATTAAATATAATCCTTAGTGGATCAACTAGGCTAAATTTGCAATTTTTAAATAACAATGGTGGATAGTTATCGGGTGCTACACTAACACTCGAGTCTAGTAATGACAATTCAGAGAGGATTTCATCATTTGTTAAGGAAATATGACCAAGGTCAGTTATATGCACCGACTGACCCGAGAAACTGCAATTAATATGCTCACTAACAAAGTTCGACTGGAAAAATTTTGCAAACATGTTACAAATTTCGTTTACATTACTACTAGAAATCCCGTTCAGTGACATGCAAGAAGGTATTCCTAAAGATTTCCTTTTGGTGTTAAGAAATGACCAGAAAGCTTTAGAATCACGTTTTATATTAGTTTCAATGGTTGTAACATAGTTCTTGTATACAAACTTCTTTAAAAAATCGTATTCTTTTTTCAAACGCAAAAATTCCTCCCTATTTCTTCGGCCGCTCGCTTCTCGTACACTTTCCGTTTCTTCGGATAAGTCGGTGTTATTCTCTTTATACTAAATGTGCCTAGCTTTGGCAGCAGTCTTTATCTAACCAGGGCTTGCGAAAAAAAAACACGGTTTTCTATTCTAAAATGTTTCTCTTAAAAAGGACTTTCCTTCAAATGGGCTCTACCTCTGTACTTACCATAAAGCAACGTTTTTCGACCTTACCTCTTGATAGTCCATTCAATTGTTCAACGTTCCCAGTTTTAGATATTTTTGACCATTTCATAGCCCAAAGAACAAATTCACACTCACGAGCCCTCCACCATATTCCTTTGACTAATGAAATGGGGCAACAATACCCCGACCCCGCACAACAAACATACGTATATATGCAAACATCACTGAAAAGAAAAACTCTAGTAGCACAACTGAATCGTGCAACTAAAATAGAAGAGAACACAGCCACAAAGGTTCGTGCGCAAACAATGGAAGTTCTTCATTGAAATGACCAACTTTCAAAAACTCTACTCAAGCAAAGTTAAACATCCTCTGGAGACTGCTTGAGCAATCTCAAAGGCAATTTCTTGAACTGAAAAATATAATTAACCCCAAACTCTTCACACCGTCAAAAGCAACTAGGCACACAGGACAGGTCAATTCGAAAGCACAGGGGAACATAAATACACAACTCCTATACGTGATGAACTGCTAATTAAACACCACACACAGGAACTGTACCGGGCGGATTATTATTGCTCAGCCTGGGCAAAAACTGAGGGAATAGAGCCTACTGACGCGACAGGGATGCAAACACAAAGAAAGAGAAATGAAAAGAAATTGTCCAGATACTTTTCACCTTGTAGTTTGTTTGTTTCTTCTTTTCGCAGTTGCTAAGTTCTCAAGTCTCCGCAAGTCCTTTGGACGGGCGGTGTTTCAAGCCGGGCATCATATCAGAACATCCCATCAGCCGCCGCACACTGTTGTGGTGCAGAGAATAAGAGAGAGCAACAACTCGACTAAGGAAGGGAAAGCAAAACAAAATTAAACAAAACTTTCGAGTAATTTGAGGTTAAGATCATAGAAGTGGAGTGGGAACCAAGCCTGTGTCTCTCCCACACACACACACCTCGAATGATGAGGAATTAACGGTCTTTTAAGTCTTATATTCACAACTGTTTTTGTCCAAGTTTTATGTTCAAATAACGGGCTTCGTTGTCGACCCAAAGAACGTCGCACGTCGCAGCGCTGAAGTACTAATGTATTGTTGGTGGTTTTTCTTTTCAACTTGTAGGTATGTATAGTATATTATAAATTAATTTTGTTTTAATACCAAAGCGTGGTGCGCTTGAATTAATTTAAACTAAAAAGTTTTACTTGAGGCCCAGAGGTGGAAGGTCGCCCACTCTGTGAATAAGTTTTCAGAGGGATTTCTAGAGAAAAGTTTTTGAAAGGATTTTCCTACACAATGTTATTCTGGGGGAACTATTTCGCATATAGACGTGCAGACGTTTTTCCATAGAATTTGGCAGAACTTTTCTCAGAAAGCAAAGCAATACGATGTACCATGGTGTTTTGCATTTACCCTGACTTTAGGGCGCTTCTTTGCCTCTTAAAGTTTGTTGCCTATATGACTACTCAAGAAATTTTGCGGGTTTAAATTGGAGGGCGAAATGTCTTTTCCACCCGCCACGTGGAAATTGTTTGCCATATATAACTTATTTGGACGTCTTTGAATAAAAGCTATCATTGAGGCAATTGAGATCTGCTATTTTCTACCTCTTCCCGTTTCTCAGGTAGAAAGCCGTATGTATGCCATTTGGACTTATGACCTATTTTCTAAAGACTCGTGTAGGGTTTTTCGTCGAGGTCTTTGCGTCTCGTCACGACTTTTGATGTATTTTTGGATGTGCGTTTCGGATAAATTTAGGATTGCCTTTTCTACGTTGAATTTTTGAACGCATTTTTTTAACTCATTTCGGCAGTTCTCTTGACCAATTCTTGTCCAATTTTCTTAACTCATTTTGGACGCTCTTTTAACTTTTTTAATTGTTACTGACGATTTATTGCCGTTTTTAGGTTTGTGTCTTCATGATGTTTTGGCGCTTTAATTTCCATTTCAAAAGCGTGGTACTTTTCACTTTTACGTGCGTATTTCGGCTGCATATCTTATATGAGAGGTACTACTTTTCTGCCTTTATTTTTAAGTTTTCTGACAAACTTATGGTTCTTTTTTTTACTTATATACATATTTTGGTCGCTTTTTAGTTGATGTTTTTCGTCATTGGCTTGTATGTTATTATTAAGAGCAGTTTTTTTGCATTTGATAGAAGATTTGCCAGTTTATGAATATTTTTGAGCAGTACATATGTTTTTCTCAAATAAAACCAGAATAAATAACGAAAACAAATAAGTTATCATCGGCCTGGCCGATGCTTTGATACCCTCCACTGCATACAAGTCATGCAAAACTGGTTTTATGGAAGGTACCAGAACTACTTGACCGACATAGTCCGAATTAAATATAAACCTGACGACAGTAAAAGTTAGTCCTCTCACAAAATTTCACTTGCCTAGGTCGATTTGTTTTGACGACATTGTGTTTCCAACAGACAGAGAAACACATAGGCCTAATATTGATATTGAATGGGACCTACCAGAACTACTTGACCGACATAGCCCATTTTTCGTAACAACTTGACGACAATACTTAATTTCATACAGCACTTAGATAGCAGTAATACAAGGAAGTTCGTTCACAAAATTTCACTTGCCTACGTGGATTCTTTTGGACTCTATCGTGTTTTCAGCAGACAGAGAGACACACATGGGACTTATAATGATTTTGTATGGGATACCCGAACTACTTGACCGACATAGCCCATTCTTAATACCAACCAACAACGATAAAAATAAGTCCTTTCACCAAACTTCATTCGCCAATGTCAATTCCTTTGGGCGCTATCGTGTCTGACAGACAGACAGACATGACTAAATCGATTCAGAATGTGATCCTGATTCAGAATATATATACCTTATGAGGTCTCCGGTCACTCCTTCTTGGCGTTACAAATGTAATGACTAAGTGAATATACCTTCCTGTGGAGGGTATAAAAACAGCAATACAAAATTATTAAAAACGAGTATTAAAAAAGAACAAATCCCTTATTCATTACTTTTCTTGTTAATGTTTTCTGAAACATTTTCACAACTACAAAAATGCAGGAGATTGAATTTTTGGGCAGTAGATTAAGATTTAATATTTGTTTACATTTGCTTTTTGACGACTGGAAATGTTTCTTGGTTTACTTGGTTGCCCTGGTTAACTTTTAAAACATTTTTTTAAGGTTCTGCAAACGCCCATCTTGGTGTTTCTATTAGCGTGTATATAATTCATACATTTTTCTACACAATTTCTTACTATCACCTTCCACGTTGCTGTAAAGTTTGTCTCATCTTCATTTTACAACACATATTCTAGTTGCAAGATATATCTTTTGATGGGTTTTTCGCTGGTAGCTTTTTTCAACCCGAGTTTAATGTATTTTAAGTGTTTTTTGACGAGTGTATTTTTTTTGTAACCACATGTTAGCTTCATTTAATTTTTTTTTAACTTTTTTCATTTTTACTTTTTTTAACCGCGTTTAGACGGTTTGTGCGGTTTTCGATTTTTTTTTAAAGCGTGTTCGGCGGTTCTCACGTTCTTTGTACATTTTTTCTATTTATGTGCGGGTTTGGAGTGACTTCCTAGCATTTTTGGAACGCGTTTCCATCAGCACACTGCGCTAAAATTTTAATGTTTTCCTTCAAATCACTTACGTAATCTTTTTAATTATTTTTATTCAATCAATCATTGTTTAAGTGGTTAATATCGAAAATAAAAGTCTGGTGAATTTCAAGTATGAGGAGGGTGGGTCGCTTTGCTCGCTGACATGATTTTAAACCATAAAATATGATCACAGGCAATATTATTCAGATCATCAATGCTCTATCGGATGTAGTGCTGGGAAGCAGTGACGCTACTTCATCTGAAAACGCCTTGTTCTTCAAGAAAATTAAGAACTGTTTGAATAATAACTAAATGAATCTGAACAAAGCCGTTGTCGTTTAAAATTGTCTTCGCAGGCTTTACCCGCTCACGCAACTTCGTCGCTCCTCAAAGGGTATATCAACATCTGTCAGGCAGGCGTCTGGATCTATAGTTTAAGTATATTCACTCTGGAATATGTAGCAGTCTAATATTGTAAAAAAGTCACTACAAAGAAAAAATGTTAAAAAAATAATTCTTTTCTGGAACCTGAACCTCCAGTTCTCCGACTCGTTTTTAGACACTTAGCAGGGGTGGCAGCACGTAGCATGATACAATCGAGTTTATTCGAATAAATCGAGCTCTGGCAGCACCTAATTTGCCTCAATCGATTATCCTCGATTGTATTGTCGAAGATGGCAGCACACAAACTAGAAAATTACGTTTGAAATAAAACATTTTACTCGATAGCGAATACTTGTCGTCAGCAGTTGTTTTTTTTTTCAAATGTCAAAACATGTCAATAAACCAAAAGGCAAATAGAAATTTTAACCGGATTTATGAGTGATCACCGTGATTTTGCTAGAGGAATCTTGAAAACTGCACAAGGCTGGAAAAATAGCAGTTTTCTCTGGGAAAGATTATCCAATTCCCTGAATACAGAGGGTCCTCCACAAAAAGATGTGAAGATTGGAAAAATATTTTGATTTCAAATATGCGAGTGTTCTTATTTATTTATTTATTAGAATTGGAGCGATCTAAAATATAAAGTAAAAAACAAACTGAGATGTAATAAACTTCATTTAAAGGGCACGGGTGGAGGTCCATATATGCAAAAAAAGATCGATGAATGGGAAGAAAAAATAATCGTGTGCGCCGGTCTAGAAGCAGCTGTTGAAGGAGTCCTAACAGCAAAATTGTTTGGAGCCACACTCAATAATAACAATGATATCAATAACAACGATACAAATAAGAAAATGAGCTCTGAACCAAAAAGCACATATATTCCGGAAAATACAACTTCGAACTTTTAAAGTAATATTGCATATGAGGAGAATAGTCTTGAAGAAGAATCCGATATTAAATATGAAGGTAGTTTGTGTGAAATAATTTTAGCAATTTATTTAAGGCAACCCAACTTACAAGACAAATGTTTAAACTAATAAAAAAGAAGACAAGCAAAATTTAATGAAGCAATACGTTAATGCAACAGAAAATTTTAACACAAAATTGAACGCAATTCAAAAAATACATAAACGAAGACTAGAGGTTGAAGATAAGCTTTACAGACTAAAAAAGAAGAAGCTTCACATTTACGAAAAGAATGAACTAGAACGCTTGCAGTTGCAAGAAACAATGTTGAGCACTATCGAGAAATCTCGTATACGACGAAATAGAATCTCAGCAGTTATAAGTAAAAACTGTGGTCTAAGATTACTAAGCAAAATCCAAAACCGTTATGTATACGTTAATTTATTTACAAATGAAGTATTTTCATTCAAGTTTTATTATTTTTTTCAGATATTTATAAATGAAGTATTTTTGTAACAGTTTTATTTAATTTTTCCCAAAGAAAGTGAACGGAAAATAAATGAGTTGAAATCATTTTTTCCCCATAAAGAGTTTTTAATATTATTTCTTATATTTTGAGCAATTCTCGATGAGTTACCATTCATATTTGAATTGGAAATTACATCAGGTTGTGTGATATATATATCTGCACTTATACAGCACACATTTATGATTCTGGTGACTGTTACTGGGTCAAATCTAAGTTTTCGTTCATTTGACAAGCATCCGCTGTCACCTTAAATGAAAAAACATATGTGTGAAACAAACTAACAAACTTAGAACTCGAGTATAACATCACCAGCATCGAATTGTTGTTTTAAAAATTCATTGCTACTATTCCAAACAGCCGAGTCATGTGAACTGTTTATTGCAAATCTATGCATAGAAATGTTAACTTTAGTATTCAATTATGTATATTGATTATATTATTACCACTATTGCATTCAAGCTATGAAACCCTTTTCTGTTGAAATATATGTGCTCGTTTTCCTTTGGTCTATATGAGTACCATCAACGCACCTACTATTCTGGGTAGTTTTAATTTCGCGTAATAATATTCCTTGCTGTCTCGAAATTTAGAACTATCAAGTCTTATCCATTGTGGACAAAATCAGCTTTCCAAAAAACCCAAGGTGCGTCGAAAGAACTTTGAAACTGTTGTCTGTGCCATACCTAGTAACACATTTGTTCCGATATTGCTTTAGTAACTACCACTGGCTAGGAGACTCAATGTTGCAAAAAGTTGTAAAATTGGTAGAACTGATGTACTTCTTATTTTATCTAAATGTTTTAAAGTCTTTAGGATCGTAAGAAAGCATTCCTTGCTTAAGCTTTGTACGCTACTCGAACTAAATTTTCGCTCCCATACAAAATTCTCTCCAAAATTTAGCTGAGCTAAACTTAAGCGAACCCATTTAGCTGAGAGGTACGCAGCTCGAGCTAAATAATCAAACTTTTGTTTCAGAATGTACTTCATGTGTCTGTCAAAATTTAGCGTGCCCATCTCAAGCTAAATTGTGACAGATCGTTGTGTATTTGTTGTTCTGTTGCGGAAAAGTATGGAAGGATGAGCTTCCTTAATTATTACATGGACGCGAAGTACCTAGAATCAGAAATTGTTTAAATAAGAGAGAATTAAATTTTTGAAGGAAGTTTTTTCAAAGAACAGTTGTTTTCTGTGACACTTATCCACGGCGTACTCTGTGTCAAAATTAAGCTTGGACTTTAGCTGATATTTGGAGAGAAAAGTTGGAGACCAGATAAAATTTAGTTTAGCTCGAGCAGCGTACCTACTACGCTTTACTCTAAACTGCTGTACAAAGCTAAAAAAAAAGTATTTCATTTTTCAATGTTATTCTTTTATTTCTGAATACTTACTTATTTTCACTTTACTGTAATGGGTTGCTGTTAACTCTCAAAGCTCTTCTTTTTATTTTGGCATTGAAGACTTGCTCATCCTCACTCTGCGAATCAAAAAATATCATCCTATCTATCCACTTTTCAAAATAAAAAATAGTTGGAATAACGATTTGACATTTCACTTCATAATTCACAATAATTTTTTTAAGTACAAGTCACAATGAAACTCGTTTCAAGTTACGTGCTGTCGAAAATGATTTGTTTCGAGTTGAGCTCATGATCAACACTCTCGATTGTATTAAGATACGTGCTGCCACCCCATGTTTTTTGAAAATATCCTTTTTAAAAGTTTTGTATAAGCGTTTTGTGGAGACTTTCAACTTTTCTTTTCTTTTCTGTGTTTGAAGGAAAAGTTAGAAGTTTTTTTAGGCTGGTGTTTCATCATGTTCTTTTTTAAATATTTTTATTAACGCCGCTATATACCCGCATATCTCTACCTGAACGGTTGTTTTTTTTTTCGTGAAATTGTCGGATACTTATCAACCGTTGGTGGGACACGATTAGGTGTTCAATTGATTTTTTCCATTACTGAATGCAGTCTCCCTCACTCAGGAGTTCAGCAAAGGTATAAGCTAGGCAATATCGCACATATAGAAACGCAGGCAACTTGTTCTACCTTAGATGTTTTTTTGAGCCGCAACGGCTTTGCATTTAGCTATTATTCAAAGAATTCTTAATTTTCTTGAAGAACAAGGTGGTCATCGGATAAATTAGCGCCACTTCTTCCCAGCACTACTTCCTATTCCATTGATGATCTATCTATGATAGATATTTTTTTATTGTATAACTCAAGTATGTTTATAACATAGTCAGACTGTTTAAGCTGAGCGACTATAACCCATTGATTTTCCCACTAAAGAGAGAAGAATTTGCCGAAAATATTCACAGAGGAGTGAACGTCTTGGGATAAACACCCAACTGAACCAAATAGATTACACACTACTACATAATCTGACCGAAAATCCGTTTGTCATTCTCAGCGGGTGAACCCTTTTTTTTACCTTATTCATGCTATACCATCCTCCAATCTTTATGAACGATCTCATTTGTTTTACTGGCAACAAATCCATGACTTTGTCCTCTGAGCCTTTAGCTGAGAATTATATCTGGAATTGAAATGAAAATGTCCCCATATGTTACAAATGTGTGTTAATGACCCTTCGCCGGATATTTTACGGCTCTCGTCTATACACGCACACACAGACACACTATAACGAGGAGCACAATCCTTAGTCTGCTGCTCGTTCTAATTCAACGTGAATCAACATCCATTTATTGTGCGCCCAAGTCCTACTGCTGCCAGCCGAAAAGAGAGAAATAGCGATCCTATCCGATTTCACAAAAGCCATTTATTAAGTGGATTTTCTTCGCATTCTCATAGGATTGCCATAGCAAAACACATACTCACTATAATACTCCATTCAACTCCTCCCCATCATCATCTTCTTCTTCGCCCGCCTTGTCATGGTCATTCTTTTCCTTTTCTATATTATGCCTTCGTGTCCTCTGTGTAATTCAATTAGAAGCCTCTGTCCTGAATACAAATTGAACCGAACTGGAGTTTGAGAATTTTTATTTGTTGGCGAAGGACTTCAGCTGGCACCGGTCGTAGTCGATCTGAGGGACTACTCTTTTTCGCACAAAAGGACAAAGTGCAAAATACCCACTGTCGACGTGTGCAGGATTATACCGAGTGCACACAGCCGTAACATACTATACTCGTATCTAGGTGGTAAGAGCACTCATTGAGGGATTATTTATTGAATAGTACCTGGATAATGCGCTTCCAGGGTTTTTCAATCATATTCCTAGTGCCGATGAGATTTTCTTGGGTGGGAATTGTATGTGAGCACTCTCTCAGCCGTTAGAGTTTCGATCGATTGGCAGGCGCAATTGAATGGAATTAAATTTGAAGGACCCATCGCCGGAACCAGCGCGTACGGATAAAAGGCACTCGATTGAGTTAAAAGTCCTTGCCGCAATTCGTACAATAAACCAACCACCGTAAAAAACAATTGAATTTGCCCCAAACATACAGCTCGCCGCAAAGGTAGTATTAAATTCAATTTCCCCATTGTCACGTGCAGTGGAGCAACTCTGGGGCGCTCTTCTACTCAGCTCATTGTGAATTGATTAATTAGTTCATTTCAACCGATCTCAATGCTCGAAGCAGTGCTGTCTGATGGGAAGTGGAAATTCCGTATTTTTTTGCATTATTCTTCTTCGCATAGAAACGAGCTCTTCGCATTTTATCGCGTTGTAAACGACTTCCGACTTGTGGCACATTCTGGAACAAATTATCGGAATTCAATTCCGGAATTCAGATCCTTCACGTAGTTGGTAGTAAATTACGTACGCGGTTACGTTGCTGATGCATTTAATTGTTCTTGTGAGTTTGTCATATGAGGACAATCGCTGTGGTCTCAAAGTAGTGTGACATTTTTACTCTCTTATAAATAATTGTTTTTTTTTTTACGAAGTTATACACGGTTATAGTTCCTTCTCGTTCCGCAATTTTAAAGCAGTTGATAATTGTTTCGATAACTGGTGGTGGGTGGACTGTATATGTACATTCTAGAGTTGAGCGCTTTCAGTTTGAAAAATAATGATATAACTAATAACAATAAAAAATTATTTAGAAAACATATTTGTTGGCAGAATTGATACTTGAAAATACTATAGTGCGTTTTGTGTCTAATATCTACTTGTCGGTTTTGAACACTCCCCTCTATAAGTCTATGCTTCAAAGTCTGCTGGCAGACGACACAATTTCTGAACAGGGCGTTCGTACCTGCTCTTTCGATTTTTTTTTGCGTTATCATTCCTTGCTTCGACGCATACGTTGCGCCAGGCCATCTTTTAAAACATGGACGGTGTATTTTCTTCGCGCATGATAAATAGGTCAGCGACCTTCAAGTTGTGTTGGCCTTTGTTTTTTTAACTTCCGACCAGAACATAATACCACGGCTGATTTACTGATCCAATATCCAGCTCGAAGGACCATGTTTCGATTACTGGTGGACTGTATTGTGTACATTCTTCACTTGAGCGCTTTCAGTTTGAAACATAATGATATAACTAATAATAATAAAAAAATATTTGGAAAACGTATTTGTCGGCAGAATTGATCTTTAAAATAATATAATGAATTTTGTGTCTAATTTGTACTTGCCGGAATTTCGGGCTAAGTCGGAAATCGTTGTAGACGCCGCATTAAATTTGTTTCGTCGAGAATTTCAAGAACCGAGTTAAGTCGATTGCTATGCTTTTGGGCGTAATTGCTCGTTTCATCTGTAATCGTGAGTCTTGCGAGTACTCCATTGAGATCTTCATTTCTAATGTACCAAGGTGCACTGACATATGATCTTAGCACTTTATTTTGAAAAGTTTGTCAAATATTTAGATTTGTGTCACCGACTATTTGATACCATACGTCCACAAAGGCTTTTGCACTTGCTTATAAATTCAAACTTTGTTCTCGAGGCTAAGCGTGGAATATTTTCCGAGAAACCAAAAAATTTCTCTTTAAATTTTCTCGATTACGTAGTAAGAGAAAGATATTGTATTCGTACAAAATTTGAAACTCGAGATATTAATCAATTGTGATATTACGATGATAGAGGAACTTAAAACAGTGGGTCTCGCTGTCCGTCGGCTCCTGAAGTCTACAGCCTAAGCTGCTAGACTTTTTTTTGCACGTTAACCCGAGTAATAACTGTACTTCCCATATAACAAAAATGCATTCCTAAGGAAAGATGGTCATTTGTAACTTAATAGAAAATTCGTACAATTATTTTTTTTTAAATGGCATTTACCATTTTGTTTATGGTTTACTTGAAAACGCACCTATTTCGACCAAAATGCAAACTTGGAGTAAAATTGATAGTTTCAACTTGAAGAACGAACTTATTTTTTAAACTGCTTCACGACAGATAAAATAAGCACTATTTTCAAAATGAGAGGAGAGTTGGTCCAGTTGAATTACATACCGCATCGACCAGATCTACCAATTTTGTGCAATATCTGCAATATTAAAGTAAGGGAGGATATACTGCACTTTCTAGCAATATGTCCAATTTTAAGAGAATTCCGGAAACAATTTTTCGGTCCCTATGTTCTGGATGAGGAATTTGCAATCGGAATCTTAAACGGCGAACAAGGCTGGGATCTTTTGTTCAATTATACAGAGAACGCACTTCGCTACAGAAAATGCATCATCGAGGGAGTCTTCTAAAACATCCGTTTAATTTAATATATGTATGTAAATGATAGACAAAATTATATTTGTATAAATGTCCACCTGGTAGACGGCCTCAGGCCAAACCAAAATAGACTTAGAAACTTTTTCTGTAAAATTTATAATGAAATAAAGTCAGTTACTTACTACTACTACTACTACTACTAGGTACTTGATAGTTTCAAATTATTGCGAACTTAATTTTCCATTCGAATCACCGAAGCCGGTACTTTTCAAAATTGTTCATGTCTCGAAAACCCCATTAGGTTTATGTTTTGAAGAAACTTTGAAAACTAAGTAATGCTTACATCCTAAACAAAATATATACAGTAGTCCCTCGATAATGTGAACTAATTAAAACAAGGCGTTTTCGGATTTTAGAGGGATTCACATTACTGGAACTTTTTTTCAGTACTTACTAAACTGATTGAAACGATTTTCAAATTTATTAAAAGCAACACAAAATGATTTTTTAAAGCACAGTTTAAATGTTTATTAATTTAGAAGAAAAACGAAAATCGCACGCAAAACGAGCAAGAGAAACAAGAGAAATATAACAAGTTTTACAAAAAAAAATTGGCATTTTAGAGGACGAAAATTTCGGAAGTTCACATTATAGACATGACAATGTAAAGTTTTGCCGATTCACATTTTAGAGAAATTCAAATTATCGAGGGACTACTGTATTTAGAATATTAAATATTTTCTTAAAAAATGCAGATAAAGCCGCATTTAAAAATATATCTTTAAAATGACTACCCAGTTGCCGATATGTGTTCACATATGGTATATTTTTGCGTAGTTCAATGCCTCACTTTCAATTAAAATACTAAAACTAATAAAACTAGGCAACTTCATTTTAGAAACTATGGTCCACTTCTGCTTGTCTTCTAAACATTCACGATAAAATAACCAGCAACCAACCACCTATAACTTTCACTATCGAAAACGCTTCATTTGTACTCCAACTGTCATACACTTGAATCGGCCTGTTTGTATGAAAATTCGAAAACCAACCTCAGAATTTTCCATTATATGTGTAAAGATTTCGGTATTTCATGAACCCTACTTCCAACCATAGGATCACAAAACTATTCCAGTTAAAAACAAGAACTTGCCCTAACAGATCCGAAACTCTTGCTACGCATGTCCTTGTAGGTACAAATTGAAATAAGTGTCTATGAAGAGAACTTGATATTTACTGAGAGCTTTAGTGTGAGCCTAAATTTGATTATTTGATGCACGGACATCTGAAATGAATATGAGGCACTCAGCGCCAAAACGGCCTAAGCGCAAAATGTTCGAACTGCGTAAAGTGGGTTTGAAAAAAATAAGAAATTTGAAACACAGTTTTTTTTTTTTATTGTTCGTAAATAAGTCGAAATAGTATTTTTTTTAGTTTGAACTAATACAGTGTATATAACTAATAAGAAAAAAGTAGATTAAGTTATAAAACAAAAAAAAAAGTGTGGCTTAAGCCATTTTGGAATTCACTGAAAATCGAAATCTGTTAACAAATCGTCCATAGGCCGTTTAGTCTGTAATAAGAAAATAGATGTTCATATTAATTACTTATCTTTGTTAATTTGTGTTTAGTAACTTACTAAAATCGTATTAATTAAAAAAAACTTTAATCATCCTCCTCCTCTTCAATGTCCTCTTCCACAGCCCTCAAATTCGTTTTCAAAGTATTGTAGAATTCTTGGTATATCGGCGGGATGAATTCTTTTAGCTCTTGCAAATCTTTGAATTTCGCCGCATCTATGGATCTACCCTCGGGATACAGTGACTCCAATTCAATATCCATTTTTTTATTAGTATTTCTCTTCGAAATATCCACTTCTTGGAATAAAACATCTTCATTGTTTGAGTATTTAAATTGGATAATAAAAGGTTTTTTGTTTTCAAATCGGAGCCATTGAATCTTCAACCACTCAATTTTAGATTTCTTATCCACCGACATTTTTCTATTCGTGATTAATTTCTCTAAGGAAGTAATGCTTTTAATATTTTCTGCGGACATTTTAACAAGGTTAAACGGTTCCTTTTTTTTTGCACTTAAGATAACACGGTCCCAATCGTCAGGAATAAAAATGTCCCTATAGAATCGTTTTTCCTTTTCTATAAGACCAAAATCTTGATCGCAAGGCAGAAATGAGTGGCCAGATACCAAAAATTTATGGTCAATCACATTAACTTTGAAAGAAGAGTTATTGACAATGTAATTACAAATTGTGCTCATTCTTATATTCCGATTTTGTCCTCCGCATTGATCACTATACATGATCAATTTGTTGCACTTGACATTCGTTTTTAAGTGGCGTAGGCCATTTTGGCTTCGAAGCTTTTTCGAATTTCATATAGGGAAGAAAAAGTTTTCCGCAATATCAGCAATACAGTTCCGACTACGCCATAGGCCATTTTTGCATGTTATAAATTTAAAAATTTTAATTCAAACGGTGCAATCAGTTGAATTTTTTTGAAAATGTGGCTTAGGCTGTTTTGGCACTGAGTGCCTCATATGTTTAAGCCAAAAGAGCACTTTATTTAAATATATTCTTATGTTTTTTGTACGATTTGTTTATCCAGATTCTATAATCGCTTCTGAGTTGTTTTATCTACATACCTAATAAACAGGAATGGCCCAAAAACGCTCCCTTGAGGCACACCCGCTCTTATTTCTTAAAATTCTGAATATTAGTTTCCATGTTTGACACGAAAGAGTCTATTCTCTAGATATGATTCTAGAATTTTCATAACCGTTCGGGGAGCAGATTTTATTTTCTTCCAGGGCTGTTATGTCATTTATCCAATGCAATTGGTCGATCGTCGAATGGGTGCTTCATAACCGGAACTATAATTGGTTGTAAGCGCCTGGATAATATCCTCCCAAAAACGAGATGGTTGTCCTTTTTCAATCGGTGGTTTACCTGGAATTCTGTGATTTTCAATTGGAATGGATTTTACTTTAATTGACCGCGGCTTTTCTAATCTGAAGAAGCTTTGTTAATAAGTTAGGATAAATTAGGATGGGGGCGGTCGTGTTGGGAACCTTTGTACCTTAAAGTTCAAAATTTTGTTTTTAAGTGAAAAGCTGCCCAAACCATAATATTTTTTTTTTCATTTTTGAAGAAGCTCAGCTGCCATCCATACTTTTCGTAGTTTGTGAGACGTTCGTGAGAGGTGCGGCTGTGGAAAAACCTGAAGATGTGAGTTTTTTTTTTGGGGGATCGAACCTGGTACTCCTCGCTTAGTAGTCCAACACACAATTTTTTTAAAGTTCTGTTGATTTAGGATGACTTATGGTCTTTCTCTACTGACAGATGTCGCACCCAATCTTGAGCTGGGCTGGGGAGCAGAATATGTATCAGCTCAAAATATTGGAACTATCCACATTCAGAGCTGAAGGAGCATTAGCTATTGTATACCTAGTCTTTATGATGAAGCAACATTTATATACAAATCCGTTTCCGCACCTTGAGCGGCAGCGAGAGATTTCTTATCAAAGCTACTGCAAGTAATAGATAGATTTTAGTCAGTTTACATTTGTAAAAAGTACTAGATGAGACTAATGGTAATGGCCAATGGGTTTCGTTTTTGTATTCCACCAAATCATTTCCGTCGAGATCGCTTTTGATTTAAGTTCGAATAAAGATAATGGATTCTATATGACTACATGTGGAACAACAACGATGACTTGTAAATAACCGATAGGACGGACCTTATGCAAACACTTTTCCACTGGTTTCTAGACAACAAGTAATCCGCTTTTGAAATAGAAGTTCAAAACTAAGGATAGATCATTCTCAAAACCACTACTTGTTGATCAAATAAATCTATAGGTCTTATCAAACGCGATATCGTCAACTTCATTGATATTTTTTATGGCTAATAGAAAAGGGACTTTCTGATCTGCACTAGTTAGTCTAACTTTTAGAAAGTCATGTTGGTAAGGGAAGTTAAAGACTTGCAATGAAAGTTGTAGTGTTCGCATGGAATACTTTCGATTAATTAAGGCGGGTACATATGTGAGCGCTTCACGATAGGCTCCTGAATCCCTTTTTGTGAATAAAAACGATACTGAGTCTAAATCTACTACAAGTAGAAAAGCCGAAAATATAATGCAGGGGGAGGAAGAGACTATAAGATTACTAAAATGAATTCACACAGCTTTCCCTTCGCCTATTATGACTTGCCGCACTTATTTTCTAAAAACTAAAGACCCTTAGTGTTATAGAAAGCTGCAGTAGATGCCATCAAAGCCTGTTTTACAAAACAATCCATATATTCAATTTCGTGCAAATCCTTTAAACTAATAGGGTGGTTCCCTTTTGTTCTCTCCACCACAGGAACCCTTTTAGTCCTTTGTTAATCTTATTCTGATTCCGTAATTAGGGCATCCCTCACATTTTCATAGCGATTTTTTTTTTAATACTTAACTCGAAAGAACTCTCATAAATCAAGCTTTCAAATTTCTGTACCTATCTATGAGGGTGTAGAAGAAATAAAGTAATGTGAGCGTAATTTGGAATATCAGACGGAAATGTGTGTATTTGGAAGGAAATTCCTCAGAATTGAATCCTATTTCATTTCCCTTTCTGCACCTGGTAATATTTTTGTTTTCTTTTTGGGCAAAATCAACAACAATAAATTTGCATATTGCGTATCCTTGGTACTCTCTCGTATATACCAATAGTAATGGGTATGTCAATGTTTTCATGTGACTCTTCAACGATGTACATACAAATAGATTAATATACCGGTACGTATAGTAACGTCTCTGACGATGAAATATCGTCAACAACAAAATATGAGAAAATAAAAAGCGAAACGGTTGAATGTTACGGATGATAGGAAATCTTTTGCGATACATGACGGTGCTACGTGTAAGTGTAAATGTGATTTAATATTGTGACTATTGTAATCGTTTAACCTGAGTGATACTGCTAATAAAGTAATCTGAGCAAATATGATTTTTTTTTCAAGAGGGAATGGTCCTTTCTAGCAGTTTTGGTAACGCGGTCTTCTATTCATGCAATTCAAATTTACATTCAAATTGTCGCGATCTGAGATGGTAGAATGTTTGAATAACAGCTTTAAATGCTCCTATTTCAGACTTTTTCAAAGGCCAGGCAAAAATCCTTACGACGGATACCTACTAAAAAACGGTTAGAGCTTCCTGGAGGGCTGCATGGTATGTATACCATACCAGAAAACCGTAGAGTGGTAATTCAGGACATGGAATATATCTAACAAATATTTCTCAAAAATATTTAATATCGTGTTTCCAAAATCTTATTAATGAGACTAAAGGGTCCCACATGCAATTTCCACATTTTTAACTTTCTCCATTACGTAGTAAGAAAAAGGTATTGGGTCTTAGTAATAATCAGTTTTAACATCCGCACTAAATATTTTGTGGGTCCCAATATGCAATCTTTTATATGAAAATTTCGCCATTGTGATTTCGAAAAATTTTGCCTTGACAATAAAAATGATTATTAGTATCGCGGATTCTATTCGTACAAAATTTCGAACTCGAGATGTTAATCAATTCTGACATTACGATGAAAGAGGAAATCAAAAAAGTGGGTCGCAAAATTTTGTCCGTCTATCTGTCTGTATGTCCCAAGGCCTACAGCCTAAACGGCTACCCGGATTTTGTGCAAACTTCGGATTTGGAGTTTGGGGGCTTACAGTTCGAGGCGTTTTTTTTTTTTTGTTTGCACTGTAACCTCAATAGTGATGGTAGTTCCCATTTAAAATTTTCATAACAGTTTGATTTGTTCGAAAACCGCTTTAACAATTTCGAGTTTCCCGCTAAAAAATTGAATAACGGTACTTTTGAAATTTGGACATATCACGAAAACGATCCATACGATTGTAACAAAAATGCAGTTCTAAGGTAATATGGTTATTTCTAACTTACTTGTAAACTCAGTTTTTCTATGTTTTATCGTAAAATGGATTTTTGAAAAACGTCGTTTCTTAAAAATCTAGTTTTCTTTAGTTTATCCGAAAACGGCAATAAAGATTTTGACCAAAATACAAACTTAGAATAAAATTGATGTTTTTAAAATTATTGCGTCCTTAATTTTCAATTCGAATCACCGAAAACGCTAATTTTGGAAACCGCTCAAATCTCGAAAACCCCATTTTCGATTTCGAAAAAATGTCTTGTACTCGGTTTTCAGCTAAATAGTTAAGCAATAGTATTTTTCAAACTAAACATTGCAATATTTGGTACTGTTTTATCTGCCAAATTTTACAAAAAACCGCTCTAATGATTTTGATAAAAATACATATCATATAAATAAAATTGGTGTAGTTCCCTTCGACTAAGATTGAATTTGACTGCGTGTTTTTTTAATGCAAAAATCTTAGAAACTGCTCAATATATTCTGGTGCATTTTCACAGGCTTAAAGTGGATACCTAGGCCTAAAATCTCTACATTTTTTCAACTCTTTATCCTTATAAATTCCGGAAAAAAATTGACAAGAGTAATTTATTTTTTCTTTGTAACGATTTGCGTTTGAATATACTGCTAGCATTTAAATATCGTAAATACCAACTTATAGAGGATATCTGCAGGTGCAACTTAGGATATCCAACAACTCGATAACTTAAACGGTTTTTAAATAAATGGGCAAAATTTGAAAAATTTCTACGATTTTCACCTGAGTGAGTAGATATGCACTTCAATCTCAAATCAAACTACTAACCGCGCGCGCAATAAATATTGACATCTCTTTTATTCTTATTTAACTCCTGTGACGGAGAGGGAGACAGACAGAGGCAGTATGCTGTTGGCATTGACTTATTATATATGGACTGCTAGTAGACAACTTCGCGTTGGTTCCGACATAAGCCCTAGCTCTTGTGGTTCGGAGCGGAATAAATTGAAAAAAAATTCTGACGTTTCCATTTCGTTGCAGATAGTTTTAAATATGACTGTGTTATTTCGATTAATTGAATAGAGATTTAAAATTAAAAAAAAATGAAGTGGTGTATAATTGGTTGCAATTTGCAATATGATTCAAGTTTCTCTGATATGATGAATGAAATTCTCATGTACTTGAATGTTATATTCTTGTAAAATCGTAAGTATTTATTGATAAGAAATGTGATTGAAATATACGCCTAAGTGTTATTACATCATATTTCTAAAATTAATAATGAAAAACAACATAAAGGACTAATTCGCAATAAATATACGAAAATTGTGCAATTTATGGGACAATGAAAAACGATTTTGTATTAAAATTTTGTTGGTTCCATCTATTATTAATTATTTAAACTAGCACAATTTCGAGACGACATCTATTTTAAACAATGCCGCAACAATTTGAATTTCAACTGTTTTACTTGGCAAATCCACTCACACCCAATAGGTGGCTCTAGCATTCTATGGATAAATCCAAGGTGATTTTCATTTTCTTTCACTTATTTTGGCTTCATTTTCTGGGCAGAGGTTGTATGGAAATGACATTTCACTAGCAGTCCATATATAATGATTCAATGGCTGTTTGGTTTACTAAGGAACAAAAAAAAACCGTAAAAGAAATATCAAATATGTAGGAAATGTTTGTTTATTTCTGTTTTGCTTAAAAAAAAAAATATCTAGAGAGATATGTAAAATAGGTATAGGTATCAGTGATGCCAGATCGTGGTATTATTACATTAGGGAAAATTCCTGGTGATACACTTCGTACCTGTTTATAAATGCTATTTGCAATCAAGTTGAGGCAGTAAACTACACGGTCGAGTTTTTAAAATGGCAGCAAATATCACGATAGAAGCAAAACCGCTAATATAGTACACAAAGAAGCGTTACATTAATAAAAAAGTGAGTGAAATATTATAAAACTATTTTCTTTCATTTTCATTGTCCAAAGAATATTAAATTATTGCCGATTAGTCAAACGACCAGGTACAATGCCATGAAGATGAAGGCCTAGTGGACTTAGTCTTCGGGAGTTTTTTTTTTAATACGGATTCAAGTCTCTCACTATTGCAGAAGGCTTTCGCGTTATACCTCTGCAATGTCTTTCGATGATGTTTCCTTCCAGCGATAATCAAACGAAAAAAAAAATTGTTTCCTTTACAAGACAGCAAATTTCTTAAATGTTTTTTCCATCAACTGTTCTGAACCCACATTTTGCACTGGCGAAGCCGGGCGGGTACTGCTAGTTAAAGATAAAATAAGTATTCGAAATAAGATCCCGTACTTAGTTTTTCTAAAAAAAGTTCGAAAAAATCTGTTTTTTTTTTTTTAATTATTTATTTTTCCCGATCTATTTTCACATATCTTTGCTATATTTTTGCTATAATCTCCACGCTTCCGATAGAAATGCAATAACAGCTACACAAAACTCTGTTTTAGTAAATGTTTCCCTTTTTTCAACCTTGTTGAATATGCACCTTAACATAATTGCAACCACTTCCTTACACAATCAGAAACGCCCACTTCATTTGCACGTCCATCGGCATATTCGGTTTATAACTGCTAATGCAAACTCAAAAACAAATCTCTGAAAACTTACATGAATATCTATGTAAAGATATCGGTCTAACACGAACCCTACTTCCAATCATAAACACCTGAAATCAGCGTCACTAACATATTTGAGTCAAAAACAAAAATATGCATTAGTAGATCAGAAAACGGAAACCACTGCCACACTTTGCCTTGTAACAGGTGGCGCAAAAATAACCTTCCGATGTTTTTTGGCTGTAATTTAAAAAAAAAATGAAAAACTTTGATTCGATTTGATTTGATTTTTATTTGGTCTCTTAATTTTTTTTACATCAAGTCGAGAATATGATGTCATGTAAATGGCCGCCGCCACAGTTGATTGTCATTTGAGCCCTTTTTATGGCATTTTCCATCACTTTGGCCAAAACTTCCGGCGATAGGTCCTCACATTCTTGACGGATATTGTCTTTAAGAGCTGCAAGAGTCTGAGGCTTGTTGACATAAACCCGCGACTTCAAAGAGCCCCACAAAAAGAAGTCTGGAGCGGTCAAATCAGGCGATCTTGCGGGCTAGTGTAAATCGCCAAAAACAACCCGGGAACACCGCTTTCAGAATATCGGTTGTGGCTCGCGCAGTGTGTGCCGTAGCTCCGTCCTGTTGGAACCACATGTCCTCCAGTCCTAAATCGTCCAATTGCGGTAGAAAAAAATCGGTAAACATGGCCCTATAGCGCGCACCGTTCACTGTTGTCGTTTGACCAGCGGCGTTCTCGAAAAAAAAATGGCCGCGTCAACAGAGGCGATATTCTCGGCACAACGGGCGCTCCGGGGCCCGCCACTCTTGGCAACGTCTCGTGTTGTGCCAGTCTCTTCGAGGCGAGCGGTTAAATGTCGCAGTGTTTCACCAGTAGGCGTTGGACGACTAGGAAATCTGCGACGAAATTCACGTTGTGCCAAAGTCACCGACCGATTATTGCTCAAATAAATAGTCACCAATATTCCGCGTTCTGGAGCAGTGTAGCGTAACATTGTTTATTAACGTGTATTTCGCATGTGTTTACTACACAAATGTCAAAACAGAACTGACATTAGGGGCCAATCGCAAAATTTATAGCATTTTCTGATAGGAGGATTACTTTTGCGCCACCTTGTACTTATAAAATAGTACTGTAGACGCTTCTAACTCTTTAACCATAACTCGGGACAATTGCCTGTTAGTCAGCTTCAACTTATAAAAAACACACATTGTTATTTATATTTATGTACTGCATATCAGATGAATAACCCAAAAGTGAATTGTATTTAACACTACATATTCCTTTTCCTACATTCTATTCACCGTTTTTTTTTATCTAGCATCGGTTCTCAGATCTTTACCTACCTACTTAATAACTTTTGATGAACGAGAAAGTTTCGTTCGGCCCAGTCGTGCACTTAATTTTTCTACGGGAAATAATTGAGGCCACGAAATAAAAAATCTGAAAAGTTGAAGTGCTATAGAGGGCCCCATACTTCAAAATTTGATTATTTGAAGCAAACCTCTCTAACAACATAGGGATAGGTTTTTCCAAAAATTCTTCATAGCTCAATGTAACCAACCGGTTTATTGTCTTATCCCTGAGGTAAAACAAGTCCCCTCTCCGACTTCATGTTCTCCACAACGTCTGTATTCCTCGTTCAAACTCTTCGCGATTTTGCCATTTTATGCAACTCGAAGCTTGATTTTCGTTGGCATATTCGTGGGATAAGTCTCGAAACTTGGTTCATCGGTGAACATTGCTCTAAAAAACCGTACACTGTCGGACCTCCCTACATCCCTGCAGTTCGCCATCCAAATGTGGTCTCCCTTTTAGCGAGCTCATGTTGCATTTTACGTAGATTGGTTCTATTCGCTCCTCTATGTCCATCTTGAAAAGACCTTGACTTCCCATATAAAGATCGCCTCAAATTCATTAGCTTGAATATACCTTTGAAGGAACACCAGGTACTTTGCAAACTTTCTTTTCAGTTTTGCGCGAAAAACTCTATACCAACTCGTAACTTGGGGCGGATTAGGAGAAAGCTAAAATTATAATCCAAACTTTTTCTTCAAAAGAAAAATTCCAAAAGATAAAGCTAGGACTGAGCCCGGAAATTTTACTTCAATTAATTATTAACACAACTATTGCTACAGGAACAGAAGCTGTTCAAGGACATCGTCAAGTTATAAAGTGAATCAGAGTGGTTTGGCCTTCCACAAGACGCTCGTTTCTCAAAAGCGCACCATATGTTCCGACTTCTGAACATTCAGCGTGCCTTTCGTTCCAACAAACCGAGTGTTTTTGGCAATAAATCGACTTAGAAATCTTATAGCATTTGTTTTTGTTTGACAAAACTCGACAGTTTTACTGTCCGGAAGAAATCCGTTGGGATATGTTATATGTAGAATATATTGTAGGTCACTTTCATTCACATGAAAAATAAAACCACATGATCCGGTAACGCTCACTGTACATTTAAGACTGTAAAGTCATACGAATTTTTCTAAATTTCTCTTGAGATGCCAATTCCACAGCTTTTCGGTATCTTTCGAAACTTTCATAGATCAGGGTTTCAGTACAGAACCGATTTTCTATTCGTCGTATTAAACTCTCAGCGCTTAAAAACTTCTGATAAGAGAGTCAACTAGCTCTAGTTCACACCAAAGACCTCTTTCTATACCAACGAAGTTTCGTTGAGCCGAAGAAATACAGCTGCACCTACTACTGTGTCCAATGCTATTAACTTAACCTAAGCATTATACATATTATATTAGCAGTTGCTTACCTTTTAAGGTCTGGAAAAACGCAGTACCATACATCATCATAAGCTAAAAGCTCATATTGCTTCGAATTCTCCAAGAACATATCACTCAGTACTTTTGGTTACCTATCCCTGCAGCAGAGGCTAACGACTCTGTGGCCGCCCCCTCCAATGCACAGCCAAACGTCTAAAACGTTAAATTAAAAACAGTACTTCGAAACCCACCAAATCCATGCATAAGTCTCAAGGATCATACTAAACTCAGTCCGAACATTTTCAATAACATCTTAATGAAACTCGTGCACGCCTCAGAGTCACACTCAAATCAAGGACTGGAACGAAGGAGCTAGAAGCAACCGACAAAGATATGCATTATGACGAAAGAATCCCCCAGGAATGGCTATGCAGAGGACCGAAACGAAAGTCTCCCCTACGCCCGCATTCCCTATGAAACCTCAAACATTTCTCTGTAAATTGAAATTGGAAAAGAATCATGACACCAAGAGTTTTCCAGCTTCACTTTTCCTCCCGGAGTTTCCATGATTTCCCACATAATTTTTCTGGTTTTCATTTTCTCTGTCCCCCTCACATCTTTGCATTGAAATTTTAATAAAGTTTTATAGATTTGCTTGCTTGCTTTGCTCACTACATGTGTTCATGTGCGAAGAAGGATACTGAACTCGCCGAGGAAGGCGAAAAAGAGAAGAAGTTTAGTTTCATTTTAATCAGAGGTAGAGGCGGATGGATCCACCATGAAGCATGAATTCGAAAACTTTCCACAGTGTGGTGTGCGCCTGAATGCTGAGCCTTCTGGGGGGCGGATGGTTTGGTTTTCTTTTCTCGCCCTCGCCTGCAATCGTTTACGCTTTACGCCCGCCTTTCTTTGGGAACGGTTTTATTTTTATCTCTTTTGTGTGGTTGGATAGATCCTTTTGGAACTCATCGCCCCCCTAAAGCTAAGGCTGTATCCAATTTTCATAACTATTTCGTGTATAGTTGGAGTTGCATTCCGGAAGTGGGATATTTTTTTATGTTCTGTTATTCTTCCTCAATTTGATGAATTTGAAAAGTTCATTCGACGAGCTTCATTCCATTTGCGGGTGGGCCAAAAGCACTTATCTCGGGCGGTGTGGACTGAAACCAGGAACACTTTGTGGCAAACCTACTTTGTTGCCTGCGATTGGAGTTGGTTTTTTTTTTTGCATCTTTTACCATAGTCTAGACGGGATGTGCCTTCATGTAGTATAGTAGTTGTATATAGGTGGGTCGGATAGTGAAGACAGAAATTTTATCTACTTTTCGTGCACTTCGAGGGGGGATATTAGGTGTATCCTTGATAGGATGCGGGTGTAGGAGGAAATTGAAAATGAAATATATTCGCGATACGTGTACGTTTTACAAATGTAAAAAGTTAAAGTTCATAGTCGGAACGTTGTTTTGTACGGCGAATGCAGAACCTATGCTAGATAAGCGGATTTGATTTATAGACTTGAACAGTTCTTTGGGAGGGTTGGCGGATAAGGTGGGGACAAACTTGATGCAGCAACTTTTAGATGTAGTGTTGCAAGCTATGGATGTTCATTACGAAAGTAGGCCATTACTTGTGTCGGGGAGGACTTGATTATGATGGAGAGCATGCTTTGGCCAGGGTGTCTGGTATTACAATACGATTATTGAAAAAGGTTTAGGAAACGTGCCCTGGCTAAGGTTGGGCTTACTTAAAGAAACAGGAAATCGCTGACAGAGTTATAGGCAGCGCTGTGTGTCTAGCATGAGGTTCAGTGCAACGGGGAAGGGCCATGGGGAATAGCACAATTTGTAAGCTTTCCCGTGATGTAATTTTTTTTTTTTATTTGCCTCAGACTCACCTAGGCAGTAAAAGGCGAGTCAAGCTTAAATTAATTTTGTGTCTTAAATCAGAAAGAGTGTAGGTTAATAATTCTACCAGAAGGGAATTCCTGTTTTTTCGGGAAGTTCCTAACTGCCTATCTTTCTTTTTGGTCTACAATGGGCTAGATATTTCGATAGCAAGTGTTCAGCTGTCTTCTTCAAGACAGAGTCGGCAATCTAGACTATTGAGTCGGATTGTTTCATTAGTCATATCCCATCTTTGTAAAACTAAATTTAATGCTGACTCAGAAGTGTTCTGGAGAAATTCAGGTTGTGAAGGAAGTTTGTGGATATTTACCGGCTTCAAGATGGTTTTTAGAAAACAGATTTTTTCAGGGAATAGTACGTGTTTATGTCCAATCAATGAAAAACCAGTTCGTCATATGTAAAGACAAATTTGGCTTAGTTACACAAAAGCTTAAGAACAATAAGGCCACAGGCAGGCAAAACTCTACAAATACGGTGCATGTGACAAATCATCAACCAAGTATGGGTGGACAAAAGCATGCTCGATGGCTGGACTATCAGCTCTACCTAGGAAAAATGTGCTTATTACCGCATAAAACATTCTGTCCAAAGTACTGTAAGAGTGTCTCAAACCGTTCTGCAACGGCAGCTGTGTCGCGTGATATTGTGCAGTGAAGATAGCACCTTCGGACTGCTTCAAAAATGTATCAGATTTCTTCCAGAAAGTAAGCTATCATGTAACTTCTTAATCTGGTTCTGGGGCAGATAATGCGCAGGACAGGTGTCAACAAGGAAGACACCATTTTGAACAGGCCCGTCCAACTACTAAGGTATACGGCCGATATTGACGTCATCGGTTGTTTACAGCGTTCCGTGATAGAAGTTTTCACGACGATTGTAGAACAGGCGAAATCAGTTGACATTTAATTTAATGAGAACATACTGCCTAGGACAGAACGTCACTATTGATAGCAATAGTTTCAATCTACATGAACTCTGCAAATGAAACCCTCGTGCAGATCCGGCAAAGAAAACCGTTGCTAAGTTGGTTTTGACAAAGCAAATCGACTCAAAACTCCTAACTCAAAGAACGAAATTTACGCTTTACAAACCATTATCCCACCAGTTCTGCTTTATGGCGCAGAGTGATTAATGATAAGCATGGAAGAGAGAGCTAAAACTCAGCCCCTGCGACAAAGGCAAATGGAGGAGAACTAAAATACAAAACGGAACTCTATGAGCTGTACCGAAATGTGAATGTAGTGCAAAAATCTAAAATACGTCCACTACATTGGCTCGTCCGCATCGAACGAAAGGAAAAAAATGCTCAAGCTAAGACGATCTTCCAATTCCTTTCCCAGGTACAAAGAAGACCGAAACTCCGTTTCAAAGCCAATCCATCGCGGTTACCAGAGGGCTTGCTTGAATAAATGCAAGCAGAGTGCCCGAGATCGCAGTGGATGAAAGGCTGCAATGTCTCAGGCAAAGTAAAATATAGTGGCTCCTAAGTGTTGTTGGACAAGGCCTTAATTCTCGATTGCCTTCATTGTCCATTATAGCTATTAAATGCTCCACGGTTTCTCTGCAGATGACAATGATTTTGCTAGTCGCAACAATAAAATTCACTGACTGTTACTTCGACGTTCGTTTTTGACCCAAGATTCTGGGATACTATTCGTACTCATTTTGAGTACCTATAGAGTTTATGTATTTGCTACTTCCACCGATAGTTTATAGATTTAAGAACCCCGTCTAATTTGTAAGAATAAGATTGAGCTCTCTTTAAACCTTAAATTTAAAGCCCTCATAAATCACTACATTTATCACATATTACCAAGATTCACGTATCTCACTCAAAATAATCCCACACGATAGCAAACAGAAGAACAAATTCTTCACATTTTTAAATAAGCAAATTCAGGTGAGATTCCTTGTTTATAAATATATATAATTAAAAGCTGTCTTATTAATGCCATGCATAACTTGAAAGAAAAAACGCATCCATTCATTGAAAATCTTGCCAGCTTATGACAAAAGGCCTGTTTTTTTAGCTTCGATCTCAGCAAAGCAAAATAAAGTAGGATTTTCAGCAGGCAATTACAACAACTACGTTCTACTTGACACTTTGAGAACTCAGTGTAGTTGTTGTGATTGCGTGCTGAAAAACCGACTTTACTTTGCTTTGCTGAGATCGAAGCTAACGACATGATAGAAATGCTGCAATAAATTTCGCACCCAGAGATTTGCAACTCCTATTTCTGGTATATCGAAACGCTTTAACACCATGAAATCCATTCGTAATTACCTATAAGTAACCTATTAATTATAATTATACCATCCAATTGAAATCAACTCACCACCATATTGTAGAAGTTCAAAATGATGATTCTACCGAGAGTTGTCATTGCGTAAATATTATTAAAATATAAAAAGGAATTAAATTAAAAGCCATCCAAACTTCTAAAATCCAATTAAAATAGTCCTGCAGTAGAAAATTGCCCACATAACTGAATTATTAGTTTTGTGCATCCCCAGACTCCCCAGCAACATCGAAATTTAAAACCAATTTAAATTCACCAAACGTTTTTAGATGATAATTAACGCGCCACAGCACACATACCTACCCAATTGACAGCCATACAGACAGGAGTGCTCCCCAGCGTTTAGCACCTCTCCACCCTTTGTTGGGAAGCATTTAAATCGCACAAAGCAACTCTAATAACAATAAAAAACTAAAACGCTCCCTTATATGTGCAATTCGAACACAAAAACTATCTAACAACACAACTGCCAGTATAATGATAAAAAAAATTCTCACATAACACCATGAAAAATGTCGAAGGTATGAAAATATTGGCTGACACAAATGAGATGCACTCTGGATGCCAAAGCCGACCACCGCTTCCCCATTTTGTTGTGCCTTTTTACGAGAGGGGTGGTAGAAAAAATATATTGAAACTATGTAACATGGCCGCTACACACCATCAGTGATGCAACAGCAAAACTTGCCGAACCGAACCCACTGGGCCCGGTAGAAAGTAATTTATATTTTGTACGCGGATTCAAAGTGATAGGAATGCACGCACACTCCTATGCACAATTCGAATGGATATTGTGCGGGTTGCGGGTAGCTTGGTCATGTAACAAGCCTGTTTTCACGAAGGCCGTGTACGATGAGGAAGGAATCGACATCGCATGTGTATAAAAATGAATGCAGGCCAGCATGCCACAGCGATGGCTCCATCATCATAAAAACAGAACCATTTTAGAACGATGGCCTGTGCGGTACAGTGGAGAGAAGAAATAAATGGACCGAGGGAAGTTTTGGAAAACTTACGTTTTTATTAAATAAAAGAGACACAGAAACAATAGTGAAAGTTCTAATAGAACAGTACAAAGAATATGTGACTTGACAGCTGTATAATTTAAAATAAGCTTGGTATAGTGATAAACTATTTTGTTTGTAATTATTCTAAAGTAATGCACAATAATAAACAGACGCCTGACTGAAAGAGACAGCACTAACACCCAAAAATGAAACTTTCTTTGGTCGACCATTTTGTTTACGTGATATGAACTATGGAAAGCATACTGAACTTTTTTTAGCGATGGTATAAGGAATTTCTCTTTCCTATAGTCGAAAATGGCAAAAGGACAACTTGTTAACTTCGTATGGTCAGTAAAATTCGCTGAACCTGATTACTAATCGCACTTGGCATGTCGCAAATATGAATCTATTCGAAATGTTTTCAGTTGATTGAATGAATTTAGTTCCCTGGAACATTGTTTGTTTTTGTTTTACATATCAATAATTAGGTAGGTCCTTGATGGACATCTAATATGTGAAGTCCTTCTTAAGGCTTTGTAAGCACTATCTGAGGCCATTAATTGCAAACGTAATGATGTGAATGTCTCACAATACACCCAACCCAGTGCACTGTGTAGCGCATAGGATGTTTACGCTTGTTTATATAACTACATATTAGTTGTTCACATATGGAATCAGTCGACCACGAGTGAAAAAGAGAGATCATTCGTGGAGTAGTGCTCCATTCTAGCTAAGCAAGAGTGAGGTAGCTACCGACAACGTCAGTGTCAAATAAGAAGAGGAAAAAATTAAGTGACTGCTTAAAAACTCGTAGGAAAACAAAACAGATTTTAAATATGCCTGTCGCATAATCATAATTATAATTAAAAAAAATATTGAAAGGTTTTCAATAAATTCCATGCACTTAATGAATAAAGAGACAAAGAGAAATATTTTCCTTTTAATTTTTTTTTGAAATAAGTGCAAGATATCTCCAACTGTGAAAAATATGTGCAATATTTGAAAGGCGAAAAGGCAGTATTTCTTCTTGCTTGCAAAGATGATTCTTACACTGTGAGATTTACAGAACAAACTGTCAGAATAAATGTGAAGAAAGAACTTTATGATTTAATTATTAAATGCTAATTGTATATCAGACATTTGCTTGTGTGACCAAATAGCACTTATTGTGGACGAAGAATCTATTCCCATGTTTTAAAAATCTTTGAATTGAATATAAAGGTAAGTGTTGTTATATCGTGGGAATTTCAGGAATGTAATAAAAAACATTCAAACTATACTATACATATTTGCTAAAAATAAACTTCTGACGAGTAGAAAGTTTGTAGTAAATTTTAATAATTTTAACGCGTTGTTCGATTGTTAAGCGATCCATTATCGTAAATGGCAATCATTCAACTAATATTATGACACTTCAAATGACAGCTGAGTTTTACAGGTGTCAAATGCCAGCGCTACCAACCACGAAATGGATGACCCTGCATATACAAAAATGTACACCATGTTTCGCATATTCATTTACAGTTAGTTCGCATAATTCACCTCCAAAAACTTTGAACTTGGTTTTCAGACTGATATAATTTTTACCGATTTTGCAAAGGCTTTTGACAGAGTAAATCATAGAGTGCTGATCCAAAAATTAAGATGTATTGGTTTCGGCTCCCCTCTGTTAGATTGGATATCTTCGTACCTACGAGACCGTACTCAACTCATTAAGGATGGTTTTCTTTCAGAGCCTATCTTTGCAACATCAGGTGTTCCGCAAGGAAGTCACATTGGGCCCTTGCTTGTTGTCCTCTTTGTTAATGATATTCCATCTCATATTCGTAATTCCACCTGCCTTTTATTCGCTGATGACTTAAAAATCTTTCATAGTATTCAAACAGCTGAAGATTGCTTGCTTCTCAAAGACGATCTAAATGTCAAAGACTTACTTGTGCGAGACGCATTAGCCCAATATCTTTTAGTTACCAAATTAATAGTGTAGAGCTTGAAAAAGTACTTCTAAAAAAAGACCTTGGAGTCATATTGGATCCACAACTCACTTTTAAACCTCATGTTGACTACATTGTGAGTAATGCATTCCAAATGCTTGGTTTTATTAGGCGGAATACGAAAGAATTCTCTGATCCATATGCACTAAAGACTGTATTTTGCATTTGTTAGATCGGTTTTGGATTATTGTAGTGTAATCTGGAATCATTACTACCAAAATCAGTCCTACAGAATAGAAAGGGTGCAGAAATGTTTTACTAGGCTTGTTTTTAAAAAGCTAAGGTGGAATATAGAAACTCCACCCTACTTAACTAGACGCCTTCTTTTTAATATACTTCACAGAAAAAATTATGGCAGTAATGAACCAATTGAGCGTTGCATCAAAGAATTAAATTTAGTTATTGATCGCATTGATGTTTTCCAAAACTTTTCTAGAAATTCTTTTAAAAATCATATAATGTCTGTTCTCTACCATAATAATTAAATATTTTATGTTATAATAATAGTCTTAAGTTCATATTATAATAGTTTTTTGTTTTTTTTTTTTAAAGTTGTCTAAATGGCTTTGTAACTCTAATTGACGTACGAAATAAATAAATAAAAAATAGTATGCATATTCTATTCAAGTTCGTATTTTGTTCTCCGCGTTTAATGGGCCATCGGCATTCGCCATTTGCGGATGTGCGCGCCGGCTTCTACCGGGGAAAACGATGCGAACAAAATTCGAATCGCCTTATTTGCTGGAAATAATTGAATAATTTCAAAACTTGTAATAACTGCTTCACTAATTTGTAATAACTTGGAATACATTAGCTGGAGAGCTCTAAGTACTAAGCTCGACGTTACAACGTAAATTAGGTGAGTGTCCGTTAGTGTCCTAACATTACAAGGTTGCAGTCGCCTGACGAACATAATTCGTTCGTGCTGGATGTTGCTGTTTTCTAGCTGTTTCGCACTACTTGTGCTACTAAAGTTCGCTTTCAAAGTTTCTTTTGCTGTGCTAGTCTGGTTTTTTTGGATAGCAAAAAATCTTGCGCATTGGGTGGCAAATCCTTGCAAACTTTATTGGGATTTTTTTTAAATGTTGTTAAGTATACTTACTAGATTCATAGCATTACATCCAGAGTCTCAAACGTGATATTGAAGAAGTCAGTATAGATTTAAAGAACCTATGAGCATATTTGGCTCTTGATTTGATATCCTTATAAATATTCCCCGTCTCCCGCTGGTTCTTCCCGAAAACTCTGTCTGTTAACTTCCCGTTTCTACTGTAGTTTGCCTTTATTGATGCGTTCATCCTGAAAATGCATTTCCCGAGAGAACTTTGAACATAAGGATAACATGCAACTAAATGGGGTCTCATAACTTTATGTTGTGTTAAGGAAACGTTCTCTTTCTCACACTCCACACATTTACACAAAACCCAATGAACCGAACATAATATAAAAATATTGGAAAAACCTCTATATGCATTCAACAGAGAAACAAAAATTATAAAAGCAAATAAATCGCTCGCAATAAACATCATTGATAGCGCAAACGAGTAACGAGAGGAGATGGACACCATGCCACTGCAGATATGGCGAGTGTATCCAATGATGATGCATAATAACTCTGCGTTCTGCTACGAAATTGATCTCTCGCATATTAGGTATACCCCTCAAGGACTTGCACAACTGATGGTACATTGTTACACAATCTTACATGTGGAACCGCACCCATACCCAGTGTTGATGCAGCCAACCAGGATACCGGTGTTCGCTATAACATCTCCACCCCAATATATTGCTGTAAGGGATTTATAACCAAGAGGAATAAATGGCGGCCGGCGGTGCGGGACATTCGGCTTTATTGTTATTTTCAAGGATCAACATCGATATCGAAGAATGTATTTTGATTTTTTTTTGTGTGTTTTTTTTTCTTTGGTCAAAGATGAACATAATTTTCGCCTGAGCATAATCTATAAAATTCCATTCTTCAATGGCTCCCATTATATAGACACAGACAACACACTATTTATATTGGAACGAACTTGTGTTTCCGAAGACCAATGACAACACAGTATATACTCGTAGATAGCCGGGTTTTTGTTTGGTCGCAATCAAAGGGCCCCGGTGTCCCCCGTGGTAGTTAGAAAAGTTTATCCACCAGCTCCAAATAACCAGAGACATGTTTGAAAGGCTTTTAAGCAAATCGCTTTTGAATTAGTTTACCGAGCGCTGACGGATGAGTGACACGACAAGTGGTGGAATGATTGCGGGAACAAAATTAATTTCGGAAGGAATTTTGGTAAGACAGACACTAAATGTCTTGGAAGATCAATCAAAACTTACTTTGGAGATTCAGTTTACAAAGTGTGTAATAGACGTCGATTGCTAATGAAAAGCTTTTAAATTTGTCAATGATAGATAGATGACATATGGATGGGGGGCTGTATCGAATGTTGGTGGGACAAATGATTGAGTTTCCTCCAAATTTAATGGGAACATTAGTAGTCAGGAAAAGTTTGAGGTGTCAAGCGGGACTATTCAAGCAAAGCTGTCAAAGGTGGAAGGTCTGTATACTGAATTTGTCGTGTTCGGTACTCCTAGTACAATTTGAACTATTAATGAATCCCTACAAATCATATATTTCTTGGCAAGTGAGCTTTACCAATAAACACAATATTCGGTACAAGAAAAAAGAAAACGACCAACGAAAGTTTGAATAATACGGAAGAGTTTTTCTGATGTACATAAATTAAATCCCGATAATTTGTAACGATGGTAGAAATAATAATATGGTGATAACTGTAATTAAAAAAGAAATATATATATATGTATAATTACTAACAACCGAGTAATATATTAGGTATTAGGAAACAGTTGCATCTTTGCATAATTTATATTATATTTTACCCTGATTTAAAAATTGGAGCTATGTGCGAATATTTCCAACAGACTAGAAACTCGCTCGTATTAAAAGATTAATTAAAAAACATCCTTAGTGGATAAACTAGGGTATATTTATCGGGTGCTACGCTGGGAGGATTTCATCATTAGTTAAGGAACTAAAACCAAGGTCTGTTATATATGCTCGGTTTGATCATTATCATTATCAAAAATACAACAAATTCCGTTCAGACACATATGTACGTACAAGTAGGTATTCCTAAATATTTCCGTTTAGTATTTAAAAAAGGCCAGACAACTTTAGAATTGTGTTTTATATAAGTTTCAATAATTTGTGTAACATAGTTCTTGTAGACGAAAAAATCATATTCTTTTTACAAAGGCCAAAACTCATGGCGCAGTTCTCGAATCTACACAAACTTCTATTAAACCAAGCGGGTTTATTGGATCTTTTTACTTGTTTTGTTGGTACATACATAGAAATCGAGCGTTCAAGTACTTTTTTGAATTCCAAAAACGCAGTACTTTAATTACGAGTGTCAATGGACCTTCCTAATAATCATTTTAAACCTTCACACTAAATATTTTGTAGGTCACACTATGCAATTTTGCATGATGAATTTGTGAGTTCGACAAATTTAGCCTGGACACTGACAATGATTTTAGGTATCGCGGCTAAGAAAATAATTCGTTGCGTTATTATATGCTTTTAAAGAATCCAATTTTATATTTTAATTACATTGATCAGCTAACAGTGGATGTACAGAGACAGAGTAAATGAAATGCGCAATTCGAATGCTATTATCAAGTACAAGGTGGCGCAAAAATAACCTTCCGATGTTTTTTGGCTGTAATTTAAAAAAAAAATGAAACACTTTGATTCTTCCTGTGGATTATTTTTATTTGGTCTCTTAATTTTTTTTACATCAAGTCGAGAATATGATGTCATGTAAATGGCCGCCGCCACAGTCGACTGTCATTTGAGCCCTTTTTATGGCATTTTCCATCACTTTGGCCAAAACTTCCGGCGATTGGTCCTCACATTCTTGACGGATATTGTCTTTAAGAGCTGCAAGAGTCTGAGGCTTGTTGACATAAACCCGCGACTTCAAAAAGCCCCACAAAAAGAAGTCTGGAGCGGTCAAATCAGGCGATCTTGCGGGCTAGTGCAAATCGCCAAAAACGACCCGGGAACACCGCTTTCAAAATATCGGTTGTGGCTCGCGCAGTGTGTGCCGTAGCTCCGTCCTGTTGGAACCACATGTCCTCCAGTCCTAAATCGTCCAATTGCGGTAGAAAAAAATCGGTAAACATGGCCCTATAGCGCGCACCGTTCACTGTTGTCGTTTGACCAGCGGCGTTCTCGAAAAAAAAATGGCCGCGTCAACAGAGGCGATATTCTCGGCACAACGGGCGCTCCGGGGCCCGCCACTCTTGGCAACGTCTCGTGTTGTGCTAGTCTCTTCGAGGCGAGCGGCTAAACGTCGCAGTGTTTCACCAGTAGGCGTTGGACGGCTAGAAAATCTGCGACGAAATTCACGTTGTGCCAAAGTCACCGACCGATTATTGCTCAAATAAATAGTCACCAATATTCCGCGTTCTGGAGCAGTGTAGCGTAACATTGTTTATTAACGTGTATTTCGCATGTGTTTACTACACAAATGTCAAAACAGAACTGACATTAGGGGCCAATCGCAAAATTTATAGCATTTTCTGATAGGAGGATTACTTTTGCGCCACCTTGTACATTTTGGAAAATCGGCCATAGAAAGACTAATTCTTCACTAACAAAACCTAATACCATTTTAACTTCATGGGCTGCGTTAGCATTAAATAAGATAATACATTTATCTTCATAAAGGAAATATATAGACAATTGCGGAGATTTTAGCAATATAGTACATGATTGGTTGCTACAACAGATCAGGTCCATATCGACATCCTGAGTCTAGGTATGTCTATGACTTCCATTTTTATTATGAAAATAGATTTCTCTCCTATATTTATGGCGACTATCCTTTAATTAAAATAATGAACAGCTCTGTTTTTGAATACAATATAAATTATTTTGTATACAAAAAACATGCAAATGTTATGTATTTAAGAAGTTAAGTATTATTTATTCTGTATTTCAGTTAAATTCTTCAAAAATATAAAGTAAAGCTTGGAATCCTGCTCCCGCTAAATTTTATCTCCCATACAAAAATGTCTACAAAGATAAAATTTAGCGAGGCAGTTTAGCAAAGCAGTATCCTGTTCGCACGCTAAATTCTTAACTTCATATAGATATCCGATGAAAACTCTCCACTCATTTAGCTCGCGATATAAATGTTCGGTACATTAAATCGAAGATAAATTTTGACATAAAAAAGGAGGAAACAATTTATGTTGTGTTTACTTTGGATTTTTTTCAGAGGAAACCGCAGAAAACATTTACGCGATAAATAAAAGAGAACGTAAAACCAAAAATTCCGTTTCATTCGATAAAAAAAAACATAAAAAATGCAGGGCTTGTGGAGGAACAATATGGAAATTGCAGAAAAATTGCAATGCAAATAGGGATTTACCCGACACGAAGGAACATGTCGTCTTCTGCTTTCTACTATAGAAATTATTTGAGATGCTGCAGCAATGATAATATCTTGTTCAATTTTACTTATATTTATTGTTTTGGAACGATTCAAACAATGCATTGTCTTTAAAGTTTGAATTTCGAAAATTGTATATATGCAAATAATTATAATAACGTTTACTGTCATGAACAAATTATTTTTGTCCCATCTAATAATTTAGTGAGCATTTAGCTTTGGTGTGGAGAAATGAAGTGGAGACTAGGGACGCTAACATTTGGCGCGAGCAGTATACTAAGCTTAAACATAAAAAACAAATCGATTAACGAAATGAAAATGCCGAAGAGCCCTAACTTGCTGAACTGCTCGCTCGTAATCCAAAAATAAATGCAAAAAAAACAAATGAAAAAAGGGACTATTGATATTAGGTTCGTTCGTGTACTTTCAACATAGAAAAATGAAAAACGTCAAATATCAGAAATCGAGAGAGAAATCTCTCAATTTCAAGAGAAGTGCCTGGCCGGTTTTCTTACAAAAAGTTTAAGTAATGTCATTTTGACATTATCGTAAAATGCAGCATCTTTTTTTATAAAATAAAACAAATTAAACTTAACATTTTGAAAGCGCTGATATGTTCTAGAAGAACATTCAATAACAACTTCTTCCTCCGACATTAGGCGTGTTTTTTTTACCTTCGTTCTCAGCAAAGCAAAGTAAAGTACGATTTTTAGCACACAATTACTGTGAGTCTTGAAGTGTCAAGTGAGCGTAGTTGTTGTAATTGCGTGCTGAAAATCCTACTTTACTTTGCTTTGCTGAGAACGAAGCTAAAAAAAACAGGGCTATCGTTGAAGACGAAAATAAATAGAGTTTTACTTGTCAAACATTTGAGTTGTCACATAGTTGTCAGTTTTCATTTTTCAGTAGGTAAGTCGAAATTCGGCGAGTGGAAAATTACGAAAAAATAAAAAGAGGGGAAATGGATTTCTCTCTCACTTTTTCCAATTCTCTCAGTACGTGGTCGCATCTTGAACACGTTACACACGTTTGCAAAAAAGTACCCGAACGAAGACACAGGGGTGTCATTTTGTAGAAATCGAAACGAAAATCTCGTTTGCGTTCAAGAAAAAAAATAAAATAATTATACAAAAGTAAATTAGCAGTGCAGTATTTTTAAAATTAGTTGGTTGTGGAAACGCATAAGGGACCATATAAAAAAAAATAAGAAATATGAAAAACTTTGTTCTATGTTACCAGAAGCAAACCATTCGTGCACAAGTAACGAGAGGACAACAAATAATCTGCCGAGTAAAATTGAATTCACTTTGCCAACTTCCCCGAACTAAATTACTTACCCTCTTCATACATTTTTGTCCTGGTGGTAGGGGCAACATAAAAAACAAAAAATTCAACAAATGCATCATCGCATAACAAAAAACCTTTTTTCGCTTCATTTTTTGTTTGTTTATTTTGTTTGCTATATTCGTGTCCTTTTGCACAAGTTATTACATTTTTGCTTTGTTTTCTTTTTTTTTTTTAGTAATAGCCCTTGGGAAAATAATATTCACCCTACCTTACGCAATCCTCTTAGGTACGTCCAGGACTTTAGGTATGTACTAGTCGCTGTTTTTGTCCTTGTGGCTGCTGCTTTGTCCTTACCCCTCCTGCCTATATTGCCGCAGAGATTCTATTTATAGCGTAGTAGGTGCGTTGTTGTTTTTTTTTTCTTTTGAAAAGGTAGTAGGTACTTGGGAGAGATGTTCATACTGGTATGCTCCATTTACATTCCTTAATTACACTTTCTCTACAGCAATAAAAGTGGGAATTGTATAAAGAAACAAACAACAAAAAAATGGCCACGCCGGAGAACATGAGATTTACAGATATAAAACAAATTTACGTTCTAACAAGATTACTTGGGAAACTCTGTATAAGGGCCAGTGTGATGCCAGCCGATGGAGGGCGATGACTCTCGGCATCCATTTTAGTGGACCGAATGTAATCTGCAGCAATAGGAGGCGCACGTTTGACTATTTCCCGCGGGCATTGTTTTGTCTAAGGTTTGGGTTAATATTTCAGGTGGACGAACTGTATGGACCGGTGCTGCAGTTAATTATCGCACCAACCAAATGAATCCCACATTAGAATAATTGACTACGACTAGACGAAGGTATTTTAATTAAAACATCTCCTTCACACTGTTTTCTGTTAGGGTAGGTTGTGAGGGGCTTAAAAACTTGTTTTTATTTAGTCGTAAATGACTTGATTTTGATTTTTTTTAACTGGGCAAGCATAGGCATTTTTCAAAATCTAAAATTCACAAATGTGTAGGAGGGAAAAACGTCAGGATTTCCTCAAATTGCAAAGCGTTACATGCCTGGCTGTATTGAAGGTCCAAGAAATGACATATAGATATGTACTACACATCGTGCTACCGCTCTATACAACTTTTAAGTCATTCGTTCTACAGTATAACGATATGATATCGAAAGTACTTTTTTTTTTTAAATATGTCGTTAAACATCGTTGTTGTGCGATCCATTTCCGTGGCAATTTTTCATTTGTTTTTAACAAAACGCTACGCAAAATAAATGTAATGGCAAGAATTACCTACGGAAACTTTGTGTTTTTTTCTACATTGACAGCGTATGTAGTTTGAAAAACTAAATCACGCATATCTGTGTCATTGAATATTCACACGGCACCAAGAAGAGAGAATTTAAGAAACCATATGGAATCCTCAAATACACATTTTTCAGTTTTCGACGAAGCCTCAAAAATTAAAACTTATCTACTAAAAACACTATTTTAATTGTTCAGCACCAGCAAAAATTCAGCAAATCTTCTGACTGAATAGTTGTCACCCATCAGTGCTGTGGTTTTTCTACTGTCATATCGCATTCAAACACTTTTGTTTACAAATTTAAAAAAGAATATCTCCTGGTTGTCTCGGTTTAAAAAATTTGTCAACTGCAACTACTTCCCAGTGAACCAAGTGATTCCCATTCTTTTCGTTTCGAGCTTCCCGATAGAAGATTTCGTTCGTTGACGAGTTTATATGACAGTTTCGGGCGATAGATGATGCCGGTAGAAGAATCGATGCCATATTCGACACGGAAGTCGAAGTCAAATGCCACGTAAAATTTAAGAAATCTTTGGTATAATATTTGTAACTTCTATTTTCAACGATTACACAAACAAATCTCAAAAATAGACATGTCATCTCACAAATTAAAAAAATTGGCACTACATTTTGACAGCAAGCATTCAAATAAATGACATTGTCAACAGAAAGTAAGGCCGTTGATTAACAAACAACACTGTTTTTGACACTGGGAACGTTCAAATATCTAGTTTAGGAAGTCTGACAGCTGTCTGCCTAGATGTATTTCGGTTTTGATTGGCTGAAATCGGTCATATGAGCAGCCGACGACTCTAGTCAAGATATTCGTGACTAAAGCTTAGTATGCTGTTCCAGGAAAGCAAAAATTAAGCGCCTCTCCAATGTTGCTCTCCACCACTTGGCTTAATGTTCGCTTAGTTTTGACAGTGTAAGTTCCGTCAAAAACAAACAATGTGTTGATAAAGCTGATTGACTTTGTTCAGTTTCTTATTTGTTCTTCACCTCCCTCCTCAAAAACATCTTCCATTACTTCTTGTTAAAATATTCCATTTCTAAAAGAAATTAAATGAACAACAACGAATATCTAACCAATCTCCATACTGTTAATTTGCTTTCGTTTGAAATTTTGTTGCGAATACCGATATTTTCACTGATCTATCAAAATTTAGCTGTGGAAAAATGTATTTTGCATTAATTCGCTTAATAAAATTGTGTAAAGATATTTCGTACAGTAGCTTAACTGCTTTGCTTAATTTTATCTTTGGAGACATTTTTGTATGGGAGCTTAATTTAAGCGCGAGCAGCATACTAGACTTAAGTACTTAGTTGACAGTTCGAATACGTGGCTGACGTAGAAAAAGTGACGTTCCCGACCAATCTAGTTTTTGCGTTCATGTTACATCTAACCCGGACCAATCTAGTCGACTTAAGATAACTAGATTCGCTCACTTCCACAATCCACTACTCCTGCCAAAAGTATTTGTTTTAACAGAACGAATGTACTAGATTTAGATACAAAAAAAAATCGAAATGCAAGATATAGGCATTTTAATTTCACAAGTTCTGAGGTTAAAACAATCTCTATATCTACTAATGAATCTGCTATCTATTATTTTCTGTCAATCCAAACTTTTGCAAACCTCTTTATCGTCATTCTTTTACATCTTATAATTGATCTGTAAAAAAAAGGTAAAATCAAAGCGTAATGCGCAACCTTCGATCACATAAACGGATTCTGACTTAAAACGAATTTTAACGAGAAGTGCACTTCAACCAACTTGCCATTCTCCATCCCATATGAAAAGGAATATAAAAAAAACAAAAAATGGTATAATCCTCTCCGACTTTTATTTTTTTATCTGTCAGTTGCAGCGAGTGCAGATTTCACATTTTAATTACACGAAAAAGTGTGTCCCTATCCACACCTACAACTGAAAATGCCAAGGACATATCTGTTCCATTTCCGTAGCTTTTGTGCTCGCTATGCTTCTTTTTACACAATCCGTTGCCGTTCAAAGCAATTTTTATTTTTTGTGCCAGACGACGACAACTAATGGTTGCTGTCCCACCTCCCGATATCTTATTCTTTTAAACGTTACCCGATGTTCATTGAATTTTAATTAAAACTTTGAAATAATTAATTCGGCTTCAAGGGGAATGGTTGTATAATACGTATGTCCTCATAGTTAGTCCCAGGATGCGCACATATCTATACTTCGTATATACCCAAACTAAAAGCAAAACGCATCCAAATGAGTTTCTCGATGTAATTTACATTGTAAATGCGCCACGAGTGGCTAGGATTAAGTGATGTGACATGGTTGGCCTTGAGGGCTTTCAGCGAAAATGTGTGTTAATTATGAGCCCACATATACCGGATACAGGATTCAGGAAACCGGATACCATGCTACGTTGTCAGAATTAGACGCGTGCTTTATTATCCTTTTGTTCGAATTAATTTATTTTAGTTTAATGTTATTTTAATTATAATCAACCTCAAAAGTGATGCGGTAAAACGTTGAGATCCCCAATGGATGGTGTGGTGGGTGTACATAATTCAGGTGCATTCGTCTCCAATCATAAAAATATCCACAAGAGCAAAAGCGAACGTAATTTGACGGAATATTCAATTGCCACGGTGAAATGGCTATGAATGATGGCCGTGTACTGAATGTTGGTTAATTAAAAAAAATATTTTGCATTGCCAACGTTGGCATTAAATTTGATTGAGGTAAAATGGAGCAGTCATTTACGCGTTATTTTGTTAGTTCAACGTATAACCGGGGAAAGCAGCTCTACAAAACAATATGGTTCACTCAGTAATTGGTTTTGTGGTTGGATTATGGATGTGTCGAGTGGACTGTCATGTCAATTAGATTTAACTATCAGCAGGTTCATGCACATTAATGATGTATCTTGGCGATAAAAGGATCAAATGTTGCAATCATCTCAACTGACGTACATGTAAATAAAAGAAAATACATTGTTGCGCCCTTGACTACGTCCACCTTAGTCACCACCACAACAAATATCCACGCTTTGATTTTATTTGGAATTTAAAATTTTTTTTTTGCGATATAAGGAATCCAGAAATTTAATAACTTTTTATAACGAGAGGGGACACCATAATGGCAGCAGCCTTCCACCGCGCGGGGCGAGAACCAAGTAAACTCTCAAAGACCTAAAAAAAAAAACGAATGATCGAACGTCATTATCGCGCGAACCGACCGCAATGTAATTTTTCTTTTACCCGACAAACCGAACCATCTTATATACTTTCTGCTACCGTTTACCAGCAGCAGCGGAAAAAACAACGGCATCATAATCAAGTATGTGTGGAAATTGCGAAAAGCAAAGATTAAAAATGTCCACAAATTATGACATTGACTTCAAGGTGGTGCTGCCAAATAGTTAACCTATACAATAAAAATTCTTACCCTCTTTAGAGGGCAGCTATAAAAAAATAATTTTTAATCATTATTAAATACGAAACAGATAAGGAAATAAAAAAAACTTAACCCGCTCACTGACAAACATATAAAACAACAAAATAGTTTTTTTTAAAAAACGAAACGACTTTGTTTCAATCTTTAATTACGAAATACAATATCACACAAGTATATGGTTTGCAACTCGCGTGAGACTGAACATGCGGAGTTTGGTGTGCTACTTTTTTATAATCGGGATAATCGTTGATAAGGATGTTGAGGGATGATATCGTCTTTCGGATTTGCTTGTTTTTCTAATCGGGTCTCTTTGTTAGGGTGGTCGAGGGATGTTACTCTTTTGCGGGTTTGTTTGTTGGAAGATGGTACTGCATGTAAACAGTTTGTTGAAAACTGTTTGTGTTAACTCCCTCCTTCGTTTAAGAAGACCGCTCCGCATCTTCATAGTTCCTTACCAGTACTTGTACTCTTTCAACTCGTTGATCTAAGAGTTTTTTTCAGGTGTGATTAGGACGTGTTATATGTCTTCTAAGATGGTTTATAACAAATTTAAGAATAAGTACTATTGCCAATAATAATACCATATTCGATATGATAAATTACTGTTGCTTGCTTCCAATCGCAAAGATTCTATAGTAGGCTTATATTGTCCAATCTAAATTCAAAGCGGAATTCTTTAAATTTTCCAAAGAATATGGAATACAATAATTATGTGTCTAGTGGTGACAATGAAATATGTAATATGTCTGCTGACTTCTAAGTCGTCTTTCTCCCTACATAAGTCGATTAAAGTTGCTGAATCTGCATACTTTGGAAAAACGAAGAGAGACATCCAATGTTATATTCCTGTTTTGCGTTCTGACTGTTAACGTCAACTCCACATATGTTGTCAATCTCGTAAACATCAATACCAGACCGATGTTTTTATTCCAAAGGACGTGTCGATGTAACTATGAGTAATGGCCCCATCAATAACCTGACGAGGGATTTCAATAAGCAAAATCATGTGATTGATTTCAATCTCAAAATTTAATTTAAAAAAAAATATTGAAAGAATTGTAAAACATCATACTCTAATTATTAGATTTTCAAATCTGATTAACTGTGACATTCATGTAGTTAAATAAATAAATAATTTCTCGTCTAAGGATTCAAAAAAGTTTTTATTGTTCAGACAATTTGATTCATATGTTAGATTCTCATGTCTTTTCATCTATAATCGTTGTGTTCTCGGAGCTAATTAGGTAGTCCCCGTTTAATGATACGTTATTTACGATATGTTGCCCTGATACCAGTATTGCAACATCTTTATTAATTTCTATGTCTCGAGACTTTTCCTTAATTTTGTTGCATTTTACCTTCTGGTTGTTAAGCAATCCAGGCAACAGGTTTGGTTACTTCTTCTTCTAACGAGCTTTAATGTTAAGTGTTAATGTTACCAAACTTCCTTTTTATTGTAATAGGTTATTTAATAAAGATCACAATGATCTTTCTGTAGTATCTTAAATTCGGAAACATCGATTAAATCCCATATGGCAAATGTTTTATTTATTTATTCCTAACAAAGCAAGGTTTAAAATACTTAATTTAGCTTGAGTGTGTGTATTGACTAGATCTTTTAATTTAAATATTATTAGGTTACAATCCTCAGCAATTAGCTCGTTTTGATGGTCACAGATTTAATAACATCGATTAGTTTCGAGTTATTTACAAATTGTTCTTATTATTTTGAATCAAATCATTTATTTTGTTTCCAATCGTCAGTTCATTATCGTGGTCTGGTGGACCAGTCACTTTCACTTCCAAATGGTTCCTATTGTATGTATCAATTTCTCATTTAGAACGAGGTAACAATAGTGGATCAAGAAGTGTCCGTATGATGTTCAAATTATTGTCGATTAACGATTACATTGTCATATGGCGTCAAATGTTGTTTATTTGTGAGGTGAAATATACTAGAGGTATTTTCGTAGAAGATAGGAGATATACTGCTCCTGTAGGCATATAGTTGTCTCTAGTAAAGGCGATTTCAGGTTATCTTTGTGGACTGTTCTACTGTTACTTAATTTTACTTTATTCCCTAGATCTTTGACTATGACTATACAACTCCAGGTTGATACTTAGGTTCTAGTTTACGCCAGTGAGCGCCATTTGTTTTTCGTTTAATTTCGACTATCATTCTATTTTTGTTACGGGAGTTTATCATTTTGTCCTGTGCCACGGCTAAATTTAATGGGACATCAGAATGAGATATTTTGTTGTTCTTCAGTCGGTTTCCTCTCTCTCGAGGAGTGAAGGGATGTGTTGCATTCCATTGCTGCTCTTATGAAGACTTCGGTGTAATCTAATAAATGATGTTGTTGTTTTATGCAGCGAGCGATTTCCTGTAAGGTATGTGGCTGGGTAGTATGTGATATAGATCTATAATACTGCTAGCTCCATGTGTCGAAAAATCGGATGATGAGAAGCATGTTATATTCCTGCAATTCGGGAAGTTTTGTAAAACTTCTAAGGCTTTCTTCATGACCAAACATTTTTGAAAACATCTATGCACGTTCATTTTTTTGGCGAACATAAATTCAATATAAAAGGACTCCCCCCTCCTTATAAGGAATTGGTGCCTCGTCAATTGGGATCTTCACAGGATGTCTGTCATATTTGTTTATACTACAACTCTCAGAAATCTTGGCATGTTTTATTCATCTTGCCAGTAGTATTTGTCAAGATTTGTTTGTAATTTTTTTGGAGCATTCCTATGTGCTCTATAAGAGTTGTTTTTATTCACATAATACTTATTGGGGAGATTCACTGTCCTCATATTTTAAGTCTTTTAGGATGGAACATTAACCATCACTTAATTTGCGTAATAACAGATTCTTTTATATTCCTCATTCTCGTACTAATTACGGTAGATCCTCCTCTTTAAATGGTTTAATGTTATTGTATAATGATTGTGCGTTTTTAATTGACATTAATATGCCAATACCATTAATAAAATCCATCTTGATCAATTTTTTCCAGTTGTAATTGTTTTGCATTTGTTTCTGTATTATTATTTTTTTTTTACATAATTTTTCCTCAATTTTAGTCTTTTTTTCATTTGTACTGTGATACTTATTTTAAATTCAAATTTTCATGTCTAAAAAAGGCCTAGTACTTTATTGACAAACAAACAAACAAATATTAGCACCTTTAAGAAGTCGCAGTGCCAGAGCCCCTCGAAGACTCTCCGGCCTCAAAATGTGCTCTATTACAAAATATTTGACTGGCATGAACTAATTTTTTTAAGTGTTCCTTCAAAATTGGCTGAATTTGATATATAGTAGTTTTGACTGTGTCAAAGAGACCTACGATGCCCTCTTTAATGCATTGCTTAGAATCTCATGATTTCTTAAAGGATATCAAGTGACTTGTTTTATTTGTTCATGGACTATTTCTAATTCTTTATTTATAACTACGTCTTGATTGTACTAATTCACAGGTCAATCAACTAGTTCGACTTGGACTTGTTCCGAGGCGCGAGGCGTATTAATGAGTGCATGCCAGCTTTCCAATTTTAGAATTAATGTTTCTGAGTGAAACCGCAGATCTGTATATTCGCGTTTTTAAGAACGTGGATTATGGTGTCCAAATGTGCTGTATATTCTTGAATGTTGTGAGAATACTTAATTATGTCGTCTATATGAACTTGACATATTTAGCCAATGTATGTATGGTGGGAGAATATCATCCATTGCTCTTTGGAAGATTGAAGGAGCACTATTCAATCCAAAGGGCTATCGAACGTTTTCGTACTTCCCATTATTGACAGAAAAACTAGTTTTCTCTATTTCGTATTCGTTGGAAAAATATTTAGCTTTTCCGAGATTGGAAGAACAATATTGGTATCCGGTATTAGATTCTTGTCTGAAATTGTGTTTTCGTTCAACTTCTTTTAGTCGATAACTGTCTTTAGGCGAGCCATCTTCATTTTTACTTTTTTTCGGTACAACCCATACAGGACTATTGGACGGAGATTCGGAAAGTCTAATTACTCATTCTTTTAATTTGTACTTCATCATTGATCCAGCAAGATAATCCGTATTGTTATATTTCTTCTTGTATATTATTAATTTAGATGAATACGGATGTAGTCTAAGAGCCCAGAGCAAATTTTGAGTGCAAGATATAACCGAAAAAAAAGTAGATAAACTGAAGGATGATGTAGGGCTAATGTTGTAAACCAAAGTCTTGCAGTTTGAATTTATTCTAATCAAGCTTTTTTGATTAGTTTATATTTAAGACAAAACGAATGCTTCAAATATTTTAATTTTAATCTTTAATTTTCTAAGAGGCTAATCTAACCTCTTTGGTGTACAACGAATGATAAAAAAAAGAAAAGAACAAAGAATTCAGCAAAATTACTTTTTAGAGAACAATGTGCTTCTATCTAATTACAAGTTCAAAGTTTGACATTTGTGAATAGAATCGCTAACTACGATAACTAGCGGACATCCTTGTGTAGACATTTTGTAATTCACAATGTAAACAGTTCAATTTTAAATAAAGAAAGTATCAATACATAGTTTTATAATATTTGGTTGTCGATGTGCTTAAACACAGTTAATGGTCGCAGCTTTATTTAGTAATATTCTGTTGAAAACCCATGTATTTTTTAAAACTGAGATAATTGATATAACCATTCAATGTTAGTTTTATTTTATTGAGTAGGTATTATTATTTCTTCGGAATTATGTATGTAGGTGCAATACATTTAAAGTGCAACAGACTTGTGCCAGACTGTTTCAAAATCGTAAAAAAATCGTCTTTTGTAATACAATAATACAATCGTCTTTTGTAATACAATAGTCCCTCGATAATGTGAACTAATTAAAACAAGGCGTTTTCGGATTTTAGAGGGATTCATATTACTGGAACTTTTTTTCAGTACTTACTAAACTGATTGAAACGATTTTCAAATTTATTAAAAACAACACAAAATGATTAATTAATTGTTTAACGGCCATATTATTCACTCCCTTTAATCCAGGTTAAAGGTTACACCCGGGTTTAAGTGAGTTTAACCCAAAAACTAAACCCAAGTCCATAATATTCACTCGTTAAACCCGAACATAAACCCAGTTTTTTAAACTTGACAGCGTTTAACCCGATTGGATTTAAACGCAATCCGGAGACCGGTTTAAGTACTTTAACACGGGTTAAAACTCAATTTCATAATATTGACATTTCTTCGCTCGCAAGAAATAAGAAAAGTAGAAAAGGGGAATAGAAAAAAAATGGGAAGAAACTTAAAAAGGACTTCATTCGTGAAATGGAAGAAATTAATGTTGATGTCTTCGTCGTCAGAAGACGAATTTATCAAAGAGCTGATGAAACAGCAGCTGATGGTAAATTAACGTCGCCCTTGTCGTCGAATATATCGATTGCACAAGTGGGCTTGCGTCGACGATTACGATGTGGTATATTTTCGAGAATATTTCGTGCTGAAAAAGAGTCATTTTGGAGGCTACATTCGATGATTCGATAGAAATTTCGGCATAATTAATGCATATAATAATAATTAATCAATTTCCAAGAGACAAACAAAAAAAATAATGTCATTATTTCTGAAATTTTACATTACGTGGGTTTAAAACGGATTAAAAACGGGTTAAAGTGTTTTAAATCCGCATTTAAATCCATTTTTAATCCAGTGGGTTTAATGCATGTTTTTGAGTGAATAATATGGACATAGGTTTAAATTATCGGATTTAAAAATTGCGGATTAATGATCGGGTGTAAAATTAACTTAAACCTGAGTTACACCCGGAGTGAATAATATGGCCGTTAATGTTTATTAATTAAAAAAAAAAACGAAAATCGCACGCAAAACGAGCAAGAGAAACAAGAGAAATATAAAAACTTTTACAAAAAAAATCACATTTTAGAGGTTGAAAATTTCGGAAGTTCACATTATAGACATGACAATGTAAAGTTTTGCCGATTCACATTTAAGAGAAATTCACATTATCGAGGGACTACTGTATTTGACATAACCAAAAAAGATTTGGTTTAAAAGTAGATAATCCATCACTGATAAGAAATATGAAGTTACGAGACTTTTGGACGCCACCCTGCCAGATCTTTTTTAAATTCTAAAAAAATTAGTTCTCGAAATAATTGGAAAACCTGTAACCGCTCGCTGATTTGTAAGCCTTATGGATAAAAAAATTATTTAAAAATTAAATATTTAAGGCTTCCATTTTCTGCTTTAGCAATACTATCAACAGTGTATTTCTTGATTTATTCGAGACCGGAAAAACCTCATTCGTGTATTAAAAAAAATAGTTTAAAAAAACAATTTTCGAATTTCAAACTTCTTGTGGTAAACAAAACTATCCTTGAAACTATTTTCAACGTGCGTTTACATTCCACAACATTTAAATGCTTCTGACAACCCAGCTAACCAAAAATTCTTTCGAACCTAACCGCAAAATCAAAATGGCCTTGCATGTGTCCTGTCATGTGACTTGACTTTTAAAACTTACTCTTAGTATTTTTTGGCTGGTTTACTTCTACAAAGTCATCGGACATTGATGGTTTGATATAACAATTAATAAAGCCTTTTAATGGTTTGTAGACTCACTTTCCTTTTACTAGTAATAACAAAACTACAAAGCTTCTTAATTCAGCCATTGGGATACGACATAAAATTGTGTGCAAATCACCGCTCTATCTGAAGCCCCTTACGTAATATTGGGAGCTTTGCCAGTTCCCCTGCTTTCTGAAGAACCACATAATGTTTTTCCGTTTCATTCTTAATTCGAGCCTACCACCTGGCTTCTCCAGAATTCCCCGAAGAAAGTGTATCTTAATCTTTTGTGCATATTCCTTGAACGAACTGGTTCGTGTTGTGGATTTCAGTTTAAGATAGCTTAGAACAACGGCGAGTGATCAAAGTCACCAGCTAATGTGCTCATCAGACCATCATGTACACGCTTTCATGTGTTCATTAGATATAGCTCTCATCTGCGGCTGCTCTTAATGGACAGTAAATATTTTTTTCAAATGTCCATTCAAGACGCACACAGGGAAAACAAAGCAAAACAAAAAATGGTCAATAAAAACAGTCATTACCTAGGTCAGGTATAATTGTTTGCTCCATGCCACGCCAGAGACCTCATGTGCTCGTTCGCTTTTAATAGCTCAGTCGCAATGAATCACAGGCTTGTGGCCTGTTCTCTCACACATTCATACCTCATACTGTCAGAAATATAGTGCTTTGTAAAAGCCATTAAAGATGGCATTCGTCGTCTCATTTTGAATCTCTCTTTTCGGGATGAGTAAATATGTTGTTCGGCTATAAAAGCGAGCGTTATCGACGACATGATACTTAGTTCACTTCCCGTCCTTCTGACATCAACACATCATGCTGAAGTTGGTAAGATATACAACACCGTAGACATAATACTTGTACTTTCCCTCTGAGCTCGGATTACACTCGCACAATTTTGAATACCGTCTCGTTTTCCAGGTCTTCCTTTTTGTGGTTTTGGCCGTAGTTGCCGTCTCAGCGAATCCGCATCCCCGACAGAGTCATGAGAAAAAGTCTTCTGGCCCATTGGAGCATACAGCGCTACATCACGGCCCAAAGTTACACGAACTTAAAGCAGCAACACGTTTCGCCCGCAGTCATGCAGTTCATCATGCCCCCGAAGAGGCTGCTCATCACTCGAATAAACTTCGAGGAAATCACGGTGTCCGCAGTAGCCGTGGAGCTCGTGCTGACAACAAGGGTGTTGCACGACGTCCTATAAAGCGACGACCTCATCGTAAACATGTTTTGTAAAGTTTTTTCTCGTAATTTTGTTCGGAAAATACCTAGGAATCCCTAACCGAATAAAGAGAAATCCGCAATGAGAGTGTGTGTGCATATTACACAAGTCGATAGTGTTTGTCTTTTTTTCCTGGTTTTGTTCTCGACTCTTTGGACCGGAGGGGGCTAAACGACAATAATTTTAATTGATGTGTATAAACAGAGGGAAAAGCTTTTAGATCAGCACACTGTGGGGCTTTTGGGAAGGTTTTGTGGTCTCCAAATATTTACATAGTTAAAGAGGAATCTTGTCGTTTCGTCGTGTTTTCCTTTATTTCTGGTGCCTGGTTGGTTGTAAGTCTATATACTCCAGCTCCAAGGCCTTGACAATGCAAAGCGTTTTGGGTTGACTTTGGGAATGAATATTATTTAAATTAAATTTATTTGATAGAGTTTTGCCTGCGTATTCAGTTGGACAAAGTTTGCACAAAAGTTTGTTTGACCATTTATTTACATGCGTTGGTATACTTGGCTGTGGTTTTTTAAAGCGTAAAGTATACTTTGAGAAAGATGAATGATGGTGATGCTACTTTATACTGCCGACTATCAATCTATCAGTGAAATTAAGCCCTTACAGAAGGATAGTTCTTACATAATACATACCACGCGGTGCATTGGGTTTCAAAAGTTACCACCTTATGTCGACTTAGTGATCACCTGTAGGAGTAAAATTCACTATACTACTGCTTAAAGTATTCGACTGGGCTTTGTAAATCTGTCAACCAGCTTGAAAAGACAGCGAACGTGGAAAGGGTTTAACAACAAACTCCTCAAAAAACTATGAATGTCCGCACATAATAGCTGGCTTGCATGTAATCAATTAATGACACTTGAGGCACTCAGCGCCAAAACGGCCTAAGCGCAAAATGTTCGAACTGCGTAAAGTGGGTTTGAAAAAAATAAGAAATTTGAAACACAGTTTTTTTTTTTTATTGTTCGTAAATAAGTCGAAATAGTATTTTTTTTAGTTTGAACTAATACAGTGTATATAACTAATAAGAAAAAAGTAGATTAAGTTATAAAACAAAAAAAAAAGTGTGGCTTAAGCCATTTTGGAATTCACTGAAAATCGAAATCTGTTAACAAATCGTCCATAGGCCGTTTAGTCTGTAATAAGAAAATAGATGTTCATATTAATTACTTATCTTTGTTAATTTGTGTTTAGTAACTTACTAAAATCGTATTAATTAAAAAAAACTTTAATCATCCTCCTCCTCTTCAATGTCCTCTTCCACAGCCCTCAAATTCGTTTTCAAAGTATTGTAGAATTCTTGGTATATCGGCGGGATGAATTCTTTTAGCTCTTGCAAATCTTTGAATTTCGCCGCATCTATGGATCTACCCTCGGGATACAGTGACTCCAATTCAATATCCATTTTTTTATTAGTATTTCTCTTCGAAATATCCACTTCTTGGAATAAAACATCTTCATTGTTTGAGTATTTAAATTGGATAATAAAAGGTTTTTTGTTTTCAAATCGGAGCCATTGAATCTTCAACCACTCAATTTTAGATTTCTTATCCACCGACATTTTTCTATTCGTGATTAATTTCTCTAAGGAAGTAATGCTTTTAATATTTTCTGCGGACATTTTAACAAGGTTAAACGGTTCCTTTTTTTTTGCACTTAAGATAACACGGTCCCAATCGTCAGGAATAAAAATGTCCCTATAGAATCGTTTTTCCTTTTCTATAAGACCAAAATCTTGATCGCAAGGCAGAAATGAGTGGCCAGATACCAAAAATTTATGGTCAATCACATTAACTTTGAAAGAAGAGTTATTGACAATGTAATTACAAATTGTGCTCATTCTTATATTCCGATTTTGTCCTCCGCATTGATCACTATACATGATCAATTTGTTGCACTTGACATTCGTTTTTAAGTGGCGTAGGCCATTTTGGCTTCGAAGCTTTTTCGAATTTCATATAGGGAAGAAAAAGTTTTCCGCAATATCAGCAATACAGTTCCGACTACGCCATAGGCCATTTTTGCATGTTATAAATTTAAAAATTTTAATTCAAACGGTGCAATCAGTTGAATTTTTTTGAAAATGTGGCTTAGGCTGTTTTGGCACTGAGTGCCTCACTTATGCATGCCTTTGCACTTAAAGATTTGACAGGCCACGTTCACGTTGTCATGTCGCTTCTGTTCTAAGTCCGTGCATCAACATGTCGCTGCCAGCCGTAAAGATAAAAGGCACAAGTTCATTGACGAGGTTTCCATTAAAACAAACAGCAAGTACGTGATCTCAATAGTTGACACATTTGACATGAAATTGATACCTGTCACTTGTGCCCTATCACATTGCTGAATGAATTTCCAACGAAACCAGTGTTACCTCAAAGGGGTCAAATCAACTGTATTCATAACGACATTTTACTACTTACTAACTTGTTGTTCTGTGAATTTGCTACTGTCACATTCACCATGTTGAACGCGAAGAGAAAATGATTTACCGCGTAAACCAATCCGGTAAAAATTTAAAGCAGATTCAACTTCTTTAAGAGACCAATTTGCTGCAACAAAGGTTATGCTGTTCTTAAGTTTAAGTGTCACGCACTCCCTCGACACATTTAGCCCACTCTTCATAACCTTACATAAAAAGCGAGTCCTAATTGGAAAGCCTTTTTTAAATTGCCATTTAACCATTCGATTTCCCAATGGACACGGACAGAATAACCAACGCAATCAGAATAAAGAAAATTTTCATTTAAAATAACAAGAAGAAAAATATACTCACAGCTGACCTTTAATAAAGGTCTCTCTTTCATTACCACCCCATGAATACCAATCAGGCTCAGTGATGATATGAAAATCATATTAATTCCGACAGAAAGTACTTTCGGTGACTTCAAAACCAATCTGCGTACAGTCATCGGGTATGGGAGGAACGCTAAAGAATGTCCTTATTAAATTTCCACTCGTTATCGCCCCACGAACAAAGAAAGAGAAGAGCCCGCCTCCCTTGTGGATTTGCCTACGTAGACCTACTTTGCCTGTGATGTAAACTCAATTTTATATATTTTGAACCTTTTATATTGCGGCCATTTCTTTAATCAAAAATTTAAAAATAAACAAATTTGTGGCCCTCGTCCTCTTTAATGAGCACAGCATCTTTCACAGCACGACAACTTTTCTCTTTTCGTTACAGAATGAATCTCATTGCGGCCGTTAGCATTCTTCTGGTGACCATTTTGGCATTTCAGACGACAGTGATTAATGGCGCCAAAAGCTTAGCCGAATACAAACAACACTCCTCGCCAAAGGAACATTTGACTGTGGAAGCACCACAATCTAAGTCTGGTGCTGTCCTCATTCGCAATGGTCGTGGAGCAAAGTCATCTAATCAAGGATCGGAAACAGCCGGTGTCGGTAAGCGGGGAAAAAATAGTAAAAAACTTAACAAAAGCACGCACTTAGAAAATTCTAACGCACCAGCTGCAACTGCACAAGGTTCATCCGCAGTCAATCAAGAAGGTGCACCATCATCACAACAAGAGCAAAAGCATCAACAAACATCTGCATCCCCATCATCACATCAGCACAATAACAAGCCAAAACAAAGGCAAATGCTCAAGTCACAACAGCATCAGTCGCATGTCAAACGTGGTGGTGGTGGCGCTGCTGCTGCTGGTGGTGGTAGTGGTAACGGCAAAACAGTGGCCGAGAAGAAATCAGAGGATCAGAAACGTAAGTAGTACAAGGGAAAACAAAACGGAGGCAGAACTAACAGGACTAAAAGGTTTTTGATGTTTTCAGCATTAATTCATTATTTTCCTTAAAAGATTGCCTTGTCTGTGGATGTTTTCTTCTTGTTTTTCACTTTCACATCTAAATTTAAAATCATTGTCTTGCTTTGCTTAGGTTCATTGAGCATGCAATTTATCTCACAATTCATTGTATAGATATTTTCTCATTGGGACGATAGGAAGCTCGGCCAATGTCAAGTTTAAATTTTCATTATTACTTGTCAAGTGCTAATGTACATTTTAATAAGGCCTCTTAATTACTATAGCAAAATGAACTGTCATACATGTGTCGAATTTCTCTCATAAAGCATATAACTTTTACAAAGATATTTATGGCTAATTTACGATTGAACTATTTAATAAAGTCCACCAAACGAAAAGATTTGTATTATCTTCTTCAAATTCCCCGAACCTGACGAATATTATTATTTTGTTCGTCAAAACCCACACAGAAGAACAAAATTTAAGCATCTAGAAGAACTTGTGCAAAAACGTAATAGCATGGCTTTCACACTCGGGGTCCCCACGATCAGTTTTTATGTGAGCATGATCATTTACTATTCTTCCCAAATTTGCCACTTTTATACAAGGGGAAGTATTTTGATTAGATTAGAAGAGACCACCAAACACAACTTTAAATAGATAAATTATGGGATAAAAGTTTGTATAGGGAAGCGCACTTTGAAAAATAAAATAGGCTGATTAAAAAACTGGGAATGACACTTTCAATACCTACGACTAAAATTATTAAATTTTAAAAGTATTTACATAAAAGCCATGTTTAATATTTGTGGGCATCTTGTTCAAACAAAATGGTTGTACCTTTTGAAAGTTTTTTCCGCTGAACATACTTGTACTTGTCTATACTCGTAATACTGTTCATCCGAATTAAAGTAACCTCGAAATTTGCTCCCACTCACATTGCCAAAGCTGCAATCCAATTTACAACTTTTGTAAGCTAAAAAAAGGACCGCAACTCTGATTACAATCATTTCATTCTGGAGAATGCCAACTTCACGCGTCCCACGTTCATCACAGTAATCCATCCAGTGGGATTCGCCTTGAGTGACATATTTCGTTTCATAAAATGCCCTCTGGTTGGATCTCTTGTGTGTAAAAACATTCTGTTTACTCAAAAATGCATTTCATTCAAAATTAATTCATCATGGAAAAAAAAAGGATTAACTCTGCCGGTTTCAGAGCATACGAATTCCCGATAGCATTTGTCCAAAATGGCCGGTGGCTAGCATCAAGATCAAGTCTCTTGGCTGCCTCGTACTTTTTTGCCTTTTTCCATTACTCAGCTGTCCCTGACTGGACATAATACTCGTTACATAAAATGTAATTTAATAATAATGAAAGTGTGCTCACAAGCCTATTGTTTGGACGTCACGGCACGTCGCTCCATCACATTTTTTAACCTCACAACTCGGACCGGCCTTCACTGTACATTGTAGTATCCTGGCTTTACAACAGACCCGTGTTGTTCTTGTTGCTGAACCAATATCTGTTGTTGTCGTCGCGTAATTAACCGTCAGTGATTCGAGAATGTTTTGGAATTTTTTTTCAGTTTTCTGCGGTATGTTGGCTACACTTTTGGGGTTCATGTGCGGCGCGTTGTTTGGCAAACTCTATTTGTCAGTTAACGACTTTTTATCCTTTTTCCTATATGTGTAATGTGTGTGTGTGTGATGAGCTTTACCATCATAAACTACTGCCATAGTCAATTCCATTGTGCGAGAGTATGCTATGGGGTACATAAATTGAATGAGTCATGAAATGGTAGACCTAGGCAGATGTTTGGATTCATTCAGAGTTCCCGGATGTATTCGAGACTGTAATATGGGGAGATCGTAATTGAAGAGATGACTGTATAAGTGGGCGAATGGCACATGCCAGAAGAGGGTGTTTGCTTAACAGAATAGTTAAAGTTTTATGTACACAAAATGGTTGGAAAGTTGAGTGAAAAAGTGTAAATATTTCATGAATTTATTACTACGCGACTTGTGGGGTGTATATTGAAACAAAAAAGAATATGAACTTGTGTAAAGCATATGATAGCACCATACTGAGTGCTAAGGGAGTATATACGGGAGTGTCTATAAATAAAAATCTTGTATGACAGTTCAGCATGAACAAAATATTTATAAGCAAATAAATAAAGGATAAATATGCGAGCTCAACGTTAGTTGGTTCTCCCTAGTAAAATCTGTTGGATCAAATAGCAACTTGACACGGATCGGGGTAGGAAGTTCTAATGAGATGCTGGTTTTGAAATGAAGAGCACTTGAAATATAAGTTGTACTTGTAAACCAATGCGATTGTTGAGAGTTGATGGTAGAGAATCCTTTATGTTCGATTTTAGAGTCCGTACAGTTCGTCGTTGTATCTCCTCTTACATTCACCGTCTATGCAGTCGTTATCAAAAATTACTTGAAGAATTTTACCAATCTTACCCCATCCGTTTTTGAAAGAGTCCATGCGTCTGCGCCATAAAGCAGGACTGGGACGGTTAGGGTTTTTAAAGGGTCGAGAGAGGGCCTTGCTACTCGATTGCCTTTGGACTTGACTCCTTACTCCGTTTCCTTCCAAGACCGGTCCTTCGCTTTAATTTGTTAGTTATTTGTGGTCGGTTTTCATCCGTTTCCTGGTCGCCTAATTTCACGTTTTGGCTACGTCAATTGGCCACCAAGATCATGCGATTTGACACCGTTCGATTTTTTTTCTGTGGGGCTACACAAAAGACCGTGTTTGAGCGAATAATCCCCGAACTCTAGACGCATTACAAACCAACATTACTCAAGTTATGGCCGATATACCGCAAGAAATGTGAGAAAAAGTGGTTAAAAATTACCTGCGAATCTTTCCGACGCGGCCATTTGAATGATATTGTATTTCACGCTTAATGGCAAAGTCTAAACTTTATGACGAAAAAAAATGTTCATCAAAAATGTACCGCTGTGTGTGTTTTATTTAGGTTTACTTTCAAAACCAAAAAATTAATGACCCTTTATGATGCCCTAATATGAACAAATCTTAGAAAAAACTGTGGTGGTGCAGCTCCAAGAGCACAATACCTTACAGTAGATATCACAAGGAACAATACTGGGAATGTAGTTATTTTTCTGTGGCAACAAGGAAAAACAGCATAAGTCATTTTTAGTCATTTTTCAGGAGCGCAGTTTAAAGGTTTGACTATCAATGTAGGTATATGACTTATGCGTTTTTTCCTGATCCAAAACACAGAAACCATAAGAGATATTTGAATGAAAAAGAATTCACATATAGAACAGGGTACTGTGCATCCTATCGCAACATTAACTCAATTTTGACATAAGTCGACTTATGCTGTTTTTCCTTGTTGCCACAGTTTTATTATTTTTTATCATTAAAATATGACAAAAGTGGTGCACTTTTCAAAATTAATTTTGTTTGCTGATGACGGCTTACTCTATATCTCAGGAAAGGATGCGGCGGAGTGTCTTCATAATATAAATCGAGATCTAGAATAAACTGGTGTTAAATGTTTCAAAAACTAAATGCAATGGCCTACGTACGTCAATAAATGTAGACCTATATATAAATCGTGAACAAGTCAAACAAATAAAATATCCTAGTGTTGTTTTAGACGAACTTGACTTAACTTTTCAAAATGTGTGAATTATGTATAAAGGGTCTTTCATTAAGAACTTGACAACTTCTTTTTTAAATAAAATGCAAACTTTTCAAGATATCTCAAAAAAAAAATGATTGGCTTGAATTATTATCAAAACTTTTATGATTGGAATTCGACTACGTTTATATGTCAACCACGGGAATGCATGTAGCGTGTAGTAAAATTTGGCAGACAACACGGTACCGAATATTGCAATATTTAGTTTAAAACATACTATAGCTTAGCTATTTGGCTAAAAACCGAGTACAAACTATTGTTCGGGATATAAGCATTACTTGGTTTTTAAAGTTTTTTTCAAATCGAAAATGGTGTTTTCGAGATATGAGCAGTTTTTTAAAATTAGCGTTTTCGGTGAATCGAATTGAAAATTAAGCACGCAATAATTTTGAAAACAGACATTTTAGTCTAAATATGCATTTTGGTCGAAATCGATGTTGCCGTTTTCAAGTCAACGTAATAAAACTAAATTTTTAAAAAATTACTTATTTTCAAAAATCCATTTTACGATAATACAGAGATTGCCATTAAGTTGGAAATGACCATATTTCCTTAGTCATGAATTTTTGGTACAGTCGTATGGATTTCGAGATATGTCCAAATTTTAAAAGTTACGTTATTCGATATTTTAGCGGAAAACTGATTATACAGTTATGTGGTAACATATATTTCTTTTTATTTATCTATATATTTATCCTCACCTACTTAAGCTAAAATATCAATTTTGGTTGAAATCCTTAGAGCCGCTTTCGAACAAACAAATCAAACTGGTATGAAAAGTTTGTATGGGAAGTACCATTAATATTAAGGTTACAGTGCAAAAAAAAGACCTGAACTGTAAGCCCCCAAACTCCAAATCCGAAGTTTGGAATAAATCCGTGTAGTCGTTTAGGCTGTAGGCCTCGGGACATACAGACAAACAGACGGACAGAATTTTGCGACCCACTTTTTTTAGTTCCTCTATCATCGTAATGTCAGAATTGATAAACATCTCGATTTCGAAATTTTGTACGAATACAATATCTTTCTCTTACTACGTAATGGAGAAAGTTAAAAAATGAAGGATATTACTAATATCATATTAGTATTATTTGTCTGAGAGCTATATGCGTCATCGGAGAATTTTTACGAAAGTTATGTTGGAACGGATATCTCGAATGGAATTTCTCCGATTTCGTAAAAGTGTGATACAGACAAATAGGCCTGCAGGTCTTAGATTATACGAAACGTAACTGGCTATGAGAGAAAAAGCGAAAAAAAATGTGTGCTCGCACCTCCCTCTCTTGCTCCTACAGTAATATAAGAATCGTTACTCTCTCTCTCTTTCTATCTTCACTTACTTATATCTCCCTCTCAACTTCCGTCTGCACATTTCCGTAACACTCTCGTCACGCATTACCTAGCTTACTCCCCAATTCAAAAGTGCGTAAAGAAATTTAACTTCAAAAAAATCGATCATTCGTTCAGATTTGACAGGATTCAATTCTGTGTAGTGGCAACACTGTTGTTAATTTGTTAATATGTCATATGTCAAAATATGATAGCTGCCTCTTCTTTATTGTGAAGCTCTGTGATATTCGTCGACGGTCAGTCTCAGTGTAACTTTGTCGATAGCATATATTTTGTTTTGCTCGCTCTAACAGCTAAGCCCATTTATGATGTCTCTGTTTTTATAATCGCACACGCACTATTTTGTGACAGCTCGCTGTGCTCACGTAAATAATTAAACAGACCTGTGTCTAATATTTGTATGAGTATGAGTATACTTGTGAATTTTTTCCATTTTTTTGAAAATAGTCGGAGAAGTTCTACTTACAGCCTTGTCTAGAACCTTTTGTGATATTAATGCCGCAGAGCATTCCTTTTGTCAATCATAAAGTCCAAAGAAAATACCTCTTGTTTCCATCTCCGGACTAGGAAACTCGGTACAAATTTTGTTTACCAAGGACGAAGAAGCTATCTAAATTAATTTCTAGACTGTCAAAATTAACTATCCACTTTTACGTAAAATTTTTCAGGAAAGGTCAGACCCTTAGGGACATACAGAATTCCCTTCATAAGAGTTGCCCGGACAACATAATGTTTGTAAGTACACTTTCATCGACAGAACTGGAGAGAGAGTTCTTTAAACCACACTCGTATAGCTTACTCTGTTAGGTTTATCTACACCCTTTGTTCTTAACAATGTAAAGGATCAATTTGCACTCACTTATTCCCCGCGATGATTGTAAATATTTTACATAATTTAAGATTTTCGATCCATAATTTATGGATGAAATCACTTCTTCGAGCAAACAACTGAGAAAACACCTTAAAACCTTCTTCAATGTCACAGCCGTTCACTCACACATACTCGCACTGTCTTTTTATTGGTATAATAAGAAAAATGTATTCCTTGCCCAAAGCCCTGCAAATAACAACGCACAGAAATAAACAAATTTCTGATTCTGATGATATGAGAATGAGAATGAGACGCAGACGTCGACGTCAAGCTTTTATCAGAATTTTCCTGGCTGCGACATAATGTGTTCAGGAGGACGACTCAGGCGCTAGACTTATTACCCGTAAGGCAGAAGAGTACCTTTACATGTGGCACAAAGTATACTTATATACAAAGTGGGGGCTGTGGAGATTGGTAATGTATAGGTAGGTAGGTACTACCCAGCAAGGTTGATGTTTTATTAATAAGGAATTTTTGACGATGTTTTGGTCCTGCCTGAGGGAGGCTTACATATAAACCTGCCTACACTTCACACACATATTTACACAAGAATATAGTCTTGTGCGTAACTTTGGATGGTTTTTGCTTGCAACACTTATATGGGGTTTCCTTTATTCTTCATTTGATGTAAAGGCCTGGGTGATTTTTCTCTCTCATTGGAATCTGCGTATTTTACAAAACTTATTGGAGAAAAAATCTGTTTCAATAAATTAAAATTATGTAGAATGGGCTTTGAGAAGGACATTAAGAATAATTAATATCACACGCAAGTAGTTTGTGTGCTTTCATTTTGTTTGGATCTGTTGCCGACCCTTGGATGATTGAATGAGAATGAAGACAAATAGTCACATGTAACAGAACTTGTCCGATTTCGGTTTATCTTGCGTTCTGATATATAGGTATACCATTGAGTACAATGATGATTTTTGTTAATGCCTTTGAATTTGGTTCATCATTCCAGAGTCGACTTGCAGATATGCAAAAAGCGCTTGGACTGAATGCGACACCAAAACTAACTCCCGCTCTAGGACGCTAACATTGAAGAAGGGCGAATCCAACTGCCTTCAAACGAGGACCATTCAGAAGAAATGCAAGAAAGGTAAGGTTTAAGTAAGATCATTCTACTTTCATCGGATCTTTTATGTCCTTTTTTTTTTTGTTCTCTTCGTCTTTAATACTTTGAAAAAAATACAAAATACAATCGCCCCGAAAAAGTGACCCTCAAATATCATTTTTTAATTAAAAAAAAATCATAATTCTATTCAATGGCCCTTAGCAATAAAACAGTTTATATTAGTTAATAGAAGTTGACTTTTGTTAAATTGTTGTTTTATTTCGGTGAAATGGTAGGTTAGATTGAGAGGAGTTCACTAACGAAAGAGAACTTTAAAGTCGATTTTTTTTTCTATTTCTTAGGGCCCATGCAAATTTAATACACAATTTGTCTTATTCGTTTATCCATAATTAGTGCTTTTATCCAATTTCAGGAAGTTTCGGTTAGAATGTCTTGCACTTTCTGTGTATATATTGATAACGATTTAAAACTTTTTGTAACAATTGCTTCTTAGAAGATGTAATTGGAATTGATTGGTGATCGTGTTCATCAATATTCAGATAAACAAGTTGAAAGTCAAATTCAAGGCTTTTTGTGAACTTACAATTTGATTTCTTTAAAAATGAAAATATGTGATCGCAATTAAAGCGGTAAGTGTTAATTGGTTTCGCAATTATAAATATTAATGCTGACATTTTCATCAAAATCAAAAACGTGCGGTCCGAGATACGAGCAGTTGCTCAAAGTACCCACTGTTCTTGTTAACTTCGTGTGGAAATGAAATAGATACCGAATCATTTAAATTGCATTTTGGATAAAATTATTGTTCGTTATAATGTAACGCCACCCGATGCTTTAGAAATAAATTTTTGTTCAAGTCGTATAGGTATATGTATACCGTTGTCGAGAAAAATCCAAATTTTGAAACACAAACACTAAAAACGTTTGAAACAAATCAATCTGGGAATAGATTTCGTATATCAACGATCGTGTGAACGATATCGTTTTTGGAATATTGATCACCAAAATAAGTCATATTCTGCTTGAATTTTTTTTGACAAACGTCAGCTTTCATTACATTTGTGGAAAATTAACTGGATTGAGCTCTCAAAATTTTAATTTTTGCACTTAGTTGCTAGTTTTGAAGGTCTATCGTTTCGACGATATTCGTCGGAAAATTGACGGAATGAGTGGCCTGGCTTTTAGCCTCAGAAGCCGACGAACAGAATTAAGTGATATTAGAATTGATAAACATATCGAAATCATTTGTAGGAAAACTATATCTTTCTCCAACAACGCGTATACGAAAAAAATACAATTGGGCCCAAAATATTACAATCGGAACTAATGTGGTTTTCCAATGGGAAAACTTTTTTTAATTTAAATCACTTTTGATTGGGAATCAAATCAATCAAATCAATTTTTTTTTAAGGTTCCGACCCAAAGGGAAAACACGGAACCTTATTAGTTTCGCTACGATGCCTGTAAGTCTGTCCGAACCCACTAGACCAATTTTGTTCCTAGTTCTATCTCAGAAACTAATTGACATAGAAGGCTGAAATTTGCACACAACATCCGGCAAATGCCAATGGTAGTGATACATCGACTGGTTTTACAGTAAGTAGTAATTTGGTGAAAAAAATTTTTTTTCATTCGCACATAAAACTGTTTATTGCTTGATTTACAAAAAATGATTTCACGATGAGGCTGATTATATATTTTATTGGGAATATTCCATTGACCGTTTCCGGGCAGCTATATTTCTCAAAAAATATTTTCTTGAATTCTCTAAGATGAAAAAACACCCTGCATTGATTGAAAGCTTGACCGTTTAGCTCCACATTGATTTGCAAACACATTTTGATGAAGTTCCAACTGTTGCACAAGAAAAAAAACTCCTCACTTACTTTTTAGTCAAAAAATAATAGCTCTTTTTGACATTTGCTGAGGTTGGTTTAGAATGAGAACCACAAGCGGGGGCTATACTTCAGAAACAATACTCGTATAACATGTCAGAATCAGAATTAAAAAGGTTTGTAACAACATTTTGCTTCTGAGAATTTTTTTTCTGTCTTGTTATGTTTATCGTTTAAAACAGTATAGTCGGGAGTATTTTTTTTTTGGTTTTTATGAATTAGAAGTTGATTTCTTTAAAAAAATGTGTCTCCTCCCCTTGGATGAGGTCTCAACTTGACGCTCGGAGAAATATTTTTGTTCAATTGGACTGACGATGTTGACAGATTAGATTGGTGAGTTAAATTTCCGCTAAAAGTCATTACTGTTGATTCTTACATAAAGTGAGGTGTATATTTTTCAACACGGCCTCTTCTATTACACGCTTCACAGACGTCCTAAATGCAAAGCCTCTTTTGTTTAACTTTCATCTTCTAAGGCAAAAACTTTCCTCATAATGATATCCATTACGAAAATGTTCATCCACAATTTCCGGGCTGTGAACCCTTTTGCACCCTCGGTGGTAAAGTATGCAATGCTATAAGTATAAATGAAAACTCCTTTTCGTGTGCTCTCTGATGGGAGGAAAGTAAAACATGCATTATACTAAGTGCAATCCTGCAAAAGTAATGACCTTCTAAAAACAACGGAAAAGATGCTCAAGCCCAAGGACTATATATGACACACGGTGACGGTGCCATTAAAACAAGTACACTAATGACGACCCACCACCAAACCAGTGGCATGGTTTGGCTCACGGATCACGGTACATATAGTGCTCGTTCCAAAAGTTTAAGCCTCAAGAATCGTATTTACGTAACACGCTCGTCCGCACAAAAGAGCCACGAAAGCAACAAAAAAACTGCTTCAAAAAGTAAAAGGGCTTAAAACAAAATATGTGTGCCAGGAAGTGTGCCATTTTTACAGGAAATAACCACATATAAGAGCCCATGAGCAGGCCGGAGCTGACAAAAAAACGAAAGCGAAACCAACTCCAACCCGCTCTCAGCTGCAGGACGTGAAAATGAAAATACGAAAAGTGAAAGAGCAAATGGTGAAATAAAATACCGCGTGGCACATTTGCCGTGGCCCAGGATGTTCTCTTCCTTTAGTAAGTCAGCAGCTAGGTGGAATTACCCTTGAGGATATGCGGCCATGTATAGTGTAGGACTGTAACTTGTAGCAAAGTCTCATTTCCTGGCAGTGAGAAGGAAGAAACTTCCGTGTGACTGGGAGGCTTTTCTGCATTTCAAAGTTCGCCAGTGTGTGATCCTTTGTGCGGTTGCCTCATGATACCAGCACGATGCAGCCGATGCCAAGAATTGTCGAAACAATACCTCATGCTCTGCTCATGCATGGCAGTGCTGTTAATGGCGGCACAAGTCGTCTGTGCATTTGTATAGTGACTCCCGAGCCCCGATGCACTGATAATGAGGATGTTCTGCGCCAAGAGTTGTGTGAAATACTCGGTCGTTTGTTCTATACTGTCGTCGTTCGCATCCTATATGTGTCCTTTTGTTCCAGCAACTTGCAAGGATCTACTTTTGTTCGGGCTTAATTAGAAACGATTTGCACATGGAATTTAATTGCATTCTAGTTTTTGTATTGCTCGTTCTATACTTTGTGCCGAGGAAACGTTTCGTCTGCGGGGAGGACCTGGGCGATGGCACTTGATGGAGATCTCTGCATGTCGGGTTAATTTTCTCCTTTTGTGCATCAAATTGGGCGTTGATTATCTTGTGTGCCAAAGAGGAAGATGCTCTTTAAGCCGGTTGCGTATGGAAATTTCGTGGAAGAGTGATGTTGCTATAGGATTCATTTATGATTCGTAATTTTAGTAAACCCTCATCACGGCCGTTAATATTACTGAGAGTGGTAGGATATATTGGCAAACAGATTTAGATTGTCAATTTGTCGTAGCTTTTGATAGCAAGTAGATTTGATTTCCCTGGAGTACAGCTCGTCCCTTTAGTTTATATAGTGTGTAGCTGTCCTAAAAAGAGCTTATCAATCATCTGTTCAGACTTAAAGTTGTACAGTTCGCAATAGCAAAATAAATTATTGCGCTTGATATCTTGAATACTGTATTCAATAATATTGACCTGTAACACTTTTGCATTCAATAATATTGACCGGTAACATAATGCTTGTGCTACTTGGTTTACATAGTACTTACCTGTTTTTCACTTTCATACGTTATAAAATGGACTTTTCTCTCGTTTCAGCTTGCCGCTATGAAAAAGGTGTTTGGACTGAGTGCGCCTCCGCTCAAATGACACGGCAGGACAAACTTAAAACCACCAGTGATACTACCTGTGAGCCGGTGCGTTCTATTACCAAGAAATGCAATCCTGGTGGCAAGCCCAAGGACAAAGGCAACAAAGAACGTAAAAACAAAGACAAAGGTAAATTCCTTATAAAATTAGCAAATTATTCCGACAATTCTTGGAGTATGGAAGTCACCCATTGAGCGCCTAGCCATTCAACAAATTCATTAAATTCCCAGCCACCCAACAAACAACCCAAAACGCATAAATTCAACCCCATTACGTGCTAAAACCTACACTGTGTGCCCACAAAATTTGCCTTAACTGAGCACTCCGTGGCAGAATGGCGGAACGTAGATAGAGCATTACATTATCGCTCTGGTGCGGCCGAGCCATTAGAACCAGTGCGCAGCAGTTATGTGGTCTTGGCTTGTTTTCGAGTAAATTTTCCCCAAAACTCCATCTAATTAAATTGAATTCACACACAGTTTAGAAGGCGTTTGTCTGCTACACCAAGCCCCCGCTGGCAGCATTCCCAATGCCACACCAGCCCAACTCTGTTAACAAACAACCACTATACGGAACCACTCCAATTCCACTCTGGATATAGTCACCTCTGTGCTCCGTGCCATCACCCACCACCAGGTGTACTAAGTAAAATGCGGGAAATGCACTTAACCACACGATACACAACAAACCTTGTATAGTGCAAAGAATTTTGGTGCAATGCCAAGACATACTCGTATAAGCTGCAGCCGTGCATCCTCATTAGGAATGGAATGCGAGTGCTGGGGGTTGTCAAAAAATTAATACCGCACTTTATTTGCTTGGATAGGGAGGATCAAGTTTATATGAACGAAGTGTACAGCTAACTATTCGGGAATTTCTTTTCGGAAAGTAGCGCACTTGACAGTCTGCCAAAATCCATTCAATTTTCAACCACACCAAGGCATCATCTCGTGATGACGATGAAAGTTCATCCTCCTTTGGAAATATGAAAACCGTGAACAAATGAATGTGTTTGTTATTGAAACTCGAAAATTCGTGAAAGTTTTCCCGGGAGAGGGGTTGTTGTACAGAAAAATAAAATGACACTACAGCACATCCGTGGAATACAGGATTCCCCACAGACTTAGGAAAGTTGGCGAACTCTTGTGCATCCTTGTACTTTGTTTATGGGTTTCTTTTCGATGATAGCGCAGCTCGACGGTGAAAAGTTTTCTAAGAGTTTGGGAATTTTATTTAGGAACTTTTTGAAAAGAGGGACAATTGTTATTTTGACTTTTGAGGGTCAGAAGTGTTTATGTATCCTCTTAAAGGCAAATATTCTTGGTACTTAGATGAGGATTGATTTGGGAGTGATACGTGATGCAACGATTTATAGATGATAGCCACTTTTAAAACTTTGATGTGAAACAAAAGTAGGCAGCCAATTGAGGTACACAGCACGCTCATCCGAATTTCTGTAGGTATACCAAACCGCAGAAACCCATCGTAGCAGCAATTAGTTCGTGTACTATATGCTTTTAGAAATTTACCACGGTATTAATAAAGGGTTGAAGTTGTCCACCTGTTACAAAGCATTCACGTCAAATTTGTGTACGCTAACTTACGTTTGCGGTCTAACTTAATTTTTTTTCCCGCTTTCTAGTTTGTTTTGTTTTTTTTTAACTGATTTTTTTTATGATTGTTGTTTAAATAAAAATGTCTGTACTCCTATTTTTTTTAAATAATCCCCTTTTTGATTTGGCTTGTTAAAACATTAATATTTATTTTTGAAAGCAACAAAAAAATTAACAACAGTAAGTCAAATCTCACATAATGGTATCTATACCACTATTGCAAAAGTGTTCCAACGAATTTCATTGAAAAGAGCAATTCGGGGCATTTCCTTTGGATCTTCAATGAACAAATTGTTCTTGTGAACGATCTAGGTCAATCAAAAGTGAAACACAGCCAGACAGCTGTCAGACTTGGGTAAGGTTAGGTAAACTGGTATAGGAAGAGCAAGGTGAACCCAGCAATACTACACTTAGGTCCTCGTGGACCAATTGTTAAGCCTTGTTAAGATCAGAACAGAGACAGTTCTTGTGAGTGAGTTCTTGTAAATCTGTTCCCCAAGTGAAAGCGACTCGTGCAGTGAGTTGTGTCCTTGAGGACCTCTTTGTCTCCGCAGCCTCTACATATAGATCGTCATCTTTGAAATTTAATATTATTGCGGTAGTTTGCGATAGTTTCTTAGGAAGTTACATGTATCAACTGGAACCCCTAATAACTTAGATAGCGATGCCCTGTCAAATTGTAGAAGTTTGTTGGTCCGACCTCCGTTACATTCTGGGAAAAGCTTTTGTGATATTCCACAGGTTATGCGTTCTATCCACTTGTTGGTTTTCATTTGAATTTTTTCTCCACTCACTCACTGGTGGCTTGATCGACTTAAGATCTCGATCACGATCCATTACGGACTCATTTCTCGACAGTTCATCCGACCTCTCATTGCAGGTTTTGTCTCTGTGTCCAGGGACCCAGCAGAAATTCATAGTGTGCTGCGAGCAAAGAATTTTGAGATCTTCGCTGCAGCGGTGGACTAGTTTGGGGATATATATTTTCTTTGTGTGGGCTCATTTGTGTTCAATTCTTCCCTACTCGGAAAGGAGCCGGTGAATGGTCTGTCAAAGTCCAGATGGGGAGACATATGTTCAAAAGTGACGACGTTCCTACGTATCTACTTAAGATCTGAGCATGCACAAAATTGCAACGGTTCCAAGTGATAGTTTGGCTAATCCTTAAGGCATTTTTGGCAGCAGACTCTTCCATGTATAGGTCTAGAGGCGTAAGATTGTCCACCGTAAGTGAGTTACCTAACAGGTCACTTATGGTCGGTAAGAACTTTGCTTTGGTTAGTATAACTACATCATCTGCATATGCAATTACCTTGACTCCAATGTGGTTGAATTTCATAAGTATGACTCCTTCTTGTGGAGTGCCCCTCGAAGCAGTTTTTTTTTTTTCCTTTTACTGAGCAAGCTCGCGATCACATTAGAGTTCTGAAATGTTCTCTTTACTGCGCAAATTTTAACATTATTTAAGGCTCCTTCAATGTCCAGGCATGCAGCTAATGTATATTGCTTGTCATTTAATAACTTTTTTATAGTGCTAACGACCTCATGCAGTTTTTTCTTTAGTTATGAGTTTTCATGGAACTTTCGTAATTACGGTATTATCTTCGATTATGGTAAGTCAGGTCGTGGTACGTTACAACCCGAAAAATGAGTCTGTAGTAACAGATTGATAGTCTCTTTGATGGATTGTGTCCACGCTCAATTAGTGTCTTTGATATAACCTGGATCCGCAGATAGGATTTTCCTGAGTCTGGCTTATTCTGTGGTGGATTGAGCACTGGTCATGACCCTTTTGATTTTTTTCTGAATTCAAGGATTTCCTTCGTCCACCATGGTGGAGACTTTCTTCTTTATTGTCCGTAAGGGACATGCTTTATTGTATGTCTTGCTCTGAATTTTGTATAACATTATTAATGTTGCCTCGATTTCTTCTGGCGTCTGTTTTTGCAGATTCCAAAAAAAACCATCGGTTATATTTCGCTACTTCTGCTAAGAAAGTTTCCCAGTTGGTCAATGTCTAAATCCTTATTATAAATGTTGGTTCGTTCTGCCATACTGAACAAGCGTTCTGTTCGTAGCGTTCAATCCTTTCCATGGGTATGTATACGATCCTCGAATGGGAATTCGGCCTTTGGGTCTTGTGATGTCCTGTCCACTACGCGCAAATCGGCTTTTGGCCAAGAAGCATCGGTGTTAGGGACGAGGTTTTTTTAACCAGCGTTTCATGGTCGTCACATTCCGTTACCTTGAACCCCTTAAAGGTGGTTATTTGTCCAAAAAGTTGAAACTTGTCCGCCTTCACGATTGCGTCATAGCTGTTTTTTCCCACTAGATGGCTTGTTTCATTTTTAAATGTTGGTGTGCCTGTAAACGGTAGCTACCAAATCACGTTGCCAGACAAAAATATGAAACACAAAATATCAAATGATTTTTTCGCGCACGAATTAAATCCCTATCCGTATTCCGTGTTATTTTCTTTGATAAACAATTATATACCTAAATGTTTTATAAATATTTCTAAAACATTTATTAAACAAAACAATTTTTATCAAATGTTTTGCTGGTTTGGATCTGGACCCAAAAAATTATTAATGAAATGTTTCACAGTTTCCCAAAACAATTTTTATCAAATGTTTTGCTGGTTTGGATCTGGACCCAAAAAATAATTAATGAAATGTTTCACAGTTTCCCAATCGTGATGGGAAATAATTTTTTTTACAAGTTTAACTGCAGAAAGAGAGCGCTGTTTTTCGATTATTATTTATTTTTTTAAATAAAGTAAAAATGCCAAGAAAAGCTTGGAATACCTAATAAGAAAGTGATTCATTTAATACGAATATTTGAATTAAATCGTGTGTCACGTGATTCCCGAGACCAAAATTACAAAAATATAAACTTTACTCGCTGCTAATACATTATTTTCTTTTAGGTGGACTAGAAAAATAAAATTGAAACATTTCATAAAAATTTAATAACTTAATTTCAGAAATCTCTTATAAATGTGTATGAAATGTGTCCGCTTTACTTCAGAAACATTTCTGAAATGTTTCGCTGGTCTGGACACACCTTAATATGCCAACATTAACGGATGTGCTAGCAGCAAAATATTGTTCATGTGTTGCATATTTGAACTTAAAATACTAAATTTGTTTCTAAAAAATATGGAAAAGAAAAATTATTAAAATTTGATTCAAATATGGTAACACCCCCGACATTGCAAGCGAAATGACATGTGCTCACACAAGTCACGTTGAGCAGAATATTTGCAATATGGCTGGTGGCAATGTGAAGTTTGTAATAACCTGTATTATCTGTTTTGTTTTTGAAAGCAGCTGTTGCCACAACTCAAAAATTAAACTTTTCAATGATCCGTCTTGTTTTATTTTCGTGATCTGATCGGGATCAGATCACGCTGATAAAAAAAAAAACAGCTCTTGACTTGTTGCTTTCCGCCGAGTTCGCCGCTGCGACAGATAGGACTTTGGTTTTATCAAAGCATCCAGTGTCTGTTGGATCCATTGACTTCCCGACAACAGTAACTGCACTGTCCAGAGTCGAATCTTCCTCTCCCGGTGAAACATTGTCAGCTTCTACTTTTGCGGGGTTAGATGCAACGGATCCGTGCCCCGATAGGCTTAGACTTATCACTGGCACTTTTTATGAGAACACCCTTGCTTGGAACTCTTTGGAGTGATACTAGCACAGAACCCATCGCATTCCAAGACTTATTCTCCAAGAAGTCAACAGCTTTTTGAAGGGTAATACGACAAATTTTTCATGGATTTGAGGATATTAACAAGTTTGCATTAGCTAGACTGCAATGTCAAGGCGAATATTCGATAAATTAACCTACTCAATTATAATTCAATTTTAATGCGTAATTGAATTCTTATCACCTGCTTATCAATAAAAACGAAACTCGAAAAAAGTGGATGATTTCAAATGATATGTAATGATATGTCAGCAACAGGTCTTTCAAGTATGGCAGCATGGATTTTTGGCGTATTGTGCAGTTGAGCGAACTGCATTAAATAGAAATGCCAAATTTTAAAAAAAAATGTTGGACTATGTTTGGTTTTTGTTACCAAAAATGATAGTAAAGAAAACAGGTATGATTCGTGTAATGAGAAGCATATGCTCATAATAATTATCAGTTTGTACTGTGTCTTCGGTTAGGTGAGGTTAGAGATTCCAGTTAAAACCTACCCCAATTCGCCCAAACTCTCAATTTTCTTACAGGATTTAATTATGACCCCGATTTTGTTTGAGAAAGTTATTAAACAAGTATTTGCCTGCCGTGTTGCTTTACATTCACAGGGAAGGCGAGAAATGTCCTCCACGACTTTTATCCGTATTCTGTATAAGCTAAGCCCTGATCATGCTTCCTCAAAAGGCAATGCCCAAAAAGTATCCCTATCGGTAATTTTTACTTTGTCACTCATACTTTTTCCGATTTGTATGCTGTGTCCATCGTGTAGCTACTTTATTCAAGGTATTTTTAAAAACAATCCTTCTCGCCACAGTTAAAGCTGTTCATACTCTCAATATCACATTGTGGCTTAAGTGCAGCCTGACTATCAATGTAGATAGCGATATTCTCATTGAATATCGATCTTATCTCCATTAACTTCGCAGCTTTCAGTATGGCCAGAACTTCTCTCTGGAACAGATTGCAAATGCCCTCGCTGGTTTTGGAACCATTAAAATAAAGTGAGATCACATTATTCCTCGAAATTAAATTTCAATCCTCTCTGTCAGGTGTGTCAAAAAGTTAACCCAGACTTAAGTATTTCATCCTTCAGAATGGCCATATTGTTTTAAGAGAGCCCTGCATTAGTGATAGTGAGCCTTATGCCCAAAACACATGCGCAGAATTCACTGCGCAGCAAGATTAGAATACACATGTTTACATGGATATATGCACACGTAAACTCTGCACTCACCACAGCACTGCAACATGTATCTATTTCTAAATTTGCTGCAAAATTCAAGCGTATCACAACACAAATGAAAATAAATTCTAATTTCAAGTTATTGGCATCATCGCCTTTTGACATTTGGTGATTGTGTTCATTTTTGTTTTGGTTGCAACACATTAGCCGCTTAGTCGCTGAATGACAGTAGACATATTGGCCGATGCAAGGCATATCAATTAACTATCTGCACATCTGTTTTACTTGCAGCACTGCATTCTGTGCTGCGTCCAGAATTTCTGCACATGTATTTTGGGCATTACCAAACTATTTATTACATGAATTTATTATTGTATCTTGCTTATATTTGAATCCGCTCGCATTTAACTTACATTTGGCCTTGGCTTTATTGTTTATATAGTACTAGCTGACCCGGCGAACTTCGCACCGCCTAAAATGAATTAAATTAATAACATTTTTTGATAAAGTTTAACCTCTCTATTGAACGACTGAAACTCCCTTGGAATTAAATTAAGTTCAATGCATAGAAAGGACTTCATAGATTTCCGGATCAGCTTTTTGTTCGTTTTCTTCCGCGCTACTGATTGAATTAAGTTGGTCCGGTCAGATTTTCTCAATTAATCAAATTAACCAAAGCAGAATGTGGGCAATCGGCAATCCTCGCTTATGCCATTCGACCGAGTACATCCAGAAACGCGATTGTACAAAAACATTGTGCTTAACGATGAAGCGCATGATCGTTTTGAGCTTTTGATTGAAAAATCGTGCGTTACGTCATGGCGGTCGTCCGAAGTTTGCCCGGGAAGTATGAATCACCGTTCGGATAATTTTTTCCCCACTTCACATTCGATAAAGGTGATAGAAAACATTAAATATCAGAAGCTGCGACTTGTGAACACGGTGGCTCAGTGGTTAATATGCTGGACTACTTGGACGAGTGGTCAATATGTAAAAATGGTAGTATACGAATAATGAACAGAATATTCCTCCCCTTTTTTCTACCGATATGTGTCGCACGGCCTACATACACACGTAGGCCACATACCACATCACATATTCTTTATTGCTTGTGATTAGCGACCACCACCCCAGCAGCGCCACCTATCAGATCCAAAGCTATCCTATCTTTCCAGCTGGAATTAAACATACCCATCCACAAAATTTCAGTTAAATCGGTTGAGGGGTTTCGGAGGTCGACAACACAGGAATGTTCACTAAAACATACAAAGACCTTACATATCCATACAAGGCTTGACGTCACCTTTCATTTGAAATTTCTGGTTAACGCATTAAGAGAACATCAATTCAAACACAATGCGACTCATCTCATTTTGATATATATTTATAGAAGGAGATGGATAAGAAACGCAATATGCCTACAGCGCCACCTGTTGAGAATTTTTATAATTTCTTAATCTATTCCTGATTCAACGCCATTACTAAAAATGGAACGATACACGCTTCAACAACGCATTGAAATTATTAAAATTCACTACAAAAATGATGAAAAAACACAAGCAGCGAAACCATTGATCTTTTACGGGAAAAGTTTCCGGACTGTGTAATCTTTCGAACAGGTGATCACAATTGGCCACAGAGATCTTTTGATTTAACACCTTGCGACTTCTTCCTTTGGTGCCAAGTGAAAGATAAGGTATACGCCAACAGCCCAGCGCCGATTCAAGACCTCAAAGATAAAATTCGTGAGGCTATCGCAGACTTTGTGATTTGGTTATGGAAAATTTCATGAAAAGGATATGGTCCTGTATGCGTGCTCGTGGTGGCCATTTGGCTGATGTTGTTTTTCATTGTTAACGGCATACCTTCCTCTTTATTATGAAATAAACATCCGATCATTTATCTCAAAAAATGGCATTTTCCTTTGAATACCAAAATAACACCTCTTATTGGAAAACCCTTTATATAGATATATATAGATTTGAATCAATAAGGACTGGAACTGGAACAGTGATTTTGAAAGAATTTTCTGCTTTCATTTCGATGTTACTTTCAAAAATTAATTATTATTTTGCGAAATTCGCACACTGAAAATATTTCAATTTCAACATTCCATGTTCGTCATAACGATTTCAATAACCGCAAATTCATTTCTTTTCTTATTTTCAGGTTCTCGTAAAGCAGCTGCTGCCTAAATGTTCTGGAGCCTATAAATGAATCTTAAAATTCAAGGATTCTAACAAATATAAAACAGTAAACTTTATAAATAAGTTTTAGTTTAAGTTTAATTAGTATGAATAATTGAAATTATATTCATCACTATATTGACACTTATTTTAAATTTAGTTCTTTGTTTGAATTAATTTGCTGTACAAACAGTAAACAAAAAATTCTTTCGGCAAATATATTTGTTAACATGAAAAAAAAAAACTTATACGATACTATTCTCCTTAATATTTTGTTTAAAAATATATTTAATGAATAAAATGTGCAGTTTTTTTTTGGAAGTAATATATTAAAGAGAATTTCATTTTATTTTTCTTGTCTTAAAAGGATATATTCAAAACAACAAATTACCAATTGCATCGACTTTAATCAACGAATCTAAAAATAAGATACATATATACTTAAATAAATGATTCTTGTGGTTATTTTTGTCATTAAATCAAATAAGCAGATTAAATCCATTAAGTGTATCTACATAATAAACGGTTACTGTGCATGGGTAACAGACATTTCAATAAAACTATTCAATAAATTTTGTAACCATCTCGTGTTTTACTATAAATAAAATAAATTCTACCTTATTTGTCTAATATTTTTGAGAAGGAACTACAAAAACAAACAAATTCAAACATTCTTATACGACAACTTGCCCCAATGCAATGTGTTTAGGAAAAATCATTGCTGTATTACAGCGATTATTAAAGTTGGGGATGGTATTAGGCAATTGCTGTATGATAACAGAGTAAATTTGTTCTTCAGCCTCACTAGGTCATCATTTGTCTGGCTTGCTTCATAAAAGAAGCCATAAGATCTCTTCAACTTTCCTTATGTAGTAGTTCCAAAATCAGATATTTGGAAATCATTACTTAGAGAGTCTTTAATTAGCGACTTCACAACTTCAAACTTTCAGTGTGAACGCACCTTAAACCGATTACCGAACTGTCAATGTCAAAATAATCAACAAAATCAACATTTTCACTATGGCACACGAAGGAACAACGTTTACAAATAATTAAAATTGACCACCGAAATTCCGAGTTGGTGGTCGCAACTTAAGAGCGTTAACGCCAATTTTCATCACAAAATCATCTTCAGCGAAGAAGCGTATTTTTAGTTTAAGCAGCTTCGTCAATAAGGAAAATATGCGGTACCCATAGAATCCATCGCATCCGTTGCGGCCAGGTAGATATAATGCACAGCAGCGCACGTGCCTGATGCGACGGATAAAGTAGGTTTACTTTCTACTTTTCTGTGAGTTGCGAGAGAGTGAGAGGCGAGCGTTCGGGTACTTTTTTGCAAAAGTAAAATTATTAAAAATTTGCTTAAATACTGTGCGAGCGAATGCGACCACGTGCTGAGAAATTTGGAAAAAAAAGAGAGAGAAATCCATTTCCTCTCTTTTCATATTTTCGTAATTTAATATTCGCCGATTTCGACTTACTGAAAAATTAAAAATTAAAACTGACTACTAATGTCGTTTTCCATTGGGACAAAAAATTAATCTTTTTTTTGATCTAGGCACTGAATGTACATAAAAAGAGCTTATGTAAATCTCATTTTAGCAAAATTTTCTAGTACAAAAAGGTTATCATTATAATATAGAAATTCTGAAAAAACTGCCTAAAAAAGGTATGAAAAAAATGGCACAGATAATAAATGCAGCGTTCAGACTAAGGTATGTTCCACGTATGTGGAAGGTCGCGGAAGTTATTATGGTACCTAAGCCGGGCAAATTGCCCAGTGAAGTAACGTCATATCGGCCGATATCATTGCTGCCAATCCTTTCTAAGCTATTCGAAAAAATCCTTCTAAAACGACTCCATCCGATTCTAGAAGAAAAAACACTGATCCCAAACCATCAGTTCGGATTTAGAAATAAATATTCAACTATAGATCAAGTCCACAGAATAACTAATATAATAGAAAAGGCTTTAGAAGAAAAACAAATATGCTCTACCATCTTCCTTGATGTAACACAGGCTTTTGATAAAGTATGGCACAAAGGATTAGTCCGTAAGCTACAAAAATATCTTCCAAAACAGTACTCTGAAATACTGGAGTCCTATATAATGCAACGATTATTTAGAATTAAACAAGAAGATGAATACTCAGCATTGAAACACATTAAAGCTGGAGTACCGCAAGGAAGTGTGTTGGGACCTGTACTATTTCTCCTATACACGAACGACCTACCACAAAATGAAGAAACTACTGTTGCCACTTTTGCAGACGATACTGCTGTACTTGCAGTAGGAAAAACCGTGCAGGAAGTTACCGAAAAACTACAAAGGACAGTAAATGATATATCTAATTGGACCAACAAATGGCAAATAAAATTAAATGAACTGAAGTCGGTTCATGTTAACTTTACAAATAAACACGTACAACACATACCTGTGTATATAAATAATAAAGTGGTTCAGCATTCGAACTCAGCTAAGTACTTAGGCTTGACTTTGGACGCAAAGTTGCGCTGGAAAACTCATGTCAAGAAAAAACGTGATGAACTAAATTTACGATACATTAAAATATATTGGCTCATAGGGAGGTATTCATGCCTCTCAATTCACAATAAACTGCTTCTCTACAAGCAAATATTAAAACCAATTTGGACATATGGCCTCCAATTATGGGGGTGCACAAGTAAGTCCAACCTTCAAAGCATACAATGCTTCCAAAACAAAGTATTACGCAATATTGTTAATGCGCCGTGGTACGTACGTAACGCTGATCTACATAGGGATCTAAAAATTGAAATGGTAGAGGACGAGGTTCGGAAGGTCGCTAGAAGACATGAAGTTAGGCTTCGCAACCATGCTAATTTAGAAGTAGTCCAACTACTTAATAATACTAATTTAGTTAGAAGATTACGTAGAGTAAAACCTTTTGAACTAGTTAACTAGGTAAAAAGAAAAGAAATATGTAACAACATAATCACACTAACAAAGTGATAATGAATTAAAAAACAAAAGGCAACAAACCAAAGTTAGTTCCTTAAAACTGTACGTAAGTACATTAGTACATATTAGAACAAAATTGATGATTAGTCTGACGACTAGGTGCGATCATTGGAAGGATGGTAACACCATGCCTTCCCTGGGTGTTTTTAGTGGGTGTTTCCAGTCCCACACTATCGCAAAGCTCGCATGCGATGTCTTTCAACGATTTTCACCTAGCTACACGAAAAAAAAAAAAAATTATAATAAAAAAACTGCGATTCTTATATCAAAGGTAATTTTATGTCATTTTATTTCCGTAATATATAAATTTTACTTTTAAAAAGAATATTTTTTCACAAAAAAGTGCCTATCAAGGTAATTATTTAAAAGGGAATTTGAAGACGGTGAATAGGGAAAAATTATTACGTTTCGTAGGAAATATGAGGACAGAGTACTTAAACACTGTCTCTCACCGTATACAATGGATTCTGTGGAACTGCTCGTTCCGTCGAATACGTAAATATTAGGCATTTTTCAATATGCTTACAACAATAGTACGAGATCCAACTGTTGTAAGCCAAGGAAATCTACATAGATCATGTGGTCATAATAAAAAAGGCAAATGTCGACGCGACGGATTCTTTGGGTTGAGCCCTCAATTTGGTCGTTTTTTTTTTGTCGATGAAAATGACCGTTACGTTACGGTTAATGGTATTCTCTAAGAGCTAAGTTGCAACGTTATTTCTTTGAGCAATTGCCGGAATTGAAGTCTCAGTTCGGTGATCGTGTTATCTCGAGAAACGGACCCATCTTTTGGTGGCCTGCGAGATCGTGTGATTTACCGACTCCAGATTTTTTTTTTTATGGGGCTATATCCAATCACTGGTCTATTCTATACCAACAAGCCGGCGACTCAGAGCCAATATTGAACGAGAAATAGTGGCCGTATCGGTCGAAATGTGCGGCTGAGTCATCGAAAATTATGTCGTTTTCCATTGGGACAAAACATCAATCTTTTTTTTTATCCAAATCACTTTTCGCGTTCCATTGGGAAAACAAATCAATCTTTTTTGATTCGGATCACTTTTTGCAGATCTCGATATTTTTTTCAGATTTACACATACTACAACAAAAACAGCACAGCTGTTTTACGTCATTAAAGAAGAAAATAAAGAAATACATAAACAGCAATGGACATAGTTTTGTACGAATTATTATCTTCATTGTTTTCCTAATCATCTGGAAACTACGAATCACCGAAACTACTCCATTTGTATCTACAACAGAGGAAACATTTTTCAAGCCGATTTCCATGGTTGATTTTACCAAAAACAAATGTAATTTGAACAGCTGATATTGTTGTCAAATAACGCACTAATCCATTCACAAAAGCAGATCAATTTCGTTGCATGTTCCATGAGCCGCATAAAATCTGAGATCTGAAAAAGATTTTTGGTGGTCCCAATGGAAAACGACATTAATCCGCGTCCCTAGAAGGGAACAAAATTTAATTTATTTTTATAAACTCGTCTTTAACTAAAAAATTAAAAAATTAAATACTTAAATGGAATAAGACCGGAAAAAATACGTTTTAGCATTTGCGCTGGTGCTGACTTTGTCTAACTCGGCTGTACTATAAATTCTGTTAAAAACTTGAACGACAGAACTCAACCGAAGAAAAGCTTTTGCCCATCCGCTGTTTCTTTGGGCTAAAAAGGCAATTAAGTAGCCGAGTCATATCCCAAACAATTAAGGAAATTCTGTATAATGATCTTAATTATCGTGGCCTTTCTTATTCGAGCTGTCTGATAACTAGGAAACGTACAGCATATAAACACAAATGTTTCGTCACTATAACAGAGATCTTTTGATTTAACACCTTGCGACTTCTTCCTTTGGTGCCAAGTGAAAGATAAGGTATACGCCAACAGCCCAGCGCCGATTCAAGACCTCAAAGATAAAATTCGTGAGGCTATCGCAGACTTTGTGATTTGGTTATGGAAAATTTCATGAAAAGGATATGGTCCTGTATGCGTGCTCGTGGTGGCCATTTGGCTGATGTTGTTTTTCATTGTTAACGGCATACCTTCCTCTTTATTATGAAATAAACATCCGATCATTTATCTCAAAAAATGGCATTTTCCTTTGAATACCAAAATAACACCTCTTATTGGAAAACCCTTTATATAGATATATATAGATTTGAATCAATAAGGACTGGAACTGGAACAGTGATTTTGAAAGAATTTTCTGCTTTCATTTCGATGTTACTTTCAAAAATTAATTATTATTTTGCGAAATTCGCACACTGAAAATATTTCAATTTCAACATTCCATGTTCGTCATAACGATTTCAATAACCGCAAATTCATTTCTTTTCTTATTTTCAGGTTCTCGTAAAGCAGCTGCTGCCTAAATGTTCTGGAGCCTATAAATGAATCTTAAAATTCAAGGATTCTAACAAATATAAAACAGTAAACTTTATAAATAAGTTTTAGTTTAAGTTTAATTAGTATGAATAATTGAAATTATATTCATCACTATATTGACACTTATTTTAAATTTAGTTCTTTGTTTGAATTAATTTGCTGTACAAACAGTAAACAAAAAATTCTTTCGGCAAATATATTTGTTAACATGAAAAAAAAAAACTTATACGATACTATTCTCCTTAATATTTTGTTTAAAAATATATTTAATGAATAAAATGTGCAGTTTTTTTTTGGAAGTAATATATTAAAGAGAATTTCATTTTATTTTTCTTGTCTTAAAAGGATATATTCAAAACAACAAATTACCAATTGCATCGACTTTAATCAACGAATCTAAAAATAAGATACATATATACTTAAATAAATGATTCTTGTGGTTATTTTTGTCATTAAATCAAATAAGCAGATTAAATCCATTAAGTGTATCTACATAATAAACGGTTACTGTGCATGGGTAACAGACATTTCAATAAAACTATTCAATAAATTTTGTAACCATCTCGTGTTTTACTATAAATAAAATAAATTCTACCTTATTTGTCTAATATTTTTGAGAAGGAACTACAAAAACAAACAAATTCAAACATTCTTATACGACAACTTGCCCCAATGCAATGTGTTTAGGAAAAATCATTGCTGTATTACAGCGATTATTAAAGTTGGGGATGGTATTAGGCAATTGCTGTATGATAACAGAGTAAATTTGTTCTTCAGCCTCACTAGGTCATCATTTGTCTGGCTTGCTTCATAAAAGAAGCCATAAGATCTCTTCAACTTTCCTTATGTAGTAGTTCCAAAATCAGATATTTGGAAATCATTACTTAGAGAGTCTTTAATTAGCGACTTCACAACTTCAAACTTTCAGTGTGAACGCACCTTAAACCGATTACCGAACTGTCAATGTCAAAATAATCAACAAAATCAACATTTTCACTATGGCACACGAAGGAACAACGTTTACAAATAATTAAAATTGACCACCGAAATTCCGAGTTGGTGGTCGCAACTTAAGAGCGTTAACGCCAATTTTCATCACAAAATCATCTTCAGCGAAGAAGCGTATTTTTAGTTTAAGCAGCTTCGTCAATAAGGAAAATATGCGGTACCCATAGAATCCATCGCATCCGTTGCGGCCAGGTAGATATAATGCACAGCAGCGCACGTGCCTGATGCGACGGATAAAGTAGGTTTACTTTCTACTTTTCTGTGAGTTGCGAGAGAGTGAGAGGCGAGCGTTCGGGTACTTTTTTGCAAAAGTAAAATTATTAAAAATTTGCTTAAATACTGTGCGAGCGAATGCGACCACGTGCTGAGAAATTTGGAAAAAAAAGAGAGAGAAATCCATTTCCTCTCTTTTCATATTTTCGTAATTTAATATTCGCCGATTTCGACTTACTGAAAAATTAAAAATTAAAACTGACTACTAATGTCGTTTTCCATTGGGACAAAAAATTAATCTTTTTTTTGATCTAGGCACTGAATGTACATAAAAAGAGCTTATGTAAATCTCATTTTAGCAAAATTTTCTAGTACAAAAAGGTTATCATTATAATATAGAAATTCTGAAAAAACTGCCTAAAAAAGGTATGAAAAAAATGGCACAGATAATAAATGCAGCGTTCAGACTAAGGTATGTTCCACGTATGTGGAAGGTCGCGGAAGTTATTATGGTACCTAAGCCGGGCAAATTGCCCAGTGAAGTAACGTCATATCGGCCGATATCATTGCTGCCAATCCTTTCTAAGCTATTCGAAAAAATCCTTCTAAAACGACTCCATCCGATTCGGTGCAGGGAAATAAGTCCACGGGAAATAAGTCCACCGAGGGACTAGGTTCCCACCTAATGGGAAATAAAACCACTTTCGTGAAGTGGACTAAGTTCCCATGTAGGGTGGGAACTATGTCCACTTTCTGATGGGAACTTAGTACACACTCAAAAATAAGAAGGGGGAACTTACGTCCAAACTAAATTGGACAACAAACTCACGATCTTTTATTGGAGTAACTCCGACAAAGCGTAATAACGCCAACAAAATTTGAATAATAAGACCAACCTTGCACCCACCCCGTAATCCAACAGTAAATCCAAGCAGGGGGGTTGCAGGGGGGCAGCATGCCCCCCCATACAGATTTCATAGTTTGAGAGCGCAATAACACCAACTTGACGTTAAAAGGGAAATAAAACCACTCTGAGTTTTCGGAATTTATTTCCCACCTTATATGGGAACTAAGTCCACTTCACGAAAATGGTTTTATTTCCCCCTTGGTGGGTACTAAGTCCCTCAGTGGACTTATTTCCCGTGGACTTATTTCCCTGCACCATCCGATTCTAGAAGAAAAAACACTGATCCCAAACCATCAGTTCGGATTTAGAAATAAATATTCAACTATAGATCAAGTCCACAGAATAACTAATATAATAGAAAAGGCTTTAGAAGAAAAACAAATATGCTCTACCATCTTCCTTGATGTAACACAGGCTTTTGATAAAGTATGGCACAAAGGATTAGTCCGTAAGCTACAAAAATATCTTCCAAAACAGTACTCTGAAATACTGGAGTCCTATATAATGCAACGATTATTTAGAATTAAACAAGAAGATGAATACTCAGCATTGAAACACATTAAAGCTGGAGTACCGCAAGGAAGTGTGTTGGGACCTGTACTATTTCTCCTATACACGAACGACCTACCACAAAATGAAGAAACTACTGTTGCCACTTTTGCAGACGATACTGCTGTACTTGCAGTAGGAAAAACCGTGCAGGAAGTTACCGAAAAACTACAAAGGACAGTAAATGATATATCTAATTGGACCAACAAATGGCAAATAAAATTAAATGAACTGAAGTCGGTTCATGTTAACTTTACAAATAAACACGTACAACACATACCTGTGTATATAAATAATAAAGTGGTTCAGTATTCGAACTCAGCTAAGTACTTAGGCTTGACTTTGGACGCAAAGTTGCGCTGGAAAACTCATGTCAAGAAAAAACGTGATGAACTAAATTTACGATACATTAAAATATATTGGCTCATAGGGAGGTATTCATGCCTCTCAATTCACAATAAACTGCTTCTCTACAAGCAAATATTAAAACCAATTTGGACATATGGCCTCCAATTATGGGGGTGCACAAGTAAGTCCAACCTTCAAAGCATACAATGCTTCCAAAACAAAGTATTACGCAATATTGTTAATGCGCCGTGGTACGTACGTAACGCTGATCTACATAGGGATCTAAAAATTGAAATGGTAGAGGACGAGGTTCGGAAGGTCGCTAGAAGACATGAAGTTAGGCTTCGCAACCATGCTAATTTAGAAGTAGTCCAACTACTTAATAATACTAATTTAGTTAGAAGATTACGTAGAGTAAAACCTTTTGAACTAGTTAACTAGGTAAAAAGAAAAGAAATATGTAACAACATAATCACACTAACAAAGTGATAATGAATTAAAAAACAAAAGGCAACAAACCAAAGTTAGTTCCTTAAAACTGTACGTAAGTACATTAGTACATATTAGAACAAAATTGATGATTAGTCTGACGACTAGGTGCGATCATTGGAAGGATGGTAACACCATGCCTTCCCTGGGTGTTTTTAGTGGGTGTTTCCAGTCCCACACTATCGCAAAGCTCGCATGCGATGTCTTTCAACGATTTTCACCTAGCTACACGAAAAAAAAAAAAAATTATAATAAAAAAACTGCGATTCTTATATCAAAGGTAATTTTATGTCATTTTATTTCCGTAATATATAAATTTTACTTTTAAAAAGAATATTTTTTCACAAAAAAGTGCCTATCAAGGTAATTATTTAAAAGGGAATTTGAAGACGGTGAATAGGGAAAAATTATTACGTTTCGTAGGAAATATGAGGACAGAGTACTTAAACACTGTCTCTCACCGTATACAATGGATTCTGTGGAACTGCTCGTTCCGTCGAATACGTAAATATTAGGCATTTTTCAATATGCTTACAACAATAGTACGAGATCCAACTGTTGTAAGCCAAGGAAATCTACATAGATCATGTGGTCATAATAAAAAAGGCAAATGTCGACGCGACGGATTCTTTGGGTTGAGCCCTCAATTTGGTCGTTTTTTTTTTGTCGATGAAAATGACCGTTACGTTACGGTTAATGGTATTCTCTAAGAGCTAAGTTGCAACGTTATTTCTTTGAGCAATTGCCGGAATTGAAGTCTCAGTTCGGTGATCGTGTTATCTCGAGAAACGGACCCATCTTTTGGTGGCCTGCGAGATCGTGTGATTTACCGACTCCAGATTTTTTTTTTTATGGGGCTATATCCAATCACTGGTCTATTCTATACCAACAAGCCGGCGACGTTAGAGCAACTCAGAGCCAATATTGAACGAGAAATAGTGGCCGTATCGGTCGAAATGTGCGGCTGAGTCATCGAAAATTATGTCGTTTTCCATTGGGACAAAACATCAATCTTTTTTTTTATCCAAATCACTTTTCGCGTTCCATTGGGAAAACAAATCAATCTTTTTTGATTCGGATCACTTTTTGCAGATCTCGATATTTTTTTCAGATTTACACATACTACAACAAAAACAGCACAGCTGTTTTACGTCATTAAAGAAGAAAATAAAGAAATACATAAACAGCAATGGACATAGTTTTGTACGAATTATTATCTTCATTGTTTTCCTAATCATCTGGAAACTACGAATCACCGAAACTACTCCATTTGTATCTACAACAGAGGAAACATTTTTCAAGCCGATTTCCATGGTTGATTTTACCAAAAACAAATGTAATTTGAACAGCTGATATTGTTGTCAAATAACGCACTAATCCATTCACAAAAGCAGATCAATTTCGTTGCATGTTCCATGAGCCGCATAAAATCTGAGATCTGAAAAAGATTTTTGGTGGTCCCAATGGAAAACGACATTAATCCGCGTCCCTAGAAGGGAACAAAATTTAATTTATTTTTATAAACTCGTCTTTAACTAAAAAATTAAAAAATAAAATACTTAAATGGAATAAGACCGGAAAAAATACGTTTTAGCATTTGCGCTGGTGCTGACTTTGTCTAACTCGGCTGTACTATAAATTCTGTTAAAAACTTGAACGACAGAACTCAACCGAAGAAAAGCTTTTGCCCATCCGCTGTTTCTTTGGGCTAAAAAGGCAATTAAGTAGCCGAGTCATATCCCAAACAATTAAGGAAATTCTGTATAATGATCTTAATTATCGTGGCCTTTCTTATTCGAGCTGTCTGATAACTAGGAAACGTACAGCATATAAACACAAATGTTTCGTCACTATAACAGAGGGACTGCAGTAGAGGAATATGGATGCCCTACCTACTTGAAGTGCGCAACTAGAGACAAGTAGCTAAATGTAATGCAAAAAAACAATTGTAATTTGTTGTGAAATTTGACATTACGCAGGTATAAACCGGGTTGAAATCGGTTTCAACTGTTTTAAATCCATTTTTAAATCATACTATGATTTGTCTATCATAATGGTTCCAGACATAGTTAGTCTATGTCTAGTTCCAAACCAAAAAACTCATACTTTTTTTTACATTTATTGTTATTGATTCATTTACAAATTGTTTGCTATTGAAATAGTGCTACCCGACGGCTTTTAATACACGTATTCACAGACAGGAAAAAAAAAGAGAGCGCGAGAGAGAGCTGTCATTCAAAATTTGCGGGGATAATCGGGTGGGTGCACTGAAAGTCGACTGTCTAGTTTGGTTAGTCTATGGTTCCAGATTTCAATTGTCAGGTTTAAAAAAAAATCCGATTAAATGGTCGGGTGTAAAATTTACTTAAACCTGATTTACACCCGGTGTGAATAATATGGCCGTAAGTGATCAGTATGAGTTTTCAATCTTTTAGAGAAATTGCTTTACATGCAACCAGGTTTTCTGGGTCTTCTAGTTTGTGGTAACGACCATTGCCTACTAACGCACACGCACTTTTCCCTTGGGTTTTTATAGAAATCGTTGTACTTGACATTATATATGCATTAATTTGAAATTAAGTTTATTCAATTGTTATGTTTGAATGATCTAACTTCACTTGAATATACTCAGGTATTTGCACCGGTATCTATATCTTAGGATATTACCAATTTCTCTTTGGTGCCTACATTTACTATGCGACATGTGTGCCTTGAAGAATATTGCAGCAGCGAGAAGACGGATCAAATTAACTGTTGTTTTTTTTTTAAACTTAACATTTTGTGGGCTTATTTTTCAAGAGCCATAATACATAATATATAATACATAATAAAAGGCTAAATTTTGCATAACGAAACACGTCAACATTTTTTCTAGTTTAATACAATTCTTTATTAAATTGAAAAAAAATTCAATGAAACCAAAATTCTCAGAGTTCTGTTTGAGGACAGAACATTTTTGATTCTAAAATCAAATAAAATACAAAACTTTAATTATTTTTAAATAAATATTTTGGGTTCATTTCATTTGTTATTTTATTAATTTGAGGTTACGGAAGAAATAAAAAGAAAATGAAAACACTAAATTTAATGCTAATGCCTGGAGGGAAAATTTCTCCGAGATCCATCAAAACCACCGCCGCCTCCATTATTGCCACCTCCATTAAATCGTCCACCGTTTGTGTTGCCATTTTGTCCGCCACTGAACCCACGATTCATTCCACCTCCATCACCGCCGCCAAAACTACTACCGCCACCACCCCCAAATCGACCACCGCCACCATTTTCATTTCTTGAACCGCCTCCAAATCTTGAGCCTCGTCCACCACCTCCACCGCCACCACCACCACCGAAGCCTCTTCCACCACCACCACCAACACCACCACCACCACCACCACCGAAGCCACCACCACCTCCGCCAAAGCCGCCATTCTGTCTGAATCGCTTCCTCTCCCCGCCAAATCCACCACCAGATCTAGCCAGCTGCTCTAGTTGTGGGTTTATGTCCTGATTGGCCTCTCTCAGTACATCAATTAAGCCTCTGGCGTTCTTTACGTTCTTCCTGGTAAAAAAGGCATACGAGGTACCAGTGGAATGCTTACGACCCGTTCGTCCAATACGATGGATGTAGTCTTCCGATGACTGCGGATAATCGAAATTTATAACAAACTTTATCCCCTCAACGTCGAGGCCGCGAGCAGCAACATCTGTCGCCACCAATATGTTTGTCCGGCCATGTCGGAACTCACCGAGGACATTGTCCCGCTCTGATTGTGACTTATCGCCATGAATGGCGCCACAACGCACTCCAAAGCCCCCAATATACCGAAAGAGTTCATCGACTTTTTTCTTTGTGGCCACAAAGATGATAATCTTTCCGGGGTCATTCGCAGCATCGTAAATATCGGAAAGGAGTTGTTTCAATTTGGTGCCCTTTTCCGATTCTTGGCAAATCTCGACGTACTGCCGGATATTATGGTTCGCTGAGAGTTCCAATGAGCCGATATTGATTTGAATGTAATCACTGAGGAAGTCTTCGGCCAACTGACATACTTCTCTGGGCCATGTAGCACTCCACATTAAAATCTGTCTGTCTGGTCGAATTTGGCTCATAATTTTTCTGATTTGCGGCTCGAAACCCATGTCTAGCATGCGATCAGCTTCGTCCAATACAAGATACGTGCAGCGACGTAAATTCGTTTGACCGCCCAGGAGGAAGTCAATAAGGCGGCCTGGGGTAGCGATGACGATCTCAACGCCACGCTCGAGGTCATACGCCTGTTTCGGCTTAGGAGCACCGCCAAATATGCAGGTGTTTCTTACGTATGCAGAGGAGCCGAATTCATCAGCAACTGATTGTATTTGTTGGGCCAACTCGCGAGTGGGTGCCAACACAAGAGCAATGGGACCATCGCCGCGTTGTAAGGGTGGTTGAGCGTTGATATGAACGATTGCAGGCAGAATAAATGCTAATGTTTTGCCAGAACCGGTTTTTGCAATACCAACCATGTTCAAGCCACTCATGGCTATTGGCCATCCCTGAGCCTGGATGGGTGTGGGAGCTTGATAGTTCTGACGACGAACCTCGTTCATGCAATAATCGGGGAAACAGGCTTCGTCAAAAAATTGAATGGGATTCGGGGCGGGTCCCTTCACTGTGATTTCGTTTTCTGTGCGGTATTTTTCCACTTCATGGACAGGTCTGCTGCTAGTTTTTGGATGTTCCTTATAGAGATTCTTCTGGAAGGGCGGCAAATCTATGGTGGACCAATCAATGGTGTCAAGTTCTGAAAAACAAAAAAAAACAAACAACGTAAGAGCAATTTTTACAAAATAATTTAATATCGAATGTTGGAAGAGCAATCAACTTTTTTGTTGGAAAAAGTGCCCTATTCCTTCCACAGGAATTGAAAATTCGACATTTGTTTAACATGTGCATCATTTGTTTTTAAGTGGATAGGTATCTTTTGGAAATATTTTCTATTTTAAATATCGAGCTCATGCTTTGCAAACATTTTAACCGACCTTTTACCAGAACGAAGTGGCTATTCGCACAACGTTAGGGACACGATTTAGGTCGACGGCTACGTATTTGTCGTAACGTAATAATTAAAAATAGTATTTTAAGATATAAGTTGGGCTTTAAAACGTACAGGCTCGTGCCCGAAAATGAAATACTGGAGTTTAGATCCCTTTAAGCGAGCGAAGCGAGCCACATAACCCCTATTTGCCGCGTTTAACCGTAGCCGTCGACCTAAGCCGTGTCCTTAACGTCGTGCGAATAGCATCAGCCTTTACAGAAGCCTACACGAAACTTAACACAGTAGTATCGTATAGGTAAAATGCAAAAACTTGGATGAAAATACGTACAATCGTTCTACGTTATTACGGCATTAAATACAGCCTTTACTATTGCAAACTTTAACAAATTGTGACAAGGAAATAAGTCATTAAAGGCGGTTTAACTTTCGTATCGATTATAAGTATGTGTTTACCGGTACGCCGATTTGGTTTTCCTCGATCTCTGTCATTGCGACCGCCAAACTTTTCCACGCGTCCTGAGCGAACTCCTCGCCTATCACCGCCCCCAAAACCACCTCCAAATCCACCTCCACCGCCACCGCTCCTATTAAAGCCTCGGCCACTGCCACGATCTCCGCGGTCATCGCCGCGATCCCTGAATCCTCCTCCGCCACCACCTCTTCCGCCGCCACCACCGTCGCCAAAGTCACCATTCCTTCGATCTCCACCGCCACTACTACGACCTCTAGGTCCATTACTAGGACCGCCACGATTCATGTTCCTCTGCGGAGGCATCTAACAAACTTCCTTCCAGGCTATGCAACACAGTTTTTTTTCTGGTACGACAAAAGCAGTAATCTAACAAAGAAATTAACAACTAAACGGTATTTCAGGGACAAGAATTTCTTATTAATATATTTACTTTAATATAAGCAATATTTATGGGGTATTTTAACGAGAAATTTTGGATTTTCTTCAGTTAACACTAAGGGCAAAATTTCTTGTACGAAAACACAGCAGCAGCCATTTTGGCATTTTTTAGTACGTGTTCAGAATCTATCGGTAGCTGTCACAATGAGGGTGACCGCTGCAGAATCTGAAAAATGGCAAGAAAAAGGGCCAATGAGAAAAAAAGGGTTATTTCTGAAGATATTCTGCCAATTTTGAATGATATTTAACAAGCATTGGGTCGCTAAACAATATATAATAGTGTTGTGCTAGGCAACTGCTTTTTACTCTAACTAAAAAAGGGCCAAAATAGAAAAATAGCTCTAAAAAGATGAGTTTCAAATTGCACAAAAGCGCCCAGCTCAGGCCCCAACAGTGGACCAATTCAATATTTTATTGTATTAAAAAGTGCTCCCGTATGGCATTACATTTAGTGCAATTTTCAGACTTTAAAAATTAAACTAGTTAAATTTTCGCTCCCATACAAAATTCTCTCCAAAATTTAGCTGAGCTAAACTTAAGCGAACCCATTTAGCTGAGTGGTAAGCAGCTCGAGCTAAATAATCAAACTTTTGTTTCAGCATGAACTTCTTGTGTCTGTCAAAATTTAGCGTGCCCATTTAATGGATCGGTTCGGCACATTTAACGAATTCAGCTAATAATAAAAATACCTACTAATTTTTATTCAACGATCAGAACCTGAACTTATTTGAATGTAAAAATTTATATTTATGTAATATGAGCCACTAAGTCATTTTTACACAAAAAAAAAAACGAATTGTTTTGATGACAGTATATACCAGTTGAATTAGTAACGTGAAGTAAAATTTAACGATGATCGTTGCAATGATTCTAGTTTTTTGGTTGTTACGCGATTAGAGCCCAGTTACGTAATCCCATTTCGCACAGTTTCTTAGAAAATTTTTTATTAGTTTTACATTTGCAAAAACGAACCTAATAGAATACACCGATCAAACTTTACAAGCTGTTTTCCCTAAAATTCATGAAGTCACGCAAAGAGAATGGAATTTTTCGGGAAAACAGCAGAGATGAATGAATAAACGAGATGGATATCTTTCGTACGTCTATCCCCCCAAAACCCATTTGTTTACATTGTTGTTTTTGTAATTTCAACCCCCGTCTGTGAAAAGGCGGGTAGCTCATACGCTACAAAATAGCATGTTGCTAATGGCCGACCGCGAATCGTCTTGCTTTTATTGGCATCGCGTTGTTTAGTTGATTTGTTTTTCCTATTGAACTTGTTGGTTTTTATTAAATTGAAAAACATCGTGATATACGCATTATAAAATACAGAATTCTTGCATTAAAGTCCAATTCATGAACTCACATAAATGCTTTAAAAGAAATGAACATGTGTGCGTGACTTCATGACTTTTTCGGGAAAACAGCTTTTAGGCAGCCGCCTTTCCACTGAAAAGTTATATACCACTGTATTCCATTATCTTTAGTAGGCAGCCGTCAAAGATAATGGAATACAGAGATATATATCTTTCCAGTGGAAAGGCGGCTGCCTACAAGCTGTTTTCCCGAAAAATTCATGAAGTCACGCATACATTCTCATTTCTATGCTAGTATAAGTGAGTTCGTGAATTCACCCAGAAGATGGCGGAAAATTGGTGAATTCACCACCGAAATTCATAAAATTTTCAAATATCCTGGAAAACTGGTTTGGGCATGTTCACTAGCAAAATTTGAATTTTGACGGTTGACTGTTAATTTGCTTGCAGTGAATATAATAATTTATACATTTCTCACTTTTACACTGCCTTTTATCAAGCATGATTAATACAAGTTACGAATAACAATGCAAATTCCATTTTTATTAACAGAGGAATGAAAAAATTTCTCTTGTAAATAAAATACAAAACAAGCAGACTAAATTTTAAATGCAAAATGATTAATATTTTAATCACGTAAAAATCGCTCAAGGCTGCTATAATTCGGCATGAAATGTTTTTTTGTTGTTTATTATTTCAAAACCTCAATACTTTGTTTTCTACATTTAAGTACTGCACATATAATTAAATTATAACTTTTTTTTTATTAAAAAAAAAACAACAGATAATTGCCAAGTACATATCGCAATTTATACGTAAGATAATGCTTTCGTAATGTTTCTTATCAAAGTTTTTATAATTTGAACCCTAGTACTAACCTCTCTTTAAAATATAAAAATTCATTAGTGTAAAAAATGCCAATATATATATGTATAAAATTAAATATTGCCAATAAATAATTTTACATATAAAATTCACATATAAAACCAGTTGTTCCTTCCAGTGGGATTAATACAATTGGGTCATTCTGGAGGTAACCGAAAAATCGTATATCTAACGAACAGACCTATCTAAAAGAGAATGTGTCACCATATGGTGAATACAAAATTATTCTGTTTTATGACATTCGGCCAGATAAAAATAAAACTCTATTTTGATTCCGATTGTTTTTATTTCAGCTTTTTAATATACCGAAAGGAGGATAAAAAATTACACTATACTTGAAAGCACAAAGTGAGTCAAAATTTGTTACATTAGTTCTAATATTAAATGAGATATCATTACAGGTATTTTATGACCATAACAGGATGGACTCAAAATGTGTAATGGGATGCAGAACTTATGTGCACACTTACTGTCCTAGTAATTTAAAGTAAGCTACCTATTTTGGTTTGATATCTAATAGATAATTGTATTTATGTTTTATAAACAGTACACAAGCAACAACAATCTAAACAAACAATTACTTTGCAAAGCGCAATTTTGTTTTCCGTAAATATATGTGAGAGCTACTGGCTACATACATATAATGAAAACAAAAAAAAAATTGTTTAACTTTTAAACTGAATAGTTTTTCACAATGATTGTCTTTGCATGAAGCTAATGATATATAAAACCAATTTGTCAAAAAAAGGTAGTTAGAAAAAGATTATACGCATGTACCCCCAAATATCTTACGTACAAAAAAAAAATGTTTTTCTAACCAATTTTGTTTGATTTCTCACTTTTTGTTTAACAAATTGGTTTCATAATTCATCATCTGCATGCAAAAAGAAACATTGGGCAAGGCAATTCAGTTTTAATGGTCCTAAAAAGCAAAACTAATTTCTTTCAAATTTGACAAAATCTACCAACCATCATTTTCTGTAGATGGTGAGGTTGGGGTCGCAGACATTTGGTTTTGTTTTTCTATATTTTATTATAAAAGGGAAGTGATAAGGACGTTGTTATACTATTTATTGGTTGTTCAATCTCTTCTGTCTCTATACTTTACAATGTGAATCGTATTATATAGCTGCCAAAATAAGATTTCGTCGTGTTATTGTTAATGCAATAACATTTGCACGTTAATTTCATATTTTCGGATCACAGCGTAAAAGTTGTTTCTAACAAAACAATCGACAATTACCAAAGGTGGGTCCGTGAGTTCAGGGTAAATCTTTAAAATTATCTCGGACTTTTCTGCCTGTGTTAAGAATTGACATGTTACAGCTATTTTTCTTCATTGAAACTTGAAGAATATAGAAAAAGTACTTATATTGAAAAAAATGTGTTTCTTTAATCGAAAACAACATAAGTAATTCTAATTGCGAGCGGGTCATTGTGCAGAATACTGAGTAGTATTAAAGTTTTTTTTTTCCTTTTTGTAGCTAAAACGGGCAAAGCACTGCAATGGGGTATAGTTAAATTCGGCATAGTATGCTCCTTTCGAGTTTATTTAGTTTTTGTAAGAAAACTTAGTTGTAAGCGAAATAAAGATGAATTTTATACCTTTATAAAATAAGCTAGAAGTAATTTCCCTTGTTTTAAATTAAAGTACATGTTAAGTATAAGAAAAATAAAGAAATAATATACAAAAGAGATATTTAAAAAGAAATTTGTAACATGCAACTTAGCTTAGGTTAAGAACAATAAACACAACACTCTTTTACATAATTTTATTAGTATGGAGATATGGCGTAAACAATTAAATCTGTAAACTTTCAACAAAACCGATCGAGTTTGCGACAACCACTTCTCCGTTGACATGTTTGCGTTCCAAAAAAGACATCGGTTGATACAAACTGCAATACCAAATATCTCACTGACATTGGGAGATGCTTTTGACCACGACACGGAGCCGGCAAAATGCTATTATGCAAGTCCAAAGAGATGCCGATTTGAAAGAAAACAGTTTTGCATATGTCTGTGGTTGGCTCTATAGAAAGTGCTATGAAAGTCATAACTGTGAGCTACCTTTACCTACCCTTGATAGCGCAGAGCCTTCGTCGAGTTTATTATTTACTTCATTTAAGCAATTCGATAATTGAACATTCGTGTGCTGGAGGGATTGTTTAATAACGTATTCTATGATTATTATCATTTAAACGGCGTTACAGAACAACTTTCTCTTTTAATAGCACCTGATTCGCGTTATATCTGTTGCCCAGGATTGAATGAACATTTCATTCTTAAGTATTTTTTGAGAGTAAGATTATACTTCGTTCTCAAATTTTGGAACCGAGATTTAAACGATCCCACTTTCAGGAACAAAATGCTTCGTGTCGCTCACTTGTAATTATTATATGATCTGTAATAATAAGTTCTTCTTTTATAACTGAATTGGCATTTATTTTTATTTGGTTTTAAACTTCCATGCTATTTTTAAGCATTTACATTAATAGCCTTAACCACATGTGCCTTACAATATACATACTTATCTAAGATTTAACTGAATTTATTTATTTAACTTATCGTCGTATATATACTTTTTATTGTTATTTAATGAATTAGACTGCATGTGTAACACGAAGTACAAAATATATATAATATATACCTATTTTTTTTTGTAATTTATTGCATGTCTTATCTGAATATATTTTATTATATTTATTGATTTTATATATTTTACTTTTGTAGAACGGGTGCGATAGGCCTACTGCGGAACCGAACACCCAAGGAAAAAAAATCGGTAACGCACCATATACATACCTCATAGGTGGTGTGGAAATGAATTTGTAGAACCTTATTTATATGGATTAACGTTTTTAAATAAAAGTAACACAATTCACAATCATGCAGCAACAGTAAAACATAATTCTATAAATTGGAACGAGAATTCTAAACGGCGACAAACTAAATAAGTGGCTTTTATTGAACTGCCAAAGTAAGAACTATTAGGTCACTCAGATTTACTAGGGTTCAATTTCCAAAGGTATGTCCTGCTCACGATTTTCATTATATTATCCTTTCTGAAAAGAATTACTTAGATTGCTTGTTTTTAAATATTTACATTAATACCTACTCACAATCTTCTCCGATTTGGGGGTATCAGCTTCAGATTAGTCCAATCTGGTGTGGGAAACGATTCTTGTAATTTTGTTCTGCGAATACTAGTTCAATATAGGATCTACGTGATTTTAAATTTGATTTGAAATACTCACTTGAGGATTACATTTTTCCCTGTGTGAATTATTACCTATGAGTATGAGAACTATGAAAAATAACAAATTGATAATAATAATGAACTTAAATATACTAGACAGCCACGATTCGATTGACAGCAAAAGAACTCACCACACTGAATTTTGATTGGTGGCCGGTCATTAATGTTTTTTTTTTTTCTAGCTCACACGTATTCACAGACGAGGGTTGAAATTACAAAAACAACAATGTAAACAAATGGGTTTTGGAGGGATAGACGTACGAAAGATATCCATCTCTTTTATTCATTCATCTCTGGCAGCCGTCTTTTCACTGGAAAGTTATATATCTCTATATTCCATTATCTTTGATATCAACTTCGACTGTCATTCACCGCTACCAACAACAAAGAATAAAAAGTTAATAACACCGGAACCGTACCTATTAACATTTTTTATATGATCCTTTAATGAAACTTTAAGCCCGATCCCAACTCTTAACCATATTGTGCTGTGAATTCCGTTTTACGTCTGTTTCTCTTCAGCTGGCAATTGCAAAGTCGTTAAGATAGTCGAGTATGTCCATCAACGAATTAAATGGTTCTGAACTTGGAACTAAAGCATACTGGGAAAATAGCTACGAAAGGGAATTTCAAAACTACAAAAATCATGGAGATGTTGGTGAAATTTGGTTTGATGAAGATTCCCAGTTGCGTGTGATTAATTGGATATTGAAACGCGATGAAATTATCGATGATGCAAAGATTATCGATTTAGGTAAGTACCAACGCATTTACCATTCATCCTTCAACTTTTTATTACATCCTTTCTTTCAAGGCTGTGGAAATGGAATGCTGTTGATAGAACTAGCACGTGAGGGATATACTGATCTACTTGGAATCGACTACTCTCCAAAAGCCGTTGAACTAGCTTCGAACATTGCCAGAGATCAGGAATTGACTATCAAATATGAAATTGCTGATTTGATGAATGTAGATGAATCCAAAAAGTTGGGAAAATTTGCGGTTGTACACGATAAAGGTAGCAATTTAATAATATAATATAAAAGATTCCTAACAACATATCACTGGTTTTACCAGGAACCTATGATGCCATTAGCTTAAATCCAGAAAATCCTAAGGAAAAACGTGGTCTGTACTTGGAAAGCGTGCGAAATATGCTTAATGATAACAGCTACTTTGTGATAACGTCATGCAATTGGACGGAAGAAGAATTAGTTGCCAGTTTCGAAGAGTATTTTGTAAAGTTTTGTACAATTCCAACACCAACGTTCAAATTCGGCGGAAAAGTGGGAAGTGTCGTCACATCTGTGGTATTCAAAGGGAAATAGTCATAATCAATTATTTTAATATATATGCTTAAAGAAAATATGGTGATAATTTTGTTTACTTGCCTAACATACGCATTGCGATATACCTATCTAGCTAGTATTTCTTTGCAAAAGTTATGAAAGAGAACCCGGGTTTTAACACTTGCTCATTGATATCGGTTAGCTTACTACTTACTATACACGTTCTTTAATAGATGAAGCAAAATTCACCACAATTCGCTGGCGATACTAAATGTATTTTATATCGCATTCTTTATTTCGCCCGTTAGCAGAATTAACCTCACCTCACCATTTTTACCCGACTGTCCAGGAAGGAGAGTAATGTTTTATATTTGTCCGTTCCATTGTGACCTCATGTAGCCTATGCGCCTTGATCGATTTCAAAGGGTGAGGTGTCATTAGATTTTCCAGAGTGTCAAAGAGTAAAGGTTAATTAAAAAAATCAAAATGTCTTTCTGACTTTATTAACTTTTCTCTTTATGCGTAGTTACGGGAAGTTGGCTTAGCAATAAAAAAGCTTGACAGCAACAAGACTCTGATGGTTAACCAGCGGAGCTCTTCAAATACGGTGGTGATGTTTTGGTAGGGCGCATGCACCAAATCATCAACCAAGTATGGGTGGAAGAAAGTATGCCCGATGACTGGACTATCAGATCCATATGCCCCATCTACAAAAAAGGCGATCCTATGTCTTGCAAGAACTATCGAGGCATATCCCTGCTTAATGTCGCATGCGAGATCCTATCCAATGTTCTGTGTGAACGCCTCAAACCGTTCTGCAACACACTAATCGGCACGTACCAGTGGCTTCCGGCCTGGCAGATCGACTATAGACCAAATTTTCACACTGAGGCAAATCATGGAAAAGACTAATGAATTTCAAATCGATACTCACCACCTATTGATCGACTTTAAAACCGCATATGAAAGCATTCATCGTTAGGAGATTTATGTGGCGTGGCCGAATTCGGGATCCCGGCAAAGCTGCTCCAGCTATGTAGCGTGACGCTGGAAAACACGCGCTCCAACGTACAATTTGAAACACCGAAGGCAATATCTTCAACAGATCTGTTCAGCTACTGGGGTATGCAGACGATATTGACATCATCGGTCTCTCCCAGCGTGAAGTGCTAGAGGCGATTGAAGAAATTGGGTGAAATTGGTTGGCCTTGTAGTAAATGAGGACAAGACTAAGTACATGCTATCAACAAATAAACAAGCATCTGTCCACCGCCTAGGACAGAACGTCACTATTGATAGTAACAATTTCGATGTAGTTAAGCAGTACCCCTTAAATTCGATTGAAGATAGATAGAATAATAATTTGTTGCATTAAGAAAAATGATCCACTGAACTAATTTAACATCATTTAAGCTATACATGTTTATTGAGTTTATAATAGTTTCGCATAGTGATTCATAACCAAATTGTGGAAGATGCATTCTTTGTGATAAAGGACAATTTATCTGCCATAACCTGAACTCCTTCCACGACCCCCACCACTGTGTGGGTTATATGGTTTGTTGCGATTAGATTCATGACCACCGCTATAATCTTCCTGAAAACTTCTGTTGTCGAAATGCCTAGCGTCTCTTCGTGTAAAAAGAGTAGCCTCCGTACTTTTGAAGCCACCCCTTCTATTGAAATCATTATCGCTCCTGTTATTGAATACGAAATCGTCTCTCTTATTAAAATTATCCTTTTCATTACGATATCCTGCGTCACCCCTGTCATCTCTGAAATTACCGTAATTACGGTTGCCAAACCAGTCGGAGCTGTCATTTCCTTTTATGCGATCACCACCCCTTTCAGCAAAGCCAGCGCTCCCTGTAAAGGCACCAAAACCACCATTTCCCTGACCGTAGCATCCATTACCTATGTCACCAGAATTGCTGTTGATTCCTCTACCGCCAAAGTTATCATTCCTTTTTTGCTGAAATCGTTCACCACCTACTTCTCCCAACCCACCATAGTCACCAAAGTTGTTGGAGAAATATTCATCATTTCTTCTGTTCATATCATGATCGCCATGGCGATTGTGTTCTCTGTCTGCAGCAAATTTTTTTCTCTTACAAGCGGCGTCATCACCTCTATTATGATATTCTGTTCCTCCACCAATGTTGCAGACATCTCTTATATTGCCAAAGTGATTTCCATTATCGAGGCTGAACATCCCACGAACATTTCCCGCATCTTTACTGCCGTTTCCAATATTGTCACATGCTGTGAACCTGACACCATCATTCCCACCAAAGCCAGTAACGTTGCACATGTTGCCAAGTCTTCCACCAACTTCAGTGGTAACACAACCACGGTCTTCTTCCATGTCAAAGCCAATTCCGACACCACGATTGTTAAATTCGGTATTATCTCCCATATTACCAAAGCCTGCACCACCGCCTGCATAAAGTCCAACATTTTGACGACTAATCCCGGATCCACTCCAGGCCCTGATGCCGCTTGCACCAACTTCGGAACGAAATTCGCTGGCACTACTGCTTTTTCGAAAAACACTAGTATCGATGCCAAAACCTGCTCCGCCCCCTGCATGGAGCCCGCTACCACCTGCACGGAGACCACAGCCTCCAAAGTTTTTATTATCTCTTTTGTTACCGAAACCATTGCTGCTATTGCTGCCATAGCCGCTTCCACCACCTTTGCTTTCAAACACGCTGTCATTTTGTCTGCTTTCGAAAGCTATGCCACCAGCGCTTTTGTATGGATCACAGTCTTCTGCATCACTTTCGGTTCCACTTTCAAGAACATCATTGCCCATGAAGCTATCGCTACCATCGGCCAAGGATTTTCCGGACGCATGTGGTAGATTTTTTTTATGAAACATTAAACCGCTTTTCATTCGCGGATAATATTTTGGCATACTATTTTTTGTAGGATCCGAACCCAGCCTAGCCATATGGAGGAGCCCTTTACTGACGAACTGTCCAGTTTTGTGCAGATCATCGATCAAATTTTGGGCAAACAGTGCATCCTTCCTGGTAAAAAATGTAAACGCGTGACCAGGCATACCAGGATCTATTCGCCTAAGCCGACGAAGGTAATTTTTGGGTTCCAGAGGGTGATCAAAATTTATGAGATACATAACTTTATCTACTATGATGTCACGATCAGACATATCTGTGGTGATTAAGATGTTGCTCTTTCCAGTGTCAAAATCTTTCAGCATAAGAGTCCTATCTATTTTGTGCTTATCAGAGTGAATAGCCGAACAGTACTCTAAAAATGAAGTTATAAACTTTCTGACCTTGTCAACCCTTCTCTTAGTCGCAACAAATATTATAATCTTTCCTCGACGAAGTGGTTGTTGATCTTCGTAAATCCTTAAAAGAATTTCTTTCAATTTGGGCCCCTTATCAATCTCCATGCACACATTAACGTGCTGTTTTATTACACTGCTTTCTATTAGCTCAGTAGTAACACTTATTTCGATATGATCGCCAACAAATTCTTTGCGGAACACAGGCATTGTAGGCCCCAACATAAGAATCTGGCGATCTGGTCGAATTTGACCGAGAACCATCATAACCTGCACCCCCGAATTTAACATTCGATCGGGCTCGTTTAAAACAACAAATGTGCAACGCTTGAAATTGATATGGCCGTCTATTAGTAAGCTGGAGACATGTGATGGAGTACCAATGATTATATGAAAACCACGAGCCACATCTTGAATTTGTTTCTTCTTACTAATACCAGTAACCAGACACATGCAGCTAATGGAATCTCCAGAAGTATATTCTTCAACCTCTGCCTTGATTTTTTCAGCACTCTGGTTATTGGGGCACAATATTAATACAATAGACCCCTCGCCTGCCGTCGGTGGAGGTTGAGCACGAATATGTGTAATCGCTGGCAAAAGGTAGGCCAGTGTGATACCTTTGTCGTCATTGGCTAAACAAACGACGTTGTGACCCCTCATTGCTATCGGCCAAATCTGGGATTGGACTGGGGTGGGTTCCTTGTAATTCGTAAGAATCTTTTCCATGCAGAAGGTGGGAAAAGAAACTTCTTTGAAAGATGTAATTGGATTCGGGGCGATACCATTCACAATAATTCCTCTATCTTTACGATACATCTCCACTTTCTCAGTGGACATGTTTGATGCTTGAACATATTCTTCGTAAATGTCCTTCTTTATAGGTGGCAAATTTAACAAAGACCAATCAATCGGCAGAAGAGCTGCAGACAAAACAGATTTCAAGCTGGATAATTAAAGCATTGGTGGTGTGTACTCAGATAATTGTTTCTTACAGTTATTCCGACGTTCAATAGCCGCATGTATATTTTTCCTTCGCAATTGTTTCATCTCCTTTTTTAACTGCCTCTTATTTATTAATGCAGCGCCGGCTTGAAGATTGGCATTTATTTTCGCCTTTATTTTAGCCTGCATTTTGGCCTTACTTTTTTTACCCATTTTACGATATCTAATACAAACTTCTTGTCGATATATTTTTTAGTTTTCTTACAACAAAGAGTACTTTTATGGAATATGTATCTATACGAATTATGTTTATGTTTTTTTAGGCCGATTCAATGGATACACAACATTGAAACCAGAGACAATACTGAGACAACCAACTCTGACCGATTTCCCCTTACTTAGCCTACAAGCTATATTTTTATGGGGTGGCAAATGCTAAGTGCGCTTGTATTGTTACATAGAAATTCGTATTGACAAATGTCACGTAACTTCAAAAATTCCGTCTCACCAACACGCTCGCACCTTGCATATGCCACTTCCGCTGTGGGCAAAGTTGCTGACAGCGTTCATAGAATTTTATCCGTTAAATTTGAAACTATTCGTTACGTGTGCATAATATTTTTTTAAGGAATAAGTGGAGATTTTCTTAAAATATATATGAAAAATAAACAATGCAGATTGTTTGAAGTAAAATAGAAATGTATTGAGCAAATTTTCTTCAGTTTTACGCATTTACGCATGAAATCCAAGTTAATGATATTCAAAAGCAGAAAATACGTAACCATATTTGTCATAATAAGTTTCTTGAATATAGAACATCTCATTTAGCTAGTTTTATTAACCAAAGAAATCAAATTATTCGCCTTTTAAAAATATATAATTACTAACCAATGGCATTCAGTAATGTGAAAAGGTGGTATTCCCGAATTCTAGCACATTTCCCCACGGTTGTCGAGGTTGGCAGCATTTATTTTTGTATTTTTTGTATGTTTTTGCATATCACACGGATTCTTAATTGACACAACACCTATAGGAAAACAAAATGGCAAATTTGAAAAAAAAAACTGTGGGCCCAGTGGCAAGAGGATTGTGAGTTGGAGGTCTCAGTATCATTTGTCGCTGATCTCTGGCAGAGATGAAAGAATAAAAGAGATGGATATCTTTCGTACGTCTATCCCCACAAAACCCATTTGTTTACATTATTGTTTTTGTAATTTGAACCCCCGTCTGTGAATACGTGTGAGCTACAAAAAAGCATGTTGCTAATGGCCGGCCAATATTCCTTTTGCTTTTATGGGCATCGCGTTGTTCAATTGTTTTGTGTTTGGTATTAAACTTGTTTGGTTTTTGTTAACGCTTCGATTAAAATAAAAAAAATAGTGAAATATACATTTCGGAATAGCGAATTCTTGCATTAAATTTCAATTCATGAACTCACATAAATTAGAAAAGAAATGAGCATATGTGCGTGACTTCATGAATTTTTCGGGAAAACAGCTTGTAGGCAGCCGCCTTTCCACTGGAAAGATATATATCTCTGTATTCCATTATCTTTGCTCTTGCCGCTGGGCCGTTCAAGTATCTATCGGGATATCTCTGTATTCCATTATCTTTGGTAGGCAGCCGCCTTTCCAATGGAAAGTTATATATCTCAATTCCATTATCTTTACATTGGGACCACCAAAAATCTTTTTCAGATCTCAGATTTTATGCGGCTCATGGAACATGCAATGAAATTCATCTGCTTCTGTAAATGGATTAGTGCGTTATTTGACAACAATATCAGCTGTTCAAATTGCATTTGTTTTTGGTAAAATCAACTATGGAAATCGGCTTGAAAAATGTTTCCTCTGTTGTAGATACAAATGGAGTAGTTTTGGTGATTCATAGTTTCCAGATGATGAAGATAATAATTCCTACAAAACTATGTCCATTGCTGTTTATGTATTTCTTTATTTTGGTTTTCACGAAACTGCACATTTGTTTTAAAACAAAGTTCTTTAAATGACGTAAAACAGCAGTGCTGTATATGTGGTAGAATGTGTAAATCTGACTCAAAAAAAAAATTGATTTTTTTTCCGAATGGAACGCGAAGTGATTTAGATCAAAAAAAAGATTGATTTTTTGTCCCAATGGAAAACGACAACATTCTTCTTAGTACACCAATTTTTTTACATAGATAAGCAATATGGTCACATAGTGTAAGCTTATTGTCAACCATGATGCCGAGATATTTCAGTTTTTGCAGAATTTCAATTTGCACATTATCGACAACGACAGGGGGCACATGAGACAAGATATTATTAATAATGATACACTTAGTCTTAGCAGCATTTGGTATAAGCTGATTCATTTTTAACCATTTGCTTATAGCTCTAAAATCAGAATTTATATGTTCTATACATGTAACCAAGTCACTTCCACAGATATACAAAAGACCGTCGTCCGCAAAAAGCACTAACTTAGAAAGTACCACAACTTTTACCATATCGTTTACATATAACAGGAAACGAATAACACCAAGAATTGTTCCTTGCGGCAGACCTATGCTAACTGCTAACGGTGACGACACGTTATCATTAACCCTGGTTCTTTGTGTTCGCCCAGTGATAAACGATTTGAACCAGCTTAGTTCCGTGGATTTTATACCCATCTTCAGTAGTTTACTAATCAGTATTTCATGATACACCGTTTCAAAGAGTGATTGGTGGTGGACGGCCACTATATAAATTGGAATATACGCAGGAAGCAGTAGCATTTGTTGTCTACTTTACTTTCCTGATATCGATGCACCTATTCAATAAAACAGTTCTATTATAAATCCCACTAGCCAGTTTAGTGACTAAACGGTACAATATTTTAAACAGTATCGCAATCAATAAATTCATTCTACAGCGTATTTTTTTAATTGTAAACAGTATATAAGCAGTTTTCCTCCATTATAATTTAAACGTTTCTGCCGTAGGTGTCTATTGTAGGTATGATATTCATATAAACATATTACGTCCAATTGAAATAAATTTTAAAAGAATTAATGGGATCACCAATTAACACCATCTATACAAAACACACGGTCATTTATTCATTACCATCGAATTTATATTCTACGTCAGATGTCGGACTACACAATACCTATGAACAAATAGGTATGAAACTTTTGCTAAAATTGTATATGTAGTACATAATGCGCTGGTATTCTGTAATATTAAATGTAATATAATTATTTAATAATAACACATAATATATTGTTATATAAGTATTATATAATTATTATATATTCCAGTAATTCAATATAACATATCAATAAAGATTACTTAAAAAATAGTGTTAAGTTAGGTAGCGGAAAGAAAAAGAGACCATTCTTAACTAAAATTACCGTGATTGGCCCTTGTTTCTGAAAGATGTGCACAGTTTCAAAAAAATTTGCTAGATACCATACACGTATACACATAATTTAAAGCAAATATGTTTTTTACGTCAGTTTCCCAATATACCCACCCATTCATCTATGCGAAAATTCATTTCGGGGTACTAATTTATGTAAACCATTTTGAATAAACATCTGAATTCGATCGAAAGATCGCTAGCAAATGTTCTATATATAACGTATGAAAGACGTTTAAATGTTGTTATAAAGACAAATGTCGAGTATTTTTCGATGCATCCTAACATTGAGAGATTATTCTTCAGCTTCGCTTATAAAAATAGCGTTTAACTAGCCAATGTAACTTTTGCCAACATCATACTATAAGCGATGAATTGATATATGTGCTTTCTGGCAACATGAACAAAAATGTATATCAATTATACTTGTTTAGGTACGCAACGTTAGTTTGTATAGCAAACAAATACAAAAGTTCAGTGTTTAGAAAGAACCAATTCTATTTACTCGAAGAAGGAAATATTTGGAAAGCATTTACAGATTTATTTATAGCCTGAACTTTTTCCTCGATTTTCTTGATTGTATTCATTGTATTGACCGTTTAAGCTACTGTTACGCACGGCGTTAAAGCTGCGATTCAATTCATGACCTCCGCTATTCCTTTCGGGACTACCTATGTTTTCGGAGGGACTATCAGTTTTTCGACTGTTATTCATGTTGCTGTAGACACCCTTATTTGAAAAATGAAAATCACTTCTAATATTAAATGAATCATTACATCTCTTATTGAAACCGCCATCGTCTCTATTATAAAAACCGCCGTCACCTCTGCCACCGAAGCCGCCATCATCTCTGATTCCAAGGCCGTTATCGCCCCCAGCTCCAAAACAACCACTATCTCGGTTGTCAAAGCCGCCATCGCGTTTGCTTCCAAAGGCATCATACTCTCTAACACCTAGGCCAGCATCATCCCGAACCGCAAAGCCACAATTGTCTCTTATACTTAGTCCTCCATCGCCGCCGCCTCCGAATCCACCATCTCTCTGGCTATAATGGTCATCACCTCTGCCACCGAATGTACGACCACCTCCTCTCTGGCTGAACCCACCATCACCTCCGATGTTTAAACTTCCACCAGATCCCCCTCTACGCCCACAATCATCCCGAAAGTATTTCGACGAATAGTCGTTGGCTTTCCTGTTGAAATTGAAACCATCATCTTCGGGTCTGTTGGCAAGCTGCTCAGCGGTATCTTCCTCGTAAAGATTGTTTTTACTAGTTCGTGCGAATCCATCCATTTTATAAAAGCTATTTTCTGGACCAACTGGCGTTTTCAGACTGGTTTCACTATCTCGGTTGTAGAACCCAATATTTTGGTCGGTGTTGAGACCGCCAGTATCAGTGGAGGTACGGCGAACCCATTCATAGCCCCCAAAGCGCCTATCATCCACGGTACTAAGACTGTTGCTACTATTTGGGCTGTTGTAAAGATCAACTCCTCGACTGCTTATGCCTGGGTCATCCCCATTGCTGCTAAAGCCGGTTCCGGCGCTTGAGCTAAGGCCACCACCCTCACCACTGCCATTTCCTAAGCCGTTGTAGCCTCCACCACGAAGACGAGTGACATCTCCGCCGCTGTTAAAATCAGATACACCGCTGTAACTGCCTATAGCGCTACTCTTGTTACGAAATTTTGAGTTGCATTTATCTTTAACAATTGTAATATCGTCCTGAATGCTAGTTTTGTTGCCTGCATGGAGATCAACACTGTCAGATCTACCGCTGCTTCTGCTGCAAATCACAAGATGTTTCCTCAAAATCGCTTTATCATCTGTAGGCAAACTATCACAACAATCTCTCCATTTGCAACTGTTTTCCACACTTGTATTTGCCATTTCAACAATGTTGGATGTTGGCCAAGTCCGACTTTGAATTGTGGTTGGCTCCTTTTATTTCTGGTGATGACGTTGACGAATAGAATTGGATTCGGAGGGAGCTAGTCCTTTAACAGTAATTTCGTACTTCTTCAAGCGAATGGCTTAACGTTTGTTTGTGTTCTTTATAAAAGCTAAAATTCAAGTTAGACCAATCAATCGAAGCAAAAACTGTAAAAGATAGTTTTGAGAAATGTGTAAGCTACAATTACAGAGCACTTATATCTTACAGCCCATACGATGCTAATTAAACGCTTTCTCCGCCCTCGCTCATAGTTTCACTACCAGGAAGCTATGCCGAATATATTTTTATGGTAGAAAAATTCACTTTTTATTTACCCAACACAAATTTTGGTAGTATTTATATTTACTCGAATGATATATTTATATTGAAACTTTTTGTTTTTGTTCTTCTTACAAAAAAAGTATTTTGGGATTTTTCGGTAAGCGTTCGGAAAATAATGATATTTTTTAAATGTTCCCTCTGCGGGACTAAATAAATTTCCTTAAGGATGGGCACACATTAATACCAAATAAAAGGAAATAGAAATAGGAAAAAATGACTGCAGAATGCGATGAATGTTATTAATGCCCAAAACACATGTGCACCGAAACATGTCTCTATTTCTAAATTTGCTGCAAAATTCAAGCGTACCACAACACAAAAGAAAATAAATTGCAATTGCAAGTATTTGGCATCATCGGCAAATTTTGACATTTCCTGATCGTGTTTGTTTTTGTTTTGGATGCAAACACATAGGTAAGCTGCTTAGTCAATGAATGACATTAGCCATATTAGCCGATGCAAGGCATGTCAAATAATTTTCTGCACATCTGTTTAACTTGCAGCACTGCTTTCTGTGCTGCGTCCAGAATTTCTGCACATGTGTTTTGGGCATAAAGACGTAAGAATGAGATCGCATGTACCTCAAGTAGTGTCACGGTTAGTCCAAAATTATAGATACCCATATGTAAATGTAAAGTAGAAGTAAATTCCAGTGAACTATAGGTGTGATAATTTGTTGAGCTTCGATCTCAGCAAACGAAAGAAGGATTTTCAGCACGCAATTACAACAACTACTGTGAGCCTTCGAAGTGTCAAGTAGAGCGTAGTTGTTGTAATTGCGTACTGAAAATTCTACATTTTCTTGCTTCGCTGTGATCGAAGTTAAAAAAACAGTCCTATTGCTGGAATCATTTGAAAACTTATTTCCGAAAATATTCTAAAAAATGATATATGAAAGTGGTAATTATACTGCATCTATATCACGCAAGCAATTTTTGCACGAGACGGGACATAGAGATCCGTTTGTCCAAAAGTGCTCTGTATGTTGTACCCATAATCATTAAACGGAAATTAACACAAGTTCCGGCGATCGAAATTTCTGCAATCACTTGAATACATTTCCTTTATCCGACAAAAAATATGTGAATTAAAGCAACAACTCATCAATCAGTTAAACGAAAAAATTCGTACCATATAAATAAGATGCCCGATAAAAATATGCGAGTTACGTATTTCTTTGTATTAGGTAATGCTCTTCCTTTCAGTCAGTCGGCTATTTATATTTAGTATTGAGCATCATTTTTAATCTTTTGTGTTAGGAATGGGTGATGTAACAGAGACAGTATTATGATTTGTCTATGGTAATACATGCAGCTTTAAAGTCATGTACAATGTTTATTTCAGAGACATGTCTATGTTTAAATATTCTTTTTTAACAGACCCTTTTCCATATGGTTGAGTGTTATTCGTTTCACAAAAATTTCCCTCTATTTAAAAAAAAAAATCGTTCGCGTCATTGTTATTTGTCTCGTCACTCGTCAGCGTCTATGTTATGTTGGCAGTGGTGCTTTCCTTGTCATTCCAAGGTGTGGTAGCAGGATTAACCTATCTACCTACACATTCGATGAAAATCGAAAAATATCCTCTTCGTATTTACGAACGTACCCTAAACCCAGAGCAAGAGAGTAAACATAATTCTGCGTCTTCTCCAAATCGTATTTAACCGCACGAGGAAAACAGAGACAACACAATGTCACATTTCTCTAGAGCCACTCTCGAGTGTACGCATTTTATCAACCAACCAAAAAACCAGTCAGTTAGCAAGTAGGGATATTTTAGTTTTTCATTTATTTTTTTAATTTTGCCGTGTGAGATTCGTTGTCCCAGAGTTAAGTCGCGTGTGATTTTACACATTGAAAAATTCATCAAACCTATCATCTAACGACGTCAGGATTGGTTTATTTCTGGATTTATTAAATTTGTACCGAAAAAAGAACGCCGAACAAAGAAAAATAAAATGAGTGCTACAATCGCAGCCGCTGCTCCCTCAAATCCGCCACCGCAATTTCGCAAAGGAATTGTTAAGCAGGTAATTTATCCAATATGTACATTTTCCCTAAATTTACGGTAATTAGTATAAATTTTAACAATTTTTTATTCAAATTTCATTGAAAACTATGAAAATTTTCAAAATTTTATGTGAACATTTCTAAAGATGGGCGCTGGTGCCTAAGAAAAAAAACTTCCACGAAGCTGCCAACTTGGCATATTCAGACATAACCTAAAATATAATTTTCTTGACTGCTATAATTTTCCTGCTTATTTTGCGGCAGTGTGCCACTCCTCGTTGCTTTTCATTTGTTATAATTTATGAATTAAAATCGAATGTAGTGATAATTAGAGATTTTTCATTTTAAAAAAAGTATTTAGGCACAATTTTCAGCGTGACATATGGCAGGTAAAACCCACCCGGCTGTATGGTTGGAAGTTGGAACTCTCAAATGTCTGCATTTCAATTATTTATAGAAATCATTTAAAAAACACTACCCCGAGAGAGTAAAGAAGAACTAAAAAATCTCAATTCAGCATTTTATTAATCAAAATTGGAAGCAAATTCTTGTGCCACGCAGCGTTAGCTATCGCGTTGTTGATTTGCTTTTCATGTAACGTGTCATTGCTGCTGCTGGTGTTGATAAACTTTCTACGATACTCGTTTCATCCGTTGGGCATTTTTTTCGGCATTCGTGATAATTTTCAATGAAATTCAGCAACAAATCGATTTAGGTTGTCTGATAAATACGTCGCTGCGTGTCATTGAGCGAACTTTGGCCATAGTTAAGGTTAGCATATCCCTTTTTGTACCTAGCTACCTGCCTATAAAATAAAATGAAATGTGTTTGCAGAGGGTTTCTTTGAAGTGCAATTGAGTCAGTTCGTGTTTAACTGCTGCTCCTCATTGTTATTATACAAAACCTGTTGGACAAGTTTTTGGTGCAAGATGTGGTGAAGACGTACCTTCATTTTTACCATCATCACTGCTGCTCTGGTGATAGTTGTATGCCACATCGTTAGTTTGTCGAACATTTGAAAAAATGAGGCATTTTGTTGACGTCGTCGTTTCTTTGTTTGTGCTACTCATTGCATGGGGCTTTATGTATCTAATACATACATTTGCAATCAATTAAGGAAATTATTCCTTGTAACAAAATGGCTTCTTTGTGTTTTTGTTTTTGTGGGCGAGGATAATCAATGGCTAGCAGACAAAATGTAATTTGATAACAACTCGTATGTGCTCCGTCCCCAGCTCACAAATAACCTGTCATTCATTCCACGGCTGCGTGTTTGTTTGCTAAACCAAAATCGATTTAGCTATGTGTACTTGCCTATACTTTGATTTTTCAACATCTACAACAATTAATAAATATTTGAATAGTCATTAAAACATTGCTAAGAAGATTGATTACCATAAACAGCACGCCACTTTGATTGGCTTTAGAAAAATGTTACATATGGGTTAACAAATTTAACTCCAGCTGTTACAATTTTTTTTATTGTTTTGTAGCTACATGAACTGCAGATAGTAAACAAAAACTTTAAAATGCGTATATAGTACGGTAGCTAAGATTCTTATATGCAGTTTGCATAATTATCTAAGAGTCGAAACAAAACCTTCAATACATTAACAATAATATAAACATTTAGAAGAGAATTTAAGCTTATTTATTGTTTCCTGCTTTTGCTTTGGCCCGATTGTATATATATTATATATATGTTATATCAGCTAAGAATTAATTTTCGGCAGAACTGTCTTTCCATCGGTTTTATGTGGTAATTATATTAGTCTTCAAACGCAGACCTTAGTTGATCAGATAACGTTACAATCCAAGTGAAATTCGTTTATTTTTCTCAGCTTATTCGTTTTGCTCTCATGATAAAAAAGACTGCTTTTTACTCGTGTTGTCTGCTGCTACACCTAGTCGAATACCAGCCGCCTGCTGCTGTTTGCGCTCCTGTAGCTTACACATTAACAAATCTTTTTGTCCGGATCGTAGCTTGTTCCCTTCTTATGGACTTACTCTAGATATCTTCAAAAAGCCCCATTTTATGAAGGACCAGAATTACTCTAGCACCAGGCCTATGCCAATGGTTTAACTTACTGATGAATTGTAATTGTGCTTAGCCAGTGTTTTGATTGTGGTCTCTTCAAGACTAATAGTCCATTAGTCAGTCGCTTTTATATGATACTTGACCAGCCTATAGAATCCGTCGCGTCAACGGATCCGTCAATATTAATGTATCCGACGGAACGAGCAGTCCAGTGATGGGACTTCTACCACTTCAGTGATATTTCTACCACTTTTTACACTTTCGGAAATTCTACCAACCTGAACTCGAAATCTACCACCTTTTACTCATCGCCTTACTTTTACCCATACACACTCAGTTTTCAGTATATTCCTCTGTGCTATATGTTTTGACCTTTTGTGTTAAATGATGAGTTGAACTATGGCGATTTTTCTGTAGTTCTTTTTTATATTGACGCGTTTACCTCAAAAACTTTTCATTTTTAAATTATATCAATTATAAAAGTTGAAAATGCGTAAATTCTTGGTTCTTACAACAAGTAAAATGTAAGTTTTTTTTTTTTAATCGTGCTTTCTTGAATTGCTTTCATTATTGTAGTGCAACTGCTCCCTCTACATCAGCATCTTCTTATGTGCCGGATGTTGTTTTCTACCACAGTCCATCACTAGAGCAGTCGGATAGAATCCGTCGCCTACGGTGACAGCCAGTGTTTAAGTACTCTGTCCTCAAATTTCCCACGAAACGTTATAATTTTTACATTGATAGGTACTTTTTTGTGAAAAACTATTATTTTTAAAAGTAAAATTTATATATAACGGAAATAAAATGGCATTAAATTACCTTTGGTATAAAAATCGCAGTTTTTTAATATTAGGTATACAATGATCACCTTTTTGTACTAGAAAATTTTGCTAAAATGCGATTTACATAAGCTTCTTTTATGTACATTCAGTGCCTTAATGATCATGGTGTAATGTAGACACCAATTTTGATGAAAATTTGTAGTTTTAATGTTTCTTGCTTCTTACTCTTTCCTATGAAAGCCTTTTCGGACATTGAAATTCCCACAAAAAGAAAGATATCCCACGATATAAGAAAACTGGTGATATTACTGGTGCGCTGCTTATGGGTCAGCTATCAGCTGCCATAAGGTGCTGTGTAATCTATCAACCTGTCAGTCCAATACGTTGCCGCAACGGATTCTATGGGTTGGGGCCCTTTACACTTGATAAACTGTCTCCACATTCTTAGAATTAGTTTTTTTTATCGTCAAGACCATGCCACCACGGAGCGTTCTCTTCATCATAGCAACGCGCACTTAGGTAGTCGTAGCTATCTGTTTGTTCTTATCATCGAAAACAGCCCTCTAGCTAGCTGATACCTATGTCTCAACAATTTAAGTTCTAAATAATCCATACAACTAATATTTTGCATCCCAGATCGTTTAAGGATGTCAACTAACCCCATCAGTTTGACCCTTAGATTGCTCCTGCAAATAACAATCCGAGAAACAAACTCGGCTACTCAATGTACGAAATGTTTATTAAAACAGTTGTTGTTCCCCTTAACAACGCATAAAATGAAAACTTGGCACAAAAATTGCCAAAAGAAGTTGGTTATGGGCCCCTCCCCCATTTTAACCGAAGAAAATTGTTACTTCTCGCTTTTTCTCATTCAAAATTCATATTACAAAGTTTAAGAGAATTGCGAACAACTCGCCACATTATTAAAGCCAAGGGCCGTTCTGTTCACAGATGATTAAAGCCGTGGTTAGGTTACGATAGATTTTGGTTAACCCATGATAATAAATCCGTGATAACCAATAAGTGTTTGTTGAGCGTTTTTTCAAGTTGGTCATCTAAACCGTCTGAAGAAGTCGATATCGTCCCATTTATTGAAATGGTATAATCTTCCATACATATTCTATGGACGCCTTTCAACAAATGAATTAAATTTGCAAATAAAGTAATATGTACCTACTGAATATAATGTTAAATACAAAGAATAAAAAGAAAACTCCATTTTGCGTTCAATATTTATATTTTTATTTAAGCACACACCTTTTGCACAGAAAGCTGTTGTGTGTCAAAATGATAAAAATTTGAACAAACAAAATTCCACAATATTATTGTTTAAATAGAGTTAACCGCCCAAATCAGGCGATTATAGATTTCTCAGGTTAACTAACCAAACCATGGATTCTCGGGTTAATAGTTTGCTGAACAAACTCATTAAATGGTTACCCGCTGAGTTAACCGATAATTGATAATATTGTGGCGGTGCAGCAGATTCTTAAGAAGTTTCTTATTCCTTCCAAGCAATTTAATGCGACAAACCAAAAGTGTTCTTTCTTTTCTATATTTCAATGTTAACTCTGAAATTCCATGTCAATTCCTAACACGTTATTCCTGACATACCTACGTCGAATTAATAGTTGATTTGCGTTACGACAAACATTTCATGTGCCTTGACTGCTACCTAAACTTTGAGTCCTGTTTTCTAGATTTGCAATGGAAGACTACGTAAGTCTGCAGATTAGCATCAACAAAAAAAAAAAACCTTTAAAGGAATATCATCGCATGTTAATTACATAAACAACATCTATCAACGACTCGAGGGCCTGTCTCTATTTTTTTTTTAAATATTTCAGTCATATTCTCTGAAAACTTTCACAAAAATGAAGGGAAACCCATGCCGATAAAAAAATGTCAGCGTCACCTCTCTTTCTAGTTTTATAAACAATATCAAGAAATTATTAAATCAAAACACGAAAACAATTTATGGGTCAGTTGTGGGAATGGTCGTCGAGCTCGTAACTTAATCCCCTTGTTTTAACATATTAACGTCCATCGCCAGATGAGAATTGCAGCCAGTTTATTTGGTGGCACAGGTACAGGTATAAATAGAATTCACGTTCCCAGCACTCCAAGCAGTTGTTGTTATTTTCGGTTGCCACTACTGTACACTATACATAGGTACATCCCAAAAAACGATAGTATCTTGCCACGTTTTTCATCTTCATTGCACAAAATATTAATTTCGATCATTGATTTACGGATGCATGCAAGTTTCTCTCTCGCTTTGAATTTGTTATTCACTTTTAATTTGTTGATAAGATAAAGTCACCAACGGCTATAGCAACGAGTGTGGTTGTTTTTCCAATTCATTTTCATGCGGCCGGTACACATTTTGTTTGTTAAGCGGGCGCGGAAAAAGAGGTGTGGCGTCGCAGTCAACAGCAGCAGTAGCGGATGAGTGTCAGTCACCTTAGCAGACAGTGTTCTTTACTGTTACGAATAAGACAGAGTTGGCAGTGTAGAAAGCAAGTGGGAACTGATCTGATACTAAGGAGATAACTTTAAAATTGAGTTTATGGTAAAATTGGGATAGTATTGTAAAAAAAGTCGCGCAATAATTACATATTATGTAAAACGACACACATTCGTTTAAATAATTGGCGACTTTCTTTTTACAAGTCAATCTTATAGAACGTCTACCCTTCTTTCTCTCAAATACTGTGGAAATCATTTTACACTTTTGTTATAACATTACGTAATTTCAATGTCGGGCAAACGAATAGGTATAAAGCCCTCTTCTTTATATTCGATTACATATACCTATGTAGTACCAACAAGAATTTCTGCTGTTATCGGATTTCAGTTGACATTGACCATGGGGACGCTGTTAGTGTGCTGGGGTACTGAACCATGGGTAATAGGCGCAGGTGCAAATCCCGGAAGCCGAAAAACACAGTTCCCACTGCTCGTTAAGATTTGATTTATGGGTGAACCTAATTTGATTATTTTTCATCTAAACCCATTCACATAAGGAAATGGTGTTTTTAATACCTAGCTGTAGAATTTGAATAACAAAAAGCTCAACAAATGACACTAATAAACAAATTAAGTTTAAAATCGTTGACCGCTTTCGAACTGCTGACATTATTGGCTTATAAGAACCAATGATTACAAACAAGTTCATTTTATCGTATCGCATTTTTATGTTATTCCTACGAAAATTTTAAAAATCGAATATGTATTTAATTTTAGTTCAAATTCACATTTTCTGTTTTCTCCACCCATTTTTCAACATAAATTCTAGTAGTAGTATATCGCTTGCAGAGTCTCAATCTCAAAATTGTATCTATATTATTGTTAGATTTTTTAAAACTATAAATACTGGGATATTTACGATATCGGCATCATAAAGTACTGACGCCATTGCTTCTCTCGTAGATCATTAGAGCGAGATAACAACATTGTGACTTCTAGTTTGACACTTCCTACAGAACCACGTGCAACGTGGTCTGTCACTATCACTTTTCACTTTTGCTAACCTCACAACTTTAATTTTGAATAGTCGTCATTTGGTCTGGTTATTTTCTACATTACGGTGAATATTATATTATATTATTTTATTCAACCGTTCTTATATTAGTACCCAATAAAATAGTTTAAATACGGGTTTTTTGTTGCAATTGCAGGTTCTTTCCGGCGATACGGTTATCATTCGTGCAGCTAAAGGTGCCCCACCACCAGAGAAGCAAGTTACCTTCTCCCATGTGTTGGCCCCAAAACTCGCAAGAAGGCCTGGAGCCGGAGGGTAAGTTCCTTTAAACATTTTAACATGGATATAAGTGTAATAATGGTGTTTTTTTTTTTCAATTGTAGTGATGAAACCAGAGACGAGCCATGGGCATGGGAGTCGCGTGAATTCCTCCGCAAGAAACTGATTGGCGAAGAAGTGGGCTTTACCTTCGAAAAGGCGCCAAATACTACTCGCGAATACGGTAATGTTTGGTTGCTTAAAGACCAAGAAGCTGGCGAGAACATTGTCGAGACAATGGTGCACGAAGGTTTGGTGGGTGTACGCCGTGAGGGTCGTCAAACACCTGAATTGCAGCGTCTCATCGAACTCGAAGACAATGCCAAGTCGGCTGGTCGCGGCAAATGGAGCCATAGTCCCATTTCCGATCATGTGAGGCAAATTAAATGGACTCAAGAGAATCCCGCTCATATTGTCGACTTGTACGGTGGCAAGCCTGTGAAGGCCATCATCGAACACGTTCGTGATGGATCGACTATCCGCGCTTTCCTGCTGCCTGAATTCCACTACATCACCTTGATGATTTCCGGCATCCGTTGTCCGGGTGTGAAACTTGACGCTGAGGGTAAGCCTGATTTGAGTGTAAAGATACCATTTGCCGATGAAGCCCGCTACTTTGTGGAATCGCGTCTGCTGCAGCGTGAAGTTGAGATTCGCCTGGAATCGGTGAATAACTCGAACTTCATTGGAACCATCCTCTACCCAAAGGGCAACATTGCCGAGGCGTTGCTGAGGGAAGGTCTGGCTAAGTGTGTTGACTGGAGTATGGCCGTTATGAAGGGTGGTAAGTACACTCATGTTTAATATTTAACTTCGTGAAGACAGTACGATCTAGTTGTCGAACGCCATATGTATGGTTTGATGACTTTGAATAAACTGCCAAGAGAAACTACGCAATGGTTGTATAGTGCATGCAGCAATTGCAGGTGCATAATATTGCCCTTGATACACACTCGATAATTTAATACATAGTAAAATGTGTAATTGAAGAAGTTTATGGTTTGAGATTGGATGTTTTTCTAATGCAAAATTAATTGCATATGGATCTGTATTAAACAGGGACTCGTCCAAAAAAAATGTTCTTTCATTAAGATTTCGCTTGTCAACAGACAACAATTGAATTTCGTGAGGTTAACTAATTATTTTCTTGAGAAACTGATTGATTTCTATGCTCTATACGTCACTGCATTTTTTTCGATCATGTATGCGGTGTTTGTTTGCAATCAACGCATTCGCTACAAATATAGAAAGTGAATCTATAATCGTTCTTTTTTTCAAAGTATGAAATAAAATGGGTCAATGTGTTACTTCTGCTGGAACACAATCCTTTGCGTGTTGGCAATAATAAAAAACAGTGCCATGTCATTAGATTTCTGACACGTACATTTGCCATTGAGCTCTTTAATATCAATTTTATGGTTACAGAAATGAAAGGAACATATCGGTCTTTAAATTACCGTCTGAGAAATTCACAACGTTTCGTTTTGTCTCCAAGAGGCATTTAATGGATCCAACTAATTGTTTAATTAAAGCATTGGCACCACAAGATCAAAAATATGCAGTCAAATTCGAAAACTTAGAATTAAAAACAATTTCTTTGATTTTCTACGAAGATTGCTAGATCAACGACGGATTCCAAATTGTACATGCTATTATGTTGCGTGCGCATAATTTCACCCCGTCTACAATAAGTATAGCAACTAAAAGTCTACTTAGAACTTTCATCGCGAAAGTACAAATACAGTCGAAACTCGATTAACGATTTATAAAAAAAACCTCTAAATTTGATGACACTTCATTTCTTTACCCTTTAAAAACAAATATTAATGTCATCAATAAACACAAAATTTCATTTTAGATAAATCAATTTAACGATAGAAAAAACTACATGCATACATACAAAATGGAAATGTTTTTGTTTCTTTTAAGGATAATGAGAGTATATGCCGGTTAGTAGAGTTACTAATGGGAAATTAATTGAAAATAAATTTGCAAAAAAAATGCCGGTTAAAAGAATCCCGGATAATCGAGTATCGACTGTATATGTATTTTGTAGGCTGTGGATGAGGCCACATTTTTCATTCCAACGTGCTGTGTATCGTATATAATCTGTGTTAGAATAAAATGTTTGTCTTTAAAATTAAAGTCGAGATCGAGACACAACTTTTTTTCCTTAACACATAGCTGTCGAGCTTTGGACAAAGTGTTGACAGTTGACACATATCGACAGTGACAAACATATTTATAAATTATAATAATAAACACTGCAATTTAATTCAAAATCAAAGAAGTAAAACTGTTCTTTGATTTTCTACGAATATTGCTAAATAAACGACGGATTCCAAATTGTACATGCTATCATATTGTGTGCGCATAATTTCACCCCGTCTACAGAACTTCCAAAACTCTGGAGGTGTCTAGTCAGAATTTTTTCCATTAAAAAAAAAAAAAAAAACGTTCCGTACAGTCCGTTATGAAAATTTCAATTGGGCAGTGCGCGGTATTTTTGTTGGCAGTCAAAGTTTGCTTCTACATAATGCACGCTGTCTTGTAACCCGTAGGTAAAGTCTTTGTCTATTTTGGATGAAATTACGAGAAAAATACGCCATATTAGCTATAATACCGCGTGACAAAATGTAACACGAAGTTACTTTATTTCTTCAGTCAAAGAGTAAACTTTGGGCAGTGTTTTGACACACATAGAAGTAATTAACATATTTGTTATTAAGAGTAGTATGCAATCTAATTCAAAATCTTAGAAGTACAAATATGTTCTTTGATTTCCTACGAAGATTGCTAAATTAACGACGGATTCCAAATTGTGCATTCTATCATATTGCTTGCGCATGATTTCACCCCGTCTACACAATAGTTATAAAGAGGGTTTTAATTTAATAATGCCAAAATGTACTGGCAGTGATACCTCTCTCTGCGACAAATGAAACATTTCCACCAACATTTTTTTCAAAATGAGATTCAGCTGCAATCGGCTGTTTTTCTTTTGGGTTGGTATTGATGAACTCACAATAGTGCCGTACTATATTAAACAAATCATTCGAGAACACAAATGCATCAGTCGTAGCATTTGATAAGCATTCGCTTTTAAAGCACATATGCCTTCCACAAACTTTTATGTACTTTCAATTTACTTCAGCGCTGAATATCTGATATCGAACGAAAAACAACCACGACGATATCTGAACCACGGCGCTAAAGAATCTGCCGGATGATAAGATGATAATGCCCCCTTAATGCAGGCGTCAAGCATCGTTTCAATCCGTCCACAATTCAATGCCCCATACCTGTTTATCAATTAGAAAGGAGGCTTAAAAAAAATTAATATAAACAAATTTCTTCATTTCTATTTTAAGGTGCCGACAAACTTCGAGCTGCCGAACGTCAAGCCAAGGAGAACAAGGCCCGATTATGGAAGGACTACCAGTCAAAGGCGCCTGCATTTAACTCAAAGGAGAAAGACTTTACGGGCACCGTTGTAGAGGTGTTCAATGGTGACGCGATCAATGTTAAATTGCCCAGTGGACATGTGAAGAAGGTATTTTTGTCTAGTATCCGGCCACCTCGTGACACTGCTCGTGGTGGTATTGAGGGGGGTGATGGTGAGGGTAAGGCCCCACCGCGTAGCAAAAACTACCGTCCACTCTATGAGATTCCATTCATGTTCGAAGCTCGTGAATTCCTGCGTAAGAAACTGATCAACCATAAGGTTCAGTGCAACCTTGATTATATTTCGCCGGCGCGTGACAACTTCCCTGAAAAGTACTGTTATACCGTGACAATCGGGGGTCAGAACATCGCTGAGGCTATGGTCAGCAAGGGTTTAGCTACCGTAGTGCGTTATCGTCAGGATGACGATCAACGTTCTTCGCACTACGACGAACTCTTTAGCGCTGAAGCTCAGGCGATTAAGGGTCAGAAGGGTATGCACGGCAAGAAGGACAACGCTGTGCTGCGCATTAATGACCTCACCACTGAACATTCCCGTATCAAACAGCAATACCTGCCATCGTGGCAACGTGCCTTGCGTACCGAAGGTATCGTTGAATTCGTTGCGAGTGGATCGCGTCTGCGCATTTACGTCCCCAAGGACAGTTGCCTGGTGACTTTCCTGCTGGCGGGCATCTCTTGCCCACGTTCATCAAGGCCCTCATTGAATGGAGTCCCGGCCCAGGAGGGAGAACCCTACGGCGATGAAGCGCTGACCTTCACCCGCGACCGAATTTTGCAGCGTGATGTAAGCCTGCATATTGAGACTACCGATAAGGCCGGCAGCAGTGTCATCGGTTGGCTATGGACCGAGAGCAATGTCAACTTATCGGTTGCACTCGTTGAAGAGGGTCTGGCTGAGGTTCACTTCAGCGCCGAGAAGTCCGAGTACTACCGTTCGTTGAAATCGGCTGAGGATCGCGCCAAGGCATCTAAGAGGAACATCTGGGCCAACTATGTCGAGGAAGTTGTTGAGGAGAAGAAACCAGAAGAGGACAAGGAGGAGAAGGTTGTTGAGCGAAAGGTCAACTACGAGACTGTTATTGTCACTGAGATTACTCCTGATCTGACGTTCTTCGTGCAGAAAGTTGATGCTGCTTCCAAGTTGGACAATTTGATGTCCAAGCTTCGTACTGAATTCGAATCGAATCCACCAATTGCCGGCACCTACACACCAAGGCGCAATGATGTGTGTGCTGCCCAATTCAGCCTCGACAACGAGTGGTACAGGGCTAAGGTAGAACGCATCCAGAATGGCACCGCTACCGTCTGCTACATCGATTACGGAAATAAGGAGGTAAGCAACATTTTACTCGCAGTTTTTTGTTTGAGAGTACGCAAGCTCCTTAGATCTGTTTCCGTCTTAAAGGAAATACATGAGTCATAAGTTTGCTAGATTAATTCCCTCAAGGAACAATGTTTCAAAGAAGTTGGCTTTTCGATTGGCCAATTCTTGTCGTGAGAATAAACCTCGATTGTCGGGCCTTTGGGCGATCGTGCTTCGTAACAGCCGGTCACCACGTTCGTTGTGCGGACGAAACAGCGGCAATATTTTTTTGTCACTATGCTTCAGAAACCAGTGGACACCGGTGATTAAAGGCTCGCTGTTGTGCGATTGACAATTGAGGGGTCAAATTAGAGAAACTGGCGACATGGTTCAGAGGAACACCATCTTCTTTCAACTATTGTTTTTTGTATTTTTTGTTGTCTTACTTATTTCTTTTTGTTTTCAATAGAATGTGCCTTTCACACGCCTGGCTAACTTGCCCAACGGATTCTCGGAAAAGCCCTACGCCGTCGAGTACGCTCTCGCTTTGGTTCAACTGCCATCGGATGCGGACGACAAGGACGAAGCTCTGCGTTGTTTCGCCCAAGACGTACTCAACCGCAAGGTTCAACTCAACATTGAGTTACGACCAGCAACCGGTCTACCGTTAGCCACTCTCCATGATCCAGCCACTAACGCTGACATTGGCAAGGGTCTGGTTGCCGATGGCCTTCTCATCGCCGACAAGAGGCGTGAACGAAAACTCAAGGATCTGGTAGAACAATACCAGCAAGCGCAACAAACCGCCTTGGCAGCTCACTTGGCAATCTGGAAGTACGGTGACATCACCCAGGATGATGCGCCTGAATTCAGCCGCTAGAAGGAGAACATGATTCTTCTTGTTTGTCTGCCACAACACACCCGCCCTTCAATCTAACAACAACAAGAACTGTTATTATAACAACAGAAACACAAGAGAGAACGATTATATAATTGAGAAAAAATTATTGAAAAACAAAGAAAATCATCAAAATGAAAGAAGTTATCTTCGAAAAAGCTTCCAATAAATAAAGAAAAAAAACAAATTATGATTTTTTTTTAATAATCTTTCTTTTTATTCACACATATTTTTTTTACACACACGTAGTGCCGATGCCAGATATGACGAGTTGATGTAATTCATTCTAACAAAAGCAATAGAGGAACTGACTCAAGATATAATGTAAATTTTTTGTTTGTTTCGGTTTAAAGTGAAGTCGTTCCCGTAAAAATGACGTACAGAGAAAACTAAAACACCAATTAAAAGAAATGTTTACATAAATGTTCTAGTTGAAATTAAAATCAAAAATAGCATTTACAATTTTAAAAACCAGACAAACACTTGTAAATCTAAATCCATGCAAAAGAGAAACAATTAAATATATGAGATGCAATTAAAATTAAAAAAAACTCAAATCGACGCATTCAAAACAATGAAGAATCGTGCGTTTTTATTTTGATTAGTGTAATTGGACAGTATGCAAACGTTTTCGTTGGAAAAACGGTTCACTGCTGCACTTAGTCAAGGTAGACGTGGTGCAAGTGCAGACGTTTATTATGCTCATATACTGCAGCGGTCAGAAAACAACGTTTTACAGGCAGAAGTAAGAATGATTAAAAAAGCCCTTGTTAACTCGGTATCCTGCTAAGAAGAGCAAGGCTAGACAAATATATATGTAGGTACTACGAGTCGCTTGTTCGATACCAATGGTACTGCACGAAGGGCCAACGTTGAACTGAGAAAAAAACAATGCTATGTAAACTGCATGTAAACCAGATTCAACGTTTCAGAGTTTTCATGCTGTTACAAGCATTACAAGCAATCAAATATTCTAATTTAATTATTTATTTGCCATCTCAATGTATTTACTATAAACAGTCTTTGAATACATAATAAACTATCTCATCTTATTCTAATAACTTCTTGACTTCGGGTTCACGCATTTTTGGAGTTCTTCTTTTTTTTCTCGAGCAATTCTAATTTTTTTATTAACTCGTCGACATTGATGTCTTCGGGAATGTTGAACGTTTTCTAAAATATATTATTTTTAGCCATTTGTTGAAGGAACACAAACCAAACTCAAAGCTCACCTGTCTCTCAACGAGATCCTGTATTTTCTTCTCTATCGAAATTTTATTATTTTCCATTTCTGCGTCGGACATAAGGCGTTTATTCACTGTTCTTGTGAAACTGATAGGAATAAAATATATTAAGTAGAACAGACATATATACCAATCGTTTTACAAACGTTTGCAATTGATCCAGTTCCATAGTCTCTGCTGCAATTTGCTCCTCGAGGTTGCGAATATCGTTTTCAATTCTCGCTACGCTCAGGCGGCGATCAATTTGTTCTTTTTTTCTCGTAAAATAGAACTCTTGAAGGTAATTCGGTCCGAGATCATGTAATTTTGTAGTTATTTTAAAGTGTATGCATTCGTTGAGCTTGCTCATGCATTCGTCGGGTAAATCACAGAGTTCAACGCCAAACATCTTAAGTTGTCGTTCATATTCCTCGCCTGATAAAAAGCAAAATAGCTCATGGGTCATTTATTAAATAAATAAATTATAAACATCGGAATTGGTCGAGAAAAAATAAACTCAAGGTTCTTGTATTGTTCGATTAACTTACGCAACTTTTTCAATGCACTGACTTCCTTATATGTGTGTAGATTATCTGCAACAACTCAGAAATTTAAGAACTGTATTTATTTAAAGCAAAATTTATAACAAAAAAATTTACCCATTTCTGTTGAAACTTGTTTGAATTTCTAATTTGAAATGTCAATAAGTTGTCAGTGAACACCGAAGCATTTGCGGATTTGCTGTCAATTTGCTTATCATAAATGGTTCTAATATTCGATATGTTTCAGTGGTGACATCTACTGCCGAGCACAATAAATGGGTATGTTGTTAGATTATTAGGTAAGTATACTCAAATTGATCTTAAATGTTCGGCAGATTCTCATTGGCTTTTTTTACGCTTATTAGGGAAACAAATAAGTACAAATTAGGATTTTTAAGAAAAATTACAAAATTTAAGCCTTATAAAATTGAAAGGTTTCACAAATTTCATATGCATAAAAGTACAGCCCTTTGGGCGATGAAAAACAATCATTTTCAATACGTACATTTGACATATCTGTGCGTGTTAATCATTTTTTCAAAGAGGGTTTGGTTGCAAGTGTGAGCTGTCCAATCTTAAGTAAACAGATATTTTATTATCTTTGCGACGACTCTCAAGAAAGTCTTGGAAATATCCTAAACATTATATCAGACCGTTAAAAAAAACCATCTTGTTCAACTTTTTCCGGTTGTAATTGCATTGGTCAAATTTTAATTAATTTTGTAGTTGCATTTGGTTTCTGTATCTTATTTTTTTTACATAATTTTTCCTTAATTTTAGTCTCCTTTTTCATTTGTATTATTCTACTTATTTCAATTTCAAATTTTTCATGCCATAGATGTTTTCCTTTCTGACTTAAGCATTGAAGTCCCCGAGCACAACTTTGACATCGTACTCCGGACAGGCTCCGTAGGCTCCATCCAGGAGGTCATAAAACTCTTGATAGAGTCTTCAGTCTTCAGCCTCGTCGGTAGGGGCGTGTGCACATATTAGGGTTATATTTTGGAAAGTAGCTTTGATGCGGATCACAGCTGGGCGATCACTTATCGGCTTGAAGTCAATAACTTTTGTCCTAAGCCGATAACCCACGACGAATCCGCATCCTAATACATTGTTACAGTCACCCGCGTCTTCTCAGGCTAGTCCTGAAAATTAAATACACCATAATGCTTGTTCAAATTTACAACCAAAAAAAAAATGTCTTAATTAATAAAGAAAAATATAAAAATAATTTTTACCCCTGCAATTTTGTCCATGCGTGTTGTTTCTAGTTGTATTTTTTTTTTGTTTGTTGACATTTTGAAATGTCAAAATGAATCAATATGTTGAACCGATTTAGTTCAGGTTGAGGGATCTTTTTCGCTCGCGAGTGTCGAACGAGTGCAGACGTGTTTGCTCCGTGCCTATTTCGAGTTGATACGTAATACCTAATATTTTATTTTTTGTGTTAAAACTGAGTATTGATGGGGGATGACAATCGCCCGCATCTATTGGTACCAAAGGTACCCCCTGATAAACAATCTTTCTATGAGAAAATTAAACTTCCGTCCCATTTATTGAGTGAAATGGATAAAAAAAAAAATAATTGAAACAGTTACCAGTGACTGGAACTCAGACGACGCTGACACAGCTAACGATGGTAGTGGAAAAGAGGTGGATATAGATCCAAATTCAGCATTGAGTGGTGTGAGTGCAACAAATTACAGTAGTGGCAGACAGAGTCTGCCTCTGAGTAACTGCGTCTTAATCGGGCACGCGCATAATATTACAACTGTTGCTGGACAAACTAAATCCCAGCCGGGCATAGAAAAAGTTCTTGATAACCTGCTTTCAAAAGATAAGGACAAGTTTTCTGCAGTGATGGTCCGAAAAAGACGCCAGCATGAACCGATTGTGGTGACAAAAAGAGTGGCAAGGGAAGTCGTCAACACACACAACCGCTTTCACCCTTTGGCTGAAACGGATGATGAAATTAACCAAGCGAGCCCAAGTGGCACAAACCTCAACATCAACCAAGCGAGTTCAAGTGGCATAAAAACCAACAGTGGTGGAAGTGGCAACAATCCTGGAAGCTCCACCAATAACATAAGAAGTAGCGACAACGACAGTCATACAAACTCTAGTGGAATACCATCATCCAGCTCTGAGCCCTGGTGTCCTCCCATCTTCACAAAAGGAGTCTCGGCTAAAACTATTATGGACTTTATGAGTAAGAGTAACTACAATTTAAGTAACGTAAAATTTATCGCTAATGGTTTTGGTAAATTAAAAATTATTGTAAAGGATGTGGAACTACATAGCCTCTTCATAAAAAAGTTTAAAGAGCACGGCATAGATGCCTACTCTTTCACTCCTAAACAGTTTAAAAAATATAACACCATTCTTAAGGGTATCTCTAGCGATACAAAAAGAAATTCTAACTTTGGACCCCTCGTTGAAGGTCACTGTAAACAAATTTGAGACCAAATGGTCTAAATTAAATGAAATCCCACTCGACCTATTTCTATGTGTCGCGGAGGATAGGGAAAGTTTTATTAAACTCAAACAGTTCAAATCTCTCCTGAGACACCGAATCACATGGGATTCCATTAGAAACTCGGGCACCAAACAGTGCTACCGGTGCCAAAGATTCGGCCATATGGCTAACTACTGTAGCTTCGCTGTAAGATGCGTTAAATGTCTTAAAGACCATGACACTGGAGCATGTGAACTTAGTCAAAAAACAGAAACATCAGTGGCATCTTGTGTCAATTGTCAATCGGAGGGTCATCCCGCGAGTTTCAGAGGCTGCCCAAACAGAGTTGCGTTCCTTAAAAAAAAAAAGAAGCTTTAGCTGAAGCTAAAAACAACAGACCCTCATTTCACGGCCCAATCGCAAACTTGGCCAACAGCTACCAAGAAAACGGCTTGTCTTTCGCGGGCACCGTGAGAGGACACAAAAGAGATACTAACTTTCAAGAAACCCCCTCTTTCCCTCCTGAACTTCCTAAAAATGACATTTCAGATTTTATGAACGAATCTAATAGGCTATTTGGCTTGCCGATAACTAGCCTAATTTCAAAAATCAGAGGCTTCTGGCCTAATTATAAAAAAATGAATGAATCCCAAAAACCAGGTGCTTACCTGTGCTTTATTGCATCTCTCTCCCCCTCTTCAACATGAATCTGAACTTTATCAGCTCCAACGTTAACTCCCTATCCAAAGAAAAACAAATTGAAATTGATCTCTTATTAAAAGATATATCTCCAACTGCGATCTTATTGCAAGAAACTCGCCTTTCAAAAAACTGCAGTAAATGCCATTTTAATAATAAATACGATATAATTAGAAATAATGAGGGTCGAGGAACAGGAATTCTAGTGCAGAATTCTATTCGGTTTGACCAAAAACATTTCTCTAATAATCTAATATCCGCAACTATAGCTTCAATCCCCCTAAATTCACAACTAGCTGCCAGAACCTTAGCACTTGTTTCAATCTATGTTACCTGTAATGCCGGTTCCATGTTGCCTTCCGCACTAGACAGCCTACTCACTTCTTTACAATCCTTTGACTATGTCATAATTGGCGGAGACTTCAACTCTAGACATCCCCTTTGGGGCGACTCAGTTACAAATCAAAATGGCTCTATACTAACCAATTGGTTCCAAGACACCCATTTTCTTGATCTAGACATTGTAGCGGCTCAAGGCCCAACTCGGCCCAGCTCAGGCTCTCATATCGATTTTTACATTATCTCTTCTAACCTCAGATGCGGCAACAACATAGCATGTTTAACTTTAGATTTAATATCGGATCACTTTTCTGTCTTTATGAATATCAAAATTAAACAAAATTTTCCGTTCCCAAACTTGTCTCAGCCTTCAGTGAGTTTTAAAAACACCAATTGGTCGGCTTTCAATCGCTCGCTTTGCTCTAAACTCTCAAGCATAGAAATTCCTACGAACAGAAATTTGTCAAACCCTGAAATAGATAGTATTATTGAGGCGCTTACTGCAGCAATAACCGCTTGTATGGATATTCACAGCAAGAATACTTATTTGCGGGAAAACTGGTTTAACATTACACAAACAACTCTAAAGCTATTAAAAACTCGGAAAGCCTGGAAACAAAAATTAAAAAGAATTTTCCACCACTATGGAGATCGCATTAACCAGCCCTATACTGAGTTATTTGCTCGCATAAACTGCCTCAGTAAAATTATTAGAGATAAGATCCGATTAGAACTAAACGAAGAATTCAGAAAGAAATTAAGCAGCCTAAAACGTCTTTAAAGTGATCGACCAAATCACTGGACGAAAAAGCAACTCGAGCACAACAAATGATGTCCTATTGCTTGGTGACAGGAGTTTCATCTCCCCAGCTGAAAAAAACTGAAGCGTTTGGGTCCTTCTACACTGATTTGTACTCACTAAAAATTCCACAAACCTACCCTGAATCTTCTCTGGAAGTTACAACTTTCTATAGTTCTTTCACAGTATGGAACGAAAATCTTCAAATCTGTAATTTCTCATCCTCGAATAGATCTGATGATACCAATGATGAACGTTTTGCCTCCATAAGCAGTGTGGTGTCTCATATATCTTCACTGAACAATAAAAAATCCGCTGGTCCAGACAAAATTTCTAATTTCATCTTGCGAAAAGCAAAAGTTACAATAACCAAATTTCTAACACCAGTACTGAATAATTGCCTTAATAACTGCTATTTCCCAAAAAAATGGAAAGAAGCTAAACTAATCCCGATAAAAAAAAACAACACTCCCAATACAATAGACAGTTACCGACCTATTTCTCTTCTATCCAATTTAGGAAAAATTCTTGAAAAAATAATTCTTTCAAAAATGCTTAGTTTCTTCGATCAATCTAACCCAATACAAGCCCAACAATTTGGATTTAAACAGGGACACTCCACTGAGCATGCTCTTCTTTATTTCCAGGACAAAATCTTAAACAACCTAAGGAAAAAAAATTGTACTGTTGCTTGTGCCTTGGATTTAAGGAAAGCATTCGATTCTGCCTGGCATATGGGCCTAATCTTCAAACTGAACCAGCTAAACCTACCATCATTTATTATTAAGTTAATTCTAAACTTCCTTTCCGACCGCAGTCTTGCGGTGCACTTTGAAAATGAAATCTCCTCCTCCATCACTATCAATGCAGGCGTCCCCCAAGGCTCAATTCTTGGCCCCTCCTCTTTAACCTCTATCTGTACGACTTTCCAACTAACCATTCTAGGTCTGAAGCCATTCTGTATGCGGATGACACCATTATATTTAGCCCCAGTGAAAGACCGCATGTAGCCCTAAATGCAATTTCATCGCACCTAAATGTTGTAATTCCTTATTACGAAAAATGGGGAATTGCCTTGAATCAGAGTAAATGCCAGCTGATCTGTTTCCGTAATGCCTCTGGCAGAGGTCATCACCTTGCGGTAAGAGAGAGTCGTTACCTAAATCTTTCCATATTGGGCAACCGAATCCCATTAAAAAAATCCATTAAATACCTAGGTATCAATTTTCACGAAAGACTCAAAATGAATCCGCATACAAGAAAAGCCTTGAGCAATAGCAGAGCTGCGGCTGCGAAGCTCAAAACATTACTTAATTCTAGGCATGTTGAAAACAGAACTAAGCTTCTTATGTATAAAACGCTAATCCGACCCCTTATTACCTATGGTTTTCTTACATGGTTCCAAATCACCCCTAATGTTGTACTTGAACTCCACAGATTTGAACGGTATATTATTAGGAAGTGTATAAATAAAAGACGTAGGCCATCCGGTAAATGGTACAACAATAAGATAATTTACGAAAACTCTCGTATTTGTCCTCTGCTTGACTATCTAATTCTCCTGGCCAAAAAAAGAATATAGGCATTACAAAATCATGACAACCCTATCCTCCGCAACATATATGCTAATAATATCAACTGGCCAATTGACGGCAGATACTATATGTCGCCGATCAGTATCTCCAATGAGGGCTCCAACGTTTTCTTTCAAATCCCTGACAGTGACCACTTGCTCACTTCCCCTTTTTATAAAAAGCAACTACACAACACCTACAGAGGCTAAGCAATTCATTTCCTACCCCTAGCACAAAAAAAATGTAAATAAAAACAAAACAAAAAAAAATAATTCCCGAAATACATGTACAAGTAAATTAGTCACTAAGTATTAATAAATTACAACTAAAGCCGACCAACCATTATACAAATGTAACTAGTACCTTACTATATCTTAGTAGATAGCTATGTCTAGGATATAAGTTCTCAACTCTACTGTGAAAACTGTATAACAATGAATTACCAATAATAAGACTGTAACTACTTATAGCCTGTTAAAATTAAGTAATGAACACAAAAACATATTTGCTACAGTAAAACCAAAATGATACATTTATAAAGACTGTAAAAAACTTATAATAATAATCAACCATACAATAATGGAGAACAAATATCATAGAATCCGCAAATGTGATGACTTTTCACAAAAAAAGTCAAGTATACAAGTGGACCCTATTGTACTTTAGCTTATCTGGGTTCTCCTCCATTCCACTCGCTCACTGACAGTGATTCGGATGTCTCTATCCGGTGTTCTCATTTCCTAACATCTTCCTCTCTTTCTATCCATCTTTCAATTGTTTTAGGTTAAGCTTCAAAGTGACATCGTCTTGTTGAGTGGACGTAAAAACAATAAAACGAAAAGACTCAGTCTTAAAAACATTAATGTACTTTAAAATAAAAACTAATCAAATACCTAATTTGTATAGCCTGACCAATTCTTAGTCGGCAAAATAATTTTTAGCGACTCTGTTATATATAGAATTAAGAACTAAAAGTGTATAAAAGAAACAAAATCTCAATAAACATACATACATACATAGATACAGGTTGAGGGATGCATTGATGACTGAACATTTAGATATATGCTGCCAGGTTCTGGATGCAATGTTGGATGGATGAATTTGAAAATTCAAAGAGCAGGACGTTGAGATGGGGTAGCACGATCTCTAGCGGCTACTCCAAAAACGGAAGGTTGGCCAAGGATTTGTGGCAATATGATGTATGGGGCATTGTTGATTGTAGAAGCCGAAGAGCTGTTTCCTAGCTGAAAACATTTGTGGTGCGAACAAAGTCGAGAGAAGTCAAGTCTCTCTATAAATGGCCATATTGCTAATTAAATCATTTTTTTTCGTTGCAACATAATGTCAACATTTTAATTTAATTAATCAAAAAATAATAAGTCCTAGATAGGCAAATAATTTATATTAAGTGTTATACTGTATATTGTGGTGAGTTTAGTGAAGTTATGTGAGACATAGGATTTTTTGTGTAATTTTAATTAAATTTGACCAGATACCCCTAGCTCTGGATAGAGGTCAAGTGCCGGTCATTGACTTTGCCCGTACGCCATACACGAAGGAAGTCATGACCGCAAATTAAAATAAAAAAAGGAGGTTGGATGTCCTGTCCGATATTGGAATATTCGAACTAGCTAAAAGTTGATGAGGTATTCTGCATAACTGAAAGCGCCAGCCGACGTACATGGAGTGGTGTTAGTGGAAGTGCCTGAGGTGTCTAGAATACTCGTTCCACCGTGTCACCAGCCAAATACAGCCTGCCAGAAGTGTTAAACATAAGATGTCACCAGGTTTGTAGATGTAGTTTTTTTTGTTTGCGCCAAAAGTGGTTAACTAAGGGAAAAGTGGAAGCCGTTAACGAAATCCACCCCTTTACCCCTCAACTATAATTAACGTCAGCGAAACAACCTAAAAACTAAAATAACGTCACATAAAATTAAAAGAACAGTAAAAGCAGTACATGCCAGAAGCTTCGCGTCAGATTCATCGTTTTTGTGTGTTTGTAATGTTTTAGTTTTAAGTTTGGCGTGAGTTAGGTTTTAAGTTTTTTCTTTGTGATTTTATTTTGTTTTAATTTATTATCTTTGTGTAAATTTTAAAGTATCGGCAAGCAAAATTCGATTTCCGTGGTCCATTTTGTCTTCGCGTTCCTTGTTCGTTTTACAGTTTTTTTTTTATTCCCCCACCCCTCCCAAACTGAGCTCACCCTGCATAGTTGACTAGTAGGGAATAGGTAGTTTTTTTTTGTGACCATGACCTGCGGGAATTTAATTAAAGAGATTTTATTTTAGATTTTTTTTTTGCTTTAGATTATATTTTTTTTTGTAAATTCATTTATTCTGTAAATTATTGCTTATTTTTACCTCTTCTATATCTTTTGCCATCGTAATAGAATTAATGCTAATTTTAATGCGTAAAATTAATCGTAAATCAAATAAATGTGCTTATCCACACCCAAAATGAGAGCCATAAGTTTAATCAAGTTGTAGTCGTCATTGGGGAAGTTCACAAATGGCCGCCGAACTTCCAGGTAGGGTGCGATAAGTAATGTCCGCGCTGAATACCATCGACAGCGCCCTCCCCGTGTGGAATTGTCCGTCTGCGTCTGAAAAGATTTTTAGTAGGCACGATATATGTTTTGTTTATAGGTATTGTTGGTGTGTGAGGACAAGAACCCTCACCATTCCGGCGAGTAAAGTCGAGCAAAAGCAAGCGTGCCCCGCTCCTCACACCCAACACTCCCTCCCTTTCTCTGTCACATCCTATCCAACGTTCATTTCCTTATCCTGATTCCTGTCACTTTCAAATCCTAACGTCCTTAAACTCCTGATACATGGCTATTACAACATGGAATCTTTTACGGCAGCTGTAATAAATATCGCATTTTTTTCTTTTCATCATACCTGATCCTATCCATCGAATATCCTGGATCGCGGATCATATCTGCCTTGTACCGCGTGAGGACAGACTCAAGTTTCTGAGTAGCACCTGGGGTGTAAAGCGTTCGTACATTCCAGGTACATACTCTTAGATCGTTGTCCGTTGACGTTCCGGGTCTGGTTGCCGTTTGAGGGAAATCGTTATCCGAGGCTCCTAGTGTCTCTCCCATAACTAGTGTTTTTTTTACATGGTCGGGAAGTTACCCCGACGGCACAACCCCCAACCTGGAGGGCCAGGACCTTGACTCTAGGAGAGGAGGCCGGTTATTCCGGTGCCAGTAACCCACTTTGGGATGTGAGCGCTGCCGTTGGCCCATTAAGGGTTCATCCGCCACCAAATCTTCTCCAACACCCTGGCTCGGTATTGGAAATCCCCATAGACCTGGTATCCGAATATATCAGAGCAGCTTTATAGGGATTACACTAAACAGTTCGGCCTGACTGGAACTGTAGACGCCACCGTTGGTTCCATCTAGGGAACTCCTTCGCTGCCGTCTGGTACCAGAGGAGGTGCCTTAGTGAGAAAGCACTCCTCCCCCCTCTCTCGTCCTCTGCCACCAACGACCTTCCAAAGGGTATGGTTACCCAATCTCCAATCGAGGTACTAGGCACCCACCAGTCACCAACGTGGAGGTGAGAGTAGGAGTTGAAAGTCAGAGGCTAGGTGAGAGCGCTTGTGCTCTCATGACATCGCATCACTATCCTTTAAACAACATGTTTAGTTTATACATATTAATAAATCAATTTTCTTCAATAATTTATTGGCTATGAGAGGAAGAGAGCAGGAAAATGGGCGCGCGCACTGCTCTCTCTTGCTCCTACAGTATGATACAGACAATAGGCCACGGTTGCCACTTACAAAAAAACTCAAATTATTTTATTTGATTTTGCACAAAATTACCAGCTGCTAGAAGACATGGGAGATCATCTACCTATTTTCTTATAACAAACCTTTAAAAAATTAGAGTTTCATGTCTGTATATGAATAATGATTAATTAACCTATCCATATCGCAATATAGTTATAAACAGAAACAGAAACTATTTCGAAGTTCACCATCTGTCAAAAGAAGAAAATGAGTGCATTCTGTAATTTTTTGAATAGCGAATGAAATAGTTTTATATGGATGGTGATGAAGCATATCCAAATAAGGCAATGCCGTTCACTCAGAAGCAGTAAGGTAGCATTTAAATGAGGTGATATCGAGGTCGCATTCTTGGTACATCTGCTCAAAAATTTAACATAACCCGAGCCATAACCTGATAAAAATTGCCAAAAATCAAAAAGCAAAAAAAAAAAAAACAAATTTGGTAAATGAAAGAAACTGTGTGCTCGCACCTCTCTCTGTTGCTCCTACAGTGTGATACAGACAATAGGCCTGCACTGCAGTGTTAACAGACCTTAGAGGCAGGTTATCCCACGGTTATACTCAGAATATCCCTGATTTATTTTTAAAAATTATTATTATTTTAAAAAATACTCGTTATTCATTCACAGACACAAATGTCATGAAACAGTTTAGGGAAATAAAAAAAAGAAAATGAAAGCATTTAGATATTCTGAATGACTTTTTTCTAAACATGAAAATATTTAAAATGATCGTAGGTTGATTAATTTTTTTATTCTTAATGAAAAGAGCAATTATGAACAAAATTTAACCAATACCTAAAATCCCTTTCTTTTTGTACTATGAGGTCTGAAAAACCTTTTAGTTTATTATTAGTGAGAAAGTCCCGCAAAAAGTGATAAATCCCCAATCTGGTATCACCGCTATACTGTATGCTCTGTCTTAGATAACGAAACGTAACTGGCTGAGAGAAAGAGAGAACGAAAATGTGTGCTCGCATCTCTCTCTCTGTCTTGCCTCTACAGTAATATACGAAACGAAACGTAACTTCTCTCTCTTTCTATCTTCACTAACTTATATCTCTCAACTTCCGTAACGCTTTCGTGACGCATTCACCAGCTTACCCCCCAAGTCAAGCGTACCTAAAGAAGTATTGACTCAAAAAATAATGTTTTTATTAACTCTTGAGGTGATCTGCTCATGTACGTTGACAAATCATGACTAATCTACTACATTATATTACATTAGCTTTTATTGAACTTTTGGTATATACAATTTGACTTAAACTAGTTAACAAGGCTCAACAACAGGGGCCCAACGGTATACAATGTTTGTTTTCTTAGCAGGATCGTGATGGTCTGTGGTTTTTTAGTACGAAATTTGAAATGATTTCTTGGAGTGACTGCCATGAATTATTTTAGCGAAATATTGGGTCGTCGAGAGGTGATGGTTTGAAGTTGCCTTCGAAGTAGTCCGCCAATGCTTCTGCCTTTTCGTCTGCTGAGGTGGCGGTACCTGAAATTGTGTTGAGAAAGTTCGGCGTTTTTGGTCCTTTACCAATAATTCTGTTGATCTTCTTGAAGGTGTCGCGACTAATCTACTACGGTGTTTGTTCTTATATAGTACTTAAAAATACGGCGTCCATCGTAAATCATCAATTTGATGGTTTTGGCGTCCATCATACATCATATCCGCTTTATCGATTGCAGATGAGAACGAGTGTCGCTTAACTATGGGTTGGTTTTCGTGGGATCATCATCTTTGTTATGAGTCCCTAACATAACTCACACACTGTTATAATGCAGATGATGTGGCGGTGATGTTTCCGTGGTCTACACAGTCTTCAAATTGTGAGTCATAATTATTCGTCATAAATTATGAATAGATACAATGTAGCTGTAAAAAACAAAGTTATTTATGTTATTGATTAATGATATAATAAGTCAAATCAAAACAAGTAATCAACAAGGTGTATTCTACATCTATTTAAACCAAAGTCTATAATTTTGAATGTGTTAACAACTTAACAACTTGACCGGAATCCGTGCAATCGGGAAAGGCTAATCAAATCTGTGTTCACATTTTGTTTACTGTTAATGTCAATAAAACGTTTGGTTGATTGACATGACAAGGGCGTTCCCTTCTGGATTATTAGTCACTTAATAGCTTATTATTGAACAACAAGAGATAGTGCAAAAGCATTTTCTCTGAAATAAGTACAAATCACAGCCAAGAATCAGCAGGAACTTATTTACGGCCCCATTAACTACACTCGTCTATTTTTTATGTCCCTGAAATAGGGAAGCTTCATTAAACTCCTGTAGAAGGACTCTCTGTTTAGACGTGGAGTGAAAACAACTACTTAAAATAAAAATAAAAACTGAACTTGGAAAAGGAAAAATCTCTGGCCGGGAAAAAAACCTCCTATTCTATGATAAAAGTCGTACATATTTCTACAAATATGACACTAATTAATATACAGCTCAATTCTTTATGATGGTGTCATATACCACATGAAATTATCTGCCTCGTCCGAGGCCAACCTCTATGTAAAATACTTCATGTTCGACTTATGTCGTTTTCGATTAGACATTTCAGACATTGATCTGAGATTTCAGATTTCTGCAACCAAATCGAACATTAAATCTGAATTTTATTAGTTCTTATATTGGCAGCCAAAAGAAACAAAACACTTTTTTACTTGCACTGGAAATCCAATGCAATCGATTTTCACACATTTATAGCAACACATTTCGAAATAATTTAATATAAGAACAAAAATGCGACATTTTTTTCAAAAACAAAAGGTCGCTTCCAAAGAAACATGTAAACAAAAGAGCGCCATTAATTAAAAAGATGGAAAGCTACAAAGAGTGATATCAAATTAATTCTGGAATGTTTGTTATTTTGTAAAAGAAAACGAAAATAAAAATTTCGTTTTTGCACTTACTGACCCATAAATTAAAAAAATAGCCCACAGGTATCTTCCAAGTATCGTTCAATCAAACTAATCCTAATATAATGGCAGGCAAATCTTCTATAGAATTTAAATAAGAGCCGTAGTCAATCGTAGCGACGTATTTTAGTTTCTAGTTTCTTATTTTGTTCTTTCTAACGATGTAGTTTTAAGACCTAATACATCAACGACTTTTATAATCATGTAGGTATCCTAGGCATTAGCTTCTTACAACCTTTAGTTTTGCGAAAAATGGAAAGGAGCTATAATTATTTTATGCGGGTCTGAACGTCTGAATTGCAAAGCTCTACCAAGTTTGTCTCCCGGATGTTTGTCAGACGTTCGCGGAAAAAACTTTAAAATGTTTTTTTTTGTGTTTTTCCTCGTCCAACACAATAAAATAAATAAATTAGAAACATTAACAAATATTATATATACCACATCCAAATTTGTAATGAAAGTAAATTCGGTCGTTTGAAGTTTACTTTGTTTTCCGCTGTAAAACAGTAGCGCGTTTGCATTTTTGGAACATGCTTGAAGTTGGCAGTCCATATATAATAAGTCAATCATAGACAAAGCATACTGACCCCCCCCCCCCCAACTCGCAATCCTCTTGCCACTGGTCCCCTCAATTTTTATTCAAATTCGTGTGACATGCAAAAACATACAAAAAATACAAAAATAAATGCTGGGGAAATGTGCTAGAGTTCGGGAATACCACATTTTTACATTACTGAATGCCATTGGTTAGTTTTTATATATTGTTAAAAGGCGAATAATTTGATGTTCTATATACTAGAAACTTATTAGGACAACCATGGTTACGTATTTTCTGTTTTTTCTTATATAACTGAAGAAAATTTGCTCAACATATTTTCATTCAATGTACATTGTTCATTTTGCATAAAATATTTGAAGCAAATGTACACTTATTCCTAACGAAAAATATTATCCATACGTAACTAATGATTTCAAATCTAACGGATAAAATTCTATGAACGCTGTCAGCATCTTTGCCCACAGCGGAAGTGGCATATGCCACTGTGCGAGTGTGTTGGTGAGTCGAAATTTTTGAAGTTACGTGACATTTGTCAATACAAATTTCTATGTAACAATACTAGCGCACTTAGCATTTGCCACCCCATAAAAATATAGCTTGGTGGTCTAAGTATTGTCTCTGGTTCCAACGATAAACAATTCGTAACCGCCAGCTGTGTGTCATAAACATTGGTTTTAATGAAAATCTGTAATTCTGAGAAAAATTGGTATTTCTCAAAATCGCCCAAGATTTTATTATTTTTTCAAAAAAAAAGTGTCCGTTAGTGAAATAGAAAACGACATTAATAACATATTAACGAATCTACGCATATTAGGATTGTTATTAAAACGAATTATTAATGAACAAGCAAGCTAATGTGAAACACAAAAATTGTTCAAATTGCTTTAATTATAATGCTAAATAAATATTTAACTAACTAATTAACTAACTATTCAATTCCAGACATTGGAAAAATCACTGTTCAACAATTAAGAAATCGTAAACTCTCGTGACAAGAGCGGTGCATATAAATACAAGGTGGGCCTAAAGAGATCACCCTATTGGAAGATGCTCTTATTTTTGCAAATGGCCGCCAATGTCAAATCTGGACCAGACAGAAGTAGAATATAAGTGAACAAGCCATGGAGCGATACACTCCCCAAGAACGCGTTTTTTGCGTAACAATTCTGTAGTGTTGGGGCAGCGCGAATTCCGTTGCCAATTCCACGGCTGTCCGTGGAGAGTATGGGACCACACGAGACGTTTCCAAGAGTGGCCGGCCCCGGAGCAACCGTTGTGCTGAGAATATCGCCGCTGTTGACGAGGATGTCGTTGAATTTTGTAATTTTGAAAGTCCAGTCCGTGCATCAGCTGCTGCCTGTCGACCGCCAAATGCGTGTAACCTCAATCTCGAGGACGAAGTGGACGATTTTTCGACCAAAATCATAATGAGCGATGAGGCTCATTTCCTCCTCAGCGGGTACGTGAACAAGCAAAAGGCGGCAAAGGCGTTCCCCGGTCGCCTCATCTCTCGTTTTGGCAATTTGCACTGGCCCGCAAGATCGCCCGATTTAGCCGTTCCAGACTTTTTTTTTGTATGGTTTTTTGACCCTAGAAGCCCTCAAGGACAACATTCGACACTAGAATCTGTTGCCCGAAGTTCTAGCCGAAGTGATGAAAAATGCCATAAAACGAGCCCGTATGGCAATCAATTGTGACGGCGCCCATTTGGCCGATATCATCTTCAAATAAACATAATCAGAAAACAGAATCGAAGTTTTTCATTTATAAAAAAAATGAGAGCCAAACAAAATCGGATGACTTCTTTTGGCCCACCTTGTAGATAAACTCAGTAGATCACGTTAAGTAAGATTGACGATTTGATAGATAGATAGATACAATTTATATATTGAGTACAATTATTGACATAATTAGATATCGAAAATATACATATATTTAGATAAATTAAATGACAATGGCAAAGCCGTCTGCCAGATAGACAATTGGCCTTTTTTAATATGCTCACATGATTTCCATGGCATATCTAAAACAAAAGTTGGATCTTGTACTGTATTAAGCATAATAAAAAAGGCCTAATATATATTTATTCGGAGGGAGGAGAAGAAAATTTTGCGTAGAAAGAAGAGGGCCTACGGAGTCTTCCACCCCAGGGAGATAGAAGAGTCCCGCGATCGAAGCAACATCCGGAAGTTTTACACGAAAGCCAAGCAACTGGCTGTTGGCCGGAACGCAGGCACTTCGAAACAGTGATGGGAAGCTAGTCACCGAAGCGCAGGGAATAGTAGATGTGTTTAAGCAGCACTTTTTTTCATCAGATTTTCTTATTTTATTGAGCAGAGTAAAGGATAGCTTCCTTGCTTCATCCCATTCTTTTGTTCTCCTGTTTTTCTGTTTTGACTGGATGTGGATGCGTAAAGGGTTGTATGATACAATTAATCAGTTGCTCTGTTATATCCTGATCTAAGTTACAGTCAACTTTCCTTATTAGCATTTTTCCATAAAAGTTTTTGTGGAAGTTTTATTTCCTTAAAGCAATTTTGTGGTCCTATCGAGAATGACACGCTTATTGGCATCTGGTCCGAGAATATTTTTGCATTGAATTCTGCTGTTCAGTGGTTGTAATCTATGTAAACTGGTAGAATGTGTGTTATTTCTTTAAAAGCTTTATTTTTAATAATATCACTCTGTTAGCATTTACAAACTTCCCAGCTATTTCCTCTGGTCTGTATCCGTATAGATTGACGATTGTTTATCTATATATACGGATCCTGTCCAAAGTCTTCGTTGCAAATCAACAAGTCTCGATATCACTAAGCCGCCAGAAAAACCATCACCAGCTACCACACCTACGCGATGAAAACATTAACTGAAAACTCTCCGCCCACCACTCTACTCCCAAGCATCCAGCTCCCGCCACCAAAAAAGCAATAATTGAGAACTTTATCCTACTACGTCTAGGCCACAAAACAATTAACCATGCCCACCAACACCTACAAAAAGAACCACCGACAATCTGCAGCAAGTTAAGCAACCTTTTAAGCATGAAACACAGATAAAGCAAAGCGTCATCTAAAAACAAACACCTTTTAGGAAACCTAAATGTAGTCAACAAATTACTTGAAATATACAATACAACTTTGTTCCCTTTATTTATCTCTTTAATTTATTATAAAACTGAGCTCACATATGCCTCTGCAGCTAGCGCTCGTTAAACAAATTAGAATTATGTTTTAATGGAAAATTTTGCCATTGTGAGTTCGTAGAATCGGATCTGGACACTAAAGCTGAATACATATTATTATTATTATTATAAATAATAACAATACAAAAAATCTCTCACTGATAAGGTACACTATGCCATGCAGTAAAAGAATTATCAGATAATCAATAGAAAAAAGCGTTTGATTTGAATTATTATCGTTTGGTGTATAGTAAACACAATCAGTCTGCCTTTGCTTTGTGTGTGGAATAGTGAGCTGGCCTTCGCTCATTCATAACGTACGTAACATAGACAAAATGACAAAGTCGGAGGAACTGTTACTCGAACGGCAACCGGCAATATAAAACGACCAGTTCGACACTGACATTGGTTGAGTTCGGTTATTGACGCTACAATATTAAACGCAGAAATGCTGCAGGCTCGCGTTGTTTTTCTTGTGGTATTGACAGCAGCACTGCTGTTTTCCGCAAACTCATTCATTGCTCGATCAGAAATAGATAACAATTCCACACCGATCATTGGTGTCCTTACACAGGAGGTGTCAAAGTTGCTACTAAGAAAGTATCCCGGCCGAAATTTAACCAGTTATATTGCAGCGTCTTATATAAAGTTTGTGGAGGGTGCTGGTGCACGTGCAGTTCCAATATGGTATGATTGCGAGTTATTTCCATTTATATATAAATAAATCTATAAGCGGGAGTTGTAGACGTCAGTGCGTATGATCATTTGCATTGTTAATTCGAAAAGAAAAAAACGCCAAGATAATATAGTGATGAAGTCTGACAAACGAGGTTAATTGGAGGTCTCGCTGCTGTTAATTGAAAGCTTACTTGGACGGGTAATCTGATTAGAATTATTTATAGGTTGGGACAGCTTCTGTGTTCGTGTATTGATATCAAGTGTGTTATTACGGTGCGAAATGTTGCCGCCTTTTCGATCTTCGTGGTGTCAACAAATTTTGATTAATATTTATTGTTGGATTTGTATCAAATATTTATGCGTGCAATTTGTGACGAAGTTCTTAGTGAGAACAATGGTGTGCAAATCAATCACTTTGACACAAATGGTTTTTTTAAGTGGGCACTGCTTGATACACCTGACAGGTAGCTTCAATATAATATATTTATTGCAAACTAGCAAGTTCTTGAAACACACATTTTCAGTGTTAAGTCTATTAGATAAGATAAGATCAGTATCATATTGTGCTTGGAAATTTACATTGAAGTTACAGGATGATGAAACAAATTGAAATAGTTGTTTACTAAAACACACCAATAGTTAAAGCACTTCAAATCAATATAACACCAAGACCACTTTATCGCTAGACACACACGAAGCTTTTTCGGTTTCTGATAGTTTTGGATGACTACAAAAATCCAATTACAAACTTACATAAAAATTGAAGATAAAGTATGTCTCAAATTGAGGATGTCTTTTTTTTTATATAAGTCTTATACTGGTATATTTATATATACCATTTGGTAAATTATAGATCACTTATAAGACTAATGTGCATTTCAATTTCAACGCACTCTTAGAGTGAGTTTATTTGTAACAAACAAACTATATAAATACTTGTCTATCTATCTTTAGTTTGGCTGGGCAGTGCTGGCTATGATTTTTCATTTAATAACATTTCAGCGCTCAAAAAACAAAATTAAGTACCTATTACGTAGTTACGTACGAATAACATAAATATTATTGCTATGACGCTTTAAAGCGTTGTTGTTCAATAAAAAGAAGGTTACATAACATATATTTTGGTATGTATCGAAAATGACACTCAACCATTCGATATGTATCGTCATGGATTCTGAAACAATCTGTCCTATATTTATCATTCTTCCGAAAATGTTTAGTTTCCATTCGTCAAAAAGAACCAGATTAACCATTTCGGTGCCACTGCCAGTCTTTATAAAAAAAATCTTGCAACGTTATCCAAATTCGTAAGTTTTGAGACAAAAAGCACAATAAAACTTTTAATATTTAATTCGCGGTCGCAAAACTCACAAATCGCATGTCATGCGAACCAGTACTGTCAGGTGTCAGTACAGCCAATCTTATAAAAGGGTCGTTCCCATAGTGTAGATTAGTACGTAGTATACCAGCATTAAGAATGTATAACTTTTGAAGCGCTTTGCGTTAAAAAGCAGCTCTTACTTGCCGTACCGTAGTCTGATGAGTCAACACTAAAATCACCGTGAACTAGTCGATTATCATTATATTTATCATTATATAATAAAATATCACAATGTGGCTAATATAGAAAAAACAGGGTAATAATATTGTCATTGAGGGTTCGGTTAGGTTGGTTAGGCAAGGCTCAAATGGGTTGTGAGATCGTCACAAATGGTCCTCAGGGAAACATTACGGTTAAAAACCTAAGCCAAATCGCCCAAACAAACAATCGCCAAAACAACGAACAATTGCTTGACAGATCTCACAGTACCTGCATAATCCGTTCATTGAGTATTCCTTGCAGTTAATCTTAATTTTGTTACTGAGATTGATTAATTCTTCAGATGTTTTCCGATTTTATCCGATTTAAAACGGGTCACAGTGCCTTTGAGAGACTGTGGCCTTCTATAGCTGCGACCATCTTGTGGCTACAACCCTTCTAGCCACGACCATAGGCAGTTTTCTAAACTCAGTCAATGTATTTAGTGGGATATCCGCTCCTTTCTTGTACTTTTCGTTACCCTCAATATTACAATGCCCAGATACCAAACACAATCTGACACGGTTCTGCGAAAATAATTCCTTAAGCATTGTGTGGTAATTCCTGACTATAGTTAAATTTTTTTTTCGCAGTTGCGTACATTGCCTTATGGATAATTCGGCCCAGGCGTCAATTGAGAGTGCTGATATTTCAAACGCGTTCTTTGTGACTATACCTAAAACGTTTTCTTTTCAACTTAATGCCTTTGTAATGCCAAATTATATCTACTAATAATTAAACTCTAATGTCGATGATTATTTAGCTGCCAGTTTTAGTAAAAATATACAGGATTTGTGAAACGGTACCAATAAAAAATTAGACCTCCACTTCTGCTGGTGCGACAACTTTCTTAGAATCTATTTCATTGTTGTCATCGCAGAATTAAAATTTCATAATTTGTTTCCGTCAAAAACAAGGTCAATGGTTAATTTCACAACTAGGATTCTATTCTAAAAAAAAGGAATATATAACTTGCAATTAAATTTCCCAAACAGATAACTTTTAACGGCCTTTTGAAGCTTATTATGAGCAAAAACCAAAACACAAAATAGGAAATCACAAAAAAAAATCCGCTGATCTGTCAAATATCATATGCAAAATCAATCGTTCGATAGGACATTATTTTCTGAGCTTTTTATAGTACGCTTATGTTTGTTTTCTAATAGGTACTTCACTTTTGATTTATGAGTGAATTTGTGTCGTACCTATAAGATCTCTTTCAATTTTTTCAATATACGGAACACAGTTTATTAGATTGCTTTGATTTATTCGTAGGCTGATTATGAGAATCAAAACTTATTGATCTAAAGATGGATCGTTAGCAAGTGAATATTTTTGAAAATAGAATTAATGGCCGGCTAATTCATTTCAGGAAAAATTAAAAACTTACATAAGCCTTGTTTTTTTGAGCTTCGTTCTCAGCAAAGCAAAGTAAAGTAGGATTTTCCACACGCAATTACAACAACTATGCGCTACTTGACACTTCGAGACTCGCAGTAGTTATTGTAAATTGTGTGCTGAAAATCCTACTTCACTTTGCTTTACTGAGAACGGAGCTCAAAAAAACAGGCCAATAGTAAGGCATACGCGTTTTAAGGACCTATCGGTTCCGTTTTTGAATTTTAATCTGCCAATAAACGAAACAGCGCTTGCAAAAGTATATAGAAGTTTTAAAATGAATCCAATTTGAGCTTTTAAAAATTGTACAGCTTTTATTACTTAATTTGGGAAACTTAGAAACCGGCAAAACTTTAAATTCTTCAGAAAAATATAAAGCCGTCGACATTTTTCTAAACGAAAGCTTTAATTTTTTCTCCTCTATGAATTCGCATAAATAATAATAAATAATAATTGGCGCAACAGGTCCGTATGGACCCAAGCCTAGCTTCTCACAACCATTCGTCTTGTGTGAGTTTTTATTTTTGGGACGAATGGAAGGGATCTACAATTTTATGCCGAGTCCAAACGGCCAATTGAGAAGCTCTTTCATGACAGTTATACTCTCGGATGTTTGTCAGACGTTCGCGAGAGGTGGCGCAGCGAAAAAAAAAAAAAAAACCTTAAGTTGGAATTTGGGTTTTTTCTCGGGATTCGAACCTGGGACCCCTCGCTTTGTAGTCCAACACACTAACCACTAGGCCACTGCGCATAAACTACCTGTTATTTCTCCAGAAGTTCCTAAACTTATTTTTTGACGGGGATTTTGCTGAATACTAACAATTCTTATATCTATATTTTCCACGAAGTCAACCTTTTCAAACCATCTTTAGAGATTCTCATTCTCGGGGAACAAACTTGTTTTTCACAGAGGGTTTGCTTGGCGACAAATATCTACCTGAGCCGCCTAAAGTACTGAGAATTGTAGAAAAAAGTGTGTGACAGCTCATACCTACCTGTATAATGTATGAGCTGTCCAATCTTAAGTGAACAGATATTTTATTCACTTTGCGACGACTCTCAAACTTTTATCAGATTTATTTTTTTCTTAGCATGCATTATGTTACTAGAAAACTATTAATAAATAAATAAATAGCAAGCACTGGTGGTTAAACAAGATAAAACAGAGATAATCATTTACCAGCGTTGAAAGGAATGAAATATAGGTGGGTATCTACCTACACACAGGAATATATATTTCAAGTGTTTACAAATAAAACAAAAGTGCAAAATTTTTCAATTTTGACATACAGTTGTACGAATTTGTGCTTGCTAGACTTCAAAACAACTTGCATTGTTGTTTTCCAATAATAAATAAATAAAATCGGAAAACATTTACAAAATTAGTTTGTAATTATAAACGCTTAAGCTAAACAGAGTCAGCCTTATTTATAAATGTAGTATAAAGAGTGTATAAAGTTATGCACCCTTTATAATGACTGTATACGCAAAAACCTAATTTATAAAAATTATTCAACGTTGTATAGAGCTTGTATAAGCTAAACGCGCTTGGAGGTTGTTTAGTGCCTGTATAGGGGTAAAATATTATCGTAATGAAAAAATTTGTCACATTTTATTTTAAATTAAATCAAAAAGAAATCGGATAGATGTATCGAGTTTTTTTTTTTTTCAATTTTAATGATTCTAAAAGTATCCTCGATAAAAAATATGGGCAGATACGAGAAGTTTTGAATTCTTTTTCAATTTGGTTTAATTTGCACAAGACTACCAAATCATAGGATGCTCATAATTCGCAACTTTTTCTTTTTACTTTTCCATTTTTGTATTCCTATTTGTATTTGAATTTGCATTTCTCACAAGCTGCTATGTTTTTTTCATCTTTTCGGACAGATATATGTAATAGATTTCTCCTTTTCAGTACCTTTTTTGACGCAAGCCCTGTATAACTAGTATGCATGGGAAAATGTTTTATAAATAAGAATTTTTGGGAAGGGTGTACAAAGGCTGCGTAAATACTTATACGCTGCATAACTATACAGGTGTTTAGGCGCGTTTAGCAAATTCTAATTAATAAGGCTGAGTGTATTTAAATTCGCTCCTATTGCGAAATTCCATACCGCCATTTTGGCCGGTTGGGAAACACTCCTCTTCAAAATGACATGAAGGGAAGAATTATTTAGCTAATGCCCGAGATAAACACTAATATTTAACCCTACAGTTAGCGATATTCTGGCAACTATATTTGTTTATTGGTAAAGGGATTTTGGAAAGTGTGGAGTCTGCGCAAACTGCCAGACTAAAGTAGATTATTGGTAAGGCCGATTGTGAATACGCACTTTGCATGCGCCATTCATTGTAACCGCCGTCCTCAATTAATGCCCCCACCCTATTCTTACATTACTGCACAATACAAACACCTGTGTGAATAAAACAAATAGTTTAAGGCATCAAACACCACTCACCTAAGCAATTGTCTATGGGCATTATTTTTTGTATACCTATATATGTAGGTATGTACCTATTTAGCTGATCTGTTGACAACATTATCTATCTAAAATTTAATGTGGGAATCCCCATAAATTCTATGCAAGGTAATCACGAATTTATGATTAACAGCTGCTTGTAATAGAAACCAATTGCCGTAAAGTTTATTCATGCGCGAGCTGCTGTTGTTGTTCGCTTTTAATTACGAACTCGACCGGGCACTGGGCTCTTTGTTCAACTCAGATCTCTCTCTATTTAATTATGATGGCCCGTCGACAAAGCATTTGAGTTCGACGGTTAACTTCAATTAAAAAACCGTACCTACAAATTGGTTTCATTAGATTCTGTATTAAAAGTCAATAATAATATGAAAAATCGTATATAGTGTCTTGTATGTGCAGAAGCTGAAAAAGTCAAGAGTTTAACCGATCGGGTAAGTCACAAATTAAAAGCAAATTAACAATGCGATTGTAAGGCGAACGAGTTTCATTTACCTACCATCGGGAATTGCTTAAATGGGGTTCCCTCCAGAGGCGACCTCTGATCAGGTTCCTCTTTTGACAATACGCTTTGTTTGAAAAAAAAAAAAAAAATAGAAACCAGAATTATGCCTCGTATTTTGCGTTGATTTTAATGTTGTTTTGAAGTCAACCTAACGATATAATGTAATAGTGTTTGTGTATAAGTTGTGCAATTATAATACACAATTCGAACATTGTGCCTAATGCGGATATTTAAGTTAGAAAATATTTAAGAGTCGTTAACCTTTTGACCATTTAAATATTTATTATTGCAGCCATTTCTGACTCTGCCGATGTGGAATAATGTTTAAAATCATCGACTGGTGGTCACTGTCAGTAAAATTGTGAATTTATTTTACTTTCTTTTGCTGTGTAGCTAGGGTTGCCAATTTAAAAAATACGAAAAGGTGGACATCGTGAGTTTTCTAGGGGGGGCGGGGGCGCGTGTTCAAAAAGATGGGCAACAATTTTTTTTTATTTTTGAACACCAGAGTCAAAAAAAAAGTGAAATAAAAATAGCTTTTATTAGATACATATATGCAGTAAAATTCGGTTTTAAAACAAAAACTAAAAGAGAGACAGATGACAGTACAAAACAGACAGAACAACTTTAGCACATGAAGTGAGATGTAGATCGTAAGTGGATGCATTCAGCTTTGAAAGTTCTCTTGCAATTCAAATGGATGTGTTCACAAAGAATCTATTTAAAAATATTAAAAAGTATTTTCCAAATTTTCAATTGAATGTTTTCTTTAATTGAATTTTGGCTTAATAAGGGGGACAGTGATTTGTATTAGGGGGGACAAACAGAATTTTTGTATGAAAAAAAGGGACTGTCCCCCCCTAAAGGGGGACGTCTGGCATCCCTATGTTTAGCTGACTGTTGTTAAATTTGTTGATAGACATAATTTTATAAAATGCCAAATGTAATTTCATTTGAATATAAATTTCTTTAATTTCATTTAAAGTCAGGCAAATGAATATAACTTAAATGACCTTCTTCACTACACACGTCCTCACATTGTTGAATGCTCCTTTAAGAGACTTTTATATGGTGCTGGTGACCTCATGCAATGCGGTCTCAACCCCTTTTCCTTTAATGTAGGCATGCTGAGCCTTTGAGATCACATTGTCGTCAAGCCGAGTGCGGATAAAAACGATTCAAAGTTTTTCCAAGTATTTAAGGATGAATGATGTTAGGCTTACAGGCTTGAGGTCCTTATTAGTTGTGTGGTTGGATTTGCTTGCCTTTTCAATGAAGACGACCATTACATCAAGCCATACCATGCGAATGTGGCCACATTCTAGGCAGCATGTGAAGAGTCTCATCGGGGCTGCTATAATAATTGACCTGGCTTTCTGGTGCATGATTGAAAAAAATCGCATCAACTCCAGGGGCCGATTCCGTATAACAATAATCGTCGGGACGACATCGTTTTTGAAACTTTGATGACCCTAAGAAGTTATATCCTGCCCGATTTTGTTTCACTATCGTCACCTGTCATTATATTTGTCGAAAATGAACAGGATTAAGGTCTCAAAGTCGTAATTTTGGCACTTAGTTTCTACTTTTGGAGGGCTGTCGTTTCGACGATAATCGTCTGAAAAATTACGAAGTGAGTGCCCAGGTGATTTGAACGGAGAAAAAGCCTCAATCGCAAAATTTTTCCTCTGTTGTTACTGTTGCAATAGGAGTTGCGATGCTTGATGTGGAAAGTGCGTCTGTATAAGCAGACTTAGAGTCGCTTGTATAATCACAGGTCTGCGTTCATCTATCATTTTATCCTTGAGATATCCTGGAACCGCATTTGATATGATTTCCTAAGTCTAGCTGATTCCCCCCTAGTGTTCTTATATTTCATTACAACATTTTTGACAGGCTGCGCGTTTAGCACTAGTGACATCACTTTTAATTCCGGCTGACCGGCTTTGTGAATTTAATTATTTTTATTTCAGTTCTCTAGAACGTCTGTCAGAGCCGTCTTCATATCTTTGGAAATACCGTGTTACTTGGTTTCTTATACGAACGTTCGCATATAAGAAACAATTTTTCTTGGATTTTATAACTTTCTTGTATGGTGGACTACCTTAATTTGTAAGGCTTAAATATATCTCCTATTTTTACTTACTTACTGCCAGACAGACTGCAGTCTTCCATCCCCAGCGATCCCGGTTACGCTCTATCGTTCTGGTATCCTCTGGTCTTCGAAATGTATGTTCCGCCGTCGACCAAAAAACCCCTAAATCTGGGGGAAAAACCTCCGGATTGGCATCTCTGCATTGAATTAAGCCGCAACAAGAGTCAATGTTTGCCCCCGGAGTGTTGGATCTCCCGCATCAATTAGAACATGGTCCATTTGATTGGCCATTCGATCATCTGGAGGACGCCAGTACTACTTATTACTGTAACGGGCTACTGGAAAATAAATAAATTGGTCGCTATTGTCTGTTGTCTTTTCGTGGATTCTTTGCTACCTAACTTACCGGTCAAAAATGTCTTCTGACTTTAGCATTGAATTCCCCGTTGGCATCATACTCCGGGCAGGCTCCAGGGGCTCATAGAACTCCTCCTTATTAGGACCTTTGGCCTCGTTGGTTTGTGAACAATTCAGCTTATGTTGTGGAAGGTAGCCTTGATGCAAATCACAGCCAGGCGATCATTTATTGGCTTAAGGTCAAAAGCGTTTGTCTCAGCCGATTTCCAAATTCGTCCGTTCCTGGAGGTGTACAGCGTTTGAACATTCTAGGTAGTCACAGTCCTTTGACGTTATAGGTCTATTTGCCACTTGAAGTGTTGCATTATCCGAGGCTGGTTGGGTCTCTGTCATAAGTATTCATTTTTCAAATGGTCGGGAAGTTACCCCGATGTCCTAACCACCAACTTGGCCCATATTTTGACCCTAGGACAGCAGGCCGGTGTCAGTAACCCACTTCGGGAATCGGAATATGAGCGCTTCAGTTGACCCATTACGGGCTCACATGCCACTAAGCAGGTATCCGAATATATCGAAGCCGCTCTTAAGAGGATCACACCTATGGAATTTATCCGCTGCTTGCTGAAATAAGTCCTATACCTATGTGAGAAGACATTCCTCTACCCGCTGCCATCAGCGCAGCGACCTTCCAAAGAGGTTGGTATTGGTAGTTCCAATCTTCAGTTGAAGTACTAGGGCACCCACTACACTAGTCACCAACATTTTGGGGTGGGAGGATGAGTTTGAAGTAAGAAGCTTAAGTATTATAAAAATATTCGCATCACTACCAGCTTTTAGAACCCGTTCGCCTTCCATAGCCATACAACATAGATACCTTACAACATCATTCTAAAGTTCTTTTACCATACCTATACTTGCGTAGAGGTTTTGATTCGAAAAAAAAACTCAGCAAACAGCAAGTGGTGTTAATAAAAAAGCCTTCGAAATGTTTCACGTTTTCCCTCTGCGTCATTAAATCACGTTGTTGAGTTTCCGTTTACATATTCTCCGTGCCCATTCCATCATTTCCCTCCGATGTTTGAGTATCAGTATGCCACCTTCGTGGTGCAAACACGTTGATCTTCTTCTTCGAAAGCAACAAAAGTCAATCGATTCAGCAGATCAAATGTAGCTACTCGTGCAGTTGCCGTCAATACAATCACGTCCGTTAATAACATTTGTTTTTTATTTATTTTAAAGGACTGGCGAATCACGTGAATATTACGAGGACATTCTTACCAAGGTGAATGGGTGAGTATTATTAACAACACCTAGGATATACTTTGTGCACTCTCTATTACGTACGGGTTATTTTTCTTTCCAGTATCCTTTTTCCTGGTGGGGCAACGTACTTCAATCAATCGCATGGATATGCTGACGCTGGCTATCATATCTTCGAAGTGGCCTCGGCCATGAATGATAAAGGGGCGTACTTGCCAATTTGGGGGACATGCCTTGGATTTGAATTGCTGACATACTTGACGTTGAACCGAACGGAACATAGGAGTGATTGTTCGTCCATCATGCAACCGTTGCCATTGGAATTTAAAAAGGGTAAGTGCCAATGTGCAGTTGTATATGACGCGTCAAAACAACAGCATTCAGTATGAAAAGGTTTACTTGATTCCAGGCTATGAAACGAGCAAAATGTTTAAAACTGCGCCATCGGATGTAATTCAAATTCTGGAAACACACCCAGTTACAGCGAACTTTCATCAGTTCTGCATTACGCAGGAGGTAATTATTTATTCTTTGTATCTTTTTTTAACTTTCTTGTATACGAACTAAGAGAAAGATATTGTCGAAATGTTGATCTATTCGGACATTACGATGAAAGAGGATCACAAACAAATTTTGGCCGTCTGTCCCTATCAGCGTTTCCACAAACGTCAAAATATTGAGGTCCTTTCTAAAAAATGCGGGCCACCAGCACGGTTGCCACTTTGGTATTTTTTTACCAAATTTGGTAATTTTTTTTTGCTTTTTGAGTCTTGGTAATTTTTATCTGGTCATGGTAACTTTTTGAGCAGGAGCACCAAAAATACGAACTCGATATCACCTCGTTTAAATGATGCCTTACTATTTTTGACTGCAATGAATTCTACACTTTTCTTTTAGTTTCTCTAAAGACTTAGCAACAAATGGACATTTTTACACTTCCATGACGTTTTTTTTATATTATGTTCGTAAATCAGAGAAAAATCTTTTGATAGTCATAAGGAATTTTCACATTGGCTCAAGACTATATATTAAGTATGCAATTTTTTCTCTTTGTGTTTTACAACGTCTCGGATTTTTGGTAAATTTTATCTTGTTTTGGTAACTGTTTTTTTTTTTTTTTAATTTTGGTAGTTAGCTCTTTTTGAAAGTGACAACCGTAGAAAGCCTTCAGAGAAAATTTAAAAAAAAAAAATTAAAAAGCTATAAGGCAATATAAAAATAAAGCGACAGGTACCAGACAAAAAATACGAAGTCGAATTATTATTTATTATGACGGGAACAAATGAAAATGAAACGTCAGTCAGAATGAATGAATTCAGTGTCGCTTTCAAAACTTGTTTATGAAAAAACACATTGCTAATTTTTGTGATGAAATAAGAAAGTGCCATGAAATATAATATGCGTGCCATTTAGAAAAAAAACAGAGGGGACCAGGCCCCTATACTCTTGAGCGTGTCCCAGGCAACTTCAGTTTTCGGGACCATAGACAAATCATACTGAGACCACCAACTCCGGCCGATTTCCCGTTACTTAGCCTACAAGTTGGTGCTGTAATACTATTCGTATTGACAAATGTCACATACCTTTAAAATTTCTGAATCACCAACACACTCGCAGAAAATATGAGCCACTTCCGCTGTGGGCAAAGTTACTGACAGCGTTCATAGAATTTTATCCGTTAAATTTGAAATTATTTGTTAGGTACGTGTGGATAGTATTTTTTTAAGGAATAAGTGTACATTTGCTTAAAATATATATTAAAAATTAACAATGTAGATTGGTTGAGGGAAAATAAAAACATTTGAGCAAATTTTCTTCAGTTCTCTAAGAAAAATTTACGCATGAAATCGAAATGAACTCAAAAGCAGAAAATACAAATAGATTTTTAGATCTTATACCTACATGCGTTATCGTAGGTGACTAGAAGTAAGGTGTGTATCAAGTATTCCTGGGTTTCCTCCAAGATCTACCGTTATGCGGAGCTTTAGAAGATGGTTGTCTTCCTTGGCCTAAAATTACACTTACATGGGCGAAAAGTCGAACTTCCTGTTACGAGTTCTTCATTCAGTAAAGGGCATAGATTTATATTGCTTGCACCTAGGCGGAAGCCAATTTTTGCGCCTAAAGTTGACTTAGCAACACGATGAATAAAAGCATGTAGGTGAAGGTAGTCTAGAAGTTAATTTTTAGTACATTTTATAATTTTATCTCGATGTCTACTTTACTTATCGCTAAGTTTCCGCTTCTCCATTTTTTTACCAAGTATAACAAAACCGCTCCACAGTCGTCCTTCTAGATACGAGACATTGCTCACTTTATACCAAATTCAACCTTTTTTTTGTATCAAAATGAAAATCACCTCCAGTAATTTATAAAATTTTTATGATAAACTAGCTGGACCCGACATTACTCCGTTTTACCCGCAAAAAACGTGAATAAATCGATTTTCCGGAATTTTCAACACGAACAAAACAAACAAATAATCATAAAAATCGGCCAAGCGGTTATCGAGTTCATCAAGTTTAAACTCGAAGGAATTGTATCGCTTGTTGTCGAAGTATATAATTATGTTTTTTTTTTATAAAACTACACGATGAAGCACTTAGAGCAAAAGATTTATATCGAAAAATGCTCGCTCCATAGTAACATCATTAAAAGGAAAGTGGTTGGAAAACACCTCGCAGATATATGCAGATATATTTAAAATTATAGAGTTACTTTACATCACTAGGTTTTAATCTAAGATGATTTATGTTCGCATACGGTACTATGGTAATATGGCGGCTAAAAATTAAATGTCAACAAAATGCTTTCCATTAACTGATAAGCACATCTATATAGTACAGCACCTTTCTACTGATTTCATAATAAATATTAAAATAGAGAATTTTTGAGAAGTCGCCGCCGGGGCCCTGATATGCTGCACAACTGCATCAAAGGAACACATATATATATATATATTTACAACATGTTTCATAAAGGTTGCAGCTGTTCGATATGTTAAACAAAACTGCAAACTTCTTCAAATCAATGAAGCTCCGTTTCCGTCTACATATATCCTCTAATTGCTTCTACTTAATAGTGATAAATCAACACATGACTTAGTACATGTGACATGTGAATATCCCATTCACAATTCGTTTACATTTCGAGCTCTATATCAAGTTTGTTACCGACTACCAGTTTATTTTGTTTTATTTATTTGTCATCAAAATACAAAGACTTTCTTAGAAATTGTGTACAAAGTAAAAAGGTACCCTAATGAACCTAAAATGTAAAAGGACAACAAAGGATAGTGCGAAGAAAACGGTAATGACCGAAGACCATCCAGCAGTTTCCTAGCTATGGTGGCAGTCGATATGTTAAAATCTATTAAATTAGTATTATATTATTATATTTTAACATTAAACCATTAATAGAGGAAGAGTGTCCGTAATTTGTACGCGAGAGTGCAATACTAAGAAATCTGTTACTGGTGAGGTATTTTTAAATTTAAAAGACTTAGGATCTCCCGAGAATCAATATAACAAAAATAACTCTTGCTACTGTTCTCCTATTCTCAAGAGATTCAAGGTTATTCAATTATAGATTAGATCAACCCAAGGATGTCCCCTTAAGGCGAACCTAAGAAATCTCTTTTGGGTAGATTCAAGTCTTTTAACATGTTCATTAGAAAAAGGACACCAAATAATGGATGCGTATTCCAAAATGGATATATAATAAATAAAAGATTCAATTCATTCAATGAGAGATAGTTTTTGGAGCACCTGCAATAAAACTGTTAAATTCAAACATTTATTTTGTTTACTTGACATATAAGATTTAAAGTCATCCGCATATAACAACATCCTACACTCAGGTACAAAGTTAACAACATAATTTACAAACAGGATGAATAAAGGGGGCCTATGTGGCTTCCTTGAAAAACAACGAAATTTGACAAATTCAACCTGTCGAAGAGAAATGATGAGAGCCAGTTTAGGAAAATGAGTGGAAATAGCGGGTCATTCACAATAACACCTCTTATTGGAAAACCCTTTAGTTTTATAGTTTTTTTATCTTATTCATTCTTCCTGATTTAATAACGAGTTCTTCCAGAGGGATGGGAAAGTACTAGTTTTAAGAGATAAGTTGAATATGTGGCATACTATTTTATGCAGAGGGAGGACGCATTTTTTTACGAAAAATGGGAGGCAGTCAATCTGGGCCAGGAGACAGCTAAATTTTTTAAAACGCTTTCTTCAGAGATCTCTATGTTATTGAAAATGGAAGGGGGGATTCTACAAGGTAGCAAAACAATTCTTTGCCTATAATTGAGTCAATTTTAAAATAAATAAATTGAACAAATTATCTAGGATTATCGCAGATAGCAGGCGAGGAATCCAATGACTGTCCTTTAAAATTGAATATACCTTCCCTTCAAGTTATTTCAAAATATCGGATGTCTTTGTTCCATTCTCCACATAAGAACACAACAAATGGAGGTGGTACAACTCTTAGAGGACATTCTTTGGGATGATTAGACCACTGGCTGTATCATGTGCATCTCTACCAGTAGTGTAAGGGAAGGATGATAATCAGCAATCAGCGACTCATCTGTTATGACGACTGTTGGAGGCACTACATTTCTAGCTGAATTTGACTGCAGAACTCATTTCTGTTGGAGTTGATGTGGTTGCTCCAAAAGAGTGTATGGATTACATGAAGAGCTTCGTCCAATAAAGCGCAATTGATTTTAAATCGCAGATTGCTTTTAAACCGTCGCATGCATTGTCTTTCTGTTGACTCCTTTCATAACAAGACCTTTTGCTGTTGTCATCATCAGCGCACACTAAAGTACAAAATACTCGTATCTCGAAGCGGATTATCGCTTCAAGGAATATAACATAGGTGTTTCTCCTTCCGCAATGTAGTCAATGTATACCAATAGTCTGTTTCTGACTGTGACTGGCAATGCTGATTTCATTTAAATATGGATCGTTCGCTGGAAGCCAACCACCGCTCATTCCTTTGCATGGCAGAAAACATATGTATTTTTACATATCTGACTGTTATAAGCACAGGAAAAACGTGCTATGGGAATGTGCTTCGTCACATGCGCCAAACAGAAGTGAATGCTTCGGGCGCTTAAAAAAAACAGTTTTATTATTTGGGTTGCTGATTCCATTTGACACATACCTACTTCCACTTGGGGTGAGATTCCGTAAGTAACATGAATAAGTACAAGTCCAATTGCAACCAACGAATGAGAAATAAATCGATTTTGTTGTGTTAATACAACAAAAGGCATTGTAAACTTAAATAATCCTTATTATATTATTTGAGTACACGAGAATGTGTTTCAAAATTTTGAATTTTTTTTTCGCAAAAAAGGTATTTTCCGTAGTCTACCTCGTTGTTTTGGTTTAAAAAAAATAAAGTAAAAAAACAACAGGAATGATACTTTTTGCGTGGTTCTCGCACATAAACGCTTCTTGCCACTTTTTCAAGCGAGTATGTTCGAGAAGCACCCGAGAGCTCGCATTTGGTGCATGAAAAATCGTCTAACTTTTGCTTAGAAAGCAGTGAAATGTATGCCGCAGTATTTTGCCCAGTTTAAATTAATATAGAACCAAGAATGCAAAAAGTGCGGACATTTACTTTCAAGTGGTACAGTCAAAACCAAAGTTCTTTGAACTATAAAAATTGTCGTAAAACTATATGCAATAACGAAGATTAGAGTTCGCCTGGCTTAATCGCTTAATATTGGAAAACAAATTACACACAGCATTGCATATCTGTACAATTTTCCCAATAAAAATCAAGCGAATATGTTGTGTTTAAGGTAGTAAAAGTGGTTCTTAACTATTGGCCCTCGCCTATTTATATACCTACAAGAAGATGTAACAGAATCAAATTTTCGTTTTCTCACGTTTATATTTCTTTCGTTTTTGTTATTTTATTATATTATACGAACTTTATTTCGCCGTTTTTTTCAATGCAGACTTTTACCAAATATGGTTTGGACAAGGAGTGGACTGTGCTAAGCCTCAACCACGATTGGAACGATTTCGAATTTATTTCCACAATCGAGCATAAGAAGTAAATACCTAACTACATCTTATATGACTGTCTGATTAATGATTAATTTCAGGTACCCCTTTTACGGTGTCCAATTCCATCCGGAGAAGAATCTCTATGAATTCGTCCAGAATCGTAGTATCCCACACTCGATGGTAGCCATCCGAGCGTCACAGTATTTTGCGGATTTCTTCATAAGTGAGACGAGGAAGAATACGAACAAGTTTTCAAATATAACCGAGGAGCAGGATAGTTTGATATACAACTATTCACCAGAGTTTACGGGACGCGTGGGCTCCGCGTTTGTTCAACAGTACCTGTTCGAGAGCAGGAGTACAGCAAGTACGTGGGCAAGTTCTGTTGTCGCAATAATTTTCTGCGCCACCATGTTGTGTTCTCGAAATGATTTGAACTAACCCACCCTCTATTGTAGACAGCTTGACTTAATACATTTCACTAACATGCTAGCTTGGACTATTTTCGAATAGATAATCGAGTTTTTATAAATATGTAGATGCATAGCACTTTTGTTGGTTTTGTTATTTTAATATTGTTTTGTATTGTTTTTCACAGGACTAGACAGCTCCGTTCAGTTAGGTGGAACATATGTCAGTGATAAACCAAACGATATTGATGGTGGTGATTTTGATGTTGGTATTGTATTACTAGACAATAAAGATGACATAAAATGAAAATGCAAACGAAGCGTTTTACTTATTCCCATAAAATATGAGAAATCCCACGATTGGTATAACAATACTGCACAAACAAAATTTAATTTATTCAAAAAGTGTGAGTACTAAATATTTAGCAAAAGATGTGAGTCAGAAAAATAGCAGACTTGGATTTATGTAGCAATTGCTCAGTTTTGTTCATACTGATCTGAGTAAATGGTAAGTGGTGGCGCCTTTTTTTGAACATGTCAAAAGCTAGTGTTAACTCCCCTCAGTTTTTATTCATTTGAAACGTAGCTTCGATTTTGACATTTATTTTGAGTAAAAGCAATTGCTACGTTCTCTTCATACCACCCATTGAGTGTTGCTGCTCTGAATCGCTTAGTAGTTACATATATATTTCCTTTTTGTCTACCTTTGACTGATTTTGTACAGTACCTACAATCTACATTATTATATTTACAGTAACAATTTGCACAATTATACGTGCAGACTGGTCAAATTGTTATAAAAGTCACTGCACTTGAAAGTTAAAGGCGGAAGCCACCATGCATGTATGTATTCCGTGTGATTAATGTCGTTTTCCATTGGGACCACCAAACATTTTTTTGCAGATCTTAGATGTTATGCGGCTCATGGAACATGCAATGAAATTGATCTGGTTTTGTAAATGGATTAGTGCGTTATTTGACAACAATATCAGCTGTTCAAATTGCATTTGTTTTTGGTAAAATCAACCATGGAAATCGGCTTGAAAAATATTTCCTCTGTTTTAGATACAAATGGAGTAGTTTTGGTGATTCGTAGTTTCCAGATGATGAGGAGGACAATGAAGATAATAATTCCTCCAAAACTATGTCCATTGCTGTTTATGTATTGCTATATTTTGGTCTTCACGAAACTTTGCACATTTGTTTTAAAACAAACTTATTTAAATGACGTTAAAACGTTAAACAGCTGTGCTGTATTTGTGGTAGTATGTGTAAATCTGAAAAAATATCGAGATCTGCAAAAAGTGATCCGAATCAAAAAAAAGTTTGATTTCTTTTCCCAATGGAACGCGAAAAGTGATTTAGATCAAAAAAAAAGATTGATTTTTTGTCCCAATGGAAAACGACATGAAATATTGAAATTGAATTGAAATTGAATACAGTCAAATAAATCTAATTCCCTAAAAAAATAACAGTAGGTAAATGAAAAACGTTCATATTGAATAGTTGATTTATTGTTACAAATTCAAGAACACTTGTCTAAAGCCTAAGATCAGGGTTCTATTTGCGGGTGTATGCATGCGGCTAATTTACTATAACGTGGCGCACATACTTTCCCACATAGTAACACGGCAAACAGTTAGGTAGGAAAATTCTCTTAAGTTGGCTGAGCTGACGGTCTATTTAATACTTAGTTTATGCCTAAGACCGATTGACTCACTTTCTGTGTGATTCAGAGAATGATATATCTTTTTAAAAAGAGAAAGATAGATCCGTTATACCTGTGGGTAGCAGCTGGAGTGCGAGAACCAGCAGTGTGGTTTATCATGAGACGGGTGTGGGGGAAATGTCGCAAAAATTGTAGGTAAGAGAAAGATATTGTTTTGCGCTAAAATTTTCAGTCTCGTAATATAGGGCCAGGTAAACAAAGTGGTTAAGGTGCTAGATTATTATGCGAGTATTCTTGTGTTAAATCCCCGGAAGATCAAAATATATGTGTTAATCGTTTTTCCACTGTGCCATCTCAAGCGAACGCCTGAAGGCATAAAATTGTGGGTGTATTCTATCTGCATCAAAAATCTGCACCTAGGAGTCTTAAGTGCTCGTTCAGATCAGAACTTATAAGGTACCTAAATAACTATTTTAGTTTTGTCTTAAGCAATTAATGGAAGCAGCTTCTTACACAACGAAATTAAAAAAAAATGTTGCTAAAACGTTGGATGGTCTAATTTAGTGAGGTTTAGTTTTATTCTTAATTGTATCGACAAAAAGTGTAAGAAGACATGACAATTTACATTATTCAACTCTTTCCACTTTCTTTTGACTACAATATTTATATTCGCTACATTATTTTCTGCGGTATTAGGTACTACTACTTTTCGGTGGTACCAAACTACCACTTTATTTTTACAGTTTTACTATAAATTTATATCATACATATTTCATTTTACACATTAAGACATTCACTAAATTTAAGTACTCCACACTCACCTGTCTGAACGGGTTATCTTTTATTATGCTTTAAGAATATTAACGCGATCTGGTATCCATGGATCGTCGAAACGTGGGTCTTATTTCGTTAAATAATTGTTTCTTTTATCCATAGGAATTTGAATTTGTATTATAGATCTAGGTGTGTAATAAAATTACCGGAAATTCTATTTTTGAAATCAATCAACCGTGGGGATTAATTTTTAACAAAAACAGAAGTCATGGTTATAAATATTATGTACTTTATTTATTCGCAACAAATTTATTTGCCGTCTACATAGGAACACGCTTTCACTTACAAAAAAAAAAAGATCCAATTGCAAAGCCTCAGACACCTTTTAAGGTTCTAAGTTTAAAATTAACTTAAATGAACACCCCTTCATCATGCTTTTTTCACTAATACAAAACCTACGGTCTCTTTTAGAGTGGTTATATTTAACTCGCTCTCTTCGTTCCTCTTTATATTTCTATACTTCAATAATCGGAATACTTGAAGTAACTGTTTACTACCAGATAGGGATATCAAATATTTACAATCTCTGGCAACTCATCTACGCCATAGCTATACGATCATGGTATCGAAAGTCATGTTCAAGAAACGCAGGCAGATTTTAAGTGAGTACAAAAACCATTATATGGGACTTTTATTGCCATTATCGCGTCGACTCGTACATTATCATACTCAATGCGAAAAAATCACCGGAAAGTTAAAAAACTCGAAATTTATTTCGTGCGACCCATTTCCTCATTTATTGTTTACCATTGCAAAAATCCAAATGAGTCAAAATGATACTAACCTTATAACGAATATCACGTAAGCGCAACACAAAGAATCCCTACACAAATGCATTCATTCACTCTCGTGTGCACGCAAAGCTCTGCTCTCACTGAAAGGCTGGGCCAATTACCCAGTTGGTTGGGTTGTTTTCAACATGCCAGTGTTTCGACCGAATCTATCTTGACTACTGTCTGTGCAAAATGGAAAATCAAAGACCAATTATCGGAATTCTTTGCATAGATGTGGCTGCCAAACTCTTTGAATTATATGGGTCAACAGTGAAAAGTTACATTGCCGCTTCTTATATCAAATTCGTGGAAGGTGCCGGTGCCCGAGCACTGCCTATTTGGTAAGAAAATTATGTAAAACATTGCGGGGGCATTTACAATAATATAATACCGTAGTGCGTAGACACCTCTGCGCATCTCTATCAAAAAAGTATTTTTAGAAAATTTATATTTCAACATTCGTTGGTTTTTCTGTATGATGACGCAAGTATTTAATGACGAAGAGAAAGCATTCACCTAATTTCTTGGTCTAAAAAAAGCTTCCCTCTGTCACCATACAAAAACCAACCCTTGATGCGGTGAGGTGAAATTTATTTGTGTTGCAGAAGTGCAATTTAAGAGGGGTGTGTTATATTTTTGACTTTATTGATTTTTTTAATTATTTCCAAAGGATTGGAAAGGATGAACACTACTACATTGACATCATGGGCCACATAAATGGGTGCGCTGGCATTTTAAATACACAAAGTTCAAACCTGTTTAACTATGTGTGTGTTTTATAGAATTCTAATCCCCGGCGGAGCGGTGTTCTTCGATTCGGCACATATTCAGAAGCCAGAGCAAGCCAATGAATGTGTACAAAGTGCTGCGAAAATCTATCGGATAGCATGTCAAATGAACGAGGAGGGCAACTATTTTCCTGTGTGGGGCATCTGCTTGGGATATGAATTGTTGCTGTATCATTCGGCCGGTGGCAAGGAATTGCGCCAGGATTGCAGAAGGTTGAACAAGTCGATGGCTCTGGAGTTGGAACGTGGTAAGAGCACTATGTTTGTTGCACACAGTCTTTCTTGTTGGGGGAAATAATTGACACAGGCAGCAGTGTTATCAGCAATTTAATCTAATCGGAAATCGTATGGAAACAATTGGAACAAGTGTAATTAAAGCCCTTTTCCACACACCCCATTTTCATTGTATACAATAATCGGTATACACTTTTAAATGTATCTCTAATTCAACTGATCATAACAAAAAAAAAAGTGGCAAAGTTATGCCAGAAAATCATGGTAAAAATTATACAGAAGAAACATAATGCACTATATAGTTTCATGAGAGGGGGGAAAGATATTTCCGAAGAATTTCGATATCTCACATGTGGAGGCTGAGCTTTCATTATGAATTTGAGATGCATACACTGATATATGAGCAAGTACACTCTGCTTCAGTTATAATAAAACCAAATCAACAAATACTTGTCGCAAAAGGCCGGTGTATTGCCCTAGGCCGATTTCCCGTTACTTGCCTATGAGCTATATTTTTATTGAGCGGTCACCATTTGGTGCGCTAGTATTTTACATAGATTATCTGTATATTGACAAATTTCACTTCAAAAATTCCGGCTCACCAACTCACTCGCAAAAAATATGAGCAACTTCCGCTGAAGGCAAAGTTGCTGGCAGCGTTCATAGAATTTTATCCGTTTAATTTGAAATTGTTCGTTAAGTGTGGATAGCATTTTTTTTTAGGAAGAAGTGTACATTTGTTTAAAATGTTCATGAAAATTTAACAATGTAGATTGTTGAGGGAAAATAAAAACATTTTAAGCAACTTTCCTTCATTATTTATGCGAAAATTGCACAGGAAATCGAATATCTAAAAGCGGATAATACACAACCGTGTTTGTCCTAATATGTTTCTAGTATATAGAAATATCATTTAGATAGTTTTATTAACCACACAAATCAAATTGTTAGGCTTTAAAACTTATATAATAAGTATGGTTACTCCGTTAATAAGTATGGCATTCCGTTAATAAGCAACCAATAGCATGTTAAAATGTTGTATTTCCGAACTCTACCACATTTCCCCACGGTTGGCAGCTTTTATTTTTGTATATTCTTGCATGTCATATCACACGGAGTCTAATTAACATAACACCGATAGGAAAACAAAATTGCGGTATTTAAAAAAAAAAAAAAAAATTGAGGGGGATTACGAGTTGGGGGTCTCAGTATGATTTGTCTATGCTAGGCGGAAAATTCTACGCAGCGCATACTCTATCGGAACCTCAAATAAGATTCGAGATATCCGTTATCGAAAAAAAATCATTGAAATAAGATGACGCATACGCGGTGCTTGTTTTTTCGCTTGATTTCGCACTGGAAAAACAAACAGAAGTAATAAATACAAAAACAATGCGTTGCTATATTGTTTTTTTTATTTTTATTGCTCCCATTTTTTACAATTCACTGCAAATCGTAAGTAAAATAAATAAATTCCACGACTGATTGCTTTCAGAGGATATCCGAAATAATTCTTATAAAGCTGTCAAGAATGTTACTCAAAAATAAACTTGATCGCACTTCAACGCAAAACACTGCAGTGCGTGACATTAAATAGGAGAATTTTCCGATCCGACGGATACCTCGCTAGGGCCGAGTTTACATAAATTCTATCACAAGGAATACAAAATAAAATAAAGTACACGACTGTGTCGAAAGAAACTTGCGTATCTATTGTAAGTCTATTGGTAGAGTTGTTTTATTAATATATTCCAAGGTCTCATTTAAGCCATTTTTTTTGTTTAAACTAATTTTGATTACAATTAAAGTATATCAATCACAATCAATTTGCAAATTACCACTTATGTTTTGGTTTTAGTACCTCTCATATAACTATACGCTGGTGTTTTAATTTTGTCAACAAAATGTGTCTTGTATAATAATTATTGCCTATCGAATTAGTGTAAATAGGTAGCAAAATTGTAGTAGGGGTTTATTATCATTTAAGATAATACGGTTGGTAGTAGGATTCGCGATGATGCAGAACTTTACATAGATGTTATACATACATTGAGGACACAATATGGTTCCAATTTGTAGATTACAGCGAACGTTCCAAAAAGATTTCCTAGAAATATGTGTTCTGAACCAACAAAAATGTTTGAGATTTTAAAAGAACAACAGATTTATTTGTGTACTCTCAAAATTCCGTGATTTCTTGGATTATTTAGTTATAAATCGCAAAGTATACGGATAGAAGTGTGAGCGCTTAATCACTAAGACTAAAGACGCGTTGTGGATGCAGACTATTTTAAGATGAACGATTAATTTGGATCAAAAAAGCGCGAAAGTGGGGTGTTATTGGCTTTAAATAGAACCACTTTTGGATTTGTGTTATAAATATGTTGCTGAGCTTTGAAAAAAAAATCGTTTTTGTTTTAGGGATAGTCATTGGCAACTAAGGTGAAAATCAAACGCAAAATAAATAAGTAACATTAGAATTAAAATTGTAATTAAACAAATCATGCACTTGTCAGTTTTTGACAATATTCAGATCACTTGTCCTCATTGAACCACAGTTCGACAAGTGTGTCTTGACACTTGTCGTGTTCTGTTACAGAAAGAGGACAATTATATAATTTCCCACTTGTCATCTTTCATCGCGACAATTGTCGCAGTGCTCGCGGAATTGTCGCTTTGTGTTACACAATCTTTGACAAGTTGCTGAAATTCACTTGTCCTACATCTACTTGTCGCGTTCTGTTACAGGCCCAATCGTCACTTGTTGGATTTGCGAGCAGTTAGTCCACATGAAATGCTCAGGGCTCTAATCGAGTAATTATTGAAACGATTAAACAAAACGATATCGTTTTAAGTTTGCTTCATATAAGATCATCGTCGGATCGTTCAATCGAATCGTTCATCGTTTTTATTTTCAACAGTTTGAACATGACTGTAAACAAACTCTGACACTGAAAAAATTTAAAAATGTATGGAAATTGTTTTTTTTCTTCGTTGTCATTGATTCACATGGAATTTGGCAAAAATAGATAGCTTTGGTAGTAGATTTTTTTTGGTAAGGGGCATGATTGTTTTTTCTTTTTCTGATTGCTTTAAATATCTACGTATGGAATCATAACACAAATAAATGAAATTCATTTGATATTCCAAAAAAGCGCAATTACCATTTATTTATTTTTTGCAAAGAATGAATTCTTTTACAATTTGGATAGGAGCCAGTTGCCTTCAAGGAACATAAGTGTATCTTCCTTTAATTTTTTTTATGCTTCTCTCAGACCTAATTAAAACTGAAAAAAGTGCACCAAAAACGACAAAACGATTGCAAAATAGCCATCGTTCAATCGAATCGTTTCGACGATAGTATTTGACATTCGAATAAGTAACGTGAAGCAACAAGAAACGATGATCTTCCAATCGTTTCAACGATTATCGTTTTTTCGTTGTTACATGAAGTAGAAGCATCTTCGAGACGATATCGTTCTATCGTTTTGTGCTTACGCGATTAGAGCCCAGGTATAAATGCTCGAGTAGTGGATGCCCTTGAGGAATCAAATGGCCTGTTGGTTTTGCAAGATATGTAATTCGAAAAAACCGCTCATTTATATTTTATGATAAGGCAAAACAAAATAAATGTTTTCTAGCCTTATTACTGATTTTAATAAACTGCAAGAGAGTCTGGTAAAATATCAAGCGTTATTTAATAACTTTGATTTCGATAATAACTTAATAACGTAACATAACGTAAAAAGTCGAACAAAAACAGTAAGGCTACAAATTGATTTTTAGTGACTGTCCTGATATATAGATACATATATATTACGTTTATCCCGCCAAAGAATGGTTTCTTTCGAAAGTACCTCATCATAATGCAATATGTTGTTCAATAATTCTTGACTTTACAATGACTACAACTAAATCCAACTTAACAACAATTATGTACCTGATTTTAAAAGAATATAATATACTAAACTGGACAACTCTTTTAATTCAAATACCTGGACTAATACATTCAAATTTAAAGCGGCATTCATTTAATTTTCCAGTGAATAAGCAATACAATAATTGTTTGTCTAGTAAAACGGCGAAATATGTAATTTGTTTGCTGACTTCTTTCAGACAACTTATGCAAGGCCTGATTCATTGACACCGAATAATATTGTAATTGATTCGGTAAAATCATACTGTGATATTCCGAGCTTAAGATTGCTTGAACAAGGAATCGTGCAATATATAAAGACTTTAGATGATAACTGTGTTCCTGGTCCGTTTACTTATTTACTTAACTTGTCGCTGTCCAGTGGATTATTTCCGACGATTTAGAAATCGTCATTTATAATGCCTCTAAACAAGAGTGGTAACAAACATCACGGCGAAAACAGGCATTGCAAAACTGTCATGAATACCTAAACGCAATTTCGTTGTTCTAACATTTTTGCTGATGAGCAGCATGGTTTCAGTCCCAGAAAATCAACTACAACTAATTTAATAGAATTTACTTTACATTGCAATAAAGGCCTGGTAAATAAATAACAAACAGATGTTTTTTATGCTGATTTTAGTAAAGCATTCGGCAAAGTATTCCAAAATCCTTTATTACTTCTGCGAGGAATGCAAGTCTATCTTTCTGTCTCATACCTTGCTGGCCATCAAGTGTAACAACGACCATCTCATCAATATCGCATTATGGGACTCGTTTTAAGATTGTCATATAGATCGGTTCGTATCTATCTAAATGTGTGGCCCTCATAAGGTGTGAAAATCCAACTACACCGATTTATTTAATTAATGATGATGTTATTGAAAGTATGGATCACTTTAATGATCTTGGAGTTATCTTTGACAGCTTTAACATCCATTTGGATTCCATTGTCAGTAGGCAAGAAGCCGATTGGAAGTTATGAAACGTTTTTCAAAAGAATTTAAGGACCCCTATATCACCAAACTTCTATACTGTTCTCTAGTTCAACCTGTTTTGGAATATTGTAGTCCTATTTGGTCTTCAAGCTACGAATCTGTAATTGGAAGAATTGAAAGCATTCAAAAACAATTTCTTCTTTTTGCACTACGTGGTTTAAATTGGGACCCCGAAGTTCGTCTTCCCTCCTACATAAGTCGATTAAGTCGATGAAGACCTTGGAAAAACGAAGAGAAAAGTCAAATGCTTCATTTTTGACTAGCGTCCTGAGTGGTAACCTATATTCTTAGTTTCATAATCATCAATATTAGACCGAGGGACACAAGGAATCCAATATTTTTATATCAAAAGACATCTCTATGTAACAATGGAAGAAATAACTTGACGAAGGATTTTAAAAAGTTCAATCATGTGATTGATTTCAACCTAATTAAAACAAATATTAAAAGAAATGCAACATAATGTTAAAATTCCTACTTAGAAAAAAAAAAAAATTAATAATTGATTAACTGTTTAGTAGTTAAATAAATAAATAAATGAAATCGTTTTATACATATTAATCATATCTACTTCAACTCAATCGATTTTGGTTCGAATCGTTATTTGTCAAATAATTACACTAATTCATGAGAACTACATGTCAATATTTTATGTTTATTTAATTACTTATCGTTAATCTATAGATTTTAAGAGTTCAAAAATGTTTCGGGACCTGTCAGCGGACATGGAAGACATGCTCCGAAAAGAATCGTTTGCATTTCATTATCATCAATATTGTATCACAAAAGATGTAGGTGACCACTTTTGCTGCTTTGTTTCCAATGAATACGCATTTTAACTAACACAAATATTTCAAGGATCTCCGGGATTTTAAGATCGCCGATCAATGGAGGGTAACTTCTGTAAATCGAGACGATGAATGCCTAGAGTTTATTTCGACAATTGAGCACTTAAAGTACGTTTAATTTATTTACGACAAGTTGGAAATTATTTGAACAGACAAAACTTTTATTTTCAGATACCCATTCTATGGAGTTCAATTTCATCCTGAAAAGGTAATATTTGAATGGACTTTGGGTGACAATATATCGCACACGTCAAATTCCATTAAATGCGCACAGTATTTTGCAAATTTTTTCATTTCCGAATGCCGTAAGAATCGTAATTGTTTCGTAACCGAAGAAGAGGCAAATCGTCATATTATTTGCAACTTTCCAATAACTTTTACTGGAATCAGGGACATAAAATGGCAGCAGTGCTATTTGTTTGACGAGACAAGTGATTATCCAGAATAGAAACTTCCACGATCCGAAAGATGGTAGGGATAGTCATGGTGGTAGTGAAAACCGTAGAAACATAATGGCTCTACTCTTCATATTTACAGCTAATAGTATTGAATGTATGTGATATAACAATGTGATAGATGTTTGTGGAAGAATATAAATGTAAATAATACACGATACCGTGTTCAAAGCCATTTTGTTTAACTTGAAGGATTTTTTTAATTCCATTCAAATTTTTTTTTTATTTAATTTTTTTAATGTCCAGTTTGAATCTATAATTTAAGTTTCTACTGTGTGAAATTCATTTGCGAATAACGTTGAACTGTGGCTTCACTTGGAAACATTAACCTAGGTAAGGTTAGTTTTACGCTTCCAACGGACCCCCAACGGACAAAGTCGCTAGAAAAGAACTATTGAAAACTTTGACGAAAATATTTTTGCTCCTATAAATCGCAATCACATCTGGGCTGGTGTAATGATCGGTCCGGATTTATTTAAAAAATAAGGCCGGACAGAACATAACCAACAATGGCGAGCGCTACTGTACCATGATGACGACTTCTTTCTGTCAGAAATTGAAGCCCATGATGCCTATGATCCATATAGATCATCGATTTACATGCACTTACAACAACAACATGTGATCATGCTTTTCATCAAGATCACGAATCATGGTCGGAAAATGTATTCCATTATTTCCGGCTGTGTTGTTTCTTTCATTCTTGAATGTTGGTGTGCCTGTCAACCATAGCCACCCAATCGCATTGCCAGACTAAAACATGGAACACAAAAAATCAACTAATTTATACGCATTCGTTCTATAAGGATATGTCCAGACCAGACAAACATTTGATAAACAATTAAATACCTAAATGTTTCATAAACATTTCTAAAACGTTTTTTAAACAAACAAATTTTATGAAATGTTTATAAAATATTTCGCTGGTCTGGATCTGGACACCAAAAAACATTTATGAAATGATTCACAGTTCCCCAGTCGTGATGGGAAATAATTTTTGCAGAACAAGTCTCCCAGCGCAAAGTGACCGCTGTTTTTCGATTACTGTGACCTCAGAGAGCGAGACGGTGATAAGAGATGACACTACATTGCTATAAGGACCATCAATAAGGACATGTGTCATGTGTGCCGCACTTTACTACGAATTACGGATTGCAATAGTGAAGACGTGTAGCGCACTGTGAATTTAATAAAGTTAATTAAAGTTTTCTACATTTATATTTCAAACATTTTTAGGTTTACTTTTCTTTATAAATGAAATAAAAATGTCCAGAAATGCTTGGAATATTTAATGAGAAAGTGATTCATTTAATAAGATTATTAAATTAAATCCAACCAAAATTATAAAATTACAAAATTAAATTACAAAAATAAAAACTTGACTCCCTGCTAATAATCCTACCACATTATTTTCTTTAAATCGAAAAAGAATAAAATTGAAACATTTCATAAACATTTAATAAATAAATTTCAGAAATCTTTTATAAATGTTAATGAAATGTGTTCGATTTGCTTCAGAAACATTTCTGAAATGTTTCGTTAGTCTGGATGCACAATATTGTTTATGTGTTGCATTTTTGAACATAAAATACTAAGGGCCGGTCTGTTCACAGCTGGTTAAATCCGTGGTTGGGTTACCATAGCATACCATGGATAACCGTTAAGTGTTTGTTCAACGATTTTTAACTTCGGTCACCAAACCATAGCTTTGCGACAAGTCGGGTTCGTTTGTTTTTGATAAGTAACTTGTTAAGGTATTTTATTAATGAATTTATTTTCAGTAATCTAACTACACGCAAAATTTGTTTAGCACAAGAATGTCATAATCAAGTGATACAGACGTTTTGAAGAATAAAATCTTGTTGTTCTAAGACAATAAGCAATTTGTGGAAAAACAAAGCCGAATTAAAGCCACAACCAATACAATAGGATAAACTCAATTTATTTAACGACCGTCGCAATTTTCTCATTCTTTCAATATTTTGTCCAATGAGTGCGCTTGTAATAATCTTACTTCATCATTCGCATCTATTATTGTGTTAAGGAACGTTACTCTTACCTTAAATAGACTGACGTGTACCGTATTCTATTCATCTGTCAGTTTTAAATTTCTACGAAACTGACGAGACAGATTTTGTTGGTTCAGTTAACTCCATCTTGAGTTAAATATACATTCGTTTATTGTTTTATTTTATATATATTATTAACTATGCATAACATCCATCCAAGAACCGTGGGTGTGGAAAAATCGCATCTGTGGCCTGGGTGAGTTGAGCGATTCGCACAATGTTCTTGTTAGAGTAAAACCACAAGCTTTGACAGTAGAAATAAGAGTAATCATATATTCAGTATGGAAAGTATTAGTATATAACGCAAAAAGGTAATAGATTAATAAATTCATGTGTAACTAACTATAGGAAGTGTGTGTTCAATATATTCATAATATTAGCGTAGTTAGATAATAATGCTAGTACAATTATATAATTCAAATTATTGTTTGATATATATGGAGTTGTAAGAGATATTCAACACTTCCCCTCAATTACAACGTGTTAAACCAAGTTCTTCTAAATGTGTGTAATGCTTCAGTGCAGTGAGTCCCTTGGTAAGTATATCCGCCGTCATGTGATCAGTATCGATATGTCTTAAGATTATCTCTCCTTTGTGTACAGCATCGCGAACAAAATGGTGCCTGATGTCTATGTGTTTAGTCCGAGAATGTTGAACCGAATTCTTAGCAATAGATTGAGCACTTTTAATGTCATTGTATATGGTAACACCCTTCTCATCTGTAAAGACAATTTCAAGCAAAAATTTCTTAAGATACATTGCCTCTTTGACTGAATCAGCTATTGCCATATACTCTGCCTCCGCGCTAGATAAAGCAACTGTCCTTTGCTTTTTTGACTCCCATGAAACAGCCGCTCCGCCAAGTTTAAAGACATACCCAGTGTACGATCTACTGTCGTCTGCATTTGCACCCCAGTCAGAATCCGCGTAACCAATTACATCTTTTCCAGTCATTCGATATGTTAGCTCATAGTATTTTGTTCCTTGCAAGTATCTCAAAACCCTTTTAGCTGCTGCCCAATGAGGCCTTCCGTAATTTTGATTAAATTGGCTTAGAAAACTAATTGCATAAGATATATCTGGCCTTGTTATCACTGCTAAATAGAGCAAAGAACCAATTAGTTTTTGATAAGGTAACTTACTTAATTCATTTTTCTCCATATCATTTTTGGGACACATTTTCTTCGACAGCTTGGTGTTGGCATCTAATGGAGTATTAACTGGATTTGAATCGTCCATATTAAATCGATTTAGAAGATCGGTGATATACTTTCGTTGACTCATGGTAATTTTACCATCGCCTTTTTGAAATCAATGCCAGTACGCTGCGAACATCCCTTTGCCACCAAACGCGCCTTTCTTCTACATATATTTCCTTCAGCATCCGTTTTTGTCTGAAACACCCATCTGCATCCTATAATATTCTTCCCTTTCGGTCTATCTATTATTTTCCAAGTTTTGTTTGCTTTATGAGCTAACAGTTCATCTCTCATAGCCTTTTTCCATTCACTAACATTGGAACTACTAAGGATATCGTTAACATTTTGAGGATCTAGGGTCATCATATATACAGCATCGGTAAAAACATCTGAGTCCTCCGAGTCAACATCTATATTCAAATACTCATCCGTTTTCCCAGACTTTGCCATGTTATTCCTTGTTTTCGATCGCGTTCTCATGCTTATTCCTTCAGGTTGTTTGCCACTTGCTTGTCTATCCTTACAGTCTTCATTATATGTACCTTTCAATCGTTCCTGGTCTTTATGCCATTCATGTTCTTCCAGTTGCTCCTGCTCTTCCTCCTCTTCATGCTCTTCTTCCTCTGTCCGATTTTCATGCTGTCCATGTCCTACATCCTCTTCATGATTTCTATCATCCCCGTGTTCTTCATTGTTGCTATGACTTTCATCATCTCCTCCGATTTCCAGATTGTCCTTAGCTTTAGATTTATCTCCACTCAAATATGGCTCTATCAAAAATTCCAGTCGATCTCCGGTAGATGTTTTCTCCGACATCTTGAAATTATGATTGTGATTATCATTTACGAAAATAACATCTCTACTTTTTATAATTTTTCTGCTCGAAGAACACCATAACCTATATGCTTTGGAATTTTCACAATAACCTACAAATGAATATGGTTTTGACCTCGCGTCCGAGAGACATAGGACATGTCTTGTTGTATCGAAATCCCTCACGGCAGTTACAATCAAACGGTTCTGTTGCCAAGATTTGGTTGCTGCAACTATTACTTACCATGCAAATGGCAATTGGGAAACCTTTGTCATTGCGTCGGCTTACTTTCCCTACGACTTTTTAACTCCTCCACCACCAAGGCTGTTGTTGAGCTCGTAGAGTACTGTGAGACCAAATAGATAGGTCTTATCTTATGTTGCGATGCTAATGCTCAAAACACTGTTTGGTCCGACATCATCGTCCGAGGTCATGTCGACCTACATTTGTTATAGCCGGGAGACAGCAAGTAATTGATGTTACTCTGTCCAACAGGCATTGCAAGGCTATCACAAATTGGAGGGTATCGCCAGATAGCACTCTGCCAGATCACCGATACATCGAATATCAAATCTAGTGTAAAGTTTCACCTTCGCTAGAGAGAAGAAATCCGAGATGAACAAATTGGGCTCGGTTTAAGGAGGAGCTTGGCAATTCTGTTAAAGCGCCACTCAAACTTAGATCAATACAAGGGCTAGAGAGATCTGCTCAGGATCTGAGCAGTGTCATTATCCTTTGTTTTGAACTAGCGTTTCCAGTTACAAAACACCCCTGTAGAAAACCGGTACCTTGGTGGAATACCGAATTGCAGTGCTTTCGCAGAGAAACCAGGAAGCTCCTAAATCGGTCATTAAAAACCAACTTAGAAGAAGACTGGAATCTGTATCCATCGAAACAAAAAGAATTTAAGAGACTAATTCGTAAATCGAAAAACGACTCTTATAGGAAATTATGTGAGGAGGTCACATCATTAAGTGCAACCAGCAGGCTTGTTAAAGTCCTCAAAAGGGACAGACCAAGTAAACTGGAATCGCTTCAAAAATCTGATAATACCTACACTGAGACAAAGGCGGAGATTTTTAGTCTCCTGCTGGAGACTCACTTCCCTGGAAATCAGGTCACTACGTGCTCTTCAGTGGTACCGGCAACGGTGGCCACTCCTGAACAAACAAACACCTCGCGGCGTAGCTGGTATATTGCATCCAGAGTGGTGACGGATGACGCCATCAAATATGCAATCGCATCTTTTGAAAGCTTCAAGTCACCGGTCCGGATGGAATTCATCCGGTTATGCTGAAATAAGGTTTTAGTCAGCTGATGCCGACGCTAAAAATAATTTTCACCGCTAGCTTGGCTTTGGCCTACATACCTTCTACTTGGCGTATGGTTAAAGTCGTGTTCATACCAAAGATAGGTAAGAATTTCTACACTCTCGCCAAAAGTTTCAGACCCATAAGTCAGTCTTCCTTCCTGTTGAAAAGCTTGGAGAGACTGGTTGAGCTGCACGTGCGCAATGTTGCTCTTCGATCGCATTCTCTATCTGTGATGCAACATGCCTATCAGCGTGGAAAATCCTGTGAAACTGCGCTTCAGAACCTTGTTGGTTGGATTGAAAGTGCTCTTGATCGGAAGGAGTACGCGCTGGGTATTTTCGTCGATATTGAGGGTGCTTTTGATAATGCGACATTTGATAACATGTGCAATGCAGCCAGACATCATGGTGTAGATGAAACCTTGGTTTTGTGGATTAAAGCAATGCTAATGTACAGGACGTTGATTGCCGAGGCGGATTGTGGCAAATGCGTCATGACTGGGGTAAACAGAGGCTGCTCTCGAGGTGGTTTTCTGTCTCCGCTCTTATGCTGTATGGTAGTAGACTCTTTGCTAACGGCTCTCAATCTTCCTGGAACCTACACACAAGCCTATGCGGACGATGTCGCCGTTCTGTCTGTCGGTTCAGACCTAAGGACTGTCTGCTCTCAGGCGCATGATTGGTGCACAAGAAATGGGCTTTCAGTGAATCCTCTTAAAACTACGGTTGTTCTCTTCACGAGAAGGAGGAAGGTCACTGGTCTGACTCAACTTGTGCTAAAAGGCGTCACTATCCCGATCTCCGATGAAGTCAAATATCTGGGAGTAATCCTCGAGAGAAAGCTTCTTTGGTCCAAGCATGTTGAATAAAAAAACCGATAAAGCGCTGTCAACTTTCTGGCAGTGCAGAGGCGCTTTTGGCAAGACATGGGGCTTATCTCCTAAAAGGTTCCCTTGGAACTATACGGAAATGATAAGACCACTTCTCTCATATGCATCGGTTGTATGGTGGAACAGGCTTTCGCGGAAACGTGTTACTGCCTCTTTTGCCAAACTTCAAAGAACGGTTTGTCTTGGATGCACAGGGGCCTTCCCTAGCACGCCGGGCTCTGCTCTAGATGCTATGATGAACCTCCCCCCTCTTGATATTTTTATCATGGGGTGTACACTGAAAACCATTTCTCGGTTAAAGAGAGGTGGCTTTTGGTACCATACGCATTGGAATTTTGAGGAACTTGTGCGAGAATTATCCTTGACCCCTGTCTTATGGATATGAGGTCTGACGCAATGACACCAGAAATCCTACTGCGACAAAACTACCACGTCAACTTTCCTCAGGTAACGGAATGGCTTCGGACAGACTATGAGCCTGGGTAAGAATGCCATCGTGTATTCGCGGATGGCTCCAAAACCGGACAGGGGTGTGGTTCTGGAGTCTTTGTGGAAAGCGAGAACATTAGACTACACTACCCCTTAAATAGCCATGCGTCTGTCTTCCAAGCGGAGATTTTCGCTATCCTTATGGCTATGCGCTATTTTGTGATAAACAGGTGGAGGGATAGAAGCATATGCGTTTGCAGTGATAGCCAAGCTGCATTAGAAGCGTTACTTGACCCTCTTACCTCGTCCAAGTTAGTGCTCGAACTCAAGCTTTCTCTGAACTTGGTCGGAAGGCTTAACACAGTGAATCTTGTTTGGGTCCCAGGTCACACTGGTATCCAGGGAAATGAGATCGCTGATGAGCTTGCCAGACGGGGTTCAGAAGAAGCTTTCTCAGGACCTGAACCTGCGTTGGTTCTGCCTGCATCTGTGGTTAGGTCATCCATTGATACTCGAGTTTCTCGTGAAGACGAGCGTCGGTGGCGTGACTGTGCTGGGTGTAGGCAGACCAAACGACTGCGTCCGGACATATGTAAAAGGTCCGCGTCTTTCCTTCTGTCTCTTAGGAGAATCGACTGCAGACTGCTTGTGGGCGTCCTTTGTGGCATATTCATACACAAACACAAGTAAATAAGTTAATAAAAAAAAAAAAAAAACACAGTGAATTTTAATTCCCCGCAAACATTTTTTTTAAACTCAACCGTCGATCTACCTAACCGACACGGAAACCGGATCAAATTGCATAAACGCTGATCATGGCGGTTTATACCATTTTGTTGTGGCCTTTTCGATATCGAAAGCCATTTTGTTACTTCCTTTCGAAAATGAAAGCTATTTAAGCCACTGCTTATCTCGCTGTCTTTCTTTTCTATAAATTTCTTTGCATTGATACGGAACAACGGCGTGGCAGTGTGAGTTAGCTTGAGGTTAGAAATCGTGTTTGCGATGTCTATTTAGTTCATTCATTTGAAACGTTTTTCAATTTTAAGGTGTTCTTTTGATGATATAGAGTGGGTAATACGTGAGCGGTAGGAACAGGCGAATGACATGTTTGCATCTGTGAACAAATCCTCAGCAGAAATTTTGTAAGCCTGAGACCACCGTACATTTATGCCAAGGTCCGTGTAATTTGTTAGTATCACGCGAAGGTAAGCCTATACATATCAGTTTCTGTATACATGTGACCATAATCAGCTAATTTTTAACAGGCATGGTATTATTCACTTCGACTGAGAACGAAAACCTGGTGCCCCAGCGCTCAGTCCAAAACCCTTTAACGCGATTGGAAATCACAATTCCTTGTAAAGGAAAACCACATCAAAGTGACCCGCATTAGCGTTATTATACCCCACATGGTCTCAAGCTTACCTCCGTAGAGGACTACATAGATTCACCAATCCTATCGGCCCATTCCGTCGCTAATCACCATTTGTACAGTGCAGCCATGCGCTGTTCATATCAGCCCAAGGGGACTGCCACCGAAGTGTTTTAAAAAAGTGCTACAAAACTAAAGAAAACCAATATAAAATTCATCAAGAAAATGTCCAATTCACCTAACCTGTAAAACGAAATCGGCCACAAAAACGTGACATCATTAAGATCAATCAAAAAAAAAAAAAAAACCAAGTGTCTAAATTAATTAATTCATAACTATATCCTAACATAACGTACCATTCCCTTATTTTATTGATATTAATGGCTTAGAATTAACTTATTTTAATCTACACGTAACATAAAAAAAAAAAAAAAAAACAGCCAATGAAAATAGTAGTGTTTAAAAACAAATAAAAGGTACATCAGCGGAACTTTGTGCACAAATTTCATCGCTCCAGAATCAACAAACAAAATGTGAGTACAATGCTAATATACGTATACATTATTTTCTTTGGCTTACGATATTCTTTTCGTGTTTAAGATAATTTTTTTTGTATTTACATTTATACCTACTTTTTACATTCGAATTTCAATTTAATTACTAGAAACTGATTTACACATATATACAGTTAAGATTTATTACATAACAAACGACAATCATGTCGTTCATTTGAAGTTTTCGCGTTTATTCTTATACCTTAAATCACCTTATCAAGTTAAATTTTTCTATGAATCTAGTTGATAAGTAAACAAATTGCATAGATTTAAGAGCAATATTTGGTTCTCTTCGGTTGATGCACAATGCACATGCACGCTCACATGCTACGTGCATATGGTTTTGATTTCTCTCATCTAATAAATGGGAATTGATATTCTCAATCCTGAAATGCCAAACGTTTTTTTTTTTTTCTCTTTGGTTCAAGTCATAAATAATAGCATGTGCTAAACCATTTTTTTTGTTATCGTTGAGATGAGTCGCTGAAAGAAATGAGCGAGATGTCGAGTTAGGGACTATCCCAACAGAGATCGAGGATGGGATAGTCATGGTGCGTTGGCCGCGGTCAGTCGCAAGGGGAGGGTACCTCCAGGTGTCATAACACCCAAGACACCACCAAATAATAAGAACGTTCATAATACCCACCTTTTCATGACGCAATAATATCGCTGCCCTGTGCAGAAATAACTTGACCTTATGTCACAATTTCACTTGCCTTTCCTTTCCTCTCTTAAATTCGGTACGATATTCTAGTAAGCATAGGGTAAATAGTAGCAAGATTCCACCCCACCGACGAGCTCACGCCGTGCATCCGCAAGCGTACCGATGCTGCTACAAATTAACCAAAGGATACATTACCTCATTTCTAGACCCCTGTAGCTTACAATGGCGCCCAACGTGGGGCTCAAAGATGCCAAACCTAGAAACAATAGTTTTTTTTTGTTAAATGGCATCCAAATAAATGTACATTTCATTTCAACATAATTTTTTTTTAATTGGCGTACAAATACCATGCGTATGCATATCGTGTACATTATCACCAAAACCAGCCTTCTTGCGGAAGCTTGGGAAATTAACTTGTATTTCAGACCTGGAAAATCTGAAATGCAATACTTCAGTCAAGAACAAGTTGACTTTGACTTCACGTGACTACTAAGGATTAACGCATATGAGTCCAAGCATACTTAGTAGGTAATTTTGAAAATATTATCAAAAGAGCTTGCGTCACCATAAGCAGTTGCCTTCAGTTACAAATGTTTTCGCTTAGTTCTCCTGAGTCGTTAGGGAGAATCGCCTAATAGTCCAGAGCAAAACGAAAACGACAAAAAAATAGTCAACAAATTCTCATTCATCAAAACATTTTAGTTTCTCCTTTTCTTTCTATCAATATGAACTTCTTATTATGCACTCTCTCGACATTCCAAGTAAGCAAAAGTCTCAACGACGACTTTAATGAATTAACCTTCTCATTTACCAACAATCAAAACAATACTCCTTTGATTTCGTACTCCAAATAGTCCACTTTGGTTTCTCTTAAAGAACCTAGAATCAAAATAGAAAATGAACAAAAACAAAACAGGCAACGGAGCTATTCCTAAGCCGTCAAAAGGAATTATCACACGTTCTCAGACCATGAGTAATTCAGACACACCCATTTCCCATACCAAGTTCCAAGCTGTTAGACACTCTCCTACAAGAATGTCTCTAAATTCGCAGCACTCTCTTAATGATCCAAACATGTGCTTAGACCAAAGTTTTAATAACTCGCTCTCTGGTATGCAACAAGCCTCTAAAGTTGTGTATACAAATAGTGCAGTTACACAAACGACAACGACTACGACCATTACTAGCGCTTCAAACCCAATTGTCTCTTCGATAGTTGGCGGTACATATGATGTACACAATGTTATGCAACATCTTCCAACGCCAACGGTTAATCGGCAGGTCGATAATTTTGTTAACGCTGCTCATGCAAGCATAACAAATGCAGCAAGCTCTCAGCCAGCTGATCTACTGCATAATGTATCACATACGCAGTTCATTTCCAGCAACGCACCAAAAATGATACAGCTGGATGAACATATAAAAAAAGTCGTACAAAATTCGTTAGGGGACTTGATTCCGAAATTAATAAAAACAAATATAGACAAGGCACTACAACCATTCCTCAATTCAAATTTTAACATCAACGAATCTGTTCTACCTGTGAATCCTCAAGATCGACAACATTTTAATGGTTTTAATAATGCTCAACCAGACGAATGTTCCAATAATGATTCTCGCCATAGCGTGCGTTTGGACGCAGCATATCCTAATGATAGGGGAAGTCAACCAAGGTCAACTGATGGATCCTGGCTTCGATTAGATAAGTGGGGACTTACATTCGATGGCTCATCCAAGAGCATATCGGTTGAAGATTTCGTGTATCGGGTAGATATTTTGAAAACGAATTACAACGCATCCTGGAGTGACGTTTTGATGCATTTCCATCACTTATTGAAAGGAGTCGCTCAGGATTGGTATTGGCAGTATATTCGAAGCAATCCTCGCGGTGATTGGCCAGGCTTACGTCGAGCTTTGGTTAAACAATTTCGAAACCATGAAAATGATTTTGAAATTATAAAGCAACTGATGGAAAGAAGGCAATTACCGCGGGAGTGTTTCGAAGAATTTTACAATTCAATACATCAGCTGAAAAATCAATTGCGCCAACCAATGAGAGACCACGATTTAATTCAAATTCTTAAATCGAACATTAACTCAAAATTAATGCAATTCATTTATCCAATGAAATTCTACACTCTCGAGCACTTCAAGGACGAGTGCAGAAAAACCGAAAGGATGATCAATTCCCGATTCAACTCGCAAAACCGAAGTATGCCGTATCATACAGTTCATGAACTCGAGGATGAAGAAGATCATTTTGCGGAGAAGGAATCATTTAATATTTCAGCGATTTCTGGCGCTGTTGGCAGAATACCTGTGAAAGGCAAACAAATAAAACCTTCTGCACTCAAAATGCCAATTTGTTTTAACTGCAAACGCCAAGGTCACTTCTTTTCTGACTGTTCGTCGCCGATTAACAGACTTTTCTGTTATAGATGTGGTTCGGACGGGTTTACGGTTGTAGATTGTGTCCGATGCAATACTTCACGGAAAAACCCACAATCGAACGAGATGAGCTACGGGGAATCTCGTTCGACTCAAACCGGCCCCGACTAACCTTGGTTGATGCATGTACGAACACCAACCTTGACCACATAAAACCTTTTCAAAATCAGATAAATATTACTTCAAATGAATTTAAAAGACATATGTTTCGAAAGCAATCATATGAAAACCGGCTAAAACAATACAATCAACTTCGTTCAAAAATAATGCAGATAGAAGAACTTAAGAACATCCAAGATACAAACAAATTTTTGAAAACACGCTTGCGTTTTAAAAAGCGGAAAATCTTCAAGCAAATTATTTCTTCTGGTATTTTGAATAGTTCTGCAGATTCCCGACCTTATGCCAAAGTCACAATGCAGGGTAAAGAGATGATCGGATTGTTAGATAGCGGAGCAAGCATTTCGTGCCTCGGCAAAGACTGTTTGAAAACAGTTACTGAGCTAAACATTCCAATCCTTGAATTCTCATCGTTCATCAGAACAGCCGATGGAAAACAGCAATCAATCATAGGCCGAATATGCACCGAAGTCATTTTCAATAATCAGCGGGAAACGCTGGACTTTTATCTAATACCATCGTTATCTCAGTCTCTTTACTTAGGCATTGACTTCTGGCAAACATTCAAAATTGCACCACATATTATAAACGAGTTAGCTGAGGATCCAAATTCTGAGATAAAGTCAAAGAGTGCGGAGAGGCAGCAGCTCAGGTTAACCGATTGTGAAGCCGAACAGTTAAGACAAGCAATATCAAAGTTTCCTTCTTTCTCTGAGCGCGGGTTAGGTAAAACTTCACTGGAGAAGCACATCATTGACACTGGCAATGCCGAGCCCGTCAAACAGCGGCACTATCCAGTTTCGCCACCAATTCAGGAATTGATTTACAACGAATTAGATCGCATGCTTTCTTTGGGAGTGATAGAGCAGAGTATGAGTTCTTGGAGTTCACCCATCGTCCTAATCAGAAAACCTGGTAAAAATCGACTCTGCCTAGATTCTCGAAAAGTGAACTCACTAACAAAGAAAGATGCGTATCCTCTTCCTCACATAGAGGGAATGCTAAGCCGTCTGCAAGATACACACTATATAAGTAGTGTGGATCTTAAGGATGCGTTTTGGCAAATTCCTCTAGAGGAAGAGTCCAGAGAGAAAACAGCGTTCACTGTGCCGGGAAGACCACTTTATCAATTCACCGTCATGCCTTTTGGGTTGTGCAACGCAGCTCAAAGGATGTGTCGGCTGATGGATAAGGTGATCCCCGGTGCACTTAGGGAACAAGTTTTTGTATACCTGGATGATTTGTTAATCATTTCTAAGGATTTTGCTGGCCACATAAAAATCTTAGAGGAAGTAGCGAAATGTTTGGAACAAGCGAACTTAACGATAAACGTTGAAAAATCCAGTTTCTGCTTCAGGGAGTTGAAATACTTAGGGTATATCGTCGGAGAGGGTCATATAAAACCAGATCCAAACAAAGTTTCAGCAATCACCGACTTCCCAGTGCCAACATCACAAAAGCAAGTACGCAGATTTCTGGGGCTGTGCGGTTGGTACCGTCGATTCATTCGTAACTTTGCTGCGATTGCTAGTCCACTCACCGATACCCTCAAGAAAAACAAGCTCTTTGTCATGACTCCCGATGCCTTGATGTCCTTCAACGCCTTGAAAAATGCGCTCATTTCCGCACCACTTTTATCGAATCCTGACTTTTCAAAACCATTTACTATTCAATGCGATTCATCTAGTTATGGGATAGGAGGAGTCTTGTATCAGCACGACGACGAGAAGAATGAGAAGCCCATAGCATTCTTCTCAGAAAAGCTAAACGCATGTCAACGCAATTATAGCGTTACTGAGCAAGAGTGCTATGCGGCTGTGCAAGCTGTGAAAAAGTTCCGTGCGTATGTCGAAGGGTCAGCTTTTACCATCGTAACCGATCATGCCAGCTTAAAGTGGCTCATGGGTCTTAAAGATTTGAGTGGCAGATTGGCTAGGTGGTCACTGAAACTTCAGGCTTATACCTTTGACATACAGCATCGGAAAGGGGCACAGAATGTTGTGCCAGATACACTCTCTCGTGCATTTAATGAAGAGCTATCCGCGAATCCAAAATCTGCTGGCATAGACCTTAATTCACCTGAGTTCAAGTCATCCGACTATCTCGATCTTGTAAACATTGTCTCGCAGAATCCACTCAGCTTCCCAGACATAAAGGTAAAAGATGGTATTGCTTACAAGAAAGCGTGTCGTAACAGTCTTGATTCTGAGTTCGAATGGAAGCTGTGGGTACCAGAAAAGTCCAAGTTAATCTTGATTGAAAAATTTCACAATCCACCAAACTGTTCTCATGGAGGTATAGTTAAGACTCTAGCAAAACTTAAAGAACTATATTTTTGGCCAAATATGACATTAGATGTTCGTAACTTTGTAAACGGCTGCGCCGAGTGCAAGGGAAACAAGTCTCCAAATATGACGCTTAGACCTCCGATGGGGTCTCAACATGAAATATATCGTCCCTTTCAAAAACTTTATATAGATTTCATGGGACCCTATCCGCGGACGAAGCGGGGGAATGCATTCATCTTCGTAGTGTTAGACGGATTCTCGAAGTACGTACAACTTAAAGCAATGCGAAAAGCCAACACTAGCGCAGTAGTTGAATACTTGGAGCAGAACATTTTCCACCAGTTCGGTGTGCCCGAGTTTGTACACAGCGATAATGGCAAACAATTTGTGTCCAAAGATTTTCAAGAATTTATTACTAAATACGGGTGCACACATATACGTAATGCGGTTTACTCTCCACAAGCTAACGCATCGGAAAGAGTAAACCAGTCTATTCTTTCAGCTGTACGGACTTACCTCAAAGAAGATCAAAAGGACTGGGATAAGCATCTATCCGAAATCCAACAGGCCCTGTGTACTTCCGTACATCAATCCACTGGGGTAACTCCGTATTACTGTTTGTATGGTCAGCATATGACAACCCATGCAAGTGTGTATAAATTGCTACGAAGTCTTGGAGCCCTCGCTGATGGTGAAGTGCACTGTCTACCACAGAACGACAAACTTGCTATCATTAGGAATAAGATGAAAGACAATCTTAAACTTGCCTACAGTCGAAACGTTAGAACCTATAACCTACGAAGTTCGAAAAGATCTTTTAGTCCTGGAGACATAGTCTACAGAAGAAATTTCGTTCTGAGCGATGCAACAAAGAATATCAACGCCAAGCTGTGTGCAAAGTTTTTGAAGTGCAAAGTGGTTGGGCTAGTGGGAAACTCATTATATGAAGTAGAGAACCTGGACGGAAAAAGAATTGGTGTCTATCATGCCAAAGATTTGCGCAAATAACACCTGAGCAGAATTCGCGGTAGTCCGGGTCGTGGGTCGACTAAGATTCAAATGTTGACAGCGATACATTGTATGAATTATGATCTTCGTGCCTTTCGTATCCATAGAAGTCTCAGAAATTCACGATTTTGTGGCATATTCATACACAAACACAAGTAAATAAGTTAATGAAAAAAAAAAAAAAACACAGTGAATTTTAGTTCCCCGCAAACATTTTTTTTAAACTCAACCGTCGATCTACCTAACCGACACGGAAACCGGATCAAATTGCATAAACGCTGATCATGGCGGTTTATACCATTTTGTTGTGGCCTTTTCGATATCGAAAGCCATTTTGTTACTTCCTTTCGAAAATGAAAGCTATTTAAGCCACTGCTTATCTCGCTGTCTTTCTTTTCTATAAATTTCTTTGCATTGATACGGAACAACGGCGTGGCAGTGTGAGTTAGCTTGAGGTTAGAAATCGTGTTTGCGATGTCTATTTAGTTCATTCATTTGAAACGTTTTTCAATTTTAAGGTGTTCTTTTGATGATATAGAGTGGGTAATACGTGAGCGGTAGGAACAGGCGAATGACATGTTTGCATCTGTGAACAAATCCTCAGCAGAAATTTTGTAAGCCTGAGACCACCGTACATTTATGCCAAGGTCCGTGTAATTTGTTAGTATCACGCGAAGGTAAGCCTATACATATCAGTTTCTGTATACATGTGACCATAATCAGCTAATTTTTAACAGGCATGGTATTATTCACTTCGACTGAGAACGAAAACCTGGTGCCCCAGCGCTCAGTCCAAAACCCTTTAACGCGATTGCAAATCACAATTCCTTGTAAAGGAAAACCACATCAAAGTGACCCGCATTAGCGTTATTATACCCCACATGGTCTCAAGCTTACCTCCGTAGAGGACTACATAGATTCACCAATCCAATCGGCCCATTCCGTCGCTAATCACCATTTGTACAGTGCAGCCATGCGCTGTTCATATCAGCCCAAGGGGACTGCCACCGAAGTGTTTTAAAAAAGTGCTACAAAACTAAAGAAAACCAATATAAAATTCATCAAGAAAATGTCCAATTCACCTAACCTGTAAAACGAAATCGGCCACAAAAACGTGACATCATTAAGATCAATCAAAAAAAAAAAAAAAACAAGTGTCTAAATTAATTAATTCATAACTATATCCTAACATAACGTACCATTCCCTTATTTTATTGATATTAATGGCTTAGAATTAACTTATTTTAATCTACACGTAACATAAAAAAAAAAAAAAAAAACAGCCAATGAAAATAGTAGTGTTTAAAAACAAATAAAAGGTACATCAGCGGAACTTTGTGCACAAATTTCATCGCTCCAGAATCAACAAACAAAATGTGAGTACAATGCTAATATACGTATACATTATTTTCTTTGGCTTACGATATTCTTTTCGTGTTTAAGATAATTTTTTTTGTATTTACATTTATACCTACTTTTTACATTCGAATTTCAATTTAATTACTAGAAACTGATTTACACATATATACAGTTAAGATTTATTACATAACAAACGACAATCATGTCGTTCATTTGAAGTTTTCGCGTTTATTCTTATACCTTAAATCACCTTATCAAGTTAAATTTTTCTATGAATCTAGTTGATAAGTAAACAAATTGCATAGATTTAAGAGCAATATTTGGTTCTCTTCGGTTGATGCACAATGCACATGCACGCTCACATGCTACGTGCATATGGTTTTGATTTCTCTCATCTAATAAATGGGAATTGATATTCTCAATCCTGAAATGCCAAACGTTTTTTTTTTTTCTCTTTGGTTCAAGTCATAAATAATAGCATGTGCTAAACCATTTTTTTTGTTGTCGTTGAGATGAGTCGCTGAAAGAAATGAGCGAGATGTCGAGTTAGGGACTATCCCAACAGAGATCGAGGATGGGATAGTCATGGTGCGTTGGCCGCGGTCAGTCGCAAGGGGAGGGTACCTCCAGGTGTCATAACACCCAAGACACCACCAAATAATAAGAACGTTCATAATACCCACCTTTTCATGACGCAATAATATCGCTGCCCTGTGCAGAAATAACTTGACCTTATGTCACAATTTCACTTGCCTTTCCTTTCCTCTCTTAAATTCGGTACGATATTCTAGTAAGCATAGGGTAAATAGTAGCAAGATTCCACCCCACCGACGAGCTCACGCCGTGCATCCGCAAGCGTACCGATGCTGCTACAAATTAACCAAAGGATACATTACCTCATTTCTAGACCCCTGTAGCTTACACCTTTCGGGCCACCAAGCTTTTGCCAAACACTTAAATGTGTTGGGCTTGAGCGACACCACCATCTGTCCTGCTTGCGGAGAGGAAGATGACACAGCGGAACACTTCCTTTGTAGCTGTCCCGCCTTTGCTCGCATCAGGTGGCGGATCTTTGGGGCTGATGTGGTGAGTGCCGAACATCTAAGCTCTTCATCACTGAAGCTCTTTCTCATCTTTCTTCGAAAGACGGGAAAATTAAGTACATTAATGAAAGGTGTCTGTTTGGCAGTACAATGGACCTGTAGTTGTGTCTGAGTGCTACATCGGATAGTAACAACCTCCGGCAAAAAAAAAAGCTTTATTTCTATTTGTTCTCCACAATATTGTACAAAGAGTTGTATTGTATAGCAGTCCTTTAAAAAACTTGAACAAAGGAAATCCCAGAAAATCATTGGTTAAACCTCATTAACAGCGCAAAATCGGCTGGTTATCGATTTCTCTGGTTAACTAACCAAACCAACGATTCTCTGTGATAACCAGCTGAAAAAAACGACGGTTAAAGATAACGAAGATTGAACAAACTGGCCCTTAGTTAGTTTCTGAAATAAATATGGATAAGAAAAACTATGGAAATTTGATTCAAATGGTAACATCTTCCACATTGCAAGTGAAATGTGCCTTGTGTGACGTCATGTTGCGCAGATTATTTGCAACATGGCTTGTAGCAATATGAAATTTGTAATACCCTGTTTTGTTTTTAAAAGCAACTGTTTAGCACAATTTAAAAAAATAAACTTTTCTATGATCCGGATCAGATCACGCTGATAATAAAATACGGCTATTAACAATGTTATTGAGGAAAAATCGATAGCAACACTGGGAGTAGTGGTCCAAAATTGGAACTTTAGAATGAACCATGTACGGCAAGATGCTACAATTTGTTGCAGCAAATAATGTAAAATACAAATACAAGACCGTAAAACAATAACTAAATACTAACGTTCAAATTCCGATACTGAGATAACGACTTTCCTTCTATCCTTAAATTTTGTTGGACTCTCAAACCACGCGAGTTAAGTACAAAATTATTCTCTTTACACAAACGTTTGCTTAACTTTTCTAAAAATAGAATAATTATCAAATCGCTGCCACAAAATTTGTAAAGCGTCATCGGATGCTAAGGGCAATGACCGCCTAGTGGAAATTCTCCTAATTTAATTTTCTGCAAGGTTACTGGCGAACGTATTCGTTTAGGTTGCCATACAGCCTCGTGCCCATCCAAAGCTTATTCTTCGGTAAACCACAACACGCTTAATCGCACTGTATCGCAAGTCCTTCGTGTTGTACCTACCAGTCTACTATGAAGTGCCGGCTAAAAAATAAAATAAGTTTTTGGAAGCGTCGTAATTGTCACTCAATCATTGGCAGCTCACCACAAAACAAAAGCCCTACTCCAGGATATTGAATATATTCACATACGGGCAGGGACTAAAATTTAAATTTTCCGAAATATTTACCATTTTACAGTGATTTCTGTCAGATAAAATTAATTTTCGGAAAAAAGGGCGGGTTAAAGTAAACATCATCCACTGTGGTTCTTTGCAGCAAAAGAACTGGTATTATAAATATGTTTGAAATTTGCGGGCGCTACCAAACAAGGTGACAATGCAATACAACATGAACAGACATGTTTGCTTTTATAAAATTACGTGCCTATTGAAAGTACTTTCGCCCACGATTTTAGTTAAGCCATGTAAATACTACGTACCAATATTCATCAGTGACGTACAGGTGATGTAGTACTCATTTTCTGTATTCTGTTGATTGAGTTCAATAATAGTCTAAAGGTATGGCACTTGTCGAGTGCCAAAAATATCTAGAGCATTTATCATGTAAATAAAAATGTGCACGGACGTAGGATAGAATCCGAATTAAGGTTTGACGCAAAACACCCTGTATTTTTCGCTGTTATTAGACACACATGTTGCAGTGATGTTAACTACTTCACATACGTCAGCATTCTTCTGATGCTATTCCAATTATAAAGTAAAGTAAATAATCTGACAGAGGAAAAGGTAGGATTTACAAACATAGTATGGGTAAACGGGGAACAAAATTCACAGCAGATATCTTGAATTTACGTAGGCTTCCTAGTTTGATAGACAGATGGAAATCGTTAAACACTTTTAAAGTCTTGGAAGGTAATGAAAATCATGTCAATTTCAGTTTTAACTTTTGTTTCGGTAGACAACCTTTCTGTCAATAATAATACGAAGAAAAACCAAGCAAACGCTTAAACTAATTCAATTTTATTTGGCTGGATCGAAGAATATCTATTGTTAAAAATTTGCTGAAAGTTTATAATCAAGTGCATAAGACCGGAAGAACATAGTGGAATTGAAATTTAGTGTCAAACGTATAGATTGATTAACAAAATAAAACATTTCGCTTGGCAATTTACGGGTGCGCTTTCTATTTCACTAAACGCCAAACAACATTTTAGCCCAGTGGTAGAAAGTCCACCATTATAGTGACTTGGCTGATACACAACATAATGTATTGGAAAACAAATTACATACAGCATGGCACCTCCGCACAATCTTTCCAACAAAAAAATAATCAATGGAATGTGTTGTGTTTAAGGTAGTGAAAGTGGTTCTTCACCTATTTATATATAAAATGCCTTTTCAATTTGTGCGTATACAGTTCCTAAATGTTGTCCTTTTGCAAACAGTCAGAAGATACTCTAATTACAATTCTGCTGCGTTACTTAAGTCAATTGATCGTTTATAAATAGCTTTTCATGCCTAGGAACATTTAAGGGTTGCGTTAACATAAAAAATGCTCTACAATACGTTTATAAATATGTGTTGAAAGCTTCGCGGCATTGTTATCCTATAAGTCCAACCGCAAAAGGTTCGACAAATTACAGTCAACAAAACAAAAAAAAAACGAAAAAAAGTCGAAACTTCTGCGTTGACATGGCAAATGTTATTATTTTTTTAATATCCTTAATGATTTTTGTGTATCCTTACTATTAACCATCATCCGAAGGTCATTGATAAGTACTCCTGACGCTAACCAAAATTCGTGACGAAATAAACAGTCCATATTAATAAAACGAATACCCAACACAGACTTTATAAATATACAAGTGTTCGCGCAAAAAAAATTGTTCATTCTAGTGGACACAGAAATGAGGGTATTACCGATGAGGTTGGTGCTTAAGTCATTAGCTTTTTTAAGGGACTTGTTTTGTAAACGAAAATAGTCCAAAGATATTAGAAAGAATACTTTCTACTGGCAAATTTATAGCTTTGGAGAATCGATCGATTATTTTACAGCATTTTAAAATGAACACAGATATGTATTTCATCCTTCATTTTCATATTCAATTTTGAATCATTTGGTAGTGTACAGAACAGAACGACGAATCCCCATTTTCTACACTACCTCATTCTTAAGTTTTAGTTACCCGGCGTTTCATACGTCCGCAGAATGTGAAAGCACATTTTAAAGTTACCAAAAAGAATATTATAACAAAAAAAAAACGGAAACAACCCACAAATCTTTGGGAAAAACCCTCAAACTGGCAAACCTGCTGTTAAAATCTCGCCTGAGCAATTTATAAGGCAAACATTAAGATGTATGGGGTTTTCGTTGGTTTACAATAATGACTTAGTTACAACGGCGATGTTGATTTGGCAAATCTGTCAACAATCCGTGGTCTCTTTATGAAGTGGACGTCACTTTGAGTGTAAGTCATTCTTGAATTATACTGTAATGAAGGCTAAACGATGGAGTGCGTTTAACCGTGTTGGGAAGACAACCACGAATGTTTGACAGTATAAGAACATGAGAAGGGAGATCCATCGTTTCGCCGATATCACCATGTATTTTCTTCGGCCATTGCCTTTGGCATTCGATGACGCAAAGAAACTTTGTGGCAGTGATTTCTGATTTAACGGTAAATATCTTATTTTTTGAAAACTCAACTTTATGCTATGGAGGAAGAAGGGATTTGCAACTCTCCTGAGTAATGTAGAAGAAAATAAAGTGTGAATAATATTCTACTATCATGAGGTTTTTTCGTTGTTTCCTCAAAATAATATATTTATTTCCAAAAATTAATATCTCAATATATGCTTAAATTAATTGTTCAGTAGTAAGATTATTTATATCGTATCTCTGTATTTGTAAATTGTTGCGGCAACAATCAAATGTAATATTAAACGTTATAAAATATCTATATATCTGACTACTATCTTGTTTAGCTTTAGATAAGTCACAGCAAATATATTAAATTTAGAAAAAAGACCGCCATCCTTAATAACAAAGCATCCTTGTAAAACTAAGTGGTAGATATATTAACTGGCGCGATATGGGAAGGTATTTTTTGTGTGTTTGAAACTCTAATTAGACAACTTAGAGCAGAGGGCTCCTACCAAATCACCTCGAACCAAATCGCTCTTCGTACACTGTTAGCTCTAAAAGTATATACAAACACGGGGGCTTTTTAAAGGTTTAAATTGTATGAAGTTGACATTTACGACTTGACAGGAGGACAATGTTGTTTGGGGTGAAATTAAAAACCGTCGCAGAGTATGCTAGTCCACACATTTAGCAGAATTTAATGCAAAATTTCAAGTCGCACAAATGATAATATTTTAGTATGATATGAAAGGTAGAACATCAGACAATAACATGCTAAAAACAAAAAAACAAAATAAAACTGTATTTACCGTTGTCTGACATTACAAACAGAAGCTTAGCTTGAGCAAAATAATTTTTTTATAGTTAGTTGCATTTTTCGCGTCCAATTGACCATTCCGTTTTATTGAAATAAGCAGTTAGTCCCCGAAATATATTTTTGTATTATTTTTTGGTATATTCTAAGTTTTCAAGGTGAGTAAGAATTTTTTGTGAACTTAAAAAAGTGAAGAAATCTTCGTTTTGTTTGGAGGCCTTACGCTTGGATTTTTTTTGTGTCTTCTGACTTTGAGAAGCGTTTTAAAAATGTATCCACATATTACCGCTTGTGTAACGGTGCTTAAAATGTTCCCTTATGTTTTATTTGTCAGAATCTATTTAAAGTTTTTGCTCTTGAGTGCTCACAACATAAATTTTTTTTTTGTTTTGCATAGGCCTATAGTACAATGAAAAATCAAGTAATTTTTGATATTTGTAAAAACAATTTCAGCAAAGTGAGAAGAAGATTTCGGAAGGACAATGAAAAATGGTTAAATGAGGAGATTAAGTTGCCGGATGAGATGACACCAAGTTCCAACAAGAAGTACGAAACCGAATCGTGGACGACCTTCAAAATCGTTCGACGAACGTGTACCCAAAGTGCAAAAACGAAAAATATGTGAACTAGTAAGAACTAGAACGCCAAGCGAAATTGCTGGTGCGGTAGAAGTGACTGTGCGATTAGCTGGTAAAAGGGATGCAGCAAATATGATTAAAGAGCTAGTTCTTAGTTCTCCTGCAAGGGCTACAAATCTAAAAAAGGCTAGGTTAACTCAGCATGAGCCAAATAAAATCATCTCTCCAGAGGAAGCGCTTTTGCTGTTGGTTAATACAAAATTAAGTACTTTTCAGTACAAAAATATGCGCCATTAGCTTAAAACAATAAATGCAAATGTATACCCGGGTTATTATTTAGTTCAACAGGCAAAGAAAGAATGCTACCCTGTAGAAGAAGCATTTACTGTGACTTATGTTTCCGCTGAAGTAAGATTGCAAGCTTTTCTAGATATAACAATAACGCGTATTACCGAATCTTAAAACGACCTATCTGAACATCTAATATCATTAGCTTCAAATGTTTTATCCTTGCGTCTTATATCCAAGTGGGGTTGTGATGGTAGTTCAGCACAAAGTCGGTATAAGATTAGCATAGATGATGCAGAATGCAGTGACGAGAATTTATTTTCTATAACTTTATTCCCACTTCGTTTGGTTGACAATATTTCTCGAAAAGTCTAAAAACCCAAGGCCGAATTCAACTAGGTACTGCAGACTTGTGAGATTTATTTTTAAAAAAGAAAACAAGGAACTCATCATCATCGAACAACAACAAATGCAAGATAAAAAAAAAACAATAATTTCAACAAACCTAGTTTTAAACGACACCCAAATGGAGTGCAGGCACGAACTTCTTTTTACAATGTTAGACGGAAAGGTGTGTAGTGCCTTGTCACAATATGATTCCTCCCAAAAATGCTACATTTGCGGTGGAACTCCCAAGGAAATGAACAACGAGACACGTGCCTTAAAAAAATCGGATGAAAAAATGTTCAACTTTGGTACTTCTTCATTGCATTCCGGGATAAAAAAATTGTTTGATTTTCATTAGTTTTTTTCAAAGATTTTTATATACACAGCGGTCAAAAAAATAGGTGTGAGAACTTTTTTTTTTAAAAACCAAATTTTTTCATATTTTTTCAATTTGTTTTTTGCTTTTACAATTGTATTAATAAAATTTACATTTTTTTTGAATATGGAAAATAGTTATCTGTTTATCTTATGAATAATTTAACAAAAAAATAAGTTCTGTTTCAGCTGTTTCACAAAATAGGTGTGTTCCTAAATAAACTTTAATTATAGATTTTATAATTTTTTTTTTTTTTTTAACTTACTCTAATAGCCTGAGTATCCTCCATTATTTTCCACAACTTTTTGGGGTCGTCGTGGCATTGACCCTACCAATTTCTGGCACGTTTAGTTTAGTTTAGTTTAGTTTGTTTGTTTATTTAGCTTTTTTAAAAAAAGCCATTTAACCAGAACATAAATACATTTTCAAACTGTGTGTGTTTTTTTTTTAAATTTAAATTTGTATAAGAGTTAATAATTTAGTTTTACATAATTAATAACATTTCTTTTGAAAGATGCTAAATTTGTTTCACTTCGAATGCCAATAGGCAATTCATTGAAAATTTTGAAGCCTTTATATTGCAATGAATTTTGTGATCTTCCTTTTAAAAAGTTCGGTAGTCTAAAATTATTGCCTGTTCTTAATGAATATGGTTGCGCCTCATGAATATACCGCACATACTTAAGTAGATACGTAGGCATTAGGCCATTTTGAATTCTATGAACTAACAATAAACATATACATAAAACATTCAATATAATTCTCTGTTTGACTGACATCCATTTTAACGAGCTTAACATAAAATTTATTGACACTTATCTATTGCACTTTAAAATACACCGCATGGCCTTATTTTGTAACAATTGTAATCTTTGAACAATACTATCAGCACACAAAAACAAAATTGAGGAACAATACTCGAAGTGTGGTTTAACTATTACATTATAAATATTTATTGCACTTATTATAGATATATCATTTTTTATTCTTATCAAAAAACCAATCTTTTTTGCAATTTTTTTACATAAGCAACCGACATGATTGCTGAACGTCAATTTATTATCTATTGTTATACCCAAATATTTGATTTCGTCAATTTGTTCTATATATTCACTGCCAATTTTCAGTCCTACTCCCTCTCCTTGTCTTTTATTTATGATCAATTGTTTGGTTTTTTTCACATTTAGTTTTAATTTATTCATCTTCAGCCATTCCGAAACACTTTCCAGGTCCTGTTGCATTTTTTTTTTTGACATTCAACGTAATTTTTATCCGACACGTATATCACTGCATCATCAGCAAACAGTGCAAGTTTTCCATATTTTATTGCACTTTTCATAATGTATATTATAAATAATAATGTTCCCAAAACCGATCCCTGAGGTACACCAAACATAACATCCTTTGGACACGATAGTTCACCATTAACTTTTACACATTGAGTTCTATTACTAAGGTATGATTTGAACCAATCACTTTCACCTCCTCTAATTCCATATCGTTTAAGTTTATCTATTAATATATGTCTGTCTATAGTTTCAAACACACGTCTTAAAACACAAAAGACTCTTTTCCCTTGGTCGGTTTCTTCCTTAAAATTGTTAATAATCAAGTTTATTGCACTTTCACATGAATGGTTTTTCCTGAATCCGGACTGAATGTCAATTATTATTTCATTAGCTTCAAAATAGTTATTTAATTGCTTAAAGACAATTTTTTCAAAAACTTTTTCACATAAGGGCAACGCATAAACCGGGCGGAACTCATCACATAGTTTAGTATTGCATACCTTTTCCATAGGTGTCACTTTTCGGGAGGAATGGAATACCATTCCTTTTCTTTTCAGTTCATCCCACAAGTTCTCAATGGGATTGAGATCTGGAGATTGACTTGGCCATGAAACTACAGAGATGTTTTGATGCCGAAACCAATCTTTCACAATACCGGCTGTATGTTCTGGATCATTGTCCTGTTGGAAATGTCATCGGAGGGGCATGTTTTCCTCGGAAAATGGAAGCATTAAAATTTTTCAATATGTCCCTATATCCATATTTTGTCATGTTGTTATTGACACGGAATATAGGACCAACAGCACACCAGAAAAAACAGCCCCATACCATTATATTTCCTCCACCATGTTTAACGGTCTTCAGTGTATAGCGGGGATGGTATTCTTTTCATTTTGGTCGACTAACGTTATTCCCACAATCCGAAAAGAACAAATTTTTGTTTCGTCACTCCACAGAATATTCCGCCATTTTTTCACACCTTCAGGTCCATTCCAACTTCTATGGCTAAAGGCAAATTCTTTTGGGGGACCTTACGTTCTTAGCTCTTAGGAGTGGAACTTTTCTGGCGACTCTTCCTGGGAGATTGAAGTTCTGTAGTCTCCTGCGGATTGTGCGTGCACTGATTCCATCCCCAATTTGTGCGCCTATAGTCCGTGATGAAACAAACGGATTTGACTTCGCTAAAAGTAAAATGAGACGGTCAGTAGTAGCTGTGGTTTTTTTCGGCCTTCCTCTATTCTCTGTTTCTAACGTTGGCTTAAGAGCATTGGTAACGAAGTTCTGTGACCTTCCAAGGGCATCTGCTATAAATTTATAGGTTTTACCGTCACCCCTTAACCGCTGAACTAATAGCCTTTCTTTCGCAGAGCAGTGGACTTTTCGACCCATCTTAAAATATGATTCAACGAAAACCTTAAACAAAAATTGTGATAAAGTGATTAAAATACAAACTAACCTTTAAAGATAATCACTTCTTAATAACACTTTTGCAACAAATCGCTAAATTTAAACAATTTATTTAAGTACACCTATTTTTATGTCCAACTCTTAAAACGTACAAAATTGTATTGCAACGAAAAATAATAAAATACTTAACAGTACACTTAGTAAATGCAATGAGCTTGGCGTCATACTATCGGAACTAAGCATTCCTTAACAGAAATGTATACTGTTGCAAGTCTTGTTAGCAAAACAACTCTTATTTAGCAACAAGAACAAATCAACTTCAAGTTTTTTCAAGTTTATTATCTTTACTAATACATTTTGTGTTCATACAATTAAACAAAAAATAATAATAAATCTACGTATAATACAAATTTACAAAATTAATTAATAAAGAAACTGTAATCTATAGTTCATAAGGAACTAGAGGCGAAAGCAGCTGGAATAACACTAAAATAACAATACAACATTAATTTAAAAGTAGTGAGGTCGGATTACGACAAGAACTGTACAGTATATTTGTTACAAATTTAGAGATATTTATATTATTAAAATGAAATAGTGATAAAAAAAATTTAGCGCAAAAATAAAGATAAACAAAAAAACAAGTCTAATTAAATCGTTACCCATAGTAATTCATTTACATTTTTATAATTTAAACCCAAGAGCCAACATTTTACTTTTTTGAGAAAAGTGGATTCATTTCTAATAATTCTAATGCTGCTAGGTAGATTATTAAAAAGTAACAAAGCACTGCACACCTATTTGTTTGACCAGCTGTGTATATAAGACTTTGAAAGGGGTAAAGTAAACTTAAAAGAAAATTAAATATGGTACGTTAAGAATTTATTCTATAAGACATTGAGATAATGTATGCAAGTATCATTTCATAGGTAAGTTTCAAATTATTAAATAAATAATTTAGTAAAACTCTGAAAAACCTTACAGAAATACATATATAATATAATTAAAGAGACAAATATAAAAAAAACAATATTTTCAATCGCGAAACAAATAAAGTTCCGATAGATGTGTGAAATAACTCACTGTGCGTCGTTTGGAAAGCGTGTTAGCCGTAACTCAGGTGCCATGCAATTTTCGGTCTTATATGGTTACACTAGCAGTTACCCGCGACTTGGTCCGCGTGGGACTCTATAAAAATGTACTTTTTTTTAGAAAAATTGATACATAAATGGTTTTTTTTTTTCTAAAGGATTTCTTTATGTTTTTTGCTTTTTTATTGGTATAGTAATAATATCACCAGACTTGAGGGAGAACTTACACGAGAGTAAGCTACGCAAAACTGACCGTGCGTAAAGCTATCTTCCCTTAAATCTACCAGCGTATTTCAATGATTGGCCCTGAGATTTATTGATCGTCACGGCGAAGCACACTTTGAGGGGAAATTGTGATCTCTAAAAGTTAAAGAGGAGGTCCTTAGGTATCAGAGGAATGCGGGGCACGAATACTTTTTCCCCTTGAGCAACCCCGGTGAATATACCTAATAGCTTCAATTAAATTTGTATGCATTTGTATGCTTTGATTTGCAATCTAGTGCCTTTACATAATTTTGGGGGTTTTAAGTTCCGAAGGAGCATTACGGGTGTGCCCTGCCGAAGAGTTAGTCTATGGAATAGGTACCCGATGGTTTAAGGGAATTTAAAAACTCTACCGGATAGTTAACGGCTTCATCAACATTGCAAATAGTGTCTATCTAATAGAACGCACTAAAAAGTAATTAAATAGGAAGATAATAGGTAGATATTTTATCAAAGACAAAATGAAGTAAAAGCAAATTCAAATTTAAAGTAAAATAAATTGAAATTCAAATCAAAATTGATTTAATCTAATAAACCGAACAAACTACAAAAAACTTTTGGATCAAATGAAATGGAAACGTTTCGCAGAACGAAAAGGAATGACGAAGTATACACCAAACAGCATGAGGTCGGTCGGGCAAATGATACTTAACTTAGACTTACACCATATTCCCACCAACGTGATTTAGCTAAATCAACTTGATTTAGGTGGGAACATAGTATTACGCTACATATCCATTCCATATTCCACATATTCATACGCCATGAGAGAAACCAAAATCATATTCTTACGCAAACCTCACCAATTCAGCCAACACCAAACCCCCCTGCAAACCAAAAGTTAGTAGTTTCTCGAAAACACTACTACAGGGAAACATGTTTTTGCGAATGTGTTTGCGCTCGTTTAGAGTATCAATATTCGGATGTATGTACTTTGCAAACTTTTATCTTTGCCAGTTGTTGTTATTTATCATAGTCCTTGTGCAATTTATAGACACTTTACAAAATATTCCAAAACAGTTGCAATGTTTTAAAAGAAATCATATCATTGTTGGCTTTCAGTGCGTGCTAATTGGATCGGATCGGTAGTTTAGAGAAATAAAGAAAATCAACAATAATAATTGAATTAAGAATGTTAATATTATTTTTCTTATTAAAGTTTGTAGATTGAAGGCAGACTAACTCTTGCTAATCGCTGTCTCTTTGGGCTGAATAAGCAATTGAGGAATAGAGCCCTATCGAGAAGAATCAAGGAGATGTTGTATAGAACACTTATCATCCCGGTCCTGCTATATGGTGCAGAAGCATGGACCCTCTCCCAATCGGATGAAAAGTCACTTGGAGTCTTCGAGAGAAAAGTTCGGCGTGCGATTTATGGTCCTGTCTGCGTAACCCAAGAAGACAACATTTGGCGAAGAAGATACAACGACGAACTATACGTGCTGTACAGCGACATAAGCTTAGCCAGAAAAATTCGAGTTCAACGACTAAGATAAGCTGGGCCATGTAGAGCGAATGGACATCGACGCTCCAGCGCGAAAAGTCTTCAACGCCAAACCAGAGGGAGTCGGAAGCCAAGGTAGACCTCATCTTCGATGGTGCTACCAGGTTGAGGGAGACCTCCGACAACTTGGAGTGCGAAATTGGAGACGGCATGCTAGAGATCGAGTCGGCTGGAGGGGTATATTGAGCAAGGCCTAGGAGCACCTCGCTCTAGTTGAGCCAACCAAAGAAGGAAGAAGAAGATTGAAGGCAGCAGTGGAGACGAAGTATTTCCTTAGCATTGAATTTTACGTTGAAAAGAAGTACATCTTTAGTACTTCATTTTATGTAGAAACAAAATACCACTGTAATACTTCCTTTTACTTAGGAGCAAGGTATTTCAAAACTACTTCCCCCCTTTACGCAGGTCCGATGTACTTCTTCAGTACTTCCTTATACGTAGTAACGATGTACTTCTTTAGTACTTCCGATTACGTAGGAGCAAATTACTTCTGAAGTACTTCCCTTTACACTGGTACGATGTACTTCTTTAGTACTTCCTTTTTCGTAGAAACACAGGTTCAAGGCAGTACTTTTTCATTATGTTAGAAAGAGATGGGTGCTTCAGGTATTCTCATGTACAGAAGGTATATAACTGAGTATTTTCGCAAGCGCCTATGCTTTTTCAGTTGAAATAAAATACTTTTTCCGTACATTTTAAGTAGTTATATTAGTACTTATTCTCGTGAGTATATGTTCATAAGTACATATTATTTTACTAACATTGTTTAAGCACATCGACAACCAAATATTATAAAACTTTGTATTGACACTTTCTTTATTTAAAATTGAACTGTTTACATTGTGAATTACAAAATGTCTACACAAGGATGTCCGCTAGTTATCGTAGTTATCGATTCTATTCACAAATGTCAAACTTTGAACTTGTCATTAGATAGAAGCACATTGTTCTCTAAAAAGTAATTTTGCTGAATTCTTTGTTCTTTTTCTTTCTTTTATCATTAATTGTACACCCAAGAGGTTAGATTAGCCTCATAGAAAATTAAAGATTAAAATTAAAATATTTGAAGCATTCGTTTTGTCTTAAATATAAACTAATCAAAAAAGCTTGATTAGAATAATTCAAATATGTATTAGGTAAAGTACTGCAAAGTATTAGGTTAAGTACTACAATGTATTAGATTAAGTACTACACTGTATTGTGACAGACATATTAGTCAGTCGTTGAATTAAAGTCATGAACTAAACACATAAACCTGTCTGATTCTTTTAATTACAAGTCTTGACATGGTGTCAGATGTGAATTAAAATAAAAAATAAAACCATTTAATATCAAATAAAAATGGCAACCGAGTCAAGAACAGAAACCGAAATAGTGACAAGTGGTTTTAGCATGCAGCCAATAAACTTTCAATCAGTGAATTTGGCGAGCGCATGGACAAAGTGGTCTAGAAGAACAAAATGATAAGCGTAAAACAGCTATGCTTTTACACCACATGGGGACATTTTTAATTCGTTCAACGAGGACATCGACCAGATCATATATGAAAATCTTATAAAAAAGTTCGATACACACTTTGTCCCAAAAAAAACAAATATTTCCATGAAGCGGCATTCATTTTTTACACGACGTCAACTAGCAAATGAATCCATAGAGGATTTTGTAAAAGCCCTCAAAATCTTAAGTGTAAACTGCGAATTTAAAAATCTAAAGGATGAACTTGTAAAAGAAATTTTTATATGCGGACTGCATGAATCCTTTAGTTATATTAAAGAACGGCTCCTTAGTGAAGGAAACATCAAATTGGAGAAGGCAATCGAAATTTCTAAATTACTTTAATGTTTTCAAGGTCACAAACCAAACAATTGGAAAGCTGCACTAATTCTTAAAATTTTGTTGGTGCGCTACACACTAGCACAAATAACAGACACCGGAAAGTTATGTACAAAAACTCTAATAAAAGAAATCAAACGGAAAAGCAAATCAAAACAACCAACACAAAGAAAACAGACACTTGCGGACGATGCGGTCAACGTCATCGATTCAAATGTCCTGCATTGGGAGCAATTTGTCACAAATGTAAAAAGCCAAATCACTTCGCCCAGATGTGTAAAGCAATCAGGAAAGTAAATGCCATTGAATTAGACAAAGACAACCAGGACAGTGAAAATACGTCATCAAATGAAGATCTCAACATCGGTACATTGATAGCGGCGACGGAAGACAAAAATGGTTAATTAAGATTGTGTCTTGATCCAAAACAACTAAACAAAGCAATTTATAGACCGCATTTTCAATTTCCTACCGAGGAAGATAATAAATCTAAGTTATTGCATGCAAAATATTTTTCCACCCTTGACGCGAAATCTGGATTCTGGGCGGTCCCCTTGTCTGAAGAATCTTCGATGTTATGTGCTTTTATTACCCCATTCGGGCGGTACAGATTTTTGCGTCTGCCATTTGGTATAAATGCTGTTTCGGAAATGTTTCACGCACTTATAACAAAACTCTTTGGTGATATTGAGGGTGTCATCATATACATTGATGATTTTCTTATATATGCAAAATCACAACAGGAACATGACATAATATTAAAACGCGTGTTAAAGCGAGCAAGTGAAGTCGGGTGGAAGTTCAACAAAAATAAATCAAAATTTGGTGTACCAGAAATATCATTTTTTGGGCACACATTTTCTAAAAAAGGCATGAGTCCAGACAATAATAAAATTCAGGCCATATGTAAGATGCCGACACCACAGTCAGTTACGGAGCTTCAAAGATTCTTGGGTATGGTGAACTGGGGTCTTTTATAAAAGGATTATCCATTGAAACGACTCACCTGAGAAAACTTAAGAAATGACTCCGTCTGGCTGTGGGCAGATAACCATAAGATAGAATATCAAAATCTTAAAAAGTTGATATCAAATGCACCTATTTTGGCGTATTATGATGTTAACAAGCCAGTTATTCTTTCAGTCGATGCTTCGAAGGATGCTATGGGTGCTGTTATTTGTCAAAACAGCAAGCCCATTGCCTATGCATCTGCCACTTTTACAGATCCATAAAGGACATATGCTCAAATCGAAAAGGAACTGTTGGCAATACTATTTGGGTGACAGTTGAGGCGGATCACAAACCCTTAATAAGTCTTATAGGCAAACCTCTATACAAAGTCAATACGAGATTGCAACGCATAATGTTAAGGCTGCAATCATATAACATAAATCTTAAATATAAACCCGGAAAGTTGTTAGTAATCGCTGATACTTTGTCAAGAGCGGCTCTGCGAAACGAAACTTTTTCTGAAAAAGATAAGGATATTAACTTACAGGTCAATCTAATAATTTCTGCGTTACCCGTATCGAAGTTATAAGAAAAGAGACTTTGGAAGATAATTTTTTGCAAAAAGTCATCAAGTATTGTAAAGATGGCTGGCCATGTGTTAAACAACAAGTCGACATATTAGCCAGACCCTATTTTTCCATAAAAGACGAAACTCATTTCATTTACATACTAAACCTGATTCACGAAGGCCATCTCGGAATAGAATCATGAACTAGAATGGCCAGAGGTGTTGTATATTGGCCACAAATCAAAAATGATATACGCAATGTAGTTTCAAATTGCGAGGCATGTATTCGCAACTATGGCCATGTAATCAAAAGCTTCCTCTAATGCCTCATGAAAAGACAGATTTGCCATGGAATAAGGTAGGAGCAGATCTATTTTATTTTCAAAAAAGTAGTTACCTAATAATAGTAGATTACTATTCAAAATATATCGAAGTTGCTCCACTTTTCAATAACTCGTCTTCCCAACAAGTAATAACAGCTTTTAAATTGACATTTGCTCGACATGGTATACCGGATAAACTTGTCACAGACAATGGTCCTCCGTTTAATGCACATGCATTTAGACAATTTTGCGAAGAATGAGGAATTGAACACCAGACATCTAGCCCATATCTTCCACGGTCGAATGGCCTAGCGGAAAGGTCTATCAAAACTATAAAGTCACTTTAACTAAATGCGCTGAAACAAATTCTGATCCATACATAGCTCTGCTGCAACAACGCTCCACCCCCAAAGCCAATTTTAATTCACCATCAGAACTCTTAATGTCGCGCAGATTGCGAACCAAATTGCCAAATACAAAAAAAATAATAAATATTTTAAAAATGAAACAACATTATGATAGAAACTCTAAAGACCTATTTCCCGTTAATTCTAAAGAAAAAAGAAGAAAAAGTTAATCATATAAATAAAATTGGTGTAGTTCTGTTCGACTAAGATTGAATTCGACTGCATGTATAATAGTTAATTGAATTTATCACTCACAACACAATTCTGTGGCGCACTACCCCTCGCGTCGGCTGGCTAACAGTGACTAGTCCTCAGCACTCACAGATCTCGTTTATTGTGAATTCGCCCAAAAATGGTCACGTACACCAACTCACAAAAAGCAAAAGAGAAGGACATCTGCATATCCCCTCCTTTCATATGCAGTGAATATCAAAAGTACCTATACACAATACAGTAAGGTAGAATATCTGTGGTATACTCTAACACGGCCTTCCTGCTCATTCATCGCTCTCGATGAAATAAAACATAACATCCACTTTAAACCACGACAATCAATTTATTCAGTATGTAAGATTGTCAGTTGGATTACAAAAATAACGCATGAAAACAGTAATCTTAATTTAATTTATCATTATTATTTTTTTTTTTTTTTATTTTATTATCTTCTTGCTGCTAGTTTATACATCCTTCATACTTGGAATTCTTCTTGCCAATCTTGGGAACCTGTAAACAGACCTGATCAATTTTGACTCATCAAAACATTATTGTAACGTTTATCAACGATAAGTTTTATCTTGTCCCCTTAGCACGATTTAAACCATGATGCTATAGCTCAGAGGCAATATTAAGCTTGTCTACACTTCTTCATCGGACCAAAATGTTCATACAGAACAAACCACCATAGCTCAGTGGCAATACTATGCTTGTCTATGAAAATAATTCATCGAACAAACCTGTTTATACAAAACAAAACATCATAGCTCAGAGGCAATATTAAGCTTGTCTATAAAATATTTCATCGAACAAACCTGTTTATATAAAACAAAACACCATAGCTCAGAGGCGATATTACGCTTGTCTATAAAATATTTCATCGAACTAACCTGTTTATACAAAACAAAACACCATAGCTCAGAGGCAATATTAAGCTTGTCTATAAAATATTTCATCGAACAAACCTGTTTATATAAAACAAAACACCATAGCTCAGAGGCGATATTACGCTTGTCTATAAAATATTTCATCGAACTAACCTGTTTATACAAAACAAAACACCATAGCTCAGAGGCGATATTACGCTTGTCTATGAAAATAAAAATAACTTTAATTTAAAATACTCAAACATCATAACTCAGAGGCAATCTCTAGCTTGTTTATGAAACCCATCATATTTTGTTTACTGTAGATACTAACCTTCTGCTGTATCTACAGTCACATTATTTCCCTCAGTAATTAAACGAATTGCCTCTCTGGCAGCTATTATAATGGCTCTGCCTCCCTTTCGTTTAAGTTTGTATCGATCGTTTTTAAGTAGTCCTATGACTTCGTATGGTCCACGAAAATGCACCTCTAGCTTAGATTTACGGATCTGAGGGCTCTTGTAAACTACCTTCGACCCAATCTCTAACCGAGTCGGATAACATTTTCCTTTATCAAACCTAACCTTCATTCTTGTGGCATTTTCTTTAATGCGTTGGTCTGCTAATGCTCGTATCTGCTCAACGTCTTCATAATGTGGTTCAATGTTAAGTTGTGAGAGTAAAGCACCAATTTCTGGAGTTCTGCCCTCTACGCCGGTGAGTATTTTTAATGGTGACAATCCGGTTGTTTTATTTTTGCTGGTGTTCAACGCCAACTGAACACGTCCAACAAAACTCGTCCAATCCATATTCACGTCCAAATTCGTCCTCATCAAATTTGCAACGGTATCTACATATTTTTCGACTTGTCCGTTAGCTCGACTTGTACCAGGCGCGATGGTATGATGTTCTATACCATATAATTTGCAAATGTTCCGAAACTCTTGACTTGTAAAATTTGTTCCTTTGTCACTGATAATTCTATATGGTGTTCCAAACAGCGTTATAAAATTATTTAAGTGTTTTACCGTTTCTGCTGCTTTAAGTGTTTTGCAGGGCAGCAATAGAACAAATTTTGTAAACGCATCCACTAGGATTAAAAGATACCGATTTTCGCCATTCTTTCCTTCGTGAAATGGTCCCATGCAGTCAGCGTGGATGGTATGGAAAGGAATTGGTTTTTTTTCGATAGGATGAAGTTCGCATTGTTTCCTTCCCGACGGTCTTTTGGCAACTAAGCAAATCAAACAAGCCTCAATGAATTTCCTGACATTCCTTGACATTTTGGGCATCCAAAACTGTGTACTTATTTTTGACAGGGTTTTGTCCCACCCAATGTGGCAGTTGTCCTCATGAAAACGTCTCATAAGGGCCAGTCGACATTTTTGTGGAACAAACAGTTTTTCACCTTCGTTTGTTTTGCGATACAATAAATTGTTTTTAATTATATAATTTTCTGTCGTCTGCTCATCTTTCCAGTTCAGTTTTTCAGTGATTTCGGTTACCTCGGGATCAAGTGATTGCCCAATTTCAAGCCAGTTGCCAGCAAGGCTATTGAGTTGAAAACAATTTTTAATGGGTGGGTTTCGGCTTAGGTAGTCAGCATGTTGCATACAATTGCCTTTTCGGTAAACGACCTGAAAGTCGAAGTCTTGCAGGTATATCCACCACCTGGCAACTCGGGGTAACAAGTCCTTTTTGTCCTTTGTAGCTTTCAAAGCGTTACAATCCGTGACGAGTGTAAACCGTATGCCTAACAAATAGGTGCGAAATTGTTTTACAGCATTTACCACAGCAAGTGTCTCCAATTCATAGCTGTGGTACTTGGACTCGTAGGGCTTGGTGGATTGGCTGAAATACGCAACCACATGAAGAGTGCCATCTATGCGCTGAAACAAGATAGCGCCATACCCAGTAGAGCTTGCATCTGTATGCAGCTCAGTGTGAAGATCGGGATTAAAGATTACCAGCAATGGTCTTTTTGTTAACTGCTTAATGATGTAATGCCTAGCTTCCTCGCATTCAGTCGTCCATTCAAATTTTGTGTTCAGTTTCGTTAAGGCAGTGATGCATCTGGTTTTTGCTGCAAGTTCCGGTATAAACTTTCTAAAGTAGTTCACTAATCCCATGAACTGCCTTACTTCCTTCACATTCGATGGACTTGAAGAATCTTGAAGAGAACTAACTTTCGACTTACCGGGCCGTATACCATCGTACGAAATTTCACGTCCTAGGTATTCTATTTTTTTTTTGCAAAAACTTGCACTTCTTGATATTGAGAGAAAATCCATTTTCAGTAAGTACCTTAAGAACCATATCTAGTCGTTCGATACCCTCCTCAACTGTCTTTGAGGGCACCAATACGTCATCTAGATAAACCAGACATACTTTATCTTTAAGAACCCCTAGAGCTTTGTTTATAGCGCGTTGAAAAACTGCAGGGGCATTGGCGAGCCCGAACGGCATTCTCAGGTACTCAAATTGCCCGTCAGGGGTGACAAACGCTGTTTTCTCTACTGAGTTTTCTGCTATTGGGATTTGGTGAAAACCCGAAGCCATATCCAAGGACGAGAAGAATCTATTTCCCGATAACTGGTCGAGTTGATCATCTATACGAGGTAGAGGATAGCGATCTTTAACGGTAATTCGGTTCAAGGCCCTATAGTCTACACACATCCTATGCTGACCATTTTTCTTTTTTACCAATATAATTGGGCTAGCAAATGGTGAGCTACTCTCACGAATGATGCTTTTTGTTTTTAACTCGCCTACAATCTCCTTTACAACATTTCTCTCCGACAGAGCCATACGATATGGCCGGTAGTTGACAACAGTGTCTTTGGTCAGACGAATTTCTAAGGCACCTGTTTTCACCTCTTTTGTTGGCATTCCACTTACAATGAACTCTGTATAGTTACCAAGCAGCAGCTGTAGCTTTAACTGCTCTTCAGAGGATTTTCCCTGCTCAAGGACCTCAACATCAGTGTTTGCTAGATGGCAATTTGTTATTTTTCGTCGTAATTTCGTTCCGTCTTTGTCCATAAGTATCTCTAACGAAGCATCTTCTAGCACATCGCGCCCAACCAATATCTCACACTGAAGGTATATAGGGTCAATTATATAGAGGGATACTTCGACATTAACAAGTTCAAAACGGGCTACGACATTTATTTTGTAGTCAAGTAGAATCGAATCTTTTGCAATTCCCCTAACAGCAATTGGTTTTTTGATTTTCTCAAAGGGCAACTTTTCTGCAACATCTGCTCTGATAAGCGAACAGTCTGACCCAGTGTCCAAGAGACAATGATATTTATTTCCCGTAATAGAAACCTCTGTGGTATTTTTGGGTATTCCCACATTGCCGAATATACCAACGTTTTTACGCTCTGTTCGTTGTTTAGACCAACATGCGTCCTCTGCATGTCCTCTCTTTTTACAAAATGTACAGGTTTCTGTTGCTTTGTTAGGCAGTTGTTCCCTTGGCAATGACGGACCAGAAGCAGAAAATTTGGGACAATTAGATTTCAAATGACCGGTCATGCCACAACCATAGCAACGCCTATCATTCTCAAATCGGGGGCGCTTGCTTGGAACTGGGTTTGATTCCATTTTGCGAGGAGTATGAGGCTCCCTAAATCTCTTTCGTGGGCGTTCGCGTATTGAGGAAAGGTGTTCCGTAAGGTCCTGAACTGATTTCGGCATTACGAAAGTAAGAGAGTTGCGTAAGCTTATGTCCGAAATACAACCTATGATAATCCTAACTGTCGTTTCTTCTGGCAAATCGAAAGATAATCGATTGACTTGTGCCACTTTTTCCATAACGAAATCCGCATAAGAAGGGAAACTTTCGCTTTCTATGTTTGCAACACTTCTCAAAAGCTCTATAATATTTGACGCACTTGAAAATGTGTGAATTAACGATGCCGACAATTCAGCCCAGGCATAAAGCTGGTAACCATGTTTTTCGTACCACGTTTTACCCCTTCCCAATAACGCCGCTTTAACTCTCGGAATAATATCATAGTCGGTCATTTTATCCCGGTTTGCCCTCTCCTGAACATCATCGCACCATTTGTTTATGTCTACCCTGGAATGATCTGGGTCAAAACAAGGAAAACCCACCGAGTCGTCCCTCTCCTGACGTTGTGTTGCCTTTAAAATCTGGTTGATCGCATCAACCGTTATAACAAGTTGCTCAGGCTCTTTACTCTGCCCTCCCTTTTTTCTTTTCCTCCCGGCATTTCAATACAATGATAATAACAATACAATGGAACGAACTCACCAAAGCAACAACGTTATTGATTTCTCGATACAAACAAAAATTCGCAGCAACAACTCTTTTCCTTCCTTCTTTCTTCTTTGTATCCGTTTTGCTTTGGCGGCGCGCGTTGCAACAGCAATGGTTCGAACAGCAGGACACTAACGCGGCGGCACAAGCAAGCAAGTCGTAGGGAATTATTCCATTTATTTCGTTATTTTCCCTTTTTCTTTTCTTTTTTCTTTTTTTTTTTTTTTTTTGGCGACGCGGCGGCGCGCGTTACAACAGCAATGGTTCGAACAGCAGGACACTAACGCGGCGGCACAGCAAGCAAGTCGTATAGCGAATTATCCATTTATTTCGTTATTTATTTATTTTTTGATAATTTGATAGGTATATCCCACTTCTGATAATAGTTAATTGAATTTATCACTCACAACACAATTCTGTGGCGCACTACCCCTCGCGTCGGCTGGCTAACAGTGACTAGTCCCCAGCACTCACAGATCTCGTTTATTGTGAATTCGCCCAAAAATGGTCACGCACACCAACTCACAAAAAGCAAAAGAGAAGGACATCTGCATATCCCCTCCTTTCATATGCAGTGAATATCAAAAGTACCTATACACAATACAGTAAGGTAGAATATCTGTGGTATACTCTAACATGTATTTAAATGCAAAAATCTCAGAAACTGCTCAGTATATTCTGCTGCATTTTTCACAAGCCTATAGAGGATACCTAGGCCTATAATATCTACTTTGTCTCAACTCTATATCTTTATAAATTCCGGAAAAAATTGGACAAGAGTAATTTATCATTTCGTTTCGTTTTGCTTTTTTCTTTGTCACGCTTTCCGTTCGAAAATACTGGGAGCACTTAAGTATAGTAAATACCAGCTTATAGAGGACATCTGCAGGTACAACTTAGGATATCCAATAATTCGATAACTTAAAAGGTTTTTAAATAAATAGGTAAAATTTGAAACATTTCTACGATTTTCACCTGCGTGAGTAGATATGCACTTCATTCTCAAATCAAACATACTAACTGCGCAATATTTTGACATCTCTTTTAACGTTGTTTAACTCCTGTAACGGAGAGGGAGACAGACAGAGGCAATATGCTGATTGGTGTGCTAAGAACAAAAAAAGCCATAAAAGATATGTCAAATATGTAGGAAAGGAATGTCAAACAGGTATAGGTATCAGTGATACCAGATCGTAGTATTATTACATTAGAGAAAATTCCTGATGATATACGTCGGTCGTACCTGTTTATAAATGCTATACCGGTCGAGCATGTGCAATGCCATGAAGATAAAGGCAGAGTGGGCCCAGTCTACGGGAGGTTTTTTAGTACGGGTTCAAGTTCCTCACTTTTGCAGAAGGCTCTTTCTGAAATTTTTTTTCATCAATTTTTCTGAAACCACATTTTGCACGTGCGAAGCCGGGCGGGTACAGCTATTTCTGTTATAAAAAAGATCCTAATTCGCGTTGGATGCCGGCTACAATTCTTAGCAAATGTAAAGAACCACGATCTTTTATTATAAAAGATACATCGGGCAATATTTATTGTAGAAGTAGAGAGCATATTTTAAAAATGTCAGATTCATGTTGGAATCCAGAAACGAATCAGAAAGACACGGTTGGTAACTCATCGTCGTGATGCATCGTCAAACTAAATCGGGTAGAATAGTTAAACCTCCAGAAAGATATTCACCATCAGATTATTCAGTAAAACAGGACATAAATCCGAAATAGCATTTCTCTTATTCAAACGTACCTTGTATATGAATTTGAATCACTGAATTATAATGAAGTAGTTTTGTAGTATAAGAATTAATTATTACTTTTTTGTAATGTCATGAAATACTTATAATAATATAAATCAAGAATTTTAATAAAAAGAAAAAGATGTTGTGAGTTTATGTTTATAAGTACATATTATATTACTAACATGTATTAGGTTAAGTATTACAATGTATTGTGACAGACATATTAGTCAGTCGTTGAATTAAAGTCATGAACTAAGCACATAAAGCTGTCTGATTGTTTTAATTACAAGTCTTCACACTTATGCGTTTGCAGGGCCACAGCCACGGCCAAAGCCAACAGCAAATAGCAAAATAGGCATGTACGGTACGCACGCGCGCATTGGTTGCTATGGACGTGGACTCGCGTACCCGCCGCACACAACCAAAAGTTCAAAACCGATACGGAATGGAATATGGAACGTCAATTCGTAACAATAGCAATATCAACCATTGAGAAACCGAATGTACTATGGCTGTAGGTATGTGTAGACATCTATAATGCTTTCCAATTCCATGTGTACGATATACTCAACCAACTCACCCCCGCAAGCGTAGCTGGCAATCGATAAATCAATCTTAATTTCTTGTTGACTAAATGAGACTTGTCTTTAATTTCTTCTAGCTCATCCTTTCGAAGGAGCAGAAAGATAAATGCTTTTAGAATACTCGGGGAAGTATTGGCTTTAGAGCATTTTAAGCTTTTTTTAATTTACTGTAACAGCAGGTTGAGTGAAGTAATGTTAGAATATAAAAGTTTGCAACCTCTTTTTCAACTTTTATAAGGTTGACAAAGGGCAGTGAGGGTCGTATCGAAAAATTCGTTCTTAGTGCAGCTAGTGTAACATATCCTGAAAGTTTCATGAACATACAATTAACGGTTTGGCCTGTACGATGTCTGTTAACTCAATCACGCTACTCTTTTATGTATAGAGATTATATGAATGTAGACTGTCGTGTAGGTATACACTTCCTTCTTAGCTATGCTCTTTTTTTAATCCAAGAAAACAAATTCCAACCAAATGGCTCAATCTCATACCTTGTTTATTCATGTGCTCATGGCTACTGTTATGCTAAATTGGCTCTACATTGATGATCCTTTGGGATCTCTTTAATAGCTTCTATGAAGAGCTTGTACAATATTACCAATCTCCGGACACAATGCTCAAAGAGCAATCACGTAATAACAAGTAATAAACGAATTCGTGGAAAAAAAAAATTGTTTCTGATGGATGTCCTTTCTCTATTTAGCTGATTATGGAATCCATTTCATAATCATCGTTTATCATATCCATTCCGCATTACCGGGTATGCCTCAATTTATTGGGAAAATATGAGCCCTTCTACAGGTTCAGCGAAATTCGTCAATAAATAAATGAAATGCCAGATTCTCAGTAGAGAATGACCCCCCGTCTAAATATATAAATTATAGTTCTTCAGCTTTAAATTTCGAAAAAAAATCTTTTCTCGAGCGAGAGCTCTTTATTTAGGAACGGTCGGAACAAAACTCAAACTTAAAAACTAACAGCTTAACCTTATCGCCTATGCTTACACTAGCCGCTACACTGGATTCCGGGAACAGCAACGGTGTGCAAACAGGTGCTCGGGTTACCGGCGGATGTTGACTTTGAAATGTTGCGATTATTAGTGTCGTGTGCACCTTACACGTTTTGCACTAATAATCGGTGGCGTGGGAAAATGCAGCGACTGCACTTCTGAGGAGCTAAACGTATCTGTCGTTAACTCCTCCCTGCTTAAACTCGAGTGTCCTCACTCGTGACCATATAAAGTATGGGAGTACTTTTCCCTTCGTTTAGCTGTGTTGGTTCGTGTTGAGCTTTTAGATCTTCTTCCTTCTTGCTCTGTTCGGTGCGAATTACGATCTTCTTCCGTAGTGGAAAGATTTTAAAGATCACTATTAACAGTGCTATGACCATTAGGGCTATGAGGCTGGAGTTGGTTGCTAAATGCCGCATGTTTTCTTCCTTAAGCTGGTTTATGTGTAGTGTGTTGTTTATATGTAGTTCCTTAACTGCTTCTAAGGTAAGAAGTTCTTCGTAGGTGTTGCTTGAAGTAACCGTATGTAGGATTGCTGGTAGTGGTTTTGATGAGGGTATTTCCTTTGAGGTGAAATTTTGTCCGTTGATCAGCACTGATGAGTTGTGATATAGTATGATGAAGCTTCCGGATAGGTTCACACTTTCGTCGTCGATAAGGATGGTTTCGTTGAACTGGTTGAGCAAAAGGGTTCCTGGGTACAGGTTTTCGATTGTTGGAACATGTTGATTATTTACCTCGTCACACTTTGTTTGCTTACTTTTTAACAAATTCCTGATACAGTTCTCTTCGCTTAATCTAATAATTTGATTTTGGTTACAGATCATTACATTGTGATAATTTTTACATTTTTGTTCTATTCCATATATTTCATTATTACAATCTATTACGTTATTGTATTTAATTTTAACTATTTTTCTGCCGTATTTAATTGGCTTGATAATTAAGTTACTACAAGATATATATTCCGTAATAGGTAAGTTTATAATATAGAGTATAGTTGAATGATTAGCTGCTATTTTAATTGTTGCGAATTCAAGTATTTCTTCTACGTTCATATGTTTCATATTGTTTTTGTCAAATATCTCATTTATTAGTTTAATTTCAGAAGTCGATAGTATAAATGAATTTATTATGTCTGCCTTTGCCCAGAGCAAGGCATATTCTACGTTAGTTATTTCTTCTTTTATAACGTCTAGCTTATATTTTATAATTGAAAATAACTTATTTCCTATATCAACGTTTGTTTTAATTAAGTTCAGTATATTGTTTGTAACATTTGTTAATTCGTTGATTTTATCAGTATGCATTTTATTTATTATAACTTGTCGATTATTGTTTGATAATACATTGTGCATTTGAGCTTTAATTACTTTAAAGTCATCGTGGTCAGGGCTCCCTGCGAGCCATTTCCACGCGCTACCCAAAAAATTAAGCGATCTGGCTTTCCTTCTTGGTTTTAGATTCTTTATCTGTGTTAGTGTTTGGGATATAGAGTCGGAGAGGATGGTGAAATAAGGATCGGATTTGTTTACATGATCAAAGGTTTGGTGCCTGAGATTTTCGAGAATTTCCTCATATGCTTCTAAGTTTACAACGTGGATTACTTTGAATATACCGGATTGGATTTTGGCCGTGCCAATGTTTAAGGGGATGATCTTAGAGTTAGAGTAGTCCAGGATTTGAACTTCGCTGGTACCCGCAGTGAAAAGACATCTGAAAAATTAATTTCTGATATTATTTTTATGAACAATTTTTCCAGACGCGGTTAAAATTGTAGTAGATCTGTCTTCTTTAACAATCTCTTTCCTAAATCTCGGGGATAGTTTATTGCCTAATCTTTTATTTATTTTAATATAAACTATTTCTCCTGGTGAGTACTTTTTTATTTCCTGTTTGGATTTATTATGGCTTCCTATGTCTTTAAACTGCTTCTGTCTTAACTTCTGAATGTTATCCTGCCTTGCTTGTTCGTACTGATTTGGGTTGGTGCTGACTATTCTGCCGAAGTATGTTTCTATTGGTCTTTTGTTAGTGACTGTATGTATAGAATAGTTATACTCGTAGACAGCGCAATCTAAAAGTTCACTGAAGGGCATAGTTGGTCTTTCTGCTTTAAGGCAACGCATAATTTCAGATAGAGTGGAGTGGAATCTTTCCACTTGTCCATTAACTGTGCTGCTGTATGGGGGAGTTGTGAATATCTCAATATTCAGTTGGTCCTGGAGCATAAACCGTATTGTCGCAGAATTCAATGACTTTTCATTATCGAAAATGACTAACTTCGGAACACCGAAGGCAAATATTAACTGTCTAAGGGGTTCTCTTATATCCTCTATTGCTTTAGACTTTATAATTTTTACTTGGGCAAATTTCGAAAATTTATCTATGGCTGTAAGTATCAAATTTTTGTTGGTTGTGTAGATGTCAAAATGGACTATTTGTCCGGGGAACTGTGGGATCGGGGTTTCCTGTATTTTGGGTTTATTGGGGTGACGCTCATACTTTTGTTCTTTGCATATACGGCATTGTTTCACGATATCATGAATACGTGCTCTCATTTTGGGAAAATAGTATTTTTGCAAGAGTTGGATTTTATTTTCATTACTACTTCTATGTGCTCTGTTATGTTCTTTGAGAATTTCCTCTATTTGTTCCGCGTGATTTGTAAGATCTGCTACTCTAGACTGCGTGAATCGAGTCTTGTATGTAAGGAAGTGATAGGGATAGAAGTCTTGAATTTTTCCCATGACTGTTTCAGTGGTATAAATACCATTGATAACGCTAGGGTTTAGATATCTCTTCAGTATTGCAATCAGGTCTTCACTGCTATAATCGGGTTGAACAAACACGTGTCGGTGGAAGGTGGGGAAAGGAATTTTGAATGAATATTTTTTGTTGTCGCCAATAAGGAGGAATATTTGATTCTTGAATACATTAATAGGGCTTTCGACCGCGGGAATAAGGTCGTGGGACGAACTCTCGTCACTGTGCTGAGTCATTGTTAGCGTGTTTACCTGAAAACTTTCTGGCAGGCGTGAAAGCGCATCCGCAACAACATTGCTTTTTCCTGGCTTATACTGCAATTGGTAATTATACTCTTCAAGAATCGCTTTCCAGCGCTTCATTTTAGAGTTACTATTTTTACTGCTCAAAGCGTATGTCAGTGGTTGGTGATCTGTGTAAATCTTTACTTGCGCCGTGCCGTACAAGTAGTTCCTCAAAGAGTTAAGAGCCCAAATTATTGCGAGCATTTCTTTTTCGTTCGCCGCGTAGTGCTCTTCGGTTCTACTCAAAGATCTTGAAATAAATGTTATAGGTCTACCCTCTTGTGCGAGGACGGCACCTATAGCGAAATTTGACGCGTCGGTTGTTAGTTCAAAACTTTTACTGAAGTCAGGGTAAGCCAGTATAAGGTCCTCAGACGTTAGAGAATTTTTCAGCTTATTGAAAGCTTCGTATGCCTCCGTTGATAGATAGATAGGAATTTTATTTGATTTAGCTTTTGAAATCCGACCTTCCTCTCCTCTTAAGAGCGATGTCAAAGGCTTGGCTAATTTGGCATAATCTTTTATAAAACGCCGATAATAGCCTGAGAGGCCTAGGAATGATCTGAGTTCTTTGATGGTATTTGGAGGGGGAAAACTTACTATTGCCTTAACTTTTTCCGGATTTGTCTTGATTCCTAACTGGGATACAACGAATCCCAGGAATTCGACTTCTTGTTCGAAAAATTTGCATTTGTTTAATTGCACCTTCATATTTGCTTCAGCTAGTGTTCTAAAGACTTCTTCTACATGTTTTACATGAGCAGACTCATTTTCGCTGAAAATGATAATGTCGTCTATGTAGACGAAACATATTTTTCCAATGTAAACACGGAGTATGTCATCGAGCGCACGCTGGAATATCGACGGTGCGTTTTTCAACCCAAATGGGAGGCGAGTAAACTCGTATTTCCCATTGTTGATTGCGAAAGCTGTTTTTTCCATGTCAGATTCTCTCAAGGGAATCTGATGGAAGCCACTTTTTAGGTCGAGCACCGTGAAGAATTTGCTCTTTCCTAGCTGTGAAAGTACCTCACTTATCTCTGGTATCGGGTATCTGTCTGCTATTGTTACCGAATTCAGTTTCCGATAGTCGATTACCATTCTGTATTGTTTGTTTCCTTCAGAATCGGCCTTCTTCGGAACAATCCATACAGGGGCGTTATACGGGGATCTTGACGGTCTGATAATTCCATCTTCTACAAGTTTCTTCACTTGTTTCTCTATTTCGTCTTTAAGGGAGGCGGGGTACGGGTAATTCTTAGTATAGACGGGTGATTCTGAACTAGTTCGAATCTCGGCGACTACCCTTGTAGTGTACGTCAACTTTTCGTCGGGTTCCGCGAACAAAGAAGAAAATTTCCTAATTACAGAATTAATCGCAATTTCCTGTGGACTGGTCATGTGGTCTAGATTTATATTTAATGAGTTTACTGACTGCGATTGAAGCTGCTTGATTCTTATTTTGACCTTGTCGAGAATGGTCATGAAACTATCTCTAGTATGAATTACGGCTGATAATTGCTTAAGGCTGTCGTTGCCTAAAATGCCGTGGAAGGATTTAAGGTTTGGAAGCAAAAAGAATTTTAAATGAACGTTGGTCTGGCCGAAAAGGTTAAGAAAAGTGTGCTGGGTTATTTTAATATCTCCAGCGATTGATTTAGCGAAAAAGATATGTTCATTTGGGAGAGGCTGTTTTACGAGGTTAGACTGAATATAGTTCTTACTTGAGCCTGTGTCTATCAAAAAATTTAGAATTGATCCACTCTTCGTTCTGCACTGAAAGTAGGGCAACGAAGAGTCCGTCAACCTAAAAAATTTATATCGCAAAGTTCTTGAAAATCATATTGGGGTTGGTCATTGTCTCTTCCAGCTAATTCTGCCTGCTCGAGCACATAATTTCTGAGGTCTGGATCGTGCTCTACCTCATTTACGTTATTCTGGCCGTAAAATGCGTATAGATCAGTAGGACAGACATATCCTGATGGCTGTATAGAAAACTCTGGTGGGTCCGGGGGAGTTGATTCCACGTCGATGTGGAAATTCCTCTGGTATTTATTCGGGATATGAGCTTGCATCGAAGCTCCTGGTGGACGTTTACCCGCATATTTAAATGGCGGTGGTCTATTTTGATAATTGACCGCATTCGTTCTTATCGTTGAGGTGTCCATAGGCTCCGGTCTTGGTTGCGGTTTGGGAGCGGTTGGCCGGGAGGGGCCTGGTAAGGGTTATTCTGTGCGTAACCAAATTGTGGTTGCTGTTGAAAATTGAAGTTGTGTTGGGGGACAAATTGTTGAGGGTATGAGTTCTGCCGTGGATATGCTGGTGGGGGATACAAACTCTGTCTTGAATATGCTTGTGGGAGATAGGCTACCTGTGGGTAGAAAGGTTCTTTGGGAGGAAGAAATTGCTGTGTATTCTTACTTCGTTGGGGGGGAGGTGAGTTAAATCTATGCGCAAGAGAGTTCCTATTGTTGGCGTAGTTCGATCTAAATTTCTGATTTTCTAGCTTTAAACATAGATTTAAAGCTTGTGGTAAGTCTGTGGGCTCGCGAATGCCTAGTAGCTTTGGCAAGTCGCCGTTTAACCCACGGATAAACGTATCGAGCGCTTTATCTCTATACGTGCTTGTGAGTACCGATAATGATTCGTTTCCTACGTCCATGCACTGTATTTTATTTAAAATAAGTGATAGATGTGTGTAAACTGCTTGATAGAAATTTTGGACGGAATCGCTGCCTTGTACAAGGGATGTCATTTGGTATTCTAGTGTACCAAGATCCCTTTGGTCTGCGTAGTGCAACATAAGACACTTGGAAATCGCTTTCCAATTCAACGGTGTGTTGTACGATTCCAACACTAAGTCGGCATTTCCCGTTATTTTGTTCCTGATTACGCTGAGGATACCATAATACCTCGGCGTTCCTTGGAGATGTCCATACAATTGGAGGATGCGGTCCACACTCTTCTTCCAAGAGCTAAATTCTCCTGGTTGACCGGTAAATTCTCGGAGACATCTGACGACGTCAGGGATCTTATCCAAATCGGTGAGATCGTCTCTAAATTCAGGATCTATGACCTGGTCTCGGCCAACCGAGGCATCCGGATTTGGGTTAATTATTGAATTTATTAACCTCGGGGCGTTTTGATTAAAGGCTTCATTTACGATGCCGGAAATAAGGCTAACTAATTCTGGCGATGCTACTGCAGGTCGGGGATTCGCCTGCGGGGCATTATTCTCATTTTGTTGTACGTTTAGTACAGGGGGCCGAATTAAATTATTTTGATTAGCCATTTTCTTACTTGCTTTGTCGTTCGAAAGGAAAAATATTTGGTACAGGGGGAAGAAAGTTTTTTTGGTGAAAGGAAAATTGGTTAATATTAAGAAAGAGGAAAAAAAAGTTTCCTAATGAATCTATTATCACTTAATTTATTTGGGTTCTAACCTTTTCTCTTATCTTACTAATATTTTTATACGTATGGCGCTATCTGCGTCTTATTATTCACTTATAGGTTTATTTGATTTCACTTGGGTTCATTTGCTTGTAAAAAAGAAATATTCTTAATTGCTAACTTACATAAATATAAAGTACCACATTATCTCCTCCACTTTATGGTACACTGGACACTGGAGCGGCTTGGCGGTTAGTCACTGCCTTCCTTTTTTCTGACGATACTGGGGGGCCGGATTCCAGGGGAGTCTTCCTTCTCAGTTTCCTTGAGTTCTCACTAGTTAGAACGCACTTCCTTTTATATTTTCTTGAGTTCTCACTACTTATGGTGATATAATCAAAGCACAAAGAACTTTACTTTAATTTTTTCTGGGGTTCCCACTAGTTAAAATGCACTTCCTTTTATATTTTCTTGAGTTTTCACTACTTATGGTGATATACTCATAGCACAAAGCATTTACTTTAATTTTTCTTGAATTCTCGCTACTTATGGCGATACAATCAAAACACAAAGCACTTTACTTTTCGCACGGTTTTTATTCTGCTCGGGTTTTAATTTTGCTCGGGCGCCAATTATAGTTCTTCAGCTTTAAATTTCGAAAAAAAATCTTTTCTCGAGCGAGAGCTCTTTATTTAGGAACGGTCGGAACAAAACTCAAACTTAAAAACTAACAGCTTAACCTTATCGCCTATGCTTACACTAGCCGCTACACTGGATTCCGGGAACAGCAACGGTGTGCAAACAGGTGCTCGGGTTACCGGCGGATGTTGACTTTGAAATGTTGCGATTATTAGTGTCGTGTGCACCTTACACGTTTTGCACTAATAATCGGTGGCGTGGGAAAATGCAGCGACTGCACTTCTGAGGAGCTAAACGTATCTGTCGTTAACTTATATCCTCAATGCATCCTTTATGTCAATCTCGCTATCGCCATCATCGCGGCACCCCTACCCAGCATCAAATGGCTTTGTGATTAGTATCCACCCACCTCGCAATGCCACAAAGGCATACAAAGGACAACAAGTGGAAAATTTCCGAAGACAGTAAGACTGATGTATTTTCTGTTTGCCCTCTCTCATCGTTCTGTTTTCATTTTTTCGGCGTACTTCTGTTATATTATGTGATAATATGAGAGTGGAGGAATACCAAGAATAATATTTGCATAGTTTGTAGGGGTTCCCGTATATCCTTGGACCCTAGCTCCAGCCATAATGGCAGTTAGAGACGGAATAAAGAATAACGATATCATACTGTGTTCGCAATAACGGTTGAGTTGAGATTGAGTTTGAGGATACAAATTCGAAGGATAATAGCAGCAGGGAAATTATAAATTCATTGAAACGGTTGTTTAGGAGAATACATATAGACAAACGACTTTGGCGACGTTTCCTCTGTTTATAAACGAAAAGCGGTCCCGGTTCATTGTACCATGAGAAGTGATTTGGTGTACTCGGTATGGCGAGGCAGGCACCAGTTGATCCCTGTCCTGGAATGAGTGCTTTTCCAACAGAATAAATTTTGGAGATGATGAGAAGACGATTGATTTACATACCAACAGTCTGTAGAAGTTTCAGTGATATGATCCAATAAAGTTAAGAATTATTCAGTGTGGGACCGTGTATGCGGAAGGGGCATTGTTATTTTGATAATTGATTTGTTAACATTGTTTATGTTTAGTTGGCTTTCTAATTTTAGATAGGATCCGCGACTGGCATACTATTATTTTAATAAGTCGTGTGTTCGCCGGGCGAAAGATTATGCTTATTTTGCTTTCATTATTATTTTTTTTCAATGCTTGATGGATACTTTTTGGTTAACACCAGCCAAAGTCAAAACCACGAAATACTGTAGCTGCTTTTGAATCGAGAGTAGAAGCAACCTAATCTTCGCTGAAGCTGTTACGAATTGTAAAGCAATATAGACCTAGCTGATTGAGTGACAGATATTAGATCAAGTAGACTGCTGGCTTAACGGTAAAAGGTACGGGAGGGAAAGTTACGACCTATTAAATAGGTAGAGTACAGCTACAAAACGTGTGACGAGACAAGGTTATAAACGGTGACAATATATACCAGAGCAAGACTGAGTCGCTCGATGTTGGAAAATACCCGTTTATACAACACAGTCCCCTAGAACAATGGATCGAGTTACACTTTTAATGGTCCACAGACCAAAAGTCACTAGCAGCGCCACCAATATCCGCTGAGTACTCTAATCTTGAGCATGTTGGATTTTGTTTTATATTACAGCTTGAGCCGATGAAATGTTCATTTCTCTGCTGGTTCGGCAGTGTGGTCGTTATTGTATAGCGAATTCTGCATCTGCGTTGAAAATAGGTTCGGTTTTATAATTCTCTAGTAAGTTAGCCCCATCTTCTTTCGAAATTAAGGAGTTCGTCGTATTCGTTAAGTTAAGTCTCTGCCATTATGTGCCATAAAGATAGATATAATCCCATCGTAGATTACTCCCTCTTGGTCCAGTTGCCTCATTGTAATCCTCTAAGAGCTTGAGTGCATGCAGATGTGGTTTAATCGGTTTAATGTGACAGGACTCATGCCTATAAGGTGCAATGACTTTTGTTTTTATTGAAAACCGACTTCTTTCTATTGCACATTCAATTTGAGAATTATTTAGAGTTCGCTTCTAATCTGAATGGAATCCAAGAGAAATATTATGGGCCAGCAGAAAGAGCTTTGGAATTCGCCGTTTGGAATCGGCATAAAATTGTATTCGGTACAAAAAAATAAAAAACTCACACAAAATAAATGGTTGTGAGAAGCTAGTGCTAGGGTCTTAGGACCTGTTTCCTGCTACTTTTTATTTATTAATTTACTTCAGTCTCCGATATTTAATTTTTGTTTAAGTGTACACTGTATATATTATGGTCAAAAGGCAACACCTGGACCTGGTACTAGCCACTGAATCCACTTGTGATTGCATCTACCCGACCCCTTCCGGCAGCAGCCGCGAAACAATTCAATAAAGAGATGGAGTACCCATATTCCAAAAACACTGAGACATACTTAAATCGATTGAATTTCATAATTTCTGTTGCCAGGACTTCATTGAATTATTCCCAAGCCTATATAAGGGAACCAGCAGCGAAGTAGATTGAAAATGAAAAACCTAATTAACTGAAAAGGATGTTGTTGCCAGTTTTAGGGGCAAAGGAATAATCACCCATAACAATTAATCCCGATATTGGATTCTGTCCCTTCAACGCAACCTTGATCATTATCCGCATAGCAAAAATAAAAGATTTCATCGAATCATTGTATAAAATTACCATCAAACAGCGTGCGGTTATAATTTCCATCACAGCTGGATGCTGTACAGAAGTGTAGAACAGAAATCAGAAATCTCCAGGGGAGATGAAAGTCTACGCAAGTGATTCCCCAACAATGTCCGTGGTGAAACAAATTGCTGATCCTCTCGAAGATGGACGGTTCTTTGAAATGGGTACACTGGTACTACAGAAGTCATTTGCCAATAAATAATTCGATATCCTGGCGAGTAATTCTTTTTTGTAGCAAACAATCTTGAGATACAGTATACGGTAATTTAGAGTTCACTTGATAAACATCTGGAACGTTCGTGGAATTATCAATTAGCAGTCGTTTCAATTGGCCTTTGAGACTGCAACCAGACTCAAACAAGTGGAATGAGGTTACTCAGTTTCTTTATACAGATTATCCGCATTAAAGGAGGAAGTACTGTCGGAGAACTGAGTTCAAAGCATTGTTTTCGATCTAAATGAAAGTATTGGTCGAGACGGTAAGACGTATAAAATCCCAATCCTAATTGAATATGTTCACTCGGGAAAATGGGATGAGTTTTATAATCATATTATGCTGTTTGTTTTTATGAACTGGCATGACTCTATTATTTTTCATTGATCGCAGACTTGATTTATGAGAGTATCTTAAGCGAAATATATTTTTTCAAGTAAAGTAAATTCAGTTGCTTTGGCGACAGCGCCTCTAATTGTTCTTATATCACTTGGAAATGGTGCTGATACTGGCTTCTGAAGTGGTCGAGGTTACTGATAGATAAACTACAGACTTAGTCAAAAAGTCATGAGCTCTTGGGAATTGCGTTGTTAAGGACATTATCGGTTTCAGATCTTATCTCATCTTAAATGCGAATTACATTAAAATCATATGCTTTCTTTTGTATTATTATTATTAAAATTTTTTTATTATTATAAATTTAAATAATGTATATACAAGGTGGCGCAAAAATAACCTTCCGATGTTTTTTGGCTGTAATTTAAAAAAAAAAAATGAAAAACTTTGATTCTTCTTGTGGATTATTTTTATTTGGTCTTTTATTTTTTTTTACATCAAGTCGAGAATATGATGTCATGTAAATGGCCGCCGCCACAGTTGATTGTCATTTGAGCGCTTTTTATGGCATTTTCCATCACTTTGGCCAAAACTTCCGGCGATAGGTCCTCACATTCTTGACGGATATTGTCTTTAAGAGCTGCAAGAGTCTGAGACTTGTTGACATAAACGCGACTTCAAAAAGCTCCACAAAAAGAAGTCTGGAGCGGTCAAATCAGGTGATCTTGCGGGCTAGTGCAAATCGCCAAAAACGACCCGGGAACACCGCTCTCAGAATATCGGTTGTGGCTCGCGCAGTGTGTGCCGTAGCTCCGTTCTGTTGGAACCACATGTCCTCCAGTCCTAAATCGTCCAATTGCGGTAGAAAAAAATCGGTAAACATGGCCCTATAGCGCGCACCGTTCACTGTTGTCGTTTAACCAGCGGCGTTCTCGAAAAAAAAAATGGCCGCGTCAACAGAGGCGATATTCTCGGCACTACGGGCGCTCAGGGGCCCGCCACTCTTGGCAAGGTCTCGTGTTGTGCCAGTCTCTTCGAGGCGAACGGCGAAACGTCGCAGTGTTTCACCAGTAGGCGTTGGACGGCTAGGAAATCTGCGACGAAATTCACGTTGTCCCAAAGTCATCGACCGATTATTGCTCAAATAAATAGTCACCAATATTCCGCGTTCTGAAGCAGTGTAGCGTAACATTGTTTATTAACGTGTACACAAATGTCAAAACAGAACTGACATTAGGGGCCAATCGCAAAATTTATAGCATTTTCTGATAGGAGGATTACTTTTGCGCCACCTTGTACATACCATTGTGTTGAATTTACATACAAATAACATTTTATATCGTGTGTCGGATTAGACATTTCACCAAAATGACAGGAAATATATTTTTTTAGACGGTAGGTGAAAATCTTTGAAAGACACTATGGGCCTTAGGTTAGGTTAGGTTAGGTTGAGTAGGGTTGTGATTTCGTCACAAAAGACCAGGCACCAAAACGGGCCCATCGCAGCCCATTCCCAGGGAACCATTACGGTTAAAAACCTAAACCAAATCGCCCAGTTAATTTCCTTGAAGAATTTAATTATTGTTCCAAAACTGGTTGAGGAACCAACCTCCTCTAAGTTGTTAAAGAAGTACCTGCCTAGGTGCTTCCTTCTACTCCGAGCCATTGCTTGACACTCGCAAAGATGGTGGGAGATATCTTCCGTGACTTGTAGGTCCTCACAGTACCTGCATATATCCGTGTTAGCTAAGCCTATAGTCTCATGGCATGCTTGGAAAGGCAGTGTCCAGAGAGTATTCCTACCGTTAGTCTTAACTTTGTTCTACTGAGATTTAGTAATTCTTCAGATTTTTGTCCTATTTAAGCCGGCCACATTGCCTTTGAGACCATGTGTCCTTCTAGTTGTGACCATCTGGTGGCTGCTTTATTCAAGGTTTTCTCAAGGACAACCTTTCTAGCAATGGCCATAGGTAGTCTGATACCCTTAACCATTGTATTTAGTTGGAGCTCAGCTCCTTCCTTAGCCAGAACGTCGGCTTTCTCGTTACCTTAAATATCAGAATGCCCAGGTACCCAACTCAATCTGACATGGTTCTGCGAACATAATGCATTAAGCATTGTGCGGCAATTCCTGATGACTATTTCAGATTTGGTAGTATATGATTCTAGCGCTTTAAGCACAGCCTAGTGTACCAAGACTTTCATCCGCTTTTTCGGAATATCAGAGAATGATTCCTTCAAAATAGTACTATGCCCTAAACCCCTGTTTTTAAGAAGCCCTAAATTAGTGAGCCGTAGCGCACTATTACCTGAATTTGATTGTAATTGTAGGTCCAGTGGTAAAAGGTGCAAGAACGCTTCCAGTGCAGCCGTAGATTTGGTACGTAAAGCACCCGTAACGGCAATGCAGGCTGTTCTTTATACCCTGGTCAACATATCCCGTACATACTTCTTGTTCGTGGCCATCCACCAAACAAGAGCCCCATAAGTAATTATGGGCCTTACTACCATTGTGTATAGACAATATAACATTGAAGGCTTAATGCCCCATTTCTTTCCTGCTGTCCTTTTACAGATGAACAGAGCATTATGAGCCTTACGGACTCTTTCCTGGACGTTAAGTTTCCAATTCAGTTTCCTGTCTAATATCGTACCAAGATATTTTGCGCTCTCCGAGAGGGAGAGCTCCACTCCTGCAAGTTTGGGCAGCTTAAAGGGTGGTACTTGTGTTTTGTACTAAAAAGTACGAGTTCCGTTTTCTCCGATTGAAGGGTGTTGACTCGTATTCCACACCCTACGCCCCATATACTGATCCTATAGAGGGCTGTTTCCATAAGTTCACTATGGGCCTTACCAATAAACATTTTTAGTTTCGACTTTAAATTTTACAATTGTCCATAAATTTAAAGTCGAGACTGAAATTTGTTATTAGTATGACGCTATGAGAATAGCAAGCGCGTGCTCATAGTAGTGCCAGATTTTTACTGACTAAAACCACCACCCTTCGATAGATTGTTAGATACTGCAACTAAGATATAACTTATCATGCAATTTTTCTATCACGAAATAAAAACCTTTTGACAGGTTACTTTCCACCGAAAGAACCTGCATGTTCTGCAATTAGGACGCGGTTAATCCTTATCTTGCCGAGTCGAAAGTTTTCGTTCTTTAAAGTCGGCACAATATATTATTCTCATCCAAATTTTGTCGGACTGTATTGTTGATACGTCCGATTAGTCGGTTTCTCTGCTTTCGTACGAAGCTTCTAGTTTCAGCTTCGATTGTAGGAATTCCGAGATCCCTGTGGATATCGTCGTTTCTAGTATACCACAGAGCTTGGACAATTTCGCCAATAACTTTATTTTATAAAATATTGGCAAGTTGTATACCGAAGGTCCACACCGGCTTTAGCACTTGCTTGGATAAAAGCAATTTTGTTCTTGGTACTGAGCTGGGAATGTTTTCCGAGTAACCAGTACTTTTCTCGATATTTGATATCGAGTTATTTACGTTTTATTTTCACGTGCGAAATCCATTTCAACTTTGCGTCGAGTGTCATTCCCAGGTATTTGGCCTCGTTTGCAAAGGGTATTCGTGTCAAGTTTAGAAAAAATTTCAAGTCGCAAGTGTTATAGCGCGGATAGAGAAGCGGCTCAAGGACGCATCCTTGCGGTACGCTGGCCGAAATTTCTTTAAGCTTCGAGTATTCGTTTCCATGCCTAACACGGAAGAGTCTATTCCGATTAAAATATCATATAGGCTTACGGGGAGAACTTGTCGTAGTTTAAATTTTAAGCCGTCTTGCCACACCTTATCAGAGGCTTGTGAGATGTCAAGGAACACGCTCGAATGGATGGTTCTGAACCCAAACTGGTGGTCAGGGATAGGATTATTATCTTCTATAACCGGTTGTGGCGCAGTGGCTTAGTGGTTAGTGTGTTGGACTACTAAGCGAGGGGTCCCAGGTTCGAATCCCGAGAAAAACCCAAATTCCAACTTAAGGTTTTTTTCGCTGCGCCACCTCTCGCGAACGTCTGACAAACATCCGAGAGTATAACTGTCATGAAAGAGCTTCTCAATTGGCCGTTTGGACTCGGCATAAAATTGTAGATCCCTTCCATTCGTCCCAAAAATAAAAAACTCACACAAGACGAATGGTTGTGAGAAGCTAGGCTTGGGTCCATACGGACCTGTTGCGCCAATTATTTATTTTTTTTTTTTTTTTTTATAACCGGTTGTAGACGCCTTAGTAATATCCTCTCGAAAACTTTGTATATGACTGGAAGAAGCGAAATTGGTCTACACGATTTTACTTCATTTGGCAGTTTTCCTGGTTTTAAAACCATAATGACTTCCGCAACTTTTAATTGGCTCGGCATGTGTTTTAATTTGAGCGCAGCATTTATAATATATAGAAGCTTAATTAATGCTTTTCTATGTAGAACTTTGAGAACTTCTCCGGTGATCAAATCATTACCAGGAACTTTCTTAGGTTTTAGAGGTTCGATTTCACGTTTTAGTTCCCCTAGTGCTACATTTTTGAGTGTAAAATCGTCAGATAGTAATACCGTCCCACTATTGGTACTGTCGTGAGCAGCTTGACCAAAAAACGTCCGTTTTTTCTTTATCTTCCCTTGTCCATTCATTTTGATTTATTTTTATTGGTGGCGCGGGGATTTTTGGGCCTTTTGGTGCCTTTTACAGCTTTCCAAAGTGAATAGTTGGAATCTTTTTTCGCTGTTAAACTTTCGAGGTAAGAACCTATCGCACGATTTTTAAAGTTCCTAAAAGCTTCAACAAATTTGTCTTCAACAAATTGCGCAAATAATTCAAATGTGCTTTTTGTTGCGGAGGGCGACTCTGTTGCCATTTTTTACGCGCCTTTCTTTTTTCGTTGACCAATTCTTTTATTTCGGAAGGATATCGTAAACCGTATTTGGCCGGCGTTTTTCTTGGGTTAGGCGTATTATTCCAGGCAGCGAGATAAACCTCAAGTTAATAAGGTGTCGTAAGTGGAACGCTCAATTCAACATTCGCTTCAATTTCGTTCGTAAAGTCTTCCCAATTAGTTGTTTTACCAGTTAATCTCGCTGGCTCTAGGTTATTGACTAGTTTTACGCTCAATGTTAAAATAACCTGTGAATGATCAGATGACAGATCAAAGCTCTCTTCAACTTTATTGTGGTTGTTAGATATTCCTTTCACGACGATAAAATCTATCAGATCAGGTATTTTTGAAGTATCAGTTGGCCAGTAGGTCGGTTTGCCCGTCGAATGGAAATCACAACTATACTTCATAAAGCATTCTACCTTTTCGCGAGATGAACTAGAACGTGTGTTTCGCATTAAAATCGCCGCCAATAATGAAATTTTGTTTGAGCTATTTAAGCAAGTTAATATAATAACAGGAAATATGAAAAAAAAAAGTTAGTTAGTTTTATACATTTATAATTCAAAATTTATTCTAAAGTTTATATTATATAATCAGAAGAATTTGTACAAAAAATTAAAAAGGCTAATCTTAAGTATTTTAGAAACTGTTGTGCAGTACTGATATAAAGTTGGCCAACTACTGGAGCCATTCAAAATGTCATAAGCTTCGACAATCGAGAACGAGCTTACATTAAAATATAATCTCCGAATTTCAGATTGATTGATCCCTGGAGAAATAACTATTGTCCATACGATACGACAAGTTTCTGTATTGGACGAAGAAGCACGATATAAGAAATGTAAAAATTTGTTTTCATTTGATTCCCTCAGATTGAAGTCTACTTCATAAAAAAGGGCAAGTTGGTTCCATTTTTTAAACGGAAAAGCAAACCATTTCCATTTTTTCGTATAAATCTGATTGGGCTTTAAGATTTTGTATGAATCTCAGAAAAAAAAATAGTCATTAATCACTATTTTTTGACTATTTTCATAGTCCGAATCGTGACCACTATTGCCATTAGCTAAAAGTAGTTACTTGTGACTATTATGGTTGTGAATTCATTTATTTCTCATAATCAAATTTTCAATAGTATAAATAGTTACATAACATTTACTTTAATAGTTCTTTTTAACTATGCAAATAGTATAGTTAAATAACTATTACAATACCTGTTTCTAACTATACACATAGTAGTTAAATTACTTTTACAATAGCTGTTTTCAACTATGCATTTAGTAGTTACATAGCTATTACAATAGCTGTTTCTAACACGTACTGAAATTTGACTATATCAAGCGGTTGTTGAAAACTATGAAAATAGATACCTGTTACTATTTGACTATTAGATAAAACTATAAATAGTTATGTAGTTTAAGCTATACAGCAATAATGTTGTCCTAAAAGGATAGTTGACAAATCAGCTCTACTTTATTAAAATTGTTTACTTTAAACAGTTAAATCTACAATATATACTCGTTATTGAGTGCAAATAAAATTATCCGTTTAAAAGTACGGATAAAGAATGACCGCCAAGGCATCTAGTTGCAAGTATGTAAATATACTTACCATAAGGTATTTTACTGCCAGCGATTATGATACTAAAACAGACAAAACCATTTGTTTTCTATAAATTGTCCAGAGGTTTACAAGGAAAATAACGCAATATATTTTTTTTTAAATAATTTTATTTTATATTATACGGGTGTAAAGTTAAAAAAATTATAAAACTCATAATGCAAATAAATACTGCCATACATTAAAGGCTTAAGTTAAAAATGTTTTTATCTGATTAATGTTTGTGAAGTAGTGGGGTATTTATCTTAGATATATATCTTAACCAGAACGAACACAGTATCTAATACAAGATTTACTAAACTATTTCTGTTAGAATCGTTCCCAATTGCTACAGTTTAATATTTCTTCAAATAATGTAGGTACTCACGTTGCTTTCTGTAAATGTCGATGATTTGCGCTTGAGGATGATGACTGCCATGTTTCGTCGTTTTCCAAATATGAATCAACACTCCAATCCAGTGTGGAAGCACTAGCTATTGAATGTGTTACAAATCCCTTTAATAGTAGGTGGTTATTAGATAGCGAAGGAGGTAGAAGTGAATTAAATTTTGTTGTTGCAGTTACCTGAGTTTTTTTCCACTCCAACAAACTTTCCCCTATTGCACAAAGATACTGTATGTATGTCTATCTGTCAAAATAAAATAAATAATTGGCCTAGCTTCTCACAACCATTCGTCTTGTGTGAGTTTTTATTTTTGGGACGAATGAAAGGGATCTACAATTTTATGCCGAGTCCAAACGGCCAATTGAGAAGCTCTTTCATGACAGTTATACTCTCGGATGTTTGTCAGACGTTCGCGAGAGGTGGCGCAGTGAAAAAAACCTTAAGTTGGAATATGGGTTTTTCTCGGGATTCGAACCTGGGACCCCTCGCTTAGTAGTCCAACACACTAACCACTAAGCCTCTGCGCCGACATGTCTTTCTGTCGCTTCCCACAATTTCCTTCAAGTCATCGTTGTTTAAAAGTCTTCGCTTTTTAAAATCAAGAATCAGTTCATAAAATCAGATCAAAATTAAAACTAGTCAATAGGCCAATTAAGTTGCCTATTGTATAATTTTTCGAGGTCCCACGACAATAAAACAGTATACAGCTGTTCGTCAAAGTTTGTCTCGCCTGCAGCTGTTGTTTCCTGATTATCTTCAGGGTAGTTAGTTGTCTCTAAATTTACAACTTGAAATTGCCCTTCTTCAACATTTGATACATCACAGTTCTTATTATTATTCAAAATATCACTTAGATGATTAATAGAATTCAAAAATTGGTTCCTCATTTGTTATTAAATATTTGACCAATTAAATATTTATACACTTTTAACACGATAATAAAGAAAAGCGCGAGTTAAACATTCACTGCACAATGATCGAATTTCAACTGAGACGTACTTGTTGCAAGAGTTTCTTATTAAATGTATACGTAAATAGGCATTTCCAAATATTTGGGACGGGTTTTTTTTTATTAAATGCCTAACTACACATAAGTCATTTTTGAATATTTTGTTGTTCTGTTTGACAACCAAAATAGTTATAGTTGAAGTTCTTGTACCCTAATCTTTTTAAATTACTAGGCAACTAGTCATTTTCAATTATTTAAAAATTGTATAGTAACCATGTTTTGAATAGCGTTACTATTAAAAAAGTCACTGTTGACTATTTATAGAGTCATAAAATGAAGTGATTCCTTTTTAACTATTTTATTACTTTTTCCAACTATTTTTCTCAACGTATTTTAGTTCACAAATAGTTATTTGATAAATTTCATGGAATTTTATGAAATGACTACGACAATAGTTGCAAAAATAACAATTTTTTTTTTCTGCTATATAGCAGAGCGATTCCAGACTCCTGTATCGCGTAAGTTGGGGTATTATTAGGTAATTGGAAAAGACGTTTAAAAAAGAATCGTTGCACTTCCTCAAAGTCTTCAAAATGCAAGTAACCGAACGCCTATAATCTATAGGACATACAGGTTTTAATTGTTGCATCGAACACGTGGTATTTGGTTGCTACATCTATGTTCTGGCTACGGAAATATTTTGGTCACATAACACTCAGAGCTACCTTAGCTTCTGTACTTCTCTCCTTTGCATGCTTCGATAAATTTAAATTCATAACTTTGGTTTTTTGGACATTTACTTTTAGGTCCCATTGGTCACAACAATTTTGGCGCCTGTTGATTTGTAATTGCAAAGTACTCGGGTTATTTGTCATAGTAGAACCTTAATATAGATCCCTGCAAACTGTACTCCACTGGGTATATAATTACAGATGTTATCAATATAAAGTGCAAAAAGAATAGGGCTTACGATACACCCTTGTTGTACACCCGAGGTAGTGCCAAACCAGTTGGAAACCTCCACACCGTCATACACCGCCGCTCTACTTGAGGAAAGAAGCTTTAAATAAATAGATACAAATTTATAAAATATCACAAGTAGAAATTGATGGTTACAGTTTAAGCGCTGTAACAGTAATAGTTCGTATAGAGTATCAAAGTGCGTACAGTTTCCAGTGCAGGATGGAACGTTGACGTGAGGAATTAGTTTTACCTCGAATATTCAAACGAAAATCAGTTCTACCACAAATATCAATAAGTTGTAGTGGCAAAAACTCACGCGCTTGAGAAATATTGTGTGAGTGTTTATAATATTCAGTTTTACTTCTAATTTATTTTCATTTTCCCAGAGACTTTCGCTGTAGAACTAAATTAAAAGCATTACTCTTCTATTTATCTAGTTCACATATATGTATTTTAAGGAAAAAAGAAGTTTCGAATTTCATTAATTCAAAAATTGACTTTTTTGCTGATTATTATTTTTATTTTTTATTGAATTAGAATCAGAAAGCGGAAATTTGCCTGCCATATGTCTTTCTTTAGGTGCATGTACAATTGTACATACAATGAGAAATGTTTTTTTGTTATTGTTAAGTCGTAATATTTGTAAAAAGATTCATTCTATTGATTTTTTACTTTTTAAGTATGAGCACATTCAACAAAAGTTTGGTTAAAATAATAAAAAAAAAAAATTTTGAAAAATTAAAATGTGTTTGCCTCTAAATTTTGGTACTTAATAAATATAACTGTCTAGACAGTTTGTGGCAATTCTAGAATTACTTCAATAACACATTAATATAAATTGTTATGTATATTAAAAAATACTGATGGAAGAATGAAATGTGAATAATCGAGTTTTGCTGTAAAAATAGAGGAAATTTAAGAAAAGCGATATTTTAGCTTTTGTAAAATTTCTCCTGTATGTCCGATTGACCCTATCATACACGTTTATATTGCGTTGGCTTCAATATTCTTTGCTTCAGTATTCACTGGAAGCCGACACCATAAAGGCAAATCATACTGAGATCTGACGCGAGGTGGAAAATGCTAGGCGTGCTAGAGTATTATTACATAGAAATTGACAAATGTCACAAAACTTCAAAAACTCCGGCTAAACAAAACACTCGTACCTAATATTTTCCTCTTTCGCTAGGGTCAAAGTCGCTGGCAGCGTTCATAGAATTTTATCCGTTTAGTTTGAAAATGTTTGTTGCACGTTGGTTGTTTTTTTTTATAGGCATAAATGTGCATTTGCTTAAAACATTTATGAAAAATTATCAATGTAGATTGTTCGAGGAAAAACAAAATCATTTTGAGCAAACATTCCTCAGATATTTAAGAAAAATTTACACATGGAATCGTGTATTAGGACCATGTTTGTCCTAATATGTTTCTTATATGTAAAACATCTCCAGCAGATAGTTTTATTGACCAACAAAATGGAATTATTCGCCCTTTAACAATATAAATAATAACTAACCAATGGCATTCAGTAATGTAAAAATGTGCTATTCCCGAACTCTAGCACAATTCCCCGCTGTTGCCGAGGTTGGCAGCATTTTTTTTTGTATTTTTTGTATGTTTTTGCATGTCACACATACGAAATTATTAATTGATATAAAACCGATAGAACAAAATGGCAAATTATAAAAACATTTGAGGGGGCTAGCGGCAAGATGATTGCGATTTACGAGTTGGGGCTTGGGGCAGGGTTGACAAACGAGTTACGATCGTAACTTTTAAGTTACAATGGACTTTGAAAAAATACAAAATACAATCGCTCCGAAAAAGTTACAATCGAAGAGTATTTTTATATTTTGAGAAATTACAATAACGCATATTACTAATACAATGACTTATTAAAAAAATTTTATTCGTTTATCCACAATTGCTATACTTACGAACGCAACCAATTCCACTGTACAGCATAATAAGGGTATTCACTTAAACGCGTAAAAGCCTCATAAATTGCGTAAACTGCACAAATTTACCACCTCGTAAACGAACTGTCAGATTTTGTATGGAGAATAGTTACGCAGACCTCATAATTTTCCGCGACGATTTAGTCTCGAAAATCAACCGTGGAAAGTTGCGCAAATCACAAATGTCAAACTTTGACAGACAGTCGTCTGTTGTTTTTTTGTTTCTAGAGTTTATTTTTATACTTCCAATATAAATATGTCCTTTACTGCCGATTTCTCCAAGAATTTAATTATTTTTTCTTACTTTCGGAATTTCGATAATTTGGAAATAATTCCAACAGCTGAGTTTAATAACCGCCTTGGCAGTCGATTTACGCAATGATATATTCGAGGGGTGTTCACGAAATTTATGAATTTTCGAGCTGCATAAAATTATGAGATTAAGTGAATACCCTTAATGTTAATTTATTCTCATTTCATAAATAACAAATTCGTTTGCCTTCCAATAGTGTGAACTATTTGTGATCTCACAAAATATAATATAGTACCTCTACCTACTTAGTCTATGTGATATTGTGTAGTTACGTAAATATTTCGTTATAGTAAAAAAAACTATGAATCTACTTTTTTTTTTAAATATTACCTCTAATATTTAAAATTAGAATTATTGAAATTAGGTACATTTTTTGTATAACTTAATTAATATTTTTATATAAATTTATCGAAATCGTTTCATCTTGGTTTCACCCTACGTGTTTTTATGATTGAATTTTTACCTTATATCATACATGTTTTTTTATTTTTACTGCATAAGGTAAGTAGGTACCTAAATTCTACGAAGCGATTCCCGATAAAATAAAACTTATTACAATATGCGAAATGTGTTAAGCTACGAATCTTTTATATAATATATAATGATAACGATATTTTAAACTTCTGCATCTTAGCTACAAGATTTTTGAGTAAATTTGTAAATCCTGTCTGAAATGTTTTTATGGTTATTGCAATAGATTGGCGATTTCTTAAGTTAATTATTAAGATAAACAGGTATCTACGACAAAAGCTGAAAGTCAACTTTAGGGGTTTTAGTGAACTTTCAATTTGTTTTCTTTAAGATTTGTATATAGCTGGGTCAAATACATTTATAAACGAAAATAACCGTTGGATGAAATTAAGGAACAGCAAATTTATTTGAATACACTATTCCGAATCCAGGGGTTTCTTTCAATTTCGATATCAAATTTAGTGTTTCCGTTGATAAATTATTCATGCTTTAAACTGTAATAATAAATATAAGAATGAAAGTGTGTGATCGCAAATAATGTGGAAGGTATAACTTGCATTACACTTGTTGAAATTATAAGTAAAGAGTACCTATTTTTGAAAATGCAAACATCACCTTCCAATTAATTTTCATCAAAATCGAAAATATGTTTTTCGAAATACGAGCCGTTGCTTAAAATACCGTTATTGTTAAATTCGTGAGGGAAACGAAAAATGCAATCATTTTTAAAAAAAATAAAAATTGTAGGTACATGCATTTTGGATAAAATTTGTGGTTTTTATATGGTTTATAAAAACCAAACAAAATAATTTAGATTATACGGTTTACGATGCTTTACAAAACAAAACCTTGATTGCCATTAAGTTAAAAATGACCATATTACCTTTAAAATATAGTTTTGTTAATCAGGCTCATTGTGAGTTGCGCCCGAAAAATATTCCACCCGAAAAATATGATATGTATAAAGTTCAAATAAACTGAATAACCAAAGTCCAAAATGTCTTCTAATAACTATCTTATTTTATTACTAATTATCAACGACAACCAATTGAGCGACTGTTCGCAACCAAGGCTCGTTCTCGAATGCCTCTCTTTATCCGTTTTCTTGTCGCGTCATCTCTTTCTTCTTATATATGCATTTGATATATGAATACCGTTCTCGAGAGAAATCCAAAGTTTAAAATGATCGTGCAAAAAAAGGCTCCACAAACTTTAAGCCCACAAACTATAAAAACGAGGTTTGAACCAAATCTGCCTAGCTTTAGGTAAGCCTCAAAAGCAGACGGACAGACTGAAAAACATATCGAAATCATTCGAAATTATGTACGAAAACGATATCTTACTCTTACTCGTATAAGAGAAAGTAAAAAATACATTTTAGCCTAAAATAATACAATCGGCACAAATATTTAGTTACAGTTCACACATTTCCTTTTTCATCCCTGGGTTGGGGGTCTCAATATGATTATTATTTTATTAAATTATAATTTAATTCGATTTACAGCGCTAGCTACCTGGGCCTTCGGCTAAATCTCAGTATGATTTGCCTATGATTTCAACTGCCTGCCTAATTGATTTGATCTCCTTCCTATAATCGGTCAGACCTTTGCTTCTATTCGTTCCCCTGTGTAAGTTATTTAATTGTTGTCACAATAGGCGTTTTTCTTTTTTAGTTCAGAGCACAACCTGAACTGTTATACAAAAAGTCCGTGTTTCTTTCTTAGCTCAGATACATCAGAGCTCAGATTTGTGTTTCTTTTTTCGATCTGAGCATAATCAGAGCGCGTTCGATGAGCTCTGAATAAATTGACTGAGTAAAAAGCTGAATACACACTCACATTTACATTTGACAGAAAAAAAAACAGGATAACAAAATAAATGAAATGGTGGACGACCTTTGTAGTTCTGGAACTGAATGTTAACCAATTTAATAAATAAAAATTAATAAATTTTCAAATTATACATATATTTATTAAAAATGTCAGATACGTGCTCAAGTGTGTTTCATAAATACATCAGAACGATCTGAGCACGCTCGGCTTTTTTTTTGTAAATAGTAAAGCTGTCCTTTATCGTCATTTTTCGTTGCTTTTCAACGGTCTTGCATTAGTTCATGGTACAAAGAATTCTACACGATTATTTCCGCACCTATTCTTCCACTGAGTACATCTTCGCATAAAATATCCGGCAGCTTCAGCGATCCGCCTCTCCAGGAAAGAAGCAGTTTCAAATGTCAGCAATCCGATTGAGCTAATATAGGTTCTTTTGTAGAACTATTGCCACAAATTACCTTATACAACTCTTTGAGGTTCATAATCATGTCTTCTTATCAACATATTCTCATATTTCAATTTGTTCCTTAACCCCAGGTTTGAGTTCCAAGGCAATGTCAAGTTCTATTTTAATAATTTTCTGGCGCCACGAACAAAAGGATACTAATTTAAGAGCAAATTCACCATACAAATCTAAATATCAATGGCAAATATGCCACCATATACGATAACGTCCGGTTTCCGCACATTTTAGGTTAACAGCCAGTATTGGTTTATTGGCATCCAGCCTTCAAAATTTGAATCTACACGACATACAATATTGTTTCATACTCATATCTGATGAAGGTTTAATGTTAAATCAGGTTAGGATTAAGAAACCAACGAATGTGCGTTGACCTCGCACGTGGTTGCTGAACGAGTCGTATTTTGTGAAATGCCAAATTCTGAAAACTCTCTTTACTCTTGCACATGTAATCCCTTCCCCAAGTGATTGTAATTATTTTCTGCTCAGGTGAATATTTGCGGTTGACATAATGCGTTCACTTGATATGCTTTACCTATTGTTAGCTGGTCAAGCATTTTGGTATCGCAACATCAGGAGAAAATTAATCTAATTATTACCTGAATATTGAAAAAAAAGCTTACGTGATTTTTGACCACATACATATAACAACTGCAGCACGTTGACCTAAACACACCAGCAAATATCAGTATGTTGCACCTCAAGGATACGACAACAAGAGGACCAGTGTTCCATGGAAGGCGCTTGGCATATCTATTGTATAACACCGCCAACGGTCACGGGGCTGCAACGTGATCTATGGTTGGTTGGCACCTATCCCATCGTTCACATTTTCAGAATAAAGAAAGTATCATACTCCAAGTGACGGAAGTTATTTTCCACTCAATTTGTCCGGCTGTCGGATAATGTGCAGAGGGCGTGTGCGTCATTGCACAATTATTTTCTGCAGAAAAACCTATGGGGGATGCATTCGTTCACCTAGCCGGTATAGGGTGCACGTCGAGAAGGGGTCGTTGCAACAAAAGGAAGTTTTTCGACAAAGGAATTAATACATACAAAAAAGGCTAGTGTTGCATTCAAGAGTTCCACAAGTAAGCAATAAGTTCGAAGGATGCAGCGAACATAGGTACATTCTCAGATATGGGATACACTACTTGTACGTTTGAATGTTAAAATACCGATAGGGGGTTGTTATATTTTTAGCATCTACCTTGAATATATGTGATGTGGAAGATGCGTATTTGGCATTGGAGAGTTATCCAAGGACCAAATGTGCATATAATGAAGACATATTGATATCAGGTAGCCTGGGAGGGCTATAGTAATATTGAGTTTTCCATGAATCTATTAAATTTTTGCTGTCAAAGCAAAAGCTGCCAAGCGAGAATTATTCAAAATAATGATGCTTTTCGCTTTAAACAATTTCTTAAATCGACATTTGCTTTTAGTTAGATACGAAATTAAAAAAGTCCACGAATAGAAAACGGACGCAACAACACAATCGCATATATATATGCTTATATATCTATATATAACTTCTGTTAAATTTAATTGTGCTACATTTGGATTGCATTAAGAAATTTCATTTAAAAACCAAATATTTCTAGTATAATAATCTTAATACGTGCAGTAGAAGTGTATTCTTTGATTTATAAAGTTTTCATAAGTCAATCCAATCCAAAGTTTTAAATTTTTTTGTTTGCTTTTTTATTCCTTTACAATTTAGATTTACAATTTAATTTAGATCAACTGATTCAGTAGTCTAGTGTGTAATCCCTATATCTAATGAATCTGACAGTCTCAAGTTCTAGACGTGGTTAAAGCGTAGTACTCTGCTCGAGCTATACTAAATTTTATCTGGTCTCGAACTTTTCTCGCCAAACATCAGCTAAAGTCCTAGTTAAATTTTGACGTAGAGTACGCCGTGGATAAGTGTCACAGAAAACATCTGTTCTTTGAAAAAACTTAAAAACTTCTTTCAAAAATGTTAGTTCCCTCTTATTTCAACTATTTCTGATTCTCGGTACTTCTCGTACATGTAAGAATTAAAAAAGCTCATCCTTCCATACTTTTCCGCAACAGAACAACAAATACACAACGATCTCTCACAATTTAACTTCAGAAAATGTGCCGACCCATTAAATGGGCACGCTAAATTTTGACAGCGGATGAAGTACATTCTGAAACAAAAGTTTGATTATTAAGCTCGAGCTGCGTACCACTCACCTAAATGGGCTCGTTTAAGTTCACCTCAGCTAAATTTTGGAGAGAATTTTAGGGAGTGAAAACTTAGCTCGAGCAGCGTACTGCTTAAAGCTAAAGTTTTTTTTAATTTTTAGAGTTACAATTCGATATAATTATCGTAACACGTTCACCAGTTCACTCCCCAGCTCCAGCGTGCCCAAGTATTCGCATCAAAAGTTAAGTTAAAATAATTAAAAAAAAATTATATCGCGCAAAAGAATTGGATCCAAGACTATTTAAAAATACGTATACACAAAAATTTAATTGAAATCGTTTACTTGTTTGTTTTATAAATATCCCATGCACTGATGGCTGACACTACGACCTGAAAAATGTATTCCTGGGGAAAAGTTAATCTTAGGAAAAGTCAATCTAAGAGGCGTGTGACCTCCCTGATGAAGGCCAAAAAGTCCTTAGTAGCAGAGTTCAGTAGATCTGCTGGTGTACGAGTCTCTTTATTAAAGGCACGTTTTCTTAACCAATGAAAAGCTGGACAGTCACAGAAGATGTCTTCAGAGGATTCGACATCCTCCAGACAGAATCTACATTCTGTATCCGGGCAAAGGTTCAAAGGGACATTTTCACAGTGGTTAAGACAAACTTGTTGTTCCCATTCATTAATTAGTCTTAGCTAGTTTGTCCGCAAGTTCGTTGACTGCAATACCCTGATGATCTGGTAGCCAGCCAAGTTTGACCTTGTTGTATTTGGCTAGGGTTTGAAGGGTATCGTAACAGCCCTTAACTGTGGGAGTCCATTGTATTGGACGCTAAACTTGTAAAGCTGCCTGACTGTCGGAATAATTTTTTACGTTGGCGCCTTTTATATCTTTACTGGAAATTATATTAGCGCAAATTTCGATAACATGTATTTCGGCTTGAAAAACCGTGCGACACATTCCCATGGGTAACGAGATTTTGGTGTTGGGTCCAAAGACACCACCTCCAACTCCGACCGTTTTTGATCCGTCGGTGTACCAGACTAAACTTTAACGGTCCAGTGTCGGAATACCATTGGACCAACTAGAACAATCTAGTAATTCTACTTCAAATAATTTCCCAAAATTGTACTTCCTAACCATAGTGTCAGGTTCGGAGCAGAACAAATCCATGTTTGGGATTAGGTTAAGTATTTTCAGATGTCCCACATGTTCATCTGATTTAAACTTATATTCGAGCTGCAGTTGAATGGCGCATCTAGCAAATTCAAATTAAAATCAGTTGAGTGTGTCTGTGTTGGGATATCGACAACAGCGCAGAGAAAATATAACCTAATTTCTTTGGTTAAGCTAATTTTTATCAAGAGGTCTTAACCTCCTTAATCTTCTGACTTCGGCATTTGCTGTTGTAATTTGTGGGTCATTCCTTTATGCCAGACTTTATCGAAAGTTTGTGCTAAGTATATCAAGAAATATTGTAGAGCACACTTTTTCCCCTCAAATGCTTTTTCGATTTTATCTGTGATTCTATGCACCTGATCAATTATAGAGTGCTTATTTCCAAATCCAAATAGGTGAATTGAGATTAGCGATTTGTCATCAATAATTGAGAAAGCAAAACGGCGGTTGATAGCCTTAAAAAAAACGAGTGTGCTTTAGACCACACGACTGAAGTAAAACTTCTTTAGCTCAATCTACATAGGTATACATGTTTAGTTTATACATATTAATATATCAATTTCCTTCAATAATTTACTGGCTATGAGAGGAAGAGAGCAAGAAAATTGGCGCGCGAACTGTTCTCTCTTGCTCCTACAGTATGATACAGACAATAGACCACGGTTGCCACTTACAAAAAAAACTCAAACTATTTTATTCGATTTTGCACAAAATTACCAGCTGCTAGAAGACATGGGACCATTTACCTTTTTTCTTATAACAAACCTTTAACAAATTACAGTTTTATGTCTATATATGAATAATATGATTAATTAACCTATCCATATCTCAATATAGTTATAAACAGGAACAGAAACAGAAACTATTCCGAAGTTCACCATCTGCCAAAAGAAGGAAATGGGTGCATTCTGTAATTTTTTTAATAGCGAATAAAACAGTTTTATATGGATGGTGATGAAGCATATGCAAATAAAAAATACCAAATTTGGTAAAAAAATATCAAAGGGCAACCTTTCAATAGGCGTGCACTGTGTCTTAGATATATGAAATGTAATTGGCAATGAGAGAAAGAAAAGAAACTGTGTGCTCGCACCTCTTTCTGTGGCTCCTACAGTGTGATACAGACAACAGGCCTGCACTGCAGTGATACCAGACTTTAGAGGCAGGTTATCCCACGGTTATACTCAAAATATCCCTTTTATGTTTACAAAATAAATAAATTTATTATTTTAAAAAAATACTCGTGATTCATTCACAGACACATATGCCATTTTATGAAACAGTTTAAGGAAATAAAAAAAAAATAAAATGAAAGCATTTAGATATTTTGAATGACTTTTTTCTAAACATGAAAATATTTAATTTGATCGTAGGTTGAATAATTTTTTTTATTCTTAATGAAATGAGCAATTAGGAACAAAATTTGACCAAAAAGTAAAATCCCTTTCTTTTTGTACTATGAGGTCTGAAAAATCCCTTTGTCCCTTTTAGCGTATTATTAGTGAGAAAATCAAGCAAAAAGTGATAAATCCCCCGATCTGGTATCACTGCTGCACTGTTTGCTGTGTCTTAGATAACGAAACGTAACTGGCTGAGAGAAAGAGAGAACGAAAATGTGTGCTCGCATCTCTCTCTCTTGCCTCTACAGTAATATACGAAACAAAACGTAAATCTCTCTTTATATCTTCACTAACTTATATATCTCTCTCACCTTCCGCTCCCAATTTCCGTAACGCTTTCGTGACGCATTCACCAGCTTACCCCCCAAATCAAGCGTGCCTAAAGAAGTATTACTTCATAAAGGTGGTAGAAAAAGAAAATGTGGATGTAGAGGGAGCAATTGCACTAAAATAATGCAAATAGACAAAGCACAATTAAATATTTCATTTATATTTTACTTGTTGTAGGAACCAAGAATCTACGCATTTTCCATCACTGATGTGAGGTTACTTTGCCAGGTGGTTTGCCTGGTTTTAGTGTCATTATTATTAGTTATTATTAACATAGACGATGTTTTTGTATTTCTGCAAGTTGCCAGTTTGGAGATCTGGCAGTAAAGGTCTTATTGTGTGCAGATGTCCTAGTAATTCTCGCACATAATCCTGTGAAATGAATATATCGAAGTCTAAAATTATGGTTTTTGAATCAACATCTCGAAGGAGCCCTCGTCAACATTGGACTTTAGATAGGGAACCAATAGAGGTAGTTCAGTAATTTAAATATTTGGGTTTTCTCTTGTCACACAAACTTGACCTTTATGCGATGTGAGAGAGAAATGTTCTACTGCAAAAGTGGCTATCAATCCTATGTGGAATAGCGTTCATCAAAAAAAATATGTGAAGCCTCTTCCAAATTTAAAGTTTTCGATGCTACACTAAACTCGTGTCTATATTAACCAAGCTTTTGGTTTTAAGTATTTGGAGGATTTTGAAGCTGTTCAAAGGTTTTTTTATTTTTTAAGCTCACCTTATCGACCCCAACCTATGCAATTCACGTGGTAAAGCCAATGCAGATTACTTGTTCGCAGTTTTGCAGAGGTCACCCATTTAAAGAGTGGTACGAGCTTGCAGCAAAACACGCAATAAATTTCGATTTGAATTTAAGGAATTTTAGCACTTGGCGAATTTATACCAGCAATACTTAAACAGGGTCCTAACATCTTCATCATGTATAAATGTCTTAATCAGGCTTTTGGTGTTAGCAATTATTTTAAAGACAGTCTCTCAGGCAATGAAATAAGTATGATTTTTAAAGCTAGAACCGAAATATTAGCTCTCAACTATGTGCCTCATAGACAAGATCTTTTGGCCAAAGCTTTTCTTTTTCTTTTAAAATTAGGTAATAATTGAAAACATAAGGCTAAAAAAAGTATTCTATCAATCTATCTATCGATTACATATGCGACCTTTCATATACTTGGCACATACCTTAGCTTAAATGCAGCATTTATAATTTGCGCTGTTTTTTTTTTAAAACCTTTTCGTGGAAATTGTTTTAAGACTTTCCGTCTAATTAAATCAACCCCTGGGGCCTCTTTTGTATTTATGTACTAGCTGGAGCCGCCCGGCTTCGCCCGTGCAAAATGTGCTTTCAGAACAATTGATGGAAACAGTTTTTTTATAAATTTGCTGTCTTGTAGGGGATACAATTTTTTTTTTTTAATCGCTCAAAGAAAAATCATCGATAGACATTGCAGAGGCGGTCTGCAATAGTGAGGGACTTGAGCCCGTATTAAAAAACATCCCAAGGACTGAGTCCTTCACCTGGTCGTTGGACTAATCACCAACAATTTAATATTCTTTGGACAATGAAAATGAAAGAAAATAATTTTATATTAGGTATTTTACTGACTTTTTTATTAATGTAACCCTTCTTTGTATACTATATGAGAAGTTTTGTTTCTATCGGCTGAGATAGTGATTTTTCCTGCATTATTTACCCTGGAACACGCTACATAATTATATATAACTGCCCGTGAATTCAACTCCCACTTTTCTTAAAGTTTGACCCTGTGACTAATTGATTGATATGGCAGAACAATCATTAATAAGAAATTTAATCCCTTTAAACTGAAATGGATAATTGCTGGGAATTATTTGTATTCTTGGTATAAATACCGTATCTCCTTTACCACACCCAGTTAAAATTAACGCCTCAATAACGTTTTTTTGCAATGAAATCACTCTCTGGCTCCATTACAAAGCTTGGGGGATTTAAATTGTAACGAAACATTAATGGGAACTTCATAAGCTGTAATGCTATTTAAAAACTCCACCGGGTAATTTACTGCCTCATCTTGATTGCGAATAGTATTTATAAACAGGTGCGACGTATGAGGAATTTTCCCTAATGTAATAATACCACGATCTGGTATCACTGATACCTATATCTATTTGATATTCCTTTCCTACATATTTGACATTTCTTTTGTGGATTTTTTTGTTCTTAACACACCAAACAGCATACTGCCTCTGTCTGTCTCCCTCTCCGTCACTGAAGTAATAAGGTTAAAAGAGATGTCAAAATATTGCGCGGTTAGTATGTTTGATTTGAGAATGAAGTGCATATCTACTCATGCAGGTAAAAATCGTAGAAATGTTTTAAATTTTACCTATTTATTTAAAAACCTTTTAAGTTATCGAATTATTGGATATCCTAAGTTGTACCTGCAGATGTCCTCTATAAGCTGGTATTTACTATACTTAAGTGCTCCCAGTATTTTCGAACGGAAAGCGTGACAAAGAAAAAAGCAAAACGAAACGAAAAGATAAATTACTCTTGTCTAATTTTTTCCGGAATTTATAGAGATATAGAGTTGAGACAAAGTAGATATTAGGCCTAGGTATCCTCTATAGGCCTGTGAAAAATGCAGCAGAATATACTGAGCAGTTTCTGAGATTTTTGCATTTAAATACATGCAGTCAAATTCAATCTTAGTCAAACCCATTTTATTTATATGATTCTTTAATTTCTTTGGCAAGCTTCTTCGCACCTTTCTTCTACTCCTTGGTAACTTTTATCTTCATAGGGTTTGAAAACGTCTTTAATATATTCTACAAAATTATTTGCTTTTTCTGGGCTGCTTTTTGCTTAGTTACCTTCTCTGGTATTTATTAGATGAATGTGAGCCTCTTCATTTTTGTTAACACCTTCTAGAGCGATTAGTCGGTACTAACATCATTTGTAAGACTGCTGGTTTTTAAAGACTCATTATTGAATTCTTTTATAGATTTTGTGAGCTTATTATTTAAGTTGTTCAGTGTGGTTTTATCGCTTGGTGCCTTTGTCTGTGGACAGCGCTTTCCACCTTTCATTTTTTTTTTTACCAATTTCACATATTTCGCAAGGATACAAGTTTTGTTTAATCTTGTTTATTGTTTTGGGAGTTATAGCCCATGCAGATTTTTGTATGTTGAGTGTTAATATTTGCACTGCGTCTTCTAGTAGGTCGTCTGTTTGAATAGCTGATGATAGTTGGATAATTTTTTGCAACTTATGCCCAAAGTAGTTCCAATCAGTCTGTCTATTAACTAGTTTTGGGCTCTGTTCTTTTATTATTATTTTATCGCCAAGTGTCAGAAGCACAGACGGTTTTATTTCCAAGTAATCAAAATTCTCTAACGTAACCCTGTGCCACAATTCGAAAAAAATTGAAAAATCGTACACAATTTACTCACGCTTCATAGGGTGTAATATCGGCGGAAAGGCTTATAGAACACCATACACATACGCTTACGCAACCCTTGTCATTTTACTACAACCCCCCCCTCAACCCATCACACGGTCACATGTGTCACAATTGGAAGCATTGGAAGGAAATCAAACCAATAACTGGATAAACAATTTTCCAATCGGCTGCCTATTAAAATTCTTGCAAGTAATTTACTTTTGCTGCTGGCTTTTACTTATAGATACACAAAGTCAAATCCACGTGTTTTGTACTTTGTACTTTGAACACAATATGTATAAGTACATAACATGTACAATTATTGTACATTCCTTCATGAGTTCGCGGAATTGGTGAAAACATAATCGTTTTAACCTACCTCCAGGTATGACTATAAATCCAAGTTTTTTTCAATTTTTTTTTTCATCGTAGGGGAGGCAGTTACCATGGTGTAAAATCTTTTGTCCCTGCGTTAATTGAAAGTAATTCGATCTGCATAACAATTAAATTAAAAGTACAAGGCTATGCAGGATTGTATAATTTAACACATTTCTTGATCTCGGTCATAATGTGTCCTTAAAAAAATTAACAAATGGCCCAGATCATTTTATTTTGTCTCACTAATAAGAAATTAGATTTACTGAAGCTTTCAGTTAAAAATTGTAAGTAGTCTTTCTAAATTAAGTGTTTAAATGTGACTAAAGCTAGGCAGCTTAATTTTCCTATACCTTTAACCCACTTACCTCAGATTTACAATATTGATGTCACTAGAAACCAAACAATTATTACAAAATACTAATTATCATACATGTCTGCGGTGGATAGAAACAATGTAGTGTCAAGATCAATACTTCCTACGCAGTATAAAGAGAAGAAAAAAGATTTTATGTTTGTCTAAGGCTTCGTAGTTTTTTATTTGTTTGTCGAAAAAACTAAGGCTTTTAAAAGCAGGTTTTTGACACATTGTTGTTCTGAAACCTTGCGGACGCTTTTACGATTTATTTGAATTCATTTTAGAAGACAGACTTTTTGTGGTCATACACTTTCAACTCAGATTTATAATACTTTGATAAACAGTTTGTGGTACACTCGTTTCTGCCACCAATACAGACCTGCTTAAGCATAATCGATTTAACACATCTTAAAATACTTTTTTAAAAAGTTTTCTCGATTACTGTATATTTTCTGAAAAGACGTGTACCTGCTTTCGTGACACACTTTTAGCCTCGATATATTCGGAATGAAATTTTTAAGTGATTTTTGACCATAATGCTTTGATTTTTGAAGATATTTTTTTTGTATAAACTAGCTGAACTGGCAAACTTCGTTCCTCCCAAAATCGTTCAATAATAAAATTTAAAAAATTGTAAATTGTTTTTCTCTCCAGTTTATTTTTTCAAAGTACGGCTCCCCATACAAACTTTGATCCCCTATTTCATTACCTTGGGCCAATACGAATCCATCAAGCCCAAAATCATGAAAATCGAACTATACCCTCTCGAGTTATGCGTGTACTCACGGACGTCTTGCTAGGCTCTGATAGGTGTTCAAATTTTAATTACTTAGCTTTGAAAAATGTTTGTGCTATTTTATACGGATTTCTTTTAATATTCTAGAGAATTGACATCCGTTGCCTCGCCTGATCATAATTTCCGTAACACTCCCCAGCTCCAGCGTGCCCATAGATATAACTGCTTGTGCACTTACCCAATTATAGTCAACATAATAGGTTTGTTTATTTTCTAGTCTCTAAGAGAAAGAGGCATTTACAAAATTAGGGAACGCTTTTTTAGTAATCTATGAAAAATGGCGGATATCTAAACCATTCAAAAATTCCAAAAATTGGTACAAAAAGTCGTTCAAATGTCTGATAAACTTGAAGAATTGGCTAATTTTAATTTATTAAAAATATTAGTAGATTAATCTAGCGATGAAAGCAATTCGGAATTAATCGAACTTTTTTTTATGAATCCGAGTATGTGGAATAGTTAGTACCAAGAAATTTGTTGAGTAAAAACTCGTAAGATTCTCAGTGCAGCGGTAATACAGGGTGGCGCACGAATCGTGCTACAAAAATAAAACATAATAACTTTTTTTCTGTGTGAGTAATCGGCTTATTTTTTTTTTATTTTGTAGGTTACTATTTAGATTTATAAAAATGGATGCTTGGGATACGGAGAAAAGAATTTGGATAGTGCAACGGTACCATGCTTTGCAGTCCGTCATTTCCGTCCAAAGGGAATTTAGGCGGGAGTTTGGCGGTAATCCCCCGAGTAGATGGACCATTATGAGGTTTGTAAACATGTTTGCCGAATCTGGAAGCATCGCACGAAGGCCGTATCATCGAGATGCCAATGTTCGGGTTCAGGATACAATCGCAGTAGTAGCATCTGCAATACAGGCCAATCCGAGCGTTTCGACCCAAAACTTATCGGGGCAAATTGGAGTTAGTAGACGGTCATTACAACGGATACTTCATGACGATTTAAAATTGTTTCCGTACAAAGTCCAAATTACTAGCAAGTTAAACCCTCAGGATTTGCCTGTTCGCCTGGAATTTTGCCAAAAAATGATATCAATGGCCGAAGAAGACAACACATTGATCAATTGTTTGTTCATGTCTGATGAGGCCCATTTTGATCTTAACGGCAATGTAAACAAGCAAAATTGCCGTATATGGAAAGAGTCTAATCCAGAAATGCTCCATGAGACGGAACTGCACCCAGAACGAGTCACTGTGTGGTGCGCAGTTTCATCAAGGTGTATTGTCGGGCCGTACTTCTTTGAAGAAAACGGTGTAACCGTTACTGTCAATGGGGACCGTTATTTAAAGATGTTGAAGGAGTTTTTTTACCCAGAACTGCGCCGAAGACGTATACCATTCAACAGCGTTTGGTTTCAGCAAGATGGAGCAACTGCACATATAGCCAGACCAGTTATGGCGGAGCTAAACAAAAAATTCGCAAACAAATTAATTTCTAGGAACTCCACTCTTCGCTGGCCCCCAAGGTCACCTGACCTGACTGCACCAGACTTCTTTTTATGGGGTTATGTCAAGCAAGAGGTGTATAAAACGAAGCCCAGGAATTTAACTGAATTAAAGCAGTCCATAACGACAATAATTGAGGCGATCCCAACTTCAACTCTTCAGGCCGCAATGAATAGTTTTTTGATCAGGTGCCGCATATGCGTGGGAGAGCGTGGAGGTCGTTTGCGATCTATAATCTTTAAAAACAACTAACTATTTAAAATAAATTTTAATTTTCTAACCAATAAAAAAAAAATAAATGAAATACATCGATTAAAAAAAAAGTTATTTGAATTTCTTATTGTAGCACAATTGGTGCGCCACCCTGTATATGGAACTCTCGATTACGCTCTCTTTTACGAATTTTTCGAGTAAGGAACGGCATTGAGTGAAAATTCGTTAGAATTAGTAAAAAATCGTAAGATTTAAAAGTAAAGGAACAGATCTAAAGATGAGCGATAGGAAAACATGTGTCAAAGAGATTTGTTAATGTTGCATTAGTTGCCGTGAAATTAACACGTTGACCTTTCTAAAAGTGAACCGCTAAAGGGACGACAGTTGGGTGACTCGTAAACAAAAAAAAATCCGACACACATCCGCCTCGTTGCAGTACAGGTACCTGTCAAATTAATGGCGAGTCACCTCATCAAACTTATGAGCCTGAATCTCGAACACCGCCATATTATTGCCCTTAGTCACATATTTGTACACATAATAGATAGATTTAATTGAGCAACATACTTCAACATTAATATGAGTCTTCAAGACTTTCACCCAGAGAAATATGTTGTGTAAAATTGCCTTATACGCCTTAGGTAAATATTTTTGTATGGAATTTTTTGGACAGATATAGCTACGGTGACCATATTTTTAAGAGCGAAAGCCGGGACAAAAAAAGTGAAAATATATTACAGCAGACAAATGACCAAAAATAACAAAAATATTTCGTATGAGAATGTCCCGTATCTCCTAAAAAAAAACCGGGACATGCTATTCAAATACGGGACTGTCCCGGGAAATGACCAAGAACTGACACAATTTGTATACGGCATAGGTAATGAGAAACAGGCTAAATTGCCTAAGGGCCTAAGGTATTTCAATAGTATATATCCACCTAAGGACATACGTAACTCTCTAAGGTAAAGTTTTGCATACCATACTGATTGATAGGAGCCATCTAATGGAAGCCGCCTGCAATCAGCGAATCAACATTTATTTTCGTGTATTGCTTCGGAATGTGCCGTTAGGTTCAGAAACAGTGTGGAAATTACCCAGTTTTTCGTTTCTGCTTTCAATTCTGCTTACTTATTTCCTTTTGTTGTAAACATATAAGCGGTATTTTTCAAACTTCTTATAACTCTGCAAATGCTCCCTAAAAAGTCTAATTTTCCGAATAATAAAAGCATTATTCAAAAATTGTTTGTGAGGGACTGATAAAATATAAACCGACAAACACTTTACAATGGAATAAAGAAACAATTAAACAAAATTCCATCACTAAATCTAATGCTTGGGCATAGGTACACTAAAATATTACTCACAACCACATCTGAAGCAGGACAAATACGGAATGCACGATTTTTTTTTTATTTATTATGTTTTATGATTCATATTTTATAATTGCATTTGTAAATGAAATGATTGCATAAGACAGAATTCTAGTTCACTTTTTTGTTTTGTTTACAACAGAGACAAATGATACTGAGACCCCCAACTCACAATCCTCTTGCCGCTGGGCCCCTCAGTTTTTTTTCAAATCCGCCATTTTGTTTTCCTATCGGTGTTGTGTCAATTAAGAATCCGTGTGACATGCAAAAACATACAAAAAATACAAAAATAAGTGCTGCCAACCTCGGCAACCGTGGGGAAATGTGATAGAATTCGGGAATACCACATTTTTACATTAGTGAATGCCATTGGTTAGTAATTATATGTTGTTAAAAGACGAATAATTTGATTTCTTTGGTTAATAAAACTAGCTAAATGAGATGTTCTATATTCAAGAAACTTATTATGACAAATATGTTTACGTATTTTCTGCTTTTGAATATCATTACCTTCGATTTCATGTGTAAATTTTTCTTAGATAACTTAAGAAAATTTGCTCAAAATGTTTGCATTTTCCTTCTACAAATCTACATTGTTCATTTTTCATTAATATTTGAAGCAAATGTACACTTACCCATGAAAGAAAATATTATCAAACGTAACGAATAATTTCAAATTTAACGGATAAAATTCTATGAACGCTGGCAGCAACTTTGCCCACAGCGGAAGTGGCATATGCAAGGTGCGAGTGTGTTGGTGAGTCGGAATTTTTGAAGTTACGTGACATTTGTCAATACGAATTTCTATGTAACAATACAAGCGCACTTAGCATTTACCACCCCATAAAAATATAGCTTGTAGGCTAAGTAACGGGAAATCGGTCGGAGTTGGTGGTCTCAGTATTGTCTCTGGTTTACAAATCGACCACGACCAAACGAAATTTTCTGTAAAACAAACAAATTTATGTAAGCGCTACAGAAACTCTAAACGCAAATTTTCGCGATAAGTTACGCGGCCTTAAAGCGACATTGGCTTAAGTTCATCTATTTTGTATAAATAATATTTTTCTGCGTAATGTTATTTGAGAGGGTGTGTAAAATCAGACAGACTCTACGCTGGGTATATAAATAAGGCCGATTGTGTTTACGTACCGCCTTGATGAAACGAAATAGGTTGGTTCAGACCTTGCTAGATAGTGCCACCAATTACCTTTGAAAGTGATCTGATTTACTCCTAAAAATATGCGATTACCTATTTCACTTTCGTAGCATCAATGATGAAGTCCGATCTTACAGCCGTACCCAATCTACCCTATACTATAGAGAAGATGCACGACGGCCAATGTACTCGTTATATTTTCAAAACTGACCTGTCTTTGCATCGGTCGCTATGACGCAGGAATGCATTTGTGTCCTCTTTTTAGGTCGGCTGTGATTTGCACGATATAACAAATGCAATTTGACACTTTATCGCTGAATCCTTCCGACTGACTCAACCAACCTATCCAAATGGACCCTTTCGCCGATGCGGTCGTTTTCTTTGTCTTTAATTCTAATTAACCAACTTTTATTTAAATGAAGCGCAACAAACTGCAGCTAAATTTAAGAAATAATCATCCTGACTAAATACAACCCATTTGGCAGGTGAAGGTTGGAGATATGGTCTTACTCAAAGATGAAAGACTTCCACCAGCACGATGGAATTAAGATCGAATCATCGAAACGTATCCAGACGCTGACAATATTATCCGAGTCGTTAACATCAAAACCGCTCAGGAGAGTTCCGGAGGCCAATAACTAAACTTCGCCAACATCCAATAAACACAAATGAACAACAAATCCACACAACACAAATCGGAAATAAAATAAAATAATTTTCTTCATTATAATCAAATCTATCTATATTCTTTACATTCAGCACAATATTCAAATTGGAAACTCTATAAATAAGTTTGAATTAATAGCTGAATTTAAAACAATTTTAGTTACAACTCGAAAATATGGCTCATTTGACAGCCACACAGTGGGTAAACAAACACCCGAAAATTGTTATCAAACACAACACAACTCAACACTACCCAACTGAATGTATGCAAGCAGAGTCGAAACTAGGTAAATGTACCTCAGTTTAAGCTGATATTCCGAATCAATTTTCAACGACTATGTAAAATTGCCTTAGTTGTAAGGCAAATATATAACATCTAAAGTTCATCTAGGTTCATATATATTTTACTCCAATATTTTACCTCCAAAAAAATATTTTCTCTTGTTGCATTCAAAGTGTTTTATTGGCTTTTGTATTTTGTGGACGTATTTTGTAAACGAAAAATAATCAGTGATATAAGTTCAATAAGTTCTTGAAATATAAAAACATTAAAAACAGTACAGTGCAATACAGCAATACAGAAAAAGTTTGTCGAAGAAGAAGTTTAAGTGCATTGAAATATAATACATAAAATATGTAGCTATGTATTTATAAAATATAACATTGTTTTTGAATCGAATTAAAGCCAATTTTTTTAAAAAAAAAAGTTGTCTAAAAGATCTTAAGGCAATTTACAACAAAAATGGATATCGGTTCGTAAACAACGTTTCACAAAGAAAATGTTGTATACCTAGTCAAACACTTTTTATGTTATATAAATATTAAATATCGCCCCTATTGTAAATAAAAATAAAAATGAATTAGCATAAAAAAACATTTCTTTAATTTTTATTACATTTCTGATAGCATCAGCATAAGAATAAGGTAAGTTTGCTTTGCTATGAAATTAAAAGGTATGAGTATGTCTATGTACATCTACAAAGATTGGTAAAATTTTATTTGGCTGCTTTAGTTTCTAGCATATTAACAAAGTAAAGTGTTTGGAAAAAAATACCTAAATTTTGATTCCTTCATGTTATCCGTAAGCATCATTTAGAACATTTATTTTTGCAGTATGACACTTTCTTTAGGTAATTCTGCCTAGGTTTAAGGTAAAACACTTTAGACAGCATGGCATACCGTTACCAAAAACTAGGCTGATTTTACACATGTTAAAAAATGTTCGGTTCCATAAGGGATATAAGGTAAGTTACCTTAGAACTCACCAAGTTCAAAATGGCCTTAGGACTAAGTTGATTTATACCGCGATTTAGGTAAGATTTACACAGGCTTTTCTTTGGGTGCTTGACAAAGACGGGCAGTACGGGAAAATCCAACTATTGTCGCCGACAAAATTTGCTCCTCTCACCTTCATCGTGAATGTTTTCCCATTATCCGCTGGTGATCGACGCCGATTAAACGGAATGATTATATAAAGACATATTTTGAATGTACACATCAGAGACAATACTGAGACCACCAACTTCGGCCGATTTCCCGTTACTTGCCTACAAGCTATATTTTTATGGGGTGGCAAATGCTAAGTGCGCTAGTATTGTTACATAGAAATTCGTATTGACAAATGTCATGTAACTTCAAAATTTCCGGCTCACCAACACACTCGGAGCTTGCATTTATGCCACTTCCGGTGTGGGCAAAGCTGCTGACAGCGTTCATAGAATTTTATCCGTTAAATTTAAAATTATTCGTTACGTTTGGATAAGATTTTTTTTTAGGAATAAGTGACCTTTTGCTTAAAATAATAATGAAAAATGAACAATGTAGATTGGTTGAAGGAAAATGAAAACATTTTGAGCAAATTTTCTTCAGTTATCCAAGAAAAATTTACACATGAAATCGAAGTTAATTATATTCAAAAGCGGAAAATATGCAACCATGTTTGTCCTTATAAGTTTCTAGTATATAGAACATCTCTTTTGATAGTTTTATTAGCCAAATACATCAAATTATTCGCCTTTTAAAAATTTACAATAACTAACCAATGGCATTCAGTAATATAAAAATGTGGTATTCCCGAACTCCGGCATATTTCCCCACGGTTGCCGAGGTTGGCAGCATTTATTTTTATATTTTTGTATGTCACACAGATTCTTAATTGACATAACACCGATAGCAAAACAAAATGGCGAATTTGAAGAAAAAATTGAGGGGCCCAGCGGCAAGAGGATTGTGAGTTGGGGGTCTCAGTATGATTTGTCTATGGAACACATGTTCTCTAGCGTCAAAAAAATATATATTTCATAGCAAAGCAATTCACTGTAAACTTAAAATAAATAATGAATGCAAGGCACCATTTAAAGTCGTATGTCTTGTATTTCAATTTTTTGTTGAATAACATGTGTCCGTAGGCATACATTTTACATTTTCTTAAATGAAGAAGTAAACTAAGGCCTATGTCCTTCTCATTGTTTTTCTGAATAGTTTAAAAGAAAAACCAAGTAAATTGGTTGAAAATTATGTGAGTTTTATTAGTTTTATATATAGAATAGATATATACATATATAAATACAGAAAATACAAATATTAGGCCTTTTTTATTATGCCCATATGATCCACCTACATTGATAATTTATTTCCATGGCTGGATCTCGTACTATCGTTGCAACCCGTGGAATTCAATGATCTATAAAGATCATGTGGGTAAAATAAAAAGATCAATTAAAAAACTTGAAGTGAATCAACTGGATTTTACTTGTATAGTTCTATATTTGTTTAATTTTTTCTTCGGAGCCTGACAAGCAATAGCCTCGCGAATTGAATATTTAACAAACAGTAGAAACAAGAAAAATAAATAACCCAATTTTTCTTTGCCAAATAAATTGTCAATAATTGTTTTGAAGGTGCTAATAAATATTCTGCTTATTAATTAAGCCAACTTTATATATATTATGTTTGCATGTTTTCGGAAAGAAGAGTCAGCAAGACATCAAACTTATACCGGAAGAGAAATAAAAAACCATATTTGTAATGAAATCCTTGCTAAGACTAAAAAGACTAAGAAGACTTCCCATTGTGTACTGTATTTAAAAACGTGAAAAATAAAATTTGCGAGCAATAAAAATGTTATATCGAATTCAAACAGCAAATTCATGTCTGCACCAACGTGTATTTAATGCTTAAATTCTCATTCTTAGCTTAATTTTCAACTCTTATTGAAAAGTTTTATTTATGGCTGTCTTAGCTGGGCTTGCGATTTGCGTGTGTCGATTACCGAAATAAACTTGAAGTGCATTTTGTAAATGTAACCCACAACCGGTATAACTGCAATGTGGTAAGTTTTCCCAATTTGTATGGCACACTCTGTATGCCATATTTTCTATTGCGCATTTTTGGAAGCTTGTATTTGACAGGTGAATACTCGTTTTCAAAAACCTTTGCTTTCCTTTCGAAGCACAGTGCCATGACCTCTTTTTATGATGCATTACTACATCCAACTATGCACATCAATGAAAACGAAATCCCCATACTACGACCTTTCGATTACCACTCGAAACTGACAATTTGAAAAAAAATTGCTAAGTATTCGAATTGATTAAATGTTTCGTTAACCTTAATCGGAGCTTATTTCCAATTTTCTCTGCATTTGTTTTACAAACGAAAGAGCACTCAGTCGAGGCCTATTGTAGGTACCGCTTATACATGATTACACCCACCAGGAGTATACCCTACTCCACCCCATTCTCTTCCAACATTGATCGATATTCATGCAGATGGGCTGACCTTCTAACGCTACCGGTTTCTAGAAAGTACATTTACATACAATTGCATAGCTGAATTGTGGCCGGCCAACTCTATGTGCATGCGTAGTCTTTTTTCGATTCATGTTTAGATGTTCTACACCATCCACCATCACAACAAGCTATGTTAAGGTTCGTGACATGACACATCCGATTGCCGCATAGTTGCATCCTCATCTTTTGCGAAACTAGTTCATATCTCAGTGTTTTGTGGGTTTATCTATGGTACACATCCTCAGCAGATTGCATGCACATTGATCTAAAGAGAATCGGAGAGAGTTCACAAGTTCGCCGAACTTTATTTGGGTTAAAAATAGATTTTCCTTATTTCAATGACGTCATTGCTTGCGAAAAATTAGCGAAGCGCTCTCAAATGCACCACTCCCATTCCAATATACTGCCTTTCTCTAGTGGATTCTGTGCAAAATTGGAGCGAGGACGATTGCTTGCATTCTACTTTTCATTGTTCTGCTTCGTGTTTTGTAAAATTATTTATAAAAGAATATGAAGCAAAAAAACTGAATACATTTTGCATTTTTAACAGTTGGGCGATTGTGGGCTGCCTAACGTATTGGATGGGCATGGGCACGTATCTACCACTACTAAAGGATGTTTTATATTTTACGAAACATAAACTGCAGTTCTATTCAGCCCAAGTGTCAATATTCTACTTGGAGTGACATTGGCTCAGATTATTCAGTTAAATGAAAAGAGGACAGGATCTATGTGTAGATGAATATTGAAGTCGAGTATAGCGTGTAGGTTATATTGGAGTGGTGCTGATTGCAATTTCTCTGAAACTGTTGTTCTGTGTCACTGCCGAAAAAGGTGTTTTATATTATTTGGCTCTTTCATCAAGCTCAAAAAGAAATATCTCGTGTAAGTACCTGAAGCGGTGTCTTAGTGGTTAAACAGTGTCGGCTGTTGAAAAAAACTAGTACACAAGAGCTTGCCATACAAGTAAATTCACAATGTATATGATATAAGTGGTGTTACGTTTAAGGCACTTTGATACCAACCAAATATTCATTTAATTTTTTTGAACCAGAATTATTCATTTAGAGGTTTTTCGAACCAGAATTATGGCGGGTCAATGTCTTGCGACCTAATTTAGCTTTGTGTATTTAATTGCTAATAATGATACCCACCTCAAGCAAACACAAATAGATTTCGTATGGAAATGGAAATGGTAGTGGTGAGCCACTGGCACCAGTGACGTCCTTTATGAGAAACCTGTTTCCGCACCGCGGCACTGTGGATCAGCGGAACTATAATTGCCGTACAGATTTACTTGATTGAAATGCTTCACAGAACATCAGCTGATAAAGTCTCTTGCTGAATGGAAAACCTTACTGTCTGTAGATAGAGGGTTTCCCCTTTAAACGCGATCAGTCGATTCCGATCCCATGTAAACGTATATACATATATTAAGATACAATAAATTTTAAAATACCAGATTTTATTCACTTCACTGTGTACCAACAGGGTGCCGAAGAAATATGTCCAGAAGTATAATTTAAGCTGTTTATAATTTACTTCCCTTTCTGGTTCCACAATTTTCTTTAATATATGTTTCGACATTTATGGAGAGGTAGCCGCCGAATCTAGTCAATAAATTCGTGACTGAGTACTAAGTTGACAGTTGGTATATGTGACTGACGTAGAAAAAGTGACGTTTCCAATCAATTTAGTTTTTGGGTTCATGTTACTTCTAATACAGACCAATCTTACTCGACTTAAGATAACTCGATTTTTGAATTTGCCCATTTTGAATAGATTTTTGTAACAGCTCTTTTTGTATACCTCATATAGGTGCCACGGTTTTACATCTTTATACACTATTGTCTCCTAATGGTGGACTTATGCCCTATCTCCTTTTCTTTATCTTCGGCACTTCCTTGATGTATGATATCGCATTTACGATGCAATGCGTTTTATGACGTGGATCAGCCATCCCAAAACATCTGCGATGATCAGCGATTCTATGACAAAAAATATTCGAGAAGAACTGCCCTAATATTAAGTCTTTAATATCGCTACTCACCTCCTGCATATAATGTTGACTGCTACACATCATTGCCAGACTTTTTTTTTAATACCAACAGAACAAAAAGCCGACATTTAAGTACTAAGGAAACTTGTTTAATACAATGAATAAAATGTTATGTAATGTAATGTAATAAAAAGAATGGAGCAAACAATCAGTGCCGCAGCCAGGATTTTATTTCCGGGAGGTTTGCTTCCAAAACTCACGAGAAATTCTTTAAACAAAAAACTATACATATTCCAATTCATTGATTTTTGTTAGTTTTTAAATCGTATGTAGGTAGTTAAGCGAACGTGCTTAAATTATTTTTTTAGACACATTTTTTCAAAGCAGAAGACGTCTTGATTTTTTTTTGACATGAGATCAATCACCTTATCTGGATTCACATTAACATCAGAATAAACAGATATCATAGCAAGTGAGCTTAATCTTGCATTCGCCATATCGCCTCGGCACACTTTCATAGTTGAAAAGGTTCTTGCAACGCTGGCTCTGGTCACTGGAAGCGTGGCCAAAACCTTAAACTAGAGGTTTATACCTCTAAAGTGAGTCTTGTCACATATATCAAGCAATTTCAAAACATCAGTAGAAGGATCACTCGACGATATTTTTTCGCACCAAAGAATGTACTCAGCTATCACAGATGACAACGAAATTGTATTTTTAAAGTAACAGGTTAGCTATTTCATTTCGTTCACTCGCTAAACAGCAGTAAAACCTGGGAGAAGAGCTTGAAATGATGGTAGGTCATCTTCGTTGACCATGAATCTGTCCGTAAGATTTTGTATACAAGGAATCAGTATAGAGACTCTAAAAAAGGCTTCAGTAGAAGAGGTTTCTGGATGGGAACGCGTTGTTTGCTTGAATGAAGTTCTTGGAGCTCTTAATTAAATTTCAAATAAGTATTCGGCAAGTTCGGATGCGGGCCCTGAAGCTTCCCCTTGGATAGGTGCCTGCAAAAAGTGGACATAAGGTACATACACGCGCAGTCGCACTATGAGATTTGCAAGTATGATGCGTCATTTACAGATAGAGGAGTTTCAAGCTTACAGGTGAAATCGGGTAGATTGGTTTTACACACAAGTTGGTTTCAAAAAATTGTGAAACTTGGCCACCCTCTTAGGCGAGAAAATATATATTATACAAAAATAATGACAATACTTAAAGAGCTGGTTTTAGCTTTTCATCTCCAGTAGTAGGACCGACACCGAATTTAAAAAGAACTCACCACATTTGTGTAGTGACCGTGAAAGAGTCCAGTGAAGTTTAAAATTTCAAAATAAAAACATATTATATAGGTTGGTAAATAAAATAAGATTTCTTTTAAAATAACGAGTCACAGACGATCGTTGCGGTCGCTCTGTCACATTCATATACAGTGTATTGGAGCAAATATTTTGCATATTGAAATGGTAGTTTAGTGATTATTGTAGTCTGCGATACGATGCTTTTTGATTGCTTTCTACAAGTTCAGTAGCAAACTGGGTTTTTGTGACAAAAGCAAATTGTGAAGGTAAATCGCAGTGAGCAGGTAAAATACAAATTTAACTTGTTTTTATTGTTGAAAGCGTTTTTTTTTTATTGATAGCAAATACTCGATTAAAAGTAAATTGCGCAGCTGGGGGTTATGAAACTTTCTAGATGAATGCGAGTCTTGCCGAAGCATAATTGTTGGTATTGGGCATCTTGCTCTGCTCTTACTGCTTGCCTTTAGTTCGAAAAGTGTTTGATACCCTCTACTGCAGAGGTTCCCAAACTTATTTTTCTTATAGACCAGTTTCAAAATTAACCTGGTTTCGGTGGACCCCCTGCTGCTACATTTTTACCATATTCCCAAAACTCGTCAAAAAATGTGAAGATTAGATCTAACGATGGAAATGTGCGTCGCGGTTGAGTCCCAAAAGAAAAATGGTATACTTTCTTATGTTCCATTTATTAAAATAATACGATTACAGACTTCATAGAACTAAAATTAAACATGAATAACGTATCGTAACTTCAACAATGCAAATCAACAATTAAAAAAAAGGTCATAATTTTAATGGGAGGGATGTACTTGATAGATTGACAGCAAATTATCAATATTTGGCGTTCTGTGATGTTCATTCTGCTCCTTTTTTTTGTTAATAAGTTTGTAACGACACTTAAACTTTTTTCGAGAAGGTATAACGAGGGAAACGCTATCAAAAGTTTTCTCGCAATTTCCCACAGTCCAGGATATTTTTCGGGTATTTCTGCCTGCAGCCAAAATAATTGATCGCCTTTTTTAAACTTCACCTTCAGCTCCTCATTGGTGCTAAGCTCGAGTAGCTCTTGTAATACCACATTCGACACTTCCGTTTCATCAAATGGATTTATGATCCATGGTGGTATTTCCATATTGAGAATATCTTCAAACCTATCTTTGAAGTCATCATGCAGGGCATTTAAATGCTGAATGTATGTCTGAATATCCTCATCAAGACATTCTGCCTGTGATAAGTTTGGAAACTGGGAGAATTCGCGCCGACTAACATTTTGCTTCATAAATTTCAATTTTCCAAGAAAAGCCGAAATTACACTCTTCGTTTTAATTAAATTTAAGCTGTCCCCTTGTAACTGCAAGTTAATGTCATTGAATTTTTTGAACAGATCTGTCAAATATGCGATGTCTGCTTTCAATTTTATCAGGATTTCTCTTAAATCTGGATCTTTACTTTCCAGAAACTCTAAAACTGATTCAAAAAGTGAGTAAAATCTCGTTAAACATACACCTTTCGACAACCAGCGTACTTCAGTATGTAAGAGCAATCGTTGGAAGTCTTCATCATTTTCGTCGCACAATTGTGCAAATAATCGGGTGTTCAACGCGTTGCTTCTTATTTTGTTAACAGCTTTAATAACAAATTGAAGCGATTGATGCAATCTCCATCTCCAGCTCCATCTGCTGCCACCGAAATGATGTTTTGTAATGGAATCGATTTTTGCTTAAAAAAATCACTCAAAACATTAAATATTGATTCGCCCTTAGTATCCGTCGCCAAAGTTTTCGCGAATAGCAGCGTGGATTTCTTCATCCATAACAAATCGAACATATGCCAATATCAATGCTTCATTACCAGGTAAAGTTGACTCGTCCAGTTGAATAGAAAAATGAGTTGTTTGCAGATAATTACTCAAGAAGCTTTCAATATCAGAACTCATTTCATCAATGCGTCGTTGTACAGTGTTGTTACTTAAAGGAATTCTTTTGAGTACGTCAAATGGAGGTTTGTCCAGAACAGTTTTTTAAACCTCTTCAACAGCTGGTAAAATTAACTGTTCTCCGATCGTGTGCGGTTTTCCAGATTTCGCTATAAGCAATGAGATATTGTAATATGCTCGCAAGCCATCATCGTTACTTTGAGACGTTGAAGTGAACATACTGTGCACGGTGGGGTTCTTTTCACATTTTTCCTTCAATGTTTGAAAATATTTTAAATCCTTGCCTATTTTATCAGGATGACATCTTCTTAGTTGATCTTCGAGCTTCGATGGTTTCATAGTCATTACTCAAAACTTTGTTGTATAAAAGGCATATGGGCAATCGTTTGTCTGCCTTTGATGGAAGAAAACCAAATTTCAAATAATCAACACTGTACTGTCGACATTTTTTCTTAGATTCAGCCATGTTTAATATCATTTACCTATCTGTACAGAAAAAAAAAAATTGTTTTTATTGGCTTTTTTAACAGAATAGGATAGGATTAACAAATTGCTGCAATGAAAAAACAAAAATACCTGATAAAGAGGTTTTTACAAAACGGCTGAAACTATTTTAATGTAATACTTAACATTTTTCGATTAATTATATTTTGATACATTTCTGTTAATTCAGAAGCAAATACATATGTACCTACTTTTAAAGAATATTTTGACATTAAAACTCCACGATTTTAATAATTTATTTTTAACTTCGATGTACCTACGTTACGAGTGGTACCTACATACATTTATGAAAATATATTTAGTGATCTACATAGCATTTGTTAGGGCACTGAAATATGTTCAAACATGCAGGTCTCTTTTAGTAAATCGCCACAGTCGGGCAAATACATAATTTTATAATAATAAGTACTAAAAGTTCAACTTTTCTCGGCTTTCTCTTCTTTTAAAGAAGTATCAAATAATGGCCCCTTTCAGTATGTAATTTTTATTGCGTACATACTACACGCAAACATAACAAATATAATATTATTACAATATGAAATAGAAGTATGCATAACAAATTTACAAATAGGTACTTATCTTTTCCGGCACTGGCAAACACTGACATCGATTCACTCACACTTTTCTTTTCAAAATTCCGGAAACAAATGAGTAGCGTTTGTCCTTGGCAGCATTCGTATTATTTTATATTGGTGAGGAATCAAACAAGTTCATTCAAGATTGCAAGCACAGCACAAGTCGTATTTCATCACTTTGCACGTCTGAACAAGCCTTGCGGGCGGACGGCGGCGCTTTCCACTGAATATCGAATATGCAAGTTTTTACAAGTAACAGTCGCTAATCTTCTTAAAATAGACTACTCAAACAAATTAAGGGAGGTTTGAAAAAAGGAAATTAATGCTAAATAAACAGGATATCTGATCCATGCCTAACTGAAAACATTTTTCTTTACTATCGAAACCAGATAAATTTTCGTCACTTACAACTGATGAAATCCCATTTTTTGTCATGCCAACGTAGACCCTCGTCGAGTCTCCCGTGGACCCCTGGGGGTCCACCTGGACCACTTTGGGAATCACTGCTCTACTGCATACAATTCATGTAAAATTGGTTTTATATGGGAGGTACCAGAACTAGTAGACCGACATAGCCCAATTTTAATATCCACCTAACGATGATAAAAGTAAGCCCTCTCACAAAATTTCACTTGCCTAGGTGGATTCTTTTGGACGCTATCGTGTTTTCAACAGACAGAGAGACGCATGGGTATAAAATTGATTTTGTATGGTAGGTACCCGAACTACTAGGCCGACATCGTCGATAAAAATATGTCCTTTCACCAAACTTCACTCGCCGAGGTTGATTCCTCTGGACGCTATCGTGCTTTCAACCGAGAGAGAGAAGCATATGGGTCTAATATTGATTTGGTATGGGAGGTACCAGAACTACTGGACCTGCATAGCCCATTTTCAATACCAACCTGACGACGATAAAAGGAAGTCCTTTCACCAAATTTCATTCGTCTATGTCGATTCCTTTGGGCGCTATCTTTCTTGGTGTTACAAATGTAATGTAATGACAAGGAATATAACATCCTGTGGAGGGTATACAAATTAATTAATGAGACAATTTTTATTTTAAAAATACATAAAGTACCAATGTGGATCAAACACTTTTTGAGGCGAAGCCATCTAAGACATTGGCAGACTTCTGGTAGTGCAAATTGATTTTGGCAACGCTGGGGAAAAGTGTCTTATATTTTCATATTCATTTGTGAAAAATCAAAAAGTATTATAAGACTCGAGAGATCGACAAAGCTTAGTAAGCAACAACACAAATGTAGGTATTATGTTTTCCAACCTGTCTGTTGTATTTAATAATTTGTGGCCTAGTTCTCAACGTTCAGTAAGCCCAAGTGGAAGTGCTAGTCGATTGAGGAATTGACTGCGAATAGTGGCGCAGGGGTATTTTCTGACCGAAGGAAAACAATATTGTCTTTTCAAGAGGGATGTATACGGAGAACTGACGGACAGAATTCAACGGTTTAAACAAATCACTGAAAGAGGTCTGATGAGTATGAGGGAGTTCGAAATAAAGAGGCTTCCACGACTTGACAACTTCTTTTTTAAATAAAATGCATAATACTTGAGACATTTAAAAAAAAAAAATTATTGGCCTGAATTACTATCAGAACAATTATGAAAGGAATTCGATTTCGTTCATAGGCTCACCACGGGAATGTATGCAGCGGTCGATAGGTGGAACCCAATTTTTGATGACTCGGCAGCACATTTCGACCGATACGGCCGCTATTTCTCGTTAAATATTGGCTCTGAGCTCCTTTAACGTCGCCAACTTGTTGGCATAGACCAACGATTTAATGTTCCCCATAAAAAACAGTCTAAAGGCCTTAAATCTCACGAATTTGGTGGCCAATATATGGTTCCGTTTCTCGAGATAACACAGTCACCGAACTGTGATTTCAATTACTGGATCCGCTGTGTGGCTTGTGCCATTGTCTTGTTTGAACCATATATCACTGATGTCCAATTCAAGTAATTGCTCAAAGAAATAACGTTCTAACATGTCTCTAAAGCGACTACCATTTACCGTAACGTGACGGTCATTTACATCGACGAAAAAAAAACGGCCCAATGACGACACCGGCATGAAAACCGCACTAACCAGTGAATCTTACGTGCTGTCTCATATGAGTAGAGGGACAAGATTTATTTGAAACAAAAGCCAAAGTAATAATAAATACATAGTTTAATAACAGGAAATTAAAACTAAAACAAGTGTTTCACATTATGTACCAAATTAATGATTTAATTATAAATTAAATATTAATTCTTATATTTGGATGCAGAATGAATTTCTTTAAGCATTTCATTATAACATTTAATTTTTTCATAGAAGTTATCACAGTTTTTGTACTACATTTTTGTACATTTTGTATATTTTCGTTTCAAAAGTGACAGACTACAAGTAACAAAACTGACAATTAATTTAAGATGGAGTATACATGGGCTCATTTTCTTCCTTTAACAGCTCGCTCTTACGTTTGTTTTATATGCACAGGGATAACAAATAGTAATCATAAAATTGCTTTATTTTAAGAATTGTAGAAACATACACACATTTTTACAAAAGTAGTATAAGCGGGACATTTCTTACAAAAGTAGAAAAAGCGGGACAGAAACCTCAAAAACGGGACTGTCTCGCTAAAAGCAGGAGGTATGGTCACTATTCATATGAGGGTTATCAAACTGTCCACGTCCAGTATCGCATATTTCGCTTATTGACGAAGCGGCTTAACCAAAAGTCAGCTTAATCACTGAAGATGATTTTGCGATGAAAAATGGCGCCAACGCTCTTAAAGTTGGGATTTGTAATTTCGGTAGTAAATTTTAATTATTTGTAAACGCCGTTCCTTCGTGTACTTCACCATGATGAAAATGTTATTAGTATTCACGATTCGATGCAACTGGGCCTATATCATTGCGAAAGTATACTGACTAAAATTTCGATACACCGATCATATTGTAACCGAAATTCGTTAAAAAAATGGACAGAAAAAGAGACATTCGACTTTTTTTTTCAGAACATAATGCCAGTTGTTAAACTGAATCTGTCATTTGTTTTGGTTGAGAAAATAAATAAAATTTCGCAATTTTACTAAGTCTGTTACACCGAATCGTGAATAACCCTGTTGATTTTACTGAATATTTTGACATTGACAGTTCGGTAATCGGTTTAAGGGTGCGTTCACACTGAAAGTTTGAAGTAGTCAAGTTGCCAATGAAAGACCCTTTAGTTACAATTCCAGCCAAAGTGCTTGTAAACAAAGTTGTTGTTCTCTCGAATAATGCATTGAAAAGATATTTATTGATTATTTTACATTTTATACAAATAACGTTGACGTCTTTATTATACCTAGCTCTGCTTTTTGATCGTGCGGTGCACCTTAAACCGTCGATGTGTATAGCCTGTGGGAAACCTTAAATGATAACAGCCTTATAAGGAGTGTATAAAGTTATGCACCCTTTATAATGCCTCTATACGCAAAAACCTAATTTATAAAAATTATTCAACGTTGTATAGAGCTTGTATAAGCTAAACGCGCTTGGAGGTTGTTTAGTGCCTGTATAGAGGTAAAATATTATCGTAATGAAAAAATTTGTCACATTTTATTTTAAATTAAATCAAAAAGAAATTGGATAGATGTATCGAGGTTTTTTTTTCAATTTTAAATCTTCCAAAAGTATCCTCGATAAGAAATATTGGGCAGATACGAGAAGTTTTGAATTGTTTTTTAATTTGGTATAATTTGCACAAGCCTACCATATCATAGGAGGTCCATAATTCCTAACTGTTTCTTTTTACTTTTCCATTTTGTTATTCCTATTTGTATTTGAATTTGCATTTCTCACAAGCTGCAATGTTTTCTCGTTTTCAGTACCTTTTTTGACGCAAGCCCTGCATAACTAGTATGCATGGGAAAATGTTTTATAAATAAGAATTCTTGGGAGGGAGTATAAAGGCTGCATAAATACTTATACACTGCATAACTATACAGGTGTTTAGGCGCGTTTAGCAAATTCTAAGTTTCAGTTTTGTTGTGTAACGGGAAATATTTGAAACGAAAAGAGAACTAAGCTTTTTTTGAATGTGTTGTGAATAAGTGATTTTTGTGTAATATGGCGCAGGTGCTGTGAGGGTGCGGGTGCGCCATAATGCTTTTATGAAGTTTTCATATAAATTATAGTTTCATACCAATGTCTCTTCGTGCCTTCCCGTTTTTTTGCGTTCTGTATTGCATAGTTATGTTATGTTATGCATATTATATAATTATATATTGTATTTTAACTGTAAGTCGTTACAACGAGTCGGATGGGCTCGAGGATTTTAGGGAAAACATTTGCGGTGGATGTGGTGAAGATTATACCACTACAACCAAAAAAGACGAGTGGATGCAGTGTGTCCTTTGCGGACAGTGGTCCCACGACTACCGCGCTGCATCCAAAAATACCAGCGATCGATGTGGGCGTTTAAATAAAAAATAAAAGCTCCTCGCCATATTGCCCTCAGGGGTGCGCCATATTGCCCGCAGGTAGGTATGTTTTTTTATAAACTATTTTTAAATTAAATTATTGTTTGTTGATGAATTTGATTTATTATTTTTATTTAATTTATTTATGTTACTGTTTGGTATAGTTTATTAAAAAATATGATTTAAAAAATGATGTTCGTAGTAAAGTTATTTCAGATGGACGTTAGGTGCGCCATAATGCCCGAACTTACCTATATACACACTTAATTTTTGGTGGGTGCTGGTGGTGATAGCAAAGGTTTTGAACCATGAGTTCAATCTCTAGAACAGCGAAACAGTCTTTTCAATCTTAAGTTGTAGTACAGGTATTTCTTAGCCAGCTGATACTTTTATTTATTTTCAGAAAATGTTCACATAGTATCTACATCGACCTAAGATGATCGACCATGAAAATAAAGTGGTCAATGGCCTTCAATTGCAAGCAAAAGTTGTCAATACGTAAGCTCAATCTGTCGAATATAAAATGGAATTCACTTTCCATCAAAGCAATTGAATAACTGACTTGAGTACGTTAACTCTCTTTCCAGCAGCGACGATGTTGTAGCTGAACCCTTCACATGGAAGTTCTGGAAGAAAAGGCGTTACATCGTAGTCCTTATGACCTTCTTTGGCTTCTTTAATTCTTTAATCTTGCGGGTGAACCTGAGTGTGGCCGTAGTTGCTATGACAGCAAATCGCACCATTGTCGCTGACGATGGTACAATCACTTACGAGCAGGACTTTTCATGGGACTCCAAGGAGAAGGGATTGATTCTGAGTTCCTTCTTCTATGGGTACATCTTAACCCAGGTTGCTGGTGGATATCTCGCTTCAAGGATAGGCGGCAACATAGTAAGAAATTCATTCAACGAACCCAATGAGTCAATGAGGGCTGATGTTGGAACGAATTTTTAGGTTTTCGGCATCGGAATAGGTAGCACAGCGATTCTGGCGCTTTTCACACCACTTGCGGCGAATCATAGTTTAGCCATGTTGGTTGCGTTGCGCATTATCGAGGGCATTTTTGAGGTAAGCCTATATCCGTCATCTGTCTACAACTTATAAGTTTCCACTTTTTAGGGCGTATCGGTGCCGTGTATCCATGAAGTGTGGGCACGTTGGGCGCCTCCCTTCGAACGTTCCCGAATGGCGTCGATCGCTATTGCTGGAAGCTTTGCTGGGACTGTGGTGTCGATGCTGCTGTCCGGCGTATTTGCCACCAGGTACGGTTGGGCGAGCATATTTTATATATTCGGCACAGTTGGGTGTATCTGGTCCGTGCTATGGTTAATAATTGTCAAGGAAGGACCAGAAAAGGACCCCTACTGTTCGCAGCACGAACGAGATTATATTCAAAAAGCGCTCGGAACTGTTGGCCGTACGCACATCACCCATCCGTGGAAGGCTATTTTCACATCTGCAGCGGTGTACGCCATTATTGCATCGCATTTCTCTGAAAATTGGGGATCCTTCACCCTACTCACGCAGCTACCTACAATCCTAAAAGGCAAAGTATAGGTATCCCTGAAATTTCGAAAACAAAAAAATGTTTAACACACATCGTCACAGATTCGCTGAACTTCGATTTGAACAAGACTGGATTTTTATCGGCCGTCCCATACCTTGCCACGGGTGTAGTCCTGAGCTGCTCTGGATATCTTGCCGACTGGATGCAGGTGAAAGGATATCTGACAACGACTCAGGTTCGGAGGTACTTCAATTGCGGTGCTTTTGTGGGACAAACTGTTTTCATATTGCTCGCAGCGTATTTCCCTGATCCAACCTGGAGTGTAGTTTACATTACTGTAGCTATTAGCGTTAGTGCCTTCGCTATGTCCGGATTCGCGTAAGACTTTCAAAAGCAAATTGACAAGCCATATGACATTCCCCTGCATTTCAGTGTGAACCATCTGGATATTGCTCCCCAGCATGCTAGTGTCCTAATGGGAATAAGTAACACGATTGCCGCTATTCCCGGCATTGTGAGTCCACTTCTCACAGGATATATCGTTCAACAGCAGGTATGAGTTCTAGAGTTCTCTTAAAAGACCTGAGTTCGCTGTAAAATTTCAATAAATTTCCAGAGCACCAGTGAATGGCGAACAGTGTTCCTCATCTCCGCTGGCGTGTATATAGGTGGTTGCATCATTTATTGGTGCTTCGCATCGGGTGAGCTCCAGGATTGGGCCAAAACACCAGAACAACGCGCTGCTAAGGCACCATCCAGCGGAAGACTTCAAAACGCAAAGCCAGTTAATGGCTATTCCAACGAAGGTATGGAATTGCAAGAGTAGAGGTGCAATCTCCGCTTGCCAAGACTTAGCGAACCATTCTGTACACAACAGCAGAACTCGTGGGTGTGTCTTCTTTGTAAGACTCATCAAAAGTGGTTAGTTGTTACCTTTGTCCTCATTGTAGATATCATAGAGATATATCGATCAGTTATAAATTCGTATCATTCAAGTCATTATCAAGTAGAAAATAAAACGTATAGCTACTTAATTAAATTTTGAACTTTGTGCTGGTCTGAGGCAGTGAAATATGAATATTTACGGAATTTAGCCTCGTTTGCTAATAAAATAGATCATATTCAAATATGCATGTTGACGAAGTCCTCCCGAGGACCTACTTACTGATTTAAATGACGCTATAGTCCGCGGTGGATATGGGCCTAACATAATTTTAATTCTCAAAATGGAACAGCGGGTTTTCGGCATCGCCATACTGCACAATCTGACGAGTTGGGCGGAGATGTCCAATTTAGATATAGCTGCATATAAGAAGTCTCTATAAATGCTGTCATGTGCGGAATAGAACTGGATCTTGTCGAGTTTTCGCCAGGATCTGCAGTAATGTGAATATTTGGTCGATTGTAAACTTACATCAGGGCCTAAACCCGCACTGGCGCGTTGGCAAATGGTCTCAGCGCAGTACCGACAGCGAGAATATTCTACGCGATATTGCGGTGACCGATGAACTTATTATTGACGGAATTTACAGAGCCTCGTCTAGTGTGGATCGGGACAACGAGGTTCCATTCATCAACCATACTTTTACGCATACTTCTACGCATGTAAAATCATTTTCAGACATCTAAAACTCTGAAGTGACTTACAACATGATAGATTTTTGTGACGGATTTTTGACCTGGCAACAGCCATGTTTCTTTATAATTATTTATGGGCGGAACCTGCCATGCTGGTTACAGTAACGTTTCGCTCCACAGCAAAGTGGTATCGTGTATTCTATGGTTTCGGGCTGTACTACAAAATATGTCCTCCTTGCTTAATATAGAATTAAAGTTACCAAGAATGATTTTACCAGTCCACTGATCATGCCACATATTTAATCAACTTGAGGCTGTACACCAAAAGCCATTTCAGAATTGAGAAACAGGTCCAAGGGAATTGAACCACTTTACCAGCCCCCTAATACCTTGACGGAAATATTCATCTAACCTACTTACACAATGAGTTCACAACTACAATTTGAGATGACTTCAAAAATGCCTTAAAGGTGAGGTCCCACATCTCGGCTGACTTAACTGCACACAATAAGCCTTTTAGCATATGAGCTGCATATCATCTCCAAATGCGCACAAACATCATCCCCCTTAGTCCATATTCATGTCCTCAATTCCATAACATGTTGTATTTGAAACGACGTTTCAAACTATTCAAAGGGAATGCTTTCTCACCCACCATCCACCCAGAAGCACTTCAGAACTAGACCGAGGTCGAGGATATTCTATTCACAACGGGGGTTTGTATCTTACACATCTTTCGGCATAGCTTGTCGAATGGGCATACATCCGTTTTAAATTGAGCTGTTAAATGAAGCCTCTAAGCGTTTCTGTGTGCTGAGCGAAGAACGCCACGAGTCGGTCATGTTAATCCGCTTAGAGTCATTAAGAATTTGAAATTAGTATTCTATATCAGATTGTATAGCAGTAAGCCCGGAACATCCAAAGAATTCAAAGAATTTTTTTAAACACTCCATTTCTGCGGTTCGACATACAAGCTTCTATCCCAATCTCGTCCCCTAAGGGTCAGAAAAAGCAGAAGGTCCAGTCGTTTTCAAGTTTGAAGCATCCGAATACACCACAGTCCATTTTTATATACTCGGTGGCAGTGGCGTGGCGTGAACATTTTCTAATGGGATGTCGAAGCAAAATGAATCACATACAAATGTTTCTGTGCACCATGAGACAAAATCATACATTTTTCATTTGCTTTCCACATAACCCTACCAACCTCAACATAGTACCTGCAATTATCCACATAATGCACAATAAGAAAAGAAGAAGTAAAAGTAAATCGAATAACTCGAAGAAAAGCGTGACAGAAAAAAAAAACAGGAAAACAAAATAAATGAAATGGTGGACGAACTTTGTTGTTCTGGAACTAAAGGATAACCAATTTAATAAATAAAAATTAATAAATATTCAATTTTTTCATACATTTATTAAAAATGTCAGCTACGTGCTCAAGTGTGTTTCATAAATGCATCAGAACAATCTGAGCTCAGCTCTGAACTAAAAAAGAAAAACGCCTATAATAACCCGACATATTTTGGGTTCCCATCGCTTTGTCGTGACCAGACGATGACGATGTTGTATGAAAATGGATACACACACAATATTTATTTGATGGCTTATGTGTGTGATGGGAGCCAGGACAGACTAAGTGCAGGCATAGTGATAGTGGTAAGTCCTTTGGGTTTGGCAGCTGGTCGGCACGCAGGCGTAGGCTCGGCTTAGCTCGCCGTTCCGGTCGGCGATCTTGCTACCTACTTCTCCCACACAAAGCAAAATTAATTCGTGCCGGAATACGTTTGTACATTACACGGTGATCAAAGTTACGTTACAGAAAGCGTATTGTATGTTTTTTTTTTCCTTTCTTTTATTAGCGGGAGTGCTTCAGTATACCCGTGCCAGATATACCTAACCCCACCCGCACCTCATACCTAATATATCCTTAACGTCTTAATGGCTCTGATATCGTGTCCATTCAGCCGGAATACCCACAAAGTATAACACTCCTAGGAATGCGCTACCGCGTCATTTGCTTTCCGTTAGCAAAATTCTATGCAAATAACCCAATAACTTTAACCACGTTTCACTTCTCCTCACGCCGTACCGATCTCACCAGCTGTTGATGCACCTAAAACATTTTAAGTCCTTTTCTTTTCAAAATATGAAACAACCCACTAGTTTACACTTCATTTTACTCATATACTTCATAATCTCATGTACTTTATTTCGTACAACTTATTATCTAAACAAAATGTATGCCTCTAACTTCCTCGACGCTGATATGCACATAAACCTCACTCGGATTACACCAAAAAAATATCTACTGAACTTTCTATCATTGAAATCTTATTTACAAGCGAGATACAATATATTTTTTTTTCATTTTTAGGTTTTACTTCAAATTTAGGTTTTAACTTATAGTAGGTAAGCGTAAATTAGATCTGGGTATTACGTTATAGGGTAAGTTTTGATTCTTGGTTCATTTTGTGTTTAACATTTCTCTCTTACTAGGTTTTTGTTAGCTTTTCTACGGCATGTCACTCGTATTACGCAATCGTTTTACTTCTATTCGATTGCAATTATAAAAAAAATTATTAGCTTATGGTACATACGGTTTGGGTTGGTGGCTCCGGCGATGCAGTTGGCCAAATTGGCGACACTTTTGTTAAGACGAGGAGGCTTGCTCGTTGTTGAAGCGGTGTCGTGTTTTCCCGGCTGCTGGCGACTAGAAACGATGAGGGCTTGTTTATCGGCGGCACAGACTTCACTTTGTGGTGGGTATCGCTGCTTTGCTCGTGAATTTGCTTTGGCGGTCCTATGCACTTGTTAGCATGACTTGTGGGCGCAGGTGGCAGGAATACATCATTTCCTCGGCTTTCTAACTGCCCAGTATTTTGATGGAGGGACTGGAGATTACGCACCGCTTAAAGCTCAAGCTGTAATTGCACCCCGGGAAGAGAAGTAAAGCCTATTCAACTTCGAGAATAGACCTCTTTTTAGCTCACTTCCAGCGCGTTTGCTTTATAGCGGCTGTGACAAGTGTCAGATTGCTTGCAGCTTTTGGGAGAATTTTCCTGCTTGCTGAATGAGTTCCGATCACTAGTAAAAAAAAAGATATTTCTAAACAGAAAAAAAATATACGCCACAAGTCATGGTGGAAATTCCACGGTGCTTTACTTACACCAACCACCATCCTCGGTCAAAGCTTAGAGAGAAAAGAAAACGAGCGCCCGGATATGACTTCTTTTAACGAGGCGAAATAGTCGACGGTGTGGAATTCACGCAGCGACCACTCGATATTGAGGTCGAAAACAAATCGTGTTACGTTTAAGGCACTTTGATACCAACCAAATATTCGTTTAATTTTTTTGAACCAGAATTATTCATTTAGAGGTTTTTCGAACCAGAATTATGGCGGGTCAATGTCTTGCGACCTAATTTAGCTTTGTGTATTTAATTGCTAATAATGATACCCACCTCAAGCAAACACAAAGAGATTTCGTATGGAAATGGAAATGGTAGTGGTGAGCCACTGGCACCAGTGACGTCCATTATTTGTTTAGTCTATTGATCATTCTATTCGCCGGTCACATGAAAATAATTGTTTACTTCGTGCTAATGAGAAACCTGTTTCCGCACCGCGGCACTGTGGATCAGCGGAACTATAATTGCCGTACAGATTTACTTGATTGAAATGCTTCACAGAACATCAGCTGATAAAGTCTCTTGCTGAATGGAAAACCTTACTGTCTGTAGATAGAGGGTTTCCCCTTTAAACGCGATCAGTCGATTCCGATCCCATGTAAACGTATATACATATATTAAGATACAATAAATTTTAAAATACCAGATTTTATTCACTTCACTGTGTACCAACAGGGTGCCGAAGAAATATGTCCAGAAGTATAATTTAAGCTGTTTATAATTTACTTCCCTTTCTGGTTCCACAATTTTCTTTAATATATGTTTCGACATTTATGGAGAGGTAGCCGCCGAATCTAGTCAATAAATTCGTGACTGAGTACTAAGTTGACAGTTGGTATATGTGACTGACGTAGAAAAAGTGACGTTTCCAATCAATTTAGTTTTTGGGTTCATGTTACTTCTAATACAGACCAATCTTACTCGACTTAAGATAACTCGATTTTTGAATTTGCCCATTTTGAATAGATTTTTGTAACAGCTCTTTTTGTATACCTCATATAGGTGCCACGGTTTTACATCTTTATACACTATTGTCTCCTAATGGTGGACTTATGCCCTATCTCCTTTTCTTTATCTTCGGCACTTCCTTGATGTATGATATCGCATTTACGATGCAATGCGTTTTATGACGTGGATCAGCCATCCCAAAACATCTGCGATGATCAGCGATTCTATGACAAAAAATATTCGAGAAGAACTGCCCTAATATTAAGTCTTTAATATCGCTACTCACCTCCTGCATATAATGTTGACTGCTACACATCATTGCCAGACTTTTTTTTTAATACCAACAGAACAAAAAGCCGACATTTAAGTACTAAGGAAACTTGTTTAATACAATGAATAAAATGTTATGTAATGTAATGTAATAAAAAGAATGGAGCAAACAATCAGTGCCGCAGCCAGGATTTTATTTCCGGGAGGTTTGCTTCCAAAACTCACGAGAAATTCTTTAAACAAAAAACTATACATATTCCAATTCATTGATTTTTGTTAGTTTTTAAATCGTATGTAGGTAGTTAAGCGAACGTGCTTAAATTATTTTTTTAGACACATTTTTTCAAAGCAGAAGACGTCTTGATTTTTTTTTGACATGAGATCAATCACCTTATCTGGATTCACATTAACATCAGAATAAACAGATATCATAGCAAGTGAGCTTAATCTTGCATTCGCCATATCGCCTCGGCACACTTTCATAGTTGAAAAGGTTCTTGCAACGCTGGCTCTGGTCACTGGAAGCGTGGCCAAAACCTTAAACTAGAGGTTTATACCTCTAAAGTGAGTCTTGTCACATATATCAAGCAATTTCAAAACATCAGTAGAAGGATCACTCGACGATATTTTTTCGCACCAAAGAATGTACTCAGCTATCACAGATGACAACGAAATTGTATTTTTAAAGTAACAGGTTAGCTATTTCATTTCGTTCACTCGCTAAACAGCAGTAAAACCTGGGAGAAGAGCTTGAAATGATGGTAGTTCATCTTCGTTGACCATGAATCTGTCCGTAAGATTTTGTATACAAGGAATCAGTATAGAGACTCTAAAAAAGGCTTCAGTAGAAGAGGTTTCTGGATGGGAACGCGTTGTTTGCTTGAATGAAGTTCTTGGAGCTCTTAATTAAATTTCAAATAAGTATTCGGCAAGTTCGGATGCGGGCCCTGAAGCTTCCCCTTGGATAGGTGCCTGCAAAAAGTGGACATAAGGTACATACACGCGCAGTCGCACTATGAGATTTGCAAGTATGATGCGTCATTTACAGATAGAGGAGTTTCAAGCTTACAGGTGAAATCGGGTAGATTGGTTTTACACACAAGTTGGTTTCAAAAAATTGTGAAACTTGGCCACCCTCTTAGGCGAGAAAATATATATTATACAAAAATAATGACAATACTTAAAGAGCTGGTTTTAGCTTTTCATCTCCAGTAGTAGGACCGACACCGAATTTAAAAAGAACTCACCACATTTGTGTAGTGACCGTGAAAGAGTCCAGTGAAGTTTAAAATTTCAAAATAAAAACATATTATATAGGTTGGTAAATAAAATAAGATTTCTTTTAAAATAACGAGTCACAGACGATCGTTGCGGTCGCTCTGTCACATTCATATACAGTGTATTGGAGCAAATATTTTGCATATTGAAATGGTAGTTTAGTGATTATTGTAGTCTGCGATACGATGCTTTTTGATTGCTTTCTACAAGTTCAGTAGCAAACTGGGTTTTTGTGACAAAAGCAAATTGTGAAGGTAAATCGCAGTGAGCAGGTAAAATACAAATTTAACTTGTTTTTATTGTTGAAAGCGTTTTTTTTTTATTGATAGCAAATACTCGATTAAAAGTAAATTGCGCAGCTGGGGGTTATGAAACTTTCTAGATGAATGCGAGTCTTGCCGAAGCATAATTGTTGGTATTGGGCATCTTGCTCTGCTCTTACTGCTTGCCTTTAGTTCGAAAAGTGTTTGATACCCTCTACTGCAGAGGTTCCCAAACTTATTTTTCTTATAGACCAGTTTCAAAATTAACCTGGTTTCGGTGGACCCCCTGCTGCTACATTTTTACCATATTCCCAAAACTCGTCAAAAAATGTGAAGATTAGATCTAACGATGGAAATGTGCGTCGCGGTTGAGTCCCAAAAGAAAAATGGTATACTTTCTTATGTTCCATTTATTAAAATAATACGATTACAGACTTCATAGAACTAAAATTAAACATGAATAACGTATCGTAACTTCAACAATGCAAATCAACAATTAAAAAAAAGGTCATAATTTTAATGGGAGGGATGTACTTGATAGATTGACAGCAAATTATCAATATTTGGCGTTCTGTGATGTTCATTCTGCTCCTTTTTTTTGTTAATAAGTTTGTAACGACACTTAAACTTTTTTCGAGAAGGTATAACGAGGGAAACGCTATCAAAAGTTTTCTCGCAATTTCCCACAGTCCAGGATATTTTTCGGGTATTTCTGCCTGCAGCCAAAATAATTGATCGCCTTTTTTAAACTTCACCTTCAGCTCCTCATTGGTGCTAAGCTCGAGTAGCTCTTGTAATACCACATTCGACAATTCCGTTTCATCAAATGGATTTATGATCCATGGTGGTATTTCCATATTGAGAATATCTTCAAACCTATCTTTGAAGTCATCATGCAGGGCATTTAAATGCTGAATGTATGTCTGAATATCCTCATCAAGACATTCTGCCTGTGATAAGTTTGGAAACTGGGAGAATTCGCACCGACTAACATTTTGCTTCATAAATTTCAATTTTCCAAGAAAAGCCGAAATTACACTCTTCGTTTTAATTAAATTTAAGCTGTCCCCTTGTAACTGCAAGTTAATGTCATTGAATTTTTTGAACAGATCTGTCAAATATGCGATGTCTGCTTTCAATTTTATCAGGATTTCTCTTAAATCTGGATCTTTACTTTCCAGAAACTCTAAAACTGATTCAAAAAGTGAGTAAAATCTCGTTAAACATACACCTTTCGACAACCAGCGTACTTCAGTATGTAAGAGCAATCGTTGGAAGTCTTCATCATTTTCGTCGCACAATTGTGCAAATAATCGGGTGTTCAACGCGTTGCTTCTTATTTTGTTAACAGCTTTAATAACAAATTGAAGCGATTGATGCAATCTCCATCTCCAGCTCCATCTGCTGCCACCGAAATGATGTTTTGTAATGGAATCGATTTTTGCTTAAAAAAATCACTCAAAACATTAAATATTGATTCGCCCTTAGTATCCGTCGCCAAAGTTTTCGCGAATAGCAGCGTGGATTTCTTCATCCATAACAAATCGAACATATGCCAATATCAATGCTTCATTACCAGGTAAAGTTGACTCGTCCAGTTGAATAGAAAAATGAGTTGTTTGCAGATAATTACTCAAGAAGCTTTCAATATCAGAACTCATTTCATCAATGCGTCGTTGTACAGTGTTGTTACTTAAAGGAATTCTTTTGAGTACGTCAAATGGAGGTTTGTCCAGAACAGTTTTTTAAACCTCTTCAACAGCTGGTAAAATTAACTGTTCTCCGATCGTGTGCGGTTTTCCAGATTTCGCTATAAGCAATGAGATATTGTAAGATGCTCGCAAGCCATCATCGTTACTTTGAGACGTTGAAGTGAACATACTGTGCACGGTGGGGTTCTTTTCACATTTTTCCTTCAATGTTTGAAAATATTTTAAATCCTTGCCTATTTTATCAGGATGACATCTTCTTAGTTGATCTTCGAGCTTCGATGGTTTCATAGTCATTACTCAAAACTTTGTTGTATAAAAGGCATATGGGCAATCGTTTGTCTGCCTTTGATGGAAGAAAACCAAATTTCAAATAATCAACACTGTACTGTCGACATTTTTTCTTAGATTCAGCCATGTTTAATATCATTTACCTATCTGTACAGAAAAAAAAAAATTGTTTTTATTGGCTTTTTTAACAGAATAGGATAGGATTAACAAATTGCTGCAATGAAAAAACAAAAATACCTGATAAAGAGGTTTTTACAAAACGGCTGAAACTATTTTAATGTAATACTTAACATTTTTCGATTAATTATATTTTGATACATTTCTGTTAATTCAGAAGCAAATACATATGTACCTACTTTTAAAGAATATTTTGACATTAAAACTCCACGATTTTAATAATTTATTTTTAACTTCGATGTACCTACGTTACGAGTGGTACCTACATACATTTATGAAAATATATTTAGTGATCTACATAGCATTTGTTAGGGCACTGAAATATGTTCAAACATGCAGGTCTCTTTTAGTAAATCGCCACAGTCGGGCAAATACATAATTTTATAATAATAAGTACTAAAAGTTCAACTTTTCTCGGCTTTCTCTTCTTTTAAAGAAGTATCAAATAATGGCCCCTTTCAGTATGTAATTTTTATTGCGTACATACTACACGCAAACATAACAAATATAATATTATTACAATATGAAATAGAAGTATGCATAACAAATTTACAAATAGGTACTTATCTTTTCCGGCACTGGCAAACACTGACATCGATTCACTCACACTTTTCTTTTCAAAATTCCGGAAACAAATGAGTAGCGTTTGTCCTTGGCAGCATTCGTATTATTTTATATTGGTGAGGAATCAAACAAGTTCATTCAAGATTGCAAGCACAGCACAAGTCGTATTTCATCACTTTGCACGTCTGAACAAGCCTTGCGGGCGGACGGCGGCGCTTTCCACTGAATATCGAATATGCAAGTTTTTACAAGTAACAGTCGCTAATCTTCTTAAAATAGACTACTCAAACAAATTAAGGGAGGTTTGAAAAAAGGAAATTAATGCTAAATAAACAGGATATCTGATCCATGCCTAACTGAAAACATTTTTCTTTACTATCGAAACCAGATAAATTTTCGTCACTTACAACTGATGAAATCCCATTTTTTGTCATGCCAACGTAGACCCTCGTCGAGTCTCCCGTGGACCCCTGGGGGTCCACCTGGACCACTTTGGGAATCACTGCTCTACTGCATACAATTCATGTAAAATTGGTTTTATATGGGAGGTACCAGAACTAGTAGACCGACATAGCCCAATTTTAATATCAACCTAACGATGATAAAAGTAAGCCCTCTCACAAAATTTCACTTGCCTAGGTGGATTCTTTTGGACGCTATCGTGTTTTCAACAGACAGAGAGACGCGTGGGTATAAAATTGATTTTGTATGGTAGGTACCCGAACTACTAGGCCGACATCGTCGATAAAAATATGTCCTTTCACCAAACTTCATTCGCCGAGGTTGATTCCTCTGGACGCTATCGTGTTTTCAACCGAGAGAGAGAAACATATGGGTCTAATATTGATTTGGTATGGGAGGTACCAGAACTACTGGACCTGCATAGCCCATTTTCAATACCAACCTGACGACGATAAAAAGAAGTCCTTTCACCAAATTTCATTCGTCTATGTCGATTCCTTTGGGCGCTATCTTTCTTGGTGTTACAAATGTAATGTAATGACAAGGAATATAACATCCTGTGGAGGGTATACAAATTAATTAATGAGACAATTTTTATTTTAAAAATACATAAAGTACCAATGTGGATCAAACACTTTTTGAGGCGAAGCCATCTAAGACATTGGCAGACTTCTGGTAGTGCAAATTGATTTTGGCAACGCTGGGGAAAAGTGTCTTATATTTTCATATTCATTTGTGAAAAATCAAAAAGTATTATAAGACTCGAGAGATCGACAAAGCTTAGTAAGCAACAACACAAATGTAGGTATTATGTTTTCCAACCTGTCTGTTGTATTTAATAATTTGTGGCCTAGTTCTCAACGTTCAGTAAGCCCAAGTGGAAGTGCTAGTCGATTGAGGAATTGACTGCGAATAGTGGCGCAGGGGTATTTTCTGACCGAAGGAAAACAATATTGTCTTTTCAAGAGGGATGTATACGGAGAACTGACAGACAGAATTCAACGGTTTAAACAAATCACTGAAAGAGGTCTGATGAGTATGAGGGAGTTCGAAATAAAGAGGCTTCCACGACTTGACAACTTCTTTTTTAAATAAAATGCATAATACTTGAGACATTTAAAAAAAAAAAATTATTGGCCTGAATTACTATCAGAACAATTATGAAAGGAATTCGATTTCGTTCATAGGCTCACCACGGGAATGTATGCAGCGGTCGATGATGACTCGGCAGCACATTTCGACCGATACGGCCGCTATTTCTCGTTAAATATTGGCTCTGAGCTCCTTTAACGTCGCCAACTTGTTGGCATAGACCAACGATTTAATGTTCCCCATAAAAAACAGTCTAGAGGCCTTAAATCTCACGAATTTGGTGGCCAATATATGGTTCCGTTTCTCGAGATAACACAGTCACCGAACTGTGATTTCAATTACTGGATCCGCTGTGTGGCTTGTGCCATTGTCTTGTTTGAACCATATATCACTGATGTCCAATTCAAGTAATTGCTCAAAGAAATAACGTTCTAACATGTCTCTAAAGCGACTACCATTTACCGTAACGTGACGGTCATTTACATCGACGAAAAAAAAACGGCCCAATGACGACACCGGCATGAAAACCGCACTAACCAGTGAATCTTACGTGCTGTCTCATATGAGTAGAGTGACAAGATTTATTTGAAACAAAAGCCAAAGTAATAATAAATACATAGTTTAATAACAGGAAATTAAAACTAAAACAAGTGTTTCACATTATGTACCAAATTAATGATTTAATTATAAATTAAATATTAATTCTTATATTTGGATGCAGAATGAATTTCTTTAAGCATTTCATTATAACATTTAATTTTTTCATAGAAGTTATCACAGTTTTTGTACTACATTTTTGTACATTTTGTATATTTTCGTTTCAAAAGTGACAGACTACAAGTAACAAAACTGACAATTAATTTAAGATGGAGTATACATGGGCTCATTTTCTTCCTTTAACAGCTCGCTCTTACGTTTGTTTTATATGCACAGGGATAACAAATAGTAATCATAAAATTGCTTTATTTTAAGAATTGTAGAAACATACACACATTTTTACAAAAGTAGTATAAGCGGGACATTTCTTACAAAAGTAGAAAAAGCGGGACAGAAACCTCAAAAACGGGACTGTCTCGCTAAAAGCAGGAGGTACGGTCACTATTCATATGAGGGTTATCAAACTGTCCACATCCAGTATCGCATATTTCGCTTATTGACGAAGCGGCTTAACCAAAAGTCAGCTTAATCACTGAAGATGATTTTGCGATGAAAAATGGCGCCAACGCTCTTAAAGTTGGGATTTGGAATTTCGGTAGTAAATTTTAATTATTTGTAAACGCCGTTCCTTCGTGTACTTCACCATGATGAAAATATTATTAGTATTCACGATTCGATGCAACTGGGCCTGACTAAAATTTCGATACACCGATCATATTGTAACCGAAATTCGTTCAAAAAATGGACAGAAAAAGAGACATTCGACTTTTTTTTTCAGAACATAATGCCAGTTGTTAAACTGAATCTGTCATTTGTTTTGGTTGAGAAAATAAATAAAATTTCGCAATTTTACTAAGTCTGTTACACCGAATCGTGAATAACCCTGTTGATTTTACTGAATATTTTGACATTGACAGTTCGGTAATCGGTTTAAGGGTGCGTTCACACTGAAAGTTTGAAGTAGTCAAGTTGCCAATGAAAGACCCTTTAGTTACAATTCCAGCCAAAGTGCTTGTAAACAAAGTTGTTGTTCTCTCGAATAATGCATTGAAAAGATATTTATTGATTATTTTACATTTTATACAAATAACGTTGACGTCTTTATTATACCTAGCTCTGCTTTTTGATCGTGCGGTGCACCTTAAACAGTCGATGTGTATAGCCTGTGGGAAACCTTAAATGATAACAGCCTTATAAGGAGTGTATAAAGTTATGCACCCTTTATAATGCCTCTATACGCAAAAACCTAATTTATAAAAATTATTCAACGTTGTATAGAGCTTGTATAAGCTAAACGCGCTTGGAGGTTGTTTAGTGCCTGTATAGAGGTAAAATATTATCGTAATGAAAAAATTTGTCACATTTTATTTTAAATTAAATCAAAAACAAATTGGATAGATGTATCGAGGTTTTTTTTTCAATTTTAAATCTTCCAAAAGTATCCTCGATAAGAAATATTGGGCAGATACGAGAAGTTTTGAATTGTTTTTTAATTTGGTATAATTTGCACAAGCCTACCATATCATAGGAGGTCCATAATTCCTAACTGTTTCTTTTTACTTTTCCATTTTGTTATTCCTATTTGTATTTGAATTTGCATTTCTCACAAGCTGCAATGTTTTTTTCATCTTTCAGATGTATGTAATAGATTTCTCGTTTTCAGTACCTTTTTTGACGCAAGCCCTGCATAACTAGTATGCATGGGAAAAAGTTTTATAAATAAGAATTCTTGGGAGGGAGTATAAAGGCTGCATAAATACTTATACACTGCATAACTATACAGGTGTTTAGGCGCGTTTAGCAAATTCTAAGTTTCAGTTTTGTTGTGTAACGGGAAATATTTGAAACGAAAAGAGAACTAAGCTTTTTTTGAATGTGTTGTGAATAAGTGATTTTTGTGTAATATGGCGCAGGTGCTGTGAGGGTGCGGGTGCGCCATAATGCTTTTATGAAGTTTTCATATAAATTATAGTTTCATACCAATCTCTCTTCGTGCCTTCCCGTTTTTTTGCGTTCTGTATTGCATAGTTATGTTATGTTATGCATATTATATAATTATATATTGTATTTTAACTGTAAGTCGTTACAACGAGTCGGATGGGCTCGAGGATTTTAGGGAAAACATTTGCGGTGGATGTGGTGAAGATTATACCACTACAACCAAAAGGGACGAGTGGATGCAGTGTGTCCTTTGCGGACAGTGGTCCCACGACTACCGCGCTGCATCCAAAAATACCAGCGATCGATGTGGGCGTTTAAATAAAAAATAAAAGCTCCTCGCCATATTGCCCTCAGGGGTGCGCCATATTGCCCGCAGGTAGGTATGTTTTTTTATAAACTATTTTTAAATTAAATTATTGTTTGTTGATGAATTTGATTTATTATTTTTATTTAATTTATTTATGTTACTGTTTGGTATAGTTTATTAAAAAAAATGATTTAAAAAATGATGTTGGTAGTAAAGTTATTTCAGATGGACGTTAGGTGCGCCATAATGCCCGAACTTACCTATATACACACTTAGTTTTTGGTGGGTGCTGGTGGTGATAGCAAAGGTTTTGAACCATGAGTTCAATCTCTAGAACAGCGAAACAGTCTTTTCAATCTTAAGTTGTAGTACAGGTATTTCTTAGCCAGCTGATACTTTTATTTATTTTCAGAAAATGTTCACATAGTATCTACATCGACCTAAGATGATCGACCATGAAAATAAAGTGGTCAATGGCCTTCAATTGCAAGCAAAAGTTGTCAATACGTAAGCTCAATCTGTCGAATATAAAATTGAATTCACTTTCCATCAAAGCAATTGAATAACTGACTTGAGTACGTTAACTCTCTTTCCAGCAGCGACGATGTTGTAGCTGAACCCTTCACATGGAAGTTCTGGAAGAAAAGGCGTTACATAGTAGTCCTTATGACCTTCTTTGGCTTCTTTAATTCTTTAATCTTGCGGGTGAACCTGAGTGTGGCCGTAGTTGCTATGACAGCGAATCGCACCATTGTCGCTGACGATGGTACAATCACTTACGAGCAGGACTTTTCATGGGACTCCAAGGAGAAGGGTTTGATTCTGAGTTCCTTCTTCTATGGGTACATCTTAACCCAGGTTGCTGGTGGATATCTCGCTTCAAGGATAGGCGGCAACATAGTAAGAAATTCATTCAACGAACCCAATGAGTCAATGAGGGCTGATGTTGGAACGAATTTTTAGGTTTTCGGCATCGGAATAGGTAGCACAGCGATTCTGACGCTTTTCACACCACTTGCGGCGAATCATAGTTTAGCCATGTTGGTTGCGTTGCGCATTATCGAGGGCATTTTTGAGGTAAGCCTATATCCGTCATCTGTCTACAACTTATAAGTTTCCACTTTTTAGGGCGTATCGGTGCCGTGTATCCATGAAGTGTGGGCACGTTGGGCGCCTCCCCTCGAACGTTCCCGAATGGCGTCTATCGCTATTGCTGGAAACTTTGCTGGGACTGTGGTGTCGATGCTGCTGTCCGGCGTATTTGCCACCAGGTACGGTTGGGCGAGCATATTTTACATATTCGGCACAGTTGGGTGTATCTGGTTCGTGCTATGGTTAATAATTGTCAAGGAAGGACCAGAAAAGGATCCCCACTGTTCGCAGCACGAACGAGATTATATTCAAAAAGCGCTCGGAACTGTTGGCCGTACACACATCACCCATCCGTGGAAGGCTATTTTCACATCTGCAGCGGTGTACGCCATTATTGCTTCGCATTTCTCTGAAAACTGGGGATCCTTCACCCTACTCACGCAGCTGCCTACATTCCTAAAAGGTAAAGTATATTTATCACTGAAATTTCGAAAACAAAAAAATGTTTAACACACATCGTCACAGATTCGCTGAACTTCGATTTGAACAAGACTGGATTTTTATCGGCCGTCCCATACCTTGCCACGGGTGTAGTCCTGAGCTGCTCTGGATATCTTGCCGACTGGATGCAGGTGAAAGGCTATTTGACAACGACTCAGGTTCGGAGGTACTTCAATTGCGGTGCTTTTGTGGGACAAACTGTTTTCATGTTGCTCGCAGCGTACTTCCCTGATCCAACCTGGAGTGTAGTTTACATTACTGTAGCTATTTGCGTTAGTGCCTTCGCTATGTCCGGATTCGCGTAAGACTTTCAAAAGCAAATTGACAAGCCATATGACATTCCCCTGCATTTCAGTGTGAACCATCTGGATATTGCTCCCCAGCATGCTAGTGTCCTAATGGGAATAAGTAACACGATTGCCGCTATTCCCGGCATTGTGAGTCCACTTCTCACAGGATATATCGTTCAACAGCAGGTATGAGTTCTAGAGTTCTCTTAAAAGACCTGAGTTCGCTGTAAAATTTCAATAAATTTCCAGAGCACCAGTGAATGGCGAACAGTGTTCCTCATCTCCGCTGGCGTGTATATAGGTGGTTGCATCATTTATTGGTGCTTCGCATCGGGTGAGCTCCAGGATTGGGCCAAAACACCAGAACAACGCGCTGCTAAGGCACCATCCAGCGGAAGACTTCAAAACGCAAAGCCAGTTAATGGCTATTCCAACGAAGGTATGGAATTGCAAGAGTAGAGGTGCAATCTCCGCTTGCCAAGACTTAGCGAACCATTCTGTACACAACAGCAGAACTCGTGGGTGTGTCTTCTTTGTAAGACTCATCAAAAGTGGTTAGTTGTTACCTTTGTCCTCATTGTAGATATCATAGAGATATATCGATCAGTTATAAATTCGTATCATTCAAGTCATTATCAAGTAGAAAATAAAACGTATAGCTACTTAATTAAATTTTGAACTTTGTGCTGGTCTGAGGCAGTGAAATATGAATATTTACGGAATTTAGCCTCGTTTGCTAATAAAATAGATCATATTCAAATATGCATGTTGACGAAGTCCTCCCGAGGACCTACTTACTGATTTAAATGACGCTATAGTCCGCGGTGGATATGGGCCTAACATAATTTTAATTCTCAAAATGGAACAGCGGGTTTTCGGCATCGCCATACTGCACAATCTGACGAGTTGGGCGGAGATGTCCAATTTAGATATAGCTGCATATAAGAAGTCTCTATAAATGCTGTCATGTGCGGAATAGAACTGGATCTTGTCGAGTTTTCGCCAGGATCTGCAGTAATGTGAATATTTGGTCGATTGTAAACTTACATCAGGGCCTAAACCCGCACTGGCGCGTTGGCAAATGGTCTCAGCGCAGTACCGACAGCGAGAATATTCTACGCGATATTGCGGTGACCGATGAACTTATTATTGACGGAATTTACAGAGCCTCGTCTAGTGTGGATCGGGACAACGAGGTTCCATTCATCAACCATACTTTTACGCATACTTCAACGCATGTAAAATAATTTTCAGACATCTAAAACTCTGAAGTGACTTACAACATGATAGATTTTTGTGACGGATTTTTGACCTGGCAACAGCCATGTTTCTTTATAATTATTTATGGGCGGAACCTGCCATGCTGGTTACAGTAACGTTTCGCTCCACAGCAAAGTGGTATCGTGTATTCTATGGTTTCGGGCTGTACTACAAAATATGTCCTCCTTGCTTAATATAGAATTAAAGTTACCAAGAATGATTTTACCAGTCCACTGATCATGCCACATATTTAATCAACTTGAGGCTGTACACCAAAAGCCATTTCAGAATTGAGAAACAGGTCCAAGGGAATTGAACCACTTTACCAGCCCCCTAATACCTTGACGGAAATATTCATCTAACCTACTTACACAATGAGTTCACAACTACAATTTGAGATGACTTCAAAAATGCCTTAAAGGTGAGGTCCCACATCTCGGCTGACTTAACTGCACACAATAAGCCTTTTAGCATATGAGCTGCATATCATCTCCAAATGCGCACAAACATCATCCCCCTTAGTCCATATTCATGTCCTCAATTCCATAACATGTTGTATTTGAAACGACGTTTCAAACTATTCAAAGGGAATGCTTTCTCACCCACCATCCACCCAGAAGCACTTCAGAACTAGACCGAGGTCGAGGATATTCTATTCACAACGGGGGTTTGTATCTTACACATCTTTCGGCATAGCTTGTCGAATGGGCATACATCCGTTTTAAATTGAGCTGTTAAATGAAGCCTCTAAGCGTTTCTGTGTGCTGAGCGAAGAACGCCACGAGTCGGTCATGTTAATCCGCTTAGAGTCATTAAGAATTTGAAATTAGTATTCTATATCAGATTGTATAGCAGTAAGCCCGGAACATCCAAAGAATTCAAAGAATTTTTTTAAACACTCCATTTCTGCGGTTCGACATACAAGCTTCTATCCCAATCTCGTCCCCTAAGGGTCAGAAAAAGCAGAAGGTCCAGTCGTTTTCAAGTTTGAAGCATCCGAATACACCACAGTCCATTTTTATATACTCGGTGGCAGTGGCGTGGCGTGAACATTTTCTAATGGGATGTCGAAGCAAAATGAATCACATACAAATGTTTCTGTGCACCATGAGACAAAATCATACATTTTTCATTTGCTTTCCACATAACCCTACCAACCTCAACATAGTACCTGCAATTATCCACATAATGCACAATAAGAAAAGAAGAAGTAAAAGTAAATCGAATAACTCGAAGAAAAGCGTGAAAGAAAAAAAAAACAAAAAAAAACAGGATGAAATGGTGGACGAACTTTGTTGTTCTGGAACTAAAGGATAACCAATTTAATAAATAAAAATTAATAAATATTCAATTTTTTCATACATTTATTAAAAATGTCAGCTACGTGCTCAAGTGTGTTTCATAAATGCATCAGAACAATCTGAGCTCAGCTCTGAACTAAAAAAGAAAAACGCCTATAATAACCCGACATATTTTGGGTTCCCATCGCTTTGTCGTGACCAGACGATGACGATGTTGTATGAAAATGGATACACACACAATATTTATTTGATGGCTTATGTGTGTGATGGGAGCCAGGACAGACTAAGTGCAGGCATAGTGATAGTGGTAAGTCCTTTGGGTTTGGCAGCTGGTCGGCACGCAGGCGTAGGCTCGGCTTAGCTCGCCGTTCCGGTCGGCGATCTTGCTACCTACTTCTCCCACACAAAGCAAAATTAATTCGTGCCGGAATACGTTTGTACATTACACGGTGATCAAAGTTACGTTACAGAAAGCGTATTGTATGTTTTTTTTTTCCTTTCTTTTATTAGCGGGAGTGCTTCAGTATACCCGTGCCAGATATACCTAACCCCACCCGCACCTCATACCTAATATATCCTTATCGTCTTAATGGCTCTGATATCGTGTCCATTCAGCCGGAATACCCACAAAGTATAACACTCCTAGGAATGCGCTACCGCGTCATTTGCTTTCCGTTAGCAAAATTCTATGCAAATAACCCAATAACTTTAACCACGTTTCACTTCTCCTCACGCCGTACCGATCTCACCAGCTGTTGATGCACCTAAAACATTTTAAGTCCTTTTCTTTTCAAAATATGAAACAACCCACTAGTTTACACTTCATTTTACTCATATACTTCATAATCTCATGTACTTTATTTCGTACAACTTATTATCTAAACAAAATGTATGCCTCTAACTTCCTCGACGCTGATATGCACATAAACCTCACTCGGATTACACCAAAAAAATATCTACTGAACTTTCTATCATTGAAATCTTATTTACAAGCGAGATACAATATATTTTTTTTTCATTTTTAGGTTTTACTTCAAATTTAGGTTTTAACTTATAGTAGGTAAGCGTAAATTAGATCTGGGTATTACGTTATAGGGTAAGTTTTGATTCTTGGTTCATTTTGTGTTTAACATTTCTCTCTTACTAGGTTTTTGTTAGCTTTTCTACGGCATGTCACTCGTATTACGCAATCGTTTTACTTCTATTCGATTGCAATTATAAAAAAAATTATTAGCTTATGGTACATACGGTTTGGGTTGGTGGCTCCGGCGATGCAGTTGGCCAAATTGGCGACACTTTTGTTAAGACGAGGAGGCTTGCTCGTTGTTGAAGCGGTGTCGTGTTTTCCCGGCTGCTGGCGACTAGAAACGATGAGGGCTTGTTTATCGGCGGCACAGACTTCACTTTGTGGTGGGTATCGCTGCTTTGCTCGTGAATTTGCTTTGGCGGTCCTATGCACTTGTTAGCATGACTTGTGGGCGCAGGTGGCAGGAATACATCATTTCCTCGGCTTTCTAACTGCCCAGTATTTTGATGGAGGGACTGGAGATTACGCACCGCTTAAAGCTCAAGCTGTAATTGCACCCCGGGAAGAGAAGTAAAGCCTATTCAACTTCGAGAATAGACCTCTTTTTAGCTCACTTCCAGCGCGTTTGCTTTATAGCGGCTGTGACAAGTGTCAGATTGCTTGCAGCTTTTGGGAGAATTTTCCTGCTTGCTGAATGAGTTCCGATCACTAGTAAAAAAAAAGATATTTCTAAACAGAAAAAAAAATATACGCCACAAGTCATGGTGGAAATTCCACGGTGCTTTACTTACACCAACCACCATCCTCGGTCAAAGCTTAGAGAGAAAAGAAAACAAGCGCCCGGATATGACTTCTTTTAACGAGGCGAAATAGTCGACGGTGTGGAATTCACGCAGCGACCACTCGATATTGAGGTCGAAAACAAATCGAACACTTAACGACGAAGTTAGGCTTTGATTGAACTTTTTAGTTTTAGGGTGCAAACAGTAGTAATTGAACTTGGTTTTTACATACAATTCTTAAAAAGAGGACAATCTATGTGGAACCAGCGGCACGTTACAGTGTGTATCATTTTGTGAGTATTAAAATTCATTTGTGTTTCATGTAGGTATATTTGGTTTTTCGCAGATAGATACCTTGTGTTGACTGGTGGAGATTTAAAAAGAGAAGTCGGTAGGAATCGGGTTATATGGACGCCACGCCACTGCAAGGTGGGCCAAAAGAAGTCATCTGTTGTTCGGCTCTCATGTTTCTTCTAAATGAAAAACTTCGATTCTGTTTTTTGATTAAGTTTATTTAAACCTTTAGAATTTTATTGGTCAAGTCGAGAAGATGATATCGGCCAAATGGGCGCCCTCACAATTGATTGCCATACGGGTTCGTTTTATGGCATTTTTCATCACTTCGGCAAGAACTTCGGGCGACAGATTCTCGCACTCGTATCGAATGTTGCCCTTGAGGGCTTCTAGGGTCTCGGGCTTGTTCACGTAAACACGGGACTTCAAAAAAAAACACACACACAAAAAAAAGTATGGAACGGTTAAATCGGGCGATCTTGCGGGCCAGTGCAGTTGTGGCTCGCGCAGGCTGTGCCGTAGCTTCGTCCTGTTGGAACCACATGTCCTCCAGTCCAAATTCGTCCAACTGTCGTTTGACCAGCTCCTCGCGCATTAATCGTGGATTTTCGGTGCCCCAGAAGCGATAGTTTGCTTGTTCACTTACCCGTTGAGGTGGAAATGAGATTCATCGACGAAAAACAGATGTGCAAAGTATATTAGTACTACTGGCAGTATGTATAAATCTGAAAAAATATCGAGATCTGCAAAAAGTGATCCGAATCACCAAAAAGATTGATTTTTTTTGTCCAATGGAAAATGAAAATTGATTTAGATAAAAAAAAAAAAACACATAAATGACCTTAGGTCAGTCCAAATTAATTTTACGTATATAAAAACACACATTCCAATATACAAACAACAATGTAGTGGAATACTCAAATACAGCCAATTATCTACGCATGGCTCTATAAGACGCTAAACTGCGTTGGAAAGCGCATGTAAAGAACAAAAAAGATGAGTTGAACATGCGATACAGTAAAATGTATTGGCTTATTGGGAGATATTCATCCCTGTCCACATACAATATATTATTGCTCTACAGGCAAATTCTCAAACCATTATGGACCTATGGGCTTCAGTTGTGGACATGCACATGGCTGATCTGGACGTAACGCTGATCTACATAAGGCGTTTTCCTTTTTTAGTTCAGAGCACAACCTGAACTGTTATACAAAAAGTTCGTGTTTCTTTTTTAGCTCAGATACATCAGAGCTCACGCCTATAGAGATCTAAATATTGAAATGGTTGAAGACGAGGTTAAAAGGGTTGCTCAAATGCGCAGACGTAGGCTTCTCAACCACGTTAGCTTAGAAATAACCGTATTATTTAATACAGACAATGTAAGCAGGAGATTAAGGTGGATAAAACAGCTTGATCTATAAAATTAGCTAAGAATAGAAATTAGGTTATATTTTCTACCCAAAAAGTTAAGAAATCCGACAATAGGCGGATTTTTCTTTTTAAATTTTCAAAAAATGTAAAAATATTTTTTTTTAGTGTGTGAACAAATTACTAGGGGCCGCCCCAACCCAAGCTACGCCAATTTCTGCCATTTGAATTTATTTCCACTTTCATCAACTTTTCGCCAGAGAAATTTTTCTTTCGAAGTTCGGGAGAAGTCCAGAAAATCGTTTAAACAAAAGAGTTCTTATTTTGACCTCCACAGCAATCACTATACAACGTAACCGGATTCGGGTAAACTTTTTAGGTGTTCAAAAAGACATGAGGCAATTTCGTTGCCACCTCGACGTCCCTAATACCCATGCCAGATGTAACAAATGGCTGATTCATTGCGCCGTCGTGGACAGTTAAATTAAATGTCCATAGCTGTCTTTAATAAAACGAAATATTTGTTTTTACGAAAGGTGTAGGTAGGCACTGCTGCAAGTCGAAAGTAAACACCTTTCTGCTTTGATCATTTTGACAATGAATTTTTTCTTTTTTTTTTTTGCTATCGTATGTCAAGTTAGCGTGTTTTTGGTTATCCAATTCCTTTTCGAATTGTTCTTTTTCATTTCAACTGCAAGTTTTTAATTTCATGCCCAGCGTTTCACATTTAGTGCATGTATCGAGCTTAGGTTACAAAAAACTAGTTACAAGTCTTCTGTTCCGCAAATGCTTGGTCGTTTGTCTTTGTGTTTTTTTCTATGAAAGTATTATCAGCCCAGCAACAAATGCTACTCTTAAATTATAGTTGTCCAACTTCCAATACTGCTAAATATATTTCTTTGCAAATATTTGCAATATTTTTGGTTTGCAGTTTAACCGACGATTTTCCAATTTCCTAACTTCCTTGCTTGCTACAAATTTACCTGAGAATTTAACATATTCTTGGCCAGCATTCCTTTCCAATTTTATTACTTTTCTGACTTTTTTACCCATTAGGCTTCCAAAAGTTGCACTGATTGTTCTGTTTTCTCACTTAAAACGCTATCACTATAAAGATAAAAGTCGGGATTATCTAAGTCATCATCCGAAGTAAAATCATTTCTTTGGTCAGCATCCAGCACGGTGGAGTAGGGAGAACATAATTCAAGTAACGTTAAACAGCTACCAAAAACTTAAGTCGACTTAAGATGTTTTACTTTTTAGGCACAGTTATACTAGTAGGGATTTATTAAATTCCACCAGTTTACTGTCAGGATAACGTACGAAGATGATTTTAAAAAAGAAAGCAAAGGAAAAAAAAAACAATACCGCCACAAACAGGTTTTGTGGCATGCACATGCGCATTTTAAATCACAACTGAGTGTGACTCCCTCTCAATCCCAATTACATTTCATCCGCTATCTCTATCAATCCCATACGCGATGCGCCACATTCGCTCTACTACTCGTACTCATATATATATAATCCAACTCCAGGTTAATTTAAAAAAGAGAGCAGTGGCTGGACTACTATCTAAGTTGTAAGCGAATCAGAAAAAAAAAAGAACCCAAATTCCAACTTAAGGTTCTTTTTTTCACTGCGCCCCCTCTCGCGAACGTCTGACATACATCCGAAAGTATAACTGTCATAAAATATGCTTCTCAATTGGTCGTCTGGACACTGTAAAAAAGTGTAGATCCCTTCGTCCTTTGTCCCAAAAATTAAAAACTTACACAAAACGGATGGTTGTGAGAAGCTAGCTAGGTTGCGCCAACTATTTTTTTTTTTATTGACAATCGGAGACTATATCCAAGCCTAATACAGCCTCCGATTGCCAAATAGTTAGATATAGGTAGGTAGGTACTTGAATGTGCTCTCATTTTTTTAATTCTATTTTTTTACAGTCAGTCGGGTTTGTTTTGTTTTTTAAATTAACTTTTTAGCCTATGACACGCCGGGAAAGAATTCCAACATAATGACACCTCACTCTTCAAAATCGGTCAAGGAACGAACGAACGGACATAAATACGCGCGAAACACAACCCTCTCTGTGTCCAGTTGGGTAAAAAACAACACAAAGCACAAAGGCACATAAAATAAGGAAAGAAAAAGCGCACAGCACAAAAGGTACAGAGAGAGAGAAACATATTTTGCCGCACACGCACACCAATTTTCCTCCACAGAACGCTTGGAAAATCCAACGATCCAGATTCAATCAAATATTTTACTTTTTTGAATTGTTTAAATGTATTGTTTAATGCTTATTGTTCAACTTCAGGATGATTTATATCTTAAAATCGTTGTACATAATTTTATAGTAAAAAAAGTATTTCCTTTGGATGAGTCATTCTAAAGCTAGGAGCTAAAAAGCATTCGAGAATTACAACTCTTCTTAGATATCAGCTTAGATCTCCGCTTCCGGACAGCGGATAATGGTAACAAAATTCCTATCTGGTAATCTCTAAAGTTTTCAATGCAACTGTGAAAACCGGAATCAATTTCGTGCAGTACTATTTTAATCTATTCCGAGCAAACATCTTACCTACAGCCGGAAAAAAAGTTACAATTACAACATCTTAGGTTGAAACTAATTTCCCATTAAGTTGTACTTTTTCCCTTATAATGTTAATCATTATTAATCGATGGAATTTGAGTTCTGTGAAAAGGGAAAAAATGACGACCAGGCTTCGTGAGAAAAATAAGGGGAGTGTGCTAAAAACACTGACAGAGAGTCGTGTACAATTAATGGAATACAGAGATCAGGGGCGAACGCAGGAACAAAATTCGGGTTGGGTTTTGAAAACAAAAGCTAAATTTTCATAAATGTACTACATACTTACTAAAAAGATAAATATGGCCGTCATAGTGATTTAAAACCATGACTGTGAAGAAAATATTTGAAAAATTCAGGGAGACTGGATCATTTAGTAATTGTTGAGAAACAAATGCAAGGCGTGACTTTTTGGGTTGGATTTTGGCTTGAAGGCGTTATCGGACCATTCTTCTTCGAAAATGCGGAGTTATATAACTTTCCAGTGGAAAGGCGACTGCCTACAAGCTGTTTCCCCGAAAAATTCATGAAGTCACGCACCGCACATATATTTCTTTTTTAGTATATAATGTGAGTTCATGAATTGGACTTTAGTGCAAGAATTCGCTATTCCGAAATGTGTATTTCTCTTTTTTTTCTTTATTTTAATCGAATCCTTAACAAAAACCAAACAAATTTAGTACGAAACACAAAACAATTGAACAGCGAAGGGAATGGTGGCCGGCCATTAGCATCATGCTTTTTTTTTAAGTCAAACATATTCACAGACAGCGACAAACTGTTTACAAAAATTTAAACTAATTGGTTCTGGGTGAATAGACGTACAAAAGTTATCCATCCCTTTTAATTGTCCCTAGTGTATTTGGTAAGTTTCTATATCAGCTGATGGATGCGTTTCCAGAGTTTAAATTGGTTGTATTATTTCAACATTTTGCGTAATAACTATTGTAATCAACATAATAGGAATACACTGCCAAATAATCATTCCTTGAAATAAAATAAGAAACTTTTGTTCTTACAATTATTGTGTCTGTTTCCTTTGTTAATTTCGGCGAAAAATTAGGTATTTCGCCGGCGATTGAATGAAATATTTGTGGGCTTCAGTGAAGAAAGATGAACATTTCTGAATGGGTATTGTTTTCAAGTTGTAATATTTTCGTGAAGATTCCGTTTAATAACGCAAAACAACAAATTGAATTTATTAAAACATTTGAAACAACTGACATAATAAATGAAATTACATTCGAAAACAATTCGTCAGCCGAGAATATGAACAGTGCTCTATTTTTTTAATAAGCGTATTTATTTTTCCTACAACAAATACACAGCTGAAAAGTTTTTGTTAGACATTTTATGAATGAAAATAATCTCATTTCATCTGTATTCACAGAGGATTATATGTGAAAAGTGAAATAAAGCGACCACCGTGAGTGTAGAAAATAAGCATCCACAATTTTGTTGCAAAATTATGACTGCACATTTCTTATTGCTTCGTTATGGAATGACTTAAAAAAATATTAATTTTCTTTATACCGTACAATTTGAACATTCTTTCTATTATTTTGTACTTTTTAGTATTTTCTAATAAATGTATTTTTTTTTATTAATGAATTTGCGGTGTTTAGATCTGATTTTTATTGCATGGTGTCTAGCTGCATAAGACCTTTTTTATTATGCTCAACAGTACAAGATCCAACTTTTGTTGTAAAATATGGAAATCAATGATCTATGCAGATCATGTGAGGATAATAAAAAAGGCCTGTAATAAGTTTCACTTGAAAACAAAAAAACTATTTCTTATGTCTTTAAAAATGTAGCGACTATTTTCAACCTGGATCTAAGAAAACTATTATTTGCAACACAGCCACTTCACTCGATAACGAAATCAGAACCCACCTCAAACTATCAGGCATCTGGCTTCAACCGGAAGTGTAGGCTGGTTTTCTTCAAGTATGTGTCTGCCCCCCTTGATTAACATTGGCACAAAAAAATGAATTCAAACTAGGCTACATATAAAGTCAAATCCAGCTTGTAGGCAATCCCTCTTTTTTGACCGAAATTGTCAGCTTTTTTAATGCTTAGTTTAACGCCCATCTCAGTGAAACTCAAAACAGCTGCATTGTTTTTAATACCGAAAGCGGCTTATTCGTATCAAGTTAAAAATATGTGGATGTGGATGCAAAACGATTCGTGAAGCCAGCTCAGGATACCCGTCAATATAGACAATGGATTATGGCATGAGCATGCATAGTTGCGATGAGATTCTATTTGTGTACAGGTTCAGAAAGTTTCACGTACATTATCGTCACAGTCGTGAACGTTGACGGAGGTTGTATACATTTGTTAATCAATGTGGTCGCTGTGAGCCGACACGTTGGAAGAGGATGTAAGAATGCACGTTTCAGATAAAAGTGACATCAAATGTTTGGCGAACAGGTTAGACTATGACATGAAAACTAGACGCACCCCACCCATTCCACTCTGACGTCACTATACGATATTTACGTATAACCTGTGTGCCGAGTACACGGCATCGTATGAGGACATATGCGTACATGACTGCACAAATATTCCGATTCACGATCTGCTCCACAACAACAGGGGCCTGCAATATGTCGATATTGTAAATTTTGTCACATAAATCTGTTTTCAAGTACCTACACGACATGCGGTAATACACCATGCTGGTGACCATGTCGTCACAAGAAAAACACCATAAAACTCTTCATACTCCTTCCGCTGAATACTGCTCAACCCAATTCTTGACCGATAATGACAGCTGAAATCCAAGCGATATTTCCTGCGATTTTTGCACCTTTTGGCGCTAATAAAATATAAATTATTGTAACGTTGTTAGAAGCAGTTGGCCTTTTCATTTCTCATACCTTTTTTGGAATGACGACAAAGTATTAATCTAACTTAAAAACATTGGTCATTCGAGCCGGATAACTGGTAGGCTAGGCTAACGTAAGCCAATAATTTTCGTTTTTTTTTCAAGTGAGCGTGAGTTTGAGAGTAGTAATGATCTCAAATGGGTTAGTTTTATATGAGATTAATTGAAGTGTTGTGTTGTGCTGGGAATTGTGCATGTATTAAAGATAGTGAACGACAAGTTTGAGTTCGACTCTGCTTGCATACATTCAGTTGGGTAGTGTTGAGTTGTGTCGTGTTTGATAACAATTTTCGGGTGTTTGTTTACCCACTGTGTGGCTGTCAAATGAGCCATATTTTCGAGTTGTAACTAAAATTGTTTTAAATTCAGCTATTAATTCAAACTTATTTATAGAGTTTCCAATTTGAATATTGTGCTGAATGTAAAGAATATAGATAGATTTGATTATAATGAAGAAAATTATTTTATTTTATTTCCGATTTGTGTTGTGTGGATTTGTTGTTCATTTGTGTTTATTGGATGTTGGCGAAGTTTAGTTATTGGCCTCCGGAACTCTCCTGAGCGGTTTTGATGTTAACGACTCGGATAATATTGTCAGCGTCTGGATACGTTTCGATGATTCGATCTTAATTCCATCGTGCTGGTGGAAGTCTTTCATCTTTGAGTAAGACCATATCTCCAACCTTCACCTGCCAAATGGGTTGTATTTAGTCAGGATGATTATTTCTTAAATTTAGCTGCAGTTTGTTGCGCTTCATTTAAATAAAAGTTGGTTAATTAGAAGTAAAGACAAAGACAGCGACCGCATCGACGAAAGGGTCCATTTGGATAGGTTGGTTGGTTGGCGATAAAGTGTCAAATTACATTTGTTATATCGTGCAAATCACACCCGATCTAAAAAGAGGACACAAATGCATTCCTGCGTCATAGCGACCGATGCAAAGACAATCCAGTTTTGAAAATATAACGAGGACATTGGCCGTCGTGCATCTTCTCTATAGTTCGCTGTAAGATCGGACCCCTGACGGTTAAGCGTCAAATCATTGATGCTACGAAAGTGAAATAGGTAATCGCATATTTTTAGGAGTAAATCAGATCACTTTCAAAGGTAATTGGTGGCACTATCTAGCAAGGTCTGAACCAACCTATTTCGTTTCGTCAAGGCGGTACGTAAACACAATCGGCCTTATTTATATACCCAGCGTAGAGTCTGTCTGATTTTACACACCCTCTCAAATAACATTACGCAGAAAAATATTATTTATACAAAATAGATGAACTTAAGCCAATGTCGCTTTAAGGCCGCGTAACTTATCGCGAAAATTTGCGTTTAGAGTTTCTGTAGCGCTTACATAAATTTGTTTGTTTTACAGAAAATTTCGTTTGGTCGTGGTCGTAAACAAAACAAATTTACAAATGCAATTATAAAATATGGATCATAAAACATAATAAATAAAAAGAAAATCGTGCATTCCGTATTTATCCTGCTTCAGATGTGGTTGTGAGTAATATTTTAGTGTACCAATGCCCAAGCATTAGATTTAGTGATAAAATTTTGTTTTATTGTTTCTTTATTCCATTGTAAAGTGTGTGTCGGTTTATATTTTATCAGTCCCTCACAAACAATTTTTGAATAATGCTTTTATTATTCGGAAAATTAGACTTTTTAGGGAGCATTATAAGAAGTTTGGAAAATAGCGCTTATATGTTTACAACAAAAGGAAATAGGAAAGCAGAATTGAAAGCAGAAACAAAAAACTGGGTGCACCTAGAATACAAGGATTTACATGCTTCCATTGCCAAAATTCGGCAATATGAAGTGTGTCAAAAATGATTTTAATTATGAATCTAATCTTTTAAACACTATGCTGATGTCGATTTTAGTACCAAAACGTAACAGATTTTAGGGTTTTCTGTAATATTTTATCGAAATTTCTATCTATTCAGACACAAAAATCGTAAATTTAATTCGGAAAAATGTCTATAAATAAAAAATTCCTTTAACGCCACGAAGAGGCTGCGTACACTTTTACATGATGTTTAACTAAAGCTGCTTAAAAAACATCAAGCATTCGCATTTTTGCACGAGATGGGACAGAGAGATCCGTTTGTTTGTTCTATTCATAATTATAGATATATGTATGTAAAATGGAAATAAACACAAGTTCCGTCGACCAACATTTCTGCAATTACTTCCTGTTATACACGGAAAGAACTGAAAATCAATTTTGAGTTGCAATTCACGAATTATATATTTGTCGCAAATTACAACAATTTTTTCTTGGATTGATATAAAAATTCGTAATTCGATATTGAAAATTGCGTAGAATACAAAATTCTGCTTGTTGAATTTTGCGATTAGAAGTATTAATTCGAGCTTCTTTCATTTGTAGTGATTTGCGATATTGTTTGGCGCAATTTACCACTTGAATGGGTCAATTTCTCAAGCACTACTTCACAATCGCAAATTGCAAAAAGTATTTGCTGATTTACAAACACTGAGTGATGAATCAATGAAATCTTATAATAATTTAACACATGTAAATTGAAAACGTAAAATGACGTAGAGAAATCGTGAATTACAAAATATTTTTTTGTAATTTCCATGGAATTAACTACCCGATGTGTGAAATTTTTGTGCGTACATGCAACCGACAAAAACGAAACGTCATAGCATGTCCATGGTCCATATAAAGAAATCCTTTTAAGTCCTTTCATTTTCTGCATCGACAGCTCCAACCATGCGCATTTGGCTTCATTAGAGTCAGACAGTCGGTATTCAATCTTTGCTTAAAGCAGTTCTTGTCGGGTCAAAGTTATTTTTATAAGTATAACTCATTCGTAGTGCTAGTGAGTGTACTAACCAACAAATTGTAACGAATTTTGGAATATATCTTGTAAGTACATATTGAATAATACAAAAACAACTGAAGTAGGTATATAAATTCGTATTTTTTTCAGAAGGTACATCTCGCTATAAGAAAGAAGTATAAATTGGAATGGATTCTAAAATATGTAATCGAAAACGATTGTAAATGTTCGTATCGATGGCAAGTTCTTCTAAATAATTTATTTGTATTTTAAATTTTAGCATAGACCGAAAAACCACCCCACACAAATCCCGTTGTCTCTGGACGATATGGCGCCATATGCTTTTCATGGATATCAGGCGGAAACAAATTACAAAATCTGACTTTAATTATGTATTCGAAAATAACCTAAATTATTAAACTACGAATTTTGATTTGTAAATCATAAGATATTAGTTGTAAATTGAGAATAAAGTTTTTTTAATTTCACGATAAAACAATTTCAATTTAATACGGTGATGCCTCAAATCACTACTCAAGAATCGTAAATTGCAAAATATGAAATGTAAATTTTCATTTACCATTACGAATTCGTAAATTGCAACTACTGAAGTGGTAAATCTACCCTTTTTGTTCGCAAATCAACACTTTTGAGTTGCAATTCAAGACTAAATGGTTGTAATTTGTCAAGGGAGGAAATCCGAATTTACAACACAAAAGTGGTAATTTACGAATTATTTTTGCAATTGACAATCCATAGTAATAGCAAATTAATAACTATTTGTGTCAAATTGCGATTGGTTATTGCAATATGTATTCCTCATTTGATCGCATCATTGACAATAAAAAGTATCGATTCGCGACTTTTGAGGGTCAATATCTTCATTTCGTAAAATTTATAGAATTGCGAATAAAAAGTCGTGAATTAGTAAATCCTACGCTAAGCTCTAAAACTAGACAAACTTTTCGTGATTCTGCGCTCATTTTTCTTGATTTGATCTTAAAATTTTTTTGTCAAATATGAGTGCTAATTAGTTCCAGTTAATTAAACCAACAGTTCATCAATCAGTTTAGGTAACTGGAATGAAATTATTAAATAGATACAATAAATATCATGAGCCAATTAGGGTCGGTTGGGGTAAATGTAAACGGCCGTTATTTTCATACTTTAAATATAGTTCTCGGAACCCAGACATAAAAAAAATCTGAATTTGGAGTGTCGCGACACCGGTGCATGCAATACCCTTCAGTTGTTGTTTGGCTTTCGTTCGCAATTTTCAAGGAAATAAATTAACATAAATTCATGTCTGTTTACTTTTACCCCATAGGCGAGCTCCCTGCTCTAAGAGAACAGAAATTTGTTGTCCCCATTTACCCCAGTATTTTTATAAACTATGGGGGAAATGTAAACACGGAAGGGGTAAATGTAAACACTGCCCTATGCCTTTTTTGGGTTCTTATAACTTGATTAAGTCATCATATGTGCAACATCTTGTATCTTATAATATAATATTCGTTTTCAAAAGTTAAAAAAAAATTAAATTTAATATTTTATATATTTCTGAAAAAAATGTGTCTTTGAAAAATGCAAAAATCGTCCCCATTTACCCCAACCGACCCTATTTGTAAAAGAAAAAATAATAAATAAAAATAGATCTTTGCTATGTTATAATTTTATATAAATATAAAACATAGAATTAAATATTAAAAATAATATACAATATATTAAATGTTAAAACTGAAAATAATAATAAACTAAGAAAAACATCGTTGTATTGTTCTGCCTTCAAACTGGTATCGAATATTTAAAATAATTTTCCGAGTCTTATTCCTCTTCTAAGAATAATACATAATAAAAAAAACACTGTTTGCCCCTATGGCTGATTCAAGAGATTATTGACAATTGTATGTTGCGCGGGAAAATCTGGACAACGAAAATGATGTACGAGTAGGTTGTACACCTCGCCTACTGAACTAACGCACAAAAGAAACAAAAAAAAAACTAAAGCCACTTCTGGTTAAAATAAAACTTCATTTGTTGGCATTGATTGCTTGAATGCACAATTGGGTATGCCAGATTACATCCCATTCTTAAAACATGTAAGTGTTCATCCAGCTGTTTTCGTTGGCACATATCTGCAGGTCAGTGAACTTTGTGGATTTCCGACCGAAATGACAGCAAAACTTTGACGTTGCTATTCCCGCACCGCGCAAATAGATATGCCTGGCGAACTTAGCTTGACTACGGCCAATTGCAAAACCATCGCCTTTTTTTTATATGCAATTTTTATGTGCATGTTGACTCCCGCACCAGCTGATCGATTTCCGGCTGTCTCCCTCTACTTGAGAAGATTTTGGTTTTATGATCTCCCAACTCGACCATGAATGTTCATCGCAGAGTTTGGTTGCCGTCGGCTTTTCCATTTGATGCAAAACTATCTTTTGCCGACGGATAACAATAAGGATGTTGTTGTGGTATCATGTTGCATCGCAACACATGCAATAACTATATTTCTGTGCCTACCAATTCATTGCATTCGAAAAACTCCTATTTCGTACTAATCTATCCCACCTTAAATGCAAACGAAATATTAAACTAATTTTATATCGCGTCTACTCTTTAGCTTCCTCAATTCAAATTTCATATGTCACTGCCAGCCAGGGCCCGATCTAGGGGGGGGGCAAGCTGGGCAATTGCCCAGAGCGGCAAAAATGAGGGGCGGCAAATTTGCTACCTACTAAAAAGGTAGTTTACGCCGGTTTTTAATTTCTGAATTGGTAACACTCTTCGTTTCACATAATGTACGTTTCACGGGGGTTCCCCAGAATGACGACTGCAGGCTGGCTTACTCTGAACGTATGACAATTTTCTTTACTTATGCTTGACACCAGCTGTCGCCCTGTCGCATCCGTTTGCACATCCAGAACTCCGAATGTTTGACTTATACTGTTATACAGGTGTCGCTTTTCAAATTTTACATTAAAATTGACTCCGAATATAAAGCATATTTTGGGGAATACCCTTTTATCCTGAAACTCGACGTAAGAATGCCCCCACCCCTAATCATTTCAGTCACATTACAGTTTGTAAACAGTGTTCTGCTCTTGTGTACCTAAGTGATGAAAAAAATCTAATTAGTAGCCATATTTATAAAGTGAAATAATTAAAGTTTTTGTCTATTTTTAATAATTGAAGTGTATACACACAGTGAAGGAAAAATTTAATTCAAAACAGTTAATATACAGTAAATATACAAGCAAACGAAAAATCGTATATAAGTGAAGTTCATGCGAAAAATATAAAGTGTTTTACTGAAACTGATTAGTAAATACTGGTGGCAGTGGCAGAGTAATTTTTAAAATAGAAGACTGTTCCTGTGAATTTGCAAAGTAAGTGCTTAACCTATCTATAAATTTCTAGTAAGTGTATAAGAAATTATTTTTACTTGCATTAAGTGCTTATAAAGGATGGTGAGACAATCTACAATATTAATAACGGTGTAATATATGTCATTGGAAAGGTAGGGATGTTTTTTTTTACATAAAAAATGTGTGATGGCTCACCTTGAATTGCTGTGTGAAAAAAAGTAACTGAGGTATACCAAACGATCCTGCACTTGGTCACAAGTCACCGATAACAGTTTTAAATAAGTGTCTCAGTAATTGTAAACCTAACAAAAGACTTTCTTGTTCTTGTACAAAAAATATGAAGCTTTAATAATTTTCTATACAAAAAAATTTAAATCGGTAGCTTTTCTTCATGAGAGTAGCCGTTTCCGAGATATTTTAGTTTACAAAATTTAAGCTTTCTTTTTCATCACTTATGCTAAACAATACAATCGACACTGGGGTTCGATATATTTGCATCAAAATATTTCCAAAATGGTTCCTCCCACGAAGAAAAGTTATATGTTATTTAAAAGTTAATTTATCTATAATAATTTTAAAACTATATTATCGTGTTTGAAAATTTTTCTGTGAAAGTTACCCTAACCGACAAACTCATGAAAAAACATACCGTGTGATACGGTTTTAGAGAATACATTTTTTTTTAACACAGTGGTATAAACTAAATAGAATACCTATCCAATGACACTTAAAACTTGTTATTGGTTCCTAGATAAATTACATGATGATTTACATTTTGTTTCACATAAAAACATGAGGTAGTAGAAAAATAATACTTATTAAAAATATGCCATCTAGTCTAACAATATACATAATTGGAAAAATATTAACTAAAGTGTAACGTAACGGATACAAGTAGGGCACTGTTTATTTTTATAGGCAGTAGGCAGTACAGAATGGCTGATGGTAGAGCACGTTTGTCAGGACACCAATATAAAAAACGAAGGCTTGAAAAAGATGCAGAGCGACAAAAGCAAGCAGGTGCATTAGAGTCCTTCTTGAAAAAAGGTGAACTCAAGAAACCAGCGTCATCAACACAACAAGAAACAAATTTATTTGCCGCGGCCTGTGAACCCATCTGTGAACCTACTGCTTCTGGGTCAGGCGATATCAGAAGTGAAGTTGATTTTGCTAGTACAAGTCCTTCAGCAGCCTCAACGTCTCTTTTGGATGTTGATCCCGCTATGTGGTCCGGCAAAATTACAGATGCAGAAAGAATATATTTGGTAAATAGAGGATCTCCTAAACCATTGCTCGAATTTGAATTTCCCCCAGATGGCAATGGTCGAAGGTTTACCCCAGGGTATTATAAGAGAAAACTTAGCAACGGTGAAGAAGTTTCAAGAGTTTGGCTTGTGTATTCTGTGGCGAAAAATTCTGTGTATTGTTTTTGCTGCAAATTATTTAATGTTTCAACTTGCGGTCTATCTCAAGGTGGCTACAATAAATGGAAGCATGTAGGTTTATTCTTAAGTCTCATGAGTCATCATCATCATCAAGAAATCACTTAGAAGCTGTAAAAAATTGGTTCGAACTTTCACATAGGCTTAAATCATCGCAAACGATAGATGCCGAGTCACAAAGACTAATTAAGTCTGAAATAGAACACTGGAATGGAGTTTTGTTACGTATTGCGTCAATCATCAAAATGTTGGCAAAAAGTAGTTTGGCCTTTCAAGGTTCTTGTGATGATTTGTATGAGCATAATAATGGTAATTTCTTAAAATTAGTAGAGTTGTTAGCCGAGTTTGATCCTGTTATGCAAGAACATGTACGCAGAATTTTAAAGAAAGAGGAGAAGCGAGCAATCTATTTAAGCAAAACTATTCAAAATGAGTTTATATATACAATTTCAGACAGTATAAAAAGTCATATTCTTAAAGATATCACTAAGTCAAAGTATTTTTCCATTATACTAGATTGCACCCCAGACCTTAGTAAAACTGAGCAGATGACGATGATCATTAGGTATGTTTCCATTAATCAAACCCAAGACTATCCAAGAAGTTCAGAAACTGTTGTCAATGAAAGTTTTTTAGGATTTATACCAATCGAAAAAGCTACAGGCCTAAAACTTACTGAAGTTATCTTAGAACAGCTATCAGCACATGGATTGTCCTTAAAGAACATAAGAGGGCAAGGATACGATAACGGTTCTAATATGAAAGGTATTCAAAGTGGGGTGCAAGCTAGGATAAGAAACTTGAACCCACGAGCATTTTATGTTCCTTGCAGCAGTCATTCGCTAAACTTAGTGGTTAACGACATGGCAAAGTCTTCCATGGAAGTTGCAAATTTTTTCAATACTGTGCAAAAGATCTATGTGTTTTTTTCCTCTTCAACGTTGAGATGGTCAATTCTTTTGACAAATGTAAGAGGTATTACGCTTAAGCCTCTTAGTGACACGAGGTGGGAAAGCCGAATTGAGGCAATAAAACCACTAAGGCATCAAATAGGTCAAGTCTATGATGCATTGCTTACTGTTTACCAAAATACAGATATGGATACCTCTGCACGAGACGAAGCTTCGGGATTGTTAAATCAAATTAAACAGTTTAGATTTTTATGCTCTGTAATAATTTGGCATGAAACTTTGAACCGAATAAATCCCGTCAGCAAATTAATGCAAAGTAAAGACTTCGACTTATTTTCTGTCATCGAATTAATAAAAAAAACCAAAAATTTCTTCGAGAACTCACGTTCAGATGAGTATTTTACTCAAGTAGTTGAAGACGCCAAAGTCTTGGCGACTGAAATCGACTGCGAGATTTCAGATTTTGAAAATATGCCTAAACATCGTGTGCGCTCCAAAAAGAGACAGTTTGGCTACGAGTGTGATGATGAACCAATAATTGATCCCCGTCAAAAATATAAGGTCGAAGTATTTTTTCACATCTTTGATACAGCTGTAAACTCCTTAGAGTTAAGGTTTTCTCAGATTGCTGAGCATAGTAAACATTTTTCTTTTTTATATAACATATATGTTTTAAGAGAACTGCCAAAAAATGAATTATTGGAACATTGCAAAAACCTCGAGGCTATATTAACCCACGAGGACTCATCGGATGTAAATGGATTAGAATTATCAGAGGAGTTATCAGTTTTATGTTCAATTTTAAATAGTAGTTTGTCTCCTCAAGAGGTTTTAAAACTTATAACCGATTTAAGATTTGGTCCAAATGTAAGTATTGCGCTAAGAATTCTTTTGACTTTGCCAGTAACGGTTGCCAGTGGTGAAAGAAGTTTTTCCAAACTAAAAATAATAAAAAATTATCTTCGGTCTACAATGACTCAAAAGAGACTATCTGGATTGGCTATGATTTCGATAGAGCACAAGATTTGCGACAGTTTGAATTTAGTAGATATTGTTAAAGATTTTTCAGAACAAAAGGTACGAAAAAAATTGTTTTAGAGTAGCTGCGAACCTAGTTAGAGTTTGATATTCTAAAAAAAAATGGTTTTATTCAATTAGTTTATATTTAAGAATACCTACCTACATGCTCCATGAGTCTAAATATACCTTTAACTATAATTACTTTATGTTTGCTTTAACGTCTTTTTAATCATATTAAAAAATAAATGTTTAAATGAATATAATTGAATTAAATTGAAAAAATAAACAATTGATGTTTTTCATTGAGCGGAAGGAGAAATAAAAGGTAAATACCTAAACATTAAAAAATTCTGAAGGTATTGTTTATGTTACATTAATCTTAACCACATGTTTTTTTAGTTGGTTTACCTATAATCTTTTTTCTTTTTATAACTACTTGTAAGTTATGACTTACAGCCGCGGCTTAAGGGCGGCAAAAACTATTTTTGCCCAGAGCGGCGAAATAGCTAGGTCGGGCCCTGCTGCCAGCGTTCCCAAGGGTGTCGAATATCTTCTTAAAAGAAAATGCCAGATGCCAGACAAATTTTATATTCAAAGGCAGGGCAGACAATTTTCAAAGTTGAGTTCCTTTCGAGACGCGTTCCCGAAAGCAAGCAAAAAACAAAGAAACAAATCTTTCTCTATCCTATCACGTAAGATACATATATTATAAACAATTCAATAAAAACATTTGTGCTGTTATACTTATTAGTGAAGGAAACCAAAAAAATCTATTATTTAAAATCACCTCGACGCACACGAAACAAGTGCAGGTAATCAATATCCGAATAGTAACACTCATAAGCGCTCACTAATGACAATATTTGTATTTGACGGCATTGTTTCCCTCTTTTCAAGACCCAAACCTGATATTTTACACTATATTTATTAACTTTTCGGCTAAACTTGATATTTGTATAAAAAAAAACTGGGGAATGTGGAAATTTTGATTTGTGACATATCTCGTTAATATTTTATTCTTTTCGTTTGTCTAACATTTCAGTGCCAATTTTTTGCATATTTTCTTAATAAATTTGTTTTTCTTTATTCCATTAATGGTTTAGATATAATATTTCGTTCTCTGATCCCAGAATATTGAAAAATGTTATCGAATCACAACAAACCTCAAAAGGAATCAACCGCACAAAAGCTTGTGACTTGTGAAGCCTCACAACAGCATAATCGGGCTGTAAGTCTCCATACATAATATGTGTAAATAAAGTTGAATGATTTTCAAGAAACTTGTACAGATGCGTTATATATATGACTATTCGGTAGATAGAAAACTCCAAGAAGGCAGTTACTTCTTTCTTTTCGCATTTCAATAAAGTGATACTGGATTGAACTACCTGGTAGAGATTTTTTAACCGGACAACACCTAGTAACAGCTCGTACATAAATGGCTACACCACCATCAACTCGATAGTGCCTATCAAATCATAAATCGATTTTTTAACAACAGGCAAAAACCAAGTCTCAGAAACACACAATATCTACGCCAGAGCCAACAAACATTTTTCTGAATTCATCGATCTTACCAAACAAACTTTGTGCATTAATGTTAAATAATACATACTTAGTCCATAGCGCTGCTTACAACAAAAAATGTGTAATTGTTTCCAATGAATGTAATACTCCTTTTATAAAACACAGCCTTTTGCAATGGAAAATCCTACCGCACCCTCATCCATAAATGCTGCCAAAATCCGAAGAGACCTAAGAGTGACATACGCAATTGTTGCTCTGACATCAATCGAACTTAAAATCTCAAGCGACCTCGTGTCGAAGGTAATGTGCAGCGTCTTCAACAGTTAACTCTGGGCAATGATTGCCTCATGGTCATAACAAGCGAAAAACATGAATTGAAAGAAAGCTCAGAGCTTCCAACGATACAGTGGTGCAGTGTTTTGAGCTTGCACATGCAGCTAACTGTGAATGAAGAGAACAACAACCATATACGACAAAAACTACACCCAACAAAACGCAAATAGCACAGTAAGGTTACTCACGGTCCCTGACCTACTATCGGCACCGACAAATGAATGACGTATACCGCAGTGTTTAAGACGTCACTGCCTGTAGGTTTTATGCAAAAAGTAACATTGGGCCACACAAAAAAGCAACCAAAACACTGCTAACCCGGCTAACAGAACAGTTTCGTGCGCTGTGAGTGTCATTGACAAATCAAGTCGCGATTGATTGAGTAATTCGCTGTCAAACTGTCCTTCGACAGGCCATCCCATGAGCATGTGTACGCAGTGTATAGTTTACCTCATATTTGACTGACAAATTTATGATTTATAAATAGCCTGTGTGGCCTTTAGGAATAAGTGGAAAGGCAGAGGACACTGGGCGCTGATTGGTATTTCACGTATAAACGCTTTACACAGTGATGTACGTTTAGCATTATGACGCCAGAATGTGCCTTCAATAAGTCGTGTTTCCTGTTTTTACCCCTTACCCTATAGGAAGGAGGATAGTTAACGCGGTGCTAGTGGAATTTTGTGGTAAAACGGAATACAGAGAGCATTTCGACATAAGGGTGGATGGAACGAGCACCATTGGGTCACTGGGTCATAACATAGACAACAAGGAGAACAGCGAACAGCACCGGGAGGTAGGAGGAGTTGAAAGGGTTGTCCTTGTTTCAGTTGTACGCGTTTCTGATTCCCATTCTTATGGCTTGGGTCAGCTTTTGCTGTAGCGGGCGGATGACTGGATGTAACGCATTTTAAGGATACCAGACCGATGTGTCGGCAGAATGCGTACTTTAGCGTTGCTAACACATGCATGTGTACACTGGGCTGTTGCCCGGTGAAAGGTGAAGCGTCAAGGCGTTTGAAGGAAGACCGTTCAGAGTCCTTGTGCATTTTATACGATCCATTTGCGCTGGTTGAGTTTGATGTTTGCAAGCGAAGGCACTGTAACTGTGCGTAATGGCTAGATTTATTGTTGTGGGTCAATGGAGTGCGAGTGACTTTATTGAATGAAAAGTGCAAAAGACTTTGATTAGGTAGGGTTCTCCTCATTTCATAGAGTGCAGTCGACGACGCACTGCAAATACATAAGTACAAGCACATTAGGGTATTGTTTATGTTTGAGCGATGTAAGTTATGCTGTTCAAATTGATGGTCTTGAAATTGATATGTATCACATTATGTGCCCGCTTCACTGGTGAGAAAGTGAATCTGTCTGACTTGGGCTTCGCTATCTATACGGAAGTAATTTACTGATTAAATCCTTTTATTGAAAAAATGAAAATTGAGCTGTCAAAAGAGTAGATTCTCTTGAGATTTTCTTCCCATAAAATAGCCGTATTGAAAGTATCATTATTCAATTTGTTCTACTGACGTGGGAATGTTAGATTAATGGGAGAACAAGGATAAGTGTCAACACTCATATAAGAACCGTTCATAGACGCAGTTATGGCCGAATTGAGAATTGAGTATTTTTTAGTACGACCGTCACTTTTAATGATCGATACGAGTAAAAGGTGAACAATGCCACGAATGTTGTTTATCTTTGTGGATAACATTGGTTCAATTGCTTATACATATTTTATCGGCGCGTGATTTATCTGCGAAGTAATAGCCTTAGAATTCGCAAAACGCGCCTAAACACCTGTATAGTCATTCAGTGTATAAGTATTTATACAGGTCACTCATTCCGCAACTTTTCAGACGATTATCGTCGAAACGATAGACCTCCAAAATTAGCAACCAAGTGCTAAAATTACAAGTTTGAAAGCTTAATCCAGTTCATTTTCCAAAAATATAATGAAAGCTGACGTTTGTCAAAAAAAATTCGAGCAGAATATAACTTATTTTGCTGATCAAAGTTTGAAAAACGATATCGTTTGGACGATCTTTGATAAACGGAATCTACCCCCAGCTTTTGTACACCCTCCCAAATTGATTTTTTTTAAAACATTTTCCCATGCATACTAGTTATACAGGGATTCCGTCAAAAAAGATACTGAAAAGGAAAAATCTATTACATTAATCTGTCCGAAAAGATGCTAAATAAAGTGCACGACTGGGTCGAACGAAACTTTCTCGTTCATCAAAAGTTTTCTTGGTTGTTATCTTGTTTTATTATGTAGGTACTCGTATATGTGGTTAAAAAACTGAAAAACAATAGGAAAATATAGGAAAATGAATTGTGTTAAATAAAATTCAATTCAGTACATATCAAATAACAAGGGAACTGTCGCAAGTTCTGGTTAGATAGTTATAAGTGCTACTATACTTTTTGAAAGCACTTACACTTTATGTTTATGTCATGTTTTTATTTTGATAAGTATCGCTGTTATAAGGTGTCTATGATTGAGAGCGTGATAGATCTATATTTTTATATAGATGTATATTGTAAGAATTCGGAGATTTGGTTAGAAGTTATAAACTGAATATGCCAATTGTGTGGTGTGAAAATGAAGAAATGTTTCTGATTGCGGTTGGTACTATTTTAAGGTGAATACTCAATATGGTTAAAAAAAGAAGTTAGCTATTGCATTTTTTTAGAAGTGGAAAATTAATATTAGGTATACAAAAAATATACCGTAGATATGTGAAACCAGGTCGGGATTTGCAAAGTAATTTTTAAGAAATAATTATTAATTTGATTTATTCGAATTTTCTGAGAAAAACTAAGTATGGGATTTTATTTAAACTAAATTTTTAAAAAATGACTTTTATCAAAAAATCGATTTTACGATAATGCAGAGAACAACCGAGTTCGCCATTAAGTTGAAATGACCATATTACCTTAGAAATTAATTTTTGTTACAATCATATTGACCGTTTTCGAGATATGACCAAATTTCAAAAGTAGCTGTATTCGATTTTTTAGCGGAAAACTGAGTATGCAGTCGGTGTAACCTCACCTACTTTAGCTTAAATATCAATTTTGGTTGAAATCGTTAGAGCCGTTTTCGAAAAAATCAAACTGGTATGAACATTTTATATTGGAAATACCATTAATATTGAGGTTACCGTGCAAAAAAAAAGGCGGCCCCGAACTGTAAGCCACCAAACTCCAAATCCGAAGTTTGAACGAAATCGGAGTAGCTGTATAGGCGGTAGGCAACGGGACATACAGACAGACAGACGGACATACGGACAAAATTTTGCCACCCACTTTTTTGAGTTGGTGTATAATCGTAATGTTAGAATTGATTAACATCTCGAGTTCGAAATTTTGTACGAATACAATATCTTTCTCTAACAACGTATTGGAGAAAGTTAAAATCTTAGCAGCTTGTGAGAAGTGCAAATTTAAATACAAATAGGAATTGAAAAATGAAAAAGTTAAGAGACAAAGTTGCGAGATTTGGGACTCTTATGAAACGATAGTCTTATGCAAATTAAAACAAATATATAAAAAACTTTAAAGTATCTCATATCTGCACATATTTTGAAGGAAACTTATCGAGGATACTTGTAGAATCTTTGGAATTGACAATAAAAACGTCGATACAATGTATCCAATTTATTTTTGATTTCATTTAAAATAAAATGTGTCAGATTTTTTAACTCAAAATGACATTTCGATACTATTCCACCTCTATACAGCCACTAAACAAGCTACAAAGCGTTTAGCTTATACAAGCTCTTTACACAGTGGTAACATTTTTATAGATTAGCAGCCGTATTAATAATTGTCGCGTAACTAGATGTTAGGCCTAACTATTGGCAAACACATTCGTTTAACTCAAATTGCTATTAATAAACATTTTTAGAAGATAACTAACGCTTCGTAGCTTCCACATAACTAACTTACGGTAGGAGGTCCTTTAGCGAGTCAATAACTCTTAAAAACATGGTTCCCGTCAAAGTGACAAATAAATTAAATTTTAATTTTAAAAATTTTGGAACAAAATGGCTCACCGTTTTTCAATGATTTTAAATAATGTGAATTGTTAGGGGAGAATTCAGTTACCACAGCCCCAAATCGAAAAAAAGTGAACAAAAAACGAAAAAAAACCTATGACAATGTTTTCAAATAAAACATTCAAAAATAAATAAGGATTTTCAAAAGGAAATATGATTTTTTTTTGTTGTTTTACTTGATTTTCTGTTGCTTTTTTTTTCACTTGTCATAATTGAAATTTACTAGCCAGCCGTGATGACAGCCAATATGTAATAGTTTTTAGTACAATTTGGTAAGGTGATGCCAGCTTTTTTAGAGAAAACATCAGTTAGTTATTATATAAGTTATTTTCATTTATTAATAAGAAAATTTAACTAATATGTTATTTATTTTACTAGGTGCTAGGTAACATACGAGTTGGAGAGTGGTTGGGGGTTTTTTATTATTATGGCTGTATGTTTTTTTATAGCTTGTATAAGCTATACGCGTTTGGAGGTTGTTTAGTGCCTGTATAGACGTGAAATAGTATCAAAATGTCATTTTGACATATTGAGTTATTGTTTTTAATTGGGATGCATAAGTATTGGCATTTCCATATTAACTTGTTGAAATTTTACTGTCGATAATGTGTAAAATGATTGCGTTTTAATTGACATTATGCACGTGCACTGGAGTAACAATTCTTTAAACGTTATTTTTCCGGTTTAACAGGCAAACGGCAACTAACCTATTTGTATTCATATTTTCCACAAGCTGCTAGTTTTTTTTGTCTTTATGGACAGATAAATGTAATAGATTTCTTCCTTTTATTACTTTTTCTGACTTAAGTCCTGTATAACTAAAATGCATGGGAAATTTTTTTATAAATAAGAATTTTTGGGATGGTGTACCTTGCAAAGGTTGTATACATATTTATACACTGCATGACTATAAATGTGTTTAGGGGCTTTTTAGTTAATTCTAATAAATAAGGCTGTAAGTCTTTATAATAATGACGTTTATTATACATATCTAGCTAGAGAACATTACTAACATACTGACATATATTTATACAGGCTGGCTTTGCAGTAGCGCATTCTGTCACTCCAATTTTCCAAGACCTTGTTGATGGTTTCGGGCTCAAGGATTACTTGGATGATATTGGCCTTAAGTTCTTGAATCGTTTCCGGATTGTTCGCATAACATCGGTCCTTCACGGTTCCCTACACATAAAAGCCCAAAGGGGTCCAATCACAGCTCTGAGGCGCCCAATTGATATCACCAAGACAACTGACTACACGATTTGGGAATTTGGTGTGCATAAGATCGATCGCGGCATGGGCTGTGTCTGTGTGGCATGGCGCGCCATACTTCATGAAACAAAGGGTCGTCCAAATCCATGTCTTCAATTTCAGTAAAAAATAAGTCGGTTAACATGGCTCTGTAAGTCCCACCGTTGACCGAAACGTTGTTCCCAGCCTCATTTTGCAACAAAAATTGTCCTTGGCTGCCACCACTCCACAATACGCACCAAACTGTCACTCTCTGTGGATTCACTATCTTCTCGACAATAACGTGCGGGTTTTCGACAGAAAAGAAGATTTTTTCGCCCAAAACCGTTGTCAAATTCAAGCTGCCCTAAAGCCCAAACTGCGAAGCGTAACGAAGCGGATGATCGTGCGCCTTCAATTGGACCTTATAAGCGAATAATCGGAAATCTTTGTGCAGAATTCTCCTCAGGCTATTGCGAGAATTGTTGAGCTGTTGAGATCTATGGCACCCTTTACATATTGAGAGTTACTTACTAAATATAATTATTTGAAAAGGGTAATTTTCCTAAATGGTGCGAAGATTTCTTATAAATCATTGGGACTTACAAAATTCCGCGATACTAATAATCATTTTCAGTGCGCAGACTAACTCACAATTGCGAAATTTTCCATACAAAATTGCATAAATGTGACCTACGAAATATTAAGTGTGAAGATTAAAAATGAAAATAGTATAGAGTGTTTTTTTTTTTAATAAAGAATTATAGATTAGACTTCCCCGTTTAATAATTTCATAAATGCACAATTTTGATAGAAATTAAAACTATTGTGAACTCCTCAAATTCAAAATCGAACATTTTCTTTGACCTGGCCAGCCCACATTTTCAATTCGGATTTTGAACCTGAGCAGTTCACAGCAGCTGTATTCTAATCAAAATATTTCGAATTTGTGAGCTTCCATAAATTTATAGTCGCGGATAAAATTTGTTCCTAGAACAATTCTATTTAGTAGATATCAAATAGAACCAGACCAACTATTTAGTTACAATTAAATCAAGCAGGAACTAAAGCAGTAAAAGCAACCCCAAAATCATCGCTTAAGCCAGGTCACTTGTTTTTAATTGAATGATTCCACATTATTCACTTTGACAAAGAAAAACGACAGTCTATAATTCAAATGATACGATATTTGACCAGTTGCTGTATTTTATATACGCTTGGGCCGATGAAACAATTCGCATTCTATTTGAATAAAAAAGAGGATTTTGTTTATCGGCGAGTTCATCTAAGAATCCCAGGCGATACATAAATCGTATAAATCGTATATATATCAATGGAAGAACTGACAAAATATGAAAAAGAAAAGATGCGATGTTCGCCAAGTATTAATCTAGGAGAACGGATATTGATTTGCTGGGAGTGTGCCTGCATAGTGCTGTGCGAACGTGAATTAAGCTCTTCATTTAAATCGAGGTTTGAATATTACTATTTTCCCACACTAAATTGGCAAAAGTAGATAAAATTGTCACGTCTTTCACGATACCCCAACAGGCGCTTAATCTTGTACAGTTCTAAACCCATACTTAATATAACATAAGTTAATCATTTAATTTCATTCTCTAAATATCTACTCCAGTTTACGTGACGCTATTCCCGCAAAATATGAAATTAGGTTGATATATACAGGGTGCGCCGTTTTTAACGTCAAGGTGTAAATTGATTTGAATAACATTGACATTTATCAGCAAATTGACTTTCGTACAATTTTAACCATGAAAGGCTTCACAAAAAAAAAAACGCGACGAAATAGTGAAACGTTTTTTTGAAAGTAGTCGTTCAGTTGTTTTAACTCAACGTGCATATCGTCGAAGATATCGTGGCCAACAAACACCGCCTGACAACACTATTCGTCGCCAATATCGTTGGATGTAAATGTAGGTGTAAACAATTATATTCTCAAGTAGGTCGAGAGAATGACAACAAAACAACTAACTCCTGTATCCTCAGAGAATCCTATATCAAAAAAAAAGTAATGACCTTCTGGAAAATATGCACACCAACTGCAGTTGAATTTCACATACACTCAATCACCGATAAAGCCACAAAAGTAAAAGTGCTGCACAACCGTATCCTTCAAGAACCCAAACAATTGTGTTTTAAATTTACTCGGAATTCGGACGGAGTTTTTTCTCTCGAAGTTTCCAAGAATCGAAACAAGGAGTACGTGCCTTTCGACAAGGACTCTGTTTTTCTGGGACTCGATTTTTTTTCCACGCGATAAAACAAAGGCTACTGCCCTAGAGATACTATTTGATAGAGCGGGTAAGAATTTCAATATACGGCTGCGGTGATGAGCGAAGAGAACTGCGTTGTTCGTATATCTAAAAATAGATATTGAGACAACTGTTCTAAAAATAAACGCAGGGCCAGAGGGTTGCGCCATGAATTCTTCTGCAATTTACCACCCTCTCTCGAATAGGGCTGCGGAGAAAGTAGGCCAATCATTTCCCCCACTCGGTCAGTTGGTTAAACAGGGTGGTATACACCGTTTGTTATATTGATATTTTAGGAAGAGAGTGCGCCCCTCGTAGGGACTATGAGCACAGGACATGGACCGATTCAACCTTGCAAGCAACATAACCTTCTTCCAAAGGAGTTAACACTATCCTTGCTCTCTTGGATTAATGACGTCACTCCCTGCTGACGTCATTGGGATATTTTGCCGGGTGTTACACACGAATCGTATATACGCATCCCCCGATTCACTACCCCTCTATATATATCTAGCGTGAGCTATAAATGAGTTTTTGGGTGCATTGTAGATGCCGCAGTAAAACTGCTGTATCTGTATGTGTACGAGAGGAAGGACAATGAAATTTATTTCGGAAACTAGGTCACAGACATTTCATCGATTTCCATTCCCCAGCACAGATGGAATGCGAGAGTGAGTGAGCGATAGGATGTGAATGTCAGATTGCCGTTTATGGTGGCGCAACTTCTTGTGAATGAAAATGGATTTTGCTCATCGTATTCCCTGGAAATGAAACTAAACCCATCAAGTACGAAATACATATTCAAAGGCGCACAGCCTTCGCTCAATACAAAAATGACACAATAATATGGGACACGTTGCCAGAGAGCGCACCTACTAGAAATTTGTATTGCAACATCCACGAGGCACAATTTCACATGCAATTAGGGTATCGAGCATCCTTCAGATTCCAAATGAACTAATTCGTAACTCACCCCGATTGATGAGTGATGCTCTTTAGGAGAGAACTTCATACTTTCCCTGTCGCGTACGTCGATATCACAGTTTAGCAGCTGCTAAATACTATCCCTGTCTTTTCTGCCTGTTCGGCTTTATGCCGCTATAATGGGGTATTCTACGGGTAGCAGCAGTATTCACTTAATGTTCTGAATTTTAATGTGAACTCATGGTTTACATTCGCGAGTATGGGGCCTAATCGTGGAGAATATGAGAAGCGGTGGAAATGTAGATGGGAAATTATGGTACTCAATTTTACAAGGCGAAGCTATTTTAAGAATGACACGACTTAGGCTGGGTCACTCTCACAATGGAAAACTTCGGAGTTGTAGTGCTTATATTTCGGAAATTTGAGACCGGAAAAAGGGTGGAAGGAACAATTAAAATCTTTTGCGCTCACGGACGAATTGGGAGTCTCGATTTAATGCCATCAATAGGCAAACACACGAAACTTTACTTTAATCCCTCTCTTCGTTAAGCAATCTACGAATTGTTCACTGTACTGTTTTGCTTCTTCTCGGCTGATTTCCTATCGTTTCGAAGATGGGAGGCATGTAATTTCTCCATCGGTCTTTCAGGGCTAAAGCGGTCATATCAAACTCGCTTAGTTGTTGTTTCAAAAAGCTCCAAAATATCCTCACCACGAATAACTATTCTGACGATCGACATTCGCAAGAGAAAAACGTACTTTGAATTTCAATGCCATTCAAATGCAGACTTACCTGCAGACATATTTGGGAAGCGGCCCATCCTCTCTTATACATGTTGTGTCAGGCACCGACGTATCTAGTTACATTTTTTGTCTGGTAACTGGCAATTCGAATGCTTTATTTAAATGGATGTAGCTGCGAATCATAAAAGGAATCCATTGCACACACGTGGCACAAGTACATTCTACAGCATAAAGCCCTGTATTTTATATTATTACTCGACATAGGACGACCTTTTCATGTGAATTTTGTGGAATAAGAAACTCATATATTGAATGCAAAATTGAAATAAATGGAAGTATCCCTTTGAATATTCCACTAGGCAAATACAATACGGCAGCTGAAAATTCAAGACCAAAATTCGTTGACCCCGACTGAGCCATAAATTGTTCTCAATTGAAATTGTGAATTCCTGAAAGAAAATAAATCGTGTGGGAAGGCTTTCAGTGCGGTGTGCGATGAGTTGTAATCGTATGCGTGTGCTGAAAATTTCCTGGAAAATGTAGTTGTTGTTGGTGCTGCGACTGAGTTCTAGCAAACTTCTCCTTTTGGAGGTTAAATAAATTGCGAAATCTATCACAAACCCCAAACGGATACCGATCTTTTTCAATATTCAAGGAAACACAACAAAAAAATGGTTAACCCCTTTATTGACCACTACCCGTATCCACACTGCGGATGCAGTACCTCCCCAATTTGTGGGAGATTATAAAAATACATACATACATATTTATGGATACGAAAACTTCGTATAGAGGTAGTAGTGTCCATACAATTTATAGCAAATAATTTGTTTCAGTTGAGAGGTTTCTGAGTGTCCTTTGGCGAAGTAGCTGTTCAAATTTATACTCGTGTTTAAAGCACATTTACAGTAGCCAAAATAAACGTTTTATGATTCATGTCGCGGAGGATATGCCCATATTTCGAAGTTCTGTAGCATATAATCGATGGCCGGTCTGGTTGAATAGTATGGATACAGGTATATTTAAAAAAAAGTATAGAATCTTGTTCATGTTACTCTGTGCTTAGGTAGCCTAACCTTCTTCTCACTTACATACGTCCCAACTGACAAGAAAAAATGAACGTTCTGACGCGTCGAACCTTATTTGAAATTGAGTCAGGCCTTAGCAATCCTCCATGTTCAAGCAATGCATCGGAACTTTTATTGTCGTTCTAATAAGTAATTAGGGACGGCAAATGCCAATTTTTAAAGACAAACAATCTGGTCTACTCCGCACTAGAGACACTTTTAGTCGATTAACTTTATTTATAAAAATACCGGATATTCGGTACAAATAAAATCGTTTTAGTTACGTCAAAATAGCTACATGTTAGTGGTAATCGATTAGGTCCTGTCAACTAAAACGATATATCTCAATAACAGGAAATTATTCGCGTTATTTTGTGTACATTCTCCCCGGATTGGATTTGTAGAGAATAAGGTCAAATGGATATCTACGAAAACAGATATATGTATACTTCAAGTTGGTGTAGGAAAGAGTAGTGAAAATAAAGCCGCGACGCAATTTGATAAGTATCACAATAGACATTCCATGTCGAAAGTCGAATGGAAATATATTGCTTTCGATTGACACTGGCATTGGTTGGTGGCGTTTTACGTCATAGGCGTCCCTATGTTTTCCGGCGAATTCCAACAAGTAGCTGGAGGAGTAGGCAAATTGGTGTGTGTGTGCGTGATAAAGTGTGTTTTCATTTTATTTGGACTCATTTGCAAATTTTTATGGGGATTTTCTTTCGGCCTGAATTTTTAATGGACTATAGTCCACCTACGTTTTTCTTGAACCTAATATATCGTCCATGGATTATTTTATAGTCCTAGTGTTTTGTTTTGCAGTTGGACGATATTGTTCGTCTTAGCAAACATCTTCCGACATAAATTCTAGAAGATTTCTCGTCTTACGGACAATATGAGAGGTCAAAGGAGAGTTCTTGAGTCATGAAAATATTATCATGGAAAAATAAAATATATTCTCAATGAGTAAACTTATTGTGGCCTGAGTGGCATGCTGGCAACCACCAAGCAGTTGGCCTAATTTCTATATTTTTCTTACGACAACTCGTAATAGGTATATGCAGGTTTGCCAGATTGGGCTATTTATCAAAAATGGGCTAATTTTTTTCTAAATTTTCGGCAACAAATTCAGTATTAATTGGGCTCAGCGCATTTTTATTTCGGGTGAGTATTTTCTTATGGTGGTTTTCTCCCCCATAATGAATTCTATGTACATTTTGTCACTACTTTTTATTCACTGATTTTTCTCATCGATTTTAACATTTCAAATCAACTACAATTTGTCTTATTGTTTTATTTTTTATAAAAATGTGTTTATTTTCCGGCGATTTTTTAAATAAAAATTAATTCTTATTGAAGTTATAAAATAATATACTTTTTTGTCCCTGATTTTTGGAAACAATTTTTTTTTTAAATCTGACTATCAAACTTGTTCAAAACCTGCAATAGTAGTGTCTGGCGAAGATCACTTCGTCAATCAAACGAGAGTATGACGTACGATCAATGCGAAAAGTAAACACAAGTTTGTTTGCATTGGGCGATAGAGTTCGCACTCGCTCTCTGTTGGGCAATACTTGAGACTAGCGATAAAAATTCTGATGGTTCCTATATTATTATGCTAAACGAAGCTCTACTCTGAAATTATATGCACTTTATCATTAATATAGATCAATTTTGGTCAGAACTTTTAATAATAATATGCATACTGCTTTTTTAATTATAATATGCATACTGCGTTTTTAGTAATTCTTCTCAATAGGTTATGGGCCCAGGCAGATCCACAATTCATTGATTTTTATTAGTTTTTGAATCGTACTTAAACTAACATACTTATTTTTTGTACAAATATTTTTCGAAAGCAGAAGACATCGTGATTTTTTTTTTGACATGAGATAAGGTGTAAATAGATCCACATTAATATCCGAATGCACAGATATCATAGCAAGTGAGCTTAATCTCTTGCCTTCCCCATAACGCTTCGGGACAATGTTTTTAACCTTTTGATAGTTGAAAAGGTTCTTTCAACACTAGCTGTGATCACTGGGCTAAAACCGCAAGCAAGAAGTTTATACCTCTAAAGTAAGTCTTATCACATATAACAAGCAATTTCAAAATCTCGGTAGAAGGATCACTCGATGATATTTTTTTGCTCCAAAAATTGTATTCAGCTTTCACAGCTGACGGCGAAATTGCATTATCAAGGTAACTTAATATAATTATGTAATTTAATATTTCTTAAATTGATTTCTTTTGAATGATTTTATTATTCAAATAGTATTCAAGAAAATAAAACCACGAGCCAATCGACTTGAAGAACAATTTATTTCTCAAGCATATGATTTACTTGTCCGTAACTTTAATGTGCGACTGACTCCAAAAATTAAGAGAAGGCGTGCAGCGCAGAGCTGTCAGATGGTATGTAGGTACACGATTAAAGATCCTGGCGTTAAATTTGATATTTTTGGGGTTGTATAAGGTCAACGCCGGGAAAATATTAAATTTTAATATTTTGCATATATTCAGATTAAACAACTAATAAATGATTTATTAATTTTAAATAATGTTTGCTATTACAAAATATGTTTGAAATATTAAATTTTAACATAGATGGAGATGGGTCTCAATGCAAAAGTATAAAAATTCAACCCTTATTTTGTAATACATTTGTATTCGAATTAAATAAACTGCAGATTAAAATATAAAACTTTCACCTCAAATTCAATAATAATATTAATAATACAATATTATTATATTTTAATACTTTTTTTGAATTTGACTTAAATATCTATGGGATATATTTCAACACGGAAAATATTTTATTTTATTAATAATTTTTATTGGTTTTAAATATTGCAATACATATAGAAAATTGTCATGCGTCATGAAGGTGAACTCATGTATGCCCGAATTATGTTATTAATTATTCACTCAATTACTTACTTTTTGGAATGTACTAGCTATATTTCTAAGGCAATGCAATGGAATCTCTAGACTATTGTCTTTAAAAGTAAATTCACGAAAAAGCAAATATTATATAATCTTACAAGAATACTTTGTAATTAAAGTTACTTACTGGTAAGAAGAATATTCTCATTGGATATCAATGTACCCTGTTTTCAGCATTACTTTCACTTGTACGTATTTTTATATTTTTAAATCTTTTTTCTTTTAAAATGCTTTATCCAAATCATCCACTCCGTTGAACAGGACGCGCAAACTATCTTTAAATTCTTATCCAAGCGACAGAGTAATATAATTGGGGTCAAAAGTAATAGCGATATATTTAAATCTAATCACTTTTGTTCAAATCCTGTATTGAAACCAAATGCAAATGTATTGAAGTTGATGCCTTTAATAAGTTCGTGCTTAAATGTAATAGAGAGTGGCATATAACAGCCAGGTCAACCATAATTTAATTTTAATAAGTTCTTGAGTGAATTATTATTTTGATATGGATCGGATTAGAACGAAACTTGGCAAATTATTAAGAAAGACTCTCGTTCGAACGTTGCTGGATTTCGATGGGTGACTAATAAGCACGTAACAATTTGACTTCGGTAAGACTCAAATTTGAAATTTGCGTAGATTTTCATTAGTCTTTGTTAACCAAAGTTGACCCCTTTCGAAGTAATTGTTTCGATTATAACTTTAGTAAGACCCTTACGAAGCATATACAAAGGCTTTATACTGGGAAATTAAGGTTCGATAAGATCTTTAGATTTCTGAAAATAATGTGTATGGAGATGTGTGTAAAATGAATTGCTTCGATAAAGCTTGTGGTATGAAGTGCTTCTAGAAGCTTACAGCTTCTGACCGAAGGCATTATAGAAGCTATGAACTGCCATGCAGTCAACCGCTTGCGATTGGAAGCTGCACAGAAGCATTTACTCGTTCTATGAATATGAAATGAATCACAGCTGTGTAAAGAAACTATCAATTAATGAATTTGGAAAAATGACAAAAAATTAACACTTAACCGCAGTGAAAAATATGTCAGTAATGTGATTTTAAATAAACAATTTCAGCTCATAAATAAATTAGCATTATGACGAATTAGCCCGGGGGGTAGTGTATTGGACTACTACACAGGTTCGATTCCCAGTGCGATGCATGTAAGTAAAATGTAAATTATAACGAGTACATAAATATAAACTGCATGTAAATTGCAAGAAGTCTTTGAAAATTGTAAGACTTTTCGTATAAACGACACAATTTGACTTATAAAATAAAAAAAGAGATCACTCGACTTTGAACGCTTTATTTAGACTAACTCCTAACAATCATCAGATAACTTGTTATACATTGTACATAGAAAGAACAAATGCGAGAACAAAAGGCTTGTATGTACATAAACTAATGTTGAACATTTTTAAACAGTGTCGCAAATCATACGATCATACAGTTCTACTGTATTGTATTTCCAAAGAATGCATTTATTTGAATTGAATTTCCAGATATATAACATAGCCAATATAGGTGCATGAATTAGCGTAGACAGAGTAACCTTAAATAAAATATAAGTTTCTTACAAAATATTTATTAATAAGATAAACAAATAAATAATTAGAATATTGAAAAATATAATAAAAAACATAAATATTTTTTTCTTTTTAATTTTTGAGCTTGTATAAACTTTCGGTGATGACCTACCGAAGTAATAACCTACCGATGATAAATGTGAGATGCTTCTTCTGCGACGCATTAGCCTACCATGGATGTAAATTGCCTTTCAGACCAAAAAGTTGTATTTTCGGTATAAGCTCTATCCAAGCGGTCCAGGAAGTCTTAAACACGTAAATACCATCATTAAAGTGCGCCATATGTGTTTCCATTAGGACTAATGCAGTTAATATAGCGGGAGGTGAAATAGCTGCGATAGCTCGGATGGAAAAGATGACATAAAGCCCGGATAGTTGCCAAAACATACGAGTATATATAAAAATATGGTGTCAATTACCACCAGACTTCATTATTTTGACCTGGCTTGTGCACAACATATTGGAAACAAAATTACAGACAGCATTGCATCTCTGAACAGTCTTCCCAATTAAAAAAAATCAAGCGAATATGCTCTGTTTAAGGCAGAAAAATAGTTCTTAAGGTGCTGTCGCTCTCCGATACCACGTAACCAATTTCAAAGAAAATTTTGTGGATGCTTATGGTTGGTTGCAGCTTAAAAGAGAGGAAAGGTTTGGACCCGATGCGCTGTTGTCGATCTTGAAACCACTCAACAGATTTCAATGAAATTTTGTGCATATGCATGGTTGGTTGCAGCCTGAAAGATAGAATAGTTTTGGAGCCGATGGGTGTCACAAGCACGCTCTTTTTTTTATACACCGTACATATGTATGTAAAATTGTTTTGCCATAAAAGCACAAATGGGCTATTGTCATAATATGACAAGGACTTCTACATACGTAAAAAGTTCCAAGGAAAGCTGTACTCCTAAGGAAACTCATTCAGGCTGCCATGGAGATGCTAATATACACGTCAATCCCAAATGGGACCGTTTCATACAGTCAATGAAAATAAGTCTAACGATGAATACGTGACTGCTTTCACGGCCCGTTGATGAATATTTTATGTGTTTTAGTGTTTTAAGGATTCACAAATTTAATTATATATCAGGTGCCAGCCAGTATGTGCTGTAGAAACTCTGTTAACACATATTGTGTAATATGGGTTACAGACAAGCCATACGTTAACAAATTACAACAATGGAGTTGATTGGTGTTATTTTTAGAATTTTCTGACATGTTTTTGGATGACAACAAGCGGGTATTTCATGAGCACAAATGTGTGCGGCAGTAGAATTTATTCGCGACAATTGGAAAAAAAAGTTACGTTTACGCCAGATAGAAAGGTGAACACTTTCGAGAGAATCGTTTGGGAGTACGTTAGTGGATGCAATTGGGCATAGTTTCTGATTTAAGGACTGTTATCCTGTTGCTACTGAATTTAAAAATATTTTTCATTAACTTCAACTTAACTTTCAAGGCAGAAGGACGTTATAGCAAACGTCCTTCTGCCTTTGTCCTTTGCCAAAATTCGATGATGAAAATACTAGAAACATTTCGCGAAATATTTAAAATACATTTATTTAAAAAAATATAAAATCTTAAATACCAACTCTATTGGATTTGGATACGAACGTACCTCTGCTATTTGGACTGATGGTAACAATACACTACTTGATAACTTACTTAACGGACACCCGACCCCTGAAGAGTCTCTGCCTGAGACACTGAAGCCTTCCACCCTCTGCGATCCCGGGCACGCTGCTTCCAGACCAAACCGTCTGGCATCCGCGATGGCTTGGTCATTGAAACGGAGGTTCGCTCTTCTTGATAACTATATAGGGAAAATCGCGTAGGGGTGATTCATTTTTGAAAAAAAGGTTCAGAAAATCAGTTTTGTTTAAGAAATTTCCCAATCAAAAGTTCAGTTATCTTTTCATTGAGTTTGAATACTACCTAAACTAAGTGACTATTATAGTAACGACAAACATGATTGCAACAGATGAAATATTTTATGCCAATAACTTAATACATAACGCTATAGAAAAAAAGATCAAAGAGAACCCTCGTAAATGTTGAACTGATATGTGTACCAAACTTGGAAAAACTTTATAAATTCGGCTTAAAAAAATCACTGTATGTACAGGTTGTAAGATCTACTATGGGGTACTATTTATTAAACTCAAATGAAACAAATACTGAGTTAATACCTCAAACATTTGTAGGAAACAAAGATTGCAATAGGTTTTCAGTAATAAGCGACATGTGCGTTACCTAAAATTTGATGAAATTTTAAAACAGTTATTGGTAGAAAGCTTTGCAACTCTTTATTTAAAAGTTGGATATGTTCATAGTTAAAAAAAGGATTATTTAAAAAAAAAAAAAAAACAATTAAAACAAATGGTTTACCACAAGGCATTATAATAGAAATGGGAGAAAGTTAAGAGGTGACGTTTTTTGTTAATGATTCTGCTGTACTAGCTGTGTGAAAAACTACAAAAAAGGAATACAAATTTCAAACTGGCTTTAAAAAAATTGCTAATTATATTAAAAGTTGGCGCAACAGATCTATGTCGCTACCCTAAACTTTTGTAAGGAATTCATTTGCTATATGTACATCCATCAGCTAATATACTCCTTTTACTCATCAAGCTATGAGTATAGTAACAAAACAACATCTTATAAGAGACTAAATTACTTGAAAAGAATTTCAAAATATTCGTCGCAGACGTCTATATAAGGAACGAACCTTAGAACAACCTGCTTCCAATTAGTAACTTAGCGAATAAAATTCTTATTTTCCTTGCGCATAGACACGCTCTCATCCCTATATATTGCAGTTAATATCTAAAAACAACAATTTTAAGAAATCCCTGCCTAAAGAGTGTGTAGAGAATATTCAAACAATATTTGTTTGGTAAAAAGCAGCCAAGAGAAAGCAAATGTTTTTGTGGAGTATGTTGAGGATGTCTTCAAACCCTATGAGGATAAAAGCTACCAAGGAATCGAAGAAAGGTGCGAAGAAGATCGACCTTTACAAAAAAGTGGCGACAAACAGTATTTCAGAATGGACTAAAAAATGCCAGATTAGATTAAATGACCTATTCTTCGTCCATATATATATAATAATATATAATATACATTAACAACAATGTAATGGAATACTCAAATACAGACGCCAAATATCTAGGCATGACTCTAGACGCTAAACTGCTTTGGAAAGCGCATGTAAGGAAAAAAATAAGATGAGTTGAACATGCGATACAGTAAACTGTATTGGCTTATTGGGAGATATTCATCCCTGTCCAACTACAATAAGTTATTGCTATACGAGCAAATTTCCAAACTATTATGGACATATGGGCTCCAGTCGGTTGTGGGTATGCACATGCCAAACAAATTTACAAAAAAAAATCAGGTCTTTCAAAATAAAGTACTAAGGAACATAGTCAATGTACCTTGGGGCATACGTAACGGTGATCTACATAGAGATCTAATTATTGAAATGGTTGAAGACGAGATTAAAAGGGTTGCTAAAATATTTCACAAAATCCTTTTGACAAAATTATATAATGCTGGTATGCGTGGTTTTATTTATAACTGTTTAGCTCTTATCTAAAAGAAAGGAGGCGCAACATAATTTCTGGTGTTCCGCAAGGTGCGGTACTTGGTCCATTGCTTTTCTTCATTTTTATCAATTCTATATTCAAACAGAATTTTGAGGGCGTAATAACAGCCTTTGCTGACGACATGGCCCTCTGGTTGCAGTTCTCTGCTCAACTTAATTTCGGACATAAACTTAGACTTGGATATTCTAAGGCGCTGGTTTGCTGTTCATAAAATAGTGTTGAACAATAAAACCAAACTAATGTACTTTAGTCTCTTAGAATCGTCAACGATAGTTAATTGTGATTTATTTTATCATTCCCCTGACTGTCAAAAATTCGTTTTAAATTTAAATGACAACAATACATTTCTTTCGGTTCATTGTGTTTATGTGAATTTTGTCCAGGTCTTCAAATACCTTGGATTAATAAGTAAGTTGAACTGGTCCGATCACACTACCGCAGTGAAAAAGTACCTATTGTGTTGCACTAGGCAATTTTATAATCTTAACCTGTATTGCTCACAAAAGTTATTAACTATGATCTACTGAGGTATCGTTCACTCAGAGATTCAGTACGGGATAACTTGTTGGGGTGGGGCTTATTTGAACAAGATCAATCCACTTCTTGTTTTGCAAAAACATATACATATATGTGCGTATTATCTGAAAGAAAAATCGTTATCACAAAAGTTTAATTTTGTTCCAGGAACTATAAGTTCTTCCACTAAGGCATCTCTACTACTTTAAAGTTCTAAAACTATTTTTTATTAGGAGTGGCTATCTTTCGGTTAGAAGAAACTCGCTGCATAATTTACGTGTAAATTCCGTCAATTTGGTCATTATCCCAGCGAATAATAAAATTCAATACATAAAATTCTTTACAATAGTAAAGAATTTATTCTCTTTTTAATAAATTACCTTTCTCTAAAGTCTAAAGAATTTGTCACCTTTTCTACACAAAATAAAATCTTGGCTTTTTAATCATGATCATACTCAATTGAACACATAATATCTTCAATCATTTCCCTCGTACGGTAAATACAGCCACTTAAACCAACCAACCAACCATCCACTCTTTGATGATTTTTCCTTCCAGTTCCAGTTGTATACAAAAATATGGAGCGAGGTGGGTACGTCAACCTTTTCCTATTCAGTAAATAGCATTTTTTTTTGACCTAGTAGATAATATTTTTGGAAACGAGATCCATTTATTGACATAAAAAAATAACAATAACGCTTGTCTTACTAATAAAAAGTGCTTACAATTTTTAGCCAGAACAAATGTTATCAAAGCTGCCCACTTCAAATCGCCAAATAGCAACTGAGACAACGGGAACTTTCAAACCAGCTGTTTCGATAACTGGTGGACTGTATATGTAAATACTTTCTTGAGTTTAGCGCTTTGAAAAGTAATGATATAATAATAATAATAAAAATTATTTGGAAAACATATTTGTCGGCAGAGTTGATTCTTAAAAAAAACTATAGTGAATTTTGTGTCTTATTTCTACTTGTCGGTTTTAAACACCAGCAAAGATATATTAACGTGATAGCATACAAAAGGATTACCACCGTCTTAAGGGCCCAACCCATAGAATCCGTTGCATCGCGTCGACGGAACGAGCAGTCCCATGGACTCCATCGCATACAGTGACAGCCAATGTTTTAGGTACTCTGGTCCTTAAATTTCCATAGTCCTTAAATTTCCATAGAATTCCCCTCTTAAATAATTACCTTGGTACTTTTTTGTGTGAAAAAAATCTTATTTTTAAAATTAAATTTTATATTAAAATTAAAATTTTAATTTGAATGTTTTTTGCAGCTTTTTACTTTTCCCCATTGAATACTTTTCGGACATCGAAATTCCCACAAAAAGGAAGATATAAGAAAACTGGTGACAGCCAATGACAGTTTCTCTCAAGCTCTCAATGAAAGTGCTGCCTCTCTCGCAACTGACAGAAAAGTAGAAAGTAAACCTACTTTATCCGTCGCATCCGGCATGTGCACTGCTAATGGGTCAGCTTCCATAAGGTGCTGTATATTCTATCTACCCGTCAGTCACATCTTATGGAAGGTGACGCTTAAGCAACGCGGTGGATAAAGGAGGTTTTCTTTTCACAACCCTTGAAACTGTCAACAGTTCTTCAAATTAAGGTATTGCACATTCACTGTTCGAAACTTTGAGACTTGCGTCGATGTCAGTACAATATTTTGTGGAACTGATATACGACGAAATTTATGGGACTGTGCATAATTTAAATACGTTAACTTGAAAATTAATAAGATAAATAAATTTAATTTCACGTTATAGATGTATGTATTTATATTTAGGTATGTTTCTATAAGGACCATGGAAAAGCTCAATTAAGTATATTCTTTAAAAATTAACCCTCTTCCATAAATTTCTCTATATCTGAAAGTCAATTAACTGCAGAGTTTGCAATTTTAAGATTTAAATAAAATTCGTGGAACTCAGGTCTTATTAGGGGTAGCAGACTCATTAAATCCTTTTTATTTTCTTTGGATATAGACAAATTATCTGTGTATAGTTTTTTCGGTTGTAGTATCAGTTCCGGGTGTCCTCGCCTTAAGAAAGAAACATTTATGAAAGCTTCATTCTCCTGAAAACTGGTTTTGTACAAAACTTTCCCTGGCGATCTAGTGTATCGTAACCATTTTGCTTTCTGCCACTTAAAAAGTTCGCCAGTGGAATCCTTTTTTCGTAAGACAAGCTCGTTAACCGTAAACTTATTCTTCTTGCCAACAGTTCTCACTAGTTGATACCAGTCGTATGGATGCGAGATAGGGTATTCTGTTTTTTTTTTTAGTTTTTCAATTAGCCCATGATCTATGTCACACTCCATATGGCTATGGCCTCTAACCATAAACTTATGATCAATGATTTTTAATGTAGGTTTATGTTGCATAGCTGTCAAAAACATAGCTGCAACATGTGAATTTTTATTTTGACCACCGCATGCATCAGAATAAAATACGACATGATCGACTTCATCAGGCAAATTTATAAGCTCTTCATATAATGTAGTGGCTATTTGATTAGCTCCACACCATGAAAGAACACGCTCTATTACACTTGCAATGGCAGCGTCGGAAAGTTTATTGTTACATCTTAGTACTCTCCTGTCTTGCTGTGGAACTCCCGAGATCGATAACATATTCTTTTCAATAATATTCCTTACAAAGATTTGACTGATATCGTACGTTTTCATGAAACAACTACGGCAAACTTTTTTTCTTCCTATATTTATTTAAAAAAAAACGAGTGTGCTTTGGACCACACGACTGAAGTAAAACTTCTACAGCTCCATCTATATATACATGTTTAGTTTACACATATTAATATATAAATTTTCTTCAATAATTAACTGGCTTTGAGAGGAAGAGAGCAAGAAAATGGGCGCGCGAACTGCTCTCTCTCTCTCTTGCTCCTACAGTATGATACAGACAATATACCACGGTTGCCACATACAAAAAAAAAAAAGACTCAAATTATTTTATTTGATTTTGCAGAAAATTACCGGCTTGCTAGAAGATATGGGAGATCATCTACCTATTTTCTTATAACAAACCCTTAACAAATTAGAGTTTCATGCCTATATATGAATAATATGATTAATTAACCTATCCATATCTCAATATAGTTATAAACAGTAAAAGAAACTATTTATAGAAAATGAATGCATTTTGTAATTTTTTGAATAGCGAATAAAACAGTTTTATATGGATGGTGATGAAGCATAGCTATGCAAATAATGCAATGCGTTCACTCAGAAGCAGTAAGGTAGCATTTAAATGAGGTGATATCGAGTTCGCATTCTTGGTACATCTGCTCAAAAATTTACCATAACTCAATAAGCAGAAAAAATTACCAAAGTGGCAACCTTGCAATAGGCGTGTCTAAGATATACGAAACGTAACTGGCTATGAGAGAAAGAGAGAACAAAAATGTGTGTCTTTCTTGCCTCTACAGTAAAATACGAAACGGAACGTAACTCTCTCTCTTTTTATCTCACTAACTTATATCTCCCTCTCAACTTCCGCTCGTAATTTCCGTAACGCTTTCGTGACGCATTCACCAGCTTACCCCCAAGTAAAGTGTGCTTAAGGAAGTATTACTTCAAAAATATTGTTTGTAGTATTTCTATTTCTTTTATTTCCTTCTGTAACACTTTCTCTTTTTCTTGTTACCTTATTTGTAGAAGTATCAATTAAATTTCCCAAGTAACCAACTTGTTTGGTATAATCCGACAAGGACCAATACTCATCAAAAAGCTGTTGCCTTAAATCGCTTCAATTTTCGCTCTGCTCTAGTTCGCCTGGAAAACGTTTTTGTCGTAGTTGAATGGACATACACAGAATCGCAACTTGTAATAGACGAATCAGGAAAGTAGTCGTTATCTTTTAAAGAATCATCGCTATTAAAACTCAGTTGGCTAATTAAAAAATTGAAGATTAATAGTCTTATCTCAATAATATGTACATGTTCGATTTCCACTCACTGCATGTGCAACCATTTTTGCAGCTCGGCTATTCTTGGAAAACATTAATTTTTAATAACTGAGCACTTTGAACTTTGTATGTTGAAGAACTGCTAACGAATAATAATATTGCTTTGGAACTCATAGATGGAAATTTAAATTTGAAGGCCTACTTTTATCTTACTATTTATGGAATAACCGAGAAAGAAACACGAGTAGTATAACAAAATTATTTGGTCATTTGAGTACAAGTCAAAGAAATATTAGCTGCCAGACGAAAAAACAAGCTTTTATTTGATCATAATAGTATAAGTCTACTTATACTCTTTTAACAATTTTTCGTCGATTCCATTTTGTTACGTGATAATAAACGTCGCTTGCACCTTTGATATCAAAAAATTGAAAGTTATTTGTTTTTCAATTGAAGACAATGCTTTTACAAAGACGATTTTGAAGCGCTGGCTTGCTATTGCATATTTGTAACACTGAATACATCCAAATTTTTATCAAAATCCCTTAGAATGCTTATCTTCTAAAGTCTGTACGTATTTGAGTAGGTACTCTTTCAAATTTGTCTTGAGTAACAAATTCCGAAGATATTTGATATCCTTCTGTGAGGACTATATACCTACCAAGTGAGTTCAAAACCTTTGGGTAAATTACCTTCAGTCCAGTGAGTTTTGACAGATTTGGAGGCTCAATTAAAGAATATTAATTGATGTGTGGCGTAAATATGCTTCCTTTGCATGAAACCCCTATGTTTTGTTGTTGGGACGTGGTCCCCATTACGATCCATTTCAGATACACAAAACAAATCCTATCTTTCTTCCTGTCAATATTGTTTCAGTGAAGTGATTCGACATTCACTTGAGACATACGATTTACAGAAAGAACATATTTTCAACAAGAAACAATTCAAATTGCCTAAGGGTAATAAATAAATCCCAGTTAAGAATTATTTCCTCGATGTGACTCCATAATATACGATTCGAATAAATGTTCTCTGACCCAGTTTCATATAAATATAAAAATAGAAATCCTCATACGAACTTGTCAATTGTCATTATCCTTTCAGCCGAATGACATACAACCTGTTTTATGATAGTTCTCCGAATCCAATGAATGCAAAAGCAACAGTGTCCCTGAAGAATAAATTACGAAATACCAAATATTTCACGAATATTTATAGTTAAAGGAAACAACAACAAATTGAGGGTATATTCTCTTTAATAATTATTTATTACTTCAATTACTAATTTATAAATGATATTGTATGTATATAATATTTTTATTTTTTTTATTCGTATTCGTATTTGTAATACACTTTTTTATTTACAATTTTGTTAAGTTTTTATAATGTATGCAATAAAAACGAATTTTTATTTTAATATTGTTGGGAATTTATTTTATTAAATAGTTGGCTACGTTAGTGCAGTTCATAAGTACATATTGAAATTTATTTAGTTATTAAAATTATAAAATTTATAATTAAAACAAAAAGTTTTGCGACTAGAAATGCTTTTGTTCTTTTCCTCTTTCAACTATACTTATCATTGATAATTGAAAAAGCTTGCAGCTTGGTGTATTTTATTTGAAAAATATCCTGGATATTGGATTTGATATTTTTTTTTAGCTCTAAGGAGAATTTAATTTTATTTATTAGTTTTTTCAATATGACGGTTAGGTTTAGATTTCGTATAACATCGAATTATTTTTTTATTATAATTTTGTATTTTTTTTTGTGTATACAAATGATATTTATTTCGAAATTATAAGGTAAATGGCGAGTTTAAAAAAGAATTCAAAAAATAATACGGAGTACTTTTCTTTTACCTTTACAGTTAAAATACGAGTAAGGGAGGAGGATGCTTTAAGAAATAATAAAAACAAAACGAATTTAATTCGTTCGAACCAGCTTAGACTTAAAGCTATATTTGCAACTTGCAATCTTAAATATTATAAAAATATTTTGATAGGTACTCTTTGTTCCTTTGAAACGCCGTATTTTGAAGGGGTTTTTAACAAAATATAAAAAAATTTTGTTTGTGAACTGATAAATTTACTGAAGTACTAAATTGAGTAACATACCTTATATTTAATGTGTTTTGTAATGAATGCTGCGACGAAGATGAACATGAGGATATGAAAAACTTAGTGCAAATTAATGTTTCACCTCATCCATGCCTTTAAATAACTTCCTGGAAAGTTTGTATATGACTGGCGAAAAATTATAAGAAACGGATTTGTGTATGTACTGATGTAAGTATCACTTTTATTGCTCTATCGCAGCAGTCCATTTACCTAGACTAGCCTAACTACACCGTTTCCACTTTCTGGTCGGAAATTAGAAAAATGGAAGCTAAAACGTAAGAGGCGTATGTACAGAACCTTGAGCAATACCTATGTCAAGATTTCAACTTCCATTCTTCCAAGAAATGAATGATTGAGTGAATCAAGTGAGTGAAAAACTGAGTGAATTCAATGAAATGTTTTAAAAGGCTGATTGCTGATGATTTGCAGATAACTTTTCAGACAATCAGGCCAAAGTTTATCCCAAAACTGAGTACATGTGTGACTATTGAATTTATAGAATAATCTTTGAAATTTCAGTCGTTGATTTAGCTGCTATCGATGTTGCAGCTGTGTTTTAAGAAATAAGACTGCACCTGCAATGATATACGTTAACGCTATTGTATCTCTTTTACAAACCAACGGTAAATTAAACCCCGACTCTTTATTGTGACTACCTTTGCTAAAGTGTACCGGATATAATCCGATTCCATGCACAATAAAATTTGAATAGAAATTTAATTTTCAAGAAAAACAGTCTCATAGCTTTTCTGTATAAGAATGAAATGCCCCTCCCGGATTACTAGTACTTCAATTCGAACCCATCTATTTAAGTATATAGGTACATGAAGACCTTTAACCGTGCTATTATAAGAAGCTAAGCCTGCTACGAGAAGAGAAACTTCTTTGATCTACGCAGCCTTTATATAACCTTTTCGCATTTTAAGTGATGTGAAAATAGATGATAAAACTTGCACTCTTTTCCACGCTTCCAACACGCTGATGCGGTACTTTCTTTTTTATTTTAACACTTTCGCTTTTACGATATATTGTTTTCCATGAATTTGGAACCAAAGCGTCCTTTTAGGGAATCAAACTCGCACAAAAAAAAAAAATAAATCACAAACCCAACGAAGTAAAGTGAAATTGAAATTAAATACCACGTATTTTTATTTCTTGAGAAAGGCACAGTTAATACGTTTTTAATATATCTTTTATTCACTTCACATAAGAAATTATTTTTTAAATAAATGAAAAAAGAGTTTTCCAATTAATTTCGACTTATTGGTAAACATTTATCAATATGTTTCTAAAGTGTTTTACGTTTAATCATATTTCCAGTCTTAAAAATTTCCTCATAATTTGTTGTTATAGTTTTTTTAATGTCTTTATTTTTTTGTTTTATTTCAATGAGTTTATATTCTAAACAAATTAATTAATAACTTTCCTTTAGAGTGATTTTAAAATTATTGGGGACATGTTTATTTGTTTTGAAACTTAGTTTAGAGTATTAAATTTGTTAGTATTGCAATTTTCTTGTTATTTAGGTTTTTTTTTTTGAAGACTTGGTATTGTTAAATTTAGAAATATTATAGGGGGAATGAAAAAAATTCTCTCACGATTTTAGATTTGATCAATAAATCTACGTATAATTAAATTCGGTGTGCACTTTGTTAGGGAGTGGAACAAATTTTTTGGAAAACCGAAAAAGGTAAAATCTTTTACCGATTAAATAGAAGATACCTGAATTTTTAATTTTTATTTTTTGGCCATATTTACCGGCGCGCATAGTGGCAACAGACAGTGCTTCGTGGTACACGTTGGGTCGGCAGTCCGGACATTCCTTTGAGATATGTATAAGTAACTGGTTGTCGTAGTATCCTTTGTGGTGGTTTTTTGGTGACCTTTTTCGTTGCTTTTGAGGACTCCTTCGATGGAGTTCCGCTGCAGGATAGGGATCTGGATGAGATGGAAATGCTTTCGAATGCTCTTCGGATTGATGATGTCGAACGGCGATGGAGGCGTGAAGTCGAACGTACGGTTTTCTCAGTTTCGTCAACGGTACTACTGCAGTCGCTGGAAGCACAGGATAGTTCGAGACTTGAACCATGAACATCTTTGGCTGGTAACTGCCTGGCTAGTGCTCCGGTGGTCGAGGAACACGAGTCGGTGGACGAACTTCGAGAATCATCTTCGACTTGATAGATTAGGTCGTCGTGGGAACGTAGGCCAAAGCGACGGCTTAGTGCATGAAAGAAGCCCAGATTGCGTTCGAAACGCGGCGATGGCGTCATTGAGGAAAGCGACTGATTGCTACTACGACCCCCCGGCACCGTTTGGATATCAATGTAGCAGGTTCGATTTGCTTCCATTTTTAGTTTCCAACTTTTTATCACTTCACAAATCGTTCACTAGATGGTGTAGAATTCTTTAATTTATAAACATTTCGGTTAAAACACAAACACTCATTACGCGGTGCGATTTGCAAACAAATATGAGATAAGATTTTCGAAATCAAATGTCCGTTAGCTTTTAGCTTCTCGCACTGCTACAACACACAAAATGGTAAGTTAACGAATGGAAAAGTTTCTGCTTACGAGGTTCCATTTATACCTTCTGTGGTGGGGCACTGTGTGCTTTGCTCAAGGATATGCGCAGTGGTATATAGTGTTCCCCCTAACAAAAGCTTTGAAGGCTGGTGCAGTCAACGATGTAAACAATGCGAGAGTGCATTGGCCTCTGTGCAATCGAAAAGGGGGTGGTAAATACTGCGATGGGTGGCTGCACTGTTTTTGTTGGACTGGAAGCGAGGACTATGTGGATTTAGGGCTGTGTAGCTGCAGAACCACGATGCAGGTTGCTAGAAGTCATTGTCCATATAAAACTTTATAGCATTGTAGCTCTGCTTTATATACATAGTAATTGCATGTTCCTTTTTTATACACTTGGATTAAAAAAGTGAAGGCTTATCTGCACGCGAAAAGAATTAACGTCGATTTATTGAAAATAATGACCAGATGAAGGGAGTAATAATTGCAGTTAGGTAGAGCGCTCAACAGAGGAATGGTGCTGGTGCAAGTGTTATATCCACAAGGATAATTTTTAAACTTCAACTTGCTTTGAAACTAGTGTGAATGATCCATAAGACTCCATAAAATGTAATTTCTAAGATGGCGATTAACCTTGTCTGGAGGTAGACAATGAACGTACCTCATGAATGAGTTAATATCCTGACATTTATGCAGGTGCATATAAACTGCCACTATTCTGTGGTCATATGTTGCAACGCTAAATACGTGGTTTTCAAAGACAAAGCCATCACACTTAAGTCCCTGAAACGCATATAATGCAACAGAACATGATTGATGTCACATTCGTTTGTAAGAAAGTTACAACCATTTGAAAAATAATTCCAAAAAAAATTAATTTCTAAGGTAATATGCTCACGTCTAACTTACATAATAGAAAATTCAGTTTTTCTCTATATTATCGTACAATGGATTTTTGAATAAAAGACATTTTTGTTATAAATAATTTTGTTCAGTTTACCTGAAAACGTCACTGACGACTTTGACCAGAATGCATACTTAGAGTAAAATTGATGTTTTCAAAATGATTGCGTCCTTAATTTTCAATTCGAATCACCGAAAACGATAGTCTAAGAATCTTCTTATGTCTCGAAAACCCCATTTTCGATTTGAATGAAACTTTAAAAACCAAGTAAAGCTTATATCCCGAGTAATACCTATGCTGAGTTTTAATCTAATTAGTTAAGCAATAGTATTTTTCAAACTCAACACTGCAATATTAATTTGTTACTGATTTATCTGCATTTTTACAAAAATCGCTTTAACATAGATCCAAATACGTACTTATTTTATTCCCAAGAAAATTCGAACAAATCAATTGCTTAAATATTTCTCAAAAATGACTACGCAAAAATGTGGTCACATAACTTCGTTATATTTTTGAAATAATAACAATGTCCCACTTCCAATGAAAATCCAATAACAGCTAGGTAAAACATTTTTTTAGAAAATATTTTCAATTTCTTCTTTTTCAACCATATTGAATATGCACCCTAAAAATAATTCCAACAACTTGTAGCTTACGCAATCAGCAACTCCCACTTCATTTGCACCAACAATTTTGATGAACGAGAAAGTTACATTCGACCCAGTCGTGCGCTTTATTTTTATTCATAATTTTGCAAAGCGATTTGCACTATTTTCTGCACAAAACTTAACACGTATTTGCCAGAGACTCCACACAGCCAGAAAAATGGTTTCCACTTTAGAGTGGTATCTTTGCGAAAAGGACCATTATAGTCCTCTTTGTTTATAGACGCAAATGGGTTGCCTTTCAGAACCGATAAACAGGGGTGATCTCGAACATTTTTCACGTCGCAAGAATCTAAAACAAAAATGGAGACATTGATCGGCCGGCTTTCTCCTGAGTCCATACCCAATGGCCGCAGACTTCTTCCTATAGGTTGGGGTCTCTTGAAGTTGTCAAAAGGAAAACTATACGTTATAAAGTTAAACGTGGGCTACACCAAACACAAGGTTTTGAATCGATATATGAATTGATCGAATTTGTTATCATTTTAAAATTACCTGCAGGGCACTTAGGCACAATCATTAAATAATTCGAATGCATATTTATCACGAAACTACATCAGTGCCGTCAATTTTTATTAGGACTTCGATCCGTATGTCGAACAATAACTAATGTACGTACAGATAATTTCCGTTACAATATTCTTTCCCTTACAAGAACAGAGGCGTTGATATTTGACAACGAAATGGTAGTCTCGCTACAGCTATATACAGCTTGTATTACTCTCCCGTATCCTCTATGGTGGAACCAAAACACATATTCTAAGAAAAGAACAAAGAAGATTAAAAAAAACGAACTATTAAATTGCATTTAGCTCCTTAATTACCTACATCCATCCTTGATTAAGTTTATTGTGTTTTTTTACGGTCAATTGTGGTCAAATGCTATTGTACTGGACAATGCATATGGAGTTACCGGTTGCCGTTCTTTGTGGTTTGGCAGATGGTTATTGACTTTTTGAATTATTATGAACCGGGATATAAAGACGGCAATCACAGGAAGAATAAAGAAAGATGCTGATGGACCTAGGGGCTTTTGTGACGAAATACATCTATTGACTGTAAATTGATACATCATTGTCTTTAAGTTGCATCTCGAAACAATGTGGAAGCATGTACAAAAAATGTGATCATATCAAATGCTTAAGGTGCACACGTGAGTAGGGTCATTCGGTTGGGTCATTCAAGTATGCACAAAAGAAAATTTCAGCTAGTGCTAACAGTCGGTTTTCTGTATAAAACAAAGTGAGAGAAAAACGGGGATATTCACTCCCCATATAACAAACATATTTAAATTCTGTTATTGACAGCTTATGTCTTGAAATTTGAAAAATGGACGCACATTGCCTGCAAGTAAAAATAAGGGGCGTTGTACCTCCAATCTAATAAAATAAAAATATTTCAATGTATTTATTATCACTGAGCTAAAATTGCAAAATTAAGATTACTACAACTGGATTTGATACGAAAGATAAGTCACGGTCAAAGCCAGATGAGTACAGCTCGTTGAAAATAAATATAAAGTCACTCATTAACTAAAATACATAAGTATTCCACTCGCTACCTTTATAAATTTAATTTATTTGTATTTCTGAAGGTTGTTTCAGTCAGGAAGGGTCGATGATAAAATGGAATATAACAAGCTGTGTGTGAGGTAATAACGAAGTTATTTTTTTTTTGTTTGAAAGATTATGCCACAACAGTTTCCAACTAAACTAATGCGACCTTTTTGAATAATGTTCGCGGAGTCGCTCTAATGTTTTAGATTATATATTTTTGTGTAGGTATAATTTTTAACATAACAATTTTGTTCTTTAATTAAGTTAGTTTTTAAGCTGTTATGTAATTATGTGCTGACATTGAAGTGTGTGAAACGGATGACATTTAATCACATTTCTGTGATTGTGATTCACTTTGATACTGCGGGAGTTATATGAAATCAAACAAATTGCCTTTTGATTTTTCGTTATAATCTTTACTGCCTCACAGTCAACTTAAAACTAGAAGTCAAGTGAACAATCGTCAAAAATGAACCTTAAAACTAACGGAAGCTAGTTAAATAAATCAAAAAGAAATACAACAACTTGTAGGTACAATACAAGACACAATTGGAGCGTCTCTCCCAGTACATAAAAAGCTCCACATGGTTAACACCAAGCCGTGGTTGTTGCTATGCTATGTTGTTTACAAGCCGGTGTTGTTTCCGTGTTTATGATAAGCTGCTGTTAGGATAAGCTGCTGTTATGATAAGTTGCCGAATGTACTCTCTGGATTAGTAACGTCTTATGTATCATACTGGTGTCTCTGCATGTAACTCGGACAGTAAGTAGTCAGGTAAGCCTGTATTCGTTTTTGTCATCAAACAAACATATAAACATATATATGTGGGATAGGGAACACACCGATTCAGGGCCGCCAACACAAAAATACAAACAAGGAAGAGGAGGAAAGAAAATATGATGACAGACGACGAGAACAAGAAAGAGGAAGGAAGACGAAAAAAGAAAGCGAGCTGAGGAAAAGAAGAAAAGACGGAATTGCAGTTTTTTGTTTTAATTAAAAATAAGTAGCCATTATTGGTATTCTTTTTTTGGTTCTAATAAAAAAGTCAGTCGAAATGGTTGTGTTTCTTTCCAAATCCTGTAGCCTCCGGCAAGGAAATCCTACATATGTACATATATTATAATAAATTGTATCTTGAAGCAAATAAATTTTAATTCATCACTGCATCACTGAATGCCATATTTTAAATCAGTCTAATACTATGTTCCCACCAACGTAATTTAGCTAAAGTGATTTATAAATAACGAAAGGCGTCTCCACCGAACTTTAAGTGATTTAGTTTGACATTTTTGTCGATTTTGACACTAAGTGTCCAACACCATTGTTATTCTTTCTGTTTTTTTGCCATACCTGCCAAGAATAAAACAATTTTTCATTGCATGAATTTAATAAAAATATCAAAAACTCACCAAAACACGAACAAAATTAGAAAATTGAATTTGAAATAATTTTTTTGACAGTTTTTCTTTCTTTTTTGTTTGCTGAATAAAGTGCTGAAGTTAAGAACAGGTATGTTCGATTTTATTTTGTGTGGATTTGCGATGACAGATACGTAATTAAAAATTAAAAACGTATAAATCACATAATTATAAATCACGAAAATGTATGATAAATCACGTAATTTATGAGATGATTTAGCTAAATCAAGTTGATTTAGCTAAACAACGTTGGTGGGAACATGGTATAAGCGTGAGTAAAAGGTTTTCGTCTTTTTTAGGAAAGCTATATTTCTTTTAGTTGCAACATGCATCTGGTTTCCATTACCTGGAACTTAATTGATACTAACTTTGTAAATTCCATTAGCTAAATTTAAGGAATATAACAATTGTATTCCTAGACATTAATTTATTTTGAATAACGTTATTATTCGTTTGGGTACCTGTTTCCTCTGCGTTAAGTCGTTAAGTTAAAATCACATTTCAAATCATTGTGAGTGAAATGTTTTGAAAGTGAATTATGTAATAATAACCAATATTCTCATTTCATTATAGTCACTAAATTCAAGTAGAATTTTTTAAACCTTTGAAAGTGGCAGCGACAGTTTTACTTTACTAAATATCAAAATTAGGCTGCTAATGAAATATATTTTCGAAAACAGCATAAAGGCTTTCGTTTTACATCGTACAAGTAAGGAATCACATGCCGCTGCCCAATTTAAAATTATAACAAGTAACCAAAAAATTGCCATCCAGTCGATAGATAGAGACTTCACCGAAAATTGGTTCTAACCTTCGATGATACCTGATTATATTTTGATCCTAATAGATGTGACATATTAGTATTACCGGCTTAAGCGTGTATCCTATATTCTTCGACTTATTGCTTTGATGTCAACATTTCTGATAGTTTTGAGTACCTACTATGACTTGAATGCCATCAAGCTTTTCTTGTGCAAAAGCATTCTTCGAAAATATGGAACAATACTATTAGAACATTTTATATGTTCGCTAGTCACTTTTTGACCGATTCTATAGTTTGGTTATTGTTTTTTCTGAGACTTGCAAAATAAGACCTGCTTTGTTCCAGTTCCAGTTCATCCGTTTTGAGAAACGAATTTAGAATTAAGGAGTTGGCTGGAATGTGAAACAATAGAAAATACGCAAAACAATCGATCTGGAACATTAAGGCTGAAAACACACCGGATTAAGCACAACGTTTTTGAAGACAAAGTTTTTTAATTTAAATCACACCAAGCGAAACAAAATGTGACAAATTAAAATGGTTTGTTTTCTTTATTTTTTGGGTATGAAAGAAGAAATAGCATAAATATCGGAACCTTGTTTCATATACCAACACAAAACGTTTTGTTTTGTGTGTTTTCAGCATAAGACTATATTTTTCGGTGCCGTTTCGAATGTATTCTTGGGCGCATGTAGACTATTTCAGTCGATTTTTTGATGCGTTTTTAAAGCTTTTCTGGCTGGTTTTTTGCAGTATTTTTGGTTGCGTTTTTGGACGAGTTTGGAGATTTTGACAACTAAGAACGTGCCCAAATATACAGATGCATCCACAAACTAGGCGTAGACAGTATTCATGTAACACAGCTAAAAAGTTGAAACATAAACGCTGCAGTAGGCAGTGATGGAATCAGCATTTCCAGGATGGTGTTCTATCCGCCCTGCTATGGTCTATCAACATACATGGACATGGTTATTATGTCCAAGGATACGCTGATGACATTGCGATCCTAAACAAAGGAAAATTCGTTGCTGGCTGGCAAAAAAGTTGGCCTTACTGTCAACCCCGAAACAATAAAGTTTTCAAAAGAAGTCAAATACCTGGATGAAAAACTCACTTGGAACTCTCATCTCATGAAAACCATAGACAAAGCCAGATCTTCTGTGTACTGATTGGTAAGAGCTGGGGTACAAACCCCAAAATTCGTATGGCTTTACACAGCCATAACCAGACAAATTGTCACATTCGCAGCTCCAGCATGGTGATAACAAACAAAACATGCATACTGTATATGCAGTACAAGAGCATTGAGAACAACTCCCACTGCAGCGCTGGAGGTGATCCTAAGCCATCTTCAAATACAAAAAGAAGCTACGACAAGCTAATCCTTCCAGATATCGTTTTGGAACTGAAGATGAAATATTTGGAATGACCATGACAGACAACTGTTTACCTAAATTCAACTTCGGCCAAAACTCCAAGGTTACATTTTGAAATATAAGTTTTTTTATTTTTATCTCCCAAGCAGCCACGGGGCTGACAAATGTTGTGCACGCTTTGTGTATTTTGCCACATTTTGACAACATTCATCATGAAATTCACATTCCCTTAAATATACGCGGGTCTACCTGGTCTACCTAGGAGGTGCGTCCTTAAGATTTTCCATTGAAAACTGCTGAAACGTAGAGTGTTTCCTACAATCGATGGATTTTAAGTTGTTATAATAACCACTGCTTCCCTGATTATCCTGGCTTTGAACTTTTTCTACAATAAACGACTGTTAATTAAACAAACCACTGTTCTCACAATAAGCACGATTTACATGATAGAAAACATGATTCTCCCACCCTATTACAAAAAAAACGCAGTATCATCTGTCAAAGACCACAATTTCCATTTAGTGCAATTACAGGAGGATTACCCATTCACTACATAAGCTGCCAACTGATTTATGTCCTGACGCGTCTCCTACATTCCACTGCAGTACATAGGCAGTAGTGGATCATTTCCTTGAAGTACACGTGCGTAAGGCCCGAATGCGCATGACAAAAAAAAAAAACCTGCCCCAGTAAATAGGACCAAGTGCATTGGCCTTGAGTACATAAAATACACTTCTCATATGATATAACGAAGGGGAGTCGGATTTACACTCAAAGGAGAAAACAGAAACTCTCTCAAGGATATTTCGCCAAAGCTCTGTGTGGGAAATTATTCCCAAAGCTTCTAGTTGTCGATCTGTTACAGAGACATTTTTCAATAAGAAAAAAAAATTAAAATGCAAGAAGAAGAACACCATTTGGAAATTTTGTTTTATAGATATTTTCTTATATTTATTTTTAAAATAAATTCGTTTTTTTTTTTATATGTAATTTTAGGTACAAAAATTCTTAGTAACTAAATTTGTTAAAAATTTTAAATATTTAAAAAAAAAAAAAATTAATCAAAAATTTCATTGTTAAACTTAAGTCCTTTCAGTTCACTTTTTAAACAGTCTCAGGCACTAGATCACTCTTTTCAGCAACAAAATCAGTTTTTGCGTAATTAATTTGTTTACACAAATTTACCAGCTTATCTGTAAGCATAGTTGCAGCACAGAGATGAGCGTGGCACTCGTCGTGTTGGCAGACCAGACATACCCTTGAGGTAAACATAGTTCACTGGCTGGCGGAGTATCCTTTGCGGTTGGGGTTGCGGTTGCTTGGGCTGCTTAGCAGGCTTGCTGACAGGTTTTTTATTCTGTGATTTGCACGGTGTGCTGTTGCAGGATAGCGACCGGGAAGATGGTGATAAGCTTTGTAAAACCTTGCCAACCGACGGAATTGTTATGCGGTTCAGGTGGATGCGCTTAAATGGTATCCTCTCGATGACCGATTGACTGCCGGAGTGCTCCTCTTCCAGTTCAAATTTATCCAAGTCAGAACTGGAGCTGGTACACGATATGCTGGAGAAGTCGATGCTTGAGCTGCGAAGACTCTTTTCGGTTTGGTCGAGGCTTAGCGAAAATGAGTCTGTCGACGAGGTGCGGATGTCCTCTTGACTATTGTAGATCAAATCGTTTTGGACACGACGACCAAGACGCTTGCTGAGGCTCTGCAGGAACTGCATTGCTCGCTGACGGCGCGGTGATATGGCTTTGGGTTTTTGTAAATCGCCAAAGTCGAAGGTGCTTTCACTGCGGTTATCCATAGTTAGTGCTAGGAAAATTTTCTTATTATTTGTTTGGGTTGGTAAGGTAATCCTTTTTTTTTAGAGAATACTACACGGTTGAAGTAATGGGAACTTCTGAATTTCTCGTTGTCTGGCGTTGCCTTTTATAGGAGAATTTCCGACGATGGCGACAGCCTTCTGGCGCGGAGAAAGCTTTAGCATTTGCGTAGATGATTCGCTGTGTCCTCGGCGGGAGTACACACACAGACGCACGCGGAGAGATGCTGCAACACATAGAGGCATCATCCAACGTGATTGAAAGCATCACCAACGTTCAGTGAAACCTAAGAAGCGTAGAACGTTGAGGTACTTTTCTACGAATGGCCTCGCATCCCTTACCCAAAGGAAGGAAAATCCTTGCTAGACTTGAGCTCTGATTCTCTTCACACCTGTTGCCAAAGAGCGAATGAAAATAACACGTTTTTCAGTGATGCGGATAAGAATAGTGTTGGATTGCTCGGCACCTTATGAAAGTGCAGTGATGGCAGGCATTCAAACGTGACAGCGTAATACTTTTGCCCATAACCATTGAGATTCTTTTTAAAACGTGTTTGCATACGTTGGCTGGCGTTATAGTTTCAGCGAATGGATGCGTGCTCATTGGCATACGTTTCACTGTCGCAAGCAATTTCTCAGATATCGGCAGAATGACTGTGTCATATGGTGCGTTGGAGTTAGTGGGAAGTGTAGGCCAGGCAACGTGTGTGAGCCGAGCCACTGCTTTTACACGAACTTTACACACCAGCTTGGTTAGTTGGACACGTTTTTTTTTGCAATCTTGTTCCACGTCGATGAACATTGAAGGGGCTTCTGCACAACCACAAGGTGTGACACGCATCAGACGATGCCAGACTTTATAGTGTTTTAATTGTTTCTGCTTGGCACGGGACCAGCCACAATGTGCATGCACACTGGTTGGATTTTCGGCTGAAGACAACTTTTGATCTGGTTATTGTCGAAATTTTCGTGACGGAATCAATGAGAATTTAATACTGTGATACCTTCATTGAAGGCTCCAAAACCACTGTAGGTATCACAGTATTGATTGGTCACAAAATCCCTCGGGAAAATTTTCAGGCGTTACGTAATATTAATAACCGAAGGTGGATATACATACCTACATAGGTATATCTATCTCTTGTGTTTAAATATTGATTGGGAACGCATGTCGTTTGACCTCGTTAGGTGGAGTGCATTGTTTTGTTTTCTTTTTCTATGTGTTCATATTATTATATGAAGTGACCTACAGGTAGGTGGTTCACAAAATAATTTGCCATCTTAGTGGGCTTAGTTCTGCAAGTTGGCAATACGGAGAATCACCACGCCAATGAAAAGAAGCTTAGGTACCAATACGGAAGAAGGCGAAAAAACGTGGCCTTGCCACTTTATGTCAAATTGTTAACTAATTAGAATACAGTTGTATGGGCAGTCGATATTTCCCCCTTCAGGAATCATACTTCTCAAGCAACCCAAGATAAAAGTCTCGTTTCATACCGGCAGAATAAGGATTTTGTGGTACATACATTTGACCAAGAGTGTTGAACACATCCGATAATTTAGACTGAAGTAGCATCAATCAATCTCCAAGAATTACTTTAATTTGTCCAAAAGGGTGTCTCTTATGCGGAGAGTAAATGCTTACTCCGAGTTCATTCTTATTCGTTTCATTTGCCATTAAAATTGAAGAATAATTGATAATAAAATTGTCGGGCTAGTTAATACCTTACCTGCCATAAGAACATTTTCCCAAAAAAACATGACCAAAATTAGGTATTTGAAGTGAATTCAGATAAATTAATATAAATAGACATAATTATGTATGCACAAGCACATCATTCAATAACTTCTGGAACTGGAACCAAGTCTGCACTCTCGACCTCTGGTTATATTAGAAACTGAAGTCTTTCAGAGGCAAAGATATTTTTTCAGTTTTAGGGTTTAGTTTTCTCAAACAACTCATAAATGGGTCAGAAGAAACCTTAAGGATGTGAAAAACATTTTCCATATTTTGCTGCTTCGAAAATGTTCTTGAAAAACGTTCTCGAAAACGCTTTATGTCTTTGTTTCGTGATTCTTGGATTTCAGGGATGTGTTTTATACCATTTGAACGATCTTATAATCGCTATGTCGACCAATTCGAATGAACCTTGAGACGACAGTGGGTTATTCTAGCAAATAAACCAGAACACCCAATCGATGTGGTGATCGTCGTTTTTCTTCCTCTCTTCTTTCCTGCGAATTGTTTTGAGACCCCTTAACTCTGGTGGGGGGAAGTCTCAAGTTCTTAATTCAAAGATGATGTGTAGGACAATGTTTTTTTAATCGTACTGATTGTACTGAATGACGATCTTGGTTTATTGAGGCTATTTCCTATATATACTAAACAAGTTGCTTACATAGACAGAAATAATACTTAATGCATCGGGCTATAGTGCTGATATTGCAGAAGGAAAAACAATTAGTGAAACAGTTGGGTGAGTTTGAAGAATAAGCAAAAATAGGAGGTGTTGGGTTAATAATGATGAGTGTGCTGATGGAAGTGATTGAACATTGAACTGTAAACATTTAAATTCTTAAACCTATGTGTGCGGGGTGATGACCACCAGAAACGTAAACACCATTATACCATGGGTGTAATAATTAAATCGACCGATTTGTTTTGGATATCCACTGACCACTAGATATTGTTAATGAATCAGCCCGAAATCTGCAAACCTATGGTGTTTTCATCTTTGTTGGTTATTTCATTAATTTTAAATGATTCTATATAACATCTTCTATTCCTTGAAATAAAACTCGAATTGTGTAGCTTATTAAACTTTAAAGATGCGTTTCTGCGACTGATTCGGTTATGACCAGAAGTACCCATTAATTTTGTTTGCTTCTTTTATAGCGGCATATATTGGATACATAATGGTTATTGTATTTTATTGCAGAACCTCTAATAAGATTTTATTGAAACTTGGTTCAATTTCTTTCAAAAACTACTATTGAGATATTATATGGATATTTTCCCGGGCAATTTTTTAAAACCTTTTTTGTACTTTTCTGTGAGTGAAGAAGTTGGAAAGATTATGTTCTTTATCGCATTTAAAGAAACCGCATCTGCGCAACATAGCTTAATATCTTCGGAATTTTAACAAGAATGCAAATCTTCCATTTTACTTTGAATATCCTTTGATCTCTCGCTTAGGTCCGAAAAACCATAGGCCCGGCACGGAAACTAAAGTGGTAAGTGGTAAGAAATATGTATTTTGTTGTAAGAAGTTGTTGTAATTTCTTGAGGCACTCAGACATCTTTTATGTTCATGAGAAAAATCAGTTAAAATTTTCTTAGTTTGCTCTGAAATTTCAATATTGGTCTCGTTTGTCACATTTTTTGGAAAAAAAAAAAATATTTTATGCATATTTTTTTATGTCACGAGACGTATAGCTTCTAAGAAATTCAGAAAGTTGATTTGTTGAAAAAAATTAAATTAATCTTGATCGCGATTCTGCGTCAAAAATTAACCCCTACTCGTAAGAACATTTTTCATTTTCTTTAACACTTTTAAGGTCAATAGTTAAATAAGTCGCAAAAAGTCGCCACATTTAATGATTGTTTCTTATTTAGTAAATATTATTCTAATTTTTAAGACTACAGTCAACGTCCAGTATAACGAATGATAAAATGTTTGATATCATTCACTATATCGAGTGCTTTCGTTATATCAATCGATATTTTATACTAGGTATTTTTAAAATAGCCCGATAGTTTTATTTATAAAAATAGATTAAGACATGCAATTTTGTTCTAATATTAGAATGCGATTGATAACCCTGATTGTTGAAAAAAACCTGCCCACTTTCTAGCACCATTTTAAAAAAATTCGTCGAATTTTTAAGCCAAATAAGTTCAGTAAACACGATTTTCGATATCGATTGTCCAATCAATACAACATGTTAAATACTTAAAATAAAGTGAAAACAGCTGAAAAATAGGTTCGTTAACCTTATCCATCCGCTGTTGGGGTAAGTTATATTTTGGAATAGCATGTCATTGATTTGTTTTTAAAGATACACAATATTATTAATGGCTGTTTTAAAAGAAAAAAAAAAATATATTTTTTAAAATAATAGTACTTGAGCCAGCGATTCTGCAATAGCCGCAAAGTTTACAGCTTTTAAGAAGAAACAATATATGTAGCGTTGTCTTGATTCGTTGAAAAGTTAAAATTTTTCAAACGAATGATGTCAATTTGGACCACAGTGCGTTGCAAGTGCTGGCAAGTGATGGCATGCATTCGGCTGATTTTGGTAAATTTAGCAAGCAGAAAGTTAGGCCACCTATTGTATATTTCTAGACTGCTTTTCTTTTTTCCCATTTCTGATTACTGAGTACTTGCCTCACTAGCTTCCGAATTACGCCTTAACTGACTTTACCGCTGACACAATGCTGTCTCCAAACGAAATCCTACTCTTAGAACTGCCAAACATCTAAAACACAGCTATAACCAGTCACGTGAATTTAGTCGCATCTAGCTGCAGATAGGTATTCCAGTTCCGTCCTCACATCCACTGATGAACGAACCGAGTTTCTCGTATCCCACTCAACATGTGAGATGTGAATAATCCAAGTCCCATCACCATGCACATAATTCTCTAACAACCACTATGGCTGATGGTTGCGTAGTGCTATGAACACGTTTAGGACACTGTGTTTGGTTAATTGGCACATGAATGTCAAACTCTATCCATTCATACAAGCCAACATACGCGCCAACCCGACGCCGGGCCGTCTTCATCATGCTAAGCATAAACGTGCGCCCAGCGCTTCATACACTCGTAAGTGCTAGCCGTATCGAATCATTATGGCTATATCTATTTATGCAGACTCACAGCCCGATCGGGTATTTTAAAACGTTTACACTCAACAGATTCGTAGGTAAATCCAATAATAGAATACCTTTATTCGAGGAAGTGCAAATCGAGTCTCCTTACGTAACTTTTATCACCCAGATACAGCATATTCTTTGGAAGATGTCTGGTCGAATTCCCAAAGGTTTTCAAATCTAAACAAATCGAGGAAGAAGGTCTCAGTACATTTCGAACAAGGGAGCACATAACCATTTTAATGAAGCAACTGTCCCAGTTGCATAGAGCGCCATTTCCGAGAAATTTGCAAACTATTATGTAAGCCCAAATACTTCTAAAGACAGTAGTCGTACCACTATCTAATTTTATCTGCAGCTTTTATAAATAGCCTCATCCTGCGGGGAGGAAAATGAGCAAACAAAATGCATGCCTTTAGTAATTTTGTATAGAATTCATATTTATTGCGAGCCGTTTCTGAAATGGGTGTTGCAAATTACAGTCGGTGGTGTCTACGCCTTACAAATGAGTTGGGAATGAACGCAATCCGCCGATGTAGTTGTACTGGTACGGAGCGGCATAGATGTGAGATCCATAGTACAGTGGCGAAGCATATTCTGGCAGAATCGAACCAGAACTATAGGTGTACGCTGGATTGAGTGAGTGCACGGGGTTAGCACCGGCAAACGCCAAAAAGAGGGCGAAAATCAACTGAAAGTAAAACAGCTGAGTATTTTTCAGATTATTTTCTTGTCTACTTACAAATTTTAGCATTTTGCTTGTTTATACTTAATACGTCTTCTAGGAGCACTAACAACAGATTGACCTAGGTGTGGAATGAGTGCGCGCCCTTTTATAGGCCCAATCCAGATGATTGGTATGTATGTATATGGTGGTATTGCTGAGGGACTGCGTAGTGCACATTGATTGACCACGATTCGCCAAGGTGAATCATGTACACGGATAACCAGTTGTTGGTCTGCCTGTGCCCTTGCGAGATGCATCTCTTTGTTTAGTAAACATTTCCATAGAACAAGTACCTTAGATATGGCGTTCTCTGTTCGGTGCGACGTATCCATAGAGTCAGGCATGTGGCTATTGCATGCAACAAACAGGATTCATGTAAAGAAGAATTGGAAAAGAATTAATTCAGTTCCAGCAGTAATTCAAGGTCAAGAATAAGGCTGATGAGTATGAGTATAGGTACGTTACTAAGAAAATTTGCGCATTTGTTGGCAAAAGGCTGCCATGGCATTTGGCGGCTATGTAACTATTGGCTTTGTTGATCGTACTGCGTATTATGTGAATATTTTTACTCGATCTTAGTTGTTGGTACATTTTTAGATAAATGCCTTCAGCCAGTCTCAGTTCTTTTTTTCTCTGCTAAATTGGAGCGAGTGTGATGCTGAGTTGTTTGCATTTTGTCGATAACGACTTTAGCTAGGCCACTGGCAGAATTCACCGTGTCATATATATTATTTTTAAGTATTTGGCGAATACTCAGTTAATGTGGAGGCAACTTAATTTCTTATGACAATTCCAACATCTGATTCGAAAAGTTTAACAAAACATAATGAATAACGCTAACCACGGAGCACGGACCTGCAACTATAAACTCGTATCTAGCTTTTATGTTTATCGGCAAAAAATATGTGCTCTATTTGAAATGAGAAACGTCTTGATGAATCCCAAATTTTATCCTTTAACAACAACAATACCTACCAAAGAACTTCACGCACGCCATGAAGAGTCTGCCTGAGAGGTTGCAACATTCAATCCTGGGCAACGCTGCTTGCAGTCATCCAGAGCAAGCGCCCTTCAATCAGTGATGGCCTGATGATTGAAACGGAGGTTCAGTCTTCCTTGTCGTCTCAAATCTAAGGGCAGCGATTTGAAGATTATTACTTTCGATTTGCTCGATCTGGCAGTCATTTGGTTAACCTATTGTTACAGCTCATGTTCTCCTCTTCAAGATCAATAGATTTGGCCCGTTTTTAATCGTCGTAAAAGCCTCTATTACGGAATGCCATGAACAACCGACGGTGACACGTGAAAGCCCCAAAATCCGGTACACTTTTGAAAAGTTTTAGAGAAGATCCTCCGCCATTAAGAGCGCCTAATGATGAATGCAATCACATGGGGCTTTAAAGTCGATGAAAAGGTGGTGAGTTACGACTCGTTGGTTTTTTCGAGGACTTTTTCTATTTGAAAATAGTCCATCTGCCGATCAGGAAGCCATTACATGTAGGACGTACGTGCCGACAAGTGTGTTGATGAACGGTTTGATACGTTCACCCAGTTGGACAGTATCTTAAACTGTTAAACGCTTGAACTTTGCGATACGTTTAGTAGTGCAGCACGATTATCACAGACCAACTGTGCCCAACTGAGCAATATCAATATGTCCAGGCAAGTTTCGGAGCCTATTTCACAAACAGTAGCACACACAAAAAGCTGCCGGCTGAAGCCAATGCGCAGTAAACCCTAAAAAAAATGGAATTTTTACACTGGAGTTTATTAACTTATACAATTTTTTTAAATTGAGTAATTATTACAATTTTTTGTACATTTTATCAACACAATGTGAACAGTGAACAGATTAAATTCATACAAATTGACAATACTTAAATACTGCATACAGCCGACTTCATTTGCGTTGGCTGAACGGGTGTGTTTGGAGAGAAATGACTGATGCGGTCAGAAAAGGAATATATCTTGTTTACAGCAGTCTTGTTTGGTTGCAAATGATATTTTAAACTTCTGAAAAAAATGCTAAAGTGATTTTCTGGCATTATAGATTTATTGCTTACGCATTAAACAGTAAAGTGGCAGCCCTGGTTCTGCTATGGAACTTGGATCCACTGGACGATTTAGGTTAAGGATAACAGGTTTCATTAATTTGCTGCAAATGTTTGCCAAACTGTGGGTAAATTATCTTAAACATTTCTGGGCTTTGTCGAATAAAAAGTAATAAGGAGTTTGAATTTTTAATAGACTTTAAATTTAAATGTAACCTTAACTCTCAAGGTCCAACATGTACGCAGCACATTGAGTATATGAGTAGTTACAATTTAAATTGTTCTTCAAATTGTTCGATTGTATGTAAGAAAAATAAATTAAGGCATTTTATTTTTACTCTACAATTCACGTCAAAATCAAATACAAAAGTACTTATCGGACTTAGATTTACGATGTGCTTCCTTATAGCTAAAAATTGTTTCTTCAATTTAAGCCACCTACCAGGAAAATTGGTAGGTTATTTTTTGAATTCGTAGGACATCCTTAATACATAAATACATACCACTAAGTAGGCGGAGCACATACATAGCAGGAGGAAAAACAAACCTCTTGTAATAGGAAATCGCCAACACAAACCATAATACGTTCAATTTAAGCATCATTATTTAATAAATTTATCCCCATTGACCTGAAAACGTATCATTCCACGGAACCGCACTGAAGTGGTGCTACCACACGTAATTGCCCAGGAGATGCTAAAAAATTATAGGTACTTCTCATTTAAGCTATGACACTTTCGCGAAATGAAATAAGAAGACAGTTAAAAATAAGCACGCTTATTTCTAATATTGCATGACTTTGGGGTATATATAGGTGTGCAATCAACATCTGCCCTTTTGAAGATGACCCTGCAAGTCTCCAAAATATTCAGAAGCTTGTCCAAAACTGTTTTTGGAATGAAGTTTTGGGTTATTTCGCACCTTGAATTAGAGAACCAGTACCTAAGTCGAACAGAGTTATATTAAAAAAACTTGACTCGGGTAATTTCTACTTTAATGATCCTGGTGATCTTGGTTTTACCAAAGATGATCAAAACTAGCTGGTCAATTGAGAGCAGAAACGGTACATTTGCTTATAATTTGCCTGTCTAGCACAGGATTTCCTAAGTATTCGTGTCTGTACAAATCAAAGGAGCACCATTGCTGCCGCATGCACACTTACAATATGACTTGATTTCAATCGGGAGGCCATTTTCTGGTGGGATTTTAAGTCGAGGCGATTGTGTTCGGCATATTTCGTGCTCATTAGTTACATCACATCACAGTTCAGTTTGAGAGTTCTTAAAGCTTATAAAATTGTTGGTATAAAATGGAATTCCAAATACCTTAATATAATAATCATTTGCCAATATTTAGCAGATATCCATCTCATCATCATAATCAGAGAAAAATGAGCTAACACGGCTTTTTACACTTTTTTTTAAAAGAGATTTTGTAACTGCAAACTTTTACCCTTTTTTCGTTGATTTTAACGTTTTAAAAAATCGAAGTCATAGGCAACGAAACAAAATATTTAAACGCAGTTTGGGGAAAACGTTTTTTTTATGTCGTGAGGAATAGCACTTGCACAATGCAAGTATGCATTCGTTAAATTGAAGAAATGAATTCTATTATATATACTATTGCTCTCAAATTTAACTGTATAAAAATCCCCGTAGATCGCCCTTTATTATTGTGAAATTCTTGGAACAGTTAAAAATGTGTTGCTAACTTTTTGTATTCTATAAACACATACGGCCTTATTGATATTCAAACACTAATTTCGACGATTAGCTAGTTGCCAGCTTTAGTTAAAATGATCGGTAAAACGATACCTACCAATAAACAATTAGACCTCCACATTTCCTAGTCCGACAAATTTCATATTCATATTTATTCTTAGGAAAGGGATGTATAAATCGCAAATTAATTTGCCCAACAGATATCTTTTGAAGCTTGTTACAAGCAAAAAACAAAACACAAAATATCCGCTGATCTGTCAAATATCATATGCAAATCAGTAATGTAATAATGATCAGATACAATTTTCGTTACTTTTTATAGAACGCTCTCTTTTGTTTTCTTTATGTCCTAATAAGATCTCTTTCAAATTATACAAGAAACGGAACACAGTTTAATAGAATACTTTGATTTATTCGTAGGGTGAAGATCAGATTTGAATAGTAAGCAAGTAAATATTTGCGAAAGAAGTAATAGCTTACTAATTCATTATAATTTGACAAGTAACGAAACAGGAAACAGTGCTTGTAAAAGTATATGGAAGAAAATTGTATAATTCGGGAAACTTGAGAACTGACAAATATAAAGCCGTTGACATTCTTCTAAACAATAAACTGTCATTTTGTCTCCTCTATGAATTAGCACCAAGTAATACAGAACTCTCTATATCTTGCATTCGCACAAACTACCCGTTACTCTTCCAGAAGTTCCTAAATTTATGATTTTGCCTGGATTTTGCTTAATGCTGACAATTCTTACATCTATATTTTCCGCGAAGTCAACCTTTTCATCCAACCAAAACCACACCAACATTAGAGATTCTCATTCTCGGGGTACAAATTTCTTTTCCAGAGATGGTTCGAGGTTGTTTGAAAGGTTGCAGCCAAATATCTACCTGGGCCGTCAAAAAAATTAGGTATTCAAGTATGAGCTGTCCAATCTAAAGTGAAGGATATCTTATTATCTTTGCTACGGCTCTCTAGAAAGTCTTGGAACGATCTTAAACTTAGATATATCAAATTTATTTTAACTAAGCATGTATTCGTTATTTGCAAACTATATATGAAAAAGGGAAAACCAATCATAGCGGTTGAATAAGATATAACAGAGAAAATTAGAAAACATTTGCAATTTACTGAAATAAGTTTATAATTATAAACGCTGATGATTCAATACATTTTGGATGGTTGGGCAACACTCCTCTTCAAAATGACATTAAGGGAGGATTTATTTAGCTAATGCCCGGGATAAACATTTAACCCTATAGTTAGCGATATTCGGGCAACAATATCTGTTTATTGGCAGAGGACTTTTGAAATTTGTGGAGTCTTTGCGTAAACTGATAGAGTGCACTTGTTTTTATTAATTAATAATTTAGAGAGTTTTATAAAAAATCAGTGCTTCCACATTTCAAAATCCATTGTTATAACATTTGTAAAAGAATATAAATGTATAGAAAAGAAATATAGCATGCGACCGAGTACTAAAAATTACCAAAATAATTTTGATTGATACTTTCGTCCCACCCGGCTACGGTATTCACAGATAGCAAGAATGGAGTTTCTTCCAAAAACTTGCGGGGAAAAAATCGGATAGGTGCACGGAAGTTGACCGTCTAGTCTGGATAGTCTTTTGTTATTACCGTCATTGGAACGAGTTCATACACATACCAAAACACGTTATTCCGTGCACCACACAATCTGTTGACTTTTGGTAAAGAACCACATTAAAGGTAAATAGAATATTTTCACGTATACGAACATCACGTTGCCATCCCGAAAATCCCGCATATGAAAGGAACAAAAGCGGACGACCCCACATGCTACAGCTAAAATAACCGCCCAGGCCCGCACTGTATTATTGTACGATACACCCAGTAGCATACTTATCCTGACGTCATATTTCCAATTCGAAAGAAGAGTTTTTCGAAATTTCAATTCTTACCAAACTCCTTGGCAAATTCATATGACTTATGACTGTGCAATCTCGTGAACTCGGGGGTGTATGCCGACACAGTTGCGATTGTGGGGCTTCCAAGCAATGTGACTTAAGTGACGGAGCTTAACTAATTCTCGACAATTCTAACTAATGTCGGTTCCTCTAATAGGGATTGGAAAACGTGCCAATCTCGGTCACGTGTTCGGTTTACCTCAATTTTTGTGCTGTGCACTGCAGCTCTACGACGACGACTAACAACCTCTAAGGATTCTTGCCTTACGAAGAAGGTGTGAAACTGTACACGACTATATTTGGTTACAGAAATAACACGGAGCAAGCCCTGCCATTGTTTTCTCAGCATGGTGCGACAATGACTATACCAACAGTTTTTCGTTGCCCGGCGCCGCGTCGTCGACCTAAGTGAACATAAAGCTGAACTTTTTCGTCATGATGACGTTGAGGTACGCAGATAAAATATACGCAAGTAGACAACAGGTATACATACTGGCGGTGCGAGTCGTATACCTGAGTACTTGTTTTGTTTCTTTTGTGATATTGAGTTCAGGTTCAAGGTAATGGAGCATGGGCCATGCTGTTGTTTAGTTTCAGTGTGTGAAATCAGAGCAACCGAAATATACAAACTGAATATGCCTACAATCTGTACGAAGTGCGTTATTCGATGGGTTGTTTGGATGAACCGCCGTATAGCTGTTGCAAACTGCATGTGATTGTTGGTTGTTGACCATTGGGGTCAGCGGATCTGGAGCTTTCAGCTTGAACAGTTACAGGTCTATGACACTTAACTCATTGACATCATACCCTCAACATGTGGATGTTCAGGTTTCGGTACTTGAACTTGCAAAGGCTCTTCAACTAGGTTTACAAGCACCGGCGATCTTGGGGGTGTTTAGTCTCGGAAACAAAAAGGGTTTCGAACTTATGCGACAGCGTGGTGACATGTGAGGCTATACCGAATGGCGACAAAAAAAAAACAATACATAATCGGCTTGACTGTGTTTCGTTTTGAAGACGTTCTGAGGTCATTTAAAACATTGGGACACGTTACATTTGATGGTAACGACCTACCTTGTTTACGTCGTTACCGTCGAATAACGACATACCTTGTTAACGTGTTTCCATTTCAATTTGAAATCGACCCCTCAAATGACTAGATATAAAGCACTGTGAGGAGAATCAGTTTAATAAAAAGTGTGCCTATTGAAATATTGTACAGACTACCTATGTGGACTACGGGTGCGAGTGAGTGGTGTCAGAGGGCGAATGTAAATAGATATATATTCCTTAGAAGCCAATTCTAATGCTTCAGCGCGAACAGTTATTGAGCACCTTTGGGAGCCTAATCTTTTCCTTAATTAAGTAAGCCCTGAACGTCCGCACGAGTAGATTTTGTCTGTCATCTGTTACTGGCAGATGTGTGAGAACTATGTGAACTATTAACTTCTTTGAATTATCTTTGCTAAAATCGTAAAACATGCACCATTAAAAGTAGAAGTCGCTAGATTTACTAACTTTTTGTTTAGGCTCTAGACCGAAGACTTATAAGAGTTTGAGAGAGTTAATGCACGATGGGCTGTTTCGGTGGCAGTTAGTCTGCTTTTTTAGCTGAACCTTAGTTGCAATATGATAGACCAAAAGATATAGTCAAAGTGAAGACTGAACAACCTGGGCAGTTGATCGGATGATTTTTTTGAACTATGAGTTATATATTACATATTTGCTTTGCACACAAGTACTCCAAATTGAATTGATTGCTGGCCAATTTTGTTTTTCAATTGCTTTCCAATATTTATATTGGCAGTAAAGAGAACACCCAGATACTTGTACTAACGTACAACTTCTACTGGTTGTCTTTGGTATGTCCAGTTTTCATTTTTTGCAAATCGCTCACCACCATTTCTATCAAAATGTTTATCTTTTCAAGGTTTACGGCTAAATTCCAGACTTTGCAGTACGTTTGAAGTTTATTGATCTTAAGTTCCATACTATTAACCGAGTCTGCTAGAAAGACAATTTCGTCAGCATATATGAGACCTGGTACTGGTACCTGGTTTACCTCAACGCCACCCGTCATATCGTCAGTTATATCATTGATATACAGTATAAAGAGTAAAGTGCTCAGAACATAACCTTGTTTTACACCCATCGTCTGTGGAAACGAAACTCTTCTGACAAAAAAGCTTGTAATTTAGTGCTTCACCTGAATCAAAAGCTTATTTTTTTAATTATATTTGAGCGATGCTCAGCAGCGTAAAAATTTGATCTACCGTGGAATAATTTTCTCTAAATCCAGCTTAGAATTCATGCAAGATGTTTTGTTTTGAATCCATTTCTCAAGTCTGTTAAAAATTTGCTGAGTAAATAGTTTGAATATATAGGGCCTTACTTATAATCATTTTTAACCTTCACACTAAATATTTTTTAGGTCACAATATGCAATTTTGTATGGAAAATTATGCCATTGTGAGTTCGAAAAGCTTAGCCTGGACACTAAAAATGATTATTAGTATAGAAAGATATGCCTCTATAGTTTACTGGGTTTGTATAGTCACCTTTCTTGAGAAGCGGAAATATTATGGCTTTTTTTAAACTATCCCGAACAACTCATAATATTCTGTAGAAAATCTTGACCATCTCAGTCCTGCTTTATAGCTCCTAAGCTTATTTTGACGGGCTTTGGATGGGAATCCCTAACGACGGGATATAAGAGATGAGCACTGTCAACAAATTCATTCCGAAAATGAAAACTGACACAAAATAATGTCTGTGCGTAGAGCTATAGGTCTAAGATACAATATGGACCTATTCATAGATTCAGTAAACTATAGCGCACTTAATCTTTTGACAAAATAACGTTAATGCATGTGTACGAGTACGTGAAGAAACTTGTGATTCGAAATGTTTAGCATCACATAATGAACACCGGAAACATCCTTTTTGTAAAATACGTTTTGTCATCGATGGGTGCTTTTCGAACGGAAAGCCTTCTTAAATCGTTTCAATGTAGCTAGACGGGAAATGAACTACACAAAGATCAAAAAGTGCAGTTGGTTGGTTGGTTGGTGAGGGTGAGTTTTTCGCTCTTCACTGAGGCCCGTTGTGTTCCCCTCTGAATATATGCGGTTGGGATTTATTTATGTTAGGATGTGTGAAAGGACAGGGGGTAGGGGGGGTTGGTTCAATTATGGGTAGCCACTTGATGTAGGGTGTGTTGTCGTCGAATCTATTTATTCACTTGGAGAACTCCATAATGTCGCTTAGTTCCACATTTCTGAGACAAAAAAGGTCTGGTATCAAATATGCTCCCTGAATTTTGTTGCGTAGCTTCGCTGTAGTTGGAGAGTGGCAAAGGAAATGTTCTATATCTTCCTCCTCCCCCTGGCAGTTTGGGCATATGGATGTTTCTGAAATGCCGATTCTTTTTGCATGTTTATTGAGATTGATGTGTCCTGAGATAAGTCCCACCATCAGTCTTAACTGCGCTCTTCCAGAGTTTATCGCTCGTTTTGCCAGTTTATTAGGTGGTTTTTCTAATATTGTTTTGGCCACTCTGCACATTGATTGGCTCGTTGATTTATAGCTGTTGTAATAGTCTTCAGTGGTACGCAGTGTTGCCACAAGGAACAAAAATATTAAGGGCCAAAAAATAAAAAAAGCTGTAAGGCAACGTAAATATAAAGTGACAGATACAAGACAAAAAAATAATAATTTTAATTATTATGACGGGAAGAAGCGAAAATGAAACGTCTGTCAGAATAAATGAATTCAGTGTAGCTTTCAATATGTGAACTTGGTTATTGCTAATAAAATAAGAAAGTGTGCTTTTTATTATTTTGTTTAAGGAATACAAAAAATGAAATATGCGGGCCATTTCCTGTTGGCCCCGGGCCAATGGCCAAAATAAAAAACAGGGAGCCACATGGCCCGATCGGGCACATTGTGGCAACGCTGGTGGTATCTACGCCTATTTCATTTTCCGTTGGTTGTTCTTTTTTCCCCGCTCCTTAACTTGCTAATTCATCTGCTCTAGTTTTACCCGTTACACCTTCATGGACCGGTACCCAAATAAGAAAGACGTTACTCTTACTAGCTAGGGCATTCAATTTGTTTTTACTTTCCCTTACCAGAAATGATTTTGTGACGCTTATTGCTGCTTTACTATCTGAGCATATATGTATATCTATTTGTCTCCTTGAGGTGTGGGGCGCTGTGAGCGATTCCACTCCTTTAAGTATGGCAAAGACCTCTGCTTGAAACACTATAGTGAAAGGTTCCAGTTGAATCTCTGGGTTGGCACTATATATGCCTGCCACTGATTCCCCTGCTATTTTGGATCCGTCTGTGTATACTGTAGAAGCAGGGGATTCTTGTTATGCTAGTTTGATCCCAATATTATCTTGAGGGAAAAGCAGTTGCGAAGTATCTTTCGAAATTTATGTATGTATTGGCAAAGTCACTAGGTCGATCAATAAGAGGTGTTATTTCTTTGAGCAAGCCAATGACTTCCCGATGTCCAATTTTCATTCGAGAGTCGAAATGTCCGAGTACATGCAATCTTATTGCAAAGGCACCTACTAGTTTTTTCGCTTCTAGATGCACTGGTGTTATGGTTAGGATCACCACGATGGCTGCAGTTGGTGTTGATGTTTGCACGCCTGTTATTCCCAAACACGCCATCCGTTGTACTTTGGTAGGCATATCTTTTGCGTATTTTCTGTACACAATCGTACCACACCGCTACGCTATAGAATAGAATGGGTTTCACGCACTTGTATATCCAGTGGACTGGTTTGGGTTTTAAGCCCCATATGACTTCCCAAAAGCCCTCCTGCATATCCAATACGTTTTTTTGGCCTTATTTATTTGTTCTTTCAAAAACTGCAGTCCCATGGCAGTTAATCACCTGAGAACACTGATGCTTGTTGAATCGGACTAGGTTGACATTTGCTTCCAACTGAACGAAACTACGGCATACACTTTAAGGCTTTTTAAGCGAACAATCATCGCTCATCTCAATAAGGTGCTGCGATTTTAAATAGTGTTTTCAAATGCAACGCTTTTGACAACCGACCATGACTTGAAGGCCAAGATTCGTGCTGAAATTGCCAACATACCCGCTGTTAGTAAGGGTCATAAATATGCCAGACCGGACTATTCGGTGTTTAAATAATGATTGGCTTAACCTATCCGATATGGCCATTTAAACGGTTTGAAGCAAAACTTTAGGTAACTTAATTATAAAACAAAAATTCTGATTCACAAAATGGGTCCTATTGCGATTTGAAAGAAGGTGGTTATATTAGCGTTCCATGGACAAAAATGCAATTTTATATGAATCGATGAAAACTATTTGCGATTATATTTTCTGGAAATGATGGATGTATGAATGTAAGTATGTATATTTACTAATTTAAGATTTGCAAATTAAAAAAAAAAAACATAGATTAAATAAATTACACATAGTTATGTGTAAAAATTAGTTTTACGAACAATGTAATGCTCGAATAATCTGTAATAATGTAGTTTTTGCTTGGGTTTTTATATATTTTAAAAGAGTTTCTTATAAAACTTCCCTTCATATCTGAAATATATTATTTATATATATTAAACAAGACCAAAGAAATATTATCAAGGACAACATTTCTTCAATAACGAACCATACAATAGAACTTTTCATTTTATTGATTTCCTTCAAAAATAAATTTTCTCCATCATTTGTTATTGCGCGACTTAGAAATGCCCAACTTCGCAATATCGTAAGTAGGTTTGTACGTCATACGTAAGACAAAATAAGATTTCGTTGATTGTGAAATTGACAATTATGCTTAAAGCAATCGCATAGAGAAATATTTGTTTTTTTTTAGCATAGTAGACGAAGGCAATTTAATGCGAAATTTACAATCAAATTAAATCAAGAATTATCCCCCCCCCCATATATGTCACAGTGCCTAGTCTAACTAAATCAATTAAGCGTAATTCAGTGTCCTTGATGTCCAGCACACCTACGGTGCTATTCATGAGATGACTTTATTTACTTTGCTATTGAATAGAACCACTTACCAAACAGCAAATTGCGTTGATATTTTTGTGTGTAGAGATTTAAATTAGCAGTAATTAGTGATAAATATTTGGGTAGGTATATATTGACAGAATTTGGCACTCATTGTCGGTAACACGATACCAAAACAAGATTACAAAAACAGACACCGATGACTAGAAAATATCATCTGAAAGTAAACGAGTACAAATATAATGGCATTTTGATTAAGTATGCACTTACGTATATGCCACTAAAATTTAAGCTAAGCAATGTTTGTTTTTATGTGAGTAATACTTCTAATGCTTCAAAAATCTTATTACCTTTTAAAAGCTCCTTAGCTATTTAAAATTTTTGACTTGTTCCTGCGCTTAATCTGTTCCTCTTTAAGCACTACCTACTGCGTGGAAGTCTGGACACACTATTTGTTTGTTTATTTATTTCAACCTATTTATATAGTTGGCTCGATGCCCTAAGCAATCACCCGAGGATCTAAGTACAAGTATTCTCAAATTATTATTATTGACGTGTCAATAGGCGCTTTCGTAATTATTTGGGAGGCCTGTTTTTTGTAGCTTCAATCTCAGAAAGGCAAAGTACAGTAGGTTTTTCAGCATGCAATTACAACAACTACGTTCTATTTAACACTTCGAGAACTCACAGTAGTTGTTGTAATTGCGTGCTAAAAATCCTAATTTACTCTGCTTTGCTGAGATCGAAGCACAAAAAACAGGCTTCCTAAATAAATATAAAAGTGCCACTTGAAACGTCAATAATAATACTTTGAGAATGAAATCATCCTCTGGTGATTGCTTAGGGCATGGAGCCAACTATATAAATATGTTGAAATAAAAATAAACAAACAAATAGTGTGTCCTGAATTCCACACAGTAGGTAGTGCTTAAAGAAAAATAGATTAAGCTCAGGAACAATAGTTAACGTTTTTCTTATGAAAACAAATGCAAATTTCACTAAGGGGAGAAAAAGGAGATTTTTTTGGAATTTAAGGGAAAAATAAAGCTTTTCCTGATGAAAAAAAGGCGAAAAAGTCGTCAAAGTCTGGGAGCACTGCATGAGACGTATTCTAATGACTACAGCTGAATGATACAGACGTGTCCTTTAAATTAAGTGTTCTTTTCTTTTTATTTAAACTAAGCTTTTAGTCCACTTGCCATTTATAAATAACATTTATTATTAATGACTGTTATTGGATCCTTTCTCAAGATAGTCGAATAAAGGCTTATGAAGCCTGACGGGTTTTGAGATGTTAAGAGAAAAACACGAGTCAATTTCGGTACCCTCTGTGTTTGTGCAGTTTGTTAAATTCGAGTCCCTTGCCAATTGTACTGAATTTTGCATTTTTTCAGTTTAAATTGTGAAAATCTTTTTGGTAATGAGGTTTGAACGACCCCGACTCTCTATACAGAAAGTAATTAATATCAGAATATGGTTCATCTACTACAGTGGTTCTCAAACTTTTCAACAGCAGCCCCCCTTATGGGCAATTGGAAAATCGCATGACATGTCAAATAAAAATGACAGTTAAATAAAAATTCCAAGTGTTCATTGAAAAATATATTAAATGCCTTCAGAATATTAAATATTCTTGCTTCTATGCATGTTTCTTTATACATTTTTTTTGAATGCAACTTCTGGTGTTGCATTTTCTTCACCAGCTCTGAGATTCTGGATGCAATTTTCGTCTGTGCAATTCTCTTGTCAGTGGGAATATCTGCACACAGTTATAAATATTGAATCGTTCAATGTTGTTATTTTTGTATCAACAATTTAAAATTCAAATTGTGTCCACGCCTCCCTTTTACAATCCCTATGCCCCCCTGGGGGGCTTCAGGAGGTCACGTCGAAGCAGACATGAAAACGTGCCAAACGCATTACCCTCCTTCTGTGCCCAGTTGGGTAAAAACAAATTCTTTCCATTCCTACACCACTCTTCGCTTAGTTCTCTTCTACAATTAAAAAAAAAATTCTTTCTTTCTGGCCTACCCTGAGAAAAAAACACCAAATGTAGGTCGGATCTGGGGTTCATCGTGCTTCCAATTACGAAAATAGACACATATAGACCGGCAGGATACCGATAATGCGTCCTGTGCATAGGAGTAATCGTAATCGTATTTATACCTTGCACTTTAATCATTGCCAGTAGTTGGCGGGATCCATAATAAACTGTATGTTATCCCGCATTCATTTTCTCAGAAGTCGTTTACTCAAAAATTATTCAAACTTGTGCCCTCTGTGATGCACACTCTCTGTAGTTTATTTTTAGCATAATTATTTATACCACAAGGTGTAGCGAAACCATGGGCTGGCAATGTAACTGACATAAGGATATAAAGCTCATTAAAAACACTAATACATTCCACAAGTATCTACACGTTCGCACTGCTTCATCGTAAATTTTCTTAAGTGTATTTACAAATTGTCTTTAAAACGACTCTCCCTTGGGTTCTTCAGAGAAGAGCAGTCTACCCAACACGTGGATACTACAAACGTAGGATAATTATTCATATACAATATTCAAGGATTGACACAGTTCCTTTTGTTTAGATTCTTATAACTTCCTTAGAGACTTTACTTCTATCGCACATGTACCTATTATTTCAATGGAAAACACTTTCAAGGGATTCGCCAAAAGAGAGTCGGGGGAAGGGCAGCTTTTGTAAGTTGCGCGTGTAATTGATTTAGGAACTGTGTCAGTGAAATCCTTTTTGTATTTTGTGCACACCTAAGCACGGCGATTATATTCTATTTTAGAGTCGTAGAAGAGGACATGCTCGTGCGGGAATTAGTAAACGAACTTCTGTTCGAACAGTATACGAACTTTACAAAATTGGGGGAGCGTCGATTGTTTCGTGGCACTTAGGGCGGAAAATATTTTGATCTAAATCTACGAAGTGAGAATTTTGGAAAAATGTACATTTAAGGTTTAGATAAACGATATGATACTGTAGGGTAGGTTTATCTGTGGGAACCATAACTCGGAAGAGCTTTGTGACCTGTCGCATTTTCGCAGTGTCTTGTTCGAACTTTTAGAATGTATCCTTCAAAGTCGACTTTTGGGATTAGATCACGTTATCCCTTACGGCCATGTTATTCATTCCCTTTAATGTGGGTTAAAGTTTACACCCGGGTTTAAGTGAGTTTAACCGGAAAACTAAACGACTGAATATTAGGGACATTCAGTCGTTAAACCCGAACATAAAACCAGTTTTTTAAACTTGACAGCCCTTAATCCGGTTGTATTTAAACGCACTTCGGAGACCAGTTTAAGTAATTTAACTCGGTTTAAAACTCAATTTCATATATTGACATTATTTCTTCGCTCGCAGGGTTCGAGAAATAAGAATAGTAGAAAAGTGAAATAGAAAATAAGAAGTAGAAAAGTTTAAAAAAAAAATTGATCTCATTCGTTTAATGGATGATGATGTCTTCGTCATCAGAAGACGAATTTGTCGGAGAGCTGATGGTAAATCAACGTTGTCCTCGTCGTCGAAAATTTCGAATGCACAAGCGGGGTTGTGTCGAAGATTACGGTAAATATTTTCGGAAATATTTCAGGACATTTTGGAGGCTATATTCCATGATTCGACTAAAAGACAAAAATCGGCACACTACAAATCAAATCAATTTCCAAGTGACAAACAACAACAGAAAAATGTCATTATTTGTGAAATTTGGCATTACATTGGTTTAAAACGGATGGAAAATGGTTTAAAGTATTTTAAATCCGCATATAAATCTTTAATTCAGCGGGCTTAATGCATGTTTTTCAGTGAATAATATGAACATAGGTTTAAATTGTCAGGGTTAACAAATGCGATGAGTAATGCCCGATAGTCAATAATATTAGACTGATTTTGCTGATGTTTCGTATTTAATACCAACATAGCTTGTGGAGGACTTTATAAACAAAAAGACCAGCATCACTCGATAACTTTCGTTCCCCATCACGGACTCCAAGGCTGAAACATCAAACACATGTGCTGTATAGATATTAGAAATGCTAGACTCGTTCCAGTCACCATGAGAGGTATCGAATCAAAGTATCGAATCTTCTTACATTCGAGTTTCGCTTTTTTAAGAACTATAATATACTGGTTGGTCTTAAGTTACAGCCGCAGGTTTTTCCAAAACTAGGAAAGAGGTTGTCAATTACAATTAGCCTTTCGGGCTTTCGGCATAAAATTGTAGTTACCACTTAACTCATTCGTCACGAAAATAAGTCCAAGTTGCGGAAACTATTTTCTAGTATTTATTTTGTTGGTATCTGAGTTAGGTACCAATCAAGAACCTGACGGAAGTTTTTAGGCTTACCTTTTGCAGTCCATATGGAATTATGCTATTCAACAAAATATATAAGAACTACACAGTTGCCCATTGAAAAGAATTCTCCACTTAAGGCCGGTACCCAGCTGTTCCGGGACGAAAATTCCCATACAAAAATGACACAACGAAATTATGAACGAAACATTTCGCTCTCCTTTTCGTTTTGCAGTACTCAGCTGCTGCGAAATGATGGCGAAAAAGTGGGTAATAGTAGTAGATTGCTTGGTACAATTCTCCACTCTATTTTCGCACACATTTATGCTGCATGATGGTGTATCAAGGCTAGTACGCACCTGTTCCGGAACGAAATTTTCCGGTGGTATCCAAATGGACAGCGAAACGTCTGCGAAAAGTAAAGTATGTAATCGAATTTGTTTTCAATTTCATTCCGCTTACTGGAAGTAGAAGCTGGAATTATTTTTAAAGATTGACAGATAAATTGCTCGTAAAATCGGCAGAGTTTAAAATTGGAAACACATTCTTTAAGGGGTCGGGTGCACCTCGTCACCGGACAACTCTCCCCTGCCAAATTTCGCACCTACCGCCATCTAAATCTCAACTCCACAACTGAAATCCAATAATCGCATCACTCACCTTTAGAGGATAGTGTTACCTCAAACGAATATTGTGTTGAGTTTTAGGTTAAAGTTTCTCAAAGTTTTAATAGATGCATTAGTGGAATTCGGAAAAATCTCTGGCGGAAAGAAGGGCGTAGGGACCAAATTTATGTATTGATAGGATTAAGGAAATGGGAAATGCTTTGTGTTTATTGTACCTGAATGGATTTATACGATTTGGAGACTGTAAATATTTAATTAATTTAAATCTGAAGCTGAAATAATAAATTGTTCGAGAAAATAAATTGACTTTTAGCTTCAGAGAATTTGAGAAAAATAAGTAAAAATTCGCGGGAATTTTTTACTTTTATTTTCTCAAATTCTCTGAAGCAAAAGCCAATTTATTTTCCCAAACAACTTATTATTTTAACATTTGAGAATAAGAAGAAAAATTACGCAAAGATATTCATCCAATTATGTGTGTAAATATATATTCATAAAAGATATTATAACCTGCCTTTATAGCTCCTGCTCTATTTCACAAAATGGTTTCCAAATAATAACACAAAATGAATTGTAATATGGTAACACTGATTTTCGACATTAAATATCATAGACTACAAGCCAAACAATAAGGTTGAATAGTGATAAGGTAAGTGTCAAGATGCAGAGCTGAGATGTAGATGTCGCTAAGATCAGGGGATGAGATGCGGTGAACCCGAGGTGCACCCAATTCAACCTGGTGACCCCTCTTATTTCCCACATTAAATACCATAGACTACAGCCCAAACGATATAGTGAGAAGGTAAGTTTCCGGTGACACCATTAATGGCGTCTGTTGTTCTCTTTGAGGTATGATAGGGCTGTTATCTGCTAGGAGTCGCTGGTTCCCAGTTGGTACATCTATCTACTCTATCATCATACTCACATTTCCCTATATACAATGACTCTATAAACCCTCTCAACTTCCGTTCCGATTTCATGAACACTGGTGTCAAAAATGCCCAAAACAAAAATTTTGTTTCGGCTCCGCAACCACACGCGCAAAACAGAGCAAAAAACGTAGCATGCGAGATCCGCTTTGAATCTATTGTAGCTCAGCCTCTGGGCGGAGCATAATAATTAAAGAAGACGGCGCTAGTAAAAATATTTTAGTGAATGCTGCATCAAAATCCCTTAAGTCAATTTCGAATTCGATAAGTATGTGAGTATAGCTAAGCCTGTGGCATTCGCTCTCGAAAATAACCACCCTTCGCAAATAAAGATAAGAAGAGTGGCTGCGGTTGTGTTAAAATTTGATTAACTTAAAATTAGTCCAAATATGGTTTTATTTTCCATCTACATCTGCATCTACAATGCGCCATCGAGGTGGGTCTTTGATTCGACCACCAACTTAATATCGTCAATGATATCGTTTTCCTTCAGACGCAAGGTATTCATGGATACAAAATATCTTGCCGCTGATTTTCTCTTTCGGTCAACAAAAAATAACTACCTACGACTTAAATAGGTACTACGCCGCGCGGTAAAGAAGCATCTCGCAATAATGCGGGTTTTTTTTTTCAACGCTGCTTGTATACTAATTGCACTCACGCAACAAGAAGCAAATCCACTTCTTCTGCCATCACCACCTGCCCTTGAATTGCCAACAAGAAGGAACATTTCAAGGTTTGCATTCATTTAATCTTCTGAGGGAATCTCACTGCACGCGCAGTTGAGACGAATAATGAAACAACACTCTGCCTGTGGCGAAGGAAAAATAATATTGTGGCTAATTTTTTTTATTTCTTTTTTTGTAAATCTATTTTGAATTCATTGCTGTCAATCGAGCGATGTTTTGCTTACATTTCGTTTCGTGGTGTTGCCTTAAATCAATAATCCTGATTTGATAGTCAGTGGGGCGGCGACCAGGCGTGGACTGAGAATTGGAGCATGAATAATTGGGCTTGACAGAGTCAAAGCTGGAGCTCCCAAGATAGCTGGTCCCAGGATTCCAGGGGCAGCCAATGCAAAGGCGATGACGCAAAAGAACACCAACTAAAACGGTAAGATCGGATATATTTTCCATTTTCTGTTCCATAACTCATTAGACTTACGTATTTGAACATCCTGACGATTGCTGTTTACTGATGCTAACTGTTAGACGTTTAGAAATGATTTGATACCCAACATCTGTTGGGATGACAGTTTTATATGTTCCACTGTGGCAATGAAGGCGCAACCTGATGCCACAGTGTCGTAGATGAGTTGTTGGGCGCAGCATTGCAAATTGGTATTGAATGACAGTTGAGCTCTAGTTATTATGAATTGTATATGATTAACCATAACGAGTAACCTGCGATGAAGTAATTACAAAGTAGTTTTAGATGTGCAAATCGATTGGTATCAACGTGGGTTGTAATTGAAGTTGTGTTTTTGCAAGACATCAAGGCGATTTCGGTAGTTGCTCAAATGGTATGGGAAACTTGATTCTCATCGCTTTATTAGTGTGCGCAAACATTCTGTGAAACGAATTGACGGGTAATACAATTTTATGCCCAATCCGAAAGGCTGAATTGAAATGCTTTTTCTGGACACGTTGTCTGTCGGATGTTCGCCAGAATTCTTTTGAAAAACTGATATGCTACTTGTGTTTTTCTGTTGTTTTAACATTAGGCTCCTCGTTGAGTGGTCCCGCTGTCTAACCATCGAGCAACTGTGGAACAGTCCCATAGAGATGACCAAAGAAGCTATTTTTTTAACTCTCCTACTTGATGGAAGCCGCTCAGATTTTGAAGAAGAAGAATGAGGGCCTTACCAATAAACATTTTTAGTCTCGACTCTAAATTTTGGTAGTTCACAGCTTCTATATTTTCCATACAAATTTCGCAATTGTGAACTTGCGTACATTTAAATTCAAGACTTTAATTTGTTATTGGTATCGCGCAATAACTAGTTCCATAAAAGTATCACTATGAAAGCTTGTACAGTCCCAAGGAACTTCGGGCATGTTTCAGTGATCTGCACGTGCAAATAAGACTAATTCTTAGAAAAGTATTCAGGGGTCAGTCACCAACATTTCAAGCAGTGAAAATTCTAAAAGTTGTTATAAGAACTAAAAAAAAGGGGAACCATGCAGTAGCAATAGCACTACCCAGCTTTACCTAAACATAAGCATAACTGCTGCGTTGCTAGTATATTATTTCAAAATCATATTCCATAATCTATCCATTTAATACATAATGTACTATAAAGCAGTTCACCGAATTTTGGTGGCTGAATGAAGAGGTGAGGGTTGATACGCTCTCCCGGGCCGGTGCGCTACTTATGTAGCATTCTCCTTAGTTTTAAGTTTGTAGTTTGTAGTTTGTAGGTTAAGGTAGAGTAGGGGATCTTTGGGAGGGGCCGGGCTAGCCAGCATGAAAGAGCGCTTCCGAGACTGGACCGACGCTAAGGCCTCGCTCGAGTCTCGGCGGCGCGAATGTGCACCTTGTTGGCGGCTGTCTGGCGCCCATGGACGCAATCAGGAGGGTGACCAATCGAGAGATTGCTCACCTCCCTGATTATAGATAGTTTAGATTAAGTAGCTTAGTCTTAAGTAGTTTTAAGAAAAATAAAATAATAACGAATTCAAGTTTTAAAAAAGTTTCTTGAAAATTAAAAAACAAAACAAAATATACATTGATAGATTTAAGGCCGAAAGGCAATAGTTTTAAGCATATTGTTAAGTTTAGAGCGCTCGCTAAGGGCCAGTAAGCTAGAATAAGATAAATTTTAGTTTTAAATTAGATTTAATCGTTTTTGTCTAGTACATAAGTATAAATAATGAATTAATAAAAATGAATTTAAAAGTAAAAGTACTATAATAATGCCAAGGCTGGAATAATGCCAAAAAATGTTGGCCCTTAAACTGCTTGGTATTAGTCATATAAATTCCTGCAAAATAACGGCCACGCCATCTTTTATGTTCGGTACGTGAATATTGAGGCCAGTTTACCAAATTTGTTTGTAAGCCATTTCATTTGGATCATAACTCAAATGTTTTGATCCAAAGTTTTTTTGGGTTTCCGAGATCACCTTAGGAGCACTCCAACAGCGGCCATGGACGTAATATTCCATTTGCTACCGCTAGACATCTATTGCAAACAAGTGGCAGCAAACGCAGTCACTCGGATGAAAGCAATTCATTTGTGGACCAGTCGGCAAACTGGTCACTCGTCTATTCCTGATACATTAGAATGTATTCCAAAAGAACTTCGAAACCCACATTCCCTCCAGGAGCGAATGGGAGAACTATGTAGTGCCTCGTAAGGAGCCCGCCTGCTTCTATACAGATGGATCCAAGACCGAAACAGGAGTTGGGGGGCGTTTTCTCTTCTGATCTAAATTGAAAAATCTCTTTCAGCCTTCATTATCACTGTATTGTATTCCAGGCGAAAATGATGACGATCAAAGAGGCCTTATCGTGGCTTCGGTATATTGTAATATCTCTAAAGGATATCATCATCTTTACCGTCAGCCAAGCCGCGATTAAATCCCTGGATTCTGTCATCTTCAATTCGACAACTGCCCTCAATTGCCGATTATCTCTTAACGCGATGGCGAAACAATTCATAATTCACCTTAAATGGGTGCCGGGTCACAGAGACATTCCATATAATTGTATAATGTATATGGCCGACGAACTCGCCAGGCAAGGCACTACACTGTCGATTCTACCGGAAAAGGAGAATCCCTACATGAGTCTTGCTACTTGTAAGCTCCTAATTAAACAAAACGCGTTAAGCGCTTAAGAGCGAGACAGATCTGGCCTCAGCTGGATCTCAAGCGCTCTAAAAATCTTACCAAGGAACTTCACTGAAGAGACCCTTGGTAAGCACTTTAGTAGGTTTCATCACGGGACACTGCATCATAGGGAGACATGCTCTCAGGTTGGGCTTTCCTTTTAAATGATTTCTGCAGAAGCTGTAGGGACGAGGAGGAGGAGGAGACTATTCTTCACCTTCTTTGCACGTGCCCAGCACTGTCAGTCCGTAGAAAACTACAGCTCGGAGAATACTTCTTCGACAATCTCAGCGAACTCGCAAACATAGGAATCAATTGCCTCCAACGCTTTATTCTTAGCTCCGGCTGGTTCAACGGGTAGTATGAAAACACTGATCCTGGGGTATCACAATGGGCCTACTTTGGCCTAAGTGAGGCTGCACTTGAGGCGGCCTGCCACTCTAAACTAACCTAACCTAACCAAAGCAAAGCGATGCGGTTTTGCTGCGTTTTCCATCACCATAGCCAACCGATATGGACGACGAATATTGTTGTAGGAAGGTGCTTATTTCGATAATATGCACATTGAGTTAACGCAACTGAACGATTATTTGTAATGTACAGCGTCACTATTTCGGCCCATTGTTTCGGTGTAACGTGATTCGTGGTTGAAATTGTTCTGAATTTATGTTTAAAAACAAGTCTACTCAATTCAAACGTTTGATAAACGTCAAAGTTATTCAATGTCTACATACCGACACAAGATGGAGCATCCTGTAGATTTCTCAAACTATACTTCCCCAATTTAAGCGTGAAACGTTGTTACTCCTTTCAACAGATTTCATTAAAATATAGAACCAATGGTATGTACAAATCGATAGAGGGACTTACATTTGTTTACTAACTCTCAAAAAAGGAAATCAGCTCACTTGAAAGTGTTCTGTTTATTAGGTAATAATTTGAATACGCAATTTACGAAGCGTACGTTTGTTTTTCTGTAAACAACATATAAACAATAGGCGTCGCTTTTAACAATGGTCGCACTTCCTTCCTGGCTTTGTCAAACTCGAAAATAGTCTCCATTACTCTTCATTTAATTTTCTTATCCACCCAATTTATTTTGACGTATTCTTGGTAGTGTTCTGATGGGGGTGGTTTTAATACCTTTCCGTAGGAAGAAAAATACAAGTTGTTTTTGTGGTGGTATGAGTGATCAATTCAAAAGTTTGTGGATTATTTTGGGTAGGTCGCTTTTAAGGATACAAGTGGTGGGTGTGATGGGCTTAATAGGCGTCCTTGTAGAGTAGTATTAAATGATATACTTAGTGTTAACCAACAGTCGTCTCAACTTCACGTCCCTACTGTAATGAGTGGTGAAATCCCAGCCACTCATGCTTGAACTACGTATTATTTAGAATAGGTCCTGCACATGCAGCTCGACTGGGTGAAGTTGGGGGATAGAGTAGATATATTCCATTCCATATCGACGGTTATGGGCGCTCGGTCGAGTTCGCAAAAGTGTACGGGTTATATTAGGTTTATTATGCTTACATCATTTTTATGAGTTTTTATTAACATGATCTGATGGTAGTACCATATAACACCACTCACGCAGGTTGCGATTTGTCAGACTTAAAAGGATTTTGAGCTTTCCTACGATTGAAAATAACAAAACGCCTTTTATAGAAAATTAGGGTTGTCTTATGTCAATTGAATGACAAGGATATTTTCTGAAGATGACAGAATGCATCAGCGGAAGAGGTGGAACATAAGCACAAAACATTCAAACACTGCTTTTTAAATACGAGCTGTGCCATGAATACTGAGGGGAACAATTGAATATTTCTTCCATCGTGCAGATGAATTCCTAAAATTTTAACGATCGTTAATGGCTAAAGCCAGCCGATCATATATAGCGCTTAAGATAACGAAATTCTGTTCTAAATCTAATTATATCTATAGTATTCAGCCGGAACCAGACTTGTAACGTGTGGTGTGTTGTGGAGTACCTACTGTGTCGCTATCACTCCAATGTTTTTATATGCGTACACACTTATTTTTGTTGTGTTATGTCTGTATGCCGTTTAAAGGATTACCATATACAATAGCAGTTAGTTCGTGCACTACGCGGTATGGAAAATATATGAGACTTTTGTTCACTGGAACTGTACGCTGATGAGAGAGAGAACAAAGTCGGAAAGGTATATTCCCCCCTATATACATAATTACAATTTATTCTCGGAACGGGCCAATTGCAAAGCGAACTGCTGTACCAACTAAGTACAGAGTTCCACGAACAGGCATACGTTACATACCCCTTCGCTAATGATCCTTTGTCTTTGTCTCTCATTATCTCTGTCCGCAAACAAGTTTTGCCCCTCACAAACAAGAACCTATTTTCAGACCATTCCAACATATAATCCGCATTGAAAATCCCTTTTACTGTCGCGTATAAAAAGAAACAAAGTCCACTACAGGATCATAGTTCAGTTCAACCATCAGGACAAGACGCACATCACAACATCACAATCAATATGCTGAAAGTGGTAAGTTCTCTCTGTCGTTGTACAGTCTACTCAAAAGATACCTAATAATAACTTCTTTTCAGTACTTACTTGCATGCCTGTTGGCCATCGCTTCGGCTAACCCGGTACTCTACTCACCGACATATTACACTGCTGTGGCATCACAAATACCCGCGGGTATTCCGCTGGCCTATGCTGCACGAGCTGGATCAGAAACCTACAACAGTGTGGCAACAGCAAACCATTTCCAGCAACAATACCGATCAGATTACACACCGTTGACCTATTCTGCGGGTTTTCTGTACTAGGCCTACCACCATAACCGCACCTTGGATACGCGCTGCGGCGAAATGTAATGCGACACCTGACTGCAGCACTGCGATGCTAATGTGAAATAAACTTGCCAACCGATTTGATGGGTTACATAATTTTTGTTTTCACTTTTGTTTTAATTGGGGGGTCGAGTTTCATGACAAGTTGCGATTGCAAGAAGCAGATTTGAGTTAAGTCAATTTTGGTGTCATCACCATAATCCGCCCTGCGATAGGGGATTAATCAAGGGCGATTTTGAGCTTGCCATATTCGAAATCACACCTGACTATAAAACGGTGTGCAGCACTTGAGGTTGCCATCAGACACTTGTTGCATTTGTTTCCATTAGCCGTCAAAGCAGATCCATCTCATCATGTTCAAATACGTAAGGGAGTTTTGACGTAAAAAAAGGCAGGTGATTATTATTCTTCTTTTCAGTTGGTCTTCTCCTGTGTGGTCGCCGTTGCTCTCGCTAAGCCTACAATTCTTGCCCCATCGATCAGCGTTGCCGCTGCACCAACTATTGTGGCTGCACCCACTATTGGCGTTGTCAGAACTGCTCCAATTGCCTCATTGTCACCAATAGAATTGGGCACACGAATTGTCACACCACTGTCCCTAAATGGTGGGCTTATTTCGACAGGAGTCATTTCGAACGGATTGGTGTCTGGTGGTCTGCTGAACAGTGGATTGGTATCTGGGCAGTTGCTGTCGAAGGGATTAGTGTCTGGAGGACTGGTTTCCGGGGGCTTGGTGTCTACCAAACTGATATAATAAAAGTGTGACGCGCCCAACACTTTTGTTCCTATGAGATTTCGATAGCTGCCTTGAATAAAAATGTTTATAGAAAATCGAAAAATGTCTTCTCACCAACTCAACAGAACCAAACCCTTTGGGTAGAATTAAATACAAAAAAAACTTGTTAGGGCGACTATTACAACTGATTTGATGTTCAAAGATTTGTCGACGACCAAGAAGAAATAGCACTTTCCGCAGGATTAAGGAATAATATTTATTTCTCTTCAGAGATGTGCGAGCCTTAGTGTAGGTCAGGTCGATGAATGAACTTTAGCAGTTAAGGCCTAGCTTTTGCCGATCTCAAAAACATTGCATAAATCGAATAGTAAAGTACAGACCTCGTCCCGGACGTCTTATTCTAATGACATACAGTATTTGGTTACAAATAGCTGTTGTTGTTGTCCGCTTAGAAATATTTGTCGTCAACGAAGTGAAAAAGTGGAGAAGCAAACATGAATTCAACGAGTCTTACGCCAACCAAACAAGCAAAAAAATTATGACAGAACCGTAAATTGAAGAAACGAGACATGACCATCTGTATATCTAATCTAAAAGTTTGAGGGTATACTAGTAGGTCCTTCATACTTTCGCGCAGATTTAATTAAAAACAGCGAAGTGAGCGACATTTGTGAATATTTGTTTTTCATCGACCCTGTAGTTGTAAAAGTGGAATATTATCTACTTATTCAGACTGCTCCAAAAGCGTTTGTCTTAGGTTTTCTTTATTTTTGCGGATTGGACTTCAGCCCCGAATAACTTAATGAATTTTCAAAAAAAAAAAAATTGAAAATAAAACCTTAGTATTAACTATTTTTAAAAAATTGGAGGTGCCCACCATATTGATGTTCGCAAAACTCCAGCCTTTTAATAAATTGTCCAAAACTTTTGTTTTAAGTTTATTTGCCGACTCAAATTTATTGATGGAAAAAAAAATAGTTGGCGCAACGTGTCCATATAGGTACCCTAGCCCTAAAATCGCAAAACCATTTATTTGGTGTGAGTTTTTGTTTTTGGGACAAATGGAAGGGACCTACTGAGTTTGAACAGCTTAATTTAGAAGCTCGAATATTTGTCAAATCCGTAATATGTAAATTGTGTTTTTTCTTGCGATCGAACCCGATTATTCCCTGATTATTTTTTCAGTCGAGTTACCACACAAAACCATGACTCCAAGGGGATACATTTTTTGCTTCGAAATTAATCGCGGGTTAACGAAGCTCTTACATGGTTTAAATGATCTCCGTTTTATATAAACAATTTACGAGCAGCGGTATTGATTTCCTTTTTCAATAAGTGTGTGGGCCGAGAATATGCGACATTTAGACTATTTCTCGTTGACAAAATTAAATTTTGTGGCGAAAATAATGCAAGTCCCTATTTTACAATCTCCGCAAAGTAGTCTGTGAGATTTTTAGCTTGAATGGGCGTAATTTCATCAATGTCGAAGGGTGAACGTCAAAAAATGTATTTCTGCGACTTATTTAGTCTGGGGGAGCATGCGGACGTAAGTCGCCAACTTTGTCTATGATTAATGTGAGTTTTTTTTCTCGAAGGGGATGTATAAAGCACATATAAATCCAAATAGCTGTGCTCTTCGGACAACGAGACTACTTAAATATGCACCGATATTATTTCTTATAATAAATTATACCTACTTCCTTCCTAAAAAAAAAGTAAAACGAACAAAGACAATACATACTACAACAACCATTGAAAGAATGTAGTTATATATTTGTGTACAGCAGAAGAAGCACCAGCGAAGTGAACATAAAGATAGCACAGGATAGCTTGTGAAACGCTGTCTGACCACCATACGCCTCTGAGGATGTTGCACATTTCTCTATTTATTGTTATATACTTCACCCTTCACGTATACGCGAGGATCATGTATTGAAACGAGTGAGCAGATTAACGTGTTCATTGGAGAGTTCTCATATGACTAACTTAAATATATAATGACTTACAAACTACTTATAATCAGGGATCCCAGATTGAAAAAAAATTCTCCTTTTTTAACACCAAAACGATATTTTTTCCCGTTTTTTTCAAAAATAAAAATTCTTTTTTTTTAAGGAAATCTTCTGTCACGATTTGTTGTAAAGGGTTTTTCTCTCGCTCCTTAAAGCTTCGATTTAATGGTACTAATTCAGTTGTGCTATTAGAGTTAATATATCTACTATTTAAGTCATATGACACTTTTCTCAAAATTCGCGGTATTAATTGCAGGCCATCAGTTTTTTCAAACTGCGCCATATAACCTTACAAGGTATATATATTAAATTTGAAATTTTATTTAAAATACTGCTGGAATTTATTGCAAGTGTTGCAGTTCACCGATACCTACAAATGCATTTTTCTAAAACCCATTTTTTTGTTGCAATATTTCTTTTGACTTTGAATATGCTGTTGTTTTATTGTTTTTCTATCATTGGCACCTTTTGTTATCATAATTATCTAATTAAGTTTGTTGCTTTATTTTCATTACGGCTTTATATGGAGTCCAAAAGCGTTCTAGGTTTATATTTATATAAACTTCAATAGTGTAATATCTGAACAACAACGTTACAAATAGGTAAATGTTTAATCTTATTATCAATTATCGTCTCAGAAACGGTCCAAACGATTTTTAAAAAAATTCATTCTTAAGGTAATATTGTCATTCCTAACTTAATAGCCAACTCAATTTTTCTTTATTTATTTTTATTTTTGAAAAAGGTCAAGTTTTTAAAATTTCACTTTTTTTGGTTTACTTAATCGATTTTGACCAAAATGCATATCTAGTGTAAATAGATGTATTTAAAATGATTGCGTCCTTAATTTTCAATTTGTATCACCGAAAACGATAGTTTTAGAAACTATTCCTAAGAGAATAGTTAGAAACTATTCCGTTTGGACTCGGCATAAAATTGTAGATCCCAACGGACCTGTTGCGCCAATTATTTATTTATTTTTTCTATCTCTACATTACATTACAAAAATAAACTTAAACTAGTTCATTTAAAAAGTGCTGATAATAAGAAAATATTGAAAGTGCGTTGAAACTGATGTGCTGGGGTTAATGCGCGGTACTGTGTGCTGGTTGTTGTTGGTATAGAATCAGTGCAAAAAATTACTTCGTTGCATTAACTAATATATCATAAGTATTCTTAATAACATCCCGTACTCAGTTTTTATTACAAACAAGTAAAAGTGTTATCATCGGCCTGGCCGATGCTTTGATACCCTCCACTGCATACAAGTCATGCAAAATTGGTTTTGTATGTGAGGTACCAGAACTACTCGACCGACATAATCCAGTTTTAATATCAACCTGTCGATGATAAAAGTAAGTCCTCTAACAATATTGCACTTGCCTAAGTCGATTTGTTTCGTGTTTTCAACATGTGTTTTCTAATATTGGTTTTGTACGGGAGGTACCAGAACTACTTGACAGACATAGCTCATTTTTAATACCAACTTAACGACGATAAAAAGAAGTCCTTTCACCAAATTTCACTCCCCTATGTCAATTCCTTTGGGCGCTATTGTGCTCTCAACAGACAGACAGACGGACATGGCTAAATCGAATCAGAATGTGATCCTGATTCAGAAATCAGAATATATATACTTCATGAGGTCTCCGGTGACTCCTTCTTCGCGTTACAAATGTAATGTCAAAGTGAATATACCTTCCTGTGGAGGGTATAAAAATACAAATATAGCCGTAGGTATAATAATAATTTCTGATAAATTACGAATCTATTTTTGTTAATCTCAATATACTACATCCAATAAAAATGCATTTACAGCTTCGTAAATTTCTTTTTAACAAATATCTCTTACTCTTTTTTTTTAACATAACTACACCCTTAAATAACCCGCAACCTCTTTGATCTAAAACTGAAAAAATAATGACAATGTCACTTCATGAAAAATAACATTAAGAAGTGGGGTGAAAAAAAAAATTAAATAAATCAAATAACATAGCGCAACAAAACTTTAATTTCTTTACGATCGAAACTAAGAAGCCAAATTTTAACTCTATTTATAAATCAGTGTAAAGATCCGATTACACGAATATTCATAGGAAATCCATCAGAGTAGAAGCATTTTTAATCAAATGAAATTGTTATTTTCGCCCCTTTATATTTTTTATAAAAAAAATAAACACGTCAAACAAACTGTTTAATAGTGGGTTTTAATGCTGCATATTACCCACCTATTACTCAATTAACACAAAACTCAAATTTTCATCTATAAACATTTGAGAAGTGCAAATTTGTCCAAACATCCTTTCTCTCAGGATGCTGTGCTGAAATCAGTCTTGTTCATAAACTAAGCATTAAATAGCACACAGCTCCCCCGATACCCCCGAAAATTTTGAAAATAAAATTCTCTCTTAAATTTCTCATCTGTGAAAACACATGTTATTTAGCAGAACAAAAAATCTTAATGGTGGTAGCCTTGCAGGTGTAATGAAGGAAAAAACAAAATTAACGAACTTTCTGGTTACTATGTGCAAGTGTTGTGTGCGGCTAATTTACTTTAACATGGCACACATACTTTCCCACATAGTAACACGGAAAACAGCTTGTATTGTACAGGGAAATTCTCTTAAGTTGTCTGAGCTAACGGTCTATACGTATAGTTTATGTTAAATAGTTCTTCAGCTCTGACAACGTAAGAGAAACAACCTACAAACTGCATTTGGTGCGAATTTATTGTAAAAATGTATCAGACCTAAGTATATGCTTTGGGCAAATACCATCACCATTTATTTGATACCCTAAGTATTGGACCGACGCGACGATTTGTAAAATTGTCATTTGTCAATACGAATCTTAACATTTAATTCACTAAACCGTGCCGAAACGGGAATTGAATTAGCCTTACAACCATCGAATGTCTTGCAACACCAACAATAATCTTGTCGTTAATGCACCTACCCTCTTACATATTTCAGGCCCTTTGAAATGCTATCTATGAAAAATGTAGTTTATTCCAAATGGAAGTCTAGTATACTGGTACAATTCCTTTTCGGTGCTTTTTGCGATTGATCAGATACCTACCTAACGCAAACTGCTGGTATGCACCTGCCAAATCGCAAATACAGAAAGAAGAATACCAAATGTGGTACATACAACTCCCAACTCTAATATAAGTATCAAGTTGTTTCCTAAGTATTGCAGGAATATTTTCACATCCTACATACATTGTAACCAAAAAGCCGCATTCCCCTCATATTTTGCAATAAGTTTGTAGTATTTGTGTTTTACTTAGGTTATTTTAACTTAACCAATGTTTTAGTAATATAACCATCGGCATTAAGTTACTGATGAGTTGTTCTGTTGAGTTTTAATAACATGTTGGATATAATATAGGTAAGCATGTAAACATTCCAGAAGTTTTAAATAAGTTATTATTAGAATGATTTTTGAGTCTACATGTAGACAAACATATTATGAAGTATAAAAGGAAAGGTTAATGTACTTATTCGATATGAAAGTTATTAGTAACTAAAACATGTTATTGGAATAGCGAATTTGCCACGATTTCTGACCAAAATCTCACAACGAATACTATTTTTGTCATGAACATTAATGTTTTTGGTCTGGAAAATTCACGCGCCTCCAAAAAAGTTTTAAACAGAAGATAAGTTTGAAAATCAGAATATATTTTTATTTAAGCTTTAAAATCCCAAAACACTTGTAGAAACAAATTGTAATATTCATAAGTCTCTATAAAAATGTATAATTATAAAAGTAGGCTAGATTTATTTTTGCTTGGGTCCATACGGACCTGTTCCGCCAATTATTTATTATATTTTTTTTTATTTATTTTTGCAATTATTTATACTAAAGGGTTTTCCAATGAGAACAACGGCCCAATAAAAATCCGATCCCACAAGGATACTCAGACCATCCTCTGTATCCATGGCCACATGGAGTGAATCTGCTAATCGTAGTCCATGAAATGACAAGCATGAGCTTTCCGGCGCTGGTAAGACATCCACGCAGATTTCAGGAACGACCACAGCCTCAATGAACGCACTTTTCTTGTTAAACTGGCATTCAATAGCAACCTTTACTTTATTTAATATCATTGAAGGTGACTTCTCTTTGCTGCCGAAGGGAATGACGGACATGTTAACTTTCCCTATAAAAGTTAGACCAAGTTTCTGCACCAGACTCTCACGTATGTAAGAGTGTTGACTGCCGCCGTCAATAATCAAACGAATTAAAGTAGATTTATTTTTGCTCGGCGCTACGGCAATGCCCCGAGCTGCCTTCAAAAAGACATTTGCATTTTCCAGAATAGAATTACAGGCACACAGATTCAGCGCGTTTTGATTATTGGCTTTATTGGCCGCAATGGGTACTACATCACTCTCCGGTTTTTCAGCATACGATGGATTACACAACGAAGTTAAATGTTTTCCTTTGCACTTTTTGCAAGAAAGCCATCTCGCACTGCGACATTTTTTCGAAGAGTGCCCGCGCTTAGCGCAACGAAAACAACGACCACTTGTACGTAGTTTGTCTCTTTTTTGCGAAATAGGTATATTAGCGTCGCAGTCTTTTGTGTCGGTGGTTGGGTGTTGTGTGAATAGGGATGGGCATCTGATTGGCATCAACTTGGCGATGTCCAGTGTCGCAACTATCTCACACTCACCAATTGTGCTTATTTTACCTCCCCGTGGTCACCACCGGGTACTGGTCTATGTCCACCCGGACTTGACTTGCTAAACTTATAAGCGCGAGTGTTGAACACGAAGAAAATAGCAACACTATAATGCTCTGTCGGATTGACTGTCTGCTCGAGTCTCAGAAGTCTAACATGAGCCCCTCAGAAAGAGGACGTACGGCGGATGAATTTACATAGCTGAATCAACGGTGGCGTCAACAGTCAACATGGCAGATACCTCAATGGGCTACTCTGACGTATTTGGAGCTGAGGTCATTGAGGATTTTCAACACTAGTCAGGGTGTTGAAATAGAGATGGTGGCGGAAGAGCCCTTAATGGGTCAACGGCAGCTCTCACATCCCCGCAGTGGGTTACTGACTCCGGAATATTCCGGCTCCTTTTGTCCAAGGGGTCGCAAAAAGGGCCTGGTCCTCCAGGTTGGGGGTTGTACGCCGGGGTAACTGCCCGACTACGTAAAAATGACATAGTTGCGAAGCATCAACAAGCCTCGGATACGGATGATCTTACTGTTGACGAACCTGGCAAACGATTAAAGGACAACGAATTTCGGATCTGTACGTGGAATGTTAGGTCCCTTAACAGACCGCGTGCAGCCGAACAATTAGCGGAAGCCCTGAACCACTATAAAGCAGATCTAACCGCCATCCAAGAAGTGCGATGGGATGGCCCGGGCAAAAAGAGGATGAAAAACTGCGATATTTATTACGGCGACTGCTATCGGCAACAAAAACAGCGCTTATTCGGATGTGGATTCGTCGTTGGCGCCAGACTTAGGCAAGAAGTCTTAAGTTTCAACTATGTAAACGAGCGCATCACGACAATCCGCATCAAGGCTAAATTCGGCAACATTAGCTTAATATGCGCGCACGCCCCCACGGAGGAGAAAGACGACGACACCAAAGAAAGGTTCTACGAGCTCTTGGACCACACTTACGAGCAATGCCCTAGCTATGACATTAAAATTGTCTTAGGCGATTTTAACGCCAAGCTAGGAAGAGAGGGCATCTTTGGTAGTACTGTCGGAAAGTACAGCCTACACGACACCACCTCCGACAACGGATTTAGGCTGATCGATTTCGCGGCGGGGCGAAATGTTGTCATAGCCAGCACACGGTTCCCGCATCTCGATATTCACAAAGGCACATGGAGATCTCCTGATCAATCAACCGTCAACCAGATTGACCACGTTGCGATCGACGCAAGGCACTCCTCCAGTATTATGGATGTCCGAACGTTCCGAGCGGCCAACATTGACTCGGACCACTACCTTGTTGTAGCCAAGGTACGACTCCGGATATCCCGAACGCCGCCAAGACAAGTAAATACTGTGAGGAAGTTTGACGTCGGACGGCTACAATCGCAAGAGATCACCAGATCCTTTTCCGATCGAGTCTCTCTCAATCTCTCAAGAGGTCCTATGCAGCCAGCATCAAGTATTGAAGACCAGTGGCAACATTGCCAAAAAGCCATCAGAGACGCCGCCTCTGATGTGCTGGGTTTCACCCGACCACCACAACGAAACCCCTGGTTCGACGACGAGTGCCGGCAAGCACATGCAGCGAAGCAAGAGGCATACAAAGCGGCGCTGCAAAGGAGGACAAGAGCTGCTCGTGAGCTCTACGTGCAGAAGAGAAGAGACGAACACCGGCTTCTAAGGAGAAAAAAGAAAGAGCATGAGAAGCGCGCGATCGAGGAAATAGAGAGATGTTACAACAGGAATGAGGTTCGGAAGTTCTACCAGAGGGTAAAAAGAACCTCACAAGGCTACAGAACCCGAACCGAAGCCTGCAAAGACGAACAAGGGAACATCGTAGTAGAATCGCAGTCGATGCTGAGGATATGGAAGAACTACTTCTGCAGACTGTTTAACGGCGATGACGACTTACATTCCGCTGTCAGGCAGAATGAACCGTTCAACCTGGACGATGAGGATCAACAATACCGTCCACCCGACTTGGACGAGGTTAAGATAGCTATATCTAAACTGAAGTCCAACAAAGCCGCTGGAGCAGATGGCCTAGCCGCCGAGCTGTTCAAAGCGGCAGGCGATGACTTGGTTAGGAGCATGCACCAACTCATCTGTAAAATATGGTCGGAGGAAAGTATGCCCGATGAATGGAACCTCAGCATTGTTTGCCCGATCCTCAAGAAAGGAGACCCTCTGAACTGCGCCAATTACAGAGGTATCAGTCTTCTAAACATTGCCTACAAGATCTTATCTGCCGTTTTGTGTGAACGCCTGAAGCCTTTCGTAAACAACCTGATTGGTCCATATCAGTGTGGCTTCAGGCCAGGAAAGTCCACTATAGACCAAATATTCACACTGCGGCAGATCTTGGAGAAAACCCAGGAACTTCAAATCGATACCCACCACCTTTTCATCGACTTTAAGGCCGCCTATGACAGCATTTATAGGGACGAACTATACAGAGCAATGTCTAGTTTTGGCATCCCTGCCAAACTCGTCCGTTTGTGCAGGATGACGATGGAGAATGCACGCTGCTCCATCAAGGTCGGTAAAGAACTTACCGAGACCTTCGATGTCAAAAAAGGATTTAGACAAGGCGATGCGCTGTCATGTGACTTCTTCAACATCGTTCCTGAAAGAATAGTGCAAAACTCAAACGCCAACACCAGAGGCACTATCTTTCAAAAGTCCGTCCAATTACTCGCATACGCCGATGACATTGACATAATTGGCAGAACGCAGCGTGATGTTAATGGCGCGTTTGTGAGTATTGAGACTGAGGCGGCGAAGATGGGTTTGGCGGTTAATGAAGGCAAGACGAAGTATATGCTGTCAACTAAAAAGGACACCCAACACCGACGGCTCGGACAGAACGTCGCAATAGACAGATATAACTTTGAGGTGGTTAAGGACTTTGTCTACCTAGGCTCCGCTATGAACTCAGACAACGACACCAGCGCTGAGGTTAAACGTAGAATTACTCTTGCCAATCGCTGTTTCTTTGGGCTAAGAAGGCAATTGAGTAGCAAAGCCCTCTCCCGAACAACTAGAGTGACCCTTTATAAGACCCTTATCATCCCAGTCCTGCTATATGGCGCAGAGGCATGGACGCTATCAAAAGCGGATGAGGTAACTCTCGGTTGTTTCGAGAGAAAAATTCTTCGTGTTATTTTTGGTCCCGTCTGCATTGACGGTGAATGGAGAAGGAGATTTAACGACGAACTGTACGGGCTGTACAGCGACATCGACCTAGTCAGAAGAGTGAAGGTCCAACGACTGAGGTGGCTGGGTCATGTAGAGCGAATGGACACGAATGCTCCGGCCCGGAAGATCTTCGAATCCATACCCGAGGGAAGGCGCAGTAGAGGAAGACCGCGACTCAGGTGGCGCACGCAAGTGGAAGGGGACCTTAACCAACTTAGCGTGCGAAACTGGAGACAGCTAGCTAAAGATCGCGCTGGCTGGAGACGCTTGTTGGTTGAGGCCCAGGTCCACCCCGGACTGTAGCGCCACCTTAAGTAAGTAAGTAAAGTCTTTTGTGTCATGTTGGACTGATACACAAAACAAACATTTCTCCTTGTCACTCATAGAAACTAAACTGGTTGCAGTGGTGTTAGTAGAATGTTTTGAACTTGCAGTGACGGGAACAACACGACTTTTTTCAAGTGATTCGACTTCTCGCTTTAGGAAGCGCATTATGCCTTGAACCTGTTTGTCGCCAATTTGGGAAAGAGACGAACTGCTGGAGTGCGACGAAGTATCAGTTTCACCAACATCTTTATCCCTTTCTGCGGTACGGTGAAAATCAATGCGGAGTTCAACGGGCAAGCATCGAAGTAAGATCGATTTGAGCATAATGTAGTATTGGTGAGGGGGGACCTGCAAAGCGGTTAGAGCGCGACTGCAGGTGGTTATAGCGTTATACAAGCTGCGCAAACCAGTGACGTCTGTTATTGAGTGTATTGGTCGTAGGGCAACTAGCTCTTGCATGTATTTGTCGACCAAACGCTCTGTATCTCCAAACTGCTCTTGCAAGAGTGATACAGCAGCATCGTAGCACATTTCTGATGCGGTAAAACCAGCAATCACCTTTTTGGCATTTCCAACCAGTACAGACTCCAAATAGCTGAACTTATCTGACGATGTCAAACTGTTATTCTCATGAACTGCCGTTCTGAACTGTTCCCAAAAGGGTAACCATTCCTGGAAATTACCATCAAATTTTTTCAGTGGCAATTTTTGCAGTTTCATGGAAGAACTTATTGCAGCTGATGTATTGTGATGACTATAAGAGCAATCGTCAGATTTCACTGTAATGGGGTTTAGCTTTCGGCGAAGTTTCTTCAGCCTCGTATTAAGTCGAGCTATCATACCTATTGCAGAATCTTCGTATTCGGCCACTTTTTCGAGATCCCTTTCCAAATCATCCGGCTTGACGAGATCTTTATTTTTTACCTCCTGATTTATTACGATGAGGCTTTCATGTGCTGCGGTTAAGCGTTGTATAAACGTAACCAGCTCCTCTTCGATCCCATCGAATGCATCTTCATCATTGAGTTGCGAAGCATCGGACGTAAGAAATTCACCGGCAGACTTTATGATCTTTGTAACCTGCCCTCTATAGGCGGATCGAGCGGACAGTTCCATTACACGAATTTGTATTTCTTTATTTCTGCACGTCTCTCTTCCCGGGTTTCGGCACCATATAATAAAACTTTAGAAAACCACGGCAGAACTTTTAAAAGAAAGACCGAAACATTTAAGAAATATGACGCTTTAATTCGGAATGTTAGTTTCTACTACCAAAAAACAAAGGGGTTTTGTTCATTATATAGATTTACTTAACATGAATAATGCAATAAAAGCTTTAAGTTCAAAAAATGTAAATGTGTGAGTTGAATAAAGTAAATAGGTGAAATACATAAGAAAAAGGAGTTGCCAATATAATTTTTAACACTCATTTTTAATACCAACTTAACGACGATAAAAAGAAGTCCTTTCACCAAATTTCACTCGCCTATGTCAATTCCTTTGGGCGCTATTGTGCTCTCAACAGACAGACAGACGGACATGGCTAAATCGAATCAGAATGTGATCCTGATTCAGAAATCAGAATATAATATATATACTTCATGAGGTCTCCGGTGACTCCTTCTTCGCGTTACAAATGTAATGTCAAAGTGAATATACCTTCCTGTAGAGGGTATACAAATACAAATATAGCCGTAGGTATAATAATAATTTCTGATAAATTATGAGGCTTTTGGTTGCTTCGCAACAGTATTTTTTTTTTCCGTGGTTGGGTAGTTAGCCCCACGCACAACCCCCAACTTGCAGGACCAGGCCCTAGATTGACCCTAGGACAGCGGGTCGGATATTCCGTTGTCAGTAACCCACTTCGGGGATATGAGTGCTACCGTTGGCCCATAAAGGGTTCATCCGCCATCATCTCTATTTCAACACCCTGACTAGTGCTGAAAATTCCTTACTGACCTTAGCTCCAAATACGTCAGAGTAGCTCACGTAAGGTATCTGCCATCTTGACTGTTGGCACCACCGTTGATCCAACCTTGTGGATTCATCCGCTGTATGTCCTCTTTCTGAGGGGCTCATGTAAGACCTCTGAGACTCAATCAGGCAGTCATTCCGACAGAGCATTATAGTGTTGCTATTTTCTTCGTGCTCAACACTCGCGCTTATAAGTTTAGCAAGTCAAGCCCGGGTGGACGAGACCAGTATCCGGTTGCTACCACGGGGAGGTAAAATAAGCACAATTGATGTGTATGAAACAGTTGCAACAGCTGGGCATCGCCAGGTTGATACCAATCAGTGTCTACCCTATTCTACCTCGGCTCCGCTATAAATTCTGACAAAGACATCACATCAGAAATCAATCGAAGAATTACACTTGCCAACCGCTGTTTCTTTGGCCTAAGAAGGCAATTGAGAAGTAAGGCCTTGTCAAGAACCACTAAGGAGACTCTATATAAGACCCTCATCATCCCAGTCCTACTCTATGGCGCAGAAACATGGACGCTATCAAAGGCGGATGAAGATCTCCTTGGTCGTTTTGAACGCAAAATTCTTCGATTGATTTTCGGTCCCGTTTGCGTTGACGGGCTTTGGAGGAGGAGATTTAACAGCGAACTCTACGAGCTGTACAGCGACATCGACCTGGTCAGAAAAGTACGCATCAGTCGACTAAGATGGCTAGGACATGTAGAGCGAATGGACACCAACGCTCCGGCCCGAAGAGTCTTCGATTCAAACCCGGAGGGACAACGCAGTAGAGGAAGACCTCGCCTTAGGTGGCGCGCGCAAGTGGAAGGGGACCTCAACCAACTTGGAGTGCGCAACTGGAGGCAGTTAGCCAAAGATCGCGCTAACTGGAGAGGCGTATTGGTTGAGGCCCAGGTCCACCCCGGACTGTAGCGCCACCTAAGTAAGTAAGTAAGATAAATTACGAATGTATTTTTGTTAATCACAATATACTACATCCAATAAAAATGCATTTACAGCTTCGTAAATTTCTTTTTAACAAATATCTCTTACTCTTTTTTTTAACATAACTACACCCTTAAATAACCCGCAACCTCTTTGATCTAAAACTGAAAAAATAATGACAATGTCACTTCATGAAAAATAACATTAAGAAGTGGGGTGAAAAAAAAAATTAAATAAATCAAATAACATAGCGCAACAAAACTTTAATTTCTTTACGATCGAAACTAAGAAGCCAAATTTTAACTCTAATTATAAATCAGTGTAAAGATCTAATTACACGAATATTCATAGGAAATCCATCGGAGTAGAAGCATTTTTAATCAAATGAAATTGTTATTTTCGCCCCTTTATATTTTTTATAAAAAAAATAAACACGTCAAACAAACTGTTTAATAGTGGGTTTTAATGCTGCACATTACCCACCTATTACTCAATTAACACAAGACTCAAATTTTCATCCATAAACATTTGAGAAGTGCAAATTTGTCCAAACATCCTTTCTCTCAGAATGCTGTGCTGAAATCAGTCTTGTCCATAAACTAAGCATTAAATAGCACACAGCTCCCCCGATACCCCCCGAAAATTTTGAAAATAAAATTCTCTCTTAAATTTCTCATCTGTGAAAACACATGTTATTTAACAGAACAAAAAATCTTAATGGTGGTAGCCTTGCAGGTGTAATGAAAGAACAAACAAAATTAACGAGCTACGTTGTGTGCGGCTAATTTACTTTAACATGGCACACATACTTTCCCACATAGTAACACGGAAAACAGCTTGTATTGTACAGGGAAATTCTCTTAAGTTGTCTGAGCTAACGGTCTATACGTATAGTTTATGTTAAATAGTTCTTCAGCTCTGACAACGTAAGAGAAACAACCTACAAACTGCATTTGGTGCGAATTTATTGTAAAAATGTATCAGACCTAAGTATATGCTTTGGGTAAATACCATCACCATTTATTTGATACCCTAAGTATTGGACCGACGCGACGATTTGTAAAATTGTCATTTGTCAATACGAATCTTAACATTTAATTCACTAAACCGTGTCGAACCGTGAATTGAATTAGCCTTACAACAATCGAATGTCTTGCAACACCAACAATAATCTTGTCGTTAATGCACCTACCCTCTTACATATTTCAGGCCCTTTGAAATGCTATCTATGAAAAATGTAGTTTATTCCAAATGGAAGTCTAGTATACTGGTACAATTCCTTTTCGGTGCTTTTTGCGATTGATCAGATACCTACCTAACGCAAACTGCTGGTATGCACCTGCCAAATCGCAAATACAGAAAGAAGAATACCAAATGTGGTACATACAACTCCCAACTCTAATATAAGTATCAAGTTGTTTCCTAAGTATTGCAGGAATATTTTCACATCCTACATACATTGTAACCAAAAAGCCGCATTTCCCTCATATTTTGCAATAAGTTTGTAGTATTTGTGTTTTACTTAGGTTATTTTAACTTAACCAATGTTTTAGTAATATAACCATCGGCATTAAGTAACTGATGAGTTGTTCTGTTGAGTTTTAATAACATGTTGGATATAATATAGGTAAGCATGTAAACATTCCAGAAGTTTTAAATAAGTTATTATTAGAATGATTTTTGAGTCTACATGTAGACAAACATATTATGAAGTATAAAAGGAAAGGTTAATGTACTTATTCGATATGAAAGTTATTAGTAACTAAAACATGTTATTGGAATAGCGAATTTGCCACAATTTCTGACCAAAATCTCACAACGAATACTATTTTTGTCATGAACATTAATGTTTTTGGTCTGGAAAATTCACGCGCCTCCAAAAAAGTTTTAAACAGAAGATAAGTTTGAAAATCAGAATATATTTTTATTTAAGCTTTAAAATCCCAAAAGACTTGTAGAAACAAATTGTAATATTCATAAGTTTCTATAAAAAATGTATAATTATAAAAGTAGGCTAGATTTATTTTTGCAATTATTTATACTAAAGGGTTTTCCAATGAGAAGTGTTATTGTGAATGACCCGCTATTTCGATATACACTTCAACAACGCATTGAAATTATTAAAATTTACTACAGAAATGGTGAAAATCTGCAGTCACAGTTCGCAAAACTAAAGCACTTTTTGGTCGTCGTGCCCCGCAATACAGAAATTGGTGGAAAAATTCGAGCTGTTGGGACGAGTTTGTGATGTGAAGAACAAAGCCCGTGCACTTGGCTCAAGAACGACTGAGAATATTGCTGCTGTAGCCCAAAGTGTTGAAGAAAACCAAGGTTTGTCCATTCCTCGTCGTTCTTTGGAATTGGGCATTCCACAAATGTTATTACACCGTATTTTGCATAAAGACTTGAGATCTTGTGATTTAACACATTGCGACTTCTTCCTTTGGGGCTTCGTGAAAGATAAGGTCTACGCCAATAGTTCAGCGTCGATTCAAGACCTCAAAGATCAAATTCGTGAGGCTATTGAGGACATAGGGCAGCCACTTTGCGATTTCATTATGGAAAATTTCATGAAAAGGATATGGTCCTGTATGAGTGCGCGTGGTGGCCATTTGGGTGATGTTGTATTTTATTATAAACGGCATACCTTCCTCTTTATTATGAAATAAACATCCGATCATTTATCTCAAAAAATGACATTTTTCTTTAAATACCAAAATAACACCTCTTATTGGAAAACCCTTAGTAGACTAGCTCTCTGTTTCCAATTTTTTATACAAAATTTTTATAAAAAAATTAAAACATTATTGCAATGCTTTTGCTTGTATAATAAATAGTGCAGATGGTTTTCCAACTCGGGAGCATGCAACGTAGAGTTGGCCATCAGAGAAAACTGGATTTTCCAAATTTATACCGCACATTTGAAAAGATTGTCCTTAAGGCGAAAAGGGAATTGAAGACGCTTAAATTCGAATGGAATCATTGGTATGCGAGGAATCGAAACTTTTTAAAAATATTATTACTACAAAATCGATACATTTATGTGCCTATTATCGTCAGCGAGTCGATAAAAAAATCATGCGAATGTGAGTTATTTATATTAGGGTAAGCGAATTGACCAAAATTCATTCGTCTGAACTCTCAAACCACTGGCAAATGTAAAGCCTTATTGCAGTTTCCGAATTTGTGAAATGTAATTCGCCTTAAACTTAAAATTTTGGCGAACAGAACTATTTGGTGAATGGAATTTAAAACCCATCCAATTCATATAGAAATGTATATATGTATATAATGAAAGTCGCCTTTTATAGTTTCAAAAAATTCCAGCCAAATCCAGAAGGTAGTTGAGCTCATGGAACAACACTCAGACATAGCCAAAGGTTTGGTGCGATTTGGAGCTGAAAAAAATAGATATAATAATATTGCTATAATTTCGCTGTTGAAATAAGAAGAGTGCGCAGGCCAAATGAAGAAGTGCGCATAGATATGAATTTATCTTTTATTTGGTTCAATACATGCACGAATGCTTCTTTGGTTAAATGAAAGTTGGACAGAACTCTAAAAAAATTCACTAATTACTTCGTTAATTAAAGTGTTTAATGTATTTAGGAACTTACAGATGGTTAGGAAGTTCTATAATCTAGAAGATTGGAATTGTTTGTTTCAATCTACACATATCTATTGCTACCTCCGTACTGTTGTCTTCAAAAAATAGATTTATATTGCTGATCATTTTTAAGGCACACACATTTTTTATTTTTAATCCTTTTTGTGTTATCATAAATGTTCGAATTGACGTTTTGGTGCTGTTTTTCGTTTTTATTATTTTGGTAGCCTTTGACCTTTGATTTCTAGGCGAATGAATTCGACTCGCAAAAGAAGTTCTGAATTCTCTTAAGAACATCGGAGAAAATGCCGACAATTTTTCCAGAGAGGGTTTTCAATCCGCTTTCCAACTTTCCGAGGACTTATTTGAAGTTGAATTAAGAGCTCCAAGAACTTCATTGAAAAAAACAACTCGTTCCAATCCAGAAACCTCTTCTACTGAAGCCTGTTTTACAGTGTCTATACTAATCCTTGCTTACATTCATGGTCGACGAAGACGTTATACCATATTTTCAAGTTCTTCTCCTAGTTTTTGCTGCAGTTGAGGGAGCGAAATAATCCAATTTCGTTATCTGCTGTGTAAGCTGAGTACATGCTTTGGTGCGAAAAAATATCGTCGAGTGATCCTTCTACCGAAGTTTTGAAACTTAGAGTTATAGAATTCTTGCTTACGGTTTTGGCCACGCTTCCAGTGACCACAGCTAGTGTTGAAAGAACCTTTTCAACTGTGAAAAGGATTAAAACGTGTCCCAAAGCGTTATGGGGAATGCAAGATTAAGCTCACTTGCTATGATATCTGTTCATTCGGATATTAATGTGGATTCAGATAAGGTGATTGATCCCATGTCAAAAAAAAAATCAAATCAAGACGTCTTCTGCTTTGAAAAACTATTTGTAAAAAATTGTTTAAGTATGTTCGTTAAGATTTAAAAACTAATAAAAATCCATTAACAGGAATATATACCTATAGTTTTTGTTTTTCGTAAGATTTGAAAGCAAGACCCCCCCTGAAGCAAAATTCTGGCTACGGCACTGATAATAGACCTATTAATATCACAAACAATTCACCCACTTCCAAATAACTTTTAACAATTTCAAAGGTAGCAAAAACGAAAAACTCATGTCGGTATATGAGCGGTTAGCAAAAAATGTCGTCTAAAATCAACGTAAACGTGTCTTAGCGAAAAAAAATGATGCTCCCAATTATGTATGAATAAAAGAAAATGTACACACATGCACGCACCGAAACTCATCGAAAACACACGCTTATTCAAGTAAAAAGTGTAAGAAAGCTAGCTTTTTTAAATTTAAATTTTTTTATTTTTTTTTTTCATTTTTTTTCGGTCTATCAATTGATCACCGTAATTACCGACATTTAAAATTAATCGACTAAATTGGTTGAAAATTACGGGCGATAGAAGGAAACATATCTATTTTGCCACTTTGTTTTATATATTATAGAGAAGAGAAGATAAGAGATATAGATATAGCTATGTAAAGTATTGGGAAAATTGAAATGTGTTTTTTCAATACGTATATAAAATGGTGAAGAATTCGGCGGTTGATACATAAAATATCATTAAAACATGAACGATAATATTATAACTAAAATATTCATTGAAATGCTATTAAAATTAAGTTACAACAAAATAACAACTGAATGTTAGCAAACTGTTATTTCAACATTTATGTGATGGAACAATTATTATTAATACCTAATAATAATTACTTCTCTCTTACCCATTTCATTCGTCAACGAAACGACCACCAGTTGCAAATTCTTTTTAATTGGAGACTCCTCTGCACTTGCATATAAAACAGTACAGTGATATATATGGCATTTCAGCCAACTTTAAATTCGTAAATCTTCTGAAGAAGAGAAATGAAATAAAAACTAAAAAATGTCAAGGACTGACAAATTCATAAGGATTTTGTGTATCGGTTAAACATGATCCATGTTTGAATCCACATACAAAATGACAAACTTGTTGATAGGTGATAAAAGAGAGCAAAAAAAGTACGGCTTAATTTCAAAGTTATGCTTTTATAAAAACCCCCTTAAAATGGATCGCCCACTCAGTAAATATACTCATGCCAACACAAATAGTGACGTGCTGAACAAATATCAAAAGTGCACATACGACTGAGAACGTCAGATCCAAAAAAAATACAACTGCACTTTGACAAGATTTCGAAATTAATCCGTTTGGATTCGTATGGATTCAGCATGAAACTGACTTTACTTGGTCCCAAAAGTAAAACAGGCAACCACGCAAACGAACGGTTGTTGGCTCTTGGGTGCAATATGAGCCTGTTGCGAAAATTGTTCAACTTCGCAACCGAGTGTTGGTACAAATTATACAAGTCTTTCTCTGCCCACAATTTCTTTTGCAACACCATCACTGATATACAATTACCCCTACCACATTGCACGCACAAGCACTTTCTTTTGCCTATAAAATACTAGAGCAATTGCGCATTGTGCATCACACACTTGTCAGCATTTATTACAAGAGTTCCATTAGCACTCGAAGCAACAGCAACCATTACCAGCAATATGTTCACTTACGTAAGTAGATACAAAAGTCTTCAAGGACTTCCCAAAATTAATATTTCAATTTGCACTTATTTCCAGTTGATTATCTTCAGTGTGGTTGCCGCAGCTTTCGCAAAACCAGGAGTACTAGCTCCGGCTCTGAGCCTGTCCGCGGCTCCAGCTATTTTGTCGGCACCCAGTGTGGGTATTGTTAGGAGTGCGCCAGTGGCTTTGGATGCCAGCATTGGTAGTCCATTGTCTCTTAGCAGCGGTTTGCTTTCCAGTGGATTGGTATCCAAGGGATTGGTCTCTAATGGGCTGATAGCAAGTGGACTGGTGTCTAATGGCCTACTCTCAGGAGGTTTGATTTCGGGTGGACTTCTCTCTGATGGATTGGTTTCTGGGGGGTTGCTCAATGGTGGACTAATATCTGGTAAAGTACTATCAGGAGGATTGGTGTCTCATGGACTGATTTCAAGTGGATTGATTCACTAAGAATGTGATGTCTGAATGACTTTTAGGCCCTTTTCGATAGAGGAAATAAATAGAAATACAAAAAATAAATTGCACATTATTATTGATAGAATTTGCATACCAGCTCAACAATTGTATGCCTCGTGTCTATGACATGTGGCAGTAATACAGCTTGCCTGTTGCGCTTGAGCGGCGACGTTTGTTGTCTTTGAAATTACACCAAAAGGTAACAGAGCAGCAATCTTGCCAGGCGTGGCTCTACTCTGTGCGTGTCTTATGAGGAGGATGTGTTACCTCCGCTTTGATACGTAAAGAGAGAAATCCTCCTGAACTTCACTTAAAGGGCGGAGACTAGGTGCGTGAACATGAAGAACTGTATCATTTCAAGGAAGATTTAGCCAACCTTCGATGATACCAGAACAAATAACCTCCTATGCAACTAACGGCAACTTTTTTTTTTTTGGTTGCGTCCAAAGGATGTGTAATCTTCATAGATACCAGTAGTCCGTACTATCTGGCACGATGCACGATTCGCGGGATATGTTTCTCCAGTGCCAGGGCTGGTTAGCAACTCATGCTAAATCATCTACGTCCGCCACTTCGACCCTTCTTAGTCTTTCGGCTCTTCTTAGCTCGTTTTCTACGCTCGTTATATATGAACATATTTCCAACCAGTCGTCTTCTGACCTCAACATATGGTCTATGAGAAGCTGCGGAATGGGTAAGTTCACTCTTCCTCCTGAAAAACGTCTGCAGTGGAACATTACGTGCTCCGTATCTTTCTCTTCATCTGGGCATTCGGGCAGAGAGGCGAGCTATCGTGGTATCAGTTTGTGGGTCCATCTGCCTTTTGCCGTGTTATCCCACCGGACTTGCCACAGTGCTGTAGATGTTACCATTTCTTCTTCTTTTATCCTTCTCCTTACGATGACCTCTTGCCTTTTGACTGTTAGCCTAAGGTAGATCCTTTGCATTTCGTTGGCGAGAATGTCGATGGGAATCATTCCCGCAATAACGCAGGCTTCTTAGTACCCAGTCTCCATCTTTTTCCCCGTATTGCTTCAGCCGCTGTATTTACCTTAATGGCATCGACGGTAGAACGCGATTTTCTGAATCCATACTGGTCATCTGACAAAGCTCCTTTATCCTCTGCCACCTCGAGTAGTCTGCCGTATATGATCCATTCTAAGATTTTCCCCATTGTATCTAGTAGACATATTGGCCGGTATGAGGATGGTTCCTCTGGCAGTAAGACCAGATGTTGGAGTTTCCACGCCCTAGGGAATACCCCCTCCTCCAGACACCGTTGCAATAAAAATCTGCGGTCGTTTTCGAATGGCCGCTTTAACCGCCAAATTCGGGATACCATCGAGTCCGGGAGCTGTGTTGTCACCTATCTTCCTGCATGCTTCCCATATAAGTTGACGGCTTATATGGGACTAAGTGCTCAACTATTGTCTTCAGCATTGTCGGGCAGGATATTTGTGGGGACCTACTGCCCTTAAGCTTCTTTATCACCATCCTATATGCCATACCCCAGGGGTCTATCCCCCATCGCAGAGTTGCTTAAAGCATCTTGCCTTGCTCTCTTTGATGGCCTTTTCGAGATCTCGTCTTGCTGACCTGAAGATAGATAGTCTTTCTTGCAACTCTGGCCTTCCCCTGGATTGCTGGGATCTGCGTCTAGCCTTGAGGCACGCTGCTCTGAGCGTTTTGACTTCGTCGTTGCTCCAGTAACACTGTGCCCCTCTTTTACTGGCTGCTCTTCTAGGCATTGCTGCATCACACGCTGCGGTAATTGTTGTGACAGCGTCTCCGATGCTCTCTGATGCTCCGCTCCGAATGTAAGTTCGGTATTAATCATTTCCTCGAACGTGTCTTTGTCAAAGTAGGTGTCTTTCCACTTTGGCCCTGTTAGTTTGGGGGCTGCAGCTTGGGCTTGTCTTTGTTCAAGCTAAATATGATCGCCTGGTAATCGCTGTGCGCATATTCTTCGCTTACTTACCATTTTGTTTTGCGCAGGAGCGAGTTACTCATAAAGGTGATATCTATGATAGACCCCTTGCCTGCTTTCCGAAACGTGTTTTTCGCACCATTGTTCGCCAAACTTACATCTAGTGTTGCGAATGCTTCTAGTAGAGCTCGTCCCCTTGTGTCCGTTATCCTGCTGCCCCATTCTGTAGCCCATGCATTGAAATCGCCAGCAATTATAATTGGGTGTTTTCCTCGCGCGTCAGCTACAATGTCATCCAGCAGCTTCAGATAAACCTTAGGTGTTAGACTAGGGGGTGCGTAGCAACTATAGAAGTGGATGCCGTTTATCCTAGCATCAACGAAGTAGTCCGCTGGCCTACCGACTTTTTGCATGGCGGGGCTTCCACAGGTCCATATCGGTGTCTTCTTTGAAATATCGTCTATCCAGCTACCACCATCCAAAGATTTGTAGGGCTCACTAATTAAGGCAATATCTATTTTTTGTTCCCTTGTCATCTGCACCAGCAAGTCTTTCGCTGCAGCACAGTGGTTAAGGTTTATCTAGACGACCTTCATCATACTTTGTTCGTCAGGGCCTTCTTGTATACGAGCCATTGGCCTTTAGGAACTTACACAGCCAAGCTTGGTATACCCCATAACACCCACTGCTGCAGCTGCGCTCACACAAATAGGAGTGGAACAGTCTTCTTCTTTGTGAGTGTCCGGCTCTAGCCAAAACGGGACACAGTAATCCCTTCTATGATGACCTTTGGGCCATCCATAGCATCGATTTCAATAAAATCATCAAATTGCTTTATACCAAAGGCAGGTTTTTACTTTTCTTACCATTGTTATTATTATTATTTATTTGTTCTTGAAAAACTAACACTGTAAGACAACCGGTTTCTCGTTGCATCAGAGAAGCAAATTCAGTTTGCACTAGGATAGACTTTTTCAGATTTTGCACAAGGGATACCTTTAAGATTTATGTTTTGAATGTACTTAGTTCAACCTGAAGTTTCGGATATATTTATATATTAGCTGTGGTTAAGAATTGTTATCTACTAGTCTATAGGAGAACTTTGTTCTTTGATTGATGAAATGAATAAATAAATAAATAAATAAAATAAAAAGAGTCTTATAAAATAGTGAGGATTATAGTTTTCAATTTAGAATTATGAAACAAGCCACAGAATAAACATTTTTATGAGAGAAAAAAAAAAGAAAGAACAAGATAACTTAAAATAAAAGAAAAGAATTTAACAATTAAAATTAATCATACATCTCCATTATAAGTCCGACAGAAATTAAGAGGATTGATTCTGGAAAAAAGATTCAAGCTCGGTCCGGAACCGCCCAGTGCCGCCTGACCTTCTAATATGCCGTGGCAAGGAATTCCATAAACGGATGGAGTTTACAAATAACTGTAGTTCGTATGTAAGGCGGATGTGTAAGTTGAAATGATCTATTTGACGAACTAAAACTCAACTTGTTAAAGAGATAACTAGGCTGATTAGTTTAAATCACATTAGACAGCAGAACTAGGGATCAGTAACGAAGTAGGCGGTCAAAGCACATGTTATAGTATATAAAGCGATTTCGCGTAGCTAGAGTCTCGAACAAAACGTTAAAGATTAAAAACATAATGCGCGACTCGATCAAAACGTTTAAGATTAAAAACATAATGCGCGGTATTGTTAAATGTAATATTTAGCTTTCTCCTGCTACACCCAGAGAAATATGCTGTGCAAAATTACCTTAAACGCCTTACGTAAATATTTTTGTATGGAATTTTTTGGACAGACATAAATCTGCCAACAAATAGGGCAATTTATGCATGGCATAGGTAATGAAAAATAGGCTAAATTGCATTAAAAACCTTAGGTAAATAATTTTGTATGGAATATTTTGGACAGGACCAAGAACTAGCACAATTTATGTACGGCATAGGTAATGAGAAAAATCCTAAATTGCCTAAGGGCCTAAGGTATTTTAACCTAAATACAAATAAGTGTATATCCACCTAAGGACATACCGTCGGCTTAATAAGAAAACCTCGTAACTCCATTTTTGGCAAAAATTACTTTTTGATGCTATCTTATAGAAACTCAGTAGGCGCATTGCTATGGAAAACCTCGTAGCTCCTTTATAAGTTAAAATCACTTAAAAATCATGTTGTTTATATCTCGTAACTCCAATGTACTCAAAGTTCCTGAAAAACCTCGTAACTCCGACAAATTACTGAAGAGCAATCCTCGTAACTCCTGCTTATAATATTCAAAACTCGTAACTCCACTATCCAACGGTATAAAATTTGTATGAAAAAAGGGGAAATCCCCATATTTAAATTTCAACTGTGCGTTATTTGTATACAGTTTTTAGTTGCTGTATAGTTCCGGTGTAGTGAGTCAAGTATAGAAGTGTTAAAGTGAAAACAAAAATAGTAAAAATGTCTTTACCTGCATCGTCAATTTTAAATATTTTGTAAGTATAAGCAATGATTTATTTCCCTCTTTTTAACAAAATATATAAATATTTCTATATAATATTTACAAGATTGGAAGAGGATCAACCGAAAACTGATGAAAATGAGAATTGCACATATAAATCATCATTTCTGTAAGTTTCTTCTCATTGCACAGCATCAAATCTTAGACATCTTAGATAATCTCATTTTCAAATAGATTTCTTGACGGGAATATTGAAAGCTATCCAACTAACAAACAAATTTTAGTCAGCCCAGATATTGGAGCTGTTAAAAATGGAGCGACCTTTAACTTGGAAGAAGTAGAGGTAATATATATGGATGTGGACCAAATTGATGCTGATAATTTTATACTTCATTCTGCTAAAGAGGTTTGTATAAATAATGAAAAAGGTAAGGATGTCCAAGTAAAGCAGCAAACACATGAGCAGACGGGACCTGAAGTTTTGATTACCACAAGCGTTGAGAATCCTTTGGAAATGGAATTTAATTTAAAGAATTTAAAGAAAATAGTGGCGATCTCATGCTTATGGGGAATTTAGAACAATTCATAGATTTACCATCGCCTAAAATGAGAAGATCTAAAAGGCATCACGTCAAGGAATCTAAATGGTCTCAAAACAAACAAAAGCGTAAAAGAGAGTTGGGCTTGGAATACGATTCCAAGAAAAAGGAAGAACAAAAGTGGCTTTATACAGTTGATAAACCAAGTCGAATCATCAAGCCACGGTCCAATTGTTCGGGAAATAAGAAAGGAATTATGAAATGCTTTTTGTTCACAGAAATTGAAAGAAATAAGATTTTCAAGGGATTTTGGTCAAGAACATGGTCAGAAAAAAAATTGTTTGTTCAATTATTTGTTGATATTACCGATACAGAAAGGCACCGTGATAGAAAACAAGAAAATGTAAGCAGGCGTAAAACTACGGCATACTATCACCTAAAAACTAACGAGAAGCTAAGGGTGTGTAAAAAAATGTTTTTAAATACACTTTCATTGGGCGAGTGGTCAGCTTTAAATTGGGCGAAAAAGGATACAATGGTGGATGTCGAAGTTGCAAGAGATGATGAAGAATTTGTTAGTAGCAAGTCGGCATCAAGAAAAAGTCTTTACGAAGAAAGGAAAAAATGCTTGTTGGATTTTTTCAACTCTCTTTCAAAAATGGAATCCCATTACTGTAGGTCAAGTTCTTCCAAGATGTACTTAGAGACAAACTGGCTTTCGAAAACAGCCGTATTCGAATTTTACTCCAAAGAATGGTGCAAACTAAAAGACATAGCTCCTCTTTCAATTGGCGCATTTATGCATGAGTTTGAAGACCAGAATTTGAGCTTGTTTTCGCCAAAAAAAGACAGGTGCGAAACTTGTGGAGCCTTCGAATCTAAAAATATAAGTGAAGAAATATATAACCTGCATAAACTAAAAGCTAATGAAGCACGAAAAGAAAAAGAAACAGATAAAGAAAACCCCAATTTATCTGTTTTTACAATGGATCTTCAATCGGTGCTCTTGAGTCCTAAGTCTAATATTTCTACGATGTACTACAAAACAAAATTGATTCTACACAATTTTACCCTTTACGATCTAAAATCAAAAGACGGATTTTGTTTCCTTTGGAATGTAACTGAAGGAAATGTAACTGCTCAAGAATTTTCCACAATTTTAACCAACTTCATTTCTACACAAGTAGAAAGTGGTGGTCCTAACCATTTTGTTTTATACAGCGACGGGTGCACTGCTCAAAACAGAAATGCCACACTGGCCAATGCATTGTTTAATGCTTCACTTTTACATAAAATAACAGTCGAACAAAAGTTTTTATGTAAGGGTCATACCCAAATGGAAGCAGACTCAATGCATTCATGTATTGAACGAATTGTAAGGAAAACTGACATTAACGTTCCAGCTGATTATATAAATATCTGCAAGAGAGCGAGGAAGGTTAACCCGTATAAGGTCAACTACTTGGATAACACTTACTTTCGATGGTTCGATTCGGTTTGCTTTTATAAATCAATAAGACCCGGCAGAAAAAAGGGAGATCCCTGTGTCACTGATATAGTAGCACTTAAATACTTTAATGGTGATATTTTCTATAAATTGAAATTCAGTGACACTTGGAATATTTTACGTATTACGTAACTCTGCTTCGTTCTAAGGTAAAGTTTTGCATACCATACTGATTGATAGGAGCCATCTAATAGAAGCTGCCTGATAAAAGCCGCCTGCAACCAGCCAATCAACATTTATTTTCGTGTATTGCTTCGGAATGTGCCGTTAGGTTCAGAAACAGTGTGCAAATTACCTTAGTTACTAGGATAATGTACCTTAGCTTAGGCTGATATTCCAGATAAATTTTCACCGACCTTGCAAAATTGCTTTAGTTCTAAGGTAAATATATAACATTTAATGTATATATATTCCAAAAAATATTTTCGGTCGTTGCATGCAAAGTCTTTAACTGGCTTCTGTATTTTGGTGAACGTATTTTGTAAAAAATAATCAGAGATATAAGTTAAATAAGTTCTTGAAATATAAAACCATTAATAACAGTACAGTGCAAAACAGTGTGGAAACTTTAAGTTGATTACAAATAACAAACAAAATACTAGACAAAAACTTTGTCGAAGAAGAAGTTTAAGGTAAGCGCAGTGAAATATCCCCTTTGTTTTATGTATGTATTTATAAAAACACATTGTTTTCGAATCGAATTAAAGCCATTTTTTTTAAAAGTTTTCTAAAAGATCTTAAGGCGAGTTACAACAAAAATGGACATCGGTTTGTAAGCAATGTTTCACAAAGAAAATTTTGTATACCTACCTAGTCAAATGTATGTTTTCTATTTCCATATAATATTAACATTACATTTTCAACGCTACAATAATAATATAAAAAATGTCATACAACACTTTTTATATTATATAAATTTTAAATATTGCGCCTATTGTAAAAAAAAGTTATAAAAAAAAATAATGATAAAAATGAATTAACATAAAATACATTTCTTTAATTTTTATAACATTTCTGCTAGCATCAGCCTTAGAAATACGAGTAAGGTAAGTTTGAATTAAAAGGTATATGAATATGACTTTGTACATCTACAAAAATTGGTAAAATTTTATTTGGCTGCTTTAGTTTCTAGCTTATTAACCAAGTCAAGTGTTTGGAAATAAAATACCTAAATTTTGATTCCTTCATGTTATCCGTAAAGATCATTTAGCATAATTATTTTTGCAGTGTAAGATGACACTTTTTTTATGTAAAGGATAAGGCTTAATTCAGCCAGGCATACCGTTACCAAAAAACTAGCTTAATTTTACACATGTCAAAAAATTAAAATAGGTAAAATTATGCATTTCTGAGGTAAAATGTTAGGCTAAATTCAGCCTAGGTTTAAGGTAAAACTCCTTAGATAACCTGGCGTACCGTTACCCAAAACCTAGCCTGATTTGACACATGTTAAAAAATGTTCTGTTACATTAGGAATATAAGGTAAGTTACCTTAGAAATTACCAAGTTCAAAACGGCCTTAGGACTAAGTTGATTTATACCGCGATTTAGGTTAATTTCACACAGGCTCTTCTCTGGGTGTATTGACATCACAACAGCAAAAAATTCTGCACCCATAACTAAGAATGAGAGTAATAATTGTTTTTGCTAGCAACATGCGTGCTTTTAGGGGAGTGTAATTATGCGACATGCACAGCTGACGTAACATACCGCACACTTTGCCAACAGTCGCATTGATGTGATTATCTCATGTTAACCTTCTATTGCACACCATATTTCCAAGTTTCTGCTAGTTTCAACCTATTCAATTACACTAAGCATTATATCAGGAAAGTAGGAGATATCTAACGGCTTTTTACTTATCACAATTCATTTGGATTTTCGGGGGTATAGAAAGAGTCCGTTCTTCTCTGGCTAAGTGGATATCCTCCCAAGATCACTATTGATAGAGTTTGCGCAGTCTTCTATCATTCCAAGAGGGTAGCTTTGATACAGCTGGACGTCGTCAGCATACATATGGACTGATGATGATGCTGATATTATTGAGGGAATGTCATTTACATAGAGTAAGAAAAGGAGAGGTCCAAGAATCGAGCCCTGCGGGACACCTCTACTGTTACAAAGGAAGTCAGATAAGCGATGACCCATTCATACAGCTTGTTTTCGAGACTGGACATATGAAGACATTAGAGTGACAATGGGATTTGAGAAGTCAAATAGCATTGTTAATTTGTTGCACAACGGTATCAAAGGCTTTCGAAAAGTCAAGAAGCAATAAGAAAGTCACTATTATTTTCGTCCAGCGATTCTCTAATATCATCCACCACCATCCTTTTCCCTCTCTCTCTTTTGGTTCCGTTAGTTGTGGTTTCAAAACGGCGCTCAATGCGTTATATTTACATGTTTTTTCCTTGTCAGGTTACAGTAAATACAGCCACTTTGTTGGGGTTCTTAATTCTAGATAATACTGCTCCACTCAGCGTTGTTTCCGTTCAGCCCAATTATAGTAGCTAACTTATAAAATGAATAATTGGAGAGTTTCATCTGATAGCTAAAGAAATACCTTTTTTGTTAGCTATACTGATTTTATGTTTTTTTTTCATTTACCTTAAGCATAATTTTACATAAATTTTGAGATTCTAAGGAAACAGGATGATTGGTTACACACCGCTGAAGACATGCAAACACGCAAATAGGTAGTTCGTCGTAGTTTAAAACCACTTATTCTAGCTAGCTTAAATAGTAGTGACCTACAAACTACAATTGCAGAGACCTGCAAAAGCAGCTTTAAATACACACAGTTTCTTATTTCTGTACAAATTTTTGGAAATAATCCACTTTCGACAAAATCTTAATCATGCCATAATCCAACAGTAGAACCAAAGACTTTTGCCCACCTTGCACAAATATTTTAGTTTTCCCCAAAGTTGGGAAACCGTGGTACGTATACACCAATGGGAGTTTTCCGAAACGTAAACAATTGCCCGCATTTGTCCGCCAGATTAATCGGACAAAAATCAAGAGGCAGTTTGTAAGAGGACATTTACGTAATACGTTTCTGTAAATGCGAAGCTTGTTAAAAAAAAATCAATGTCTACCAGCTACCCACCTGTTCACTTCAAATTACGGAAAAAGCCTACAGTCAAAAATTAATAAAGGCAAAATAAATATCCGATGAACGGGCTTTTATGCAAAAAGGTCCGTTGTTTTTTAAGGGCAGCAACAATAGGAAGTAATTAATTAGGCAGACGATTCTTTGCGTTGGATGCTCGTTTTTGCTTCAACGAGACCATAAATCGAAATCTCCAATATCGAAAACATTTTCCTTTGCCGTTGGCGCGTTTGAGTCATTGAAAACAGAGAGTGTGCGAGTTAAAGGAAGTATAAATAAATTTTCGGCAGGTTTCACTTCTGAGGAACGTTGCGAAAATGTGGGTATTTGTGCATTTGACAGTCTCTTAAGCACAGTAAATTTTGTGTCCCGTACAATATTGTATACAGAGATGGAATTTAGCGGGGCAGTTTAGCAGAGCAGTAGCCGGTAATAATTTTAAGTACAAGTTTTCTAAAATATATGTTAATGTTGCCTTTTGAAAACTGTGCTTCTTGTTTAGAAGAGGAGGTAAATTAATTATTTTTACGCGGATCAAAAATCACTTTATGTATAAATGTTTAGTAGGTATACATTTGTTATATAGCTTTTAACCTAGCGAATAAAAATTAACTTAAAGCACAAATTATGTAAAAAATATTTGTATCCAGTAGCCTTTGTAGCTGGTTTTCTAAAAAAGTGAAGCGCAGATGGCGCAAAATGAATCACCCTTTCCGAAGATGTTAAAATATTTGCAAATGGCGTCGTACGTCAATCATATATGAAATTTGTGACAGCTGCAGTAATAAACAGACAAGCAATCGATTGTGGAATAATTGGGTCGAATTTTTTACCAATAATCGCTCAGTGGTGTTAGCGCAGCGTGAACTTCGAATCATCACGACTGACAGGCGCATTTCCACTTAAGCGGTTACGTCAATAAGCAAAATCTTCGTTTCTGGGGCACTGAAAACCCGCGTGTGATGCACGAAGAGCCATTACATCCACTCATAGCCATTGTGTGGTGCGGCGTTCACGCGGGAGGAGTGATTGGGCCGTATTTTTTTAAGGCCGCCATCGGCAATACTGTCACTGTTGCTGGCGAACGCGGCTTGGTGAAAATGTGCTTTCAACAAGACGGTGCAACAGCACGAGCCGCAATTGGTATTGTGAACGAAGCGCTTCTGGTCGCGTAATCTCCCGTTTGGGCAATTTGGCATGGCAAAGACCGCCCGATTTAACCATCCCAGACTTCATTTGCTATGCCAACTAGCCTCAGACAAACGCAGCCCTTAAGGACAAAATTTTATAGCAATGCGTAAAGACATGTAAAATGCAATAAAACCGGCACAAATGTGTATCAACACTGGCGGCAGACACTTGTAGATGAAGTAAGATTACTTTCAACATTTTTGTCCGTTGACAGTTCTCTTCAGTTGAGGTAATATTGAGAGAACGAGAAAATTGTTGCAATGGTGGTTGAATAATGCAGTGCAAATCTAATAGTTTCGTAATAAAATGGTGTTCAAAACGGATTTAAATTTCTATTTAAAAAAGTCTAAACAATACGATTAAACCGCGTTACTTAAAAAAAATATTTTTTCGCCTATTTAACTTAACCAAAAACAAAGACACACACGTGCTATTAAGTTACCATTAATAACCATGCCTTCCACTCGTCTGCATATTGCGCAATATATTTTAAGATCAGCATCACCACATCACAGTTAATATTGTCGCCCCTCTCCCTTCCAACAGCAACGATCTAAATGCAGGTCACGTGCCCTACGCCATGGGCCTGTGGCGGCAACACCCGATGGCCTACACACTCGCAAAGAAACCAAACACCTTTTCTTTTCTTTCCATGCCTATAAAACGAAACAGCAATTTTGAATTAAGCATCATACACTTGTTAGCGTTCAACAATTGCATTACCTCTTACAGCATAAACCACATTAACAATCATCATGTTCAAATATGTAAGAAGCCTTCGGAGGGTCCTTTCCATCCTCTCATAATAAAAATAATTTCATTTAGTTCATCTTCATCTGTGTGATCGCTTCTGCCTTCGCCAACCCAGGACTTTTGGCTCCATCCCTGCGCATTGCTGCTGCTCCAACTATCGTTTCAGCTCCATCTGTTGGCATTGTAAGGACCGATCCAATTTCGCTTGGCACCATTGGCGCTCCATTGACGATTAGCAGTGGACTGCTCCCAAATAGATTTATCTCCAATGGGTTGATCCCTAATGGCTTAGTGTCTAATGGTGTGATCTCGAATGGTCTGATCTCCAGTGGGTTGATCTCCAATGGATTGATCGCCAATGGTGGATTGGTGTCGTCTGGACTTGTCCATGGTGGTTTGGTTTCTGGTAAATTATTGTCCGGTGGACTAATTGCCTAAGTCGTTCTGACTTGAGTCGAATAAATGTACATACTGACAAAAAAAAAATATTTGTATTAATTTCCATCATAAGTGCAAAGTTTCACCTGAGGGTTGAGATAGGTATGGGATCTGAAAAAGAATTAGGTAACAAATTTTGCAATATTTAGTTTGAGAAATACTAGATATTTAGCTGAAAACTAATGTAAGGTTTGTGTAAGGTTTTGTTCGGGATGTAAGCATTACCTGGTTTAAAGTTGTATCCAAATGGAAAATGAAGTTTTCGAGATATGAGCAGTTTCTAAAACTATCGTTTTCGATGATTCGAATTAAAAATGAAGAACGCAATATCTTTGGAAACATCAATTTTAGTATGTATTTTGATCAAAATCGTTAGTGCGGTTTTCAAACAAACTTAACCTTCCGTCCTCCCACTGGGGTGTCGGATACCCCACAAAAAATTATGCACCGTGCTATTACCGTTACAATTTTTTTTCCGATATGCCATGTCTATGTAAATTCAGTTTCATATTTTCTGCAGTAGTAGCAGGCCGTTTCAAGCAATTTGAATTTTGTATACATATATAATTTTGCTATGACATTTTGTATTGGGTATTATACACCCCAGTGAGAAGTTCGTGTTAGTACTTTTTATAGTTTGTGAACAAACGTTTTTAATGTTATAATTTTGTATTCTGGTCATAGATCCCAGCATTTGAATACAAATTGTTACGCAGAATACGAATAAATTGATTTAGCTAGTGCGAGGTTTGTTTAGTCATAAAAAAAAGTTTTGTTTTTCTGGGAAGTTATTGTTTTTTTCCAGAAAAAAATGGCATTTTTACGGGAAGAAGAAGTGGTAAAGCTTTTATTAGAGGCTGATATTTTATTAGAAGATGAAGAACCGGATTTATTTGCCGGTGATGATTCGGACAAAGATCCTGACTACATAGAAGAGCAGTCTGATTCCAAGAGTGCCCAGAGTGCGGTATAGGATAAACATGAAGAAACGCATCCTACTACACCGAAAAAACAGAGGTTGACGGTACTGAAAGGGAAATCTGGCTACAAATGGAGCTCGGTTGCACCCGAGAGACGCGGTAGGCATCCGATGCGAAATTTGATGACCCATTTACCGGGCCCAAAGGGTGCAGCTAAAAACATTTCAACTCCCCTTGAGGCTTGGAGTTTACTTTTTACGGGCGAAATTCTATATAAAGTGGTGGTTCATACGAACAACTTATTGAAGGAATTTTGGGCAATGAATTTCAAAATGAAATGACAACCAATATAAGCGTTCCACATCCAACAATTTTGGAAAAATATACCCGTTGTAACTTCTGTGACAGGAAAAAAGACAGAAAAACAAAAAAAAGTGTGTGTGACATGTCACCAGTTTATGTGCGAAGATCATCGCTTGCTGAATTGTGTGGAATGCGATAATTAAAAATTGCATTCCGATACATGTATTGCATTTACTTAAGCACTCCGCTAACAATGGTTTGCAACAAAAGATTGCTAATTTTACGCATATGCTCGAGTAACATTTAAAAAAAAAAACATAATATGTAAAATTTTTTTTTTTAATAACTTCTGAGAAAATGGACTTCTATTTAATACATATTTATTTATAATTTTTTTGTTATTCTTATTTATAAATCACTTTTTTTCTTTCAAAGGTATTTTTTTTTTTTTTTGTGAGTGAAATATTGTACATGTGTACATAGTAATTAAAACATAAAACAATTAATAAAAAAAACATTTAACAAAAACAGTTTTTTTAATAATTTTGAATCGGGGTATGTCACACCCCAGTAAGAGGAACGTGTTAGCAAAAATAGGTTGGAGGACGGAAGGTTAAGAAAGACAAATTTAAAAAAATTATACTTTTTCAAAAACACATTGACCGAAAATATAAAAAAATCTAAGTTTGCTATTAACTTAGAAATGACCATATTACCTTACATCAGAAATAAATATTTATTACAATCGGGTTAAAATTTAAAAGTACCGTTATTTCATTTCTTAGCGAAAAACATAACGACACTAATGGTCACTTCTAACTTAATAGCGAGCTCGGTTTTTCTCTTTTTGATTGTCGTACAATGGATTTTTAAAAACAAAACATTTAAAAAAATGTTATTAACCTAAAAACGGCACTCTTGACATTGACCAAAATGCATAGGTAATCAATTTTCAACTCGAATTTTTAGAAACTGCTTATATCTCGAAAACCGCATTTTCGATTTGAGTAACTCTTTAGAACCCAAGTAATTTAAGAATGTAAGCTTACATCCTAAACAATACCTCATATTCAGTTTTCAGCTAAATAATAACGCAATAGTATTTTTCAAACAAAGAAATTGCAATACTTGTTAATATTTTCTATGAATAATTTCATAAAAACCGCTCAAACAATTTTGATCAAAATACATGTCTAAGATAACATAGGTATTCTAAATAAGATCACGTTAATACTTACGGCCATATTATTCACTCCCTTTAATCCGGGTTACAGGTTACACCCAGGTATAAGTGAGTTTAACCTAAATACTAAACCCGAGTTCATTTTATTGAGTCGTTAAACCCGAACGACTAACAACAAAAAAAAGTCATTATTTGTGAAATTTAACATTACATAGGCTTAAAACAGAATAAAAACGGTTTAAAGTATTTAAAGTTCGCATTTAAATCCATCTTTAAACCAGCGGGTTTAATGCATATATTTTAGTGAATAATTTTAAGTTTTCGAGTTTTATAAAATTATTTTAACATGAGTTACACCCGGAGTGAATAATATATATGGCCGTTAGTTTAACCTACCTGCCTAATAAACCAAGAAAACTTTTAATGAACGAGAAAGATTGGTGCAACCCAGTCGTGGACATTTTTTTTTTTTCCAATAACAATTTTTTCCAAAATCGTCCTTCAGCTTTCGTTGCCTAATCAAATAGTTATTTGGCATAACCAATTATTTTCCAAATATCAATAAATCCTTCCTAAAATCTGTAACAATTATTTTTGATCAATGAAATAGAAATGCGAACAAAAAAAAAACATTTTTTTTTTAATTAAAATCATCAAAAGTAGATCGAATCTAAAATATGGCAACTTGAAAGATTAATGAATTTGTTTTAAACAGCTGCAATTGTTTTTTTTTTTAATTTGTGAATCTGCAGCGGTTTAAAGTTTGTGTTAGGATCTGCATATTATATCACGAACTCTAATTTCAGCTACAGCTATTCACTTAAAATCAGCATCACCATTGATTCAGAACATTATGAAAGTATTGCTGAAATATTTCTTCAAATATAATATTCCAAAACTCATTGTCTGTTGAGATAGTTTACGTTGGTATCATCACGGTATAAAGGGCCCAACCCATAGAATCTGTTGCATCCGTTGCGTCGACAGATCCATCAATATTGACGTATTCGACGGCACCAGCAGTCCCATAGAATCCGTCGCATACGGTGACGGCTAGTGCTTTAATTTCCCACGAAACGTAATAATATTTCCCAATTCACCGAATTCAAATTCCCTCTTAAATAATTACCTTGATAGGTAAAATTTTTTATTTTACGGAAACAAAATCACATTAATTTATCTTTGGTATAAAAATCGCAGTTTGTTGATATTATAATGATTACCTTTTTGTACTAGAAAATGTTGGTACTAGAAAATCTTGCCAAAATGCGAATTAGATAGGCTCTTTTTTTAAGTACATAATGTCTTAATAATCATGGTGAAATGTAGATACAAATTTCGATGAAATTTCAGCAAAGATGTATAATTGGAATGTTTTTTGCAGCTTTTCCCATGGAAGGCTTTTCGGACATCGAAATTAACACAAAAAGGAAGAAATCCCACGATATAAGAAAACTGGTGATATCCAATGACAGTTTCTCCCATGCTCTAGATATTTCCACCAATGAAAGCGCTGCTTCTCACGCTGTGACAACCGTCAACGGATCGACGGACAGAAAAGTAGAAAGTAAACTTACTTTTACGTCGCATCCGGCACGTGCGCTGCTTATGGGTCAGCTTCCATAATGTGCTGTGTATTCTATCTACCTATCAGTCAAATACCTATCAGCCGCAACGGATGCGACGGATTCTATGGGTTGGGCCCTTAAAATAGCTTCGCTTTTGGAGGTTCCGGTAGAGAATTAACCCTTAAACTTTTTTTTCCGTTTAAATACCATGTTACATGGCACGAGGCTAAGGCCCCAACGCGTCAAAAAAGCTTCAAACAACTCCCCAAAGTACATAACATGGGCAGTGATATTGTTTGTAAATTAAATGTCACAACCCGCAATGTAGGTACTAAAACGTTTGTATCAAATAAATTCAAAAAAAATGTCCGAATACAAAAAATAAAGTTCAGTAAAGGCATTACAACCACTTTCTTATTTATGAGACTTCACTATGGCTACTGCAACAATCACAATCTTAATGAATTAATCCACCAGACACCAAGCCTCCGGAGAGGATTTTTCCAGATACTAATCCACTGTTTAGGAGTCCACCAGAGACCAATCCATTCGAGAGCAGTCCACCGGAAATCAAACCTCCAGTTACCAATCCATTGGATATCAAACCATTTGAAACCAGTCCATTCGAGATTAATCCATTAGATACCAGTCCGCTGGATAAAAGACCGTTACTAAGAGCCAACGGAGCCCCCAAACTAGAAGTCAATGCAATCGGTGCTGCATTGACAATTCCCACCGATGGTGCCGAAACGATTGTTGGGGCTGAAGCAATGCTCAACGATGGGGCGAGCACTCCTGGCTTGGCAAAAGCGGTGGCTATCACACTGACAAAGACCAACTGTAAAAAAGGTTAACATAATAATAGGTATACAATGGAGAATCTGTTAATATTCCCTTACGTGTTTGAACATGATAATAATGGTTTAAGTGATTTTTTTTCAGGAGTAGCTGAACTCTTGTTGAATGCTGACGAGTGTGTGACAATCTATTGAAGATATCTATCGCATTTTATAGGCGGAAAAGATCTTCTAGTATCCAAGTACTGCACCCAATGGGGTGCATACAAAGTACGAAAGTGCTGCAGCCACGGCGAATACATTTTCAGTTCACCACAATCTCTCTCTTGCAACACCTCAAAGAGCTTAGCTTACTCAAACCGTAACCAGAATGGTGTGACTTCATATTTTATTTTCCACTCTTTCGCCACTAGCCAAGAGACCATTTTCGTTTTCCTATAAAACGCAAAAGATATCTTGAGTTGAACATCAGACACTTGTCCGCTTTCAAAACAAAAGTTCACTCAGCCTTCTATAAACATCATGTTCAAATACGTAAGCCCATTGAAAAGCAGGACGTTCTTAAAATTAATAAATTCGAAATTTACTTGCAGGTCGTTTTCTTCAGTGTAATTGCTGCCGTACTTGCTGTTGCTCAGCCAGGAGTGCTAAGCCAGTCGTACGGGATTGTATCAGCACCTGCTGTGGGCATCGTGAGGTCCCCACTGGTTCTGAATAGTGGTTTGGTTTCCAGCGGTATCGTATCCAAGGGACTAGTTTCGAATGGATTGGTCACAGGAAGAGTGCTGTCCGGTGGTTTGGTATCCAGTGGAATCGTATCTGGTAAAGGACTGGTGTCTGGTGGATTAGTCTACTAAGTTTGGACAAAGAGTAACTGCTCTAACATCTTTCTGACAGTGGATAAATAAAAACTTGAAAATACATATGCTTTTGTGTTCACCTCTGTAATAGTGTCCCGTAGTTGGCTACATTGGTATTGGTTTGATATTCTGCTACTTGCCCAATTGTAGTGAATATTATAGTTATATAAGGGTTCTACTAAAGGGTTTTCCAATAAGAGGTGTTAATTTGGTATTCAAAGAAAAATGCATTTTTTTTATATAACAGATCGGATAGGAAGGTATGCCGTTAATAATGAAAAACAACATCAGCCAAATGGCCACCACGGGCACAGCACCCATACAGGACCATATCCTTTTCATGAAATTTTCCATAACCAAATCGCAAAGTGGCTGCCCTATGTCCTCGATAGCCTCACGAATTTTATCTTTTAGGTCTTGAATCGAGGCTGGGCTGTTGGCGTAGACCTTATCCTTCACGTGGCCCCAAAGTAAGAAGTCGCAAGGTGTTAAATCACAAGATCTCGGTGGCCAATTGTGATCACCTCTTCGAGAGATAACACGGTCCGGAAACTTTTCCCGTAAAAGATCAATGGTTTCGTTGCTTGTGTTTTTTCATCATTTTTGTAATGAATTTTAATAATTTCAATGCGTTGTTGAAGCGTGTATCGTTCCATTTTTAGTAATGGCGTAGTTTCTACTTGTCAAATGTCAAATAATAAAAGCTTCAAAAGTGACAGCTACCGAAATAGCGGGTCATTCACAATAACACCTCTTATTGGAAAACCCTTTACTATATAAAGTTGAATGCAAAGTACATCTGTCAGTCCGTCTATTTGTTTTTGATGCGTGTCCAAAACTTGTACCCATTGGTCTTTGGAAGATGTTCTTGTCAGCATACGTAACCTACGGACTTACAAAAAGATTCTTACAACAATATATTTACTTCTAGGGTAGGTAAATTGCATTCCTTTATGCGTAAATGAGGCGCTCCATCGAAAATAAAATGCTTTCAATTAGTTGTATGTGGAATTCTTATTACCAGCCTTAATTGCGACATATACAAACAACTTTTCGTTTGTGCACATACCTTTCGAATAAATAATATAAGTTTCATTTTCCTTATTTCATAATCTATATGTAGGTATATTATATAGGTATGTTATATAAAAGAGATTGACGTCCGTGCGTGCACCCATGACTCGAAAACGTATCGTTCTATTTTCACGATTTTGGACTTGATGAAAGGTGACTCCGTTTTTGGCGTTACAAATGTAATGCGATGACAAAGTTAATATGCCTGTCCTGTGAAGGGTATAATAAATAACTGGATAGACAAATAGGGGTGTAACTTCAAATACAGCAAATAATTCCGTACGATTTGACATTTGTATTTAAGCGCCTCAAATTTCCCGTGCGTCTCGCTTTCGCTATGACAATAAATAAATCGCAAGGACAATCGCTGCATGTTTGTGGAATCAATCCTAAATTCCCGTGGTCAGTTGTGGCATATCTATCAGTTGAAGGACTTTCGAACACATCGAGATTTGGCTTACCGTCCTGTGAAAAAAAAGGAAGTTAACTGCAGATGAATATGCTAGAGAACAGCAAAATACACAAAAAACCAAAGTTTCTTTGAAGATTTCTGAAATAGAAGAGTTTTTGTTGGAAATGGTTTGTGATGACGCAGTCCGCCAAGAGTTATTGAATAATTAATTATAATCCCGGAAATGGTATTCAAAAACAATCAATGAAAGGAAAGGTGTCGCAGAAAATCTTATTCTCATAACAAGAAATACAAATTCAACGAGACATTTCAAGCTCTCCAAAATATGAAAAAATTTTTCTGAATGATTCCTACTCAGTTAGACTGTGGGAATTTATTAAACAAAAAATGGTAGGATTTCTACCACTGAGCGAACTATAGTATACTATAGGTACTTCCTAGCCTCGCGTTGGTCTATTAAATGAAAGAGATAGCTTTCTTCAGATTTATATCAGCGCCTTTTTTCTCAAACAACATTACCTTACATATAAACGCCAAAACACTACAGAACCTTTTTCTAGAATAACGTCTATGTCTTAATAATATTGTAATATAGTATTTTCTAGCTACTATACTATATTATATTCACACATCTCATAGTCGACGTTTGTAAATCCTTTAATGTCATCCATTTTCCCAGTCCCATTCTCAGTATACTAAAAAAATATTGAAATTGATTCTTCCTAGTATATTGTAAATATTTTCAGGGCTCTACATCGCAATAAGATTCATTCAATGTACTAATGAAGTATGCAACCAAGCAATTCAAACAAAAGAGCTTAAATTCATGGGCGATTGATATGTCAAACTTCGGGACACTATTACAGAGGTGAACACAAAAGCATATGTATTTTCAAGTTTTTATTTATCCACTGTCAGAAAGATGTTAGAGCAGTTACTCTTTGTCCAAACTTAGTAGACTAATCCACCAGACACCAGTCCTTTACCAGATACGATTCCACTGGATACCAAACCACCGGACAGCACTCTTCCTGTGACCAATCCATTCGAAACTAGTCCCTTGGATACGATACCGCTGGAAACCAAACCACTATTCAGAACCAGTGGGGACCTCACGATGCCCACAGCAGGTGCTGATACAATCCCGTACGACTGGCTTAGCACTCCTGGCTGAGCAACAGCAAGTACGGCAGCAATTACACTGAAGAAAACGACCTGCAAGTAAATTTCGAATTTATTAATTTTAAGAACGTCCTGCTTTTCAATGGGCTTACGTATTTGAACATGATGTTTATAGAAGGCTGAGTGAACTTTTGTTTTGAAAGCGGACAAGTGTCTGATGTTCAACTCAAGATATCTTTTGCGTTTTATAGGAAAACGAAAATGGTCTCTTGGCTAGTGGCGAAAGAGTGGAAAATAAAATATGAAGTCACACCATTCTGGTTACGGTTTGAGTAAGCTAAGCTCTTTGAGGTGTTGCAAGAGAGAGATTGTGGTGAACTGAAAATGTATTCGCCGTGGCTGCAGCACTTTCGTACTTTGTATGCACCCCATTGGGTGCAGTACTTGGATACTAGAAGATCTTTTCCGCCTATAAAATGCGATAGATATCTTCAATAGATTGTCACACACTCGTCAGCATTCAACAAGAGTTCAGCTACTCCTGAAAAAAAATCACTTAAACCATTATTATCATGTTCAAACACGTAAGGGAATATTAACAGATTCTCCATTGTATACCTATTATTATGTTAACCTTTTTTACAGTTGGTCTTTGTCAGTGTGATAGCCACCGCTTTTGCCAAGCCAGGAGTGCTCGCCCCATCGTTGAGCATTGCTTCAGCCCCAACAATCGTTTCGGCACCATCGGTGGGAATTGTCAATGCAGCACCGATTGCATTGACTTCTAGTTTGGGGGCTCCGTTGGCTCTTAGTAACGGTCTTTTATCCAGCGGACTGGTATCTAATGGATTAATCTCGAATGGACTGGTTTCAAATGGTTTGATATCCAATGGATTGGTAACTGGAGGTTTGATTTCCGGTGGACTGCTCTCGAATGGATTGGTCTCTGGTGGACTCCTAAACAGTGGATTAGTATCTGGAAAAATCCTCTCCGGAGGTTTGGTGTCTGGTGGATTAATTCATTAAGAACAATTGTGTCAGTTCCTCAGCCAAAATCATATTTAAGTTATGTATGTAGATAAAAAATGACTTTATGAAACATTAATTTGTGTTATTTGAACTCTTTGAACTGGGGTACCGCATCTAGGTTTTGGCTTGGAAGTACTATTTGCCTTGAAATCCAAACAACATAAACTACTTCAGAAATTGTTGGGAGGCATCTGTAAGACTTTGATCATGTAATCTACATTTAAAGATAGATTTCGAGTATAAATCTGCGGTAAAACTCTTTCCTTGCATAAACTCGCTGAAGGAAAAATCGCGAAAGAGCCTCGAATTCATTTGGATATGTATAACCGAATACGATGGTTTGATTAGCGGAAGAGCGATCTAACAATATTTTAGACATAAAACAACTCCACTACTTCACTTATGATTGAAACCAGTTTTTCCTATATAATATTTGCCTCTTAAATGTGGAACTAAGTCCAGGCGGTATGTGACAGGAGAAAACTCAAATAGTTAATACACAGCAAGAATGAAATATTAACTTAAAGTACTCTATTAAAGTCTTAGGGATCTTATTTTTGCGGAAGATGTATCTAAATAATATTTATATTCACTCTACACTATTCAAGTTCACAACGCTGGGAAGAACAATTGACTCTTTTTTTTTATTTAAAGTTTTTGCCCCATTTTTTTGGTTTTTCTGATGCATTTTTGAAGCAGTTTTCAATTGTTTTCATTTTACTTTTTGAGGCTGTTAAAGATTATATTTTTGCATTTTTTATCGCACTTTAATTATCTACTCTTTTCAGCTTTTTAAATGCGTCTTTGATGCAGAAAAACGAGTAAAAAATGCTATTGCAAAAAGATACGAAAAAAGAAAATGTACATAATATGCATTGAACAGTGAAAAAAAAACGCGTCTTAAAACTTGCAAAAAAACGCGTTTAAAAGCGTGTCAAGAAACTCGTTGAAAAAAGAATTGAAATATGCGTAAAAAACGACACGGGGAAAAATGCGACAGCAAGCTATTAAAATACGTTTTTTTATTTAATTTCAGTTGGTTAGAAAAATTTGTATATTAATTATTTTTTTCAGATAGCATTTTAAATTATTATAATGGCACTTGGCTTTGGTAAGTGCAGCAAATACATGATCGTGCATAAAAACTGACTATTTGAGCAAAATGCCTACGCTACTAATGTCGTTTTCCATTGGGCAAAAAGAAGCGTCCGGGAGAGTCCGGAATCAAAAAATCACTTCTGAAACCGTTCCATTGGCAAAAAAAATACTCTTCTGAGGAGAGAATTTCGCTTCTCGATTTGAAGTCAGAATCCACTCAAGAAGCACACACACAAGTGTAATTTTATGTATTTTATACAAGTCAACTGACAGCAGCCGTAGATTATTTTTTGGCATTTCACCAATACTATTGTGGATTCTTTCAGAAGCTATTTTGTAGTTCCATTGGATTTCAGAATGAGTGGATCCCCGAGTGAAACCAATGGAAAACGACATAAAACATCAACATTGAGCCTTTTTAATGGAAGATACTCGTGTTAGCGAAAAAAATCAGAAATGAAAAGAAACATCTTTTTCAAACAAGCGGAGGGTATGAGTGAGTTAATAGTTATGAATAATGTTGCCCAAACCTTGTAACAAATATCCATGAATACATTTATCAACGCAATAAATTGACAAAAATGAGTCATAAGTTGACAGAAATAAGTTTATAATTGCATATACTCTAGTGCCAGGAAGAAAGGGGTTAAGTCAGAAATAGTCGCTTTCGCAAAATGAGATTGAAGATTGAACATTTTTTTGTAAATCCAGGTATTCTTTTGGCGACAAATGAATTATGCAAAACAATCACCATACACTCGTCTGTAATAAGATTATATGCTTTTGACCAACAAATGAGTGCTTACCAGATTTTCTTATGACTTATCTCTTTAGAGCCATTTATCTCTTTGTTACCTGTTAAAATTAAGTTTCTTCTTAAAACAAATTTTTGTTCACATTAATAATTCTACTTCGTGTAACAACGAAAAAACGATAATCGTTGAAACGATTGAACGATAATCGTTTCTTGTTGCTTCACGTTACTTATTCAAATGTCAAATACTATCGTTGAAACGATTCGATTGAACGATGGCTATTTTGCAATCATTTCGTCGTTTTTGGTGCATTTTTTTTAGTTTTTATTATGTTCTTTGAAGGCGACTCGCTCCTATCCAAATTGTAAAAGAATTCATTCTTTACAAAAAATAAATAAATGGTAATTGGCCTTTTTTTGGAATATCAAATCAATTTCATTTATTTGTTCAATGATTCCACACGTAAATTTTTAATGCAATCAGAAAAAAAAGAAAATTGCATTAATTTTTTTTTACAACTAGCCACTTACCAAAAAAATTCTACTACCAAAGCTAGCTATTTTTGCCAAATTCCATGTCAATGTTACCTGTCACAATGAAGAAAAATAAACAAATTCAAGAAAAAAAAACATTTCCATACATTTAAAAATTTTTGTCGGTGTCAGAGTTTGTTTGCAGTCATGTTCAAAGTGTTGAAAATAAAAACGATGAACGATTCGATTGAACGATCCGACGATGATGTTATATGAAGCAAACTAAAAACGATATCGTTTTTTTCAATCGTGTCGACGATAATCCTTTCAATAATAACGCGATTAGAGTCCTGTTTAATTCATTAAGAAAATTTGGAAAAATTAAATTATTTCAAATAAATAATAAAGTGAAGTAGCTATTGGGTATCTTATTCAATTTTTACATCTGGCACAAGATGACTTAAGCCCTTAGGAGCAATTTAATTATTTTAAAACATAAAATTGGTATAAATACAAAGAACTTAAGTCCACTTACACCCTTAAGAGCAAACCATTTTAAAAACTTCCTGACTTATACTCTTTGTATAAAATAATTTCTATAGGAAGATGTTACGCTAGACTTATGCCAATAGGACCAAACGTAAGAGACAAACAAATTGACTTAAGTACAAGAAAAATCCGAAAGCGGGATTTTTTGACTTAACCCCTTACTACCTGTCACCAGAGTTCTAAACTAAATAGTAAAGTCATAAAAAGGACAAATAAAAACAATTATGGCAATGACAACTCGGATGTTAAATATTATTTTCGTTCCTCTGCTTTCTTGTAAGAATGGAAAAGATTGTCAAAATGGCAGTGGTGGGGATAAATTCTTTCTCAGATAAAGACACTTATCTACGAAAAAGTTAGGTAACGTTTTTGTAGTAATCTATAGAATATGACAGATATATAACTCAAAAAGTGATACGAAAATTCGCTAAAATATCTGATAAACTCGAAGAATTTTCTAATTTGCTAACAAAATTAGTTGATTCATCTACCTAGCCATGAAAGTGATTTTTCATTACTCCAAGTATGTGGAAGAGTGAACTATACAAGCATTCGAGAAGAGGAAAAAGCGACCCTTCTGACAGCGAGGATGAATTTCGTCACCACTTTCGAAACGAATCTTGAGGAGAACATTCAATTTTATGTTGCCGCAAATCATTCCGAATTCAATACACAAGAAATTAAAACAAATGCATTCATATGTCAAATAGGACAACAAATTTCAAATCAACTATAACTTGTAAGTTGACTGACAGGTTTTCCAATACATACACCAATAAATTTGTTGAGTAAAAATTAGTAAGATCCTAAGGAGAGGTGTAATATCTTGCTCTCTCAAAGACGCTCTCTTTTACGAATCTTTCGATATAAGGTACGGTATTGAGTAAAAATTCGTTAGATTGAAAAGTAAAGGAACAGACCTATTAATTCATTCCAAGGCGAAATGATGTAAGGAGTCTTGTGTCATAATCAGATTATTTTGTTTGCTCTTGTTAGTTTATAAATTTAGTACAAATTACTTCATAAATACTTACATTTTCTCTCCTGCATTTTTTCTGCAGCGCGGCAACAAAACAAAAACACAAGCAGTAATGACAGCATAGACTAACCAAACTAGACAGTCGACTTTCAGTGCACCCATCCGATTATCCCCGCAAATTTTGAACGACAGCTCTCTCTCGCGCTCTCTTTTTTTTAACCTGTCTGTGAATGCGTGTATTAAAAGCCGTCCGGTAATACTATTTCAATAACAAACAATTTGTAAATGAATCTATACCAATAAATGTAAAAAAAGTAAATGTTGACTATGGTTTTTTAGATGCTTAATTCGTCCTCTATCCATCTTCGCCAGTGAAAGGTGTTCCTTCATTCACATTTCAGTTTATTTTTAATTTTGTTTGTATGAATTCTATGTTTGAGAGCAAAATGCATGAATGAAATTCGTGGGGGTTGTTCCAAAAATGAATCAACCAGAGACAAATGATACTGAGACCGCCAACTCACAATCCTCTTGCCGCTGGGCCCCTCAGTTTTTTTTTTCAAATTCGCCATTTTGTTTTCCTATCGGTGTTGTGTCAATTAAGAATCCGTGTGACATGCAAAAACATACAAAAAATACAAAAATAAATGCTGCCAACCTCGACAACCGTGGGGAAATGTGCTAGAATTCGGGAATACCACATTTTCACATTACTGAATGCCATTGGTTAGTAATTATATATTGTTAAAAGGCGAATAATTTGTTTTCTTTAGTTAATAAAACTAGCTAAATGAGATGTTCTATATACTAAAAACTTATTATGACAAACATGGTTGCGTATTTAGCGCTTTTGAATATCATTAACTTCGATTTCATGCGTAAATTTTTCTTAGATAACTTAAGAAAATTTGCTCAAAATGTTTGCATTTTCCTTCAACCAATCTACATTGTTCATTTTTCATTAATATTTTAAGCAAATGTACACTTACCCATGAAAGAAAATATTATCCAAACGTAACGAATAATTTCAAATTTAACGGATAAAATTCTATGAACGCTGGCAGTAACTTTGCCCACAGCGGAAGTGGCATATGCAAGGTGCGAGTGTGTTGGTGAGCCGGAATTTTTGAAGTTACGTGACATTTGTCAATACGAATTTCTATGTAACAATACAAGCGCACTTAGCATTTGCCACCCCATAAAAATATAGCTTGTAGGCTAAGTAACGGGAAATCGGTCGGAGTTGGTGGTCTCAGTATTGTCTCTGGAGTCAACAACATGCAGGTTAACCCAAGCTTCCACTAGACAAAATCGAATTTTAGTAAATGTTCATGAATATTGTATAAATTTCTATTAGGGTGAATGTTTTCAAATTCGTTTATTTAACACCATATTTTACAAAATCAATGTATGATTGGAAATTCTGTAATTTAATAACACTTAACATTGTTGAATAATGTTAATTAGGAACAGTAAGAATGCAAATGCTATTTTAAAACAAAAAAAAATATGATTATCGGAATGCAAAACAAAAAGACAATATAATGTCGTATTTTAGTGGGTTCTGCAATTTGATTTCAGATTTTGTGTATTCAATCGAACGTAAGAATTTAAATTGTTTTGTTAATTGTTGGTATTCACACGCTTTATTTCGTTTTCCATAGACATAATTCTTTTACAGATTTTAAAACAATGTGTTTTGAAATGTGCACAGATTTTTTCATAAACCTTATTATTAATTAACAAGTGCACTATTTGAGTTTTTGGAATACGAAAAGTGATCAAAACATTTTTTTTTCGTTACGAGTAAAATAAAGAGCAATCTTTACAAGAAAAAGGCAGCGCATACAAATTTTAGAATAGAATAGTAATAGTAATAATATAAAAAATACTTTTTTTTTTCAATTTAACAAATGCATGCTTCCATAATTATTTTATTGTGCAAGTATACATTTTACGTACTAATTACAGATTATAAAAGAAAAACTAAGACTAAAAAAATGTTTTCCCCACGACATACAAAAAAAAAAAAGTTTTCGCTAAAATGTTTTAAAATATATTTTTTTTCATTATGGCTTCGAAAGTTAAAGCATTAAAATCAACGGAAAAATGTGTATTTTCTTTAAATATGCACCTGAAGTTACAAATTCTCTTTTAACAAAAGTGAAAAAACCGTGTTAGTTCATTTTTCCCTGATTAATATTATGAGATGGATATTGACAAATAATTATTATATTAATTTATTTGGCATTGTAAAATTGGAAATTATTACAGGAATTCCATTTGATACCACCAATTACAAAAAAACTTTAAAATTCTTAAAATGATCTGTGATGTGAACTCCGCATAACTAATGGGCACAAAGTATTCCGAACACAGTCGCACACACTTCATTTCCCACCATAATAATGGCCGCCCGAATGATATGAAGTCCCTGCATCAAATTGCATAAATATGCGTGCGGCATCAATGGCGCTCCTTTGATTTGTAAATACATGCACGAATTCTTATGCAATCTTATGCAGGACAGCTTGTAGGCAGTAGTACCGTTTCTGCTCTCAGTCGACTGTCTAGTTTGGTTAGTCTATGATTGACCGCTGGCTGAATGTAAATTTTCCTTCATGAACGCAACCACAGGCAAACTTCTATAATGATAATGCAATTCTTTAAAATAAATGGACGCGAAATTTGCATGAAGCATTTTTACATTTATGGATTCGACCTATATATCTGCTGGTGGTTTATTAATACGGGGCAAAAATATAGCGTCGGCTTTGTAAGTTCCGGTAAGGATCCCCGCTCAGATACCATTACAAAAACCGTTCATTATGTTTAAATTCTTTAAAAGCATGCCCATTGTGGCCTACCATTTCTGGCGATGGCATTGCATTAATAAATGTAAATATAACTATGTATGTTTTAAATTTCAGCAGTTAATACATAACCAAAACATTTGTTGGATCGCTTAGCACGTTAGATTCCAATTCATGCTACAACTGCATCTCGCATGCGATCTAGCAAAGGGTAATAATCTCAAATCGACGTCTTATTAGCACAACCCATAAAAAATGTCAACAACATGAGACATTCACTTTGAACCAGAGGAAAACATAGTACACGTGATCCAAAGAGCTATACGTGTGGCATTGAGAAAAGAAAAATATTAAAATATTCATTCGATGGGTGTAAGCACTTTAAAATATGCTGCACGTGTCCTTACGCGAGGAAAAACAGCCATGGGAAGACGACCCCATCTAGAATAATGATGAAGAAAGAAAGTGCTTCGAATGGATGGCATTATCTTCTTCCACTTTTCTGCTTCTTAATCGATTCTAATCGGATTCTCGCGCAATAATCCGTCACGCACACACATGTGTTTTAATTAGTCATTGGATAAAAACGTGACGCAACCGCATTTCTTCAAATTTGAATCCTGTCTCTCCGAATTTGCCCCACGCAATCGGATCGATTGCCAAAAATACATCGTTGACACAAATCTCTGCACCTGTTCCCTGAACACTCGATATGTGCAGACGATGTTGTGATAACCAACAAACAGCAGTCACTTTTAGATAGCTAGACTGCTTTGAATTTTAATTGCACCATTAATCCGCCAAAGGTGGTCACAGAGCACCGATTGCTATGTAATGGAGTTCGATGGGATGACGCCTAGTCTTCCCACCTGTGGTTGTACTTATATATTTTGCGAAATTCGAGGAAAAATGTAAACTAATACCCCCTCGGCGGATAGATGTCGGTTCCAGCTGCTGCGTGATGGTGGTGTTAGTCTTGATTGGTAACTCTGACAATAGACTATGTGGCGGCAGACCAAATGCAGACGCGTGCAGTATAACATTTCGCAATGATGACGTACTCGAAACGCACCGACTGCATCGGTAAGACGACACATCCCAAGGCCAACCCCTGCTGAGGGTTGGGTTGCTTCTGCGCGCATACAATAATTCTTTTTGGGTATAAATTGTGGCACGAACTGAGGGTTAGACATCAGACTACCATCAGCATTCAACCACACTTCAAGCACTCGAATACACTCTATCATCATGTTTAAATACGTAAGTAGGACTTTCACGAAATGAGGCTCCCACTAAGATCGACTAAATTTCCTTTGCAGGTTATTTTCTTCTGTCTCGTTGCTGCAATTTTTGCTGAACCTGGAATCCTTGCGCCAGCCATTAGAGTTGCTGCTGTTCCAAGAATCATTTCGGCACCAGTTGGTATTATTCGGTCACCCATTGCCCCTGTTGGTGTGAGGATTGGTGTTCCATTGGGTATACACGGGGGTTTGATCACTAACGGATTGATTCATTAGCACGATGTAATATGAAATTATTTCTCCTTGTTGGACTTTAATATATATCTCCGCCGCCCTTTTTTGTTTGAAAAAAATCGTATTTGGAGTGAAAGTTTAAATTTTATTGATCAGGTGTCATATTTGATTTGGTCGAAAGTGTCAATCGTTAAAAACAAGGTTCTAGGTGTCAAAAATAGGCTAATGCATTTACAACATCACACATTCCCTACACAGCAGATTTAACGGATACCCTATACTTAATAGCCGTTTGATTGAATGGGACAACACTACCTTACACGCAAAAATAAGTGACACGTATTTTGGTCGGCCATATTGTTTACGTGCTAGGTAGAAAATATGGGAAAGCTGATATATTAATAGCGATGACTTGGAATTTTGCTTTCCTACAAAACAAACTGGCTTCCATTTTGCTTTCCTACAAAACAAAATGGCTTCCGGAAGTGATGAACAGACAATTATTTATTTATTTGGTATAATTGATTATGGGTAGATCATCCATGAAACTTTGGACGTGTGATTTGTGATCTCGTTCTTAACGCCTTATTAGTATTGACTGCGGAGAAACGGATCCCTCTGTCTCTTGATTATGAGGGAGTAAGGATTGGATGTACTTTATAAATAATATTACAACTTATACCACACAAGTTATATTTATGCCAATTTCCATCGTACGAGTTTGAATATTAAAGCCAGTATAAACAACGTGCATTCCTGGATGGCACAAAATCTTTCCCTTACTGCGAGTTTGTTAGGTGAATTTTCATTACACGATACCTCAAAAAAGGAGAACAAGAACGGCAAAGTTTTGCAACAACTCTGAACTTACGGTATGTAAGCAAAAACAGATAATCATTGAACACCTCACAAGGCACAAGGCTTCTTAATAATAATAATAAAGAAAAAGGTTATTGCTATTTTATATTTCATACTAGCTGTACCCGCCCGGTTTCGCCCGTGCAAAATGTGGTTTCAGAACAATAGATGGAAACAATTTTTTTATAAATTTGCTGTCTTGTCTGCAATAATGAGGGACTTGAACCCGTATTAAAAAACATCCCAAAGACTGAGTCCACTCTGCCTTCATGGCATTGCACCTGGTCTATGGACTAATCAGCAACAATTTAATATTCTTTGGACAATGAAAATGAAAGAAAATAATTTTTATAATGGGTATTTAACTCACTTTTTTATTAATGTAACGCTTCTTTGTACACTATATTATAATGTTTGTTTCTATCGGCTGAGATAGTGATATTTCCTGCATTATTTACCCTGGAGCACGCTACATAATTATCTATAACTGCCCGTCAATTCAAATCCCACTTTTCTTAAAGTTTGACCCTGTGATTTATTGATTGTCATGGCAGAACAAACATTAATAGGATATTGAATCCGTTTATACTGAAATGGATAATTGCTGGGAATTATTTGTATTCTCGGTATAAACACCGTATCTCCTTTACCACACCCAGTTAAAATTAATGCCTCAATAACGTTTTTCTGCAATGAAGTCACTCTCAATCTGCTTCCATTACAAAGCTTGAGGGATTCAAATTGCGAAGCTCCAACTTTTAATTCAATTTTATGAGCAAAAAGTGCATTGGCTGTAATGCTATTTAAAAACTTCACCGGGTAATTAACTGCCTAATCTTAATAGCAAATAATATTCATAAATAGTACGACGTGTATCACCAGTAATTTTCCCTAATATAAATCCCCTAATGTAATAATACCACGATCTGGTATCACTGCGGTACCTATACCTATTTGACATTTCTTTCTAGACACTTTATTTTGTAAGTAAAACAGGACAAACAAACCTTTTCTACATATTTGCCATTTCTTTTGTTTTTTTTTTTTTTTTCTTAGCAAACAACACAGCGTACTGCCTCTGAGTAGATATTGTAGGCCTTGGTATCCTCTATAGGTCTGTGAAAAATGTACCAGAATATATTGAACGGTTCCTAAGATTTTTGCATTTAAAGACATGCCGTCAAATTCAATCTTAGTCGAACAGAACTACACCAATTTTATTTATATGATAAATTAGGAAGGCTTTTTGGAGAACTATAAAAGCTATTTTGTCTCGTGTGCCTACAATATACCTACACAAGGAAGAATTACTGCATTTAAAAGACCAGTATATGTATACGATATATCAAATCCTTTATACAACTATACAAGAAATAATAATTTCTGGTCAAAGATTTCAGCATCTTTTCCTGCTGGGGAAAAGTAATCGTTTGCCGCTTAAAAGCACAGGTTTCAATTGAATTTGAGGCGTTCGCTTGAAACTGTTGTGTGTACTACCAAAGTGCTGTTTCGATGAACGGATAATTAGCTGCAAATATAAAATAATATTAAAAGCAACTTATTTATTATAGTATAATGAATGGGAAAATATCAAGGGTGTCCCAAAACTTACGATAGATTTGAATTTGTCGCCATTTTTGTGGTAAGTGTTACGACAAAAAGAAAAAAAATTTATTTTAAAAATTTCAAATTTACAATACAGCCCGTGAAAAAACAAATGTTTTATTTAAAATTTTGCGTAAATTTCACGACACCCTTTAGAATTTATTTCGTTTGTATTGCTGATTTTCCTAAACAATTTTTTTTTTTATTTTTTTAATTACGGGGCATTTGAAGCACTACCTTACGATTCGTTGGCCCTGGCTCATATAGTCAAAGTAAAACTACATTGATAAACTTTCATACTCGATATCGAGTGTAGCAAAGCAGGTATTTACTCCAGAAAAATATTAAAAAAAAAAATTTAAAAATAGGTACGAAAATTAAATAGAAGTCAAATTGAGAAAAAAAAAAAAAAACATTAAATATGAATTCATTTCTGTTAAGATAATTAAAACTACATTGATTAAGATTAGAAAAGCGAATTTAACAAAATAACTTTGTAAATATTCTTAAATATTTGCGTAGTTCGTTTTAAAAAGTAGTGGATTAGGACAACTGAAAGAGGAGTGAGATATTGTGTACTTTTGCGGGCAAATTATTGCAATAGTACAAAGGTCTTTTTATAAATTATCTTGTACGTACTGTATAATTATATAAGCTGAACCGTGCTCGCCTTCAACGAATAAACAAACTTGTATCTGGTCCATTTAATATTGCACTTTTAGTGACAACTCAAAATTTTAATAGGGTTGTGTGAAAGTACGATATATGTTTACCTGATGTGCTTGGTATATTCTTTCGTTCTATAGAATTTGCATATATTTAGAGAAACATATTACAGTTGTTCATATACCAACAAAAAAGGATCAAGAGAGGACTACCCTAGCCTTAGATAAATATGTTTCTTTTGTTGCTTGCAATTTCTATTTTCGAAGAGTTTATATTGAAGCTGATTTGGGATAAACAACATTTACAGTCTTTTTATTATCCGGAAAACAAGTTATTCATTTGATCTTGAGTTTACGTGCGATACCTAGTGCTACATATATGTGTATGTGTATGCTGTATGTAGTTGCCCGCTGGAGTAAACACTTTGAAGGTCCACCCCATTTACTTTATAAAACGATTGCAATCGAGCTTTATAGGAACACATTGTAGCTCTTTTTCTTCCTACCAAAAGCTATGCATACAGTTATCAAATGTTGTAAAAATTAAAAAAAAAAACAAACGAGTGACGAACGCAATACCTTTAATTCTTTCAACCCACCGGCATGTGCCATACGGCCTGCTTGCACATAGCCCACATTACAATGCTTGCAATTTACAAACAGCCCACCCCCCCCCCCCCCCCAAAGCAGAGCAAGAACGAACAATTTTCAGTTCAGCATTAATTTCGCATTTGATCAACTAAGATCAGATTTTTAACTTATTGTTTCTTAACCTCTGGATGGAGCAGAAAGAAAAATCACAGACAATACTGAGACCACCAAACTTCGGCCGATTTCTATAGCTATATTTTTCTGGGGTGGCAAATGCTAAGTGCGCTAGTATTGTTACATAGAAATTCGTATTGGCAAATGCCACGTAACTTCAAAAAATCCGGATCACCCTTAAATTTGAAATTATTCGTTACGTGTAGATAATATTTATTTTTAGAAATAAGAGTACATTTGCATTAAATCTGTGGCCACAAGTAATAACAGCTTAAGTCTGTTTTACTCATTGTTCAGGAGAGCAGTTTAAAGTTTTTTTTACTCCATTGACTCAAGTGACTTAAGCTGTTGTTTTTTTGAAATTGTGACCACTTTTTTAAAGATATAAAGCTGAAAAAAATTTACAAAATAGATTTGGGTACGCTGAATTTAATGGCATCAAAATCTCAATTTCGTCTTAAGTCGACTTAAGCTGTTATTGCTTGTGGCCACAGAAATATTAATGAAAAATTATCAATGAGCAAATTTTCTTCAGTTATCTAAGAAAAATTTACGCATGAAATCGAAGTTAAAAAAAATTTGAGGGGTCCAGCGGCAAGAGGATTGTGAGTTGGGGGTCTCAGTATGATTGGTCTATGATGTACTATACTATACAAAGAAACTTCTTTTTTTCTGCATTATTTTAGGAATAAAATGCAATTAAATATAGCCTTCTGCCGCTGAGGAGCTTAAAAAATATTTTAGAGAAGGTTTCATCAAAAAACTTTTGTCTCGCCTGGGTGGATTATAAATTAGTTCACAATAGAGTGTTTCGCGAAGCCCATCCTTTGATATATGGACTATCTTTTTGGATCAAACGTTAAAAAATTGTAGGATATCAAACCCGATTTGTAATGGCCAGAGTAGTAGCTATTTTATTTAAATATTGTTTAAAAGCCCAAAATTCCTATTACTTAAACTTCTCGTATTTTACCTAATACATTTGATAAACATTATTTTTCAATTCTACAATGATTTTATTCTGTGTTTTGCATTTTATTTTTAACTTTTTAGTAATATTTTAACATAATTATGCTACAGCCATATAAAATCTGTTTTGTTTTCCTACAAGTTTCTTAGCCGTCACTTATTTTTTTTTTTTCTTCTTCTTATTTGAAACTGACGTTGTCGCGAACTACCCCTTTTGATATTTGTGGACTTGAAATTCACTCAAGTATGTCGAAAGGCCATTATGGACCTACCTACCGTTTATAACCGAAAATCTGTAATTTAATGGGCTTAGAGGTTATTGTGCTTTTGAGTGAAGGGTTTAATGTCAGATCCCCGGAAAGACACATATTATATATTATAGATTTTTCTCGAGATCGACTACCAAACATCCGTGAGTTGCGCAAACTATTTATTTATTTATTTATACATATACTTATGTAGAGTAGTAAAAAAATTTGGTTTGCTATATTTCTAAATTTTAATATAGGTACTGCGAAAGCAGTTTCCTGGTCGCATGCTAATTTCTTAAATCCATTAGATGGGCCGTTGACAAGTCTCCATTCATTATGCTCGCAAAATAAATGTCCGGGAGATTAAATCGAAGATACATTTTTACTGACAAAACGAAGAAAAAAAGTTGTGTTAGCTTTGGATTTTTTTTTGAAGAAACCGCAGAGATTTTGTGTTGTTAATAAAAACCAAAAAATCCTATTCAAGCGATGAATAATTTGGCAACCATTTATCTGGAAGTAGTAACTAAGGACACTAAAATTTACCGCGAAAAGAATATTAGTCTTAAAAAAGGCCACGAAATACTTTAGTTGCATAGTGACGAATTGATATCCATCATTGATGGGGCCGTGATTGTTCTGCTGCGACACACCGAATAACAAACAGTAGCAGCCACTAATACGATTAAGTACTGTATAATCTGTGGAGCTCAAATTCGATGTTTTGTTAAAAAATTTCCATAGACTACCTCTAGGCGTTTGTTATAATTTCTTGTAAATAAAGAAAATAAGATTTTTAAAATCATAGTTTCAGTTGTTGGCGCATTCCAAAAAATATGGCTAAGGTTTTTTTATGCGTACTCCAATTTTTTTTTCTGTTCCGAATTTTCTATAGTAACAAATTTTGTTTAATGGTTTGGTAGGTATTTTGATATAGAAAACTCTTAGAAAATATGGAAAATGGCTTCTTTAATCACCTATGTTCTGTATAAGTGTCGAAATAATATGTACTTTAAAAATACTTTAAATTTTAATGCATATCGGTCCTACTTATAATTATATCAGTGTTAAGTTGAACTCAAGGAGCTTACAACAGCTAAATAACAAGCCGAGATCATAATTTTTGTTATTAGTACCGGCGCTGTTGCTGCTAGCTTCTAATTTGATTATGCATTTGCGATAATGAATCGAAAAGGACTATTACTATGTGACCATCCACAGTCTTGATCCCCCAAATAGGACTTGTCCCGAAATCGATGTCCTCGGTCCCATCCCAATTAAAGCTTCTTGGGAGCGAAATTTTCAATTTTTGTCACAGTTCCCAGCGCAGGACATCTCCAGGGTTGAAAGTCAAGTAAATAATTAAATTAATAGATAGATGGGAAACATGTCCGTATATAGGTAGGTACCCTAGGTCTAGCTTCTCACAAGCATTCGTTTTTCTTGGTTTGACCATTGAATTGAACTCGCGACATCAGTGTTCTGTTACCTACCAATGTTCCGACACCAATGTCGACGCGTTTGACGAAAAAATGCGTAACTTGAAAAAAAAAAAATTCAACAAATCAAAAACCAACCACAAATATAAAAAAATAAACAAAAACAATTTTTATTTATACAACAAACAACTTTCAAATTTATTTCCAATTTCATTTCACTTACTGGAAGTGGACGCTGGAATAATTATTGAAGAAAGGCAGATCAAGTGTTCGGAAAATGGACAGAGTTTGAAGGTGGAAACACATCCTTTAAGACCGAGGTTATATATAATTGTGAAAAAAAAAGTTTTAAAGCCTTAGCTAATGAAATAATTATGTAATTCCTAAAAGACATGAAAAAGCCTCAGTTGGCATTTTTTTTGTGGTACAATAATGAATAAAAAAACACTTCCTTTCCTACACAATTGTATTGTATTGTAAGAAATGGGCCCTGTACACTGCGACCAGAAAAGATCTATTGTGTTGGACTCTGTTATTTAACCCAGCGGTTGAAGCTCTTTATAAACCTCAGTACCCTTCTTGGTTCCATGTTTCCTATATCTATGGGACTTAAATACGTCCCTTGCATATGGATCGCTCTGCCCCTTGCCCCAGCAGGGCACTCGCAGAGTATGTGTTCCGTTGTTTCCTCCTCTTCTCCGCAGAGGAGGATTCGTCGTCGGAAGGGCCCTTTTTTTAAGATGGTATCTTAGTGGCCAGTGACCTGTAAGGTAACCCGATAGGATCCTTAGATCTTTTTTGCTTAGCTCAAGTAACATTTTTGTCTTATTACGAGCTGGGCTTATGAATCTTTTTGCCTGCCTCTGTCCTTTGGATTCCGTCCAGTATTCCGCAGAGGAGGATTCGTCGTCGGAAGGGCCCTTTTTTTAAGATGGTATCTTAGTGGCCAGTGACCTGTAAGGTAACCCGATAGGATCCTTAGATCTTTTTTGCTTAGCTCAAGTAACATTTTTGTCTTATTACGAGCTGGGCTTATGAATCTTTTTGCCTGCCTCTGTCCTTGGGATTCCGTCCAGTATTCGGCGAGGTGGTCATCTTCCCATTTCCTGAATTTTGAGTGTACGTAACTCAAAGGTAACCCAAAGTAGGGCTCAAAACCAGTGAGCGCGTGATGCGCCTCTTCTCGCCAGGAAATCCGCTCGTTCATTTATCTCAAATCCCTCATGACCCGGTATCCAAGCAACGGTGACTATGTTGTCCTTGGCTAGATTTTCGAGGAGATTGAAACATTCCAGAACCAGCTTTGACCTGATTGAATACGACCTTAGGGCTTTAAGAGCTGCTTGGCTGTCTGAGAGGATGTAAATACGGGCACCTTTAGTGCGCCTTCGTAGGCATTCTCGGACACATATCTCTATGGCGTGTACCTCCGCTTGAAAGATGTCTGGTGATTATTCCAGTGCTATAGCTCCTAGGCCCATAGACCCCAGCACCGGTGGCGTCATTTTCCATCTTTGAACCGTCGGTGTACCATATTTGTGATCCTGATGGTATTATGAATTGGTTGGTTCTCCAGGTACTCCTGTCAGCTATGAGTATCTTAAATTTTCTAGAGAAGCGAAGCCTTTTAAGCATGGTGTCTGATGCCTTGATCACAGGATCATCTTGAAGCATTTGTAGTACCCGAAGGTGTCCTGTGATGTTTCCTGCTTTAAGATTTGATATATCAGGGAGTCTGAGGGCACTGAGGTCAGCTTCTTTCTTTACAGAAATATGTAGAGGCATACGGCTGAGCATTGCCCCTATGGCTGCAGTTGGACAAGTTTCCATTGCCCCCGTTATACCAAAGCATGCTTAGCGATATACCTTGTTAAGTTTTTGTTGGGCCGTTATTTGTTCGATTTTTGGCCACCATGATAACGCTGCATAGGTGATCATTGGTTTGATGATCGTGTTGTATGACCAATAGATCATTTTAGGTTTTAAGCCCGAGGTTTTGCCGTAAAGACGATGGCACATATGAATTGCCTTCGTTGCCTTCTTGGTGACTTGATCAAGGTGTGAATTCCAGGTGAGAGTCGTGTCTAGGATTACTCCTAGGTCTATAGCTGCGATATTTAGCTTGATCGGTTTCAGTTCTAGTTTTCTCTTTTTTGAGAATGGTAGCATGACTGTTTTTGAGGGATTTATGGTCAATCTTTTGTTCTGACACCATTTATAAGTTAAGTTTAGGGCCCTTTGCATGATATCCGATATCGTGGAGTCATGTTTGCCCCTAACAGTGATTACTGCATCATCTGCATAGCCTTGTATAATATACCCCGATTATGTGAGGTGGTCTAGGAGTTCATCGATGACTAAAGTCCACAGTAGAGGGGAAAGTACTTCCCCTTGAGGACAGCTCCTAGTGGCCTTAACAGTCTTTTGTGAGCCTCCATACGCCAGATTGATGATTCTGCTTTCTAACATGTGTAGAACCCATTTTATGATTAGTGGCGCAATGCCTTTTCGTATCATAGCTTTCTTTATGGCATCGGTATTGTCAAATGCTCCCTGGATGTCTATGAAGGCACAGAGAGCTGTTTCCTTTGCTGCCAGAGCCTTTTCAATCGTCGTTGTAAGGCTGTGTGTGGCAATTTCGGTAAACTTGCCGGTTTGGTATGCAAACTGTCTCGCATAAAGTGGGTTATCTACACAATAATATATTTCATGACGATGCAAAAAAATACACGTAATTTTTTAAGTTTTCACATCTGTCGGCACTCCCGGAGTGCCACTGTTTTTTTTTTACTTTTGGGACCAATGAAAGGGTCTATATTTTTTTACCGAGTCCGGAGGGCTATACTAAAAAGTTCTTTCATGACCGATGCGTCCTCGTATGCTTTTCGAAAGAGATGGAGCTGCAGAAGAACCCATAAGATGTAGGTAATTTGTGTGTTTTCCGAGGAACTTAAAAACGTCACTTGACAGAAGGATAGAAAGAGAATGTCAAAATGTATTTGCAAGAGCACACTCGCAGGGTCGTGGACATTGATACAGAACAAAAACACGAGCTTGTTAATGGGGTTATCAACTTTCCAATTCCGGATCAACCTACAACATTATTGAACTTGACTCAACTCCACACAGCGTGACAAAATTACGCTTCGATAACATCGCTCTTAAGCACCCTTCCCTCTCGTTACCAGTATTTCGTCCAAAATGTTCGCCAAAATTTCGCATGCGTGAAACATAACTTATGCTTTTGATGGTCATCATGTAGGAGTATTCCACATGAACTACGCGCTGTGCCATTAAATAGCAATAAAAAAACAATTGGACGTATCCAACAGAGAATCCACAATAGACAACCAATCGACTTACGGATCTGATATATGCTCTATGCTGAAATGGCACTCTGTCAAAGTAATTACAATTTGCTGAAGCTAACTATCATACCTCCGATAGTACTTGCGCCGATGGAGAATTAATTTTGGACACGCTTACGCTTCGTAAATCAGCCAGTGCTTATTATCTGTTAATCAGTATGCACAGCGGGCAACAGTAGTCCGTTGCATAATCGAAGAAACCCCAAGTGTCTGCATGTGTCGGGGGTGTAAATGAGGATGCCAGTGTATTTGATGATGATTTGTAATTTATTTGCAAGTTGCCATGTCTTCGCTTTCGATTTCGATGATGAAAAGTAAGTTGAAGGTCCCTCAACTCGTTGTATGGTCGCGCCAAGGGTTTGTCATTTTTTTTCCGTTTTAACTATAAAACTTGCTACCGTAGCTATTGGTAATGCATAGTTCAGTTCGTCTTCTGCTCGAAAACAACGAAACAAATTCACTCACTTCAATATGTTCAAGTTCGTCACTGTTGTCCTGATGGCGTTGGTCGCTCTTGCCGCTGCTAAGCCCGGTATCGTTGCCCCATTGGCTTATAGTTCACCGCTGATTGCTGCTGCACCAGCTTCGGCTGTCTACTCACGGGAGTATCATGGAAACTTTGCATCACCCTATGTTGCTGCTCCGTATGCTGCTGCTCCATATGCCGCTGCTCCAGTTGTAGCATCCCCATATGCTGCTGCCGCTGCCTATACCGGATATGCTGCTCCATACGCTGCTCAATATGCTGCTCAATATGCTGCTCCCTATGCTGCTCCTTATGCTGCCCCATATGCTGCTCCATACACTGCTTCCTACGCATCACCATACACCGCCGCTTACACTTCCCCTTACTTGTTGAAGTAAATATCGAAGAAATCGGGATCGGGAGCCGGTTGTCGACTGACTTACTTTATTGCTTAGTAACGTGATATATGTGAATAAATTAGTTTGACAGAAGAACGAATACTGAAATTCATGGAGTTTTGTTTCGAATTTATTTTCTTTGTGATGTAGTGAACCAAATAAGTTTTATTGGTCAAGCTATCTAAGTGGCAGTCACCCGTTTGGGGTGCTCAAATATCTCGAAACCTTGTCCAATTGGTTGGAACTTTAGCGGCCCACGCAGTTGTAATATGTGAGACCCGATAGTATGTGCAGTGTTCGTTCTCTGTGCATTTTGGAATGTGACGAAAACAATGTAAGTATCCTCTAAGAGTTGTTGGACTGTCGCTTGATATGCTCAAAAAACAGCTGGTTGAAGCTATTATAAGTCTCTTTAGATGACATATTTTTTGGTTCCATTTACGCAAATAAATAAACACAATCCTGTACCTATATTCTACAATTATCGCATTGATATATCTATCAATTATCACTAAAACGATATGAATTGAAACAAAATGTTTGAATCGAAATCTGTATCACATGAAACATTTCGATATGTAACCCCTGGAAATTTGTGATATATTCAGGTTCCGTAACTATCAAGAGCGATAAAATATTCACTTAATCTGTCGAATTTTATCACGAGACACAAAGTGTGGGCTTATAAAGTATTAAAACAAAAAATTCAAAGGGCTGAAAATCAAAAATAAGATTTTTTTTGTAGAGGGGATCAAAAATCTCCAAGATTCAAAAGCAAAAGCTTTTAGAATTTATGGCTACCAATTTGGAATTTGTCAGAGGCCAACATTTAGGCGTCAATGCCAACACCAAAAACAAGGCTAATTGGGAAAAGCTCTCTTGTAAATTGTATTCCATGGGCACTAGCAATATATCTGTGGAGCGCATTGGAAGAAAGTTTGTGCATGTTTGTCTGTTTTCTATTTCATAGACTAATTTCGTTTCTTAACAGTGTTGGATTGACCTAAAGCTCCTATTGTTCCTCCACCATGTGTTGCGATTATTTTTTATTTGTGCTATACGAACTTCTTATAGAAACCACTCGAGAAACCATAGTCCTCCTAAAAGCCGCAGAAAAATCTTGACCCACATCTCTCTGAAAGGACCCAGTTGCAAACAATTTTAATGCAGCACAGACCCGAATAGGGGTTGGAATAAATGTATTCTTTTGCCCTTTGCACAAATGTGGACTTAGCTCGTCAATAAGTAGGTGCGATGAACCACGGGAAAAACGATACAACTCCCGAAATCTTGCTTCCGGCATTTCAATAGGGTTTGTGCTATCTCTTAATAAACGCCTTTAAATCCTGTATATAAACAATGTATACATTGTGCAGATGTTGTCATCCTCTACACATGGAAATAAAAGAAAGTGCGCTTCTGGCCATACACCAGAAGTCAGACTTCCCTCGCTAAATATATGAGTTCATAGATATAAGTTGGATATTATAAGAGAGAAAGGTGATATGCGCGCGCACCTCTCTCTTTTGCATTTCTTCTAAATCTAGACTCTAGACGTTAGACCTATAGCCAATGTAGTAGAAGGGTACATAAGAAGATCCACTAAAAAAGCAATCGGAAAATAGCCTATAGGCCTCCACCATGAATTATATATGCGGACGTAACTTCCTTTCTTTGTCTTTATTACCGCACATATGTATATGCCTCTCAACTTCGAATCGCCGCAGCGTGCCTATAAAAGTATTCATTTCAAAAATGTCTCTGGTTCCAGCAGCTTCGCTGGACCCCATTTTTTTCAATTTACTTATTTACTTAAAAGCTAATTGAGTAACCACTTCATGCCCTCTTCTACTGTAAACGTTTACGTTTTCCAAACATTCCAACACGCAATAAGTAACTGCTTCCATTGCAAGACCTTCTTTCCACCCCAGGACTTATTGGCACGTCGATCTTACGTTTTTACTCCGCTGATTGTGGGTACTGACGGGCTTTACTTATAAATATCGTTTTGCTATTTGGTGAGGCCTCGGAACTTTTCTATTGCTGATGACTATAGCCTATTGTAAATTATTCTAAATCATACTCTCAAGGATTTTACAAATCGGGCTACAAGAGAAAGCTTCGTTTGGGCGTCCCTCTTCTCCCCTCCTTAAAGCAAACGTTGAATATGTCGGGTCGTGTTTTAAGATTGAATTTTAAGGCTCTATTTGAAATACCGTTCGGTCCCCGGAATTTTTATCACAAATATACTTACTGAAAGAAATAAAAAGTTGGTTCAACCTTTCGTTTATGAGACCTTTAAATTTGGACCTTTGCCAAGTTTGAATTGAGAATCTTTCGCGGGGCGTTTGTACTCTTGGATGTTCCCAAAATGAAGGTAACCTTAACCCTAGAAAGATAATCATATAATAAATAGCGTAAACGATAATCATACGTCTGAGGGACGTATGACACTTAATTAGTGTGTTTAATGAAACCCATGTTGGTAATTTTGATCATATATTAGTATTTTATTTAATTATGTAGGTAATATCGAAATAAATAAATTAATGAGTGCAAATAAAGTTTAATATGAACAATACAATGTTTCCGCGCCATACGTCTCGCGGACGTAGATTATCTTTCTAGGGTTAAGACATAATTTCTGTTGTTCCGAGAATCGAACCTGATATCACTTGCAATCAGTACCATAGAGCCACAGCGCGTAAGTTCTTACATCCTTCAACATATGCTTCGCATATTACTAGGTTATATAGGTATGATCTCATGCACATCTTCACTATTGATGATGATGACTGATGTGCTATCGAGTTTAGAGTACGGCCGTGTCTTTCTATCGCTCTGCTATTTTTAGTTGTTTTTATTTTTGAACTTTAACTATTCATTAATAGTTTGGTTTTAAAAAAACAGTATAAGACATTGACTTTAAACAAACACTCAAAAATCTAAAAGAAAGTGTAAATATTCATAGTATTTCGATAATTATTAGTCCCTGCTAAATATAAATTTTCCATAAAAGTGACACTTTCTCAATTGTGTTTTGTTTTTCAATCTCCTTTTAACAATTTTCTTTCTCCGTTGGGAGTTTTCGCTCTCTCATATAAATAAAGTATGGATGTGTGTTCTCATTGCGGTGATCGTCTCCCCCTCGAAGGCGACTTCGCATCATGCCTAAAATGTGGTCGCAAATTGCATTTTCCCTGCACCACGGTAAACGAAAAATCTTGGAGAAACATGGGAGCCAAACGTGAAGGATGGAAGTGTCAGTTCTGCAGATCTGGCACAGAAGCACAAAAAAACATCGCCGCACCACCACTGGAGCATACCATGACCACCAGGTCAACAACTCATACACCAACATCAGATTCTCAAGCCAAAAAGCGCTCCCGTGAAATTACCACCAGTCCGGGAGACCCTAACATTATCCTGGATTAACAACATAATTGTTCTTGAAGAGATCAAACTTCTCAGGAATGAAATAAAAGAAATAAAAAAAGCTTGTAACTTTGTTGGAAGCAAGTACGATGAGATAAACGAAAACATAAAAAAAAACAATAACCTAATGGAAAACATATCGAAAGAAATAGTAGAACTTAAAGAAAGTAATAAAAAGAAAGATGAAATCATTGAGAACATGCAAACCCAAATTAATACTATCGAACAGCAACTGATTAAAAGCAACATAGAAATAAAAAATATTCCACCAAGACAACATGAAAATTTAGTTGAAATAATTAAAGCAATTGGCAAAACAATTAACCACGAAATAAACGATACCGACATCACTGACGTCTATAGGACAAACACTAAATATGCCGAAAAATCATCAATTATCGCATCTTTTTCATCTCATGCACGAAAATCCGCTTTCGTTAAACTCGCTCGATCAAGTCGCTCTGTCACACTAAAGAAGGTATTGGAAAACACATCTTACCCAAACCCAACCGAGTCTATCGTTGATACGAATGTTTACGTCAACAACCAACTGACAAAGCACAACAAGAACCTGCTATATGCGGCGAAGCAACGGGCAAAGCAAGAGGGATTTAAATATGTGTGGGAGAGTGAGGGTAAAATACTAACTAGAAAGAATGAAAACTCTCCAGCAATATGGATAAGCACTGCTAACGATGTGAACAAAATCAATCGTATTTAACATCAATGTTTGTGCCCATAAAGAAAAACGAAACTGCATATGAAAATGGAAAACACAAACAGTAGTGATAATTTGTTGGTGAACCTAGATTATAAGGTAATAAATGGTTTTAGCGGCATAAATTTTAATGAACTTAATAACATGGAATTTTGCTGCCTATGCTTTAATATAAGATCTATGCGAAAAAACTGGGATACATTTTGTGTTTATATCAGACCTCTGTTAAGATTTTTAAACATTATCGTTCTTCTTGAAATTAATATAAAAAAAGGAGAAAATGAATTATACAAGATAGAGGGATTTAATACCGAATTTATAAATAGGAGCAAGCGACGAGGTGGAGGAATTGCGATATACTTAAAAAACAATATAGAATATGAATTTAAGGACTTAAATAGCACATCATGTGAATCTCTCGAGATAAAAACTACAAAAGGGGCTAAGGCTGAATACATTTATGCAGTCTATAGACCACCAGGTTATAGTGTGAAAGAGTTTATAGGCGAACTTGAAACTTATCTTGAAAAAATCGACAAAAAGAGAGATAGAGACATTATTGTGATGGGTGATATGAATATAAATGTCAAAGATGATCATAACAACTATATGAAGAGTTATTTAGAAATGCTGGCATCTTATGGATTAATTAACGTTATTAAAGAAAATACTAGAGTTGATTTAAAAAGGGGAACTTCGACGTTAATAGATCACATTGCAGTAAATCTAACTAATAGCCACATGTTCTCAGCAGTAATAGAGAGTGATATTTCTGACCATTATCCTGTTCTTTATGGTACCTTTGGCCCAACTCCCAACTTATCCAACGACTGCAACACGAAGTACGTCAAAAACAGATTGGTGGATGTATTAATTCGATCTACAGAGTGGGACGCACTAGTCTGTATTAACGATGTCGATAGAATTTATAACAATTTTGTGGAAAAGATGCAGAAAATATACGAAAAATCAATGGTACAAAAAAACACTATTAAAAAGCGTAAAACAAAATCTTGGATGTCAACAGAACTTCATGAAAAATGTAAACAAAGGGATGAATTGTTTCGAAGGTGGAAAAGCAATAGACTTAATATGTCCTACGAAACGGATTACAAAAGGTTCAGAAATAAAGTGAACAAAGAAATACAATTAAAGAAGTCTAATTATTACAAAGAACAATTCATTCAGACCAGAAATGATCCTCGTAAAACTTGGATCATTATAAATGAAATTATGGGAAGAAATAAACCTAGGTTAGATGATGTTATCACCAAAAACTTTGCAGTTGAAAAAGATCATTTAGTCTTGTCCAATAAGTGTGCAGAGCAATTTTCTGATCAAACGCTCCAAATAATACACAACTGTAACACACTTTTGTCAAATCACGCAAATGAAACTCGAACTAACTCAATTTTTATTGACGACACGAACGAAGATGAAGTTTTTTTAATCCTAAAATCACTTAATCAGAACCAATCTGCAGGAATGGATGACATCAGACCGGTCGACATGAAAACGCATGCAGATATATTTGCACCAATTGTTGCAAAGATTATTAATTTGAGTTTAAATCAAGCTAAAATTCCTGACATGTTGAAAAAGTCGGTAGTAAGACCAGTATATAAAGGAGGTGTTAAAAGTGAAGTCTCTAATTACAGACCAATATCTATTCTGCCAGTTATTGAGAAGTGTCTGGAAGAAGTAATAGCAATAAGATTAACAAACTTCATTGATAAGTATTCAATAATTCATGATAGACAGTACGGGTTCCAAAGAAACAAAAGTACTGGTAAGCTTCTTGGTGAATTTGCAAATACCATTAATGAAAGCCTTAATAAAAACCACCATGTCCTGGTAGTTTTCTTGGACTTCAGTAAAGCATTTGATACGCTAGACCACTCCAAGCTCTTGAATACATTAAACAGGCTCGGCATCCGAGGCAAGCTCTCTGATTGGCTGCGTAACTACCTGTGCGGAAGATCTTTTAAAGTTAAAATTAAAGATATCCTCAGCGACGAAAAAGTGGCTCCTTTTGGAGTACCTCAAGGATCGAAACTTGGACCGCTTCTGTTTATCCTTTTTTCAAATGAGCTACTCCGAGTGTTCACGAACAGCATTCCATTCGCATTTGCAGACGACACTGCGATAGTGGTTAGACATAGATGCCTTCAAACAGCGTTGAGTATAATGCAAGAAGAGTTTGACAAAGCAGTGAAATGGTGTCATGATAACGGTATAATTTTGAACGCTTCAAAAACAAAACTTATGCACATTCGTGGACCACATCACAAAGCAACAGACCAAGGGGTTATCATAAAAAGCAACATATGTCAAGCTAATCTTCCAGATCGTGTCATCGATGTTGTCGAAACATACAAATATCTAGGTGTGACCATCGACAGCCATTTTCTTTGGGACAAACATATCGACAAACTTCGCTCTGATCTCAAGAAAGCCCTCTATTCGATATTCTACCTTGGATACCATTCAACGCCACAAGTCCAAAAACAAGTATACTACGCCCTCGTTGAGTCAAAGCTACGTTATGGAATACTTGCGTGGGGTAATTCGTCAAAGACCCATATAGATAAACTGCAAAAACTACAGAACTCAATAATAAAAAGGATGAACAACCGAAATTCTACCAATGCAGACGGAGGAAACAACTTTAAAGTACTAAAAGTCCAGCAAATCTATAAAATGACTGTTGCACTTGAATACTACGATGATGCGCGTTTTCGAAGGCAAATTGAACACCAGGTGAATACAAGAAGGCGAGCCCATGGAATGCTACAGGTCCCCATGAGCAAAAATACGTATGGTCGAAGACAACTACTTCACAGCGTACCAACTATTCTTAACGAACTTCCACAGATGCTCAGAACTATCCCAAACCCAAATGCCCGCAAGAATCTTATTAAAGAATTTTACCTTTCTATGTAAAGTCATGTTATATAAAGTAATAATAATAATAATCTTATTGTAATTGAAAACTAAACTCGCAAGAAATATAATGTAAATCACTGATAAATAATTTTCTGCAGATAAGCCATAAGGCTTCGCGGATTAATGTAAATTAATGTAGAACTTATGATATAAATAAACTTTGAATTGAAAATTGAATTCAGCTCCGTACGTTGCATACGTGGCCCTACTAGCGTTTCCTAACTAGCATGACGTGTGAATTGCAATGGGCGATCATCATCGTTCCGATTCCTGTAAGGCTCTATGATTCTTCGCTCTAGGTGACACACAAAACTAAGTTCCACCTGCATTTCCTCAGAGCTGTGGAAGCACATGGTCCCAATGGAATCAACCTGTTTACTCTCGTTGGGTCGTGTCAGTCTAATCACGCTCATCTATCAAGCCTTTTGAACGGGCGTGATTTTATTTGTTTGAAGCTAAGTTCACGACAAAAGATAATTGGTTGGAATGGGGCTTTGACCGCAAAAAAAGGAAACAAATTCCTATATATTAGGTTAGCTTCGAGTGCTCGCGAGAAGTATCTACCGCGTGCCACACTCAAATTAATGCTACGACCTATAATTGTGGCGACCGCGGGCGGAGAGAGGTTACCCCTTACCCACACTTATAATAAAATTAAGTTCATCATCTTGGTATGCAGGAAGGTGCCTTCCACAGAATTCTTTCCTGACCTTCTTGACACCTCTGGACAGTGAATTAGGATTTTGTCCACAACCACTTCTTTAATACAGCAGTTTAGGCAAAGAAATTATTCCATTCCGCGCATTTTCCTCATGACGGTAAAAGGGAATCTGAGTATATTGGTCCTAGCTTCGTTGGAGAACGTTCATAGCTTCTTGCTGGTAGTACGCGTGTAGAAGGCATTGCCTCCTCCTTTGGCTTTTCCCTACATCAAGATGGAGCCTCGGAAATATTTGTCGAACCTTATCTTGCTAGTTTGATATTCAACCTCAGCTACAAAAATGTCTCCGATGTAGCACTCCTGGCAGGACTTACAATTTCAGGTAGCTATTTTCACATCATTCTCAAAATTGTCAACGAATTTTTTTTTGGACTTGATGCATTTCCAACAGTCAAAATGATTTCATTCTTCTCCAATAAACTAACACAATTCAGACTACTATACACCGAGAGTGGCTATTTTTGTATTCTTTTTTCCCTTCTCCGGTTTGTTGTAGGGCGCCCATATCCGCATAGCCTCCTTCACACTCGCTAAAGATAACATCCGGGCATATAAATAGATCGCATCTGCCAGAAAACAGAGCTGAGATATGGGCGATACGAAAGAAAAGATACTAACCCAAGGCCACAGTGGACGAACCCCCTCTCGGTACTTAAGCCAATATACACATTTATAAGCAAAGGTCTGCAAACTCGGAAGTTGGTATCGTGCGCTCTGTGTTGCCATAGGGGACATTTTTTTTGCGCAAGTCTCGTGCTTTGCAGTGCACCAAGCTGTGATAGCTGCCAGCCCTAGCTTGAACTTGAAGTTGCATTTTTATTTGTTCAGCTCTACTTGTTTATCGTCAATTCAGTGAATGAAATGTTTTATGCCTTTTATCATATAAAGCACTTTGACCTGCGCTGAATCTCACAATGTGCAAAAGCCTTGCAATCCTTATCGCCTCTCTGGAAGTTTGAAACAAAAGAAAACAATTTCTGCGTTTCTGATAAGGAGCGCGGTACAATTCCATCGTGTTCTGAAAGATATTTCCTCTTGGACTTTCAGTTCAAGCCTGTCGGCTCTGTGGGCTAGTTCGGTGTTTTCCTTGTTACATTTCTAAGCCATGTGGATCAAGTTTTCGGCTAGTCTTTTCTGTCTGTCGGTGATTCTGGCAGACGAAATTCTACTCAAGTGCGATGAGTCCGAAAGCAACTACGAAAGCCAGGAGGCGTTTTGCACCGTCAGTGGCTTCTACGTGACACATAGTCACAATGTCAAGATGATGAACTACACAAAGGCGAACATGACCAAGTTCATGAAGTTCTACGACTCGCGGCTGTTGTACTTGCCGTTCAAGTTGTTCGAGCACTTTCCCAACCTGCGAACGCTGGACGTTTCCTTCACGGAAATCTTAGACATTCCACGGAACACATTCGCCTCGGCGAACAGTTTGTCCTTCCTCAACATGAGCAACAACAATATCACAACCATCACCACGTCGGTTTTTATTGGTGCCAACTCATTGATACGGATTGATCTGAGTCGGAACCTAATTGAGGATATTAATGAGTACACTTTTCGGGGCTTGTCCAAGGTGGACAAAATTTCACTGTCGTACAATAGGATAAAAGTGCTTAGCAGGGATATCTTCTTCGAGAATCAGTACCTCGAGACTGTGGCTCTGGAGAACAATATGATAGAGAGCCTGGACCCCGAAGTGTTCTCAAGACTTCGCCGCATTCGCGATGTCAATTTGGCCAACAACCGCCTGCTGTACTTGCACCCGAACACATTTCAAGCGGCTTACGGATTTGATACTCTTATTCTGAATGGTAACCAGTTGCAGAACTTTAGCCTAGCGGACAAAAGCATTATCCAGCGACTAAGCCTGGATAACAACAATCTTACGTCATTGGTGATCAATGCCACAAAGACTGTCCGAGCTGAGAACAACAGCATTTCGTCGGTCAGTGCGGTGAATGTTAACTTCTTGGAGAAGCTCATCCTAGGCAAGAACGACTTAACGGACATATCCAACATCACCAATTTGACACTCCTCACCGGTCTAGATCTTTCGTATAACAACATTGGGCCTCTGAACATAACCACGTTCGACAAGTTGCGACGCCTCAAGGAGCTCAACCTGCGCAGTACCAACATATCGAATATAAGCTTCGGCATGTTCTCAAAGCAAACCAGTCTCGAAACGCTGGACCTGTCGTTCAACAATATCACCGAGCTGGATCTGAGTATTTTCTTCCCGTATATGTCCAAGATCAAGAACTTTTATATCGATGGCAATAATTTGACCGAAATCCACGGAAAGTCCACGTTCGCATACGCCTTTCCGAATTTGGTAAAGGTCGGTCTGTCGAAAAACCGCTTCAACTGTTCGTATTTGCATAGCATATTGTCCCCGCCGTTCCTCTCGAGCTTTGTGGAGCTGCACGTCGAGCCGGAGCTCTCCACCGACGAATCCACGCACATTCGAGACATCACCTGCACCAGTGCCAGACACAGTGAGCATAGCCGCTCTCACCCGCAGGACGACTTAGAAATCCGGATCTTGAAAAGAACCATCGCGCATCTGAAACTCTACGAGGAGCGCTTACAGAACTACCTGCTGGTTATGAAAATCTTATTGATTATTCTGGTGTGTGCGTGCACTGTCATTGTGACATTGAAGTACGTAAAATGTCGTGGCAGTCGCTACTCGGGACAGTTCGGGCGAAACGGGAGCATTGTTTTTCGATCTAACGCGACCATGAACAGCGCCATGGAGCACTGACACCTTAATGTCAGGCTTAACGTATAATTAGTTTGTAACAGTTATTAGTCACTTATCGATCGTGGAATGTACATACTTAGTATTCTGAGCGGTTCACATTTCTCTTGTCACATTTTTGCGCTGTGGATTTAAAACTGGCATTGGACGCACTCAAGGTGAGAAATTTACTTGTGCATATTTTCATATATGAGTTATTAGCTTGTGGGCAGAGGTTTAGGTTTAACAACAACAAAAAATTACTGACGGCTGTGTATGTGTAACCTCTTCGAATTCGAATCACGGCGACAAGAAGGTGTAGGGTTTTTGGGGTGAAGTATGGTTTTCTTGCAAAGCAAGTAACAAAATCGTTTGGGGCGTAACAAAATCTGTGCTGTACCTTTCATCTTATTTATTCGTTCGTTGTTGTTTAGAATGTAGCTCGCTATGAAATCTCGCTGTTTGACAAATAGCCGCGCTACTTTGGAGTAATTTATTTAAGTAGGTGTTTCGTTGTTGTTCTCACATCTGTTAGTTCAGGTTCAGATATGCTGACACTAAAAAAAAAATTGTATGTGGAGAATAGAGGCCTCTTTTTTACTTTTTTATTTTTTGTGGAATTAACTGATGATTTGATAGGTAAGCGTTTTGCGAACCCACCGAAACCTATGCATAATAGTTTATTTATAATTAAAGCTAATTGATTCATTGGATCACCAAAAATTATTTATTGCGTTATTTTATGATTTTATTCTTGGCGTTTAGATCTGCAAAACAAGGCAAGGCAAATGTAAATTTTTGTTATTTTAATTGTATTTCTAGCCAATTTCGTGTTCCATTTCTTAACATTGTTTGATACATTGGGTTTAAATTCATATAGATTGGAAAAAAGTGTTCAAAAAAAGCATTAAAATCATGTTTACGATTTCGTTTTACGTATGCCAAAATTACGGCTTAAAAGTGGTTGGAGGGCTAAAATCGCCGGATAACCTTACTTATTCTTAAACACAGCTGTACAATTTGAAATCAATCAAGATTTAAAGTTAAAAAAATGTCCCAAAATCAGTATGGATGATTGGATTTCGATGCTGTGCTACATTTTTCGCCATTAATTTTCTATAGTCCCTTCAATTGCGAAGCTTTCACTAGATTCGAACAGACGGTCATCAAAATGCTCCTAGACTTAAGTTTCAGATTTAAAAAAATAAAAAAACGACATATGTTCAAATTTTTTTTTTTTTTTAATTTTTCAATGGTACATCCATTTCCAGTTGTGAAAGCATATATAACACTTTGAAGGTATGTGTGTTTCCAATGGCCTCGCGGTCCCAAACCTTTAAAGAGAGGTGATGTAGATACTAGTTTCATTGAAAAAGTGCGCAAAAAGGGGTACTTTTTGTAATTTGAACTTTGGGGCAAAATCTTTTGGTCGCATCAGGGGTTTTGGTTCGTATTAAAAATTCTTCCTAATTTTGCATCTCTTTTGCTAGTGAAATACACCCTCAACATCTTATGAATACTGTTTCTGTTAGTGCGGTTTGTCTTTTCTATTTAATATTAAGCTACGATTAAACATGCCACATATCATGCTAAGTTACACACTAATTATTATTATGTTTTTTTGAGTAAAATTACTTATTATAAGATGTTCTGCAAAAGAATTTTTCCGAGGAAACTTTTTTCTTTGTTTTCAAGTTTTTGATTTCAGTATAAAACTGAATAGTTTATTTTGACTGCGCCTGTCTGACAGTTGTTTATATAAAATTACTGGAAAGACGAATTCGAGCGAGCGGCTATACCCTGCGAAGAAAATGGTTAATATCCTGTTGAGCGAAGGATATTTGAAATACACCAGACCTTAATTTTCGAGATTTAAATTGAAAAATAAAACCATAAAAAAAATATGAGAAAATTAATTTTATGTCCCCAAAAAAAATATTTACAACATTTGAAGGTAAAATAAAAATAATATTAATATTTTAATGCAGTGCGCAATTCCGTAACGTTGTTAGGTAGTGCAAGGTTCTCTGGCTTTAACTGGCGAATGCTATCCGACTGCCATCAAACTTACTTAACTAGAAATTCAAACGAATATTAACAGGTTTAAGCGTTGAAGCAACTAAAATATTAACGACATCTGTCACGGAGCACTTAATTTCGTTTTATTATATATATTCCAATTTTCCTTGAAATATTATAATGTCTAATTAGATAGATACCCTGAGTTACGCAGAAAATAGTAAGCATTTCGAATTCCATTTGTATAAATTCTGTCTGAAACAGTTCAACTTAATTTTTTATGGATTGTACCTTCCGTCTAGAATGCAATTTCTGCATCTATTATGAGGTGCAGATGTGCAAATCAACTGCTTATTGCAGCGGATACAGTTGTCTTTTTAAAATTAAGTAATACGGTCCATGACGGACCGAGGTATTCTTATATGCGAACAACCTACACAAGAAACAAATTCTACGGTGTTTCCACATATACTATATAAGGCCACATCGCTTATAAGCAAAGTATATTTATATATTACTCACGATTTGTATACACCAATAAAGAGGGTACCTAAGCTCCATATTCCAACATATTCCAAAGAGCATAGCCACACACGCCTCCAAATGGAGGTTATGTCCAGCGATAGCTGTAGATTTTATGTTAGTAAAAACGATGAGGGTAGATTGCACATTGCACAATGCACCGAAAATCGGATTTAAAAAAATAATTCTCTTCTTGAGAGAGTAAGGTATAAAAGAAACGTCCGCCTCGAATGTTCCATCTGCAATGCAATTTGTTTGCTTTTTCTAGTTCACTATCAGCCGAAAAATATCTTTCATTCTAAAGAAGTATAGTTATAGTATGTAGCCAAGTTGTTCGTGGAATTGATTGTCATTGCCATAGTCATGGTCAATGGAAATATAGCTAATAGCCATGGTCAAAAAGATTTTTTCCGAAAAAGGGTTACCTGACTATTGTTTTCACTTTCAATATAAATGTGCGAATTATTACTAAATGAAGATGAGTAAAGCAAATTTTACAGTTTGCTCCCCCTCAAATACTGTCTTCATGAAAGTTTTCCGAGCTCGAAAATGATGTCAGTCGAAAAAAAAAATTGTGATTTACATATGTATCAGCTAATAGCCAACCCATTATCATGTTTCCAAGCCGTCTACCACCATCACCCGACTGTGTCCAGCTCCTTTATCTAAAATGCAGCAATAAACCAATATCGATGGAAAACTTTATTCCAATGCCTTTTTCGACAGCAATTTTCAGTTGCGAAAAACTACACAAAGTTGGCTACGAATAGAAACGTGTGTATGAAAATGTTCCACAAATTTTTAATATTCAACATCTGTGTCGTACTATGCAAGGCACCCCCATATCAATTTGTCCATCAGTTTCACACAGTTTCAGGGTTCACTCATGCTGACCCACATACCCGCAAGCGAGACACGCCAAGATTCATTTACTGATAACGGGTATGCACAGTGTATGTGGTTTGTCTTGAACTTAAAAGCGATTTTTCTTTCTTTTCGGTCAAAGCACTCTCAGTTTGATCCGTCCCTAACTGGTCTTGCAATACGATTATAGTTTATGCCAATTTGTTGGCAAACTAAGTCAGCAACAATGCAACCTGACTGTTCCACATAACTGCAGTGCGCGTGCACCACCTGGCTACCTGAATTGTGTAAGATATTGTTTTGATGGTAAAAAGCATATTTATATCCAGCTGCTGCAATCGCATACTGAATGGATTGCCAAAAATTGCAGTAATACACCAACAACGTCACGATGATTTTAAGAGTCACCGCCATCAATCAAATGGGCCTACAGTAGGTTCGAATAAATGTGTCAAATCGGCGAGGACGTGACTCGAATTGGCATCGGCCGACATGTGGACTTGGTTAGTCAACCCCACCACTCACTATAGAGAATCTTTATGCAAATTGGTTTGGACGACGCGACATTAGACGTTATTGGCTGTTGGCTGGTCACCGTTCCAAAGCCGATCTCTATAGAACAATTAGCAGTCAGTAATGCTCGAGGCTAGTTTTTTTCTTGGCTCTGCTGTTTTTTGGGGGTGAGCTATAAAAGCGGCAGTTCTGGGGTGGATGAGTATAGTAGAGCTCCAGCTTACAAACTAGTCAATTGCACTAAACAAAAACTATACCCAAACCAAAATGTTCAAATTGGTAAAACACTATCATATATTTAGCGTGTACTATTTTGAGGCGTTTCAATTAAACTTGTTATTTATTTCTTTTGTTGCAGTTTACTCTTGTTGTCTTGGCTCTGGCCTGCACCGTCTCGGCTAAGCCACAGCTCGCCTTCACCAGCCCCGTTGTGGCTGCTCCAGCTTATGCAACTGCTACCAGTTCGCAGTACTTTGCTAGGAATTACAATGGAATCGCTTCCGCTCCATATGTTGCCGCTGCATATACTGCCCCAGTAGCTGCTGCATACACTGCTCCTGTCGCTGCTGCTTACACCGCCCCAGTTGCTGCCGCCTATGCTGCTCCCTACGCTTCGTACTACCCATACAACTCTGCTGCTTACACCACATTCTTCTAAAGATTGTTTAGTGAACGAGCTGACGGACTAATGCCATGATGCCAATTTGATCTGATTTACCACCCCCGAAATGGAAACATTATATACTTGAAGGACACTACTTTAGTTTTTTTTTTCCAGTTTTATTGTTGTAAAATAAAATGTTAACAAAAGTTCTACCAGTCAATGTTTTGGATTTAGGTAGCAGATAGAGTTGTCATCGTCAATTGAAAATCGCGCCAGATGACAAAGTTACTGTCAGTTTTTCTCGTCTGGTGTAAGACAAATGTCACGATTTTTGTTATGACAACCACTCGCCGTTGGCTATATCTTCGGCGGACACTGTTTGGACTTTTGTCATGTCGGCAGTGCCACGTGTGAATTCGATTTTTGTGAACCCAAATTCTCGTAAGAATTTTTATATTTGCTATGGGTAAACTCAACGCAAGTCATCAATACTTCGACTATACTATAGCCCATTGTCTTAAAAGGGCGCAGGATAAATCCGGTTGGAGATCGCTCCACAACACGTTTGTTGATCAACAAGTGAACGGGTAATGTGTGAGCTTGTGTTGCTCATATAACACGGTTGTTGGGCACCAATTTTGATATCTACATTATCTGCTCAACCCGTTGCTCAACTTATTGCATTTCTTTTTTTACTTTTGTTGCTTTGAGTGGTTAAGATAAAAGTTGTCGAACACGAGGATTTTTATTTGTTCGACTTGACATCACTAAGTGTTTGAGCACGAGGTCATTCAACAGTTGAGTGATCAACTAGGTCCGCAATGAATATATTTTATTTATGGTTGGTCAACATGAACAACGTCTATGAGCTTAAAATATTTTTTGTTAAACTAAAGAATCGAATACGTTTCAGGCTAAGTAGACGACGGACATTAGCCGCTGCTGCAAAGGCAGTGGAAGCTTACTTGGCTTGTTCTTCACTGATGGACAATTTTCGGCGGTGATTTAGTAATTACCTTCGAGAATTGCTCATTGTAACAGGACTACGGAAAGAGATGTAGTTAACGTCACGCACATTGGATATAATAGGCTTTTTTATTTTTCCCACATGATATAGATCATTGATTTGCATGGTTCATAACAATAGTACAAAATCCAAATGTTGGTGTAAATCATGGAAATCAATGATCCATATAGATCATGGTGGCAAAATAAAGGAGGCCTTATATATAACTCTCTTATTCTTTCTCTTTACGTTACACCGTTATTCTCCCTCGTAGAACGAAACTCGGCAAAACGTTTTGTGTACTTGAAATCATTTCAAGTCGCCTAAGAAAAGAACGTGACGTAACGTGAGCAAACTTGAAAAAATACATAATTTTTACTATTTATCGGTATAAAGATATCGGTATATCAGAACCCTACTTCCAACCAATCTATAAGGTGTAAGAAGTAAGAGTCTATAAACAGTAGGTATATTTGGAGCTTAGGATTTTTAACGCAGAACTTTCGAAAATGTTTTTTTACTAAGAGCTTAGCCTCACATTGTTATTTGGTATGTACTACCATCTGAAATGAATATGTTTAAATCAAAAGTTTACTCTATTTATGTATATTTTTATGTTTCCTGCACGGTTCAATTTATTTAATACAGCTTCTCATTTTTTTTACCTGTTAAAATAAATATCATCTAACCAAGCCATTGATATATAAACGAGAAAGTTTCGTGCGACGCAGTCGTGAACTTTCTTTCGATAATGATCTTATGCAAAAGACTATTTGCTAATAATACGTAAACATCAAAAGTTTACATACACTTTTTGAGTATCTATCATGAAATGAGGAAAATAAAACTTATGTCAATCGAAAGGTACTGTGCCATAGATGTGTACAAACAAAAAATGTTGGTTTTATGTCGCCTTTACGACTGGTAAAATTAAGTTAGCAATTCCCCATACAAAATGCTAATCAGTTAAATGAAAACATTTTGGTGATATTCAATTTGTCGCCGCCATATTTCTATAGTAACGTATTCATCTTAGGTTAGAATATATTTTCGAAAGAATCCAATTTTACTACCCCTAAATTAAGCAATTATATAATTTTGTTTCAATGATGTTACTACTGAAACTAACATTTTCCGACACAAATTTTTATAATGTAAAACTTATTTTCAAAGGGGCGTATTTTTTCGACATCTCGATGTCGCTTTTTTGTTTATAAAAAAAAACAATATAAAAAGTATTCCATACATATAAAAGGTAGAGTCGATTTTCGACCACAAGTGAGACTAGTAATATATTATTTGTCTATCGATATTATATTTCCATTGCGATGGCCCCGTGCAAGAACATACTAAGTACATCTGGTGCTATTTTTCAGGAGAGGCGTTTGAAGGTTTTTAATTCTTTGCATGAAAAAAAAAAAATAAAAAATCAAAGCACAACATGCGGATTCTAAATGTATACATAAGTCAAAACTATACTAACCTAACACTTAGGTTGTTTTTGCACGGGGCCATCGATTGGTTAACTTTTTTTTTTAAATGTCAAATCTCCTTCCCAAAGTATGAATTAAGTTAACATAATCCGGCAGACGAATTATATCCCATGCTTGCAATCATTTATATGAATTTTGAATTGTTAAGTAAATAGTTAATATTCATTATTATTAACTATTTATGTTCAAAACCATAGGGTAGATAATAAACTATGTTTATTTTATTAATGTGCCCAAGAGATTTTAGCACTAGCTACATTATGTTATTGGCAAAGAATTATTCTAAACAAAAAAAAAATGAATAGCAAACTCAAGACCGGATTTAAACCAAAAAATAATTATTCCAAAAGCCGTTCGAACGTTTAAAAATAAACCAGCGAATTCCGTGAGATTTACTTGAAAAGTCAATTCTAAAACCCCATAACAATAACACATTTATATCCATATAATCGAAAGACGTTGATCTAATTTTAATTCTCATGTTAATATGCATATCGCGTCTTGTCGCAAATTCGTGTATAAAAAGTTCCATTTCAAATTTTATGATTTTGCAAATAAGGCCTTGGACAATGGACATTTTCAGCCACCAACTGTACATAGAATTAAAAATTATTTTACGTTTGCATCCTCTTTCTTTTAAGTAGTTATTGCATAACAATGCTGATGGTTTTAAAATTGGTGCTGATGATTTAGCATCTTAAGTTAATAATAATCGTCGAGTTAAGTATACAGAAGTGACCACACAAAAATATTTTTTTTCTGCCTTATTAGCAGATTTGAATTAATCTACTTCTTCTAGTTTCCATATTTTGAACGATTTTCCACTAACGATCCTGCAATTTTTGTTCCTTAATGACATTTTTTAAGTGGTACATCGCGAGAGGTTGTGTTCGTTTCGCCAAAACGGCGTATTGTGAAAAAAGTCAAGCTTCACAAAAAAGGGACAAATTCTTGTGCCATTTCCACGTTTTTTATTTGCATTATAATATGATTTCAGGGCAAAACGACACTTATGCACGGTTGCCGTTTTAGTGACGCCCCTTTGAAAATAAGTTTTACATTATAAAAATTTGTGTCGGAAAATGTTAGTTTCAGTAGTAACATCATTGAAACAAAATTATATAATTGCTTAATTTAGGGGTAGTAAAATTGGATTCTTTCGAAAATATATTCTAACCTAAGATGAATACGTTACTATAGAAATATGGCGGCGACAAATTGAATATCACCAAAATGTTTTCATTTAACTGATTAGCATTTTGTATGGGGAATTGCTAACTTAATTTTACCAGTCGTAAAGGCGACATAAAACCAACATTTTTTGTTTGTACACATCTATGGCACAGTACCTTTCGATTGACATAAGTTTTATTTTCCTCATTTCATGATAGATACTCAAAAAGTGTATGTAAACTTTTGATGTTTACGTATTATTAGCAAATAGTCTTTTGCATAAGATCATTATCGAAAGAAAGTTCAAAGTGACCTAGTGGAATTTTCAAAAGTTGAAAAATTTATTTTTTGTCACTAAAAAATTCTAGTATTCGAGTTTGGCTCTTGCAAATTGTAATATTCAATTTCATTTTTTGCGTTTTGTTGTTTTTTTTTTTATAAGTTAGCTCATGTACATGTTTATATATTGTAAGTTTTTGATTTATTGTTCAAAATAAAAATGTTGTTAAAAGTTAATATACATTTTTTCATTTGTAGATAGTGAACATTTTTTTATAGTGAATTTTTTTTTAAATTTTTAGCACATCTGGTCGGTTTTAAGGTTCGAGTTAGTGACTTTTTTTTTTTAAGTTAACGGCAACCCTGCACGTAGCAATATAATAAGAAACTATCTGATTTTTCGTAAAACGTCGTAAGCCCGAAGAATTGTCTTTTTTATAAAAATATATATACTATATGAAAAAGGGACAAAAATACTTCAATAAAATGTATGTAAACGAACTTTGTATATATTCAGCCTTATTTATAAACGAATTATAAAGAGTGTATAAAGTTATGCACCCTTTACACTGCCTCTATACGCAAAAACCTTATTTATAAAAATTATTCAACGTTGTATAGAGCTTGTATAAGCTAAACCCGATTGGAGGTTGGTTAGTGCCTGTATAGAGGTGGAATAGTATCGAAATGTCATTTTGACTGATAAAAAATTGTCACATTTTATTTTAAATTAAATCAAAAATAAATTGGATAGATGTATGTCTAGCAGTATCCTCGAATACAAATATGGGCATATATGAGATGTTTCGAATTCGTTTTCAATTTGGTTAAATTTGCACAAGACTACGATATCATAGGAGTCCCAAATTTCCCAACTTTTTTTTTTACTTTTGAATTTTTTAATTCCTATTTGTATTTCAATAAGCATTTCTCACATATCGGACAGATATATGTAATAGATTTCTCCTTTTCAGTACCTTTTTTGACGCAAGCCCTGTATAACTACCATGTCTGGGAAAATGTTTTATAAATACGAATTTTTGGGAGGGTGTATAAGGGCTGTATAAATACTTATACACTGCATAACTATACAGGTGTTTAGGCGCGTTTAGCAAATTATAATAAATAAGGCTGATTGTTTTTTTTTAACAAGTAAACAATTTTTTTGTGTGACGGAAAAGTTTAAACGTCTCTCCTAGAAATTATACATTTTCGACTTGTGCCACTTTGCCTTGAAAGCGTATGTACAAAGTAGGTATGCTTGTAAGGTAGGGTCGTCTAATTTTTGTAAAAAGCGGTGTAAACTGTATATTTTTAAGATTTTCAACTCCTATAAACGCAAAATGCTACACTTTAATCGTTTTTGCAATATCAACCAGTACAATATTATTGTTAACGTTTCAAAATTGCAGTTTAAATTGAGTCTTCAGGGATTGCGTTTGAATGCGAGTTCAGCAGAAAAAAAAACTGTTGCGAGTGTCGGAGGAAAGTATGTTTTTTTGTTTGAAAATGCAGATAAATGTTTATTTTCAATGCTCGTTTTATTAGTTTAAATCTATTTTATGTCTTTTTAGTAAAGTTTTTAACTGAAAAGTTAATAATATTATTATTTTTTCGATCATAGGGAACCAAATTTCTTCGAGTTTTCTATTCGAACACTAGTGTTAATTAATGTACAAATTTAATTTTTAATTGGTTCTATTTATTTGTTTCCGTTTTGTTACTGTTTTTTTATTTTTGAAATAAAAACAAAAATATGAATTCTTCTCATTAATTGTATTGGATTCATTTTTTTCTTTAGTTTTTTTTTTTATAAAAAACAATATCAATTATAGGGAAAAACTTAACTTTATTTTAAAATGTTTGAGTTATGGCGGCTCATTCATTTTTTGTGGCATTTTACATTCATCGGTTCTCTTACAGTAAGTGATTATTTTACAAAGAACCACTAAGTGTTCGACTACTGAAGATATAACCCTAATCTGTATTGTAATTTTTTGGGTCTTTGTATGACCAACGCACATTTCTTTCCCGGTTTTCGGGAAATATTTTAGACTCTGTAAGAAATAAATGCCATGTTTAATTTTCTAATCGGCTTTAAGTGCGGTTGGTATTTTTTTTGTTTCAGTCTGTGGGTCGTACCTCAATTTTCTTTTAATGCATTTTTGGTTAGTTTTTGAAAAAAAATTGAGGGTTTTGGACCATTGTTTTGAAAGCTATTGATTTAAGAGTACCTTTTGTTTTTGATTTAGGCATTTTTCTGTGGAATATGCCGTCTGTGTCTTAAAGGCACATTTTTATATGGCTCAGTTTATTTATAACTAATTATTATTCGTCTGTGTCTTTAAGGCACATTTTTATATTGCTCAGTTTATTTATAACTATTTATTATTCCTATTATTTGAAAATACTGCTGTCGTGCCAATTAAATGAACTTAAAAAAAAAACAAGTATAGGTATACATTCTACTTCTGTTTTTAGGTAGGTAGGTAAAAGCTTACAAGACTGGTAAGAATTATTGAATCTACAGGAATACCTTATAATTGATCTCTGCTCGCAAGTTTTTTTAGACGTTACTTGTAAACATTTTAAGGTTGTTTTTTTTAGGGCGTTTCTCTAGCCACATTTTAACGCATTTTAAGAACATTTCTGGAGTTGTTTTGTTCTGATGGACAGGAAAGTTCATTAAATAACCGTTAAGACAAAACAGAGAAAAAATTAAGATAAGCAGTATTACGAAAATTGGGTATAGATAAACTGTTCGAAAGTGCTCAAATTGTATTGCCAAAAAATGTCTTCCTGTTGATACAACGAATTTAATAAACTCATATTCAAAGAAGCGATCACAATATTATATTCGGGCTTAAAATAATAAACACAAATTAAAACAACAAAAACAAAATACACACAAACGTAAATAACAAAGCAGAGGAGGTCAGTTTCGTATACAATTACAGCGAGAGTTTCCCTTAGAACAATATTTCAGCGGCTGGATTGTTCAGAGTTGGTGCAACTGGAGCTGCGGCAGCAACAGGAGCCACTGGGGCAACTGGAGCTGCTGGGGCGGCGGCATACACTGTTGGGTAGGCAGCGGAATGTACAACTGAGTGGGCTGTGTAACTGCTGGCGTAGGGTGCAATCACTGGAGCAGCAGCATAAGCCGCGGCATATGGCGCTGCAGCGACCAACGACGCTGAGTAGGTCAAAGGAGCGAAAACAGCGGGCTTGGCAGCAACGCAAGCGACGATCACCATCAGACATAGTGCAATCTGAAATTTTCGAACAACTATTATAGTTATCCCTTACGGGAGCACTGTTATCACTTTTGCTCCTTTCACGTCTGTCACTTACGAGTTTGAACATTTTTATGGCGGTCTTTCTGATCGTTTTTATTAGTCCGGGCTAAATTTAACGAGTATCTGCGATTGAGAATTCACAACCGGACTCGTTTATATACCTCACATAGCTCGCTGACTTTTTGGCGTAATGACAAAAAGCTATATTAATATGCTGCCTGGTCATTATGTATGCAAGATGCGCGCGCAAGCGGACGGCCAAATACCTTGCCGACGTATACACAGTATGTATATACAAACAGCCTAATGAATTCGATTCGGATTTGTTCATTTTTCCTTGAAGCACCCCCATCGCAGTGCGACTTTGATTGCTGTTCGTTCTAATTTGCACTTCTGTACGCAGTAGTAGCCTTCGAAAGTGCTGTCATGGCAGAATCGCTTGTATGTATAAGGGGTGTACGCACACTTTACGTGCGTGTTGGTCAATAACAGCGACAATTGCTTGGGCAGCGATTTGGGGTATAAAAGCGACTGGAATCGCTGTGGAGAGACATCACTTCTAGGAATCAACTCTTCATAGAACAACCACCAACACAAAACAATCAATCGTCATGTCGAAATTCGTAAGACACTCGAAAAGGATACCACCGGGACTAACAAGGATATAATAACGTTTTGTTTTTCTCTTCTCCCTCTAGTTCGCTATCTGCTTGTTGGCCATCATTGCCGTTGTTGCCGCTAAGCCAGCCATAGTTGCTCCAGTTGCCTACTCGGCATACTCATCACCTCTGGTCGCTTCACCATACACTGCTGCTTACACTGCTCCATATGCCGCAGCTTACTCTGCTCCTTATGCCGCCTACTCAGCGTACTCAGCTTACCCATATGCATCGGCCTATTCAGCATACCCATATGCTTCCGCTTACTTCCGTTAAGTGGTCAAGAACTGGACTGATGTGTGACATTGCGACCTGACCTAAGCGACTTAAATTTTCTGCTGCCCTTTTTCATTGGGGACCAAATGCATTTAATCCGTTGGAATGTGTTCTCTTTATACAGTCTCTTTGTGTTTAACTTTTTAATTTGTGGTATATATACTATTTTACAACCAATAAAATGATGTGTTTTAGAGCTCGAAGTTATGGTGATTATTTGATCAGTGGATATTTTTCAATGTTTTAAATGACTTAACCTCTATAGTTAATTTTATTAAAGCTATTGCCAACATTATGAGCTTGTCCTAGCATTCCCTTTATTTAATATTTTCTCTCTCGACTTTTTATTAAACGCTTTTAAGACTAAAACTTGCGTCTCTGGTTTCGAGAAGGAAATCAAGCAGAAGAGCGGATAACTAAAAGAATTCTGCTTAGACTTTATAAGGCTTATGAAAACATTCTCGCTCGCTGTAAGTGAAAGATTTTTTGTAAAATATTCGATCGTCTCTGCGTGGTCAGGTCATCGATGATGACTAGGATCTGATGAATACAAATGTTAAGGTACAGCTTTTGTGTGTAACCCGTATAGACAGCGTAGGAAGTCCTCCAGCGCTCTAGTAGAAAGCGACTGTAACAAGATTGGGGTATGCTACTGGAAACAGTTAGTTAAGAACCAAGCTAACTCCAGAGATTTGTTAGTAAGGTCAAATAAAGTTTCATAATAATAAAATTTTGAGTGTGAAAGCGATTATTTTAAAAACTATAGATAGAAATAACTTGATTTAAAAATAATATGGAATTAATATACTGCAGGCTTTTAGAATTGATATAGTACTTTATTGTAAGTATTTCCATTGTATTTTGTTGTATTTTTTTTTTTTTTGTTTGAAGTTATTTTTTTTTGAATTATTCCATTACGACAAAGTTTTTTTTTTAGTGTTTTTGCCTTTATATAATAGTTAGGATGAGGATAGTTATGATTCTGGTTTTTCTCATCGAATGAAAAATTAAGTTAGAGTAAACAAAAACACGCTTGAATTGATAAATGTTCAACTCATATTCATCGTAATCCTATATCTAGAATAGTTTATTATCACTTTGTATTTTTTATGATGCTTGTAATTTTGTATTTTTGTATTCTTCCTTTCATGTAGCTGCAAATGTTTATGATGTCCTTTTCTGCTGTGATACTACGGCCTCAAATACTGGTTGTATAAATGGTGCTCCTTGAGCAAAAACTTGACAGTGAAGTGATTGTTTTTGTTTGCCGACACCACATTTATAAGCCCTGATATTCCAAGATACCTAACTGCTTCCATATTGATGCTCTGCTTGAATTCTATCGCATTGAAATTTGAACTGACAAAAAAAAATATCGAGGGATGACTATCGAGAGTTTATAGAGCTCTCAATCATATTTTTAAACGGAGATAAACGAGCGAAAATTCAAAAATAGGCACCAAGACCGATGGATGGCAAAAGCTGTATATATTCACTGAAAAAAAGCGTTGCTGAGTTCTCAGTTTAAATTAACCAGCAAAGACAAGGCAGCTCTGCTATACGCTTGCTTGTTTTTTATGACAACTTATATGAAGCCATGGCTTCAATGTATTTTGGCAGTAAAAGCACCTTACCAGGATTTGTGCTTTCTGAAGTCATTGAAGTCTTACGAAAATATTGACAAAATCATTTCGAAAGCAGCACTACAGAATTTCAGCCAACACTTATGGTATTTGACTGATGAAGCAGCTATTCTGTCACTATTTGATAAGGTGGACGAAAAACTAGAAGTTAACATTTTGAAGAATTTGTCGAAAGAAAATATATCAACCCTTGAAAAACGATACATCCTATCGAATGAATAACTTTCTACGGTAAGTGATATATTAATATTATTATTATTATAAAGTTCTTTCTTTAGTTATCTGTGTATATCTAATGTTATTTCACTCTAACTTATTCTTACTTTTTTTTTTGTGTTTTAGAGAAAAACATAAATGAGTGTCCTTCAACATGGTAAGCAAACTCCTCTTTTCTAGACGCCAAAAAGACAGTTTCAATGCTAAGAGCGGTTAACAACACAGCAGAAAGGGCAGCTTATTAACGGTCCAGGAGAAACAAGAACAATTTTTGTTACGTTGTGTACAAGAACACAGAAAGATCTAGCGTTAAAAAAGAAACGTTAAAAAGAAAATATTGTTAATCAAAAAGAGTAGTTTTAAAATAAAATATGCGTTTCGAACAGCTTGGAATTTGTTTTTCTTGAAAACCACATGAATTCTTAAGATCGCCTAAAGCAATCCAGTACAAATACACACATAGTAATTAAATCATCAAGTCGGTGCAACTTCCTGTTATTTTAGAGCTAAATTATTTTATAACCGAGCTAATAGGACTTAATGGACAAAAAATGGAGGGTATGTGTTTTTGATATCGCACAAAAAGCTTAGTGTCATAGGACACCCTAATATATATCCTAATGTTCACTTACATTCATTTTAATACTATCTTACATAATATTTCTTAATCAGTTTTTTTTTTGTAATTCCCACTCAACAAATTTTGTGGAATATTTAGCGTAGATTGATTATAAATTCCAAAAGTAGAAATCAAAACATTGTATGAATAAAGCATTTTAAGAAAATAATAATAATAAAAAGTTAACTAGGAATTCATAAATTTAGAAAGTCTAACGCTTATTAACCCATTACTGCCCATCGTATGATTTATCATACGTTTAACTGTGCTGCAATTTTTAATTGGTTTTGTAACGGTTTCTCTTAGTAGGCGGTCAAATTTCAATTTATTCGAAAGAAAAATGTTCAAAGAAATTTGCTGCCATCCGTATAACCTATCAATTCGGTTCAGTCATTTGTGAATACCAGTGCAGTAAGTGTCAACAAATTTAAAGAAAAAAATGAAGAGATTGTGAGTAAACTATATGATTTTTTTTTTCTAAGCTTTTTTAAAGTCATTTATAACCTATTTATATCAATTGATAAATCATCAATACATGTTTAAAATATGTTTCTAAGTTATACTTATGTCTTTTATAAGTTATAACCTGTGATGAAACATTGGTGTATGAAATTTCAACGTTGGGCAGTAGTAAATGATAGAAATATTATTTTTCAGTTTCAATCCTGAAGTTGATGGAGAGGCCATTTTAAATATTTTAAATGAAGTTGATGAAGAGGATGCTGTTGGATTCCATATAAGGGGAGGCAGATGAATTGGAATTAGTTCTCACTGGTGCAGTTGATGGAGCGGATAGCGATATTGATGACGCTGGAAGTCACGAAGAGGGTAAACCGGCAACTGTAAGAGATTTAGGAAAAGGGATTTTGCGACAACATATTGAGGCAGTTAAAAATGTATCGGATAAAGTTCGAGAAATAACGACGTTGGAGATTGTGGAAGATACGGACGATATTCCGAATTGTTCTCATACGAAGAATTCAATTCCTAAACCATCAAAACGTGCTAAGGTATCAACAGCAAAAAAAATCAGAAAATGGGATACTAAAGACCTTGATAGCACATTGAAGTTTTCGGTAGAAGCAGAAATTGAACCCAAGTGCACTCACGAATGGCGGGAAAAAAAGCATGACATCTTCCGTTTAATATTTGATAATGAAGTTTTAGACAAGATCTGTAAGGAGACTAACTTATATGCCATGCAAAAGGGGCAAGAATCAAAGATTTTTCCCGAAGAAATTCTAAAATATTTTGCGATATTACTTTTGTCTGGCTACAGCTCCAACACGCATAGACGAATGTATTGGGAGACAAGGGAAGACACTCACAACTCACTTGTTTCTTCTGCATTGTCGAGGAATAGATTCGAACTTATTCATCGGTATTTCCATTTAAATGACAACAATCAGCTAGACCACCAACAAATTTCAAGGGAGTAAATTTTCACTTGATGAAGCAATGGAACCCTATTATGGGCACCATTACGCAAAACAGTTCATCAGAGGGAAGCCCATTCGTTATGGTTTTAAGTTCTGGTGCCTCAACAATTCACCTGCAGAGGTGAAAACAAGAAGCAAGCCGCTTGGATCAACCGTAACAGAAAAGCTCTGCGTGAACTTTCTTCCTCCACATAGTACTGTCTACATCGATAACTACTTTAGTTCTTTGCCACTCCTTAAATCGCTTAAAAGCGAAAATATAAACTGCCTGGGTACAATTAGGAGTGATCGAGTGGAAAAGGCTCCACTTAAAGATTTAAAAAAAGAACCAAGGGGCTCACACCACGCAATACAAGATAACGATAACCACATTACCCTGGTCCGATGGCATGACAATAGCCAAGTAACTATTGCCACTAACATTGAGAATGAGGCCGTTCTTGGTCAAGCGTCATGTCGTCGATGGGATAGAGTCGAAAGAAAGTACAAAATGATTCCTCAACCAACCGTTGTACAAGAATATAACCGCTATATGGGAGGTGTTGATCGCTTTGACAGATTGAGAGGGAATCATAGAATACGAATAAGGAGTAAAAAGTGGTATTGGCCTCTTATCCGATTTGGACTTAACGGAGCGGTGATAAACGCATGGCTTCTTTACCGACTAATAGATAAAGATATGCCATTGCTTGAGTTTACCAGGCGTATTACTTTGCCAGTGCTCACTGTCACTCAATTTCATCTTCCTAAAAGGGTTCGGCCGAAATCTTCCTCTCAGGTAAAATGACCAATAATATATGTTTTTACTGAAAGTAATCGTAACAATTAAGGTATTAGAAGAAGTGATATACGACGGAATAAACCATTTGGTGGACGAGGGTAAGACGCAACGCCGATGTGGACAGTGTGGCAAATGTGCAAAATTTATATGTACAAAATGTAACTTCGGACCCGAAGAATTGTTTCTCTCTTTTTCATCTACGCCGTTAACTTTCACAACCTCTGGCCTAATATTTCTTTAACAATATGTGATATATAAAAATGTCTATGGTTTTTATTATAATAAAGCTCAAAGCAGACCTAAATAAATTTTTTACTTGTTAGTTCCCAGCGTATGATTTATCATACGTTAATAAAAACACATATGTTCATATTTCTTTTTTCAAATTATCCTGTTTTATTAGAAAAGTATGGTAAGGACGTGCCAAAACATAAATTTAAACGAAAAATTCCAAAAATAAATTTCTTGGGCAGTAATTGGTTAAGTTTATGCTTTCTTAGAATCTCCTTCGCATTTGAAATAGGTATAATCGACGTTAGATTGATTAATCATTTCTGATTGAAGAGAAGAAACACTTTTTTTATACTGACCATTCACAAATGGGCCTGCTGTGTGGATGTTAAAAAGGCGAAATAACATACAAATTGTATTTTACAAAAAAAACAGTATTTTTTCTTAAACATAAGGTATGACTGCCTTTGAGCCAATTGAGATTGTTTTGTCCTCGGAAATACGGAGCAGCAGATGAACTTGGCAAAAAAAAAGAAGTTTATCATTCTCTTTAATTATGTATATTAAATTACTGGTTTCACCAAAAATCATTTTCATATTTACTGGGATTGAGACAGTGACTGTACGTATTCTTAATGTGACTGCCTCCTTTAGAAATGTTCTTTTTCTTGAAGTGTAAAAAATGTATTCTGGAAACCCATTAATTGAAAAATTGACTGGGCAATGCATGATGAAAAGTTCGTATTTTCTTCCCTTTTTTGAGCCTATACATTTTAAGAGTTAGAATGACTGAGTAAAACTTCGCAATTTAATTAAAACATTTTAAAATACTTTTAATTGAAGTATCTAATGACATTGAATTAAATAGTGTCCTTTTTAACCCTGTCGGTGTATTTGTTGCCTTATGACAACACCAATAAAATTCTCTTTTTCGATGAACTACTAACTAATTTCATTCCAAATACCTAGTAATAATGATACAGTGGCAGCACATTATTCTCACAGAATCTAAACCTACCTGTCAAAAAGCGAGCGAATTTCGTATTATTATTTAAAGGACAGCTGACCAGGTGGCAAGAAAGCAACAAATGGCAGGTAAGTCAATATTTGAATTTAATAACTACGTGGTAATAATGCTATTAGTTTGAAATAAAAAGGTGAATTATAGTTATAACCTGTTAGTATTATAAAAAATAATCCATTGAAGTATCTGTACTTACTTTGAATATAATAAAAAAATGTTAAAATTGAATGTACCCTTACGGCAACAATTCGTGAAAAGGGATACGTTTCTTTGGGAAAATAATTATTGTCCTATACCAAATTTCAATAAAGTCATATCATTTTGAGACTTCCCGATGTGGGTAAACATTAATTTTCAGCACCAACAAGACGCAAGGTTCTTAGAACCCAAAGTGCAATTCTGGAAGTGTTCGACAATTTTGACGTTTCCGACATCAGCGACTGTGACGAAGATGGGGACGATATTGATGATTCCCTTGGTGCTGTTTCTCAGCCGCTTTTTAATGAAGCGCGAGAAAGCGGAGTAGATCGGTTTACTCAAATTGAAGTGAGTCAAGAAAATGAAGTACAAAGTGTGCAAATTCCAGAGCCCGAGAAGATGCCAATCCACTTAAATCCTCTAAGCGTGAGTATACTTGGCGAAAAGTAGAGTTTCATGTTCCACGTGTTCAGTCGCCGAGAAAAACCAAAGAAATTATAGCAATGAGAATGGACCTAGTAAGACCCCAACACAGCACTTCTAAAGCTATTTTTCAGTTGAATTTTGTAAAGCATTAGCAGAATGTACAAACCAGTATGCACTGTCCAGCAGTGGAAAAATCATTAAGGTTAGGGTTAGCACAAATGAAATATATCAAATGATCGCAATGGCAAATACAATTGGAACCTTGGATTTTCCACGTATTAAAATGTATTGGAAAAAGTCACCATGGTCCCCGTAATTTCCGAAACAATGTCAAGGCATATAGATTTCATTTGATAAGGAATAATCTGCACTTTTCAAATCTCAGTAGCCCGACAGATAAGTTGTAGAAAGTACGTCCTCTATTGAACACCATTGGCCAAAAATGTTTAGTCATTTCTAAACAGGAATTCATATGCATAGACGAAATGATGGTTCCAAAGGAAAAACTCCACTCAAGCAATATATGCCTAAGAAGCCAAACAAGTGGGGAATGAAGATATTCGTGCTCTGCAGTACAGAGTTCAGTTCATGACTTTGAAGTATACCAGGGAAAAGGTACTATTGTGGGGAACTACAATATGGGTCTGTCATCAAGCATAGTTCTACGACTAAGTGAATCCATTCCAAAGAATAGCGGCCATAAGATGATATTTGATAACTTTTTACAAGTATTTCTTTGTTGGAGCAATTGAAATCTTAAAGAATATATGCTACAGGAACCTTACGTGCCAACAGAACAGCTGGTGCATCTAAAACTATGCAAGGTGAGAAAGAATTGATTGTACGTGGGAGAGGAAGCAAATTCTAATATTTTTGTATTGCGTTGGATTGATAGTGGAGTAGTTCTTCTAGCTTCAACAATATATGGCCCCTTTCCGCTTTCAGATGTGAAGCGTTTCAGTGTTGAGCAAAAAAAGTTTATAGAGATTGAGCGACCTGAAATTGTTTGTCAATTAGTAGAATTGTATGATGAATGTGTTCCGACTAAAACAGTTGAAATTCAGAACAATTCATGTCCGTGGTTTACGTCCGTGGTTATTAGCTCTATAAAATCTAGGAACAAATTATACAGGAAATGGAAGCGTAGACCGTCTGATGTGAATTGGTCTGCATACAAAGCAGCGCGCAATTCCTCAACTTTCATCCTGCGTACATCTAAGAAAAACTATTATGGCTCTAAATTTAATACTTCTCTTCCTGTGAAGAAACTTTGGAGTAACTTGCGAAAAATTAGTATATCCAGTGGAAGCAATGACTCTAAATGTAATCTTGATCCGGATGTACTAAATAGTTATTTTCTAGGCAACTATTTCACTGCTACTTGTTTTGCTTCTGATCACTCGGTAGACTCTATTAGCTCTGAGCCAATATTTGAGGATTTTGTAGTAGCCACTGAATTCGAAATTACTGAATGCGTAGCAGCTATAAAGTCTAATTCCATAGGTGAGGATGGCCTTCCAATACGTTTCATTAAACTTATTTTACCTCAAATTATATCTCATCTCAAGCATGTGATTAACTGGTGCATAACAACATCGACTTTTCCTCAGTTCTGGAAAATTGCAAGAGTGCTGCCAATTGCAAAGAAAGCTAATCCATCTTCCCCTGCTGACTTTAGGCCGGTTAGTATTCTTCCATGTCTGTCAAAGGCATTTGAGAAAATTATGGCTAAGCAGATAACGAAGCATTTAACACTCAACAGGCTGCTGTATGCTCAGCAATCAGGTTTCAGGGCTAACCACAGCTGTTCTACAGCTATGGTTAATTTATTTGAAGAGATAAGGCAAGACTACGATAGGGGTTATATTTCGTTGCTTTGCTTGTTAGACTTCTCGAAGGCCTTTGATAATGTAAATCATAAAATCCTGTGTTGGAAGCTTAAGAATAATTTTGGTTTCAGTGAAAGGGCAGTGAAATTAATTTATAGTTTTCTTTCTGGCAGATCGCAAAGGGTTTTCTCTGGTGAACGTCTTTCATTTTCAAAAGACATTAAGCAGGGAGTGCCTCAAGGTTCAATATTAGGACCGACACTCTTCTGCATGTTCATAAATGACCTCCCATCAGTATGTACATATGCTTCTGTACATTTATATGCTGATGATGTCCAATTACACCTAGCGAAACCCTTTAGCAACCTATATGAACTTGTCCTTTGTTTAAACGAGGAGCTACGACATATTCACACTTGGTCAATAGCTAATGGGTTACTACTTAATACATCAAAATCCCAAGTAATCCCCATTTCCAAAAGTATTTTTCACTTGTCTCTTTTACCTGATATATATCTGAATAACAATAAAATTAAAGCTGTCGAGTCAGTCACTAGTCTTCCCTCCTGTTGTAACTACCTTAATTCTTCACGTTTATTTTTCATATATACTGTCAGACTTTGGAACTCTTTACCCTCTCAAATTAAAAATATTTCAAATCCGTCATATTTTAAAAGTGCAATCCTACAACATTTTTCCAACCCATCCCACCAAATCTGAGCCCTCATTATAACATCACTCCATAAACTCAACCTCTCATCCCATATCTCATCTCTTAGATTAAGATCTATTTTGTAATTAGATTTAAGAATTTTCAATTTTCCTGAAGCAAACATACTAAGTACTATAAAAGATTATATCTTAATGTACAAACCAATTAGTTAAAAAAAATGAAAAAAAAAAAAAAAAAATGAAATGAAATATAATAAGCATATGGGTGCTATCGATAAAATGGATTTCTTAATATCACTCTATAGTATACAAATAAGGTCTAAAAAGTAGACTCTAAAGCTTTCCGACCACATGAACGATTTGGCGATATGCAATTCATGGCTAGAATACCGCAGAGACATGCTAACGAAAGGGGAGAAAATATATATGGATCTATTCGATTTCAGAGGAGAAGTTTGTCGAAGGCCTGCTGTTCTCAGCAGAAACCATACCTTAACGTAAACGAGGACGCCCCCGCAATGTAGCAAGCGATGAAGAACTAATTCCGAGTCCAAAAAGGAAGTCATTTGAAATTCGACCTGGAATATCCGTAAGATACGATGGATTTGAGCACTGGCCAATTTATACTGCGATAAGAGGAAGGTGCAAAGAACTGAATTGCACTGGTATGTCAAGACATAAATGTAAAAAACGTGATGTTCATCTTGTTACGGTTTGACAACACCTCCTTAAAATGTCCTTGAACATTCTGCATTTTTTTTTCACAAAATACGATTCTAAGCCCAAAATAAGCCAGAAATATCATACAATATATTTTTGGTTTCATGCATTCAAAAATTGCACCGAAAGGGTTGAAAGTTAATTTCAAAAATAGTTTCTCAGTCAAACAACGTATACGAGGAAGTTAATATTTCATAGACGGATCACGCCTCACCGTCACGTCAACATCATAAGTATCTTATAAATCGCTTTGGCATAAAATCAAAATTTGTTTAGGTAAGTTCATTGCTATTAGCTTTCACATCCAAACTGCACATTGCACCATTTGTTTTTCTGTTCGATTTCTTAATTCAAACATCAATCGGCAGACATAAACGTTTTTCACTTTCGATGGAATTACTTCAATAACAGGCAATAACATAACTACGAACGTTTGTTTATCAACGAAAAAGAACATTTAATAACCGGAGCAAAATACCGGCTATTTACATATGTAATCAACCGCCAATTTAGCATTCTGAAACTTCCATCAATAATTATGCTGTCGTTAAACACTCACTCACTCTTCGATGGACTTTTAGTTCTTTAGCTAAATAGTGGTTGTATTTGTCATCGGAATAACCAACCGGCTTCATAAGCACTACACGCAAAAGGTATTCGAAATGGAAATTCAATATTCAAATCGACGAACCTCTGAAGAATTTCTCAACTTGACCGTGAAATTGTACGTGCTCGGGCATTGATAATACGTCATTAGTATAAATCAAAGCGCATTGGTACGCGAACTCACTATTAAGGATATACCACCGGTCGGTGGTCATAAAATACTCGGCAAGGTATATAAAGAGAAGAGACACGATCAGACCATATAACACTTCAACAGTGGCCTTTGTCTAGAAAGCATTTTCGGGAACAGACAATAAAAAACACTTCAACATGTTCAAGTTGGTGAGTAGAGCCCTCAAGGATTAACTTGGAAAACATTGACTTTGATTGGTTCTCCTTTAGTTCGCTCTTTGCATGATGGCTGCCTTTGCCTGTTCCGCAGCTAAGCCTGGTATCTTAGCTGCTGCTCCTGTGGCCTACTCTGCTTATACCGCACCGCTTGCCTATACCGCTGGATACGCTCCAGTGGTTGCTCCCTATGCATCCACCTACACCGCTAATAGTGTTGTCCATTCGGCTGCATTCCCAGCCGCCTATGCTGCTCCGTTCGCCTACAACGCTCCTCTCGCCTACAGCGCTCCACTCGCATACAGTGCTCCAATTGCTGCTCCAGTGGCCGCTCCCGTTGCCTACGCCGCTCCAGTTGCCCGCGCATTCCCATTCGCTCGCGCTGTTCCAGTTGCCCCAGTCGCTGCAGTGGCACCAGTCGCTCCAGTCGCCCCCGTCGTTTTGAAGAAGTAAACGTATACAGCGTGCAGAAGAGTTTCGTATTAAAAAGTTGAAGAGTCATTGAAGTGAAATTAAAAACATCTTCTTTTTTTCATTTGCCAGTGCGAAGTGTTGTTGTGCCGCGAGATAAACGCGTTTGCTTTCCACTTGAAGGAGCAATTAAATGTCAACGGAGGACATTCGAGTCGTTGTTCCATATTGTAATGCACATTTAATTGCTTCGCTTGTAGCCAGACATGGGCTGTTCTAATGAGGACGTATATTGTAATTGTTTAACACAGTTTGATCGTCTGATTGTAGCCAGATGCTGGAGGCATATTTGGCACGCTATTCGTGTGGAAACAGTTTATGTTCGATTTATTGTAATTTGGGTTGACTGGACTGGTAGATCTTAGTGAGTGGAAAGTTTTCAAATCCGTGCATATTAGGACTGTCCTACTTCTTTGAATGGAAAATAAGAAATTGCAACGATTGCGGTGTCCCCTGACAATACCAGTTGGGAAAACCATTTTTGTCTAGGAATTATTTTTAAGAGAACTATACGAACAAAAGTTCTTATAGGGTATGATTTTTAAATACCTGGGGGTCAATTCTGTCAAATGAAAATGTTTTTCATCTTCATTTCCAAGTGAATGGGGACGTTCAGGTATCAAGTTTATTAAGTCTGACTAGATGTATCTCTGCTTTGATTGGCTGATATCGGTCAAATGAGCAGCTGTTTCAGTGGACGTTTATGGAGGGGTAGCCGACGAATCTAGTCAAGAAATTCGTGACTGAGTACTAAATTGACAGTTCCGACGTAGAAAAAGTTGCGTTCCCGACCAATCTAGTTTTTGCGTTCGGGTTACATCTTATCCAGACCAGTCCAGTCGACTTAAGATAACTAGATTCTTGAATGTGCCCAATGTTTTTAGTGAAAGGTTGAAAATTGACAGCTAACGCTGGCAATAATGTATGGGGTATTCACGATTCGTTTTAACAGACCTAGTAAAATTGCGATATTTTATTTTTTTTATCATTTTATCAGACACAATTTTTCACATCTCTTACAAAACTGAAACAAATGACAAATCGAGTTTGTAAATTGATATTATGTTCTGCAAAAAAAAGTTTAAACTTTTCTGAAACTGTCTTATATTAACCTCGACCTTTCCTGCGCTTACTTTTATTTTCCATTCTCTTTATTTTTTCCGATATAATAATTTTGCTAACTATCAACTTGACAAGGCTACACTATACTCTGTTGTATTTTTCCGTTACAATAGAGTCAAGGTATAGATAAAGTGCAAAAGTGTACCGAAATTTCAGTCAGCATATTTTGTTGTTGTACACTCATTGAAAAAACGAGATAAAATCAAGATAATCAGTATCAGATCAAACCTATCCGTTGACGAAAGTCTGTTAAGCTCGGAATTTCTTAATCGAAATACAAAAATCTTACTTTAGGAGATATGTTTTTTGATTAACAATAAATTCTTATTTTAAGATTATTCTATAACAATATTAAGAACGTGTATAAGCTTAAATTAAGCCTAAAATCTTTTCATTCGTGGAATGCAACAACTTCATTTTAAATTGCTGTAAACTTAAATTAAGCCTATTTATTCTTAAACATAATGCAATGAAGAATGTGTGAGCTTAAATTAAGCTCAAAATCACCTTATTTTTCACCTATTTATCAGCAGTAAGAATAATACTCCCTGAAACCCAGAATAATAACTCTTGAAATAAACGTACAAAAATTTAAATAAGAACAAGTTATACTTATGATAATTTTTTTCGGAATTCTTTAAGAATGTCAAATTATTCCAATTTAAGATTGCACAGTTTTATTTGTCGAAATTATTATCAGCTCTGTCACTTTCCTGTTTAAGAAAATGAAACAATTTTTTTTAAATCATATAATATTTATTGAATCAAAAATATGTCTTTCCATTATTGCGACCTACTAACCAACTAACCCCTTAGCCACTGAGCCTAAGAGAGCAGTTTACTTTTTTATAAAAATGTTTTCAGCAAATCAGGTTTGCATTTGCAGGTAATACTTTGTTTGAATTTGGATAAAAACCTTTTCTGATATTATATTTGGTAATTCAAGCTATTAAACGAAAAAGTTTCGTGAGACCCAGTCGTGCATCAAATTTCCACATACATATTTCAGCTTTCAAAACTAGTTGTTTATGTCGTTTTCCACGAAAATGACCACCTTTTGCAATATTCAGCAGAACAGCTATCCGAACAGAAGTCACAACTCAAAACTTAAAATCATTTTCCATTAATTGATGGGCTAAAGTTTATTTTTAAATGCTCTGAATTAATTTTATTAGTTATTATTATTATATTATATGAGAGTAGATTATATGTAGTTGCCTATGTATAACTACTATAGGTAGATATATTGTATACATAAAGGATTGCTTCTCTAAGGACGAACTAAACGAACGTATTGTACAGTTGACTGTCATATCAAAACCACTGAATTCATACTATATTCAGAATCAATTAAAGTTCACTGATTGCGCGTGCAAGTCAACAACGTATGTCGATCGCTTAATTAAACCCACTGGTGACTTAGCCACAAATCAATGGCCGTTTAGGCGAACAACTCGAACACAAGTGTTCTACTCTCAAACGATATGACTTTATATATATTTTCCATACGCACTTACTAGACTTTCTGTCGTCGGCACGCCCACTTATTTTTAAAACAAAATCGATTGCTCGCCCGATCTAATGGGACGTTGCCTCACATTAATTATGAAATGCAAATGACCCATTCAAGCTATGACTGTATAATATCCAATAAATTAAAATATTGTCGAGCGTGCAGTCAGTGTATGTCCCATTTAAGATTCTATCGATCGAGCGAAAGAGAGGTGGTCGGTTAACCCAGCAGTTGCCGATCATTAATATTATTACGACCACGAAACGATCGGTGTGCATCAAGATCGTTAAGAGAAGCATCGCGACGGTATTTGTATCGTGAAGATTCAGAAGCGCTTAGATCATTCGTCACAGCCAACTGCACCGCGGATTAGAGCCGATTAAATTGACAAATTCGATACACACTGCTGATGATCGTGCGGATGGCTGTCATTTGAAAAGCAGACCGACCAAAGAATGCTGATAGTGAAATTATGGTGATTTAAATTCCCCGACACACTGAGATTATTGAAAGTGAATTCTTACGGTCGGACTTACGAGCATGCGTGCTCGTAAGTACGGTCTGCAAATTAGGATAAAAGGAGGAGTGAAGAATCTTATGTAATGCGGATTGGATTTGTATGCGAAAGGGGGAAGACAAAATCCGATTGAAATTTAAAACGGCTTGGGGGATTTAGAAAGGAACTGGTTTGGATTTGCTGCCATTTGCCGATTGTATTAAGTCATTTGAATGAAGCTTGGCCTCTGTTATGTATATTACGTGCAGGGGAGCAATTATTATTGTCATGAGCTGCAATGGATTTTCTTAATTCAAATGACAGGAAACTTTTTTGGTTTCGGTTACACATGGAGAGTGGTCATAACCGCAATTGTGGGCGCAGTACTATTCAATTTAATTGTTGTATTGTTTTGAATGTGAGATTGCTGTTTCAAGTTGTAAATAGCACTCATAACACCTGGCTTCGAGGTGATACTTGGCTTACTGAAAGGTTGCCGATTATACAATTAAAGAATCGATTAGATCAGCTTCATGTAACTTTTTATTATTATATTACATTCATAAATCTGCACCAATACAAAAAAGCATTAAACTGCTTATCGTTTATCTTTCTGCTCCGTCCAAAGCCTGAGAAACAATAATTTAAAAAATGTAATTATTAATGCAAAAATAATGCTAGGCCGAAAAATTTTAGTTCTTGGTCTGCTTTGGGGCGCTGGGTATAAATCACAAGCGTTAAAGGGTATGTCATGTGGACCATGCGCGAGTAGGCCATACGGTGCATAGCGCCTGGTAGAAAGATTGAGAGGTACATTTTTTCGTTATTTGTGCTATACGGCTTTACAGTTATGATAACGTCCCAACAAATTGGAAGATAGTTTACAAAGGAGTTTAATACAAATAATCAAAAATTAAAAAGCGAACTACAGATCATTCATAAAAATAATGTCTAAAATCCAAGTGCATAATCGAAGATAGAAGATTAATGGAAAACGAGGAAACTGAATAATGTGTATTGGAAAGAGGCATGCTTATGGATATATATCCTTACTTCACTTTTCACTTTTATCGGGTAATTGGAGTTGTTCAACATGTTTGAGTATTTTTTTTAATGGAAATAGTGGCCCGAATGTCGCCAAAGTTGTAAAAAGGGGGAAAAAAGAAACAGAATTTTTCAAGAACTCGTTGCTGGACGTCTGAGTGAAAAAGGGTAATTGTAACCAATTTCGCCCATCGGTAAAGCTGATGCTATATTTTTTACGAAATTTGGTTACAGTACGAGTATGCATCTGTATGCGAGCAGTCCTTAGGTGCATATCACTCGGTAGAAAGAAAGAGAACTACATTGTGTTCGTTTTTCTTGATATGAATATTTTTTACAACAGTTGATTACTGTTTGAAAACTTTCAAGAAAATATGTAATGTTCATTTAGCACCTACCTACATGCTACCTGATCTAAAGTGAATTGAAAATCAAAAATTTTCCAAACACATGATTTATTCATTCTGTAAGTTATTACATAGTGTCAATTAATGGAATTATGTTATTATATGTTTAAGAGTAATTTGCATAAATTCCTATATAACATACCATTGGCGCGCTTAAGTTGGGGAGTGAATTGAAATTTTTTGTTGATCACGAAGTGAAAATGAAAGAATCGTGGTTTGCAACGGAAGTGACGCAATCTTCTTCGGTTGGTATCACTTCAATGAAATTTTATGAATGTTTATGGTGGGATGCAGTTTGAAAGATGGACCCGATAGGTGGTGCTGTTGTCGATCTTCGAAACCATTCAACCGATTTCAATAACATTTTGTGGATGTCTATCTGTGGTTGGTTCTTGGTTGCAGTTTGAACTATTGTTTCAGCCTTACTATTTATTATCTATTATTGATTGATCAATGAAAATAATGAATCGAAATGAAAAAAATAAAAATAAAATTGAACAGTAAACTTATAATATTGTTTTATAATTGTGAAAACTCATAAAACATTTACAAACTATTAAACTTATACCTTAAAGGTTTTACTTTTAGTGTGTGGTCATAATCACACAGAATCAACACATTTCCCGTATTTACTAGGTACATACTTGTTTCTTCTTCTGTTGTGACATGTAACTTTATTTCTTTTCCACCCTTTTTTTATTTTATTGGAGAAAACAAAAATGACTAAAAGAAAATCCTAGCTGCAACGAATTTCCAAAAATTCTAAAAGAATATAGAAATATAGAATAGAAATTTTATCAAAAGGAAGCAATATTAGGTAGAGTAATTGAGAACGGACTATATGACCATCTGAAATCAGATCTCTTGCTCAGTCTCTAGACCGTAGATCAGCTTTTCATTATGATGCAAATATCAGTAACATAAGTAAAACAAACATTAATATAGCTAAAATGGAAAAGGTTTGCTTATACTGTCAAGTTAAAAAGTGGCCAGAAGATTTTACTAGCATGTGCTGTGCAAATGGAAAATTTAAGATGAAATATTTAGCTGAACTTAATGAACCACTGAAAAGTAAGAAACGTATTTTAAACTCGAGCGACGGAATACGAGCACTGGTAAGCTAGTGTTTATATATTTTGGGCTGTCACTCACCTTTGACCCGCTTATTTGGAAGACAAATAATAAGGACTTGAAATTTACCACAAATGGAAGGAACCTGCATTTTTAGACCGAGTTGAAATGGGTGCATTAAGAAGCTCATTGATATCAGTTATACTATCGAATGTTTGACGTTCGTGAGAGGTGGCGTAGTGGAAACAACAATGTAAGTTTGTTTGTTTGTTTGATTTCTTTCGGGGATCGAACTCCAGCACAAAGTAACCTCTGCGCCAGAAGTAGTACCTTTGGCCTCAAATTTATTATGCCTTTTTTAAATACTATCTTTAACGATTACGATATGTGCAACTTCGAGCACACAAAACACTTTTAAAAGGACCGTCAGCTTAGAGCCAAAACGAGACACGGCCATGTGGGCTGCAGGAATCCTACACACTTGCAGCCCACACTTCTTGCTATGGATGTCAATACCTAGCGGTCAATTTCCACATGTCTATTGTTAGATGGCAAAACTATGTGAGCAAGAGAGGATTTTAATTCAAAAATTTGCAAAAGTGGGTAAGTCCACTGAAATACCACCCAGCGGTAAAAATTAAACATCTTGCGTCCTGCCCTGACTATTTTCTTGATTCTGCTAGATCGAAAAATTCGAGGTCACCCGGAAAGAGCCCGAGTCACAATCACTCAACCGTGCATTCGCCTACCACAGACTCCAAAACAACAAGTGGTCCTAAAGTATCACGACATTATCAAATAGGAAGCAAAGCCACAGTATGCTGCCAGCACCAGTCCCCCAGAGGAAGGACGTAGGATAATTTGCTAGGAAAAGATACACCAAAGATGGACATGCAAAGACAATGCTGTCCAAAAGTTGCGCAAGACGGCAAGGGTATCGAGCAAGAAGAATAAGAGCTTTCGGGGAAAAAATAAGATCTCACGTAAAAAGCCACAGAATATCGGGTTCGAGCACTAAAGGTGCTATCTTCAAAGATACGTTGCGGACGACTGCAACATCTTACATAATAGACGCTGTGTCTGAAAATGAAATTGTATGGTCTTGAATTAAACAGGGCCAAAGACTAAGTATATGCCGCACTTTCAGCACGTCACTTGCAATGGGTCTACCACATCTTTCCAATGAAGGATATTTCAAAACTAAAATTGGAAGTGACATGTAAGACCAACCCTCCGTTTCAAAGAACATCCTCCAAATAAAAAAATGTAGACCGTAAGTTATGCCTTTACCTGCACCATTTCCACAGATGGGCGATACCAAGAAGATGAAGTGCGAAAATCTGCAAATTAGTTAGCTATACTCGGTAAGACGAAATCAATTTGATCAACCAGCAAACCGTCCCATCTTGAAGCTGAGAGAACATACAGGTACTGCATACACAATGCACATACCCTACCAGCTACCACTCTGCATTTTAATAAAGAACTCATAACAATTTGGTTGCCCCATAAAACACAATTAACAGTTTCCGTTACACTAGCGCACGCCGAAATTGAAGTCCGATTACAATTAACCCAGTCACCGCATATAATTGCAATAAACGACTGCACACGCATAATCGTTAAGCTTGCACTTCAAGTCGGCGACTATCATGATCAACTATATACCTGTACTGCAACTGATGACAGGGTGACTAAGATCAGCCCGTGTCCACGAATCAAGTGCTCTGGCATAATCGCATGCAAGTCGGTGGTCAAACTTTGCGGTGGCGCCCCTCATACAAACGCCCAATTGTTGCTGTTGAATGAATTTATTCTTTGCCACTGGCAACATATGTATATCTACAACAGCTTTATGTGCACTACAGCCCTAGGTAAAGTGGCCGGCAGCCGTTGTGCACTCTATATATGCGTCGTTTAAAGGTTCCAATTGAATCTGAGGTGCGGTGCTCTCATAGACCCCTATTACCCCATGGCCCACAGTATCCTCGTGCAGCAGAAAAAAAGTAAAAGTCACCACAAATGATTTTCGTATAAAAGCATTAGCGCCGATCTCTAGTGTTATACTCTGTTCGAGACCGTTCTGAAGTGATCAACTTTATCCAAGTATTGTAGCAAGGAAAACTAAAAAACAAAAATGTTCAAATTCGTAAGTGGACTGCGGATATATTGAACTTCAGGTCGTTTAATTAACTTTATCTCTGTAGATCACCATTGCTGTCGCCATGATCGCCTGTGTTGCGGCTGCACCAGGATATGCATCTTTGGGCCATGGACCAATCTTGGGAGGATATGGTTCACCATTGGCTCTGTCGGCACCGATTTCGTATGCCGCACCGATCACCAAGATCGCTGCACCCATCTCGTATGCTGCTCCAATCACTAAAATCGCTGGCCCAGCTTATGCTCCCTTGGGTGGACATTTGGGTTTGGGATACGGATCTGGAATTATTGGACATGCTGCTCCGTTGGGAATTAGTGCTTATGGTGCGCATGGACTGGGACTTGGTGCCCACGGTTTGGGACTCGGCGCGCACGGATTGGGTGCTCCAATTTGGTAAACATTTGACCCTAGCTGCACTCTGCTTGTTGTGGTGTTAGTGTCTGATTGGATATTAAATCCTAAGTTGTACAGAAATTTGTGTTTAATTTTCTCATCGGGGGCTCGTGGCAGAGCTCGTGGCAGAATTTGGTCGTTCACTTTTTATTTGCGTATAGAGATAATTTACAAAAGAGTTAACTGTGAAATGAGCTGTCATACTGCGAGCGCTTTATAATATGTAAAGTCTTTGAAAACATTGGATCGGCGATGTCTAGCAATGTTTGTCTTCTTATTCTGTTGGCACGTTAACGTTAATAAACAACTTATGAAGTGGCAGAAACAAGATAGGTGATCAATCGGGGAGCGAGTTCAAGCAGACGAGTTGGTATCTTGTCCCGAAGTTTCTTATTTTTGAAGAGCATCATAATATTTGTATTAAACTGGACCCCATCCATCCCTATGGCTAGCAGTGTGTACAAAATAGAAGAGAATCATTTTTAAACGCATTGCCAAGTTACTGAAAAAAATTGCATTTTTTATGACTTTGCTTTAGCCCGTATGACATAATGTAGTTGGTGCTGCTGCAGTTCTCACTTAAACAATCACTTTTTGGGATGAATTGTACCTACTGACCTAAAAATTGGTTTGTATACATTTCCAAGCCGCGGAATTGAGAAGCTCTTGCCAAACAGTAGAAATACTCTTGGACGTTTGTCGGAAAATACATTTCAGCACGTTAATCATCTAGCATAATATTTGTCCAAAGATGTATGTGTGTATTATGTACGTTCAAGGATTGCTGTAAATTCTTATGACTCGTGATTGTGATGCAATATTATTTTGTCACTCCGTTATATTTCATTCAAGAAAGTCTATGCTCCCTTCTATAATTATTGTTTTTCAGTTACCCACAGGATTATGTCTGTCATGAGCAGTGGCTTAGTGGTTAGTGTGTTAGACTACTAAGCGAAGGGTCCCAGGTTTGATTCCCGAAAAACCCTAAATTTTATCTTAAAGTTTTTTTTCTCCACTGCGCCACCTTTCGCAAACATCTGACAAACATGTTACTACATTTAGAAATGTTTCCGTAACAGTAACAATGTGTATAGTTTCCCAAAGTGCGGACTGTTTCTATTACAGGATGGAACGGTAACCAAAGTGGGGAATTAGTTTTAGCTCATTAAATTACTATTTTGGGAAACACACATAATGGTATATTTGGTTATGACTTGTAACCGAAACGTGACCGAATTGCCGCCTTGTTAGTGCGGATTTATCAAATTTATTTTCATGTGTTTGTTAGTTGGTTCACACAAATAAAAATTTGAAATAAAAATACTAATACCAACAAAAAAACGTACACGTTTATAACCTTCCCCCTTTAATGAGGAAGCTTAATACCTTAACGAACATTATATCACAAAAATGGTACCTAGTGGCAAAGATGCCAGATTGGGCGCTTTATCATATTTTGGGCTATCTTTTTTCTTAAAAAAACGATACAAATTTCTTCCATGAGCGCCCAACGCAATTTTGAGCTACATATCGTTGTATTTTCTGTTTTGTTATTTTTGATTGTTTAATTCTTTCACAAAACGAATCCGCATTTTTTTAAATTTGGCAGCACTTTTGCCTTCATGTGACATCGTATTGCACGTACACCAATCTCTTTTGCATGACAACCAAGCTAAATATAAATAGATATAGATATGTACTTTGTTTATGTGGCGCATAACATGGGAAAGTGGGAAAAGGACAAAAAATACATAAAAAAATTGGGAAAAAAATTTTATTTTTAACGATATTGGGCTACATTTTTTCAAGGTTTGGGCGCCTAAAGCCAACAAACTTCTGGCAACCCTGCCTAATTGTAATATAATGTGAAAGAAATTGCATTTCTTCGTTTCCGAATGCAAAATATTAAAACGAAAATCAGTTTTACCACGAATATCAATATGTTGTAGTGGCAAAAACTCACGCGCTCAAGAAATATTGAGTATTAACAATATTCAATTTTATTTATTTCCTCGCCATTTTTATTTTTCCAGGGACTTCGAAAATCATGTCAATGGCTATAAAACTAATTTAAAAGCATTATTTCATCTATTTATCTAAGATAAAAAAGTTTCGAATTTGAAATTAGGTAATTATATCATCTGATAATGCATCCCAAATTCTTAGAATCCAAAACGGCCATTTGTCTGCCATATGCATTTCTTTAGGTAGGGACACTGGGTGCATCTGCAGATATTGAGGAAATATGTTTTTTTAACCGTCTTTTATTATTTAGTCATAATATTAAATTTATTCATTCTATTGAATTTTATAATTTCTCGAGTTTGGATCAAAAGTTTGGTCAAAATAATAAAAAGAAAAACGATTTTGAAAATTGTAGAATGTTTTCGCCTTTTACTTTTGGCACCGCAAATAGGCTACTTTCTTAAAAGCGACATAATACCTACTGTATATTCCATTACATGTATGTATATTTAAAGGCACAGCGTCATAAATGTAACGAGTTGCATCATATAAACTTTGTAGTCCACATAGCAATATTTCCATGACAAAGGAAAATTGGGGTAACAAATATAAATGCGAGGTAGAAATTCCATGATATTTTTGGCAAATATTTCAGTTACAAATTTATGTTAAAAATTGTTAACATTTGATAGCTACAATATGAATAATCAAAATTCGACACGTCTATTCTTTTATATTCCCATTATTTTTACTTTGAAATTCTATTCTTTTCACACCTCACTAATTGTTTGCATTTTAATTTACTACAGTTAATTTATTAAAAATAGAATACATTTGAGTTGTCGGAAAGTAGAATGTCGCAAACAAAGTAAATTTAAAATTAAAGTTCTTTGAATATCTTTGGGAGAGGAATTAAAAAAAATATAACATGATGACATTTCAAAAACTACATATTAAGTATATCGACTTTTTTAAAAATATTATTATTCACCATTCACAATTTTTTTTCTATGCCACCCTGTATATTTTTCGCTTAATGAGCAATGTCATATAATTCTCCTTAGACGCCTACTTAGAAACTTCATGCATATAGTGGTAGGGATTGAAGTTTCACTGTGTTAGTGAGAAATGAATGGTGTGTCGGAGTTTTCAGCTATTATGTGGAGATTGTGTCCAAATAATAACCAAAATATTATGGTAATGCTCCCTGGTCATAAATCAGACCTTGTATGCTATATTCCTGTAGCTATTAAGCGGTTACATTAAATAGTAACCTAAAAGTTTTTGTGTTGGTAGTTTTGTCACATTTCAGTCATTTTATAGACACAAAATTTACTAAAATGTTACAATTAAGGACATGTGTATATTTGAGACGCGTAATGGTAACATATGTCAAATAGTTACCATCTTCATTTCTGTGGCTTTATCGACACAAAAAATGGTCAAATATAACTTTCGGTTACTACAATTTAAAAAAAAATTGCATCATAGTCACAAATTTCTACTTGGGCAACTGCTGTCATTAATGAGCTTCTCAATTAGTCGTTTGGACTCGGCATAAAATTGTAGATCCCTTACAATGGTCTCAAAATTGGAAAAAAACTCATACAGAATGAATGGTTGTGAGAAGCTAGGCCTAGGCCGTATTTACTTTTACAGGATTATGTCTTGTTAGAATTTTAATAATTCTTTTTAATCAACAAATTTAGGACTGGCTCGAGCGAAGTTGCAGTACTGCTCGTGTCAGTCTCATTGAATTAATGTAGGTGCTCATTTGCAACAATGCAGTGATTTAGTCATAAATACTTCATTATTGGGTCAAGAAAACCTGTTTAATCTAGCAGGTATGTGTCTTAAGTCACTTGGTGCAGGTGAACGAGTCTGCGGTTCAAACTGCCAACGTTTTGATTGAAATTTCCATTTCCATAGCATGCATTGCTATACACTTGTTCAATGCTAGGTACTGGTCATGGAGGAGACTGGGTTACCTGTTGCTTTTACTATAAAGAGCTAACATTTCAAGTAATCAAAATATCTGGCTATGGGTGCAAAAATGGCATTCTACTTTTTGACCGATAGCATACAAATTCGACGGTTATCTGTTTATCCAGTTAACGGCATCGGCCACAGGTGAGGAACTGTTATCGTCACTTTTTCGTTCCTAATTATGTTTGTATAACTTCTGAACAATGCGCTTCTTAAAGCGACGATTTTAACGGGCATATCTAGTATTGCCTCACCGGCTGACATCATAATACTTGTATCATTAAATTATGTCACACAAAAATTATTATTACCTACTCTTTTAGACAGTCGCAAGTTTCGGGCAGCCAAGATCCGCTTACGGATATCTCGAATAGCTCAAAACCGTGAAAATAGTTTGATGAGTAACATCAATAACTATCGCGCGAGACTCTCACTGTCTTTTACGACCCCGTTTCGTTCAAAAACCCAGCAGCCAGATTTAAATCCAGAAGATAAAGCCACTTAAAGTGGTGCCTATGATAGGGTGTATTAGTTTTAGCAAACAACCACCAAAAAAAGTGGTTTCTCCTAATGTATACTATATGCAATCAAGAAAAATATCTAAGGGAAGAGCTACTAACTAATTATGCTGCTTTGAGATAAATGGAAAAAATAAAGAGACTTAAAGGTTTAACCGAAATGCGTGCTGGAGAATGCTGGGGAGATAAATCAACTCATCAGTACAATTTAGGCGAATGCGTCCGATACTGAATCCAACCACGGTCTTTATAGAATGAGAATATCTTTTCTAAGCCAACTGCAGGGCCAGAAGTCTCTCAAGATTGGATACAGCGATACGAGTATTTCAGTTTGGAGTAACACGGACAAAGTCCAATATCGACTATAGATGCTCTTAAAAAAGATCTCGGAAAAGACCCAGAAATTCGCAGTCACACCATACAATCTATTTACCGCTTTTAAGGCTGCCTTTCAAAGCTTATATATAGAGACGATCTGTACAGAGCCATGTCTCGTTTAGGTGATTTTTGTAAAAAGAAGTCCATTTGTGCAAGACAACGCTGAAAACTCCCACTGGTTCTGAAAGGTCTGTAAAAATACCGTCGAAGCCATCGGATGAAATATATACCCAGGAGGCGATCCGACGTGAGCGTTGGCGCAGAATTTTATCCCGAAGGTCTATCTATCTATCTAACTTAATCAGACTTCCTATCGCATGCCAGATGTGGTACTAAACATGTCAAAAGCCTAGCGGCAATAAAAGACATCTCTGCCGTACAAATAAAATCGATGCTTGTCTTACTCGAGTTCTGAACCCTCGGCACTCTAACTTTTTGTACACTATCGTAGGTGTTAACATCGGACATAGTATACTGCAGTAGGAATCATACCAAGAAAAAGAGAATCAGCACAGGGCATAACCCTGTATATAGAATACGGTAATGAGGAGGTGCGCGAGGACACTTCACACTACCCAGGTCTCTACGACTTGACAGTACTTTTGGACAGGTCTACAGATGGCTTGCCAATCCGTGGGCTTTTATAGATTTTTTTGACGATCATATACCCCAAGGACATTATTGTGAGGTTTTATGTCTGGCGATCCCAGACTTCTCCTATATGGCCAACGGCCACCCCCCAAAAAAGTCGCAACTCAACATTTTGACCAATTTCTCGCATTCGCCGATGGATATAGCAAAAAAAAAGTCTCTTTCCACATGCGCTATTAAATATATTAAACTAAGAGACCCGGCGAACTTCGTCCATCCAAAATAAATTTTTTGTTTGAAATAATTTCGAACATTGAACCTTTGCGATCGATAACAGATAACAGACTCGAATTTCAGTTACTGATGGAATGACGGAAACTTTGTACGAAAACTTGAAAACACATTTGTCGATTAATGGATTGATCATATTGAAATGATGGTGATGTGATGTCCATCCCCTCTTTGGCAGAACATGAGCAACAATGCGACTATGGAGATTGGCCAGCGTAATGATGGCTTCTGAATAACATCTCGGGATTCAATATTTTCACGAACGATGAAGACACCAAATTGATAAACTGTGGGGCATTAAATTAACGTTCTTGAAGTCTTTTCTTGAAGTTTATCAGCTCTGATAATGATTCTGTGCTCATAAAAATGCATATTTTCCAATGCCGTCTCGAATAATCGAACCAACGCGTTGTATTCGTAAAGAAATTCTTGCAATTCTTAAATGATCTAACGCTTGTCGCACAACTTTTATTAGTTTCGGTATCGGAATCGCCCACGATATAAATTTGAAGAAGTTTGTATTAATCATTCACTGGCCGCAACAATGATCCGGATCGATGGTGAAGTTTTCCTTTATTCTTTAAATATTGTTGGTGGCACTGATCTTACCGAAAAATCCAATTTCAAATTAGAACAAATGGTTTCCGCAAAGAAAATCCCCCAAATAATTAAAATCAGGCAGAACTTTTGACAAATACGATGTCATTGTATAAGTTATGGGAACGTATCAATCATATCAATCAATCCATAATCAATAATATGCACATCATAACCACTGTACCATAACATGGATTATCAGCTAAAATTAAAAACTGCACCACCCGTTGCTCGAACATAATTCTTACCTAGCAACAGCAAGCAACATATAGCAAACATATGACAACAACATATAACAAAAAAACCAAAGCTGTTACCATGTACCATGGATTAGCGAGAGAAGCACTTGCGACAATAACTGCAGTAGACAACGCTCCAGCCGACTTTCTTGATAGCAACACAGACTGAAGCAAGCTCTCATGTTGTCGATAAGACTTCCCCTATGTGCCTAAGTTGTGGATTGAGTCAGTCTCTTTCGTTAGTGAAGACTATCACTTGTAAGTTCCATGTGTGCACATAAGTTCTCATAGAGAAATAATTACATAATTGTAAAGGTACATTAAAAATGAAATATAACTCTTTATAAAGACCGAGTGTTTCATTTAATTATTACTTATATTACGATCAAAATTATAAAAAGTGTTGCAAAATTATTCCTTTTGAAAAATAAAAAAAAGCGATTGATTCGGTTGCGTCAAAAATCGAGAATGACAGATGGGCGAACGTAAGGAAAATCGTGTGCAACAAAGCAGCGCGTTCTTGGCTTCCACTCTCGGTCACTCAGCTGGGGTGGGTCCAAAAATAAAGTGCAGAAAAGTTGCAATATAGGGTGGGCGCCAAACAATCTTTGAAAGGAATTGTTAAACCTTTTGAAGAAAATGCCGACGATGATTGATGTAGAGTGAAAGATTAAACAAAGAAAAGATATTTTGCGTTATAAAAGCTCGATGTGAGCACGGCTTTCTATCGATAGTATGAAATTAATTTAAGTTTTAATGCGATGCGACCAGGCGGTCGTTAAAGAAAATTGTCGGATGCGACAAATGAAATTTTAGATACAGATTACGGTTTTCTAGCCGTTGGAATTAGCGCGTTATCGCGTTGTCTGAACGGTTAAAACTAACAACGGAAAGGGTCGCGTGTCCCGTTCTTCTCCGGGAATTTTACGTTACGTAAGCCAACGGAACTATTTTTTCTTTTAATAAACACCTAACTATCGATCACTTTACTTTTCTTTCTTCTGTACTCTGCCGTCCTGGCGTTTTATATTTCCTTCGCCAAGTGCTGCCACTACTCCTGCTTTCTCCTTCCTTTTTTGTTATCCTTTCCTTTTACCACACTATTTGTGTCCGTTTCTTTCGGACTTAACTTTTCCAAAATTCCAAATCAAAAAAAACTTCTCGATTTTAAAAACTTGAACTGGCAATTCAGACACTACCTCCTCTCTAATCACTGTCCAACCAAGAAGTGATTTTCCCATATTTTCCTTTGTTCTTTCTTGTACCTCACACACTCATGCATTTGACCATTCAGGCGTAACGAGGATCATTGATGGCATTTTTGAGCGTGTCTCACAGTTTTTTCGCCATGGAACACGACCGTTAATGATCACCAAGCATACTCACTCATTCAAATTTCCAGTGCCTGACGTTTCGATGGATGAGTACCTACAGAACAATTCTTGTTATTTCTATTTAATTCAATAGTGATGCAAAGTTGCCTAAAAGTCTTTAAAACCGATAATCGTATATATTGTTTTCTATTATCAAATGGGTAGGAGAGGTTCTTAGAGGCGATAGCTTGGACACGAGGTACATTATTGTTCGCTCTTTTGCAGTGCCGCTGGAGAAGAACAATCTGTGGATATGGTGGGCTCTCGGCCTTTCGAGTTTATACTGTCCTTGTTTGTATTTGTGTCCTCAATGAAGGCCGCATTCTAAGCATGCGAACAAATGTATTTATATATGCCTGAGGAATCTTCCTACTCTCACCGTTCATCAGTATGTTCGAGATTTGGTTCTCGAGGAACGTCCTCCACCACTCATCGTTGCGAGGTTAGGTATAGGTATGTACTTGAATGTGTCTTGTTCTCATATATATTTAATTCTTTTTTTTTACAGTCAGTCGGGTTTTTTGATTTTTTTCAATTAACTTTTTTTTTTGTTTTTATCTTTTTAGCCTATGACATTCCGGGGAAGAACACGAATATAATGACACCTCACTCTTCAAAATCGGTCAAGCCGTTAGGCTACAGGGCGTCACGTGAGAAAGCATATAGGATACGCGCGAATCACATAACCCTCCCCTGTGTCCAGTCGGTTAAAACAGAAAATTCCCGGTGCAAAATGTATGGAAATCGGCCGATCCGTTCTTGGGTTAAGGGCGGTCTTACGGATGCAACTTTTTTTTCATATAAAGGGTGGGACATCTAGTGGTTTATTTTAATTCATAAATTATTTTGATATTGAGAGCTGTTTCCCGCTCGAAATCTCGACAGAACGCCAGTGTTATACCTCCGCGGAACGAAATGAGTCGCTTTGCGCTTGAGCAACGTTGGGTACTATTGAAAACATATTTCCAAAGGGAATGCTGTTTAGCCCAAACAGTGCCTTTTTTGAAAAGAAATTTGGCCGAAATGAAGCACCCACCGCACCTGCTGTACTCAAGTTTGTGCGAAAAGCTCGTGAGACTGGTATGTTAGTGGGCAACACTTATGGTCCCCGTCGTCGTACGGTGCGCACAGACGAGAATGTGGCTGCTGTAGTAGCCGAGAATGTGACTCAATTCACGAACATCGATCTCAACAGCTCAAAATTTCGTGCACTGAGGAGCATTCTGATCTCGGATTATTTGCTTATGAGGTCCAATTGAATCACCAATTGAAGGCGCACAACCATCCGCGTCGTTATCGATTCGCAGTTTGTGCCTTAGGGCAGCTTGAATTGGACAATGATTTTGGGTAGAAAATCATCTTTTCTGACGAATCGCATTTTCTTTTTAAAAATGGCCGCATTTAGGGCTCGGAAAAGCTAATGCATCCACAGAGAGTAACTGTTTGGTGTTGATTGTGGAGTGGTATCATCAGAGAACCATTTTTCTTCGAAAATGAGGCTGGGAACAACGTTTTGGTCAACGGTGGGCGTTACAGACGGGAACCGTGAAGGACCGATGTTATGCCAACAATCCGGAAAGCATTCAAGCACTTAAGGCCAATATCATCCAAGCAATCCGCGAGCTACAGTCCAAAACCATCAACAAAGTCTTGGATAATTGGAATGACAGAATGCGATACTGCGAAGCCAAGGCAGCCATTTGAACGACGTTGTGTTAATGGAAATGTTTGCTCTTACTAATAAAGCCACCCTGTGGATATAGCAAAGCGTATAGAATTTATTGGACCTATTCTGAGAAGCAGGTTTAGTAGAGACCTTTTCGGGCTCTTCATAGTTCTCTGGTACCGACCAGAAAATTATTTAGGGATGAAAGTAAAGTTCAGTTATCTGGGTCCGCAACATTTTCGGAGGTCTTTCTGCGGAAATTCCTTAAAAGATCTAATCAAAACGAAAAGAATTCTCAGGCTTTAAGAGGTTAAAAAAAACGAACAAGTTTTATATTTTAATATTTTTGGTATAACAAAAACAGCAAATTTCTAACAAAATATAAATGCACATAACAATATGACTATATGAGTAATGTAAGTCTATTTAAGAGAAAGGAGCTAGCATCGCTTTCCCTGCTGCCTTTTGACTGGGAGGTTCAGTTTACCACCCATGTCCATATCCATAGCCATGTCCGTAGCCATGACCATAGCCGATGCCGTATCCGATGCCGTGGCCAAAGCCTCCATAGCCTCCGTATCCGTGGCCGATTCCCGCGGCAACTTTCACAACAGGAGCCGCAACAGCCACAGGAGCGGCAACTGCTGCGATTCCAACGCCATGTCCGATACCGTGTCCAATACCATGACCATATCCCAGGCCACCATATCCGTATCCATGACTGATGGGAGCGGCTATCACGGGAGCTGCTATCTTGGTTATTGCCGGTGCAACATAGCTAGTTGCAATACCGTATCCATGCCCTAGTCCGCCATATCCATGACCCAAACCATATCCTCCGTATCCACCGTATCCATGACCATAGCCGCCACCATATCCGCCATAGCCACCCAAGAATCCTCCCAAGCTGGAGTGCACGCACGCCATCAAAGTGAACACAACGGCAATCTGTAAGGGTGAGTTATCATTTTAATCTCAAGCCCGCAAATGCTTAGCGCTGGCATCTTAAACTTACAAATCTGAACATCTTGATGCTGATGGTGATGGAACTGTTCGACTGATGGACAACTGCTGAATGATATCGTTGTAGCGATACCTGTGCCAATTTATACCCTAAAACTAAATCATACTGCCTTCCATGTTGCATTATGGACTCAACTAGGAATCGGCTTGTTTACCTAAGACTATGCGTCTATAGGTATCAGCTGCGTAGATCACTGAAATGCGTCCCATACGCGCACGCGGAAAACATGTTGTAGTTGCGCGACATCGTGCATCGTGCGTCGTCATCATCATCGCCTGGCTAATCAGCACCGGCTTTTGCCCATTGCTCTCATTTGGATCATTTCAACCCGCTGCTGCCACATTAATCCAATTACTTAACCGAATGCCACCTGCTCCATAGCCAAATGCAGGTCCCGCGCCATTCCCATTTCGGGTAGGTACACCTCAATTCTTGCTCCTTGACGAGTCTGGCTGATGTGTGGTTGCGGTGGCCATCTAACGTGTGGTATGACTGCATTACTGGGAAACTGTGTTAGCAGCAGCACGTAACCAGTTGGGTGCGGTGCACGGAATGGAGTAGGCCTTTTCGATTTGTTACGGCATGAGGAATTAGGTAATGGTCGGTAGCTGGTTGTGGAGTCGCAATCGGTGTTGTGCTCCAGAGTGAATTTCGTGTGTTTATTGCTTCAGTGAGGATCTATGGCGTGGTGGAGTATAATTTTTACGGAAAAATCGTGAGGACAATTGACTATTGTTTTAGGGGTCCGCAAAATAGTACATCAAAGACAAAGTTGTTGTCTTTGCCCTCGAGAGTGGGCGGTTGGATCTACAACTTGATGCGGTAGAAGGAGCTTGGTATGGTTTATTCGCAAGATGTGGGTGTGGTAAGCAAATGAATCAATTTCCAAATTAGGCGAATTACAGTCCCAATCATTGCTTCCATCCCCACAGTACCATACCTAACACGTTCGGAAAAATGTCTGCTTTCCTAGGAGACACAATTTTTATTAGCAAAGCAGAGGTCGTTAATTTCGCTTTTCCGACCTATCGGATAAATTTCTGTTGAAATGTCGCTCCCAATTACGATACCAGATCCCCGATCGATCGACATAGTCCTTTAGGTTAGTTTTGGATAGGTGTTAATTCGGAGTAAATGATATTCTTGCGGGTATGTCGCAGAATCAATTTTAAAATTGGGAGGACTTTACGCATTACGATGGTACCCTTATCGGCAATACCTGCATTCTCGTGTTAACGAAATTTGCCTTTTATAGTTTCTAGTTGAGCTCATGGAACAAAACCCAGACATAGGCAAAGGGTTGGTACAATTTGAAGCTTTAAAAAAATTCAACAAACAATATTGGGATAATTTCGCTGTTGAAATAAGAAGTGGCAGGCCAACAGCATTGAAAAAGTGCACATAAATATGCGAATAATTCGACTCGCTAAAGATAATAGGCCTATTAATATCACAAAATTCACCCACTTCGAGTTAACTTTTAACGATTTCAGAAGTAGCAAAAAGAAAAACTCATCCCGATATATGAGCTTCGGTTAGCAAAAAATATCGTTCAAATTCAACGTCAACGTGTGTTAGCGAAACATAATTATTAATTATGCTCCCACGCATGTATATGTATGAACAGAAGAAAATATACACATACACATGCACGCAACGAAACTCATCCAAAACACACGCTTGTTTAAGTGAAAAGAGTAACTAAAAAAGCTCGGAGCTTTTTTGTTGTATTTCAAATTTCCATAAGCAAAAAAGAGCTTTTTGTTTTGAAACTGATAGAAATTAAGTGGTTGCTTTTTAAAATTTTTTTTCAATTTTTTTTTGCCTATCATCGTAATTACCGACATTTAAAAAAATCTACTAAATAAGTTGAAAATTACAGGTGATAGGGGGAAACATACACTTTTTGGCACTTTGTTTTATATATAGAGAAAGAGATATAGAAATAAGATGAGAAGAGATAATTTCTACTTCTAATTTGTTCAACCATATATATTTACATCTACTTAGAGATAACACAATCATAAACTCAACACGTCCATATTCAGTATATAATGCAAATTCAAAAGCAAATCCTTGAATTCTTCTATCGCGAACCCTACTTACAACTTGAGAAAATTTCATATTACTGACAGCTAAAACACACATTGTTATTTGATATCAAATTAATAACCTGAAAGTGAATTTTATTTAACACTGCATAATGTTACTTTGTCTTATGTACGGATACAACGTACCTACCAATTGACGCTACCAGACTTTTGACGAACGAAAAAGTTTCGTTCGACCCAGTCGTGCACTTTATTTTTTACCATGAGCTTGTGTCATTTGACACTCACTTGTGAAATTCATCGCTGTGCATATAATTTGCTAATAGTCAACTGCGTGTTGCCTACTTCACTCACATTTAGTATTCAATTAAGCAAAACGCCCTCAAAGACGTGACCAAACCAGAAAGGTGATCCGTACATCATCGAATCGATTCGATGTCATTCCAATTCATAACAGTCACGTGCTCGGATAAGCCCACGACCCACATAAGGGAAAGTCTTCGAACGTGTTTCAATACAAAAGGTATATTTTTAACCTCTGATAAATCCTATTTTTTTTTAAACAATTATGCATAGAACATACGAGTATTATGTAACAGAAAGGATCAAATAAGATGATTCCCAAGTGGGATTATTATTAGTACAGAGGTGGTGGATAAGGGTATCCATAGTCAGCTGACGGCACCCCTTCCAATTGAAAAGCTGGTAGTGGAAAACCCGTTGGCGTTCGGTGTCGGGCCCTATTTACAGGACCCTGATGATGGTATGCAACTGGTGCATTGTACGGAAGTGGCTGATGGTTGTATGCAATAGGTGGACCGTACACAACTGGAGTCCATTGTGATGGTTGGTATTGGTAGTTAGCATGAGGGTATGCAGCTGACTGCACTACCTCTCCCTGCTCCGGATCATGTGGGTGATGGTTTAAAACACAACCAGTGCTATCGTGATGTGCTCCATTAGAGTTTAGTGCTGTCAATGCCGCTGCAATTCGCTGATAAAGTGGTAAGTTGACAACGAAGGTGGTTGGTTTCGAAGTCCGTTGAGCGTATTCATATCCATTGGATGGGCTAAACAGACTTCCTTGTATGACACCAGTTAGAGCAAGAATGATAGTTGTAATCTGGAGGGGGACAAAAAAGACAACTCAACAAAGTTCAAAAAATGTGAAGCCTAGAACTTACCGTGTAGGTAATCATATCCACAGATTTATTGTTATGCCTGATTCAGTGTACAGCGGTCAAGTGCACTAGGTGTATCCATTGCCATCTCCTTTTATACGCTGTGGATAGTAGTCAGAAATGGTAATCACTTTCTAAAAATATTTTCGTGCGCCCCCGAGTCCCTTTCTTTGGCGTGCTCATCTTGCTGCTCATCACTTTTTTTCCATTAAAATGGAAAAATGATTATGCACTTATAGATGCATGCATATAATATAATATACATCATGTTGGATGGCGGAGCGCTGCATTGATTGTCAGTCTATATATTGCGATATCATCGATCATGCATGAAGCGATTGCGGGGCAGGGAGAGCGTGAATGAAGTTTGATTATGTCTCGGGTAATAAAAGGATATCACGATAAATTGTACTTTTTAGGGTGTCGGTAGTGTTTTTTTTAATACAGCAAAAGCTGTCTAGACTTTAGCGATATCGATTAAATAATAAACAAAAGGAAAAAATATAAATGATTTGTATGCCTGGTTTTTTGTCGACGAATTTTTGCAAACCCGATTTCAGAAAAGTGCGGAACAACATCACACGCGTAATCTTTAGTTAAATACAGCCAGTGACATTTCAACATACCAATAAGTACACAAAGGACAGAATGTAAATAGAGGTGAGGTGATACCAAATTTATAATGTAGTTACAATTAAAGTAAGGTTACACCCATTTCTGTAAATTGAAAATATAGTAAACGTTTTTGGCCATTCTGAAACAATTCGGCTTTATTTTTTTTTTCACAAAGTGAAATACAGTCAACGACGGATATAATAAACACTCATATAAGAACATTTCGCTTATAAGAAACTCTTCGGATATAAGAAACAATTTTTTTTAGATTTTAAAGATTTCTTATATCCGTCGTGGACTGACGCCGATTTTTGGAATTCGGCGTTATTTCGCTCGGCGTTATTTCACAGCACCGTGCATTTATTTATCATTTATAGAGTAGATACGGGCGAGGACCAATCCACTTATTTAACTTATTTAACCCCAATATACCTTCTATAATTCGGAAGCAGTTCGTTTTTATTGACCGGAGCCTTTATTTACTTCTTAGTCACTCCAATCGAATGTGATGATTCGAATAGCAGTATCATATCCTAAGTGATTCTGTATATCGGCTTAGACAGTATTTGCTGAACCCCATGCCAAGATTTTGGCATTCCTACAATGCGACGAATAGAGTTTGACAAAATACACTGCCGAACATAAAAGAAAAAATGATTTAGTTTGTCAAAGCAGAGATTTGCGACTGTACTCGAATTAGATTTTTTCTGCTGTTAAGAGAATGAGTAAGTTTGTTCTGGGATGGTGCATTTTACACAATTCGTAGAAGAATCTATCCCAGCAGAGAGGCCATCAGGTGTTATTAACAACTAACAAGAGTGTTTCACCCAAGCGGTTCTTCAACGTTTGAAACGAAAGACAATAGCTGAATCAATATAATTTGTAAACAACAAAAACACAAAAAGCAATAAACTTATAATAGTAGAATGTTAATTGATTGCTTTATATTTATTGGCACAGTTTTTTTTGTTGAACTTTCAAAATTGCTCTTAACATTTCCATTTTCGATTCGTGTCTCTTTGGTTTCTGTTTGTTTTTTTCCTTTGTTTTTTTTTATCTTTCTAAGTTCTTTTTCCTTAACCGGTTTCTCGCTTCTTGAATTTTTAAGTTAGCAGATTAAAATATTTTTCGAGTATCTTATTGTTGCTGAGTAGGCGCAGTGTCTTAATGATTGGTGTGTTCGATGTATAAGCGGAGGGTCGCAGGTCGATCCCGGAAAACCAGAAATTAACTCCGCTGCGCCAACTCTTGTGAACGTTTGACAAATATTCCAGAGTTTAACTGGAATGAAAGAGCTTCTGAATTAGCCGTTTGCTCTCGCTATAAATTTGTAAGTAAATCCCTTTCATTCGTCCCAAAAATGAACTAAAAATAAACTTACTGAAAACGAATGGTTGTGAGAAGCTAGGCCCTAGGGTTCTTATGGAACTGTTGCGCAAAACAATTTTTTTTATTAAATTGTTGCGGAACGTTCTTTTGTTGGCGTTTCCGACGAGTTAACCTGTTGAAGTTTGGTGGAGTAGCCAATGTTTTTTGTGTAGGTGATGGTCGTGTTGATGATTCTGGTGTTGAATGTAATGGAATGGGCTGTTCGGATGTTCCAAAGGAACAGAGGCCTGGTTTATAGCGGGAATCATAGTAAAGTCCAGATAGCCAAGTATCAAGTATAATTCGGCAATTATAGTGAAAGAGAAATATTCAAATCTAAATGCTAATAGGCTACATTATTTGCAATTTAAAATAAAGTGCTGAGTTGAAGGATATGACTCTCATTTTAAAGACAACTATAGTTATAGTTATATAGCCTATTGGCTTTCCAAAGAAAACAGTTTAAAAAAATAATTTGAAAACACTCATTAGCTGGCACATCTTTTGAACAGATGACATTTTTTTGTTTACATATATTGTCATCGAAATGAATGTATTCGAAAAACATGTTACTGTTTTGTTTAAATGTTACTATGGAAAAGAATTAGTTTTCAGAATTTTCTTTACGTTACTGTGGAAATTTGAATGTGTTTCTTTTTATTTAGCCACTGTAAAACAGAGCCAGTGTTGTTTTGAAAAATATTTTTCTCGCAGAAATGTATGAAAATGAAGTTTAGAAGTACATTTTAGTATATCTATGGTCTATGGGCATAAATCTAGTAATCTTAAGTCGTCTAAATTGGTCTGGACTAGATGTACCTACCTTAAATGCAAAAACTAGATTGAGCGGTACCGTCACTTTTTTTACGCACGAATTATCAACTTTAACTCGTTCACAAAATTCTTAACTATATTCTTCGTATAAACCTCCATACATTTCAACTGATCAACTGAATGGTATAGCCTAGGGCAATTGAAACTGAGACACATCAAGTCAGGCAGCTGCCAGTCTTAATGTACCAGTAAGCATATCTACCTTACAACTCTGTTGGGTTCTGCTTATTTTCTTTCATAAAGAGACCAGCTTTCAGAGCGTTTGTCTTCTTCACATATACAGGGTAATGACCTCTCTACAATTTTTGATATAGAAACTGCGAGCAAATAATTTCTTTCCTATTTTAGTAATCGCCAATGTTTTCCATTTCAGACAGACCATAAATAAGCAATCAGCTCTGAGCAAGAATGAATTATATTTTTATCGTACTGAATAAATTACAAATGCCCCCACTCATTTGGGTGTTTTTATATTCATTCGACACGAAGTCGGCGACATTTCTGATTCATGAAATCGTATAAAACATTTTTCTTTTAAGAAATATCTATCGCGAAAGTGAAACTCTGAGAAAGTTTATTTTAATTTTTGCGCCGACATTGATGTTCTTGGGGAAGCGAAGCGAATCTATGCAGACCTATAAAAGTAGCCGCACATCGCATATGGCTTACTGTTATGGAAACATGAAAACCACGCTCATAAAGGTAAAATCATAAAAACAAATAATAATAAATTGGCAACATTAAATTAGTATTCATGCAAATGCAGATCGTGAACGTGTTAATCCTGCTGATGGCGGCGGTGCTTCTTGCTGACCCACCTTCCGTATTGAGTCATCCTGCGAAGTTCAATCTTCAGGTCTATACAGTTTCATTGCCATTTGGTTATGGTGCTTTGAGTGCTTATAATGCTTTGCCGTCGGCACTGCATCATGCACCGTATGCCTTGAAAGGATTAAGCTATTTGATGAGCAGCAGTGAAGGCGGTACCGTTCGGGCTCTAGACTTTGAAGATGATGTCGATGAGAAAAGTGCAAACCGTTTGAATTACAGTCTTGATAGAGAGACGTTTGTTAAACTGTTTGAGCATGAATTTCAATATTACAATGGAAAGAAAGTAAATAAATAGCCGGTAATGGAGTTGCGTAGCTTTTCCTTCAATGGTTTAGTAGTAAATATTTTATGGCGCAATCGGGTTATGACTGTAAATGGTTATTTGAAGAAATTGCCGAATTTTGAATCTTGTAGTGTATGCTCTTCACGTACTCCAAGGGATGACGTGTTCTGTTCTTTGGCGTTTGGATAAGTGTGCTTTAAAGCATAGGTATATATCTAAGGGGAAAGAGTGTTGTGTTTACGGTTAGCTTGAAGATGTGTTTGTTGTTCACGAACTTAATGAAGACACTGAATGAAGAGGCATATAAAATAAGGTCTTGTGCACTCATGAAGGGCCGTCGAAAGGAAACTCGGGTACGGTACGCAAAGATGCGGGCCAAAGAACGTAGGTAAAGTAAATTAATTTTGAAGCATCATGGTACGAGAACAAGTATATTCACATAGTGAATATCAAAATACATTTTTAACTTCCTCCATTACGAAGTAAGAGAGAGATATTTTATTCGTACAGAATTTCGAACTCGAGATGCTAATCAATTCTGACATTGCGATGATAGACCAACTCAAAAAAATGGGTGGCAAAATTCTGTCCGTCTGCCTGTATCTCCCGATGCCTACAACCTAAACGGCTACAACGATTTCGTTCAAACTTCGGATTTTGAGTATGGGGGCTTACAGTTCGGGGCCGTTTTTTTGCACGGTAACCTCAATATTAATGGTAGGTTGTTTGAAAACGGATCCAACGATTTCAACCAAAATTGATATTTAAGCTTAAGTAGACGAGGTTACCACGACTGCATACTCAGTTTCTGCAAAAAAATAACGATACCTTTATTCATTTGAAAAATTAATTTGAAATTTGTACATATCTCGAAAACGGTCCATACGATTTTAACAAAAATTAATTTCTAAAGTAATACGGTTATTTCCAAATTAATGGCAAACTCAGTTTTTCTGTGTATTATCGTAAAACGAAATTAAAAAAAAAGTAATTTTTAAAAATTTAATTTTCTTTAGTTTACTTGCAAACGGCAACAATGATTTCGACCAAAATGCAAACTTAGAGTAAAATTGATATTTTCAAAATTATTGCGTCCTTAATTTTCAATTCGATTCACCGAAAACGCTAATTTTGAAAACTGTTCATATCTCAAAAACCCCATTTTCGATTTCGAAAAAAAACGTTATAAATCAAGTAATGCTTATATCCGGAACAATAATAACTTGTACTCGCTTTTCAGCTAAATAGCTAAGCAATAGTATTTTTCAAACTAAACATTGCAATATTTGGTACTGTTTTGTCTGCCAAATTTTACAAAAACCGTTCTAACTATTTTGATCAAAATACATAATAAAGATAGAATCAGTATTTGAAATAAGACCCCGTACTTAGTTTTTCTTAAAAAATTCGAATGAGTCAGATTAATAATTATTTCTAAAAAAATTACTTCACAATTACATCAACGGTATATTTTTGTAATAATCTCAATTTTCCACTTCTGATAAAAATGCAATAAGAGCTAAGCAAACCTTATTTTTAGCAAATATAACCCACTTCTTTTTTTTAACCATATTGAGTATGCACCTTAAAATAACACCAACCGCAATCAGGAACTCCCACTTCAGTTTATAACTGCTAACGCATATTCAAAAACAAATCTCCGAATTCTTATAAAATACATCTATGTAAAGATATTGATCTATCACGAACCCTGCTTCCAATCATAGAAACCTTATACCAGCATTACTAGATAATCGAAATAAAAACATGACCTAACAGATCAGAAAACAAAAACTCCTTCTACACTTGTCCTCGTACTCAAAAATCTTGTAAAGTGTAAGAGCTTGTAAAATAGTACAGTGGCACTTTTAACTAACCAGAACTTGCCACATTTCCCTTTTACTTAGAGCTTCAACTTTTAAAATATCAGATGAACTACCCAAAATTGAATTTTATTTTATTCCTTTTAATATATTCTATCTATGCACTGTTTCTTTTATCTAGCTTTTTTCAGATTTTTACCTACATATGCCTACCTAATAAAATAAAAAAAAAACAACCAAGCAAACTTTTGATGAAAGAGAAAGTTTCGTTCGACACAGCCGGGCACTTTATTTTTATTTATTATTAAGAGGGCAAAAGAGTCTTAACAAAATGTTAACAGATTATTATTCAAATAGATCAGAGTGTGGTTTTGAGTGACCTCTATGGAATGAGAATCCCAATTCTTTTTTACAAATAAAGCTATTCTCAGACATTTCATGAAATAATTACTACAACATTTTTTTTACGTTGTTTTGTACGACCTCTTTTTTTTTTTTTTTGGAACCAAACTTCCTACATCAAAATCTTCATCGTTGAAGGTACTTCGAAACAATTCCTTAAACACGATCTTGTGAAGAGCACGAGCGATACAAATTTTGTATTCATGCAGTTCTGCGAAAAAAAATTGGTTTCAGGAAACTCAATAGTGAGAGGTCTGTTTCAAAAATGGCTTCGTATAGATATGTTTCACATGGATTGACTCTTCTTTTAAGTCTTCAGATACGTGTTATTTGTATTTTTCGTTCAATATACGACAATTGTAAATGACGGTATTTTTGACAATACTTTGAAACGGGATGGCCTCGCAATCGAAACTCAAAAAAACAGGTTGATCGCATTTTGACCGATAAAAGGTATACCTACGATATTTAATACAACCGTACATTTCTAGTTTCGAAAAATGTATGCCGACCAATATGTAGAAGCAGCCAAGCTTTGGTATAAAGTTTGGCGTCGATTGGTTGTGGTCGCAGTGACTTTAAAGACCACGCTGGTGTCAACTTATCAAAAAGTCGCGTGCATCAGTTGTTCAAGAGAAGAAACTAATGTTCGATAACGAATGCCGAAACACACCTCGCAAAGCTGCAGACAAGGACGAGATCCGAGTGAAAAACTACAAGGAAACTTGCGGTCACCATAAAATGAAAAGATTTGGCTATTGGCCAAATTGAAGACTGGCAAGACGAACGTGGAAATGCTGCAAAGGAATCGCAGTTCGTTCTGAGAATATGGAACGACTACTTTGGCAAGTTGGTAAGCAGTGATGAAGACCAAGTTCCCAATTTGATGGTTTATTTTGAAAGCATATATCTATCTATTGTAGAGACAATTTATATATGATTTTGTCATTCCCGCCGAACTTCTTCGGGTAAAAGTGACTTTGGTAAACTGTCCCCAAAAAGTCCGAAAGCTTCCAACCGTTTACTTTTGATGTCACACCAGACCACATCTTAGGCATTGTGACGTGCTGTGATATGATTTCGTTGAAATCATATTTAAAGGGATTGTTTGAAACTCTCAATCTTCTAAAAGTTTTTGAATTGACTGGCGTTACTGAGAAAGGAAGCAGAACTGCGTGGTTTACATTATATGAACTTGGTCCCTTGCTTAGAACGTTACTATGAAACTCTTGCAACTTTGGGGAGCAGTTGAAATCAGTTGGCCTTTCCCAAAAATAACAAAAACGTATGTTACCAAACTAGAATCCTTACTTACTTACTTAAGGTGGCGCTGCAGTCCGGGGTGGACCTGGGCCTCAACCAACAAGCGTCTCCAACCAGCGCGATCTTTAGGTAGCTGTCTCCAGTTTCAGACGCTAAGTTGGTTAAGGTCCCCTTCCACTTGCGTGCGCCACCTGAGCCGCGGTCTTCCTCTATTGCGCCTTCCCTCGGGCGTGGATTCGAAGATCTTCCGGGTCGGAGCATTCGTGTCCATACGCTCTATATGACGCTGCCAACTCAGTCGTTGGACCTTCAATCTTCTGACTAGGTCGATGTCGCTGAATCTGCTCCTCCATTCACCGTCAATGCAGACGGGACCAAAAATCACTCGAAGAATTTTTCTTTCGAAACAACCTAGAGTTACCTCATCCGCTTTTGATAGAGTGCATGCCTCTATATATATAGCAGGATTGGGACGATTAGGGTCTTATAAAGGGTCACTTTAGTTGTTGGAGAGACGGCTTTGCTACTCAATTGCCTTCTTAGCCGAAAGAAACAGCGATTGGCAAGAGTTATTCTACGTTTAATCTCAGCGCTGGTGTCATTGTCTGAGTTCATAGCGGAACCTAAATAGACAAAGTCCTTAACCACCTGAAAGTTATATCTGTCTATTGTGACGTTCTGTCCGGGCTGTCGGTGTTGAGTGTCCTTTTAAGTTGACAGCATATACTTCGTCTTGCCCTTATTAACCGCCAAACCCATCTTCGCCGCCTCAGTCTCAATACTCACAAACGCGCCAACTAGAATCCACTAATCTATATAATATCTAGGGGAGAAGTACTAACAGTGAGACAGTGGAAAAAGTCAAAAGAGACAGAAAAGTCTACACACATTATAGCATTCAATTTAATTTGGTGCTGCCAAAAAGGTTAACCTTTAGAATAAAAATTCTTAGCCTCTTTAGAGAGGGCAGCTATTAAAAATAACTTTCTTTATAAATGAGAATCAGATAATAAATTAAAAGACTAAACCCGCTGACAGTGCTCTTAGTTACTTTTTTTTTTAAGAAATGTATTTAGGTTGATTTATTGAATTATTAACCCTTAAATGCCCAATGAAACCGATTTTGTTGAAAACAATATTTTATATGTAAATGGACACAAAAACAACAAATCCGCTGTTTAAAAAAAATATTTTGTTTTTTTCAAGAAGTTATTAACAAAAAAGTGGTTGTATCTTTAAAGATACACTGGGCATTAACCCCCCACAGTAGGTACATCGCATTTTGTTAAAATATCTGTATTTTATTTCATAATATATGCGTTCATTAGAATATATTTTTTCTTATCCAGCAGTGTCACATTCTTTAATATTAAAAAATAATAAAAAAGTGTTTTTTTCTTTAAATTTGCTAAAAATTCAAAAAGGCAAATATTTCGTAAAAAGTAAGCTTAATTTATAAGTTATGGGTCAATTTTTTTTACAGTGGATTCATTTTGAATCAATAAAGCTAAAATAGTAAGCAACAAGTAAATAAAGTCGAAACAAACGAAGAAATAATTATTTTAATGGTTGTATCTTTAAAGATACACTGGACATTTAAGGGTTAAAACACTAATTATTTTGTTATTTCTTTTCCGTTCGTCACACTGATTGCGAGCAGTGCGATTTGCCTTTTTTTACGTTTTAGTTTGTTGCGATGTTCTTGGGTTCTTTCAGTAAAATTTCTATTGCAGCATTATGGCTAAATACGCCTTAAAATATACACAAAGTTTTGATAGGATTTTCTGTAAACATTTGGAGATAGACCAATTGAAAATGTCATAATTTCAGGGTTCATCTCGCAAAATGTGCCGCTATTTAAATGCACGCACGATTGCTAAAATCCCTCTACTTGCACACATTTAATTCCCATAAACCCAAATTGCTCACTTAGCATTCCGAACGCATCTCAAGGCTATCGCTTACAAGCGGCAAATGAAAACAGAATTCAGTAATTACGCTCATAAAACTATATTACCGTGTAATTAAAAGTAATACTCATATCAACTCAGGCAATTTCATTAGCACCGTATCTGGTCATCTGAAATTCACTTCTACTTCAACAAGATTAATATTAGCACAAAAAGACTGAGAAATAATGACATAACTACCGGCCCCACCGTTTACCCACTACGACCTTAGGTTCAACAACTTTTACTGAATTCTCGGACATAGTAGCAGTCTTTTTCAATCTAATTCTACCGACTAGCGGCAGGAAACAAAGTGTTTCTCTACCACTAGCCCAGTGAGTCATACGTTGTTGTGTGGCTTCTCTGAGTAGACGCACGAAGTTTGACAGGTTTTCGTGGTGCACCGCGTATATTTCGTGTCAAAGAAAGAAAAAAAACGTGACCAACACGCACGGCGACGGGAAGGTCTGCAGTGCCATAACTTACACTACATTGCGCATAGTAAAACTGATTGTGATTACCTTTCGATACCTTCAAAGTGCTCTTGCTTTGTGGACTAGTGCGATTCGTTAATTTTGGGCCATTATTCGAAAGTACTTTTGTATAAAAGCCAAAAGTCGACTTGTTGACAGCACACTCTTCCGCAGGCTTCCAACAGGTTCACCGCATTCAAGATCCATAAATATGTTCAAATACGTAAGTGTCGGCCATATAGAAACTTTTTAATAATTCTTGCTTAACATCACACATTTCATTTTAGTACGCAGTTTTTGTAGCCGTCTTGGTGTCCATTCAGTCAGTATTCGGAGGACTTCTTCACGGAGATTCATACTCTGCAATCCCAGCTGAATACGGTTATGCTGCTTCGGCTCCATATGCCAAGTTGGGCGCCTACTCATCTCCGTTGATATCGGCTACAGCGTACAGTGCTGCTCCATTAACTGCCGCCTATGCTGGAAGATATGCCGCTCATTCTGGCTACGCCACTGGATACGGTGCTGCTCCATTGACTGCCGCATATGCTGGCCCTATTGCGAAGTACACTACATCACTGGCTGCTGCTCCACTAGCACATGCTTCGTATGCTGCTCCACTTCAGAGTTATGCAAGCTATTCAGCTCCTCTTATCAGTCACGGTTCATATGCCTCTCCTCCAATTGTTGGTTATGGAAGTTATGGAAGTTATGCTGCCCCCTACGGAGTACATGGGTCTTATGATGCTACTCCACTTGCTAGCTATGCGTCTCCATTAGCCGGTCATGCTACATATGGATCTCTTGGACATGCTGGTGAACTGTCTGCATGGTAAAAAGTTATCGAAGGACATTCAACTGTGGTGATAAAAATAAATAAACAAAATACCTAGCTTCTCCAAACTATTTTTTTTTTATTTTTGGGACGAATGGAATGGGCATACTACTATTTGAATGAGGAATCTTTTTCAGGACGGTTTAATGACGAATGTTTTGCAGACGAGAGCAAAAAGTTCTAATTTGACTGAATACAGTCACATGCACGTCGCGTCAGTTGCATAATTCTTTTTATTCCTCCTCAACAAAGCAGAAAAACACGCAATGCTTTCGAAGAGCTCTAAAGCAGGACCACAGGACAGAACAGTCGTTCTACTGCTATTGACATAAACTTAACTTCATCATGCTACGTGTTGGCCTCTAGCTCAACGCTTAGATAAGGCAGACAACTGATTTCTAGCTTGAATTTGAGGCAGGGCTGTCCCCATTATGGTGGCTGGGTGTGTATGAATCGGGCAGACATTGATTGGCATTAACTTGACAATGTCCAGCACATCAATTGTGCTTATTTTACCTCCAAGTGGTAGCCGCCGGGTACTGGTCCTGTCCATCCGGACTCGACTTGCTGAACTTATAAGTGCGAGTGTTGAACACGTAAAAAATAACAACACTTAAATGCTCAACACTAAAATGCTCTGTTGACTGTCTGCTCGAGCCTCAGAAGTCTAACATGAGAACCTCAGAAAGAGGACGCGCGGCGGATGAATTCACGTGATTGAATCAACGGTGATGTCAACAGTCAACATGGCAGTTACCTAAATGAGCTACTTCGGGTCAACTGCAGCTCTCAAATCCCCGAAGCGGGTTACTGACTCCGGAACATCCGGCCCCTTTTGCCCAAGGGGTCGAACAAAGGGCCTGGCCTTCCAGGTTGGGGTTGCGCGTCGGGGTAACTTCGCTACCATGGGACAAAATAAGTAGTTCCGAAACAACTACAAGCCTCGGATATGGATGATCCAAATGTTGACGACTCCAGCAAACGAAATAAGGATAACGAACTTCGGATCTGCACGTGGAATGTCTGGACATTAAACAGACCGCGTGCAGCCGACATAACGGCCATCCAGGAAGTGCGATGGGATGAAGAAGGATGAAAAACTTTGACATCTACTACGGCGAGTGCCTCAGAGAGCTGAGTCAGCGGTTATTTGGATGTAGACTTGTGATTAGAGGAAGACTTAGGCAAGAAGTGATTTCGCAGTATTAGCGATCGCCTAGTTACAATTCGCATCAGGGCCAAATTTAAGAATATCATGCTGATCTGTGCTCACGCTCCGACAGAGGAGAAAGACGAAACGGTCAAAGAAGCATTCTATGATATTCTTGAGAAGATATATGATAAGTGCCCGAAGTACGACGTCAAGATAGTTCTTGGCGATCTTTAACGCCAAAATCGGAAATCATTGGTTCTACAGTCGGAAAGCACAGCCTGCACGACAACACCTGCGGAAACGGACTCAGGCTAATCGACTTTGCGGCGGGGCGAAATGTCATCATTGCCAGCACACGATCCCCACACCTCAACATTCACAAGGGGACTTGGCGGTCTCCAGATCAACAAATCGTCAACCAAATTGATCATGTTGGGATCGACGCCAGACATGCCTCCAGTATCTTATGTTCGAACATTCCGAGCGGCCAACATAGACTCTGTTCATTACTTGGTAGTAGCCAAAGTACGGATGCGGATATCCAATACTCCACAACACCGAGAGGATATTGTGAGAAGATTTGACGTTACAAGGCCACTATCGAAAGAGACCGCCAAAACCTTTGCGGACCGCGTCTCCCTGAACCTCTTATCGAGCTCATTCTCAGCTTCACCACCATCAAGTACAGAGGACCAGTGGCAACACTGCCAGCGTGCCATCAGAAGAGCCGCTACCTAAGTGCTGGGTTTCACTAGGCGACCACAACGAAACCCTTGGTTCGATGAAGAATGCCGCCAGGCACATACAGCCAAGAACGAGGCCTATCAATTAATGCTACAGACAAGAACCAGACCGGCTGAGAGAGCTGCCCGCGAGCTCTACGGGCAAAAAAGAAGGGAGGAACACCGACTTCTCGGAAGTAAAAACAAAGAGCACGAGAAGCGAGGGGTCGAATCAATTGAGGGACGATACTGTAAATCCAGTGTTCGAAAGTTCTACCAAAGGGTAAAACGATCCACCCAATGATACAAGGGGCGAACAGAAGCCTGCAGAGATGAGCATGGGAATAGATTCACAGTCGGTGCTGAGGATTTGGAAAGAACACTTCTGCAGACTGTTAAACGGCGGACATAGCCAACAACCCCCTGTCAGGTAGAATGATCTGTTCAGCTTGGAGGATGACAGCCAAAATTTCCGTCCACCTGACCTACACGAAGTTAAGATAGCGATATCCAAACTTAAGTCCAACAATGCTGCCGGAGCGGATGGCCTTCCGGCTGAGCTTTTCAAAGCAGTGGGAGATGGCTTGATAAGGAGCGAAGTATCGTATGCATCCACAAGAATGGAGATACTCTGAACTGCGCCAACTACAGAGGAATAAGTCTCCTGAATGTCGCGTATAAGATCTTGTCGGCTGTATTGTGTGAAGGCCTAAAACCTTTCGCCAACAACCTAATCGGCCCATATCAGTGTGGTTTTAGGCCAGGAAAGACAACCATCGACCAAATTTTCACACTCCGACAGATCCTGGAAAAAACCCAGGAATTTCAGATCGATACACACCATCTATTTATCGACTTTAAAATCGCCTATGACAGCATATATAGGGACGAGTTATACAAAAACATACGAAATTTTGGCATCCCCGCCAAACTCGTCCGTTTGTGCAGGATGACGATGGAGAAGTCTCGCTGCTCCGTCAAAGTCGGCAAGAACACCACCAAGCCATTTGATGTCGAAAGTTTTGAGACAAGGCGATGCGCTATGATGTACGGTCTTTAACATATTGCTTGAAGCAATTATACGAAAACACAAGCCAACACCAGAGGTACAATTTTTCAAAAGTCCGTTCAACTACTTGCCTATGCTGATGATATTGACATAATTGGAAGAACGCGGCGAGCTGTCAGTGGCGCATTTCCAAGCATCGAAACGGAGGCGGTGAAGATGGGTCTGGCTGTTAATGAGGACAAAACGAAGTAAAGGGTTTTCCAATAAGAGGTGTTATTTTGGTATTCAAAGAAATATGCCATTTTATAAATAAATGATCAGATGTTTATTTCATAATAAAGAGGAAGGTATGCCGTTAATAATGAAAAACAACATCAGCCAAATGGCCACCACGAGCACGCATACAGAGCCATATCATTTTCATGAAATTTTCCATAACCAAATCGCAAAGTGGATGCCCTATGTCCTCGATAGCCTCACGAATTTTATCTTTGAGGTCTTGAAAAGACGCTGGGCTGTTGGCGTAGAACTTATCTTTCACGATGCCCCAAAGGAAGAAGTCGCACGGTGTTAAATCACAAGATCTCGGTGGCCAATAGTGATCACCTCTTCGAGAGATAGATAACACGGTCCGGAAACTTTTTCCGTAATAGATCAATGGTTTCGTTGCTTGTGTGGCACGTAGCGCCGTCTTGTTGAAAGTAAACGTTGTCCAGATCAATACCATCCAACTCCGACCATAAAAAATCATTAATGACGTTTGTGGAATGCCCCATTCCAAAGAACGACGAGGAATCGACAAACCTGGATTTTCTTCAACACTTTGGGCTACAGCAGCAATATTCTCAGTTGTTCTTGAGCGACGTGCACGGGTTTAATTCTTCACATCACTAACTTGTCCCAACAGTTCGAATTTTTCCACCAATTTCTGTATGGTGGTCCGACAAGGTGCTTCACGACGACCAAAAAATGCTTTTGCGAACTGTGACTGCAAGATTTTCACCATGTTTGTAGTGAATTTTATTAATTTCAATGCGTTGTTGAAGTGTGTATCGTTCCATTTTTAGTAATGGCGTAGTTTCTACTTGTAAAATGTCAAAGAATAAAAACTTCAAAAGCGACAGCTACCGAAATAGCGGGTCATTCACAATAACACCTCTCATTGGAAAACCGTTTTTATGCTGTCAATGAGAAAGGACTCTCCATCGGACAAAACGTCACGATGGACAGATACAACTTCGAAGTAGTTAAAGACTTTGTCTACCTGTGCTCCACTATCACTTCGCAAAATGACATCAGCGCAGAGATCAAGCAAAGAATCACTCTTGCCAATCGCTGTTTCTACGGGCTAAGAAGGCATCTAAGAAGTAAAGCCCTCTCTCATAGAACCAATGAGATATTATATATAAGACCTTAATCATCCCGGTCTTGCTGTATGGTGCTGAAGCATGGACCGTGTCAAAAGCGGATGAAAACCTTCTGGGATGCTTTGAGAGAAAGATTCTTCGAGTGATATTCGGTCCAGTTTGTGATGGAGTGTGGAAGATTCAACGACATACTATACGGGCTATACAGCGACGCTGGCCTGGCCAAGAAGCTAAAAATACAACGGCTGAGATGGCTGGGACACGTGGAGCGTATGGACAACAACGCACCAGCCCGACGGGTCTTCGAATCCACCCCTGAGGGACGACGCAGCAGAGGAAGACCCCACCTTAGGTGGCGCGCACAATTGGAAAACGACCTCAACTTAGTGTGCGTAACTGAAGGCAGCTAGCGAGGGACCGAGCTGACTGGAGGGGCTTGTTGGTTGAGGCATTGGCCCACCCCGGACTGGAATCGCCACCAAAAGTAAGTAAGTAAGTTGTCCGCATTATGTAATATTAATTATTTATTTATTATACCCTCCACTGGAAGGTATATTCACTTTGTCATTACATTTTTTGTAACGCTAAGAAGGAATCCCCGGAGACCTCATAAAGTATATATATTCTGAATCAGGATCATATTCTGAATCGATTTAGCCATGTCCGTCTGTTGAAAGCACGATAGCGCAAAATGAAATTCGGTGAAAGGACTTCTTTTTATCGTCGTCTCTGCGACTTATTAGTTACTTTCAAAGCGAAAACGAGACGTATCTCTGTAGGCGCTTAAATACAAATGTCAAATCGTACGGATTACGCAGAAACCGCGGAATGATACGAATTTTAACTCAAAAAATTCGTAAAAGAGAGTCACAGAGAGAGCAAGATATGTATTACCCCTCCAGCCTCCACTGAGAATCTAACGAATTTTCACTCAACAAATTTCTTGGTGTAAGAATTGGAAAATGTGGTACCTAACGATTAACACCTGAGGGGTATATTCACGATCCGATGCAACTGTGTCATTGCGAGAGTGCACCTTTTTTCGCACTTCAACAACAAAATATAATGACTAAAATTTCGCCACACTTTTCCACTTTATCTGCCGAAATATACAACTTATTAAATTAACCTTTTCAAGTTGACAATTCCCTAAATTATTTTTTTTTATCACTATATTAATACGTGAACATCAAAAGTTTCCGTACACTTTTTAAGTATTTATCATGAAATGAGGAGAATGAAACTTATATCATTCGAAAGGCACGGTGCCATAGATGTGCACAAACAAAAAATTGTCGATTTATGTCGCCATTGAGACTGGTAAAATTAATTTATGTATTCCCCATACAAAACAGGTAATTGAATGGATTTTGGTGACATTCAATTTGTCGCCGACATTATTACCATAGTAACGTATTCAAATTTAATTTAATGTATGATACAATAGATCTTTCAGGTCGCAGTGTCAGCCATGGCATGGGATATTTAAAAAAAACAAAAAAATGTCAAATAAAAATCATCTTAGATTAGAACCTGATTCCAATGGAGCAGCTCATTTACTTATTTTTTCGCTATCTAGATGTCGCTCTTTTCGTTAATAAAAAAAAACATAAATAACGAAAATAAATAAGTGGTACGTTTTTTAGTATTACATTTTACATACTTATAAAAGGAATGGTCGATTTTCGACCACAAACGATACTATAGTTGTTATTAATTCCTCTGTGTACACTATCAGAAAAAATAAATAGAAAACAAAATTAAGCGCTGCCGAAGGGCAAATCCAGTCAAAAAATGGGCAGATAAGGAGGTTTTAATGATATTAGACTACATTCTCGAAGCAGGAAAATTCAAGGTTAACAAAAGACATTAAATTTATCAATTTTCTATTAATTGAAACAATTTATTAATTACAGAAGCCAACGGCACACATTTTTATAGTAAATTCTTGGAGCACAGTCAACTAAATGCCACATGGCAGTTAACTCGATGCAAAATGAGAAGCTTGAAAACGTACCTATTTGGTTAAAGCCACGGGATGGACGAAATCTACAGGTTACGAAATCTACTGGATATTGAAAAGGGAGTTGCATGTGTTCAAGGTAAAGTAACAATAAAGGTACAGGTATTATTTGTTCACACATTTCGTATTTTTTTTTCATTATGTAGCAAAAATTCTTAAAGTCTGTCCATATTACGGCAGACGTAAAGAAATTTTCGGAGACTTATGCCGAACCACAATGTCGCGTTGAACGCGTGCGTGCGTCTGCGCGCTTTGACATGCCTTATCGACATTTTACGATTTAAAATGCCAAAGCACACGAGCAACAATTTTGTAAAATGAAATGCTGCTTATGCTTTCAAGCGAATGTGCTTTGAGAGAGTATAATGCCAGATTAAAAGTTCGGTTTTAACAAATAGAGAGCAGAATTCAAATATAAAGTTTACTCTCTTTTTTATTGTACCTGTAATTTTGTAAGAATTCCCATAATACCAGACGGAACTTCTTCTAACTGAAGTTGAGATTTCACCAACAAATGCCAGGCCAGTAACACCATCAACACAAGCAAACTCCACTTCCGAAAAAGGGCACTTGAGTGAGGCGTTGAAGTGTGCAGAAACGCTTCCGAAGTTTGTACCAAAGACAGCTATCGGCCAGCTTTTACAGCTACATGGTAAAAGGCAAGCTTTCAAAGAAAATAAATTAAAATTAGAAAGGGATAATCTTCTTCAATTTTCCGAAATCGAAGAAAAAAAGATTGAATAGAAAAAAGAAAAAATGCAGAAGCAGAGAAAACTGAAACTCGAAGAAAATAGAAATTAGAAATAATTTTGAAATAAGGAAGCTCGAAATTGGAAAAGAAGAATGAATTGCTATCAAGAAACCTAGTTATTCTCTTGTTATGTTTCGTTTTGAAATGAATTACGAAAATATAACTATTTATTTATTAATATATTTATTTGTGTGAACATGTAATTACAGTAAAATCCGGATAAGTGCCTTACCCGCATGAGTACCTTTTTTTTGAGAACCAAAACTCTGAGGATTTTTTCATAAAAAATTCATCTTATAAGTTGTACCTTTCGCTTAACTAACTTTCCCGCTTAATTGACTTTTTTGTATATCTACTTTTATTGAAATTTACCTGAACAAAAAATTCGTTTTATTACACTTTTTTAAATCGGCTGAAAAAATACAAAAGCTTTTTTTCCTTTAGCGCTTCCTTGTGTTTTAGGCTTTAAAAATCAAAAATAAAAATAGTAATAATCTTATGTCGTTTTCGATTTGGCTTTTCAGATTTTGATCTGAGATTTCAAATTTCTGCTGCCAAATCGAACATAAAATCCGAAATTTATTGGTTTTTGTGTGTTTTAGTTGGCCACATAAAATATTTTTTTTTTACTTGCACTGGAAATCCATTTTTTACACATTTATAATATAACTCATTTCGAAATAATTTTATAAAAAAATTGTTTCCATACTTAAAAAAATTAATAATTCAGTTGAAAAAGCAATCCTTCCAACGATAAACTATTCGTTACCGAAAGCTGTGTGTCATACACATTGTATTAGTGAAAGTATGTGAAAGTATGTGTGAAATCTGAGAAAAAAATTGAGATTTCTCAAAAGAGAGTCAAATCAAATATGAAAAGCAATCTCAATCAACAAAAAAAATTGATCTTTTTGCCAAATCGAAAACGACATTAATCTACTACAATGGTGGAGACTGACTGGGTTGCTGTCACTGTCAGTGTAATTTTGTTTTGTTGCGAAGATATGTTTATAAATTTAGAGATAAGTGCCTATGTGCACTCAAGGGGATTTTTTTTTATAACTGCCTAACCCGCATAAGTGCATATCAAAACGGGGCATTTAAGGTGAGGCACTTATCCGGGCTTTACTGTTAATTGAATTACAAAAATGAGCAATACAAAGGCAGAGTACAAATACATGAAAAATATTATATTTAATCGAACATGAGAAAATACAGCCTTTGTCTTTGACTTCAAACTGTTTTTTGATTGCATCATTTTCATAGGGACAATCTTCAGCATCTACAACGTGCTCATTTTTAAAACAACTACTCAAAACAAAATGTTGTGTAGAATGCAACAGAACATTATCCATTTACAACAAAATTTGTGAATGGTTTCATCGTGAATGTGCATCCTAAATTCCTTTAGGCTACCGAACTTCTCTTTAAAGAGATCGAAACAGTGCTCTACTTTTACCCGATCCTACTTAAATAAATAAATAATTGGCGCAACAGGTCCGTATGGACCCAAGCCTAGCTTCTCACAACCATTCGTCTTGTGTGAGTTTTTATTTTTGGGACGAATGGAAGGGATCTACAATTTTATGCCGAATCCAAACGGCCAATTGAGAAGCTCTTTCATGACAGTTATACTCTCGGATGTTTGTCAGACGTTCGCGAGAGGTGGCGCAGCGAAAAAAACCTTAAGTTGGAATTTGGGTTTTTCTCGGGATTCGAACCTGGGACCCCTCGCTTAGTAGTCCAACACACTAACCACTAAGCCACTGCGCCGACACCCGATCCTACTTGCTGTGTCGTAAATTAAATGCTTTTCGTTTTGAGCTGTTCAGTTGTTCCGAGTTGCTTTTGAATGGCGTTATAATAAAGTCACTTAAAGGGTATGCAGAGTCTCCAGCTATTCATTGTTGTTTCGACACATAATTCGCTATTTTTTAAAAATCGAACAGTTTCTAAAAATGTTTGCATCATGACTCCTGCCGGGGCTTCCTACTACCACGTCGCGAATTCTCAGCTTGTAGTCAGATACTATTTGAACCTTTATTGAGTAGACGTGATTTCTTGAGAAATATGATTCATGGTCTATAAGTGGTGCCTCTGCCAGTTTTATTTCTATACCGTCAATGTAACCAATACACAATGCCAGCTCATGATATACGTTTCCGTTACAATATGTTTTCTTTTTACATTGTTTGGCCAATATATATACTTGTTTAGCAATTTTAAAACAACTCGAAAAAATCGATTTGTTTCAATGTACCTCCAATCTCCAATACCAAAAGTTGTTGCAATTTTACTGCGGCATTTTCCCCTGATGAACCCCAACGGTAAAGCACAACAGCTAGTTAGAGTTCAATTGAAAATTGTTTACAGGCATGTTGTGGTTTTTGGAATTCGAGATCATCACATATTAATGAAAACAAATGTGCAAACTGACTTCTTTCGATTCTCAGGATTTGGTGGAAGCGATGGTCGTCCATTGTACCTTAAATGTTCTCACGCCATCCAATGGATTTAGGTATAGTGCTATAAGAACCATGGCGAGATGCTAGGACGAATAAAATATCCTATCCAAGATCAAAAAGGATTTCATCGATATAACTTTGTCTTCACTCTCTCCATTACCATCTAAAATAAAACATGTCAATAATTTTTGTATCTCTTTCATCGTTTATTTCTTCATACCTTCAATCCACATAATTTTGTCTGCAGCATCTTCCAATAAACATTGAAGTATTTCATCTTTTTCAAAGTTCAGTTTTTTCAGAACATAATACCAATTATCAAACTAGATTTGTCATTTGTTTCAGTTTTGCAATAGATATGATAGAGTGACTATTCAATGAATCGTGAATACCCCTTATGGTATTCCCCTGAATCAGTTTTGGACGTCCATTGCCATTCCAACTTAAAAGGAAGTTAATTTTTGCGTCCCACTACGATAGTAGTGTCACTCCAATATTTTATAAACTCACAATAGTGAACTTCTGTCATAAAATTTTAATAAAATTAGTGTATAGGTGAAGGTTAGAAATGATTGTCTCTATTAGTTTTTTGTCAAAAATCCCGATTTCTTCGATCTGACAAATATAAATTATTTCCACGGCAAATGGGCGTCGAAATGGAGTGACAATGGCACACAATTTACAAAAAAAAACACTTTTTGCACTTTATTAGCCTAGAATAAAAAATAAATATTAAAGTATCTATACCGATTTGTGTATCTAAAATTCAATCACAGCTTGTCAACCTCACTAAACGTTCACGCACTCGCCTACTTCATTTAAGTATCCCTTGCTTGATACGATGTTATCGGCAGCAGAAGTCCTTGTCGAAGGTGTGTCTTCAACGGCAGTGGCCTGAACTTGATTGGAACTACTCCGATAGGAAACGGCAATTGCGCGTCGTGTGACATCGGTATCGATGCCACTGACGTTACTAGTCGGTATTGATTTTGAATGCATCTCGGATGTGTCTTTGGTTCAATTTGCACTGTCACATGAGGCGCGTAAGGCTGAGTGATGATTTCTTCGCTCTGCGCTGGTGACCGTTGATAGGTCCGATCTACGAAGTTGTTAAAATTGTTTTGCCGCACATTTTCCACAATTGATTTTTGAATTATGTATCCTCTGCCTTGATGTGAGCTTCGGGTGCTAATCCGAGGATCGGTCTGATGTGTAAACTGCTGTAAACTATCTGACGGGGGAAGCGGTCGCCTTGGGTAGTTCAAACTCTTGACGTTGTGATTTGGCGGCAAATGTTGACTGTCCTGCGGGGGAAATTGCCTTAATCCATGGTTGGCAGCGTTTCCCCCGAAAATCCGTGATGGGGTCCCCACAAACGGCCTTGCAGTTGGCATATACCGATTATCGTTACCCGAAATCATATAAATGTGCTGCCCAGCGTCACGATTAGCCGGTATGTTTACATAGTACGCCAATGACGCCTGAACGGTCGACGTAACGATACTGCGAGGATGATCGTATGAGTATCCAATGTCAAGATCGTTTTGTAATCCATTGATCCTGACACCAGTTGCTATAACGGCTATCAGCACAAGTATCTAGAAAATGTTAAACTTTGCAACTCGAACCACTTTTAGAGAACACAATTCGTAAATACCTTGGCCCACATATTCGTACGATCGCCGATGCCACTTAAAACTTTGCCGAAGAAATGATCTGTTTAAAATCACCAGTTAAGTCTTTATATCCCAATCCCCTCCAGCTGAAGCAGAGTGGATTTTTCTATCAACACTCTCACTTTTTAATACGTATCGACGAACCGCAGTGGGTATCATGTCATGACCATCCACGATTAGACGGCGCGAGCCATCGCGCTCAATTTCATCTTGCGGAGTTGACATCCGATCGAAGAGCTGCGATCTGCCGACTCATTAAGTAACTTGGGCAGTCATTTTTTTTTTTTTCACTTTACGGCTTTGAGCTCTGACTATTGTGCAAGACCGACAGTGATACTGTGATAGGGTACCTGCCTGACAGAATGATAAACTTTTAATTTTGATGAATGAAGATACGTTGCTGTTGTTGTTGTTTTACGTGTGTATCTGTGCCGCGTGAATTTTAAATTTAATTTATGATTAATTAATTTGGGGCCCTGCTTGATGAATGTGTGATCAAAATTAGCATGTCATAGTCTGGCGACTGTAAGCTGGCGTAAAGCGTGGGGGAAATTTCGTTAGCGCAGGGTAATTTGATGCCACCGAGGATGGCTGGCTGTGGGAACATGTGAATTTGGCTGTAATGGGCTTAGTTATCTTAATCGTGTTATGTAGCTTCGATTGTTGTGTGGCGGTGTTGAAGCCAATCCAAAACACTGTTGTTCATTAAAAATAGAAACATGTATGCCGCAGCGGGTAGTGATTCAGGCTACGTTTATTTGTAAGAAACTAATTTGCCTAAGACCAGCGTGGAATGCGACAGTCTGTGAAAGTAAACAGTCTCTTGGGGGCACCAAATTAATTGATCATAACCAAGCAAATACGTTATAATTAAGGGAACCATATTTAGTTAAAAATCGTTTTGGGTGTTTGGTCGCACGAGGTCGGAAGAAAGGCAAAAGAGAATGTTTTGTGCCACTGAGTTAGTCAAAGGTCGTGACTCTGTTCCTTCATTTATAGAGGAACTTTTCCAAATTGATGTCGAAGGTGATGGGGCATTTTTAGTTACATTGACAATGTAAATAAGTCGAGCATTACATTAGTATTTAAACGACCATTCATATTAGTCGTATCTCGGAACGGAACCGGAAAATGTTTAATCTGATTAATGAACCTTGTAGCTTAAAACGAATTCTAAGATATGAAAAGGTAAACGAGTAGGTACGGGCAAACCGAAAAATGTTGAATACTGCGTGATTTTGGCTAATCAATAGATTTAACAAAGTGCAACTCATCCCAGTCGGTTTATCAGTTATACATGAACTACATAATATTAATTAACATATTAACATATTAACATATTGCAGATGCGAGCAAATTAGATCACTCAATAAATTTGCTGGTAAAATCCTAAAGCAGCGTAGGAAATATTTGGTCGTATTACGTACAGCAGGCACAAGTTAGAACCCACAACTTTTACAAAGCAAAATGCTTCGGCTGTACCACAAATTACAACCAACCCATTCGTTCCAATAAATCCATGTACCTTCTTGAAATAAAAGTCAATTCAATTCAGGAATTCATGCTGAGACCACTTTGCCAATATTGCAGGATCAGCTTCACTTACTTAGATCAAAGATATTTACAGTTCAAAAATGTACATGACTTCTACAAAAAATTATCTTAAAAACAAACGAGTTGTGTTTCCGAAAACCAGGAAATATTTTGCCATGCAAGACTGTATCTTCGTTCTTAAGAAAAAATTTAATTGGAACATTGGTGTGCCTAACTAAAAGACACACGAAGGTTTATAGTTTTTTGTCCCCTTCGGCAAAAAGGTAATAGCAAGACTGGAAGCTTCATAACCACAATGGACCTCACTTTATAAACTCATCTTTCTCAAGCACCGCCGAAAGATCGTCGTCAATTTTTGCTCCGCGCCGCCCTATACACATTAACCCTATAGGTTAAGCATTTCTGCTGTGAGCATTTAAAATCAAACCAAAGCCAGAGGTTTAAAATCCTATCAGAGGATATTGCCACCCAGCTACCAGGTAGTAGTTTCGTGAAAATTATAAGCTTACGCTCTTTGGGCACATGCACCAAATTCGGACCGAGGGTGTATAATTCGTTAAGTGCTTCCTTCATTAGCAAAATGACACACAATTTTCTGACACAGACTTTCGACTCTTCTTAACATCTTCCCCAACCGGATTCACGTGTTATTGGCTAATTTAACCTCAAGGTGATTTATTATGTTCGATAGCAAATTACTTCATTTTCCAATCGGACACAAATTGATTTGCATAAACTTTGCGACAGTTGTCAGCCGCAGGGCATTGAAATTAGTTTAAATTCAAAGCCGATGCTTCCAAATCAATGGTTTCAATGATCTCATGCTCAGCCAGCATAAAAGTGATTATTGGCAAATATCTGTCTTAACCGTTTTCTATATTAATTATCAAATAGAACTAGGTGTACATAAATAAATTAACAAGGCATCACAACCAGCAATGAATCTACATCAACGAGCTTACAAAAAATAAGGGGCTGTTGCGGGGGCGGTAAGTGCAAATTGGGAAGGATAACCACTAGCATACGGTGTGTACGCAGCGGCATATGGCGTACCATACGCTGCTGCCGCCAGAGGCGAAGCGAACTTGGCTACTGGAGCAGTATAAGCAAATGGAGTGGCAATAGCTGGGGTGGCGTATTTTGCAACTGGCGACGTATAGGCGAACGGACTGCCGGGAGCTGCAAACCTTGCTGCAAAAGGTGCATTATAACCCAATGCTGTTGAAACTGCCCCGTTGTAGTTGTTGCGAATGTCCACTTGGGAGGTTCCCGCTGATGGGTAGAAATGTGCTCCATAGGAGATGGGCGACACAACTGCTGGCTTGGCGGTGCTAAAGGCAGCAAGGGTTATGAAGACTGCGATCTGCGGAGAAAAATTAAACAGCTTTTAAAATCCATGAGGGTATATATGACTCCTTGTGACTTACATATCTGTACATTGTGATGATGATTTTCCTTTGTGGCTTTAGCTGGACGCGATCAATTGTTACCTGCTGCTTGATGACTCGGGGTGGAATGTACTTTAACCGGATGCCGCACCAACTTTTATAGCAAGTTGTGTTTCCTAGACTTGCTCATGCTATTTTCGACTATTTCCATTCCACTGTTTACAACTATATTTGCATGGATACGTGATTGGATTGAAATTTTTCGAATGGAATTCGGCAACCGATTGGGACGTAAATGTAGCCGGGTTTTCATCAGCTGATCACCGGGGCTCGTCTTAATTTGAATTCTCGACAGCGATTCGCGAGCTCGAATGTCCCATAGCTAGTTGTCGGAAGATGTGATGAGATTTTCAAACAACTGCGCATACATACGTGCCTGCTTAATAGTCAGAAGTGCTTTATCAAAGTTGATTTATAAAAAGGCAATCGGGATTCGCTATTTGCGTCTAGTCGACAGAGCACAAGACTGCAATAATAACAAATTCGACTGTCGATTGAACTTAGTATTGAATAAAAGGAAAGTGAGGATAGTCGCAAGATGAAATATGAAATCATGATAAATTGGTTTAAGAATATGGTATGGTTTTATTTTTGTAGAGTTCCCTCCATGTCACAACTGTGGGTGGAATGCTGATATGTCTCTCTTTTCGTTTAAGCCTAGTATCCTACTCGCGCTAAATTTTATCTCCCATACAAAAATGTCTACATAGATAAAATTTAGCGAGGCAGTTTAGCAAAACAGTATCCTGTTGGCACGCTAAATTCTTAACTTCATATAGATGGGCTGATAAAAAGTCTCCACTCATTTAGCTCGCAAAATAAATTTCCAGTACATTAAATCGAAGATAAATTTTGACATAAACAACGAAGGAAACAATATTTGTGTTGTGTTTACTTTGAATTTTTTTGTAGAGGAAACAGCAGAAAACATTTGTGCGATAAATAAAAGTGAAAAAAATGCAGGGCTTGTGGAGAAACGATCGGCAACATGAAAATTGCAGAAACAAATTCCAATGCAGATAGGGATTTACCCGACACGAAGGAACGTTTCGTCTTCTGCTTGCTATTATATAAATTATTTGAGCTGCTGCATCAATGATAATATCTTCTTCAATTTTGCTTACCTATATCTATTGTTGTGGAACGATTCAAACACTGTGATGTCTTTGAAGTTTTAAATTCGAAAATTATATGTACACGAATAATTAAAATAACGTTTACTGCCATGAACATATAATTTTTGTCCCATCTATATGATGCTTAATAACCGCAGTCGGATCTCATTTTTCGTCATTTTTCTACTTCTGTATAGTGCTCAGCGGTCAGATCGCGACGATTCTAGGCGATTGGTTAATTGGTGGCCAAATCAAATGATATAGGTTCACTTCCTGTCAAGGGAAAGGCGATAATATCGTGTTTCCAAGAGAAACGAGAATCTACTGACATAATTCATCTATTCATACAAACACCTAAAGAGTCTGAGTATTACTGTAGTCAGTGAGTTTGTATGACCAAACCAAGCTATTGTTTTGTCAAAAACAACACACCAACAATAATTTTGCCTTATCCAGAACAGTGCAATAAGTCAAAAAGTAATAATCGGAAATATTCATAGGGGCGATATCTGTTGAAATAAGAGTGATAATAGAGAAGTTTATTTGCTGGACTGGACTGCGACAAATTTGAAATTTCGCTAACGTCTGGCAAACGTCAGAGAGTAATAAAAGTCATGAAAAAATTGTAAGTCACTTTCATAAAAAAAATTAAAACTTATGCAAAAGCGGACCGTCCTTTTCAATATGTTTGATTTACTCGTAAGCCGCGATCGGCAATTTTTTTCATTCATTTGACAATAATTTCAGTTGAAAATTGCTGGTTTTTTCAGTATGACAACCGAAATTTTTTTTTTTTTGAAAAAAATTGCCTAATATTTAAATAATATGTTTTGGGATTCAAAATTTCGTGAACTTTAGCTACCATATATATACACGTCTCAATGCCCCATACAGGCCACATTTTGAAAAATGGTTTTCAAAAATGTTGGACAAAAAAATGCAAAGATATAGTGCTTCTGTTATGCCTCGTTCTACAACCCTCCGGTGTCTCAGGTTCGTTCCACAGAAAACACGAATTATACCTAAAAAGTTTTGAGCACAGCGACAACTCTCGCGAACACTAGAGAAACATACGAGAGTATAACTGTATACATTTGTTTTTGTGGTTTTTTATAGCCGCCTAGTTATTTAACCCTAGAAAGATAATCATATAATAAATAGCGTAAACGATAATCATACGTCTGAGGGACGTATGACACTTAATTAGTGTGTTTAATGAAACCCATGTTGGTAATTTTGATCATATATTAGTATTTTATTTAATTATGTAGGTAATATCGAAATAAATAAATTAATGAGTGCAAATAAAGTTTAATATGAACAATACAATGTTTCCGCGCCATACGTCTCGCGGACGTAGATTATCTTTCTAGGGTTAAGCAATTTGTTCAACAGAAGTTAGTTTCGTGTATCTACTTTTTTAACTACTGACTACTGAGGGATGAATCACAAGGTCTTTTCAGTAATCTCTGGTGAAGCATCCCAACAAATATACGGAATACATTTTTTATTCCTACACGCTTCATATTATAAATATGTACCATAATTTGTTTATTTTCGAACCGACAAAGTTTTGTGCGTGCTCTGAATCAGAATTCCAATCGATCGCATTGGAGAAAACACATGAAAAAGAAAACACACCAAAATGAGCGATCTGTGATGTGCTGGCTCTGATGCGATGTACAGTGGTGCGAAATGGTGAATTTATTCTTCAAAAAAGAAAAAAAAATAGACATTTGTTTTGAGATCGAAAGCTTAACAGTAATAACAATACAACTTATTGATATTCCGGAAGGATTGTAAAGTGAATTACATATACACATTCCAAGGCGTACGGCATTAAGAACAATCTTTTTAAGAACAGTAGACCGGACGTAGAGCGGCAGGAGCCAATGTCGAAGCCAACCAAAATCAATCAACAACTCTGTGGCAACAACAAAAAACAGCATAAGTCGAGTAAATGGCCGCGTTTCACTGCCCGCTAGATGACTAGCGGCATGTCAAACTCCATATAAAATTGATATTTTACCATTTGTGTTAGACGTCTAGCACTTTTTGTGAAATATCGCTGTCAGGGAAATTTCTCAATCTATAGCAAAGATACCCCCTGCATGAGAGAAAAAACAAAAAAAAAACGACCTGTCAAAGGAAATCGTTCAAACGTTTACAAAATAAAAATAAAACGAAGTGTAATTGTGAGAAAATTGTTAAGTGAGTAAAATAGCCATTCGGATATTGTTTTCATAATATATTGCATCATTTCTTAGTTGTAGCGGCGAAATAATTGTTGTCAAATGTCAATTTGCCGCAGGCGCTAGGGTTCTAGCGCGGATGGTCCTTCATCTGGGATATTTTGTGCTAGACATCTAGCGGGCAATGAATCGCGGCCAATGTTACGAATGGATGCACTGCACATTGCACAGTATCCTGTTCTATATGTTAAATTTGTTTCATTCAAATATTTCTTGTGGTTGCTGTTTTATGGATGATGAAAAAACATTTAAGTCTGGAGTCAAACCTTTGACCTGTTAGTTAATTTAAATCACCTACAATTTCCAATATTTTCTTTCAACTCATTTTAATTATTAAATTGAATTGTTATTAATTTTGTACATAAAATATTTTAATTATTATATAAAATGAATAAATATTGGGCGCAAAAGGTGCGTATATGACCCTTGAGCCTAGACCTACTTCTCATAGCATTTGTGTAGTTTTTTTTTTATGAAAGCAAGGACGGCTTAAGAAGCTTTCTTAGAACATTTTTTCACTCTGTGTAATTTTGTTTAGAACTGTGTGTTTTTACAGGGATTTCATAACAAAGTTATCCGTTTGCTTAATAGACTTTCATAAATACAATATACCCACTAAATGTAATTATGAATATTTTCATCAAGTCTGTTAGACGTTTCAGAAAACTTTCATGGGATTTATGTATTTATTCAACGAACATTATGCACAAATTCATTGACTTTATGTAAAATTTCACAGTTTATATGACCAAAGACTTAAAGTACATGAAACCTTTCTTTACCTTTATAAACGAATTCATTGTTTCTATGAAGATTTTCATACGTGTATATAATATAATTAATAGGTATCTTCCTTTAATCTTACGCTGATATGTGATCTGAAAATACTCCAACCTAAAATCGTATTAGAAAAAAACCGGATCTTTTTTGCTTGTGCATTTGTTTATGTTTTATATATGTACTTAAGTTAATTAAACATAAAAAACAAATTTACTTCGAACATGCAATATGGTCATGCATCTCCTGGACACTGGTGCACAAATTTGAAAAACAACTTTTATTTCCAGTATTATCCTTTTGTACGGCCTTTTGTGTCGGAATGAGATATGCGTGCAGGCCCAAAATCTTCACAGCTGCGTTATGTTAATTAAAAAGTTAAAAGAATTGAGTTCAATGTGTGCCGTATTCGAAGAAACTTCTAGTATCTGCTTCATCTATTTTTCTAAGCATTGATTGCGTCTTGAATTATTTTCCTTTAAAAGGAACTTTCTCATTCTGACGATGTGGTAAGGATTCCTGGGCAATTCCAATTCCTTGTGTTATGGTATTAATATTAATATTAATTTTTGAACAAAAAAAAAACTTACCAACGATATCCACTTGGCTTCTTATACTCGGGCCAATAAGAAAAGATGTATACCTACATTTATAATGCTCGTGAAAAAAAAATTGAATAAACTAATAAAAACAATACAATACACAAAACACAAAGCACAAAAGGTGAATAAAAAAAACCACACAACAGACAAGAGGTACAGAGAGAGAAAGAGAAAAATTTCTTCCACTGAACGCTGGAAAAATCAAAAGATCTAGTTTCATCAATCGAACATTTTACTTTTTTGAATTGCATAAAATGTATAGTTTAATGTTTATTGTTTAACTTCAGGATACGTTTAAAGATGTTCTATATCTTAAAATCTTTGTACATAATTGAATTTTATATTAAAAAAAAAATTATATATTTGCAAAGCTAGGAGCTATAAGGCATTGGAGAATTACTATTGTAATATAATATAACCAGGCAAAATTGCCGTTATTAGAGCGAATTTGACCAAGCATCAAAGCATATACACAGAGATAACGCCTTACATATTGGATCGAGTCATTAGAAATTTGACCGACTGTTTGAATCAATGCCAACGAAGCCGAGGCGTCAATTTAAATGATAAGCTATTCTACATTCTACATATATAATGTAGCTACAATATAAAGAAAGAATCAATTTTATATCTCGCATCGTTATTGTTTTAATTATTTTTTCCCCCTATCTATCTTATCTGGTCGACCTTTAAATATTTAAAAAAGTAATAAAGATGGCTATTTTTTACATTAAAAATTATATAAAACTGCAGTTCCTGTTGTAGCACAAGTTTATTAAAAAATTTTGATATGAATCAATGGAAAAATTATAACTTTTGTTGAAGTGAATGTATGATCTTGATTTCAGGCAGACATCTTCCCAACATGGTTTCACTCAAGTTATTCAGTAGGCAACGACAGTTTTGTTCTCAATATTCTTTCGTATACATTCGTTTTCGTAGCGTTTGTTGTGTTTTGAGACAGCCTTTGATAATGTCAGTTAAATCCTGTAGAGAACAAACTCGCGACCCTGCTCTGATCAGCAGCAACTTCGACGACAAATGGCGGTTGAAAAAACATTATTATGACATTCATAGCGAGGACATATTTGTCATGTAATTGTAAATCTGCGATCTCGTTGTAAACGAACATGGAATTCACATAGACGTCCAATACTATATAGAGCTTGATTGAACTCCGCAGATTGAACTTCTCCAAAACCCGCTAACCGTAAACGCGTCTGTGTTCAGTTATCTCTAAACCTATGAACTTCCATAAAACCACAATCATTTCTGAGTACGAAATGCCCCTTTTTTTGGCAATTAAAAATAATTTCCTTACCGCCCGGTCTGTAGAATTGCATAAGTCTGACATAACACTGCGCATCGTAAGTTCCGTTTACCGCCAAACCCTACACTACGTGAATTACATAATAGGGAACCAAATTTAAAACAATTGTCACTATCGCGGTATGTAGCAAGAAGTGCTCACGTTTCAATAGACGGTAAGCTGAAGTCACGACGTTGGATCGCCAAAACGGTTCCCAAATATGGTTACTAGCGCAACGAAAGTGAAACTACCAACAGTCGGTATATAGGCTGGCCACAACATCGGCTAAGCAATTCCACTGAATGCGTTTTTAATATAAATTGTGGGTGTAATTAACAACTCAACAACATTCGACAACAGTGAGTTACAAGTGAATTACTTGTATTACCGCACCTGACAAGCAAAGGATAACTCACATAGGGGTAGCTTAGTTCCCTTCCGTTTTAAGGATCAACATTTCAATTATTCAAAATGTCTCTGTTGAAATTGGTGAGTATGCGTTCAGACCACATTCGGAATTGATTTTCATTTCACCCCGCTTTTCCTTTAGGCTTGTGTCATCTTGGCCGTCGCGTCAAAGGCCTGCGCTAGCATTGGACCCCACTACGATTTAGCTGCGCATTTACCTTTCGGACCAGCACCAGTGGCATACGCACCACAACCTCTACTACCTGCACCGATCCTTCCACCACCTGTATTCCACACACCCCCAGCACCTATATTCCACGCACCTCCGGCACCTATACTCCACGCACCCCCCGCACCTTTATTCCATTCTCCACCAGCACCGATATTCCATGCACCGCCTCCACCAGCAGCCCCATTATGGCCAGCACCAGTATTTCCTGCTGCCGCACCATTATGGCCTGCTCCTGTGTCTGCTCCCATAGTCCCAGCTCCCTTACCTCCTCCATCCGTGTTCGATGCCATTCCATTGGCGCCTACATACCGTGCCATCCCCGGACCAGTGACCAAGACACATCACGTATCAGTTGGTTGGGCTCATCCAGTTCCGGCTAAAGTTGTAGCAGCCCCTCATGTGCATCCGTTGAAACTTATTGCCCAGCCTTCACACGCACATCTCCACGCACATTCGGCGTCACTCATCAGTCTACCTCATCACCATCATCATCACCATGTCATTGCCTAATTGCACTTTAGATAGTGCAACAGGAGTCTATGACGGGACTTGTAACGAGCGGTACTTAGACATATTGTACATCTATGGTTGATTTTAGTATTTAATTTGTTTGTTAATTAGTTTGTATTGTACAAATATAGTTGTGTAGGTAGACGATGAATAAATTTAACAGATTTGACGTATATATGACAATGAATGAAAATTATGTTTTTGTGGCGTGTGAAGTGTGACGAATGGCTATGGAATCGACTTATTATAATGGACTGCCAGTAGCCAACTGCACGCATGTTCCAAAAATTTAGACGCGCTGCTGTTCACAGCGGAAACTTCAAACGACCAACTTTACTTTCATTACAAATTTGCATGTGGTGTATGCGTTGAGAGAGTGAGAACTAATAAAGGATTTTATTAGTGTTTTGAATTATTTATTTACCTATAGCTGGATATTTGTATCTTTGTTGCTTAGAGGTTAGTGTGTTGGACGAAGAAAGAACACAAATTAAATCTAAAGTTTTTTTTCCACTGCACGAGCTCTCGCGAACGCCTAGGGGTCATGTCCCGATCTGTGTTGTGAACTGAACAGCAGTTTCTCATTTTATCACTTCACGAACACGCACTATGCGATTCTCAAACTTATCACGATGAACTGCTGTCAAATGTGTGCTAAAATGTACAGAATGCTAAATATCCTGACACTTATTTGTTATTTGTGCGCAGGGCCGAACCCCGGACTATCCATAATGCAGTCGAGGCGAATATCTAATGGTAAAATTTAATTTGAAAATTTGTATACTCAATTAAAATATTATTCTCTTGATTTTTTAAATTATAAACTATATCCGGCTTTGCTGTGCTAAAGAACTTTGTTGCATAAAGCTTAGTCGCTGTTCGAGCTAATTTTTTGGCTCCCATAGCGTTTTCAATGTTCGCAAACTCGAGGTTTCGTTGAAACAATATTGTTTTGTCTAATCTTAAATCGGAACGGCGACCGACGACGATGAAGCAAGCGATAAATCATAGGAAAAAGAAACAAACAGTAATTTCTTTAATAACAGACAGCTTAGTTTAATTACCGGTGTGTGCAGTGTGCACTCGTCGACGTTCCAAAAGAAAAGAGAACGAGTTTACAAAAAAATTTTCTTTCATGCATAATACAATGACAGGAAAAAAGGAGAGATAACTGTACATAAAAAACATAGATTAGGCAAAGAGAACAAAAATTAAAAACGTTATGTTGTTGTTTAGAACTGGGCACAATTGAGAGTTGCCCAAAAAATAGTGTGTATAGCGACTGTTTGGCAACTAGGCAACTTTATTCCAAAACATTCAGCCCCCCCTGGAAGACTCCCGTCTTTCAGAAAAGGGAAGTGGGGCCACCTTGACGATAGGGCGTGTATATTCTCCAAACTGTGTTTGCACGGTTACTACCCTGACCTTCATATCCCTTCCTGGATGAATTTCCTTGATACGGCCAAGGATCCACTTCGATGGTGGCAAGTTGGGCTCCTTCAGCAATACGATGTCATTAACGGCCATGTTTGGTTGAATGTTTTCCCATTTACGTCGTTGTTGGAGCGATGTTAAGTATTCCTGGTGCCATCTTTTCCAGAATCCTTGCATTAACGCCTGCAAAAGATACCAATTAGAGGAAACAGAAAAATTAGAATTTTGCATATCAGGCTTAGGAATAGCCGAATACGACTCCCCAATCATAAAATGTGCCGGTGTTAAAGCAGTTGGTTCGGTGTCGGGCGTCTGCCACATAGGACGGGAGTTCAGAAGTGCTTCGATCTTAGTCAACAGCGTGTACATCTCCTCGTATGTTAATCTGGTATCACCTATTACTCTTTTTAAATGTTGTTTTACCGATTTGACACCTGCCTCCCACAAACCCCCGAAATGAGGAGCGGCAGGTGGAAGGAACTTCCATTTAATGTTGTCTTTGGAGAGATGATTGATGACGATGTTTTGGTGCTGCTGACTAAGAAGACACTCGTACATTTCGTTGAGCAAACGCTTTGCTCCATGGAAATTTGTTCCATTGTCGCTCCAAATTTCAGTCGGTTTCCCGCGGCGAGCACTAAACCGATCTAATGCCGAAAGAAATGTATTGGACGACAAATCACCGACTAGCTCGAGGTGAATTCCTTTGGTCACGAAACAAACGAAGAGAGCGATATAGGCTTTAACGAATTTTGGATTTCTACCGCGCGATAATCTCAAGGTAATTGGTCCAGCATAGTCACATCCAACCTTGCTAAATGGGCGCGAGAAACGAATTCGTTCGACCGGAAGGTTACCCATTAGCTGTTTTGACGAAGTTAGGCGTTGCCGAAAGCAGTGGACACAATCATGTACAATTTTTCGCAGAAGATTCCGACAACCGAGTATATAAAATTCTTGTTTGATTAACGCAAACATTAAGGTTACACCCGCGTGTAAATAGTGTTTATGGATGTATTGCGCAATTAGTTCAGATATTCTATGCGACTTACAGAGTATTATGGGGTGCTTTTGATTATAGGAAAGTTCTGATGCTTGTACGCGACCGCTTACGCGAAGTATACCATGAGTATCAAGAAACGGAACGAGGGTTAATAGTTTATGTTTTTTGGTTAATTCCTTTCCATTTTGAAGAGTAGCAATCTCGGTAGGGAACAGAGACAATTGAACGCACTTTATGACACAAATCTTTGCTTCGGATATTTCTTCAACGGATACAGATTGACGTTTGCGATCGGCGAAAGGGGAACGACAGTTATAAGAAAATCGAAGAACGTACGCTACGATTCTTAGGCACTTATACCAATTTGATGAGCTTTCTAATAGTGATTCTAAGAAGTGTTTTTGATCCACGCGCGACACGAATACCGTTTTAACCACTTTTCTTTCCTCCAATTGTTCGATAGGAAACTGTTCTGAGATTGTAGTTGATTCAGGCCACTGACTATTTCGCTGCCACAGCCATGATGGTCCCTTCCACCACAAATCATTTGAAGACAAAAGAGATGGTGGAATCCCACGAGAGGCACAGTCGGCGGGGTTGTTGGCTGACCGGACAAGATTCCAGTATTTAATAGGTATCGATGACTGAATTTCGGAAGTTCGGTTTCCTATGAACACTGACCATTTTTTTGGATGAGCAGAGAGCCAGTGTAAGACTATTTTAGAGTCCGTCCAAGCAAACACTTTGATTTCTTTCTCCTGTAAAGAAATTTTAAGTTTATGGATGAGACGGGATAATAAAAGAGCTCCACAGAGTTCTAGTCTTGGTAGAGACAACACTTTAATGGGCGAAACCTTACTCTTCGCAGCCACTAGAGACACAGATATTGAGCCATTGATATCTACACTCCTGCAGTAGACCACAGCTGCATATGCATCTAAAGATGCATCACAAAACCCATGGAACTCTATATTCCCTTTGTTTGTCCACAAAATCCTAGGAATGCGTAGGTCCTCGAGGAGTGGTAGTTCACTGCGGATGATTGTCCATCGATCTGCTAGTTCCTTAGGAAGTTCATCGTCCCAACTGAATTGGTTTCTCCACAGATCCTGAAGTAGTATTTTGATTGCCACAATTACTGGTGCGAGAAATCCCATTGGATCAAACACTCGTGATGCGTCGGATAATATACGGCGTTTAGTGCATACAACCGATTGGCCTAACTTTACCTTATATGAGAAAGAGTCCTTCGATGGACACCACAGTAGTCCGAGGATTTTAACTGAATTGGATTGTTCAAATTCAATCGGCGACATCTCCCGCTGATTTTCTGGTAGGGTCATTAAAAGAGGCCAGCAATTGGTAGTCCACTTTCGTAAATTAAAACCACCTGATTTGAGCAAGTCGACGAGTTCAGCATGAAGAACCGTAAGATCCTCTATTGTGTCAGCACCTGTTGGAATATCGTCAACGTAAAAGTCGTCTAAAACAGCTGCAGATGCAACAGGATGTGATGCAGCTGAATCAAGAGCTAATTGTTTTAGCGTACGGACAGCAAGAAAAGGTGCAGGTGCAGTGCCATAGGTGACTGTTAAAAGTCGGAAGTGCTTAACTGGGTCCGCAGGAGACTCGCGCCAGACAATTCTTTGATACTCTGAGTGATTATGCGAGATCCGAATCTGACGAAACATTTTTTCAATATCTCCCGAGATTGTGTAGAGATGTCGACGAAAGCGAATGGAGATCGAAAATATATCACGCTGAATTGTTGGACCGACAAGAAGCGAATCGTTTAAGGACAGTGAAGTGTTGGTTTTAGCGGAACCGTCAAAGACCACTCTAACCTTCGTTGTGCTGCTATCGGTCTTAAAGACGGCATGATGAGGAAGATAGTAACATTTGTGAGCAGGTAGAGCTATTTCGCTCGGAGGTACTTCTTCCATATGACCTAAAGAAAGATATTCCCTCATAAATGCTTGATATTGATCGCGCAACGAAGCATTGGAGGCGAGTCTACGTTCGATTGAGTGTAGGCGGCTTAGTGCAAGCCCGAACGAATTACCGAAGTCGTAATTTTCATTGGTCTTAAATGGTAGCTGAACCATATAACGACCATCTGAAAGCCGTTTATGAGTTGAGGCGTAGAGTTCTTCAGCTCGCTGATCATCGAGAGAGAGTGGGAGCTCATTTTCAATTTCCTCTAGGCGCCAAAACTTCTCTAGATCAAACTCTTGGGAATAATCTAACTGAGTACAAAGCGATTCGATGCGTTCGCTGGATGGGCTGGCAAACTTTCCAGCTACTACTGCGCCAAAGATAGTAGGAATCAGATTAGGAATACCACTTGAAGTTGACTTGGAAGGTCCTGTTATGATGCTAAACACCTTATCAGCACCGATCAAAATGTCTATAGGACCAGGTCGATAGAATTGCGGGTCAGCTAACTCAACTGACACGAAATTGCTTAAATCAATATTTTCGATTAGAGATGGAGGCAACGATGAAGTTAATTTTGTCAATACATAACAGCTGATGTCGATGAATTCCGAGTTGAAACGAGATCTTAGCCTTACAGTTACTATTCCATTAGTAACTCCAGCTGACGTAGAAGCAACTCCAAGTACCGGAATCCGAGAGTGTTTACGAGTAAGGCCCAAGCGTCGAACTGCCTGTTCGGTTATGAACGATACCTGGGATCCAGTGTCGAGAAGCAAACGCACATTGTGAAATAAATGTTGGTTATCGAGTGCTTTTACGACGGCAGTGGGGAGGATGGTAGCGCGATTTGGTTCACAGGAATGGTTATTCACAACAGAGATGTGAGCCATATCTTGTGATGACGACGATGACGAAGAACAAGACGAAGGTACTGACGAAGATGATGATGAAGAGGTGGGATTAGCACTAACATTGACATTGGCACTAGTTGAGGAATCACGAGTAGCACCTTGATGTACCAGAGAATGATGTTTGGAATTACATGATTTGCAGCGGAAACTGGAACGACACCTGTTAGAATTATGCCCTTCCCGAAGACAGTTGAAGCACAAAGACTTCTCCTTAACAAACTGACGGCGAGATTCAATTGAAAGAGCGAGAAAGCCTTTGCAATTATAAATATTGTGTTCACCTTTGCATTTGGAACAGCATTGCTTGGACTCTACCACATGTGACCGTATGGAGCCCTGAACTTTGTTTCGAGATTGAGACGAATTGGAAGATGAATAGCAAGATTCTAAGCAGACACACCTATTTTGCAAAAAAGCGAGCATCTCACTGAAGCTGAAGTCATCCTTTGGAGCAACATGCTCTGCCCAAGCCTGCTTTGTCTCAGGGTCGAGTTTCTGTAGCAATAAATGTACAAGCCAAGGATCCCGGCTGTTCGAGTCTAACGCGTTTAATCCCCTGACAACCTCATCCGCACCATCTGTGATTTTCCGAAGGACAGTCACGTTACACGAACTCGTTGATGGCAAGGAAAGAAACGATTGGATAAAGGACTGCACGATGAGCTGAGTCCTATCAAAACGACTCTCCATCTTTTCCCATGCTTCAACGTAATTGGTTTCGGAAATGGTTATGTGTCTTATTAGATCTGCAGCCTTTCCGCTAACAAACGACTTCAGGAAATAAAACTTTTGCGTAGGACTGAGAGAAGAATTACAATCGACCGTACTTAAAAATAGGTCTCTAAACCCTGGCCAATCTTTATAGTCGCCCGAAAAAGATGGTATCGTTATTTTGGGTAAGTTCACCGAAGACGACGAGGTACTTGTATTGGTGGAGTTTAGTTTTTCTAGAAAGGTAGCCTGTTGACTAGCTAATTTGTCAGCAACTGATTCTTTGGGAGGCGCGCATGCCTTTTTAAGTTGAATAAAGTTCATGAAGATGGAATGAGCTAAGAAATATTTTGTTTCATATTCCTCAAATTCCGGTTCTGGATTAACGAAGTCGGGACTATCGACTAAGTCATACAACTGATTCTGCAGTGAAACAAAATCAGACCATGCATCTTCCAGCTTTGTCAAACGGACTTCAAGCATCGTCAGCGGGGTATTAGCATCCACTGTATCTGCAAACGCTGCAGCACGAGTTAACATCCCCTTCGCGTGACCCCGTTTAACTTTAATTATATTCATGATCACGTGTCTGCACAACCGCACGAGTGCCTAACGTTTCGAAAATGTCTTTTGCCTTTTTAAAGGAGAAAATTGTATTAAATTTGGAATTTATGAATCACGAATGTTCAATAAATTCGGCTCACGAAGGACCAGAAATGTTTTGTCTAATCTTAAATCGGAACGGCGACCGACGACGATGAAGCAAGCGATAAATCATAGGAAAAAGAAACAAACAGTAATTTCTTTAATAACAGACAGCTTAGTTTAATTACCGGTGTGTGCAGTGTGCACTCGTCGACGTTCCAAAAGAAAAGAGAACGAGTTTACAAAAAAATTTTCTTTCATGCATAATACAATGACAGGAAAAAAGGAGAGATAACTGTACATAAAAAACATAGATTAGGCAAAGAGAACAAAAATTAAAAAACGTTATGTTGTTGTTTAGAACTGGGCACAATTGAGAGTTGCCCAAAAAATAGTGTGTATAGCGACTGTTTGGCAACTAGGCAACTTTATTCCAAAACAAATATGTTGTTTCCCCCATAAATATTTGTATACTGGAAATATCGAAAATAAATGTAATCAGAGTTTCGCAAATTATACATTAAAATCCAAATTAAAATTAGAACATGAGGTGTCGGTGAAGGAAATCTCCTATATAATTGAATTCAGAACTTTTGAAAAGTACGATCTCACTGTATACTATCTTACTACTTAACGGGCTCCCGACCCGTGGAGAGTCTCTGCCTGAGACACTGCAGCCTTCCATCCTCTACGATCCCGGGCACGCTGCTTCCAGTTGTCCAGATCAAGCGCTCTGGCATCCGCGATGGCCGGAGGTCGAAGGTCGGTCTTCCTTATCTTCTCGAACCATAAAGCAGAACTGGCAGGATAAGGGTTATGTAGAGCATACATTTTGTTCTTCGAGTTAGGAGTTTTGAACCCAATTGCTTTGCCAGACCGAAGTAGCAGCGGTTTCCTAGGGTAATTCTTCGCCGGATCTCCACTAGGATGTCATTTGTGGAGTTCATGTTTACTCCGAGGTAGATAACCTCCTTAACTACCTCGAAATTATTGCCATCAGTAGTCACGTTCTGTCCTAGGCGGTGTTTGTTTGTTTGTTTGTTTGTTTGTTGATAACATGTACTTAGTCTTGTCCTCACTTACTAAAAGACCAACGAATTTCGCCTGTTCTTCAATCGCCGTAATAGCCTTTATCACGGCACGCTGGCGCTGGGAGCGACCGATCATCACTGTATCGAAGAGCCTGCGTTCCGGTCTTGAAGCCAGCAGCCAGTTGCTTGGCTTTCTTGTAAAACTTCCGGTTGTTGCTTCGATCGCGGGACTCTTCGATCACCTTGAGCTGGGAGACTGCGTTGGCCCTCTTCTTTCTACGCAGGATTTTCTTCTCCTCCCTCCTCCTGGCTCGATACTCTTCCATCGCTGCCCTTGTTTTGCGCTGCAGCGTCTTTATATGTGCATTTTCTGTCACCTTTTTCCGGCGTACGCATTCATCATCATACCACAGGCTCTTTCTCTGGGGTAGCTGGTACCCTAAGGTGGTTTCGGCTACCTCTTTGATGATGTCGCGATACTGGGACCACTGGGTGTTGGCATCTGTGGTAGGTGAATACACTGCGGAGAGTTTCTCACTCAGGCGCTCTTAGCAGACTCTGGCTACTCCAGGTGTGCTTAGGCGTCCAACGTCGAATTTCTTCTTATGGGCGGTACGAAGCTTCTTCTCGTTGGATAGTCGAGCTCTGAACAAGAAAATGATCAGAGTCGACATTTGCCCCTCGGAATGTGTGCACGTTGAGGATGTTGGGTACGTGCCTCGCATCGATTAGCACTTGGTCGATTTGGTTGGCGGTACGACCGTCTGGAGAGCGCCAGGTTGCTGTTTGGATCCTTAGCCTTGGAAACCTGGTGCTACTTATCACCGTAGTCGGTGACCGTATATTTTGATCAAAATTAAAATAACAAAAATTATCTGTGTAGTATTAAGTATATTCTCGTATTGGTGTATATTCTCTATTTGTGTATATTAATATTACGTGCGTTAGCATAATGCACTGATCGGCATAGCGACCAGTTGCAGCTCAACCGTCATACAATGATCAATAAAGAGACACAGTTAATATAATGCAACAATCTGTATGGAAAACAGATTTTTAACAACAAAGAAAAGATAGCTCAAATCGGACGATCGGTTGTCGAGTTATGGGCGGTCTTATGCAACTTTGTTTTAGATTATATAGATTGTTATATTTCAAATTATTAAAGAATGATAATCGATCTTTTCGCGGCGATTTTAACGCCGACGCCGACTAATCACGGCGGTATGGCACACAATATCAAGGTCTCGAAACACTAGTTCAGTAATTGCGATTTGTAAGTTTTGCGACCGATTTTTTTTGTTTAAAAAACACCAAGCACTCGAATTGCATTTTATATTATTAAACTTAGTTATGAAAAATACGCATACTTTCCTTTTATTGGCTTTATTGATTAAAGGGATGATATACTTTGGTAATTATGAAATATGAATTGCATGTTGGTAGAAAATATTTTATGGAGTTAAAATAGGTTAAATGAGCCCAAAGAATTACATTGCCTAGGGAGTAGGGGCACCGATATGGTTACTCCCCCTTTATTTGTGCGCTATCTGTTTGAATTTAATTTTTTTCTCCAGTTTAAAATATACGAAATTATAATACGAAAAGGAAATTAATAAAAATAAGCCGTTTTGAAGAATGTTGTCTCCTTAGAAAGAAACTGGAGATTATGCGACGTTCCCTTAGAGATGGTCATAGACCAGTTGACATTACTATTGAGGATCACTTTATAGATTTCCAAAATATCTTTGTATGGATCGTTTCCATTGTGGGTCAAATTTGATATCTCTATGTCTTTCACAGTTCTTCAAAATTGAAACGGCGTGATTAAAAGTTATCATATGGAAAATTTCGGACATTTGTTTTAATTTTTTCATAGATCGATTATCGAATTAAGCGTGAACTTGTGAAAACAATATTCACTTCACGTTCACATTGTAACAAAACGAGAATTGACCCCCTTGAAGAGCTTCGCAATTCAAACGTTCGGACTCGGCATAAAATAATTATTCGTCACAAAAATAAAAACACAAATTGAATGGTTGCAAAAAGATAGGGCTAGGGTAACTAGATGAATCTGTTGCGCAGCGCTAAATATTTATTTATTTATTTATTGAGCATCTTTGTAGCTAGTTGTTCACACTTTTTTAATGAAATATTTTATTTTTATTTCGGAAGGAAAAACTACGCAAACATGTGCTGAAGGAAGAGGCACTGCAAAAACTAATCTCGATTCGGAAAGTTAAAAAATGTGTGCTTATATAGCATGTCATGATGTAGACAAAAATATACTAACTCTACAAGGCATTGAACAGCGGTGTAGAATATTCATCACACAAAAAGTGTGCCTAGATAAGATAAATCATATCATAGCGAAACACAATCATAAAATTTTCCAACTCCAGTCATTTAAATTAACAGAAAATATCTTGGACATAATATGATTCATCATTCCATTTATTAAATAATCGCTCGCCACTTACCTAAAAGCCGCTCAGAAATTAAGTCGCAAATTTGCTCCGATAACATCGCCTTTTGAAATGCATCACAATAAATATACTTTATTGCAGTTTTTTTTTTTCATTTAACAACCAAACTACTCGGGTGCTGTGAGCGATACGAGCCCCCAAAAATAAGCACTTCGATAATAATCGTCTATAATAAGCTATAACAACTTGAGCTAACAGATAACAAAATGTTAAGCGTGTTTCAAATAATAGGTCAATAAATAAAAATAAAATCTTTGGAAAGTAAACATCTGCCCACGTACGAGCTATTAGTAGTAGGTTAGCATTTAGAACTGAAAATGTATGAAATTTTATTGCGCTGAAATTAAATACAGCATGATATAACTGTAATCATGAACAATTTTATCCCAAGTTGATTTTCGTTGCCCATGAAAAGCGTACCGGCAATAAACGCGCGAGATGTATAGGGGAGGAGGTTATCAAAACATTTAGTTTCTTTAGTGATTGTTTATTATTTTTTGAAGTTTGATTTTGAAACTCTATCAGCATATTTATGTTGTTATTGCCGACAGGTAGGGTGGTTTATGGAAGTAAACTATATCAGTAAGATAGCGGATGATAGTACAGCGGCGTCCTTGGGATTATGAAGGCCTAAGCGAATGAATGCCGCCAGTAGTCTTGAAATGGTGATCTGCGTGAAAGCTTCTCAGAATGCAGAATGCATAGCATCTGACTAAAATTCCTCAAAGTTGGAGCTTAATGGTTATTGTGTTTGTTTATATTTAAACAAAAAAAACTTTCTTAAAAGGCATCCTCGAAGAATACTCGGGCTTGGAATTCGGACTTTCAATGGTTTCTGGTCTCTAATACTTCAATTTGATTTAGGTAGGTACCCTAATCAGTTTTTCTTTGACAGACTAATCGTAATTATACAATTATTTGTGCATTTTATTTTATTTCTTTTATTTATTCGAATTGTACTTGGCTGGGATCTTAATACGCAGCGAATATATTATAACCAGCTTTATCGATATACCTGCCGAGTGTCATTTTGCTTTTCCACATTTGATTGTTCCACAGCACGGTGTGGACTCGTGGACAATAGCTCTCGAATATGGCCGCAATCAAACGACACATCGCTTCTAATATAAATAATCAGCTTCACCCTTTTGTCACTGAGTGTCTTAACGACACTGACCTATAGACCACTTTCACGCCATATAAGGTGAGTAGGTAAATTATGATACAAAAATTGCAAAGACGATGTCCTTCAAATAACTGCGTTACAAAGCCAGGCTCTTTGAAGAGCTTACCTACTTCATTGCATTCATGAGACCTATATATCTATAAGTGCCTGATATTATTGATCCCAGTGGCCTTAAGATTGTGGATCGCTGATAGTTTTCTTACATTGACCCTTTTCCTTACATAGGTAACCGAAATGAAGAAAGCATGGGGCCTGTAAAATCCAGTAAATAAAAAGAGTGCTAATCAGGAAACTCATTAAGCGATCAGCGTCGGAAAAATATTCACCTAGGGTATCTATTCAGTATCTAATGAATTTTAGAGTAAGTCTGCTTAAAGCGTTTCTTAAACGACGTTCACACGATTGTCGTTTTTACAACTTTGTTCAGGTAAGGTCAAATAGGTGAAGAGATTTTACAGCCATATTATTCACTCACTTTAATCCGGGTAAAAGTTTATACCAGGATTTAAGTAAGATTAACCAAATTAAACACCAGTCCATAATAGCACTAACGCAGTTTTTTCAACTTAACCGCATTTAATCCGATTGAATTTAAACTGCACTAGCGATCTGCCTGTTAGTGGAGAAAGTACTAAAGCAACTTTTACAGATGACACTGCTGTGCTTGCTGTTGGAGCAACTGTCGATTTAGCAACAAAAAAGCTCCAAATGTCAATAAACGGTATTTCAGAATGGACTAAAAAGTGGCGATTAGGTTGAATGACCTAAAGTCAGTCCATATTAATTTAAATTATAAAAACGTACCCCACATTCCAGTATACATTAATAACAATGTAGTGGAATACTCAAATACAGCTAAATATCTGGGCATGACCCTAGAAGCTAAACTGCGTTGAAAAGCGCATGTAAAGAAAAAAAGAGATGAGCTGAACATGCGATACAGTAAAATGTATGGCTTATTGGGAGATATTCATCCCTGTCCAACTACAATAAATAACTGCTTAACAAGCAAGTCTTGAAACCATTATGGACCTATGGGCTCCAATTGTGGGCATGCACATGCCAAACAAATTTACAAAAAATTCAAGACTTCCAAAATAAAGTACTAATGCACGTTGAACGTAGTTAATGCACCTTGGTACATACGCAACGCTGATCTACATAGAGATCTAAATATTGAAATGGTTGAAGATGAAGTTAAAAAAGTTGCCTACAGAAGTAGGCTTCTCAACCACGTTAACGTAGAACTTACAGAACTATTAAATACTGGCAATGTAATCAGAAGATTGAGACGGGTAAAACCCCTTGATATATAAGAGTTAACCAAGGCGAAGAGATTAGATAATATCTTAAAAAAAAGGTTCGAAATCCATTTCCCATTTCCATCCCACATTAGCAGGGAAAACAACTTGCAGTGCCTAGGCGAATTCTCTTAAGTTTTCTGAGCTTGCGACAGCGTTGCCAACCACTTTTAAGGTAAAGTGGAACAATATTAAGCTCAAATATAAAAAAAATAAACAGCTATCGAATCAATCAACTTACTGGAAGTGGAAGCTGGAATTATTTTTAAAGATTGATAGATAAATTGTTTGTAAAATGGGAAACACATTCGTTAAGACCGAGGTTACATATAAAATTCTTTTTTGGCCAGATTTTTAAAGAATGTTTAAAAATATAAAAAAATTAAAAAAAGTCCCTTTTTTATGGTAGCAGCACTCCTGAAAGAATTCTATTTTTCCAACTCTTGTTGAACCACGATTCCCATACCCATTCCATTCAATTAAATTTTTTTTGATTCAATTTTTAAATTTTTTAAACATTTTTAAAAAATCTTTGCCAAAAAAAATTTAAATGTAACATCGGTCTTAAGGAATGTGTTTCCACCTTCAAACTCTGTCCATTTTTCGAACACTCTATCTGTCATTTCTTGAAAATAATTCCAGCTTCCAGCTTTTGGAATGAAATTGAAATTTAAAGCCGTTTGTTGTATAAATACAAAATGTTTTGTTTATTTTTTTATATTTATGTTTTATTTTTGATTTATTGTCACACTTTACCAAAAAAATATGTTAGCACAACATTTGTGCTGCGAGCTCAACTCATTCCCTGCACTTAGCGACATCTACATCTCATCTCTGTTACTGGACACTTACCTTCTCAAAGATCCGGATCAGATCACGCTGACAATAAAATACGTCAAGTATCTTTCATTGAATTGTTTCTTCAGCACAAAAAATTCTTCATCAATCCACAATGCAACTGAATCCATATCCATAGTGAAATTCAACTATCAACGAATACGTTTAAATAATCAAAAACGAATTATTTGACTTCTTCGCTCTCAAGAAATAAGAAAATTAGAAAAAAGAAATATAAAATGAAGTGTAGCAAGAAGCTACAAAATGGCTGAAATGTTGATGTCCTCATCATCAGATGACGAATTTATCGGAGAGGTGATGAAACAGCAGCAGGTGGTTTATCTTCGACTAATTTTCGAGATCACTGCTGCTGTTATCGTTGACATCGTCGAAGCCACCTTTCATTTTTGGTTTATTTACATTCACTTTAGACATAATTAATGCACCTTGCCATTTCTTGTGAAATGTGACATCGTTTTAAACGGTTTTAAATTCGCGTTTAAATGCATTTTTAATCCAGCGGTTTTTTGATTGAATATTATGAATGTTAATTGTTTTAAAAAATATGGATTAAATGGTCGGGTGATAAATTAACTTAAAATTGATTAACACTCGGAATGAATAATATGGCGTTAGAGTTCTAAGCATTTGTTTAGAAATGCCGATGCGATCTGTATATGCAAAATACTTTTTTTGCGACTGAGGTTCTTTGGTCGGACCAATTGCGCTTTTCTTTGCCGTCATGTTTGTGTCATTATAAAATGACGTTTGCTGACCATATATATATTTTCGAGCATTCGAACTAAACCTCTGATCTATCAACTCAGGAAGATCGCTGTCTACAGCAAAGTTTTACAAAGTGATAACTAAGGAACAGTCCAATTTGTATGGCTTTAATATTGAAAAACAGAAATGTCGTAGAAAAAAAATTTTTTTTTTTGATCTCAGATCACTTTTGGTAAATCTCAATTTTTTCTCAGATTTACACATACTTTCACTAATACCAATGGCTGACAGCTATTTCTGTGTTTACAACTGGTGCCTGTCAAATGTGGAAATATTTTGTACTTGAAATATATAACAAAAATGGGCCAACAAATGGATGGAATTAATGGGTTAATTTTTTCTTCATCTTCATCCTTGTCTTCATCGTCTTGCGAGGACGTGGTGCAGCTAGAAAACCTACTGTTTACAAGGGCGGATCAACATCGTGTACCGAATTTCATCCGAGATGTCGTTGGTAACTACACTGAAGATGAAGTGAGTATATTTGTGCTCGGGACTAACAAAAGCTATCGAATTGCATAGAAAAATAAATAAACAACTTTTTGTTTCCATGCAAACATTTTGTGTGAAATTGAAAATTTAATTGCTTTTGTTTTGAAAAATGATACCATCTACCACATTAAAATTAGTGGAACAATTTGGGAACTCAACTCATTTCAAGAAATCGGTTGGAAGAGGAAGACTGGCCACCAGTGCAGGCCCAATGTTTAGCGTTCTTATGGTAAGCAAAAATGTGTTATGTTCAATTATGAATGTACCTACCTTAAATATGATATATATTTTAAGGTTTGCTGGAAACAAGGACTCTTATAGGGAGGTGTCGAATTTGTTTAACATATCCTAATCATCAAAATTATACGAACCTCACCAATTTCCTGGAGTTTTTATTCGAAATTTCAATAGAACACATAAGTTCTGCTGAGAAACTTGAGAAATGCAAAGGATTCTCAGAAGTTAGAGTACATTGTTTACACCAACTATTTTTACAAATTGTTTGTGTTGTGCCAAAAAGTAAATTTACAAAACAAATAATTTGTAATGAATAGATCACTTAATAGTTTTTAGATATTTAGTGATATTTATTTTTTCATGTACAGATAGCAGGATTTGAAAATGTGATAGGCTGTATTGATGGTTGCTACATCTATATCCGAAAGACAGCTAAAAAAGTTCAGTCTACTTACGTGAACAGACATGGACTTCTTTCAATTACGCTGCGAGGAATATGTGATGCCGATAAAAAGTTTTTAGATGTCTTTATTGGCTCACCTAGCAAAATGCATGACTCTCGCATTTACAAGCTTTCTTTCATCTCGAAGGAAATGCAATCACTTTGCGGGCGTTAGTATCACATTCTAGGCGATGTATGAGAGAGAGTATTTGCTTACCCCATACCGAGATTATGGCAATCTCACAATGCGACAAAAAAAAACAACAAAAAACACTGCCAGACCATGGTCAAAATTGAAAATTGCATTGGTTTATTAAAGCAGAGATTCAGACAGCTTACTCGTTTGGATTTTTTTACTGTCGAAAGAATGAGTAAATTTGTTTTGGGATGTTGCGTATGTATAATTTATGTCTAACCGAAGGTGATGTGTGGGAGGTCGCCGAATTCTTAGAAGAATCAAGTTTATCGGAGAGACAAACAGCTGATAATAATACCGATTCATGTGCTTAACTGAATCGGTTCTTCAACATTTGGGGCAGTTAAAACGAAACGAGATAGCTGAGTCAATGTAAATTACAAGGAAATTATTAAATAATAAAGAAATAAATAAATACGCTCAAATTGCTTTTTATTTATTTCCTCGAACTGTTGCTTTCTTGAGCTTTCAAAACAGCTCTCAATATATCCATTTTCTCTTCGTGTCTCTTTTGTTGCTGTTCCCTTTTTCTTTATTTCGTTCAATCCTCCTAGGTTCTTTTGTCTTCAAATGCTCATCTTGCCTTTTTAATTTTTGCGTTTGCAGATCCAAATACTTTTCAAACAAGAGTGTTCTTGAATGGTCTTGCGTTGTCATTTCCGAGGAGTTTCCACGTTGAAGATTGACGGAGTAACCAATGTTTCTTGAGTTGATGATTCTGATGTTGATGATCCTGGTGTTGGCGATTCTGGAGTTGAATGTTGCGGTACTGATATATTTTGTAACTTGTGTGTTGATAAATTTTGTGTTGATGATTTCGTTTGCATTGTTGAAGTGTTTATTTGTTTTAAAGGAAATAATGAGTTTTTTTTTAATTTTGCCTGGTGATATTACAAAATCCGGACTAGTGAATCATCACTATTTACAATGCTTGGATATCTTCGTCGTAATCGAACTCCATTCGGACAGCGCTTGTATTGTTGTTGTCTATTGCATTTTTTGTTCTTTTAATCACGAATTTATATCTTGTATCAATCTGTATTCCACTAAAATTAATTGTGAGTTCAATTGCAATGTAGGCCCACATTAGTTTTTTAGTCCTGAACTCTTTGAGTGGTCCAATACTATTTATGAAACGCGAATATAGTTCCAACATATATCGTTCTCCTGCAAGTGAAAAGTTTTCCGCAAGACTCGTTAACAAAATTTACAGAACGAAAATTGATTTGATGTGGAATTGGATCTGTGCGAATTGGAAAGCATACCAGGAAGGAATTTGTGTTCGATCGAATATTATGTTTTTGTAAAGGTCATGCTAATCAATTATTTTGGAGCAGTTGCACTGACTATAGCTGTATTGCCAGGTGAAGAGAAAAGAGGGTCACTTTATATTCGTCCGTTAGGCTAATTTGCTCTGCCTCATTTCCGTCATCAGCACGCAAATAATCACAAAAATCTTGCACAGCATATTTGGAAGTTGCACACAATGGTTTGAAAGTAACATGCATTAGTCAGGACTATGTAGGTACGAAAGAAAGCTTTCAAAATCAATTAATGCATTGACGTCATCTAGGAAAAAGGCGAAGCAACTGCTACTGGAACTAATCCTGACAAAATGTCAAAAGATATTCTTTCCGCGGCCTCCGAATACTACACATTATTCATTTTGCCGGCTGAAAATTAATTTTTAATTATAATAATGGGTTTATTATGTAAAATATGTTTAATGTTACTTGTTAGGTTTTCCAACAACAGGGTTCAAATCGCGAAAGCACATAACGATCAAACGACATCGTCTCGGCGATGCTTCTACTTCGTGTAACATCCAAAAAACGATAATCGTTGAAAAGATTGGACGATCGTCCTTTAATGTTGCTTCACATTACTATTTCAACTGCCAAATACTCTCGTTAAAACGTTTCGATTGAACGATGGCTTTTGCAATGGTTTTATTGTTTTTGGTGTATTTTTTGTAGTTTTAGTTAATTTAATTTAGTTATTTAACGGAATACACCAATTTATGTTCTTTTTGGAGGGAACATGCATTTATTGAAGTTGTAACAGAATGCATTGCTTGCAAAAAGATCGTTTAAAAAAAAAACTAATACGGGCTAAATTCGTCATCAAATCTTAAAACGTTGCTACATTTCCTTTTCTTGCAGTCCGGCGAGTTAGCCTGGAAAATATCTTAAAGTTCGCGAATGGAATATCGTCGACCTGTACCTCTTTTGTTATGCCTTTATCGAAAATTTGGAAGCGCTAAGCAAGTAAAATTTGTACGCCCTCTTGAACGTTGAGCAGATTATTGATTTTCTGATATGCATAGAATCGTCACTGTGACTGAATTAATAGAATAAAGAAGATTAGGTATTTCACAATGGTTTGGTCATATTTTGGGTGCGTATATGATCCTTTTCCGTAAATTGTGTTTGATATTTACCTAATATTATACCACATACTAATATTTATATTCGTAGAACGAATGGATGGCATCAACAATTTTATTCGTTACCCAAACGGCTGATATAATTACGGTGACCATATTTTTAAGAGCGAAACCCGGGACAAAAATGTGAAAATACATAACAGCATACCAATGGTCAAAAATATCACAAAAATTCGTGTTGGAATATCCCGTATTTATAAAAAAAAACCGGGGCAGGCTATTGAAATAGGGGACTGTCCCGGGAAATACGGGACGTATGGTCACCGTAGCAAGCTCAGGACTGTAACGAGTATATACTCTTGGATGTCTTTCAAGCTTGACATGTGAGGTGCAGTGGCTGAAGTGGTCGTAAGATACGCCGGGCACGTTTTTCCAAAGGTTGAAACTGAACACTCTCGCGCGGTAGAGTCCCTCTCCATGCTTGTAAGTGTACCTTTTATTGAGCTTTGTCCCACGTTACAAGTTCAGAAATCTCCTAAGCAAACCAGTCATATACGTATTTCTTATAAAGTGTAATCATGCCTTCAGTAGGATTGCTAAATTTAAATCGGTAAATTGTTCTTTTTAACACGCTTTTATTAGCTTGACCTGTAATTATGTAACGGAATAATTCAACGCAATTTTCACCCATTTCAAGACGTCTAATTGATTTGAACAGTGGCGACGCGTCATATTGTTCATTTCGTTCATGAGCGCCTAACAATAAATATTTAAAATTCAAAAAATGATTTCACTTGTCCTCCAAGTCCTAACTACAGTCTTGTCCTAGTGTATTTCGTGCCACCCTCTCGAGAACTAGAGCCAAATCGTAATTCATAACCTGCGACCTGCGACAGTAATACTTTCCACATATTCCGCTATAATAACATCAAAATTTACAAAAAAAGTTTCCCCTAAGTCCTAACTGCTAACCAAATTTTAGTAGATTTGCACTTGAGCCCATTCGTAATTCATACCGACACGAAAAACTACCTCAGCTCAGTTATAAACGAAATCAACTATTTTGTATGACTATAGGTTTGTAAAGGGGTTCGACGTACGAGTGGTGCTTGGATTTTGGGTTTGAGTGTGATAAAGTGGGAAAAAAGTATGCGTTATTATATTGCTTTCACGTTCTACTAGCTCTGAAAGGCTATGAACGAATTGGAATTTTTGTATAGGATTTTTGAACAAACTAGAAGACTGGACTTAGAATATGAGTTTAAATCAAAAAAAAAATATAAGAAAAAATAAAATCAATGAACTGAACTGAACGCCTACACTTTTTACTCCTCCACCATGTGACCCCCTCTCCTAAGTAATTGCCTCTCCTAATTAAAAATTATTTTCTGCTTTTTATTTCAATTTGCTATTAAAGCGTGTTTTTTTTTTTTGTTTTTTTTTTTAATCTATAAATTATTTAATGCTGAAGACAAGCAGACAAGTTTTTTTAGATACACTTTTTCTGTTCGTTAGATCCAAGCAGCATATGGCTAAAACAAGTCTTGGATTTAATCTAAATTGGGAAAATGGCTTCCTCGTTTAAATTGTGTTTCCGTTTGCGTTGGCCTTGAAGGGAAAACGTAACGACTTTCTTTATGCAAGCACGTATAATAATAGCACCTCAAATTGAAAGTTGACCGCAAGCATCACGAGGTCACGATAGCAGGTGTACGGAATTGGATTGTTATCAGTCGTTCATTATCATCAATTGACGAAAGAAAGGGTGTTCCGTGTCTGTGCGTGTGGCAAACAATTAAAAGTAGTGAAATAGTGAAGTTGAAGTGCAAGTTTGCATAGTTTAAAAACTCTAAATAAAATAATGGGAAAACATTATTTTAAATGTTTGGCATGTGGGCGAGAGGAGAAAGAAAATGTTGGAGTTAAATATTTCAAAATCCCGGATAATATTGAGAGGTAAGCAATATAAGTTATAGATCGGGCAAGAAAGTATATAAATCTGTGTTGTATTTCTTATTTTTTTTTAGAAAAGCAAAGTGGTTGAACTGCAAACAAACAAACAACACTTAATACATGAAAAATTGTCGAGGGATTCTAGGATCTGCAAAAGACATGTATGCCAAGTCAATGATGCGCTTTAAACGGTGAACTTTGGTATTGATAATGTATTCTACTATTATTTCGTAGGTTATATTTAAAAAAAATACCCCCTAAACCACAAGTGTGAGTTAAAATTAAGCCCACAACTTATCTTTTCCTCCCTTTTTACAGATTTTAAAGAATATGAAGATGCGAAATTGACACGGCCCAAACAAGAATTTTTAGACTCGTTAGAGAATCTTGAACAAAAATGTATTTCTTGTTTTCCAAATATGTACTACCTAAATAATTTTGAGGGGAATATTTTTAACTTTTTGAAAAATGAATTTCATGACAATAATTGCAAAAATCAAAATAAGGAATTTTTTATCAAATTTTACTTCCGAGTACGGGCTTACTTTATTCTAAAACAGTTAAATAAAAATAACAAAAAATTTACCAACAAACAAAAATATTTAAGCGTAGCACATATGTGAATATATAAGATATAAAGAAATATATATTCAATAAGAAATAATACAAATTGATTTTGCTTGTTTTTTACGTCACACACTGTACCACATTTTGAAATAGTTCAACTACTCTTCCATCCCTCTTTTACTAGAGCACTTTTAGTGCCGTCTATTTCTCGTGTATGTGTACTGCAAATTGTAAACTGATAAGAAACAAGTGGAGACTGTCCCTACTCATTAATGGATATACTCTGCGACCGGGACTCGCGATTCACTGAGCGCAAGCGCAAACTATTTAACTAAAGTACTAAAAGAGACAACAAATAACCACCACTAGTTTTCCGGGAATTCTCAATTGTGCATTGGTTCGATACCTGAAGTTATGATATACTGTGTTTATCATTTGAACTTCCTCCGCAATATAGATCATATTGACATGACACTAGTACGACACTATTTTGGGTCCTCTACATTTTTCCGTTCCTTACCACCGTGCACAGGGGATGACTTCGCCAGATTGTCCAACTTTTCATTTCCTTCAAATCCAGTGTTTCATTTTCATTTTAAGTCGCACATTTGTAAAGCTTTTGTACATACTCAAACGGTAGAAGTGTGGTGACTATCATCAGCTTCATAATACTCCTCATAACCACCCATTACCTAATATGCAGAGCGTTATCCTAATGCCTCGAAGGAAAGCTGGCACTCTGCCTTGAGAGCCTCCAAGTCTTAAATAACTATAAAAGTAACAAGGAGTATAAACGCGAAACAACTGAACATTTTTCAGATTTTTTTTTTTATCTGTGAGCCAAACAATAATCTTATTGCTTATCTGTTGTTCCAATTCTGTGTAATCACGCCCCTTGTTTTTATTTTTAGTTATGAGATCCCAAATATAAAGTGACTTGATTTGATACCCCTACTCAAGGCCAAGAGCGGTTCTGTAATTGCAAACACCATCCTCTTAGGAAAAGCTGTACCCCCACAAATATAAATGTTTTGCAAAATTAAATATTAATCATTGATGGCGGTAATCATCACCTATACTCTTATCGCTTAGAGTGGGATTGACTAATCTTTATTGGCCCTCGCATGAAAAACGAGGCGAACAGAATCTTGTGGCGGTATGTTTGGAATTTATTATAATCAGATATAGAATCGATTATTTCAACCCAAAGGTACCTTGAGCCGAGACAATCTTTATTTGGAGTGCATTACATTTCAATAATAAGAAATAACACTCACTCTTGTATTTGGATTTAGATTACTTACAATATTTTTCCAATGAAAGAGGGTTACTGAATATAATTTTGAATTGATTAAGTTTTTGTATGTAAACTATTGGCGACGCTGCATTTTAAAAACTTCCAGCTAACCGATTAATAAAACTGAATACGACTAGGATGACAATGAGCTAACAATGGCTCTTTCTTAGAGCTTTATCAATTATATTGTTATTTATAATTGTTGATTTTAAACCAATAATAACTGCAATGGGGCTCTTCTTTTGGGAATACCTTAAACTTTGCCCAGACTTCAAGGATTCTAAATTAAGCCCGCTGATCAAATAGGTTAAAACTGTAGAGTATGTAGAGTATTCCTACAAGTTGAGTCTTGTAGATTTAGCAGAGATCTTTAAGCAGAGGAAGTTAGTACTTTGAGGTGAGTACCAATTACATGTAACTGAAGTAAGTTAGCTTAAAGTCGTAAGGTCGTTGACGCTGTCCACCTCGCATTGTAAGCACCATCTAAGATAATAAATCCAATTCCGCTGGCATATTAAACAACAAAATGGAAATTCCTTAACTCAGTTTTTTCTTAGGATTCGTAGGATTCTTAGGACTCTTCGGCCAGTAATTTCAAACTCTACTGAAATGAAAAAGCGCCAGAACACAGAAACTGCTCATAACTCGAAAAGACCATGTTCTATGGATAAAACTTAAAAAATAACAATATCATGTACTCAGTTTTCAGCTAAATAGTTAAACAATAGTATTTTTCAAACTTAATATTGCAAAATTTGTCTGCATTATTTTACAAAAACCGCTCATTTTATATGGATAAAATATTATGATAAAACAATTCTAATTACTCGCATCTTAGAATAATGCCAATCATTAAGAGCTTACACAATCAGAAACTCCCACTTCATTTGCATCGTCCATTTTGATATTCAGCTTTTAACTGCTAATGCAAAGTCAAAAACAAATACCTGAATTCTTACATAATAAATTCATGTAAGGATATCAGTCCATTGCGAACCCAATCATAGACACCAACCAGCAGATCAGAAAACAGAAACTCCTGCTACGTGGGTATTTGAACTCAAAAATCTTGTAAAGTGTAAGAGCTTATAAATAGTACATTAGATGCTTAAAATTTATAAGTTATAAATCTTTAACCAGAACTTGCAAAAATTGCCTCTTACTGAGAGCTTGACTTACATTAAAGTCTGAGCACTTGGATCCTTGGCCCTAGGTCTCTACATATATCGGTGGTAGAATGACTGCTTGCCTGTAGCCACACTCGCTTATAATAGGTCTTTTTTATTATTTATTTATGATTGTCCTATTAGGCCTTTTTTATTATGCTCTCATGATCTGTTTAGACATTGATTTCCATGGTATACAACAAATGTTGGATCTTGTACTGTTATTGTAAACCGTGAAAAATCTTGATCTATACAGATCATGAGAGCATAATAAAAAAGGCCTAATAGGACAATCATTTCGAACACATGAGTTGAGTCTAATATAAATAAAAATCTTAACTTTATTTCCCAACAACAATATTAACAAGAAGATTCCATTTAAGTCGGCGCAGTGGCTTAGTGGTTAGTGTGTTGGACTACTAAGCGAGGGGTCCCAGGTTCGAATCCCGAGAAAAACCCAAATTCCAACTTAAGGTTTTTTTCACTGCGCCACCTCTCGCGAACGTCTGACAAACATCCGAGAGTATAACTGTCATGAAAGAGCTTCTCAATTGGCCGTTTGGACTCGGCATAAAATTGTAGATCCCTTCCATTCGTCCCAAAAAAAAAACTCACACAAGACGAATGGTTGTGAAAAGCTAGGATTGGGTCCATACGGACCTGTTGCGCCAATTATTTATTTTTATTTTTTTTTTTTAGATTCCATTTAAAATAATATCTCATCAAATCCTACAGTCTACCACTATATAAGCGCTTAATCGTATGTTGTGCTCCAGTATTGCGTTGGTATAACCTCCTCCAGCTTGCCTAAGTCCAAGATCCAAATTGAATCGTTCTTTCCCGTCTCTATCGCCTTAATGAAGTTAACAGCACACTCTTCGGAAGTTTGATCCTTAGCAGCAAAGAATTTCTCACTCAGTTCCTTGGAGTAGGAGAAGGTGTCATTACCAACGAATTCGTGCCACAAACCAGTAGTTGTGATGCCCGGACAAATGGCCATAACAGCGATTCCGGTCCTCTTGTAGTAGTATTCGTCCTGGCAAAATTCAAAACACATCAAATGACTTTCTTGTGATTTTCCCAACAACAAAAGTAAACACCTACAGCAATTGACCGAGTGAATCCCATTACACCGTGCTTGGAGCCGGTATAGATAGCCAAACATGAAACAGGTACCAAGCCCACAACGGATGCAATATTGACAATTAAACCACCACGTCCGCCATTAGACTTGTCCATATAGGGAATTGCTTCCATGGTTGTGTAGATCAATCCTAACTAAAATGCAAATTATTTGGTTAAGCTGTCTTTGGCAGGAAATACCAAACTCGCTTACCAAATTGATACCAATGGTCGCTTCTGGTTTGTTGTCGTTGATAATGCCACTTCCGTTGACCAATATATCGAAATATTTGATTTTGGCGACAACTTCCTTGAGAACAATTGGGATTTGTTCCTTCTCCAGCAGGTTTAATTTGGAGAAATACACTTTTGTCCCGGAGTTCAAGGCCTTAAGCTCGTTCAAGAAGGCAGTGTTTTCTGCGACATCAATTATGTACAAGTTCTGGAAAACAAGAGAACAGTCGTTCATGGTGATACTTTTTGTTGCAGTTCAACTTACAGCAACTTTCTTTTGCACTAAGAGTTTGGCAGTGGAGAAGCCAATACCACCAAAGCCACCAACATAGACAACATTCTTTCCCTCCAACTCTAGAACCATGTTTCGGCCGAAAGTTTTACCGTTCGTCTTAACTCGATGAGATGACAAGAACTACTGATGGTAAGCTGCTACTTTTGTCAGCTGGTAAACTCTTAGTATTTGGTTTGCTGATAAACGCAAAATCTTCACGTCAAAGCCGTAGAAAAGAGCATCGTTATCTTTGAACCTGAATTTTATATTTTTGGGAATAAACTATAGAGTTCTCAAAGCAAGGGCTGCATTTGAATTTGAGTGTTATACGTTGTTTGGGATGTTTGAAGAAAACATAAGGCAACACTATATTATGAGTGGAGCAAATTGTGCTAGTCCATTTTTGTATGATATTTCCTTTAAGAGTCTGCATAAGATATGTATCTATATGTATCATCAGAGAAATGATGAGTCTCTATATCAAGAAAAATATTATTTATTAATAATTTTCATGCTTCATACTGATGAGTAGTATCATTGGATTGATGAATACAACTAATCATAATGATGTAACTTTATTATAGCCAGTATTGTGTTGTTTCTGTTGCACCTGTTCACACCAAGCTGAGGGTGATAAAGTCTCTTCTATTGCCGATCGATTATGCGCTTTAGCAATCTATTGTACATTAGATTCCCTCTACGAGCACAAATTACTTGTCACCTTTAATAATTCGGTTCGATATGTCTTTGCAAAAAGAAGATATGAACAGAACATATCTCTTTATCGTAATCATGTGCTTGGGTATTAATATATCAATTTTTGGAAAGTTAGATGCTGCATTTTTTTACATAAATTAATACATAATCAATCACCACCGTATTTATTTGTAAAATTTAAGTTTTTTAAGTCACCGAAAACTTTCAATCTTATTACACCCTCATCTAAATTGAACACGTCACGTCTCTTTCTTGTTCATTCTGCCAGGCTGTGGAATTTATTGCCTACCACTATGAAACAAGTAATAGAAGTCAAGCAGTTTAAAAATGCACTATTGTCAATGTTATCTTTTTGCCCGGGAAGTAAGAATCACCATTCGGATAATTTTTTTTAACTTCATACATGTGCTATAAAATTTTAAATGTTGTGAACACGGTGGCTCAGTGGTTAGTATGTGGACTACTTAAGCGATTGATTATTTTGTAAAAATGATAGGATACGAATAACGAACACATTGTGCCTCTCCTTTTTTCTACCAAGCAATATGTGCTGTTCAAAGCAGAGCAAGAACGGAATTATCGGGTCAACATACCCATCCCGTCCACACAATTTCATTGAATTTGGTTAAGTAGTTTTGGATCGACAACAGCGCAATCTATCATGTCCAAAACTATCCTATCTCTATCTTCCCAGATGCAAACATATATTGTTAAAAATCGTAGCGTTAACTTAAATATTTTTGGGGTTGTACATATAGGACAACGCCAAGAAAATATTAAAATTTAATATTTTGCATATATTCAATTTAAACAAATAATAGAAGATTTAAATATTAATTTAAAATAATATCTGCTTTTACGAAATATGCCTGAAATATTAAATTTGAATACAGATGGAGATGGGTATCAATGCAAAAGTATTTAAATTCAACCTTTATTTATATTAAAAATGAAAGAATTTTTATAAATTTGTATTCGAATTAATTAATCTGCAGATCAAAATATAAAACTTTTACTGCAAACTCAATACTTCTTTTGCTTATAATTAACCCACGGAATATTAAAATTCAATACAATCTTATTATATTTTAATACTTTTTTAAATTTGATTTAAATATCTATGGGATATTATTTCAACAACAAAAATATTTAATTTCAATAATAATTTTTATTAGTTTTAAATATTACAAGAAATATAGAAAATTCACTCATCCACTCCATTGACCATTGAGTTTAACCCTCAAATTAACTCTAAATTCTTAACCAAGCGACAAAATGGTAATAGATACATATATTCAAAAGTTTAAAACTAATACCGAGATATTTAAATCTAATCACTTTCAATCACTAATCAAACCAAATGCAAATGTATTGAAGTTGATGGATTTAAAAAGTTCGTATTAAAATGTAATTAGAGTAGATGTTATACGTCAAATCAACTATAACTTAATTTTTATAAGTTTTTGATTGAACTATTATTTTTATATAAACCGGGTTAGATTGTACAACAAAAATACTAGGTCTTTAGGGATTAAAGTTCAGAAAATTCGTATTAAAATGAGAATTTCAATGATTCTTAAATTTGAATATAAATATATTACAGAAAAATAAATTGTAAATATTGAAAACCAATTTTTAAACGTGTATGGAAAAAAAACAAAATTGGGTCACGCACTTTTGCACACATTTCGGGTGGTATCTCGGCCATAACTTGAGTTATGTTGGTTCTTAATGCGTCTAGAGTTCGGGCTCTATCCGCGTAAACACGATCTTTTGCATAGCCCCACGTAAAGAAATCTAACAGTGTCAAATTAACGTCACCAAAACGTGAAATTACGGAATCAGGAAACTTCTCACCCAATAAAGCCATAACTGGTCGTGTTGTGCAGCTTGTTGCCTTGTATAGTAAGTTTAAATAATAATAAAAAATTGTTAAGCGATCCATATCGTAAATGGCAAACATTTGACCAATATTATGAGCCTTCAAATGACAGCTGAGTTTGGCACGTGTCAAATGCCAGCGCTACCAACTTGAAACCACGAAATGAATCGGGTACAATCAAGTATCTAGTTTAGTAAGTCTGACAGCTATCCGACTAGACGTGTCTCGGTTTTTATTGTCTAAAATCGGTCATATGAGCAGCTGTTTATGGAGGCGTAGCCGATGAATATAGTCAAAAAATTCATGACTGAGTATACTAAGTGTACAGATCGCATATGTGGCTGACGTAGCAAAAATGACTTTCCCGACCAATCTAGTTTTTGCGTTCAGGTTACATCTTATCCGGACATAAGATAACTATATTCTTGAATGTGCCCAATGCCCCAACATAGATTTCATATGCCTAATTATTTTGGTATGAGCTTTCATCCTTGTATAAAGGATCTTTGATCTTATTTCTTATTTATGCCTTGCCAAATAAAAATTTAAATTGAATTGAAATTGAAATTGATGACAATAATATATCATAGGTAAAAGTGAATACAATCACCAATATGATGAAAGTTGTATTAATATTCATGGAAGTGATTAAAGCGATTTTTCATAAATAGATGAATGCAATCTTCAATATCACGCAAGTGAGAATCATATTGACGAATAATTTGACTTATTTAATGAAAACCATTCCTGTACACCGAAAAAAAATTAACATCAAATCAAGAAAAATGAGCGCAGAATCACGAAAAGTTTGTCTAGTTTTAGAGCTTAGATCACGACTTTTTATTCGCAATTCTATAAATTGTACGAAGTGAAGATATTGACCCTCAAAAGTCGCGAATATATATTGCAATAACCAATCGCAATTTGACACAAATAGTTATTAATTTGCTATTATAACTATTGCTATATGGATTGTGAATTGTAAAAATAATTCGTAAATTACCACTTTTGTGTTGTAAATTCGGATTTCCTCCCTTAACAAATTACAACCATTTAGTCTTGAATTGCAACTCAAAAGTGTTGATTTGCGAACAAAAGGGGGAGATTTACCACTTCAGTAGTTGCAATTTACGAATTCGTAATGGTAAATTGAATTTGTTTTTTATCAATTTGCGTTTCATATTTTGCAATTAACGGTTCTTGAGTAGTGATTTGAGGCATCACCGTATTAAATTGAAATTGTTTTATCGTGAAATTAGAAAACTTTATTCTCAATTTACAACTTATATCTTATAATTTACAAATCAAAATTCGTAGTTTAATTATTTACGTTATTTTTGAATACATATTTAAAGTCACATTTTATAATTTGTTTCCATGAAAAGCATACGGCGCCATATCGCCGGAGACAACGGGATTTGTCTGGGGTGGTTTTTCGGTCTATGCTAAAATTTAAAATACAAACAAATAATTTAGAAGAACTTGCCATTGATACGAACATTTACAATCGTTTTCAATTACATATGATATTTTAGATTCCATTCCAATTTAAACTTCTTTGTAATAGCCCTACCTACTTATTTTTTTTGTATTATTCAATATGTACTTACAATATATATTCCAAAATTCTTTACAATTTGTTGGTTAGTACACTCACTATCACGACGAATGAGTTATACTTATAAATAACTTTGACAGGAACTGCTATAAGCAAAGATTGAATACCGACTGTCTGACTCCAATGAAGCCAAATGCGCATGGTTGGAGCTGTCCATGCAGAAAATGAAAGGACTTAAAAGGATTTCTTTACATGGACCATGGACATGCTATGACATTTCGTTTTTATCGACTGCCTGTGCTTACAAAAATTTCACACATCTGGTAGTTAATTCCATGGAAATTACAAGAAAATATTTTGTAATTCACGATTTCTCTGCATCATTTTACGTTTTCAATTGACATGTGTTAAATTATTATAAGATTTCATTGATTCATTACTCAGTGTTTGTAAATTAGCAAATACTTTTTGCAATTTGCGATTGTGAAGTAGTGCTTGAGAAATTGACCCATTGAAGTGGTAAATTGCGCCAAACAATATCGCAAATCACTACAAATAAAAGAAGCTCGAATTAATACAAAATTCAACAAGCAGAATTTTGTATTTTACACCGTTTTCAATGTCGAATTACGAATTTTTATATCAATCCATGAAAAAATCGTTGTTATTTGCAACAAAGATATAATTCGTGAATTGCAAATCAAAATTTTGCAATTGGTGATTTTCAATTCTTTCCGTGTATATAAATATAAATAAAGTGTGCATCATATAGATGAATAAATTTGTCATATGAGAGCGAATTAAGTGCAATTTTCAGCGAAGTAAATGTAATTACAATTTATTCATAAACACCTCAAAGGCAGTAGATGAATCCTGTGCACTGTAGACTTCATCTCTAAACTCAAAAATTAAGGCTGAGGCTTGAAAGCTGAATCAATTTTTGTAAATTTCGCTCTAATCTGGAGATTCTGAAGTCTAGTTGAGTTCTAAATTTAAAAGGATTATTTCTATGTAACCTAATAAAAATATATGGTCCAAACAAGAGGTAGGAAAAGATAACAAACTATCGAGGCCAAAGGAAGACATTACCGATGTAAAATTATCAACTCAGAAGATCGATGTTAAAACACCCATCACTATTTGATTTGTACACACAAGATTATCAAGAAAGCCAAAAAAATCATCCAGAAAGGCGTTGAATAGAAAGAGAGAAAAATCTTGTTTTAGACTGTACAATACTTAAATCTATAAACCTCCACAAAACACCAGAAATCTCGCAACTTATACTTATCAAATCAACGCTATTAAGATTAGAACGATCAACGACAATGTTCGACGACAGATCGTAACACTGCGACACTACCAGCAGAATGAGAGTTGTTACAGACAGCTTTAAATGTAAAATTGGGCATCGATTATAAAGAAACTTCATCATCAACTATGAGATCCGTTAAGAGATCTAAAGATGCCAGGTAAGTGAGCAAACTACTGATATTTTAGTGAATTACAGAAAGGCCTGAAAAATACACTTTGTTTAAATGATCTATGCAAACACATATAAAACTATAAGAATATGAGGAAGAAAATGTAACACTTGAATTATTATGAAAAAAAATTGATGCATTATTTGAATACATACCTACTTATCATACCTAAGTTAAATTACAAAAAATTAAAGAATTTAATTCTGTAGTCTACTAAAGTCCTCAAAACTAATATAATTACTTTGACTACTTCTTCTAATGAGCACAAATGAATTTCTTGTCCACAGTAATACTGGCATTTTTTTGCATTCTTAATTCTTAGCTGCCAAGAAGAGACTTTGCGTAAGTAGTGATAAGTGCGGTAGTCCTCTTGGGTTGCTGCCGCTGTCACTGCCACTATCGCTGCTGTCGTAGGAAGCTTAATTTTATCCACGCGTATTTTGTTCATTAACTCTTTGGCAGAAAAAAATGAGAGTCGAACACATCCAATATTACCAGTTGTGTTAGTTTTTACCTTTGATTTTCTTACATTCTTTACGTAGCAAAACTCAATCTGATCCGGTGCGGTTTGCACAGCAACACCAGCAGTTAAAAGCTCCATCACCCTCTCGCGTGCATTTGCATAACTGAGCGCGCCAGTATTAAGCTGTCATTATCATTATTTCACCAAACATCATCTCTAAGCTTATTCGCTTCTTATAGTAGACACCATATAAACTAAGGATGAAATAGACCGTCACGTCAGCTCAGACGATTTAAGAGAAATTGCCTACAAGCTGTTTTCCGTGTAAATTAGCCGCACGTATACACCTCCCGCCATTTAGCATTTTTTGTTAGAGAGAGCGGCTATCACGTCCGTAACCTTGAACCATTTTTAGTTTCTTTTCATTTTTGGAGCACTTTGCATTCATTGCAGTTCGAGCACTGAATTTTAAGACCAATTCTTTCGATTTTTAAAACAAATAGCTAGACACTTCATCATTACAACAAACAATTATATTTTAAAAGAAATTGCAAAGATTTATGTTTTTATTTTGTTTGACTTTCAGACTTGTTCTCAGCGAATGTGTCCGCATCGACATTTGCTGATCAAGTACCATCATGCGGCGTGTAGTTTTTCGACTAAAATTAAATTATGTTTTAAAACTAAATTTGGTTCCAAAGTCTCAACTTCGATCGGTTAACCGAATAAAATTGTGTTTTTTTTTCGTTAAAAAAAAACTGAATGAAATATTTGAAAGAAAACTTTCCATAAAATATATATATAGTCATTGGAAAATATTCGTCACTTCAACTAAGCAGTGTGACTATCTGTTGAGTGATTTGTGTCTCCCACATATGTTCCTATCTTCCTATCACAGTAGATGATATTTTTAGTTCTAAATTATATTGGACTTGGATCTTTTCATTTTCAAAAAGAAGGTCCCAATTTAATATGCGTAAAAGGTAACGATTACATTTTTCTCTCGTTATAGCTGCCTTGCCGGCACCTCATCCTAATAATCATATACATCGTGCATCTTACAAAACAATGAAGTACCTAACCCGAGTTAAGTGTCACATTTTTCGAAATGCTGCAAACACTCGCTTTTCTAACCGAATTAGGATCAAAATTCCAGCAACGAATTCCACAGTCTTTAGACAGTCCAGCATAGAGCTGCCTAATAGCAATAATCTAAAAAAATGATGATGAACAAAAAAATACACCCTATGTTTAAAAAAAAAAGTCTCAAAAGGTGAATTATATTTTCTAAATTTTGTTGCAACAAAATTGGCTTAAATTAGTCTCCCAGCTTCACAGACTGAAGCTTGGTTCAATCGTAGGTTGTACTCCAGTACTTGGTTGGCTTAACCTCCTCCAGCTTCCCCAAATCCAAGATCCAAATCGAATCGTTCTTCCCAGTCTCAATAGCCTTTAAAAAGTTAACAGCGCACACGTCAGCAGTTTGGTCCTTTGCCTTGAAGAATAACTGACTCAATGCATCTGAGTAGAGGAAGGTGTCGTTGCCTTCGAACTCATGCCACAGGCCAGTAGTTGTGATGCCTGGACATATGGCCATAACAGCGATACCGGTCCTCTTGTAGTAGTATTCATCCTATAAAAGTTTAAAATACATCAAATGACTTTCATACAATTTCTAATACAACAGCACTTACAGCAATTGACCGAGTGAATCCCATCACACCGTGCTTGGAGCCGGTATAGATAGCCAGACATGCGATTGGTTCCAATCCCACAACCGATGCAATATTAACAATCAAACCACCACGTCCTCCGTTCGACTTGTCCATATAGGGAATTGCTTCCATGGTTGTGTAGATCAATCCCATCTAAGAGATGTTTGGGTTACACCTTGTTCGGGAGTAGGTAAAACCAAATCCTTACCAAGTTTATGCCGATGGTCGCCTCTGGCTTTCGGTCGTTGATGATGCCACTTCCGTTGATCAAAATATCGAAATACTTGATCTTGGCAACGACATCCTTCAGAACCGATACGATTTGCTCCTTCTTCAACAGGTCCAGTTTGGCGAAGTACACATTTGTGCCATCAGTGCTCGAGGCTTTAAGTTCGTTCAAGAAGGCGGTATTTTCGGCGACATCAAGTATGAACAGGTTCTGTGTAACAAATCGGTTGTAGGAAACAGAATAATCCAAGTCTTACCATCTACTTACTGCAACCTTTTTTTGCACTAGGAGCTTAGCCGTGGCGAAACCAATTCCACCAAAGCCACCAACATAGACAACATTTTTACCCTCCAATGCCAAAACCATGGTTTTGTTAGATTTTACTTTTTTTAACCTTAACTCGATGAGATGTTTAAAACTACTGATGTTAGGTTGTTACTTTTGCCTGCTGGAAAACTCGTATGGTGGTTGAGACTTATTGATAAAGGCTAGATGTGCCCGTCAATGGAGTAGATAGGAGCATCGTGATCTTTGAACCTGAATTTAATTTTTCGGCAGCAAACGACGCGTACTTACAGTTAAACATATTTGAAGAACAATTCATGACCATTGGCCTCTCTACTCTCACTATGGGTAGGTAGTTATCTAAGCGCTAAGCGTACAGTAGAGCCGCCAAGTGCTGTTCGCTTAGATTGATTGCATACCCTTGGGCTTTGATGAAACTTTTACAGAGGTGAGTTTTTTACTTTTTGCTGCAAAGCTATGGTAAACATCAATTCATCTGAATGGAAAAAAACATGTTCTTTTTAAATCTGCACGCACGAATATTTCCTGACAAAAGCTATAAAAAACTGTAAAGTCCCTCGCTCTGGCGTTTTGTTGTACACTAACTTGGCTTACTCCTAAGATTTAAATGAAATTTATTTTTGAAACTATACATAAAATCGGACTTGTAAAAGCTAAACAATATTCAAGTAAGTTTTTTCAACTCCATAAAAATATGGTTGTTCAATTTTGTGAGCACTTGTAGCCTTGTGGTAAAGAGAGTGGGAACTGGGAATTTAGAATTTACCTTTGTTGGTACAAAAAAACTATGGTTAATTGCAAAAGTTCTCCTTTTTTACAAGACTTGTAGATTTGTGGAGTGAGAATTTGAAAGTATTTTGAATAAACTCTTTTTGATACAAGAACACTTGAGGAGTTGTATAGAAGTGTCAGGTCTGGAACAAAATCCCTGCTACCGATGACAAGGCAGTGGTATCTGATACTAGGCGAGGCCAATGGGGTTATTGCCGCGATATCCAATCCAGTCTTAAGCCAAATATTAAGAGCCAAGCAGGCAATTACAAATCATGTTCACAGTCCGAATGGAAATCGAACATTTCATATGTTCGAACATCGAACTCGCGGCGCTACAGTACGGCGTGTACCTGGATCTCAACCAATACGCCTCTCCAGTTGGTTCCCGGGGTCTTCCTTTAATGCGTATTGTCCGTTGGCTTGGAGTTAAAGTCTTTATGGGCAAAAGCATTTGTGTCCAATCAATGAAAACGGGACCCAACAATTTACCGGGACAGTTTCTCTCTAAGCAATCGAGGATAGCTTCATGTTTGAAAGAGTTCAATCCCTTCATGGAAGAATAAGTAGTGAAGTATGTCTATATTTTTTTAGACAAAAATGTTACATTTGGAGGAAACGACAAACGCGAGAATTCGTTTAAATTTCTGTGGGGTTACTTTCAGATATATTTTAACAACAGTTTTAGAGCAAAGCTAAAAGTAATAATCCGGTAAGATTCAAGTTATAGATTTGCCCAGAGACAATACTGAGACCACCAACTTCGGCCGATTTCCCGTTACTTGCCTATAAGCTATATTTTTATGGGGTGTCAAATGCTAAGTGCGCTTGTATTGCTACATTGAAATTCGTATTGACAAATGTCACTTAACTTCAAAAAATCCGGCTCACCAACACACTCGCATATGCCACTTCCGCTGTGGGCAAAGTTGCTGACAGCGTTCATAGAATTTTATCCGTTAATTTGAAATTATTCGTTACGTGTGGATAGTATTTTTCTGTGAAATAAGTGTACATTTGCTTAAAATACAAGGTGGCGCAAAAGTATTCGTCCTATCAGAAAATGCTATAAATTTTGCGATTGGCCCCTAATGTCAGTTCTGTTTTGACATTTGTGTAGTAAACACATGCGAAATACATGTTAATAAACAATGTTACGCTACACTGCTGCAGAACGCGGAATATTGGTGACTATTTATTTGAGCAATGATCGGTCGGTGACTTTGGCACAACGTGAATTTCGTCGCAGATTTCCTAGCCGTCCAACGCCTACTGGTGAAATACTGCGACGTTTAGCCGCTCGCCTCGAAGAGATTGGAACAACACGAGATGCCGCCAGGCGTGGCAGACCCCGGAGTAGCCGTACTGCAGAGAATATTGCTGCTGCAGCCGAAGATGTCATGGAAGCGCCGTCGACATCGACCAGACGACGTGCCACGCAAATGGGTATCAGTCGACGGTCTTTACAGCGAATTTTGGTATAGGTTTTGAAGATGTTTCCGTACAAAGTCCAGATGGTGCATCAGCTGTTAGCTGCTGACCGCCAATCGCGTCTAACATACGCTCAAGCCATCCTTAATCACCACCAAGAGGAAGATGATTTATCATCATTTCCATCTTAGCGGGTACGTAAATAAGCAAAATTTACGCTTCTGGGGCACTGAAAATCCGCGTGTAACCCACGAAGAGCCATTACACCCGCTCAAAGTCACTGTATGGTGTGCTGTTTTCGCTGGAGGAGTCATCGGACCTTTTTTCTTCGAAGACGTCGCGGGCCAAACGGTTACTGTGAATGGTGAGCGCTACAGAGCAATGATCAACGAGTTCTTTTTGCCGCAACTTGATGAATTGGGATTGGAAAACATGTGGTTCCAACAGGACGGTGCAACGGCACACACTGCACGTGCCACAACCGATATGCTGAAGGATGCATTTCCCGGGCGCCTAATCTCCCGTTTTGGCGATTTGCACTGGCCAGCAAGATCGCCTGATTTGACCGCTCCAGACTTCTTTTTGTGGGGCTTTTTGAAGTCGCGGGTTTATGTCAACAAGCCTCAGACTCTTGCAGCTCTTAAAGACAGTATCCGTCAAGAATGTGAGGACCTATAGCCGGAAGTTTTGGCCAAAGTGATGGAAAATGCCATAAAAAGGGCTCAAATGACAATCAACTGTGGCGGCGGCCATTTACATGACATCATATTCTCGACTTGATGTAAACAAAATTAAAAGACCAAATAAAAATAATCCACAAGAAGAATCAAAGTTTTTCATTTTTTTTTTTAAATTACAGCCAAAAAACATCGAAGGGTTATTTTTGCGCCACCTTGTATAAATGTGAAATAAGCAATGTAGATTATTTGATGGAAAATAAAAATATTTTGAGCAAATTTTCTTCAGTTATCTAAGAAAAATTTACATAGGAAATCGAAGTTAAGGATATTCAAAAGCGCAAAATACGCAGCCACGTTTGTCATAATAAGTTTCTTAATATAGAACATCTCCATTAAATAGTTTTATTAAACAAAGAAATCCAATTATTCGCCTTTTAACAATTTATAATAACTAACCAATGACATTCAGGAATGCACGAACTCTAGCACATTTCCCAACGGCTGCCAAGGTTGGCAGCATTTATTTTTGTATTTTTTGTATGTTTTTGCATGTCACACGGATTCTTAATTGACATAACACCGATAGTAAAACTAAATGGCGAAATTAGGGGCCCAGCGGCAAGAGGATTGTGAGTTGGGGGTCTCAGTATGATTTGTCTATGGGTTTGCCTTTCCCGATAGAAGAATGTGCCGACCTATACCTAAAAAATGTCAAAACTGCAAGGTATCGCAGAAAGGGAAAAACATATTGCGGTATCTACTAATAAACATTTTTGGTGTCCCGGTCAAATTTTAAGTAATAGGTAATAAGTAAATTTTCCATTCAAGCTTATTTATTAGAATTTGCTATACGCGCCTAAACACATGTATAGTTATGCATTGTATAAGTATTTACACATTCTTTATATACCCTCCTAAACATTCTTATTTATAAAAAAATTTCCCCTGCATACTAGGTAGACAAGGCTTGCGTCAAAAACGGTACTGAATAGGAGAAATCTATTACATTTATCTGTCCGAAAAGATGAAAAAAAAAACTTAGCAGCTTGTGAGAAATGCAAATTCAAATAGGAATTAGAAATGGAAAAGTAAAAAGAAAAAGTTGGGAAATTTGGGACCCCTATGAAACGGTAGTCTTATGCAAATTGAACCAAATTTTTAAAACAATTCAAAATATCTCTTATCTGCACATATACGAGGATACTTTTAGAATATTTAAAATTGAAAAAAAAACCTCGATACAATCTATCCAATTTCTTTTTGATTTCATTAAAAATAAAATGTGACTTTTTTTTCAATCAAAATGACATTTCGATACTATTCCACCTCTATACAGGCACGAAACAACGTCCAAGCGTGTTTAGCTTATACAAGCTTTATACATACAACGTTGAATCATTTTGATAAATAAGGTTTTTGCGTTAAGAGGCATTTTAAAGGGGGCATAACTGTATACACTCTTTATAATACGTTTATAAATAAGGTTGATATTGTGAAGTATAGAAATATTTTGTAGAGGCTCCAGAGCATAAACTAAGTATTTAATAGACTGACAGCTTCAGCCAAAAGAGGGATTGTCTACAAGCTGAATTTGACCTTGTTTGAAATACGCATACTTAAAAAAAAAAGCCTACACTTCCGGTTTTAACGGGATATCAGGTAGCCTGAGTGAATTCTCATTTCAATATAGAGCGTGGGGCTGTGTTCTGAATAATAGTTTTTCTTAGTCCCAAGTTGAAATTTTTCGTTACATTTTTATAAAAATAGTTGTTTGATTTTATTATTATTTCCTGGTATCAAGTGAAACGACTTGGTTAAACAATTAACAACAGCATTAAACGAAATTGACAACTAGTAAATAATGACAATAAATAAATAAATAGTGTTAAAAAAATGTGGGAATAATGATAAATGTGCACTGTGCAGTCATGTTTTTGCAACTTTGAACACAAACTTGTAGCGAAAAATATGAAAAGCAAAATAAGAGAAAAAAAGAAAAAAAAAGTGGGGAGTATGTGGGGTAGGAGGAAAAGACCGGTTTGTGCGCTTGCGACAAGAGAATTACACACGACGGGATAAAGAATGATGTGATCAGCAGAGACAAATCATACTGAGATCCCCAACTCACAATCCTCTTGCCGCTGGCCTCCTCAATTTACTTTCAAATTCGCCATTTTGTTTTCCCATCGGTGTTATGCCAATTTAGAATCCGTGTGACAAATGAACACTTATTCCTTATAAAAAAAATATTATCCACACGTAACGAATAATTTCAAATTCAACGGATAAAATTCTATGAACGCTGTCAGCAATTTTTCCTACAGCGGAAGTGGCATATGCAAGGTGCGAGTGTGTTGGTGAGTCGGAATTTTTTGAAGTTAGGTGACAATGCGAATTTCTATGTAACAATACAAGCGCACTTAGCATTTGACACTCCATAAAAATATAGCTTATAGGCAAGTAACGGGAAATCGGCCGTTACATAGTCCAGCGTAGCTCGTAACACTGACTAGAGCATCTTTAAGAACTTGAGCTTTGTGCAAACGTCTATATTGGCATCGCACTCAAAACTTCTCAGCATTTTCTTATTTTCTTAAATATGATTCTTCAGTGTCACTTCCGAACCTTTACTTATTTAAAACTTACTTTAAACAGAGGCCCGTTTAGGTCTTCATTCTTTAATAAGTTTCGTTTTAAACGCAATCCGGCGTGCGGCTTACCGACAGCTATTCAGTTCAACCTATAAACGGTGACAACAACACTAAATAGATGAACCGATAAACTGATTTGGTCAGAGCGAAGACGCAAATGGTTTAATACTTACCTCATCCATCTGCATATAACTTACAGGTATGGACTAGCTGAACCTTCCAGTCTTCGCAAAAACAAAAATAACGTTAACATTCCGTTGTTATATCGCATTATTTTCCTGTGTGTCAAAACTTTCCCATTTTGAAATAAAAAAAAAATAATTTTCACACAGTGCCTCGATTACCGCCAGCATTAAATTTGCTCTTTCTTTGTGTGCCTAAAAAAAAATAAACAGATTTGTTCAGCTGAAAGTAATATCCATACTAAACCGGTCAACCAACTACCTAAATAAGTTAGGTAGATGGTGATGGAACAAATATAGGTACACTGAGGGAAAACCACTTTAAACTCCTGAACAAAACACTTTAAAATTAAAAGTTAACATGTATGAAAGACAACAATATTCAAACACTTTCAATTCGAAAGTTACACGGAAAAAATTTTAAGATCAAATCAAGAAAAATGAGCGCAGAATCACGAAAACTTTGTCTAGTTTTAGAGCTTAGCTCAGGATTTACTAACTCACGACTTTTTATTCGCAATTCTATAAATTGTACGAAGTGAAGATATTGACCCTCAAAAGTCGCGAATCGCTACTTTTTATTGTCAATGATGCGATCAAATGAGGAATACATATTGCAATAACCAATCGCAATTTGACACAAATAGTTATTAATTTGCTATTGCTATGGATTGTAAATTGCAAATATAATTCGTAAATTACCACTTTTGTGTTGTAAATTCGGATTTCCTCCCTTAACAAATTACAACCATTTAGTCTTGAATTGTAACTCAAAAGTGTTGGTTTGCGAACAAAAGGGGTAGATTTACCACTTCAGTAGTTGCAATTTACGAATTCGTAATGGTAAATTGAATCTTTTTTTATCAATTTGCGTTTCATATTTTGCAATTTACGATTCTTGAGTAGTGATTTGAGGCATCACCGTATTAAATTGAAATTGTTTTATCGTGAAATTAGAAAACTTTATTCTCAATTTACAACTTATATCTTATAATTTACAAATCAAAATTCGTAGTTTAATTATTTAGGTTATTTTTGAATACATATTTAAAGTCACATTTTATAATTTGTTTCCATGAAAAGCATACGGCGCCACATCGTCCGGAGACAACGGGATTTGTCTGGGGTGGTTTTTCGGTCTATGCTAAAATTTAAAATACAAACAAATTATTTAGAAGAACTTGCCATTGATACGAACATTTACAATCGTTTTCAATTACATATGATAAGTTGGATTCCATTTTTTTTTATATTATTCAAAATATACTTACAAAATATATTCCAAAATTCTTTACAATTTGTTGGTTATTACACTCACTATGACTACGAATGAGTGATACTTATAAATTACTCTGACCCGACACGAACTGATTTAAGCAAAGATTGAATACCGACTGTCTGACACTAATGAAGTCAAATGCGCATGGTTGGAGCTGTCCATGCAGAAAATGAAAGGACTTAAAAGGATTTCTTTACATGGACCATGGACATGCTATGACGTTTCGTTTTTGTCGACTGCCTGTGCGCACAAAAATTTCACACATCTGGTAGTTAATTCCATGGAAATTACAAAAAATATTTTGTAATTCACGATTTCTCTACGTCATTTTACGTTTTCAATTGACATGTGTTAAATTATTATTAGATTTCATTGATTCATCACTCAGTATTTGTAAATCAGCAAATATTTTTTGCAATTTGCGATTGTGAAGTAGTGCTTGAGAAATTGACCCATTGAAGTGGTAAATTGCGCCAAACAATATCGCAAATCACTACAAATGAAAGAAGCTCGAATTAATACTTCTAATCGCAAAATTCAACAAGCAGAATTTTGTATTCTACGCCGTTTTCAATGTCGAATTACAAATTTTTATATCAATCCAAGAAAAGATCGTTGTAATTTGCGACAAAGATATAATTCGTGCAACTCAAAATTTTGCAATTGGTGATTTTCAATTCTTTCCGTGTACAATTTACATTTTTGAAAGAGAAATCATTTAAATTTAAAGTTTCTCAGTTTGAAAAAAAAAACTGTACTCTTAAATGCAAAGGAAACACTTTAAATTCAAAAACTCTGTTATTATTATTCTTTTACTTTTAAATTTAAAAAAATTTTAAAAAAAATTTTAAATATGAAATCTTTTCTTTTAACTTTCGCAAATATTTGTTTTTTACATAAAACACTTTAGATTTGCACACTTTATATTTAAATATGCGAACTTTTGATTTCAAAGTGTACTTTTTTCCTCAGTGTATGTGCTGTTCGCCCAAATCTCTATTTATTTATGTAATAATCAGCTTCGATGTTCGGGCCGACCATCACAAGCCATAGCTGGGAACCGAAAGAGTGGGACAAGCAACTATGCAGATGCAGGCAGACTCTACGATATCGAAAAATATGTTCCAATCACGTGAGCCCTACATCTAATCTTGCGATTACGTATGCGGTTTCGCTGTGATGTTCACAACAAACTGTGGTGTTGTAAATACTATTTCTGTAGTGAAATATAAACAAAGTGTAAAACGTGCGATTATGAGGCGATAACTTGTTTGGCTTGGAGCTGCCGACTACCTATTGATAACATATAAACAACCCGCGTACTTTAAGATTTCAAACAATCTGTTTACTAGTATAGCAATTTAATCTGTTGCTAAGTTAGTAAATAAGATAACCTCTCTTTTCGAAACTGTAAAAGGGGGTGTAGCAACAAGGAACAAGTACGAGTAGAAGCATATTATTGATGGTGTCTTGAGTATGTTGTATAGGCATTCTGAACTGATACGGATCTGTGATTTATAACGTGTTTATATACTAGCTCATCTGTATATACTAATAGAATTAGGATTAGACTTGATGTTGCGAATTTAAAAAAAAAATAGTTATTCTAGATGGCTATTATAATTTATAATCCACCGCACATAGTGAGCACTCTAGGTCTAGGTATGACCACCAATTTGGTTGATGTTGCTCTTCAATATTGGGCGGCACACCTGTGATGCACTGTGCTTCTGGGTGCTTTAAGACTCGTCGGGCAGGAATCGTTATGTTATTGTCCACCTAGCTATTACATCATTATATTATAAGGCTGTCGAAACCGATTTTTATGAATTAAGGATCAACTAAAATGTAAATTTCCGTGGGCCAATTCCCGCAAATACCGTTTTGTCACTAACACAGTTGAAGAACTAATTTCAGATCAATTATAAAATCGCATATAAAATAAACCAGGGCTATTCGAATATGGTAACTTTTCTCCACGTGATTCTAGTTAATAAAGTGCCTGAAGTTTGTGTTATTTACTGGTTAGATTGGACGGGCACTTTACATTAAATGCAATTTTCACCTACAAGCCATTGAGACCGCAGAATTTTCTCTACCATAGCCACCTTGTCGCACTGGACCAATGTCCCGAATTCTCACCGAACTAGCTCATGTCATCTTGTCTATTAACATCGACAGACCGATACAATAAAGACGAAATACAATCTTTAGTTCCAACATTTACTGTCGGCTAGTATTATGCTCCTTTTTATAATATTTATTGATAACATTGTTCAACAGCTTCAATTTTGCCACTGTTTAATCTATGACGACCTCAAAATATTTTTAAAAATTAATTGCTTAAATGACCGTTTAAAGATCCAGACTGACCTGAACAATTTATCAAGTCAATAATTGCTGAAAGTTAAACGTTCGAAAATGCTTTGCTATCTCGTTCATAAGATCTCAAACTAAATATTCGCATAATTATTGTATTGATCTCATGCCATTAATAAAAGTTGACAAAATTAAGGATCTTGGTGTATTCCTTGATAGGAAACTAACGTTTGTTACTCATATTGAGTATATAGTCGCTAAGGCTAATTCTCTTGTTGGGTTCATCAAAAGAAACGCGAAAGATTTCTCTGATCCTCTTGAATACGCCCATGTTGTTTGGAATCGAAACTATTTATCACATTCGGACCGTATTGAAAGAGTCAAAGGCGGTTTACAAAATACTTCTTCTTTAAAATGCGTTGGGATTTTCAGCCCTCTTATAAAGCTAGATGTCAACTGTTAGGTTTAATGCCACTTAAAGCAAGAAGGAATGCACATGATATAATGTTTGCGTACAGTGTTCACATATCGATAGTTTTACACTTTTGCTCATGTTTCCAATTAATGCTCCGGGGAGGGTTTTAAGGGATAACCACTTCTTTTACCAACTGGGGCATAGAACAGATTATGGTCGGAACGAGCCAATTACTAGGTGCCTTAGTTCATTCAATGTTGTAAGTAGACATATGGCTTTTCATATTTGAGAGAACGCTTCAAAAGCATTTTATTCAGATTAATCTTTCAAACTAATGTCAAAAGTATTATTTATTTCTTAATTTTTTTTATTAATGTATTTATTCTATATATATACCAAAAATTCGTAATCTGTAAGCTAAGCTTGTTGATGCACTAAATAAATAAATAAAAAAATAAAAAATTTAAATCCACATCTGGCTAGTATATCCGCTGCCTCGTTCCACACCAACATCTTGGGTGCTGGTTTAATGGCGAAAGGTGGTGACTTAATGATTTAGAGTTTACCAGGGGGCCAATTCCGTATAACAATAATCGTCGGGACGATATCGTTTTTGAAACTTTGATGATCATAAGAACTTATATTCTGTCCGAATTTGTTTCACTATCGTCAGCTTTCATTACATTTGTGGAAAATGAACTGGATTAAGGTCTCAAACTCGTAATTTTGGCACTTAGTTGCTACTTTTGAGGGTGTATCGTTTCGACGATAATCGTATGTAAAATTACGCAATGAGTGCCCAGATTGGAGTTGATCGCTTTAAGTCTTGCTTGGCTGTACACGCAGCATGTCCATCGACTGTGTTCATGCACCAGAGAGCCGAAAAACTCGACTTCTACACCTCTTGGAAACAAGCTTCAATACAATATTAAAAAAAGTGATTTCCTATAGTAAGCCTCATTATATGCGAAAAACTATTCAGTTTAAAACGCTGTTCTTATCAGTTTTCCTACAGAACAAATCCTTAGATATCCTTTCTGCAATCGACCGTACAAAAGAAGTTCTGAATTCTCTTAAGAAGATCAGGGAAAATGCCGACGATTTTTCAGAGAGGCTTTTCAATCCGCATCCTTACTCAGTCCAGCAAAAGAACCACTAAGATCGTGCGTCCACAATTATAATAAAACACAAATGCTTTCCTATTACATTTTTATTTTGCTAAATTGGCATCCCAAAGACCTCCGGAATGTCGTTACTAAGCATGTCTAATTTATTCAATAAGCTATGAATTAACTCGGCATCCTAGAATGTCAGGTCCCAGTATTGGCGAGGATGCACCTCTTCCAATTTACCCAGATCCAGGATCCAAATCGAGCCATTCTTTCCGGTTTCCATGGCCTTCATAAAGTTGACTGCGCACACCTCAGCAGTTTGACTCTTTGCCGAACAGAACCTTTCGGTTAACTTGTCCGAATAAGTAAAAGTATCATTGCCACGGAAGGTCTCCCACAACCCGGTGACTGTGATCCCCGGACAGATTGTCATAACAGCGATTCCTGATCTATTGTAGTAGTATTCGTCCTGTAGGAGTTTATTTTTAGTAAAAGATCTTCGACAGGTTTTTTTTCTAACGTGAGACTAACAGAAATAGACCGACTGAATCCCATGACACCGTGCTTCGAAGCGGTGTAAATAGCCAACATCGGAGCAGGTTCCAAGCCGAGAACAGATGCAATATTGACAATAAGTCCACCGCGACCTCCATTTGCCTTGTCCATATGCGGAATGACGGTCATTGTTGTGTGGATTAATCCAAGCTAGAAGTTGATTTAATAATCCAATCGAAACTTGTGTTTCATTTTTTTCCAAAAAACCTACTCACCAGGTTAACACCCATGGTCATCTCTGGCTTTCTGTCATTAATCATGCCACTTCCATTGACCAGCACATCAATAGTCCTCACTTTGGTGATCACGTCCTTGATAACTTGCAGAATTTGCTCCTTGTTACACAAGTCCAACTGCGTGAACGTCACTTTGGTTTTGGGATTCATTGCCAAGAGTTCTTTCATGTAGGCAGCATTCTCCTTCACATCAAGAATAGTCAAGTTCTGCAAACAAAAAATTCGTTATTAGCATCAAAAGTTATGCTCCCACACGATCGTATTTATATTATATACTCACCGCAACATTTTTCTTAACAAGCAGCTTGCACGTGGCGAAACCAATTCCACCCATGCCGCCGACATAGACCACGTTCTTGCCTTGAAAGTCCATATTTTCTGTTAATTTAGTTTTGAACTTGACACGCTACAAACTGACGAGCAACTGAAGATCAGGGTTTCGAGTATCTCTGCTCGAAAGCTCGCATCGTGTTTGCAGTGAATGCATTTGTAAGATTAATTTATTTTTAGCACTTGTTGCAATTGATATGCAATCAACGGAATCAAAATAACAAATAGTTTACGCAGTCAACATGAGAGAATCTGTGTATGTTGGTTTTTAGGTGTGCAAATGCAATCGACAAATAACAGTAGAGTCGACTATAGTGGACTGAAGAATTGAAAACTTTTTGTTGATATACCGCCCAGTCGCTATAAATGTAAAGTCCGCGGTACCGTTTCCTCTTTAAGCACGTCTAACAGTGGTATGCTTTGCAGCAAACTAATGAAAATAGAAACGAGTAGAAGAAGAGCAGAATGAGACACGAGTACAAAGTTCTGCCAAGCTCTATGTTCTATTCAAGAGTTGGTCGGGATATTCTCGATCCGTTGCAACTATAGTCTAGATAGAATTGGCAAACTTTTGCAACTTTTTTTGCACTATAACAACAAATTATACTGACTTAAATTTGGCTAAACTTTTGTGCCCTTCATCCTGGAGATTAGAGAAAGTGTGTGGACGATTTGATAAAAATGAAAAAAAAAAATCCAATTTTACTTGCGCTGTTTACACCTAATCTTGTCTTTCCAAATGAAATGTATAAGGAAAATGGACTAGAAGAATTTAACTGATCAAATCACTTAGAGAGAGTCTGATGGCTTGTACGCGATAAATGGGAAAGCTTTTTCCATAGATAGCCAGGTAATCATAAAATCTTTGGACGCATAAGTAACTAGCAGGCTTTATTGTATAAGAATAAACCTCTGATCACCTACTCTGCCGGTATCTAGCTCTAGCCACTCAGGCGCAAGGCTATATAACTTTTGATATTAATTCTTTGAAGAACTGTCGCGAACAGGAGTTAATTGTATCAGCATATTCGATACATCAGAGTTCAGGGTCTAAATGGCTTCATTGATGACAAACTCGTAGCTCACAACACATTACTCGACTGTATGTGTCAACTGCAGGTATCGACGCTGCCATGCAAAAGATATAAATTGGGTATACTGGTTTGGTCACCCTCTCAACGAGGTATTTATCCGTCCTACGCACAGCTTGATAAAAGAAATTTGCACGCAACCACCAAGCTCTCTGAGTCTGAACCTACAACTCTGGTCTGAGTGTGTCTTTCTAGGCAACCACCCAACGTAACCTAAAGGGGCATTGTAATTTTTCAATGCTGATAATTCTCTTTCTTGTCGGGAATATCATTTTCGGTTACTTCGTCACTCTAGTTCCAAATCGAGGCCAAAAAGTTAAGTTGGTTTATGAGCCTATCGGCTTTAAACAGATAGGCGCCCATTCATTTTTAAAAATATTTAGTCGGTATATCCTAGACACCTATTCTCAACATTGTTCTTGGCGTAGCAGAACGTCAATGTTTGTTTCGATGGCTTGCTTCTCATAACTCATACTCCCCGGCAGAAGGATATGTTTTTCCTTCTCCAACATCGCTAGTTAAGCTTACCGCCTTCCGCCTTCGTTCTATTTCCGCGCCTGTGATTGGCAATGATGTCGGTTGTGCTAAATCAGTATAGTTTCTTACTACACACATTAGTCGTCCCTACTACCCTTAACTTATTTGCACTATATACTCAAACATACGAAGTTTTTTGCTTCATGTTTCCATATCTTTTTTTCCTTCGCCGTACTTCACTAGAAAAAAAACAACCGGCGACGATTTCGAAATACTTTACGATACACGAATACGAAAAATTCGCCTGCGTTGCTTTTTATGTTGAATTTTCTATATCCTCATGAGAAGTATGGAAAACCTCCATCAAAATCAAGTATTAAGGTTTTTATTTAAATAAAATATCATCTTTGGGGTATGTATGTAGGTACAGCACCAACAAATCAATTTTGTACATCCTTTCTATGTCATAAGCCTCATATTGTACGTCCTTATTGCGCAGTAATAACTTAAAGAGCCACTACCATAGGTACCTACTCGGAAGCCCTGCTGAAAGGGGGAATGCAGCAGGTGCTGGTAGGAATGCAGGTGCTGGGAGAGCCTGAGCACCGAAAAGAGTTTGAGCTGGAATTGGACCAGGCAGAAGAGCGGGCACTGGAGCTGGGCCAGCAAACACTCCAGGTGCTGGAACTGGAACTGGCAGAGCAAGTGGAGCTGAAGCCAAAAGTGGATGTGCTACTGCATGATTGATGTGGTGGGCATTGTATGAAGATGCATATGGCGCCACAAAAGCCTGCCCAAGAATACCACCCTGAGCGGAAGCAACAATAGCAAGGACAACAAGCATCTAAGTAAATAAATCAGATATATTCACTTAAATAATCGCTTTTCTTAAGAAAATTATTCTTACCACACTCTTAGCCACCATTTCTCTTGACTTGATATTTTCCCTAGGAACGAGTGTGTTGTTCGTAAGAAAATTCAAATGACTTTGACGCTATCTCAAGAAAGGCACTACCCTTTTATATGGAATGCAAAATTGGATGCGACAACTTGTTGGAATACCAAATGACTCTCCCACCCACTTGGGAGTTTAATAAAATCGAAAGCTATTAACATGAAGAATTAAGTAAGCAAAGGGTGCGTGCTGTGAGGTACGCTCTTAGCGCTCTTAGACAAGCCATTGCGTTCGGATGTGCATAATTGTGTACGCAAATTGAATTTCAATGACACGCAATCGGACATATAATATTCATTGCGGTACCTAATTATCGGTGTTATCGATTATGAGTTACGCACTTGCCACGTGCGGCTGGGGGCGATTGGAAAATATGCTAACATGTCTGAGGGCGAAGGGAGAATCCAGGTCTGGTTTCAGTAGTACCAATCGCTACTACCGTTTCGATGCGGATTATATAATTTTAAGCCATAAATTTGTGGTTGGCTGTGGTGTTAAAAATGGCGATTTCAATGAATCATGCTTTTGATGTTTGTTTCTATCTATCTATGTACTAACAAATTTAAAAATCGGGAATGTTGGTCCAAAAATGTTGCAGTTGACTTCTTTGCTTCCAAACGTTTACAGAGCTACATATTTGAGTACTTTCTAAATTTTGGCTGCTATGAGCTTGAAAAACGTTTTTAATGCTGCCATAGGCGGCCTTAAAATCGATTCGATAAAAATGTGGTGGGTATCGTTGAAGTTCCTGGGTTTTCTCCAAGATCTGCCGTAGCGTGAATATTTGGTTAATGGTGGACTTTCCTGGCCTGAAGCCGCACTGATATCGACCAATCAGGTTGTTTACGAAAGGCTTCAGGTGTTCACACAACACGTCACTTGTGGGCAATGTTGAAGACTTATACCTCCGTAATTGACGCAGCTCAGAGGGCCTTCGTTCTTAAGGATCGGGCAAACAATTCTGAGGTTCCCTTCATCGGGCATACTTTTCTCCGACCATATTTTACAGATGAGTTGGTACATCCTCCCAACTAAATCATCGCCGGCCGCTTTGAACCGTTCGGCAGATATTCCATCTGCTCCGGCGCAGTGATACCAGATCGAGGGAATTATCCCTTTTTGCGGGATTTTCTCGCTTAAAGAAAGCTAAGCTGTTAATAATAAAAAATACTGAATTTAATGAAATACATGTTTTTTTTTAATTTAATATTTCGTGGGATAAATGTGGGATTTTTTATATTTTGGCTAGGGATAAAAGGTATTTTTTGGGTATAACCGTGGGGTGACCTGCTTCTAAAGTCTGGCATCACTGCTCCGGCGGATTTGTTGGACTTAAGCTTAGATATAGCTATCTTTAGTTCGTCTAAGTCGGGTGGACGGTATTGTTGATCTTCATCGTCCAGGTTGAATGGGTCAGTCTGCCTGACAGCGGGATTTCGCCATCGCCGTTAAACAGTCTGCAGAAGTAGTTCCCATATCTTCAGCATTGACTGCAATTCTACTACGATGTTTCCTTGCTCGTACGGGCTCTGTAGCCTTGGGAGGTTCTATTTACCCTTTGGCAGTAACATCTCTCTATTTCCTCGCATCGTGCACTTCTCATACTTTTTATTTTTCCTTCTCAGAAGACGGTCTTCGTGTCTTTTCTTATGCGAGTAGAGCTCACGAGCAGCTCTGGTCCTCCTTTGCAGCGCCGGTGAAACCGGCACATCAGAGGCGTCTCTGATGACTTTTTGACAAAAAAAATTTGCTTTAAATTAATTACAAATCGGTGGAAAAAACAGAATTTCAATCATTAACAGCACTTGTTACTATTTTTTTTTTTTACAAAAAAATGCTGTTAAATTTAGACAGACCATGTTACAAAGTTACAACCAAACCCAAAATCGGCAACGAAAAAGTCTTCAAATAACACAAATCGATTGGTTAAATAAATTAGCTTTCCTGTTGCTTTTTGTCAAAAAATTCATTTTAAATATGAATCCCACCGCATAGGCAATCTCAAATTTTCCATTTAATGAACGTGCTTTTATCTAATTTGACCTTATTCATATAATAGAAATATTGACAAGAAGACCTACAAAAAAATGTCTTGAGCTTTGGTCAATACATTCATTAGTATCTACAAATGTTTTTTTAGAAATATAAAAAAGCTTCTTTTCTACGAAAATCCAAATCCATCAATTGCGCTTCATGTCTAGCCAATTCGCGTATTCCTTTATTCTTTACGAGTTCAACAGCTTGGCTGATATAGATATATGTACCTATAGCTGTACCCATATACTATACAGTGCCTGTTCACGGACCTACAATTGACCTGATGTAAATCGAATTTATTTAATGAGTAAACCCATTGTTTTGTCTAAAAATATCTGGCCTACAATGTGATTTCGAAATTGTACGACCAAAGGCATACTAAACTATTAGAAGGACTACCGATACCGACAACAGTAATAGGAATATGTCTTATTAAATATTGCTTATTAAAAAAAAATATACAATTCAATGTTGATTGTTTGTGTTTACATGAAGAAGTTCTCAACCCACGCTGCAGAGGGAACAACGAAAGGGTAGCTCTGCATAATGTAGTTGTAGCCAAATATATAATAGATATACCTACGTCGAAAAATTGCTCGTCAATATAGGAAATAGATAGAATTCAAACAAACAAACAATCATTGCGGTGCGCAGTGGACAGATATCCTGGTCCTGGGGGTGGACGAAAGATGATTGGATATGGCTTAAGTCTCAACTGCGACGTAGTATTTTTACACTTTCTATTTGTTTTGCTTTGAATCTGGTGGAGACTGGAGACGTTAATAGCATGAAAACAAGAGAGGCGCTGGAAAAACCAGCCTCGGCCGAAGGCACAATGTGCTGTTTAGTGCGAAGCAGTTTGTTTTTATAGACCGTACTTTTGCGCTGGAGGGAGTATTGGTGCGGTAAAAGACGGACAATGAACCGAAACACTCAACACAAGACACAAATGGATTCGCAGAGTGAATGTTGATTAATCAAGTCGACAGGCAGCTGGTCTGTTGGTCAGCTATGTCCATGGGCAGTTTGCGACGCGAAAATTCCAAATAAAGGGTGTACGACGTTTAAATGGCGAGTGCTGTAAAGAAGCACATTACTTCATGTGATTTTGTAGAAAAGTGCTTAATGGAGTTGACTTAAAATGTATTGATGAGCGGTTGAGGGATTTGATATGGCGCCAAGCTATTTTTTTTTAATGAAGGTTGGTTTGGTTCTGAGAGATTGGTCGATAATAGCAAGATACACAAATACAAGGCGACATTTAAAAACTGTAAGGACATTCAAATTGTGTCAAGTGGATAAAGCCATTTTAATTGTCATTGGAAATCGTCGTGTGGTCTTAGACATATTTCTCTTAATGTCTTAAGTAATTATTGACGATTTTAAATAGTTTATGTTGTGCACGCTATGGATGACATCGACGATGACATCTTTCTCATTTCTGTCTATCACTCTTGAACAGAATAACCTATGCCATACCTTTACTGTTGGAACATCCTGTTTTTCGTCGGGACGCTTAGAACTTAGATGCGAGTTGGGTACAACTCATCATTAAGTCAACTCGCCTCCTTAAGGTTCCCCCACCGGTGCGTTAAGCCTCCATTGTATCTGCAGCAAGATCTATTTTCATCTGACTTTTGGAATTTTGAAAATATGCTTTCAATTCATTTGAAGTCTTTTCAACTAAGAGCTGGAAGCATAAAAAACTCATCCGTTAATTGCTCCTAGCCCTTCTTCTTTCCGATGGTGCTTATGCAGTCATTTTGTTTGCTTTTAATTATCCTTGAGTATTTAACTACAAGGCTTATTATTTGCAATTTTTCCATATGGGAAAGTATTACCTTCCTTCCCTTCCATTTTGTAAACGACACCTGATTTCGAATTTTCGAAGTTATTACTGCTCTCAACTTAAGAGTGGACGGGACCACTAATAAGTCTTATGAGCGCTCTTACATATGCACCAATAGCCATTGATGAATAGGTTTACGCAGCTCTTACTTTAATATTGGTCAGTGAATACCGGCCCAGTTGTCTCTGAAGCTAAAAGTAAATTTATTTTCACAAAATACTTATTGTTTTAGCATCAGTTTTAAATTGAAATCTTATAACTCCATTCAGATCTTCTATTTGGCATTACGTAAATTTTGTATCTACCTCCTTTTCCCATAAACCTAACATTCCAAATACCAAAATTTTATCTATTTAGGTGAATGATGGGAATATTGGCTGTCAGTTTCAGAATTGTAGATTGCGTTAACAAAAAAGTAGATGAAAACAACCCATTAAAGGGACTGGTCCTCTCAGAAACTACCCCAATCTGCAACCCATATTACAGCAGTTAAGTAAGTTTATTTCTTCACATAATGTAAAATTACAATGTTCTTTATTTTTTGGAAGAATGTTCCGCAGAATTTTTTGAAGATTTATTACTTCCGCCTTCACCAATATCGCCATCTGTATCTCCGACTCTTATTACACAATCAAACCCGTTAACCATATCTACAACAGCTCAATTGGCGTTGTCGTTAGCATCAGATACCTCCTCAAGAGTTCCAACGTTGAAACCGTTAGCTGTAGCTGCCTCCATTCAAAGCCACCCATTTTCATCATCATCGCCTGCAATATTTCCCCCGACATCCACAATATTTCGCCACCAAATGACAAAAAATGCAAGAAAACGGAAGAACTACGGCATGAAAAAAATTATTGATGAATTTGGCGATCTCAAAAAAGCCAAGATGCAGTCTCAAATAGAAAAACAAACAATGCAAAAAGATATCTCTAGCTACGAAAACTGGAGCTGATGCCACCAAATACGGATCAGAAAATTGTGAGCATTTATCATATTAAGTATAAAAAATGTTCAATAATCAACTGCCCTTCCGAAAAGTCAGAATCACATGTGCTTCTTAGCAGAGACAAATCATACTGAGACCACCAACTCGCCGATTTCCCGTTACTTAGCCTACGGAGTGGTCAAGATTTGGTGCAAATTGACAAATGTCACGTAACTTCAAAAATTCTGAGTCACACACTCGGAAAAAATATGAGCCACTTCTGCTGCGGGCAAAGTTGCTGGCAGTATTTGTTCATAGAATTTTATTCGTTAAATTTGAAATTATTCGTTATATGTTATTATTAATGTGTTTTTTTTAAAGAATAAGTGTACATTTGCTTCAAATATTTATGAAAAGTGAACAATGTAGATGAGGGAAAATGAAAACATTCTGAACAAATTCAGTTGTTTAAGAAAAATTTACAAATGAAATCGATGTTAATGATATTCAAAAGCGGCGAATTCATAGTGGGCCAAAAGATATCACCCTATTGGAAGATGCTCTTATTTTTGCAAATGGCCGCCAATGTCAATGTTTTGACATTTGTGGACTAGACAGATGTAGAATACAAATGAACAAGCCTTGGAGCGATACACTCCTTAAGAACGCGGAATAATCGTGTCTATTTTTTTGGTTAACAGTTCGTCTGTATTGTTGGCGCAGCGCGAAATCGCGGGTACGTTAACAAGCAAAACTATCGCTTCTGGGGCACAGAAAATCAACGAGTAATGCACGAGTGTAATGGCACCCGCTCACAGTTAATGCATGTTGCGCTGTTCACGCTGGAGGAGTCATCGAGCCATTTTTTTTCGAGAACGCCGCTGGTCAAACGACAACAGTAGACTATGCGCGCTATAGGGCCATGTTTACCGGTTTTTTTCTGCCGCAATTGGACGAATTGCAAATGATCGATGAACAAGCCCGAGACCCTAGAAGCCTTCAAGGACAACATTCGACACGAGTGCGAGAATCTGTCGCCCGAAGTTCTCGCCGAAGTGATGAAAAATGCCATAAAACGATCCCGTATGGCAATCAATTATGACGGCGCCCATTTGGCCGATATTATCATCTTCTCGACTTGACCAATAAAATTATAAAGGTGCAAATAAACATAATCAAAAAAACATTTAGAAAAAAAATGAGACCCAAACAACATCGGATGACTTCTTTTGGCCCACCTTGTACAACACATGTTTGTCCTAATATGTTTCTTTTATGTAGAACATCTCCTTTAGTTTTATTAACCAAAAAAATGAAATTATTCGCCTTTTAACAATTTATAATAACTAACCAATGGCATCAGTAATGTATGTGGTATTCCCGAACTATATCACATGGCCCCAAGGTTTGCTGCTGTTGACAGCATTTGTTTTTAATTTTTTGTATGTTTTTGGATGTCACACAGATTCTCAATTGACATAACGCCGATAGGATTGCGAGTTGAACGTTAAGTATGATTTGTCTCTTCTTTTTAGAGCATCATTGTCTTCCGCCACTTTTTCTATTTCTGTTGGAGGGACTCTTCTGTCTCTAAGCTTAGCTTAACGATACTGCTGGTTTTTATGTGCAGCCTTAGTTCTGTAAAATTAAATGAATAAATAAAATTATCTTATATATTAGATTGTTTTTTTTTATTAACTGGATCCAATCGCAGGAAATCGCCTTACATACTCCAATAGTTTGCAAAACAATGCGTCTTGTACGCACAAAGGCATTGCTAAACCTTGCTTCTGGTGTTCCTAATGCTGTAATAATGTGCTTTTTGGGTGCGTATCCTTTGTACCCAATCAAAATGCAATTTTGGAACTATCCTGACTCTAGACGCGCTCTTAATTCGGTGAAGTTAAATACCATTTGGTCATGGAGATCTACCCATCCATAAGAAATCGTATAATTTAAACATATTAAATATTTATAAATACAAATTTGAAGAACATTTTACCGCGCAACAATATCTAGAATCCGCATATTTGAATCCACAATAATCTTTGTGTTTACAGAATAATATCCTTTCCGGCATCTAAATTGTTCTGCCAAAGGTCAACCCGTAGATTTAATAATTGGTATATGGGTTCCTGAAATTAATAGTTGTTCAATATTGAGTAATTCAAAGATGTATTGTAAAAACTTAATTGACTTACCCACAATTGCACCAATTATATTTGGAATGCTTTGCATTTTATAAAATCCTTCCTTGGTTTTCTGCAATAATTCTTCTGGTAAAGGAAACTTTATTTTTTAATTTTCAAGTTGTGTAATAGCTTTCGTAACTGGAAGGATAATTCGTGAAACAGTTGACCGAAAGACTCCGAAGAGGTCCACCTTCACTATTTGAAAGTTACCAGTCGAATAAAACCGAAGGGCTATCAAAATTTGATCACGCGCTGAGACTGGATTGTTATTTTTATCCAAGTAAACCAGTAGGATCAGGATCAATTCGGCTCGACAATTCATTTACAGTATATTTTGGAAAACGGAACCTCTTCTCGAATTCAACATAGTCACATTTTTCCATGCAGTTAGTTCTTTTATACGAAGTATTTTCTTCTTTCTTCTTTCAAATATTTAGTGACCTCCTTTCCATCTGAGCTGGAGTCCGAGGACGAGGAAATGGTAGAAGAAGTGCCAAGAAGATTGCTCATAATCGCACACTTATCATGCAATTTTCTCTTTTTGGATTTATTTCAGTGTTTCACCAGCGATTTACAAATGTTTATAAATTAAAATCAGTTCACAATTTTAAAAAATTATCATAAATCTATTCATAAATTAATCGGAGAATACAATATGTTAATTTAATGTCAATGCTACATATATTTTATTTGTTCGCATATTCGAAATAATATAGATATAACCCTAATAGTGCTTGGCGAATACGTCGAAAAAACTAAGAGCGCATATGGCACCCTAGGTCTAGTTGCTCCCAAATATCGGTTTATGTGAATTTCAATATTTTTGAAGCGAATAGTAGAGATTCACAAACTTATTCCCTTTCTGAAACTTTCTCTTGGATGTTTTTCAGACGTTCGCAATACCTGAGAGGGCGGAAGAAAACATTTGTGTGAGAGTGTAGCTGTTGCGAAGTAGGTGATTGAATAAACATTCCTAATAAACAATGGCCACACTCGGAGTGGTTTTACGGAGTTTGACGACCCCTCGATCTATAGTCCGAAATATTAACCAAACACTTACTCAGTTAAAAAAGTTCTTCGGCGACAAAGCGCGCCTTTGTCATCGCTGTACATAATACGATATGAAATACAAAATGTGCTACATACGCTTCCCCGAATCTCTCATTGCACCAATTCGTAAAATTGCGTGTGCATACAACCGCACTGTAGTCGGTGGTTTCGGAAACCGCTTGACAGGTTTGACATAAACATTCGTCGTACATGGACGCGGAATTTCATTCAAGCTTTGTGCCTTTGTGGGCTAGAAACCGAAACTAGGTAGGAACGCATGCGTCGTTTTAGGCAGCAGTAATTTTCCTGTTATTCTTGCAAGCAAATGTTTTTTTGTGTTATCTCATGATCGGTGGCAGAGCAAACGGTTATTTCCTAATCGATATGTCAGCATTAGACCAAGGAATTGGACATAATTTTAATGGATTTCTTTGGCAACTTTGGTACATAATCTGCGTGATGCAAATCAAAGTTATGAACAAGTTGACTACTACCACCACCGTCTGGTTTCTTTGAAGCCTCCTCTGGTAACAATCTACATCAAGTATGTGTAGGTAAAATCGATACCAAATGTGTGGTGAAGTATATCAGTCTACCCAGCTGTATGAGGCTAATTTTCGCATTTAGAATGCCATTGGACTTTATACCAATAATCATTTTGAGTGTCCAGCTAAAATTGTCACAACGGGACTTACTAATATCTAATAATTTTGAACATTCACTCAAAATATTTTGTAGGCAACGATATGCAATTTTGTATGGAAAATTTCGTCAATGCAAGTTCGAAAAACTTCCTAAACTAAAAATGATTATTACTATCGCGGAACGAATACAACCTGAGTTGACAGTATCGAAGGCGGACACTAAAATCGTTTATCTTATTTAAGCCCCTGAATATCTTATCTCCAAGACATAGTGCACCTCCCACGGTGGATTCGAAAATCAGTGGCTTTGCTGCTTACAATTTAATAGTGCACGATGTTTTCACACCAATCGAATAATCGAGATGAATAAGAAAAACTGAAATGCAAATGGTATGCCGAATGCATAATTATTCAATTGGTGCGGTGGGTATACATTTATATTGTGTTTGGCACTCGGAGTACTAAATACAATTTCTAGTGATCGTGGGAATATAACTATGAAGGTGTAAGCCTTCGCAGTTTGTGTCAAATTGGCGTTACTACACTATATAAATTTAAGCATAGAAGTGATTTCGGCATAAATTGTATCCCCCACAGTGATTAACAAGAACTGCACTTAAATCTATCTGGAATATGTGTGCAAAGTATGTATAAAGGCTTATGGGGGCAGATTACTTATACGGAATATCAACAGAAGAAAGTTATGGTGGCTTATCGGCTGGATAAATCTTTTATCAGGAGTATAAACTTTTAAGCGCATTTTTAAGCTTGATATCGAAATCGCGGCGAATGCACGATTATTAACTTTCTCCATTACGTAGTAAGAGAAAGCATAAGGATTTGGAGTTTCGGGGCTTACAGTTCGGACCCGTTTTTTTTTGCACTGTAACATTAATATTAATGTTACTTCCTATACAAAATTTTCATACCAGTTTGATTTGTTCGAAAACGGACCTAACGATTTCAACCAAAATTGATATTTAAGCATAAGTAGTTGAGGTTACCACGACTGCATACCCAGTTTTCCGCTACACTTGTACTTTTGAAATTTGGACATATCTCGAAAACGGTCAATACGATTGTAACAAAAATTTATTTCTAAGGTAATGTGGTCATTTCCAACTTAATAGCGAACTCAGTTTTTCTCTGGATTTTCGAAAAAAGTCATTTTTTTTAATTAATTTTCTTTAGTTTACTTGAACATCGATTTCAACCAAAATAAAAACTTAGAGTTATATTGATGTTTTGAAAATTATTGCGTCCTTAATTTTCAATTTGATTCACCGAAAAGCTAAGATTCGTAAATGGATTTAACATTGCCATATTTAACTAAGCTATTCTACGTTTAGTTCATTAATAAGAGGATTATTAGAGGTATCGCATCTGATCCTAAAGGAGTCATTAAGCTTTGCTATTCTATTGGAGATCAACTCAACATTTGTTCTAATATGCAGATCTGAAGTAGAATGATTCCAGGGCAGATTAAGCATAATTTTTAGTAGTGTGTTTTGGGATACTTGTAATTTTTTTATGTGCCATTCAGAACATTTACCCCACACCTGGGAACCATACAAGTGAACTGATTGAAAGATGGATTTGTAAATTATATTCTTATTTTCATTTAAAAGTAGTGAATTTATAATTATAAATGGATATAACATTTTGATAGCAATATTCGTTTTTTTTATTATATATTATGTTCTTTAAAAGTCAGTTTTGTGTCAATATATATTGCGAGATATTTAACAGAAGGCTCCCATATAACAGGGTGTCCGTTAATAATTAGCTGGTTAGCCGGAATAAAGCAAGCATTTATTTTTCGTGTAAAAAAGATTACTTGGATTTTTTCGGCGTTAAGCCTTATTCTCCACTTTAAGTACTATTCTTGCAATATTTTAGTCGCATTTTTTAAATTGGTCTCAATATTGAGACCGAATTAACGCGATGAAAGTATTGCCGTGTCATCAGCATATATGGCTGCTTCACATTCTGGAAGAGCCGGGAGATCGAAGTACATATATAAGTTACATAAAACTGGTCCAAGGACCGAGCCTTGGGGTACGCCAGCATGAAAATGTACGATGTCGGACACACTACTATTAACATGTACTTTGAAACAACGATTCGAAACAAAACTTTGGACAATTTTACAAAGAAATGGATGGAAGTTTAAATTTATCATTTCATACATAAGCCCATTATGCCACACTGAATCAAAAGCATTTTCGATGTCGAGTAGAATCATGCCTGTTGATGTACCTATTGCACGGTTAGTTTTTATGATATCACATATCCTAAGAACTTATTGAGAGGTTCCGTTATTTCGCCTAAATCCGAACTGTTGTATTTGCGTTTCTTCAATGAAACATTTTTTTCTTTTCCAACTTTTTTGTAGATTTTGCTTAAATCGCTTAATAAACTTATAGCTATCGGTTTTATCGGGAGGCTTCCCTGCTTTTGGAATGGGAATAACCTTTGCTACTTTCCATTTATCAGGGAAATACTGCATTTTTAAGCATGTATTGATGATAAAAGCAAGAAAAGTTATCCCTTAAATTTAAGGGATAAATATTTTTAATTTTATCGATTCCGCCTGTTTATTTTGTAAACTGCTGAACAATCGAGTCAACATCTTGTTTGTTTGCAATTGTTTTAAGGGTCGTAGGTATGGTTCGAAGCTGTCTTCTTACCTCCAAACGGAAATTCAATTCTTTTTCAAAACTTAAAGTGAAGGATTTTCATCAATTTGAAAAATATGTATTTTCAAAGCCATCCTGCCGAAGGCGGTAGAAGTAATTGATTCCAAAGATGTGTAAATGATATTCCCAGAAATTCCCCATGTTTCCAATTGGCCAATTTTCGAATCATATTATGTACGGTGTACCTTTCCTCCAAAAGACTGTCTTTATTATATTTTAAATTCAGACTACAAAACGCCAAGTTGAATTTTCTTGTGAGGTAACTGTACGTAATCAAATCACATTTAAATAAGGCAATGGGTATATTATGTTGTCCCTTCTTTGGCATTACACTAACGTAACACGAACACTAACTATTTTCCAACTCATTTGTTAAAAAATGCTATATTTTACCCTAACGAACGCATGTAACTATTTTCACATTTTGCCAGCGATTTGGCATCCTCGGATACAAATCACAGTCACCAACTGCACGAATTTCAAGGAAGGCTTTTGAAATCATTTGCGCTACTGGTTTTGTCAGTTCACGGAATTGGTTCATTGTTACTCCCAATTAAAAGGCTGTTGCGTTGACATGTTGCTATACACCTGTCTACTGTATCCAATTATGATAAAGAGAGTTGTCCGTCTGATTGTATTTTTTTTTCTTGTAGGAAATTGCGGTGTAATGATAAATTAAATAGATTACCGGAAAGCAGTGTTTCTTAATTGCCCTCTCGTGGAAAATCAACCGCTAAATGCTGCAAAGCTGGAAAATGCATCAGGAATTTAAAGAAATAAGTCGAGGTTTTAAAGTGAGGAGACTTTGGAGCCGGTTTAAAGACCGAGATGAAAATTTCATATTTTACTTATGTTAGGGGGCTGTGTAGGCTTGTACGTATGCCAGGTTTCATTCATTTCAGTTTATTTTTCTTGTCAGGCTTTATATTCTTGCGTTTGGTGCCTAAAATGCCAATTCCCAGCCAGATCTATCTTTAGCCAATTAAGTGGAACTATGGGGACCGATTTGGTTGAAAAATAGCAGCACTATCTCCTATCACTCAAGTCATCCATGGATATAATAGTGAAGTGAACCGGAACAAGTTATTCATAAAAATGTTATTCAATTATTGCAAAAGGAAAGGTACTTAAAAAAATGTTGCATCCTAACCGTACAAGCCGATGTCGGAAAATGAATGCGGATCGCAGGCCTAACATTTGCTGCTAGTGAAGCGAGGTGCATGAAATGTGCAATAGATTAGTTGGACTGTAAATCAGTTGAGATGACTACACCGCGGAGTAATTGTATAACAGAGAGAGAGAGAGAGAGAGAGGTTTTAAACGATAAATTCTGAGCAATTTTCTTGCATAATGTTATCCAATTATCTTCATTGAATAATGTTGAACCTCTAAATGGTTGATTGTAGTTTTGGTCTGCATTCACGTAAGGGATGTTCATTCAAAAAATACATCGATGTTTTATTCGATTCCCTGAATTCTATTCCGTTGCTGACTCAATACCTGTGAAGCTTAAGAACTAGTATAGACGCAGAGGGCAGACCACAGAAAATGTGCACGACTGGGTCGAACGAAACTTTCTCGTTCTTTCTTATTTTATTAGGTAGGTATATGTAGGTAAAAAACTAAAAAACAATGCTAGATAAAAGAAGAATATATATACTACCTATATATCTGTGGCAACAAGGAAAAAAATCATAAGTCGACTTATGTCAAAATTGAGTTAATGTTACGATCGGATGCACAGTACCCTGTTCTATATGTGAATTTTTTTTCATTCATATATATCTAATGGTTGCTGTATTAAGGATTAGAAAAAAAACGTATAAATCATTTACCCACATTGAAAGTCAAACCTTGAAACTGCGGGCTCCTGACTAATGACTAAAAACGACTTATGCTGTTTTTCTTTTTTGTCACAGATATATGTTAAATAAAATTCACTTTTACATACATGTACATATCAAATAACAATGTGTGTTTTTAAAAGCTGAAGCTCTCAGTAAAAGGTAATTGTCGCAAGTTCTGGTTAGAGAGTAGTAAGTGCCTTATATTTATAAGCTCTTACATTTTACAAGATTTTTGAGTACGACGACAAGCGTTACAGGAGTTTCCGTTTTCTGATCTGTTAGGTCATGTTTTTATTTTGATTAGTAAGAGTAACGTGGGTATAAGGTGTCTATGATTGAACGCAGTGTTCCTGATAGATCTATATCTTTACATAGATGAATATGCGTTAGCAGTTATAAACTGAATATCCCAATGTGAAAATTAAGTAGGAATTTCTGATTGCGGTTGGTATTATTTTAAGGTGCATACACAATATGGTTAAAAAAAAAGAAGTGGGTTATATTTGTTAAAAATTAGTTTTACTTAGCTCTTATTGCATTTTTATCAGAAGTGGAAAATTGAGATAATTACAAAAATATACCGTAGATATGAATACAAATCGGGATTTCTGAAGTAATTTTTTAGAAATAATTATTAATCTGATTTATTCGAATTTTTTGAAAAAAACTAAGTACGGGATCTTATTTCGAATACTTTTATTATCCTTACTAAGCATTTTGATCAAAATCGTTAGAGCGGTTTTTGTATTAAGCTGAAAACCGATTACAAGTTATTGTTCAGGATGTAAGCATTACTTGGTTTTTAAAGTTTTTTTCGAAATCGAAAATGGGGTTTTTCGGTGAATCGAATTGAAAATTAAGGACGCAATAATTTTGAAAACATCAATTTTACTCTAAGTTTACATTTTGGTCGGAATCAATGTTGCCGTTTTCAAGTAAACTAAAGAAAACTAATTTTTAAAAAATGACTTTTTTCAAAAATCCATTTTACGATAACACAGGGAAAAACTGAGTTTGACATTAAGTTGGAAATGTCCATGTTACATTAGAAATTAGTTTTTGTTACCGTTTTCGAGATACATATGTCCAAATTTCAAAAGTACCGTTATTCGATTGATTAACGGAAAACTGAGTATGCAGTCGTGGTAACCTCACCTACTTAAGCTAAAATATCAATTTTGGTTGAAAACGCTATAACCGTTTTCGAACATCAAACTGATATGAAAATTTTGTAGTGTAGCCCCTAAACTCCAAATACTAAGTTTGAAGGAAATTCGGGCAGGCATTTAGGCTGTCGGACAGACGGACAGAATTTTTGAGTTCCTCTATCATCGTAATGTCAGAATTGATTAACATCTCGAGTTCGAAATTTTGTACGACTAGGTACAATATCTTTCTCTTACTACGTAATGGAGAAAGTTAAAAATATCTACCAGTGTTACTAGATTGGGAATTTGTCGTATTTTGGGCTATCTTCTTTCTTAAAAATGTCATAGAAATTTCTTCCTTTAGCGGCCAACACAATTTTGAGCTATCATCATATAAATAAAATTAATGTAGTTCTGTTCGACTAAGATTGTATTTGACTGCATGTATTTAAATGCAAAAATCTTAGAAACTGCTGAGTATATTCTGGTGCATTTTTCACAGGCCTATAGAGGATACCTAGGCCTACGATATCTACTTTGTCTCAAATCTATATCTCCATAAATTCCGGAAAAAATTGGACAAGAGTAATTAATTTTTTCGTTTCGTTTTGGTTTTTTCTTTGTCACGCTTTTCGTTCGAAAATACTGGGAGCATATGAATATAGTACAGCAGCTTATATAGGACATCTGCAGGTACAACTTAGAATATCCAATAACTCGATAACTTAAAAGGTTTTTAAATGAATAGGCAAAATTTGAAACATTTCTACGATTTTCACCTGCACTTCATTCTCAAATCAAACCGCGCAATATTTTGACATCTCTTTTAACGTTATTTAACTCCTTTGACGGAGAGGGAGACAGACAGAGGCAGTATGCTGTTTGGTGTGCTAAGAACAAAAAAAGCCATAAAAGAAATGTCAAATATGTAGGAAAGGAATGTCAAATAGGTATAGGTATCAGTGATACCAGATCGTGGTATTATTACATTAGGGAAAATTCCTGATTATTTACGTCGTACCTGTTTATAAATACTATTTGCAATCAAGATGAGGCAGTAAATTACCCGGTCGAGTTTTTAAATAGAATTACAGTCCATGGCCTGGAATTAAAAGTTGGAGTTCCCATTATGCTGCTTCGCAATTTGAATTGTGATTTCGTTGCAGAAAAACGTTATTGAGGCGTTAATTTTAACTGGGTCTGGTAAAGGAGATACAGTGTTTATACCAAGAATACAAATAATTCCCAGCAATTATCCATTTCAGTTTAAACGGATTAAATATCCTATTAATGATTGTTCTGCTATGACAATGAATAAGTTAGAGGCTCAAACTTTAAGAAAAGCGGGAGTTGAATTAATCAAGAAGTGCTTCAGCCCCGGGCAGTTATATCTTATATGTAGTGTGCTCCAGGGTAAGTAATGCAGCAAATATCACTATCTTAGTCGATAGAAAACGCTAATATAGTATACAAAGAAGCGTTACATTAATAAAAAAAAAGTGAGCTAAATATTATAAAATTATTTTTATTGCCCAAAGAATATTAAATTATTGCCGATTAGTCCAACGAGCATGTGCAATGCCATGAAGATAAGGGCAGAGTATGGGCCCAGTCTACGGGAGGTTTTTTAGTACGGGTTCAAGTCCCTCACTTTTGCAGAAATTAAATTCGAGGTGCGCATATGTGAGATGGGTATGGGAAAATTGCGCTTTAAGCAACTCAAATTATGGAAAATCAATCTACTCCACTCTTTTAGTAAGACTAGCTAGTTTTGATTTTTAGTCTGAAATTAAAAATGTGCTTTTGGTTGAACTTCCATATCATATACACCACACGAAATAAAATGTCTTAAAGTAACAGATTTTTCAAAATAAGTTCTCTTTTTATTACATGTACACATTGCGTTGAGAACAATACCAACATAATTTGATACCTAAAACACGCAAAAATTCGATCGCGAAATCTCCTATAAACAAAAAAATGTTAAATAAGAAATGGGCATATTTAAAAAAAAAAGTTTTGACGTCTTCCGTTGAGTAGATATTTCTGGACTGTGGTGACTAAGCACGCGTCTGACAAGATTATCAAATAATGTAAATTCTGTACTTTTAACAATTTTGTTTTCTAATTTATATAAAATAAGTGTTCTTTTCAGGAATGGTTGTTAATTTCAAAATTTAATATCATACGGTCTTCTTCCAATTAAAATTCCGTACTTCAGTGGCAATCGTCTGATCTGGATTTGGTGAATTTGAACAATAACAACACAGGTCTGACATGTCAATAGATGATTAACTGTGCAAATATTCCCGTATTTGTGGGACAAACTCAAATTACGAAACGCAATAGGCACTGAAATAGATACCTACTTCGATTCTTCACCAGTTGGTATAGGTACTCATCTATTCGTAATCCGTTTGTAATTCTATCTTAATGGCAAATGGCATTATCAAATGAACTCAATAAGGCAATCTGTTACGTTGATTCCAGTTGAAATCATTCATATCCGTAGGACAATCGTAGTGAAACAACCTAAATGAAAACTAGATATAGGCAAAGACGCCACAGCACAGAGTATGGTAAATGACAATTTCAAGTCCCCGCCTTGTCTAGACTGTGGAGTTGAGGTATGGCTATAAACTTGCGGAAGGGAAATCGAATTAACCTAGCTAGGAAATGTCGGAAACAGGATATGGGTATAGTTACGCCTGTCCTTCATTTGTTCGTCGTGAAATAAATCAATCGGTGTGAGTTACTTAACACAGGTGGTTTGGGTGAGTCTCTTTATTACCAACTGTAGGTTCAGGTGGATGGGTAGAGCGAAAATAGTGGTATTAAGACCATTAATCTGAAGAAAAATTCAGGTTGGCCACATGGGGGAAATATTGTCAACATGATTATGATGGGAGCCTTGTTCTGTTTTGTTGCTATTAAGATAATCGGCTAGAGTGTTGTCTCGTGGAGTTGTTGTTTCGATTGCTGCCTTTATTTGTGTAAACAGATAGTGTTGATGGCTGAGTTTGGGTTTTTTAATCCACTTATATTGCGGTTAAACTTTAAACGAAAAAAAAAACACACGAAATCCGTTCTTTATGGTTGGTATATTTGGGCAAAATTAACTTGTTACACGCTCGAACGATAACAAAAAAAGAAGCGTCCACCTGGTGGAACAACGCACTTATATATTCCTTTTGTCACAAGAAAGGAAAAAACAAAAAAAGATGGCTGACTGGGTAGTATTAGTCATGTTGTGGTGGATGATCGCTCGCACCATCGCTTTGTGGAACAAAACGGGGTAGTGGTTGTGGGAAAGCCACATAGTGTTCGTGGCGCCATCTAGGGCCAGCTGGCTGAGGCTCAAAAGGAGTCTACACCCATGTGAACATTACCGCCCGCCTTGCAGCGCTGGCTGCAAAAACGAGATGAATTAAGACCACAGTGGTAGGACTGCGAGATGCGAGAGATCATGATACATGTGACAGAACTAAAAGGATGTACTACAAAATCAGTCAGCGTGAACATTCGTAAATCAAAATTCAATTTAAAACAAAAATATGGAATTATATCAGGGATATTCTTAACAAGTTAGTGATGCGAAATAACATTTCAATTTTCCTATTAATATAGGCGCAGCTTTGTACTGCTTAACAGGGTGTTCCTTTCAGTTTCAGAAAAAAAATCTTAGTTTACATTGTTAATCGTTGTAAGAGACTAAAGGAGATAGTATAGATATATATAAAGAGATCCCCATTGTAAAAGAGATATGAAACGTTTGTAAGCACAACCATCTGGTAGCTAGAGGTATTCCTTCTTCATAATGTTTGCAATTAGAAAAAAAAGAAACAAATTTTTTTTTTTTTTGAATTGCGATATCGAGTGATATGGTAGCTATTGAGGTAATAGGACGCAGAGTTTGGCGGTTGAACGCTTGATAATTCCTCGCTGAGTCTTGACATCAGCAAGCGCACTCTTTGGTCACAACCGGGGTATACTTTAAGAACTCGTCCCAATCTCCATTCGTTGGGCGGCAAATTCTCATTTCTTATGATAACCAAATCATCAACCTGGAGATTCCTCTGGGGATACTTCCACTTATTACGCTTATGCAGCTCTTTAAGATATTCCTCCTTCCAACGGGTACAGAACTGATGGTGAAGAATTTTCAATTGCCGCCACCGATTCATGATGCTCAGCGATTGATCGGAATATGGAGGCTCAGGAGGAGTCAACAATGCGCTGCCCGTAAGAAAATGACCGGGGGTAAGCGAAACCATGTCCGTCACATTATCTGACATTGGAGACAACGGTCGGGAATTCAGACTCGATTCTATACGGGCTAGGAGGGTCGTGAACTCCTCAAAGGTAAATTTATGATTTCCCACAACCTTTCGAAAGTGGAGTTTAAAACTTTTTACACCCGCTTCCCAAAGGCCTCCCATATGGGGAGAGCCGGGGGGGATAAAGTTCCATTTCATTTGGATGAAATGATGCGAATGTTCGCCAGAGTAGTGATTTAGGGCCTTTTGACAGTCTTGGAAAAGTAACTTTTCGGATCCCACAAAATTGGTACCCTGATCCGAGAACACTTGTTCAGGAGTGCCGCGCCGTGCAACGAAGCGAGTAAAGGCGGCTAGGAAAGCTTGAGCGGTCAGGTCACTGACAGCCTCCAAGTGGATAGCACGAGTCGAAAAACAGACGAACAGACAGACGTAGCCTTTGTCTAGGCGGCATCGTCTTCCGAAATAGGTTTTTATGAGAAATGGGCCGGCGAAATCAATGCCGGTGTTCGTGAAAGGGCGGCTTAATGTGGTACGCTCCTTAGGCAACGTACCCATTAGTTGGGTTAAGAGTCGTTTTTTATATCGGGTGCACACCTGACATTCACGAATACTCTTTTTGACTAAGTTTTTTAGCCTAGGGATCCAATACTCAGACCGTATCATACGAGTCATGAGCTGGATTTCACCATGTAGCGACAACTGGTGAATATAGGAGACGAAAAGGCGTGTGAACATACAGTTATAAGGAAGAAGAATGGGGAATCGTTCTCGGAAAGATAGGGTGGAGGACGATAGTCTGCCGTGCGACCGAACGAGGCCGTTGGAGTCAAGAAAGGCGTTAAAGCTCACCAGCCAACTTTTGGCTGACAATTGTTGTCCACAAGACAATGATTGGTACTCAACCGAAAAGTATTTTTATTGAGTTAAACGAATAAGTCTGTCTCTCGTGCGGAGAATTTCTTGATGAGAGAGGGTGTGCGTTAAACAGTTAACTCGGACAGTAGCATCACGTAAAGAGTCGATAAAGCGATAAATATAGGCTAGAATACGAATGGCTCGATGCCAGGACGAAAAGTTACCGAGGATCGTTTCAAAGTCGGGGGGCACTTGGTTAACGAGGACTCGGATCGGTCTCTGCTCCAGAAGAGACTCATCCGCAGGGCTCGGGTTTGACGAAGGCCAATCGGGCTGTGGGTTTTTAAGCCAGTGAGGTCCTTCCCACCATAGCGGACGGTTTTTCAATTCGAGAGGAGTTAACCCTCGAGTAGCCAAATCAGCAGGGTTATCATACGAAGCCACATGATACCAGTCGCGAGCAGAGGTGTTACGGAGGATTTCAGACGTCCGATTAGCGATAAAAGTTTTCCACGAACTCGGGTGCTTGTTAAGCCATGCCAATACAATGGTGGAGTCGGTCCATAATCGTATTTCCGAACCTTGGAGAAAGGTAAGACCTTCCAAAGTTATTCGTAGCATCTTAGAAAGCAGGACTGCACCCTGAAGTTCCAACCGTGGCAAAGAAATGGGGTGGACCGGGGCGACTTTGGATTTGGCCCACAGCAGGTGCGACGTAAAGGAAGTCGAGTTATGTTGTACCCGAAGGTATATACACGCAGCGTAGGCCATTTCCGAGGCGTCACAAAAACCAGTCAGGAGCGAGGGAGCCCAAGGAGCATACTCTACCCATCTAGGAATTCGGATAGTTTCGATATCTGGAAGAGCTAATAAAAAACGTTTCCACCGTTGCTCGGTAGACGATAAAAGGCTTTTATCCCAATCGGTTTGATCCTTCCATATTTGCTGTAACAACGACCGGTGCTAGCCATCCGGCAGGGTCGAAAAGTTTGGCAATCACAGACAGCACTGAGCGTTTGGTGAACGACCCGGTATCGAGTGGGGGTTGGACTGAGAAAGAGAATTGGTCCGAAATTGCATTCCACTTGATGCCGAGCATTTTCAAAGAGCTCTTATCTTCGAATTTGAGAAAGTCCTGATTAAGAAGGAACTCTTTCGGGAGATGGTCCAACAATTCAAGCGAGTTTGAGGTCCATTTTCGTAAATGGAAGCCGGCGGATTTCAGGGCAGAAATCAATTCACGCTGCGATCGTTGCGCGGTGGGTAAGTCGTGAGCTCCGGAAAGAACATCATCGACATAAATTTCATGGCTGAGAATGTGTGCTGCTAAGGGATGGGACACTTTGACTTCATCCGCCAATTGTCGTAGCGTACGGATCGCCAGATACGAAGCGCAAGTAACGCCAAACGTTACCGTTTTGAGTTCATAGTCGGAAATACCCTCGTCTGGAGATTCACGAAAAAGAATGCGTTGATAGCTAGTCTGATCGGGGTGTATCAGAATTTGTCGATATATCTTCTCGATGTCGCTGTTAAAAACATATTTATAGAAGCGCCAATTTAGCATTAGTAACGTGATATCAGATTGCAGAATAGGTCCGGGATACAGCAAATCGTTTAGGCTCTTTCCATTAGAGGATGCCTGCGAGGCATTAAAGAAAACTCTCACCTTAGTCGTGAGGCTGTGAGGTTTAATAACGGCATGATGTGGTAGATAATATGAACTGCAACGCGTATCTGAAACATTCTCGGAAGGAGTCGTACGTTGCATGTGCCCAAGGGACCGGTATTCGTTGAGAACAGAATCGTATTCTTTCTTCAAGCTTGGCTTGTTGAGAAGTCGTGATTCATTGCGGACAAATTGTCTCATGGCAATAGCTCGCGAAGACCCAAGCTTGGCTTGATCCAAGAATTCAGCTTTAAAGGGCATGCGAACGACATAACGTCCAGAGGGGTCACGGTAGGTGGTCTCTGCAAATAAGGTCTCACAAAACTCCTCTGCTGAGGAAAGTATTGGTGTTTGGGGAAGTTCTTCCAGCCTCCAGAACCTTTGCAGATCCTGTTCTAAAGTCACTTCGTTGAAGAACGATACTACAGTTGGGTAGGATAAGACTTCAGGCGAAGATGCAGGCATGAGCGGGCCAAGTAGGACCCACCCAAAAACGGTGTTCTGAGCCATGAGGGATTTCAGTACGTTATGTTTTAAGCCATCTCGGATAATGAAGGGGTACAAGTCAGCGCCAATAAGCATATCGATGCGAGAACTCTTGTTAAAGAAGGGATCGGCTAATGACAAGCCAATAGTACGTTGTCGGTCACCCAGTTCAATTGAGATAGAAGGTAGATTTCCGGTCAACTTCGGGAGCACCAATGCTTGTACATTGAGGGCGAATTCTGTGTCATGTTTTGAGCAAAGGGTGAACGAGCACAGCTTGGAAGATGAGGCAGTAAGGGTTGAGCTCATCCCGGAGACTTGGCAACTTCAACCGGGTCTGAATATCTTCCGCTATGAAGGATACTTCAGAGCCGGGGTCGAGTAAAGCCCTTAGATCGAAATCGGAATTGTGGTGATGAATTCTTACTATCGCTGTTGCTAATAGAGCCTGTGAACGAGTCTTAGAAAAAAATGAATTGGACGAAATTTCTGGGGTGGACTGTATACCCGATGAAATCGATTGAGCTGGGCGGGTTGTTGGAGAGTGAAGAAGCGTATGGTGCTTGCCTTGGCACTGGAAGCAGGTGTTCGTGCTTTTACAAGTCGCTACTGTATGTGTGACTGCAAGACAATTGTAGCAATACTTAAGCTTCCGCACTGTCTCTCGTTTGGCCTCGACATCCATTTTTAAAAAGTCAGGGCAAAGTCGGAGTGGGTGGTTTTCTTTACAAAGCTTACACATCGGTGCTACCTTGGTATAGAGAGAACGGACACGCGAAACAGAGGTGTTTGGGTGTTTGGGTTCGCTGTTTGGGCGAATGGGTTTGTTGCTCGGATGCAGTTCAGAAACACTTTCTAAAACCCGGAAACGATTTGATAGAAACATGTTCATGCTTTCCCATGAGGGAATATCGGTTGGGTTTTTTAGAGAGTCCTCCCAGAGCGCAAGTGTCGTAGCTGGAAGTCGGGTCGAACAAATATATGTCACCATTGCATCCCATTTTTCAACCTCCAAGTCATTTGCCTTTAATGCAAGCAACGCGTCATTGATACTGCTTTGCAATTCCTTTATGGCTTTAGCTGATTCAAACGAAATGGGCGGCCGGTTGAGTAATACCTTAAGATGCTTATTGACCAGAACCCGTTTGTTTTCAAAGTGATCTTTTAAAGCCGTCCAGGCTAAACGAAAATTCTCGTCTGTCAAAGAGAACTTGTTGACAATATTTAAGGCATCGCCCTTTGTCTTCGCTCGAAGATGAAAAAGTTTTTGTACAGGGCTTAGTTTTGGATGGTTAATGTAAACAGCGGTGAACATGTCCCTAAAGGCGGGCCACTCCACATAATTTCCGTGAAAAATCTCGGTATCACATGGGGGGAGCTTGATGCTGTGATTCGGTGACTGTATTGAAAGATGTTCACCCGAAATGGGGCTGGGAGGGGGAAATACCGCAGTGGACGTGGTGGAACGCAACTCAAGCTGTTTCGTGAATTCGATGATTTCGCTCAGGCATGTGACATACGTGTCGGATGAGCACTGATACTTGGCCTTTACCTCACTGAGAGACTCTTTGAGATCCTCGTCAGTGGTTGCGTTACAAACAAACAAAGAGTATGCGGTTTTTACTTGCCGCCATAAATCAGACAATTCCAGGCGGTATGCCTCTAAAATAGAAAGCGTAAATGTGGTTTGTCGTTTCTTCTCTCGAAAAGAAGCGTGGAATTCCACCAGCGTATCGCTAGCCAAAATTATGTCCTCTAAACTCATTTTTATAGGGTCACTCGTGGTTTTACCGAAAATTATCGAATCTTATCGATTTGGTACCGACCCACTAATTACAAAATGGTTGTGCACTTGATAATTATTAAAAGGAATGAATACAATGGGTACCTGTACAATGTAGACATAATAGGGTATTTTACTACGTACTACTAACTACAAAGAATAAAAATCTACTCATATAGTACCTGTACAGATAAATGTCTTGAGCAAAAATAAACCTTAGGAAGACGATATGACGATTGGTGAATGTTGATTGATGATAAATCCGATGCTGGTAGATGATAGCGACACGAGGTTACTTTTGAGGTGTGATGAGATATGTGATGAGTACAGATGAGATGCTGCGGTGTTGCGTAACTGCTGACGTGTGTGTATTGCTTGGTAGTTGCGATGCTGAGAACACAGTGGATGGGGACACGTGTGATACTTGGGGTGAGCACTTTGGGTACGCGTGCTTCACTTTGTTTGGGGCAGATACCGTGAGACACGTGAGACACTAAATTGCGACGGCAGCGTGGTTTTGTACTGCACTACAAATCTTATGCGCGACGCAATGGGACTGCAACGGCCGTGCGTTACACGTGTTATCGTAATGGCACACTATTCACGGTGTACGGCACAATTGGTGGACTACCTCTTTTTTTTTTGGGACAGCAGCGTAGTTTCTCACTTCGTAATGTCGAGCACACCCGCGACTGGAGGCAATATGGATGGATTGGTTTTTGGGCGGCGGCGTAGTTGATGAATAATCCCGGAAAAAAATTGAATTTTACGCAGGAATTGTCGGGAGACGATGTGGGAGCTATCGTCTAAGCTTTTCTCTTCGGCACGTGTGTTGCGATGTGTTTTTGGTAGCTGATGGCTGCGATGTGCAGATTGCATGTAATTTTTTTTTTTTTTATATATATATCCGGCTCGATTGGACCAAATGTTGATGGCTGAGTTTGGGTTTTTTAATCCACTTATATTGCGGTTAAACTTTAAACGAAAAAAAAAACACACGAAATCCGTTCTTTATGGTTGGTATATTTGGGCAAAATTAACTTGCTACACGCTCGAACGATAACAAAAAAAGAAGCGTCCACCTGGTGGAACAACGCACTTATATATTCCTTTTGTCACAAGAAAGGAAAAAACAAAAAAAGATGGCTGACTGGGTAGTATTAGTCATGTTGTGGTCGATGATCGCTCGCACCATCGCTTTGTGGAACAAAACGGGGTAGTGGTTGTGGGAAAGCCACATAGTGTTCGTGGCGCCATCTAGGGCCAGCTGGCTGAGGCTCAAAAGGAGTCAACACCCATGTGAACAGATAGGTCATATGTTTTTTTGAAGTGATACTTCTTTAGGCACGCTTGACGCTGGTGAATGCGTCACGAAAGCGTTACGGAAATTGCGAGCGGAAGTTGAGAGGAAGATATAAGTTAGTGAAGATAGAAAGAGAGAGTTACGTTTCGTTTCGAATATTACTGTAGATGCAAGAGAGATAGATGCGAGCCCCCTTTTTCGTTCTCTCTTTCTCTCAGCCAGTTACGTCTCATTATCTAAGACATATCCTATAGTGCAACAGTGATACCAGATCGGGTTATTTATCACTTTTTGTGGGATTTTCTCACTAATAATAAGCTAAAAGGGACAAAGGGATTTTTCAGACCTCATACTACAAAAAGAAAGGGATTTTACTTCTTGGTCAAATTTTGTTCCTAATTGCTCATTTCATTAAGAATAATAAAATTAGTCAACCTACGATCAAATTAAATGTTTTCATGTTTAGAAAAAAGTCATTCAAAATATTTAAATGCTTTCATTTTATTTTTTTTTATTTCCTTAAACTGTTTCATAAAATGGCATATGTGTCTGTGAATGAATCACGAGTATATTTTTTAAATAATAAATTTATTTATTTTGTAAACATAAAAGGGATATTCTGAGTATAACCGTGGGATAACCTCCCTCTAAAGTCTGGTATCACTGCAGTGAAGGCATATTGTCTGTATCACACTGTAGGAGCAACAGAGACAGGTTTCTTTCCATTCTCTCATAGCCAGTTACGTTTTGTACATCTAAGACACGCCTATTGCACGGTTGCTACTTTTTTAATTTTTAACAAATTTGGTAATTTTGTTTGCTCATCTGGTTATGGTAAATTTTTGAGCAGATGTACCAAAAATGCGAACACGATATCACCTCATTTAAATGCTACCTTACTGCTTCTGAGTGAACGCATTGCATTATTTGCATAGCTATGCTTCACCACCATCCATATAACACTGTTTTATTCGCTGTTCAAAAAATTACAGAATGCACTCATTTTCTTCTTTTGACAGAAATGCTGAATAATAATAATTATTCATGTCTTCTAGCAGCTGGTAATTTTGTGCAAAATCAAATCGAATAATTTGAGTTTTTTTTTTTGTAAGTGGCAACCGTGGCCTATCATACTGTAAGAGCAAGAGAGAGCAGTGCGCGCGCCCAGTTTCTTGCTCTCCCTCTTATAGCCAGTAAATTATTGAAGTAAATTGATATATTAATATGTATAAACTAAACTTGAAAAGGGTTTTCCAATTAAAGGTGTTATTGTAAATGACCCGCTATTTCTGGAGCTGTCACTTTTGAAGTTTTTATTCTTTGACATTTGACAAGTAGCAACTACGCCATTACCGAAAATGGAATTAAAATTTACTACAAAAATGGTGAAAATCTTGCAGTCACAGTTCGCAAAACTAAAGCATTTTTTGGTCGTCGTGAAGCACCTTGTCGGACCGCAATACAGAAATTGATGGACAAATTCGAGCTGTTGGGACAAGTTAGTGATGTGAAGAATAAAACACATGCACTTGGCTCAAGAACAACTGAGAATATGCTGTAGCCCAAAGTGATGAAGAAAACCCAGGTTTGTCCATTCCTCGTCGTTCCTTGGAATTAGGCATTCCACAAACGTCATTACACCGTATTTTTCATTAAGACTTGGGTCTTAAGGCTTATAAAGTTCAGTTGACACAAGAACTAAAGCGGATCATTCACAGTAACACCTCTTATTGGAAAACCCTTCATTTTAAAAGAAAATGTGCATGCCATTTCGTTTTCACTGCATTTGCCTCGCATGAACTGATACTGAGGTCAAGGCTCAAGTGTGTCTTTCTCTGTTTCTTAATTTATTGTTGTTCTGCTCTGCTGTTGGCTGTCTAATACTAATAATAATAGTCAGACGTTCGCTAAAAGTGAAGAAAATATTATATCGTTTTCCATTGGGACAAAAAATCAATCTTTTTTTTGATCTAAAACACTTTTCGTGTTCAATTGGGAACAAAAATCAATCTTTTTTTGGATTCGGATCACTTTTTGCAGATCTCGATATTTTTTCAGATCTACACATACTACCACACATACAGCACAGCTGTTTTACGTCATTTAAAGAAGTTTGTTTTAAAACAAATGTGCAAAGTTTCGTGAAAACCAAAATAAAGAAATATATAAACAGCAATGGCCATTGTTTTGGAGGAATTATTATCTTCATTGTCTTCCTCATCATCTGAAACTACGAATCACCAAAACTATTCCATTTGTAGCTACAACAGAGGAAACATTTTTCAAGCCGATTTCCATGGTTGATTTTACCAAAAACAAATGCAATTTGAACAGCTGATATTGTTGTCAAATAACGCACTAATCCACTTACAAAAGCTAATCAATTTCATTGCATGTTCCATGAGCCGCATAAAATCTGAGATCTGAAAAAGATTTTTGGTGGTTCCAATGAAAACGACATTAGAGTTTTTTTTTATAAAAATTAAAGTTAGGACATACTGCTTAGTAGTCCAGCATTCTGTCCACAGATCTATTGGGTCCGCCCTTACGTCTCCAACACCTTCCATACAATTTTAACAGATACCGTCTTATGACCGGTGAATCGTAAACCCACACGGAAAGAATTGAAAATCACCACTTGCAAAATTTTGAGTTGCAATTCACGAATTAGATCTTTGTCGCAAATTACAACGATTTTTTCTTGAATTGATATAAAAATTCGTAATTCGACATTAAAAACGGAGAAGAATACAAAATTCTGCTTGTTGAATTTTGCGATTAGAAGTATTAATTCGAGCTTCTTTTATTGGTAGTGATTTGCGATATTGTTTGGCGCAATTTACCACTTCAATGGGTCAATTTCTCAAGCACTACTGTAAAAAGTATTTGCTGATTTACAAACACTGAGTGATGAATCAATGAAATCTTATAATAATTTAACACATGTCAATTGAATCTGTAAAATGACGTAGAGAAATCGTGAATTACAAAATATTTTTTTGTAATTTCCATGGAATTAACTACCCGATGTGTGAAATTTTTGTGCGCACAGGCAGCTGACAAAAACGAAACGTCATAGCCTGTCCATGTAAAGAAATCCTTTTAAGTCCTTTCATTTTCTGCATGGACAGCTCCAACCATGCGCATTTGGCTTCATTGGAGTCAGACAGTCGGTATTCAATCTTTGCTTATAGCAGTTCCTGTCAAAGTTATTTATAAGTATAACTCATTCGTAGTGATAGTGAGTGTACAAACCAACAAATTGTAAAGAATTTTGGAATATATCTTGTAAGTACATTTTGAATAATACAAAAAAAAATGAAGTAGGTATGGAAAGAAGTTTAAATTGGAATGGAATCTAAAATATCATATGTAATTGAAAACGATTGTAAATGTTCGTATCAATGGCATGTTCTTCTAAATAATTTGTTTGTATTTTAAGTTTCAGCATAGACCAAAAACCACCCCAGACAAATCCCGTTGTCTCCGGACGATATGGCGCCGTATGCTTTTCATGGATATCAGGAGGAAACAAATTATAAAATGTGACTTTAAATATGTATTCGAAAATAACCTAAATAATTAAACTACGAATTTTGATTTGTAAATCATAAGATATAAGTTGTAAATTGAGAATAAAGTTTTCTAATTTCCCGATAAAACAGTTTCAATTTAATACGGTGATGCCTCAAATCACTACTCAAGAATCGTAAATTGCAAAATATGAAACGCAAATTGATAAAAAAAGATTCAATTTACCATTACGAATTCGTAAATTGCAACTACTGAAGTGGTAAATCTACCCCTTTTGTTCGCAAATCAACACTTTTGAGTTGCATTTCAAGACTAAATGGTTGTAATTTGCTATGAGAAGAAATTTATTATTTTTGCAATTCACAATCCATAGTAATAGCAAATTAATAACTATTTGTGTCAAATTGCGATTGGTTATTGCAATATGTATTCCTCATTTGATTGCATCATTGACAATAAAAAGTAGCGATTCGCAACTTTTGAGTTCCAATATCTTCACTCCGTACAATTTAAAGAATTGCGAATAAAAAGTCGTGAATTAGTAAATCCTGAGCTAAGCTCTAAAACTAGACAAATTGTTCGTGATTCAGCTCTCATTTTTCTTGATTTGATCTTAAAATTTTTTCAGTGCATTTGGACATGTCTTCTCAGGAGTCAGGAGAAACTAGACCTGGAGTCGAATATGGATATGATGCACCCATTACGTCATTTGTCCTCCTAGTCTCTGAGAGTGATATTAATCGCAAATGTACTGCATTCATCGAAGTGGAGTACTATTTTCGCTGTGGAAGGAAATGCTCTCTCTTAAAGATCTGTACATGTCGACCACCTAGGGCTTCATCAGAACCCCATGCTTAAGCAATAAGTCCAACAACGCCTCTGCCCCATGGATGGCTGGAGTTGCATTTTCGTTTTGAGAACTTCAGATATTGTTGCAGTTTCCTTTCCAACCGACACAGTTACGAACAGTCCTATAGAAGCATCACATAACGATCTCCTTCATCACTACTGCTGTGGTTAACTCAAGTCTTATTTCAGAAATCTAGATAATGGGTCCGCAGGTGCTTCAGGAAATTGTAGCCCAACCAAAATAAGAAAACAACGTGCATTAAAAAGTCATTTTATGACCTCAAGTCTTGCGGCGTAATCTCGCCCATATCCGGCTATAGGTGCACTGCTCTATGTCTCCAGTTTTTAACGCTATTCATCGTTACCCGATCAGTGCTTAAATCGCAAATCGGTCTACAACTCGTTATAAGCCATTCTTGCTTCTAGAATTCAAATATCCCTTTAAAAACTCTTCTCGTAAGTATTTGTTCTTAAATTTATGCTGAGTTTTCTTATTCTTAAGAACTTAAATAAATATCTTAATTTGATAATGATTTTGATTATTATTATGACTGCCTGCTATTGATTTTGGAGCGTTTTTTCTTAGTACAAACGATCGGCGTCAGATTAATCTGATGTTCTCAAGTTAGTAACTAAGTTTCTTGTTGCGGTTACGGAGAGTTATTGATTTAAGAATTTTCTTTATTTGAATACTGACCTTTTATAAATGTACCTGCTATTTAAATTTAAAAAAAAGACATTCATTTTACAAACAATTTCATGTTGTTAATAAACAATTGAAAAATTAATCTTCATGTTAAATGAATAAAAAAAAACGGCCAAGTGCGAGTGTCACTCGCGCACCGAAGGTTCCGTACTTTTGCGGAAATTGCGAAGATTTTTGTTTAAGAGTAAGGAAGAATGAAATGTTTGTGCACAAAAACAGGTATGTGTGTGTGTGCATGAGGAAACGAATGGAAAGTTCCGATTGAAAACGATTAAGAGAACACGGTTTAATTACTGAAGAATTGGAGAATGTATTTGACCGAGAACACAAATACTAGTGTGTGGAGTATGGAATCTGGACGGAGTGTGGTGTCGGTGTGTGCATGAGTGTGAGTAGAGTTGAGTATGCCTTGAAAGTTCCAATGTTAATCGATTATGAGAAAATGGTATTCTATATAGTAAATATTATGTAACTTTTCGGCAAAACAGTCTTCAGCACATATATAGCTACGCATGATCTACAAAAAAGGTATACATATATTTTTTTTTTGCAAATCAAGAAATAAGCAGTTTTTTTTACGAATGAGAATATGTTGTTCACCAAATTACTAATTACTCTAAAACTAGTCGAGGTTTCACTACCATTTAACTAGCGGTGGTTATGCCGGATGTTGTGCGGAAATTTCAGCCTTCTACGTTAATTGGTTTCTCAGATAGATCTAGGTAATGATTGCTTGCTTCTGCATTCTAGCCATTTCGTGTCAACGGAACTTTTAGACCTAAGCGTATCTAAATGACAAAGACATACTTGTGCGAGATACATTGGTCCGATATCTTTAAGTTACCAAATTAATAATGTGGAGTTTGAAAAAGCACTACTAAAAACAGACCTTGATCATATTGGAACTCACTTTTAAACCTCATGTTGACTATATTGTGAGTATGGACTTAGAATGTTTGGTTTTATTAGGCGGAATACGAAAGAATTCTCTGATCCATATGCACTGAATGCTCTGTTTTTCGCATTCGTAAGATTGTAGTATAATCTGGAATCTTTACTACCAAAATCAGTCCCACAGAATAAAAAGGGTGCAAAAATGTTTTACTAGGTTTGTTTTTCTTGAAAACAGACGCAAGTAATTTAGTTTATAAGAGATGTAATAAGTTGCTTTATTAAATGTCCCTATTCACTTGAGCAGATATTCTTTTATTTTCCTGAAAGAATGTTGCGTATGAGATTTCATCTTTGTGATCAGTTTCACAGAACAAAATATGTCAGTAATGAACCAGTTGCAATAGAGAATTAAATTTAGTCATTGATCGCATTGATGTTTTTAAAAACTCTTCTAGAAATTCTTTTAAAAATCAAATAATATATGTTCTCTACCAAAATAATTAATTATTTTCTATTATAATAATAGTCTTAAGTTCATATTAAAATAGTTTTTTGGGTTTTATAACTAAGTAACTAAATCCATAAATATAATAGCTAACGTGATTGTAAAAGTGAAAAGAAATCGAGTAAGAAAAATTACCACTCTGCATTTGATCATACGCGAATCAGTAAATAAGGTTTATGACAGTAATTTCTCAGCAACTGGGTACGTATTTCAGAATATTTTTTTACTCTGCGCATTCTTAGATTGAGATTGTTCCAACTGCAATAGTTTACAAAACCTAGTACGTATTAAAAAGGTTTAAAGTAATATTGAAATAATGATGTCTTGTATATACAGCAATTTATGTATATACAAGAATTTTTAATACCCAATAAACGGGATCTTATTTCGAATATTTTTATTATCCTTATTAAGCATTTTGATCAAAATCGTTAGAGCGGTTTTTGTATTTAGCTGAAAACCGATTACAAGTTATTGTTCAGGATGTAAGCATTACTTGGTTTTTAAAGTTTTTTTTCGAAATCGAAAATGGGGTTTTTCGGTGAATCGAATTGAAAATTAAGGACGCAATAATTTTGAAAACATCAATTTTACTCTAAGTTTACATTTTGGTCGGAATCAATGTTGCCGTTTTCAAGTAAACTAAATAAAACTAATTTTTAAAAAATGACTTTTTTCAAAAATCCATTTTACGATAACACAGGGAAAAACTGAGTTTGACATTAAGTTGGAAATGTCCATGTTACCTTAGAAATTAGTTTTTGTTACAATCGTTTGGACCGTTTTCGAGATACATATGTCCAAATTTCAAAAGTACCGTTATTCGATTGATTAGCGGAGAACTGACTGTGCAGTCGTGGTAACCTCACCTACTTAAGCTAAAATATCAATTTTGGTTGAAAACGCTATAACCGTTTTCGAACATCAAACTGATATGAAAATTTTGTATTGGAAGTATCATTAATATTAAAGTTACCGTGGAAAAAAAAGGGCCCCGAACTTTAAGCCCCTAAACTCCAAATCCTAAGTTTGAAGGAAATTCGGGCAGGCATTTAGGCTGTCGGACAGACGGACAGAATTTTTGAGTTCCTCTATCATCGGAATGTCAGAATTGATTAACATCTCGAGTTCGAAATTTTGTACGACTAGGTACAATATCTTTCTCTTACTACGTAATGGAGAAAGTTAAAAATATCTGCCAGTGTTACTAGATTGGGTATTTGTCGTATTTTGGGCTATCTTCTTTCTTAAAAATGTTATAGAAATTTCTTCCTTTAGCGGCCAACACAATTTTGAGCTATTGTATTTGACTAAGATTGTATTTGACTGCATGCTAATAAAACAAAAACACGCTGTTCGTATTATGTGTAAAGTTAACCGTCGTACTTCTAGTTTTGGACTGTTCAAAAGTCTTGGATTTCTTCCATTGAGACATTTATACTTCTATAAAGTTTTAAAAATATTTTTTGAAAAATCCGGGTACAACTCTCCTAGGGTTTATGAAAACCGTAATCTGCGCGTCAACACTAGTAATCTCGTCAATGTACCTACAATCAATAAATCGCATTTTTCCACCTTCTATAATGTTACTGCTCCGCGTTTGTTCAATAACTTACCTTCAAGTCTGAGATGTGAGCGAGTTAAATCCGTATATCTTAAAAATGTAAAATGTTGGCTTTTCTCGTTAAACTACGCTGAAATTGGCAATTTATTGAATCCTTTGGTATGATTTCTTTTTGTTGTATATTTTTTTTTTTTTCTTTTGGTAGTTGAATTTATATCTATTTTTATCGCATCCCCATCGATAAATAAATCTTAATTTCATTGAGTATGTACTGTACATTCGCCTCTTGTTTAAATTTGACAACTGAATGTACAAAACTATTTCAGTTTATAACTTAAATGCTCTACTATCTTGTATATCTATCTTTGAATTTTGTTTTAAACTTTTGTATAACTTTAAGTTATTAATGAAATAAAGAAATTAAATAAATAAATAAATAAATAAATAAATAAAAAAAAATGTATTTAAATGCAAAAGCAAAAATCTTAGAAACTGCTGAGTATATTCTGGTGCATTTTTCACAGGCCTATAGAGGATACCTAGGCCTACGATATCTACTTTGTCTCAAATCTATATCTCCATAAATTCCGGAAAAAATTGGACAAGAGTAATTAATTTTTTCGTTTCGTTTTGGTTTTTTCTTTGTCACGCTTTTCGTTCGAAAATACTGGGAGCATATGAATATAGTACAGCAGCTTATATAGGACATCTGCAGGTACAACTTAGAATATCCAATAACTCGATAACTTAAAAGGTTTTTAAATGAATAGGCAAAATTTGAAACATTTCTACGATTTTCACCTGCACTTCATTCTCAAATCAAACCGCGCAATATTTTGACATCTCTTTTAACGTTATTTAACTCCTTTGACGGAGAGGGAGACAGACAGAGGCAGTATGCTGTTTGGTGTGCTAAGAACAAAAAAAGCCATAAAAGAAATGTCAAATATGTAGGAAAGGAATGTCAAATAGGTATAGGTATCAGTGATACCAGATCGTGGTATTATTACATTAGGGAAAATTCCTGATTATTTACGTCGTACCTGTTTATAAATACTATTTGCAATCAAGATGAGGCAGTAAATTACCCGGTCGAGTTTTTAAATAGAATTACAGTCCATGGCCTGGAATTAAAAGTTGGAGTTCCCATTATGCTGCTTCGCAATTTGAATTGTGATTTCGTTGCAGAAAAACGTTATTGAGGCGTTAATTTTAACTGGGTCTGGTAAAGGAGATACAGTGTTTATACCAAGAATACAAATAATTCCCAGCAATTATCCATTTCAGTTTAAACGGATTCAATATCCTATTAATGATTGTTCTGCCATGACAATGAATAAGTTAGAGGCTCAAACTTTAAGAAAAGCGGGAGTTGAATTAATCAAGAATTGCTTCAGCCCCGGGCAGTTATATCTTATATGTAGCGTGCTCCAGGGTAAGTAATGCAGCAAATATCACTATCTTAGTCGATAGAAAACGCTAATATAGTATACAAAGAAGCGTTACATTAATAAAAAAAAGTGAGCTAAATATTATAAAATTATTTTTATTGTCCAAAGAATATTAAATTATTGCCGATTAGTCCAACGAGCATGTGCAATGCCATGATGATAAGGGCAGAGTATTTGCCCAGTCTACGGGAGGTTTTTTAGTACGGGTTCAAGTCCCTCACTTTTGCAGAAATTAAATTCGAGGTGCGCATATGTGAGATGGGTATGGGAAAATTGCGCTTTAAGCAACTCAAATTATGGCAAATCAATCTACTCCACTCTTTTAGTAAGACTAGCTAGTTTTGATTTTTAGTCTGAAATTAAAAATGTGCTTTTGGTTGAACTTCCATATCATATACACCACACGAAATAAAATGTCTTAAAGTAACAGATTTTTCAAAATCAGTTCTCTTTTTATTACATGTACACATTGCGTTGAGAACAATACCAACATAATGTGATACCTAAAACACGCAAAAATTCGATCGCGAAATCTCCTATAAACAAAAAAATGTTAAATAAGAAATGGGCATATTTCAAAAAAAAAATTTTGACGTCTTCCGTTGCGTAGATATGTCTGGACTGTGGTGACTAAGCACGCGTCTGACAAGATTATCAAATAATGTAAATTCTGTACTTTTAACAATTTTGTTTTCTAATTTATATAAAATAAGTGTTCTTTTCAGGAATGGTTGTTAATTTCAAAATTTAATATCATACGGTCTTCTTCCAATTAAAATTCCGTACTTCAGTGGCAATCGTCTGATCTGGATTTGGTGAATTTGAACAATAAGAACACAGGTCTGACAGGTCAATAGATGATTAACTGTGCAAATATTCCCGTATTTGTGGGACAAACTCAAATTACGAAACGCCATAGGCACTGAAATAGATACCTACTTCGATTCTTCACCAGTTGGTATAGGTACTCATCTATTCGTAATCCGTTTGTAATTCTATCTTAATGGCAAATGGCATTATCAAATGAACTCAATAAGGCAATCTGTTACGTTGATTCCAGTTGAAATCATTCATATCCGTAGGACAATCGTAGTGAAACAACCTAAATGAAAACTAGATATAGGCAAAGACGCCACAGCACAGAGTATGGTAAATGACAATTTCAAGTCCCCGCCTTGTCTAGACTGTGGAGTTGAGATATGGCTATAAACTTGCGGAAGGGAAATCGAATTAACCTAGCTAGGAAATGTCGGAAACAGGATATGGGTATAGTTACGCCTGTCCTTCATTTGTTCGTCGTGAAATAAATCAATCGGTGTGAGTTACTTAACACAGGTGGTTTGGGTGAGTCTCTTTATTACCAACTGTAGGTTCAGGTGGATGGGTAGAGCGAAAATAGTGGTATTAAGACCATTAATCTGAAGAAAAATTCAGGTTGGCCACATGGGGGAAATATTGTCAACATGATTATGATGGGAGCCTTGTTCTGTTTTGTTGCTATTAAGATATTCGGCTAGAGTGTTGTCTCGTGGAGTTGTTGTTTCGATTGCTGCCTTTATTTGTGTAAACAGATAGGTCATATGTTTTTTTGAAGTGATACTTCTTTAGGCACGCTTGACGCTGGTGAATGCGTGAATGAGAGAGTTACCTTTCGTTTCGAATATTACTGTAGATGCAAGAGAGATAGATGCGAGCCCCCTTTTTCGTTCTCTCTTTCTCTCAGCCAGTTACGTCTCATTATCTAAGACATATCCTATAGTGCAACAGTGACACCAGATCGGGTTATTTATCAGTTTTTGTGGGATTTTCTCACTAATAATAAGCTAAAAGGGACAAAGGGATTTTTCAGACCTCATACTACAAAAAGAAAGGGATTTTACTTCTTGGTGAAATTTTGTTCCTAATTGCTCATTTCATTAAGAATAATAAAATAAGTCAACTTACGATCAAATTAAATGTTTTCATGTTTAGAAAAAAGTCATTCAAAATATTTAAATGCTTTCATTTTATTTTTTTTTATTTCCTTAAACTGTTTCATAAAATGGCATATGTGTCTGTGAATGAATCACGAGTATATTTTTTAAATAATAAATTTATTTATTTTGTAAACATAAAAGGGATATTCTGAGTATAACCGTGGGATAACCTCCCTCTAAAGTCTGGTATCACTGCAGTGCAGGCATATTGTCTGTATCACACTGTAGGAGCAACAGAGACAGGTTTCTTTCCATTCTCTCATAGCCAGTTACGTTTTGTACATCTAAGACACGCCTATTGCACGGTTGCTACTTTTTTAATTTTTAACAAATTTGGTAATTTTGTTTGCTCATCTGGTTATGGTAAATTTTTGAGCAGATGTACCAAAAATGCGAACACGATATCACCTCATTTAAATGCTACCTTACTGCTTCTGAGTGAACGCATTGCATTATTTGCATAGCTATGCTTCACCACCATCCATATAACACTGTTTTATTCGCTGTTCAAAAAATTACAGAATGCACTCATTTTCTTCTTTTGACAGAAATGCTGAATAATAATAATTATTCATGTCTTCTAGCAGCTGGTAATTTTGTGCAAAATCAAATCGAATAATTTGAGTTTTTTTTTTTGTAAGTGGCAACCGTGGCCTATCATACTGTAAGAGCAAGAGAGAGCAGTGCGCGCGCCCAGTTTCTTGCTCTCCCTCTTATAGCCAGTAAATTATTGAAGTAAATTGATATATTAATATGTATAAACTAAACTTGAAAAGGGTTTTCCAATTAAAGGTGTTATTGTAAATGACCCGCTATTTCTGGAGCTGTCACTTTTGAAGTTTTTATTCTTTGACATTTGACAAGTAGCAACTACGCCATTACCGAAAATGGAATTAAAATTTACTACAAAAATGGTGAAAATCTTGCAGTCACAGTTCGCAAAACTAAAGCATTTTTTGGTCGTCGTGAAGCACCTTGTCGGACCGCAATACAGAAATTGATGGACAAATTCGAGCTGTTGGGACAAGTTAGTGATGTGAAGAATAAAACACATGCACTTGGCTCAAGAACAACTGAGAATATGCTGTAGCCCAAAGTGATGAAGAAAACCCAGGTTTGTCCATTCCTCGTCGTTCCTTGGAATTAGGCATTCCACAAACGTCATTACACCGTATTTTTCATTAAGACTTGGGTCTTAAGGCTTATAAAGTTCAGTTGACACAAGAACTAAAGCGGATCATTCACAGTAACACCTCTTATTGGAAAACCCTTCATTTTAAAAGAAAATGTGCATGCCATTTCGTTTTCACTGCATTTGCCTCGCATGAACTGATACTGAGGTCAAGGCTCAAGTGTGTCTTTCTCTGTTTCTTAATTTATTGTTGTTCTGCTCTGCTGTTGGCTGTCTAATACTAATAATAATAGTCACACGTTCGCTAAAAGTGAAGAAAATATTATATCGTTTTCCATTGGGACAAAAAATCAATCTTTTTTTTGATCTAAAACACTTTTCGTGTTCAATTGGGAACAAAAATCAATCTTTTTTTGGATTCGGATCACTTTTTGCAGATCTCGATATTTTTTCAGATCTACACATACTACCACACATACAGCACAGCTGTTTTACGTCATTTAAAGAAGTTTGTTTTAAAACAAATGTGCAAAGTTTCGTGAAAACCAAAATAAAGAAATATATAAACAGCAATGGCCATTGTTTTGGAGGAATTATTATCTTCATTGTCTTCCTCATCATCTGAAACTACGAATCACCAAAACTATTCCATTTGTAGCTACAACAGAGGAAACATTTTTCAAGCCGATTTCCATGGTTGATTTTACCAAAAACAAATGCAATTTGAACAGCTGATATTGTTGTCAAATAACGCACTAATCCACTTACAAAAGCTAATCAATTTCATTGCATGTTCCATGAGCCGCATAAAATCTGAGATCTGAAAAAGATTTTTGGTGGTTCCAATGAAAACGACATTAGAGTTTTTTTTTATAAAAATTAAAGTTAGGACATACTGCTTAGTAGTCCAGCATTCTGTCCACAGATCTATTGGGTCCGCCCTTACGTCTCCAACACCTTCCATACAATTTTAACAGATACCGTCTTATGACCGGTGAATCGTAAACCCACACGGAAAGAATTGAAAATCACCACTTGCAAAATTTTGAGTTGCAATTCACGAATTAGATCTTTGTCGCAAATTACAACGATTTTTTCTTGAATTGATATAAAAATTCGTAATTCGACATTAAAAACGGAGAAGAATACAAAATTCTGCTTGTTGAATTTTGCGATTAGAAGTATTAATTCGAGCTTCTTTTATTGGTAGTGATTTGCGATATTGTTTGGCGCAATTTACCACTTCAATGGGTCAATTTCTCAAGCACTACTGTAAAAAGTATTTGCTGATTTACAAACACTGAGTGATGAATCAATGAAATCTTATAATAATTTAACACATGTCAATTGAATCTGTAAAATGACGTAGAGAAATCGTGAATTACAAAATATTTTTTTGTAATTTCCATGGAATTAACTACCCGATGTGTGAAATTTTTGTGCGCACAGGCAGCTGACAAAAACGAAACGTCATAGCCTGTCCATGTAAAGAAATCCTTTTAAGTCCTTTCATTTTCTGCATGGACAGCTCCAACCATGCGCATTTGGCTTCATTGGAGTCAGACAGTCGGTATTCAATCTTTGCTTATAGCAGTTCCTGTCAAAGTTATTTATAAGTATAACTCATTCGTAGTGATAGTGAGTGTACAAACCAACAAATTGTAAAGAATTTTGGAATATATCTTGTAAGTACATTTTGAATAATACAAAAAAAAATGAAGTAGGTATGGAAAGAAGTTTAAATTGGAATGGAATCTAAAATATCATATGTAATTGAAAACGATTGTAAATGTTCGTATCAATGGCATGTTCTTCTAAATAATTTGTTTGTATTTTAAGTTTCAGCATAGACCAATGATTTGTAAATCATAAGATATAAGTTGTAAATTGAGAATAAAGTTTTCTAATTTCCCGATAAAACAGTTTCAATTTAATACGGTGATGCCTCAAATCACTACTCAAGAATCGTAAATTGCAAAATATGAAACGCAAATTGATAAAAAAAGATTCAATTTACCATTACGAATTCGTAAATTGCAACCTACTGAAGTGGTAAATCTACCCCTTTTGTTCGCAAATCAACACTTTTGAGTTGCATTTCAAGACTAAATGGTTGTAATTTGCTATGAGAAGAAATTTATTATTTTTGCAATTCACAATCCATAGTAATAGCAAATTAATAACTATTTGTGTCAAATTGCGATTGGTTATTGCAATATGTATTCCTCATTTGATTGCATCATTGACAATAAAAAGTAGCGATTCGCAACTTTTGAGTTCCAATATCTTCACTCCGTACAATTTAAAGAATTGCGAATAAAAAGTCGTGAATTAGTAAATCCTGAGCTAAGCTCTAAAACTAGACAAATTGTTCGTGATTCAGCTCTCATTTTTCTTGATTTGATCTTAAAATTTTTTCAGTGCATTTGGACATGTCTTCTCAGGAGTCAGGAGAAACTAGACCTGGAGTCGAATATGGATATGATGCACCCATTACGTCATTTGTCCTCCTAGTCTCTGAGAGTGATATTAATCGCAAATGTACTGCATTCATCGAAGTGGAGTACTATTTTCGCTGTGGAAGGAAATGCTCTCTCTTAAAGATCTGTACATGTCGACCACCTAGGGCTTCATCAGAACCCCATGCTTAAGCAATAAGTCCAACAACGCCTCTGCCCCATGGATGGCTGGAGTTGCATTTTCGTTTTGAGAACTTCAGATATTGTGTATACAGTTCTTTAATGCTTTTTCTCCTTTCAGCATCTTTCGCAGTTTCCTTTCCAACCGACACAGTTACGAACAGTCCTATAGAAGCATCACATAACGACCTCCTTCATCACTACTGCTGTGGTTAACTCAAGTCTTATTTCAGAAATCTAGATAATGGGTCCGCAGGTGCTTCAGGAAATTGTAGCCCAACCAAAATAAGAAAACAACGTGCATTAAAAAGTCATTTTATGACCTCAAGTCTTGCGGCGTAATCTCGCCCATATCCGGCTATAGGTGCACTGCTCTATGTCTCCAGTTTTTAACGCTATTCATCGTTACCCGATCTGTGCTTAAATCGCAAATCGGTCTACAACTCGTTATAAGCCATTCTTGCTTCTAGAATTCAAATATCCCTTTAAAAACTCTTCTCGTAAGTATTTGTTCTTAAATTTATGCTGAGTTTTCTTATTCTTAAGAACTTAAATAAATATCTTAATTTGATAATGATTTTGATTATTATTATGACTGCCTGCTATTGATTTTGGAGCGTTTTTTCTTAGTACAAACGATCGGCGTCAGATTAATCTGATGTTCTCAAGTTAGTAACTAAGTTTCTTGTTGCGGTTACGGAGAGTTATTGATTTAAGAATTTTCTTTATTTGAATACTGACCTTTTATAAATGTACCTGCTATTTAAATTTAAAAAAAAGACATTCATTTTACAAACAATTTCATGTTGTTAATAAACAATTGAAAAATTAATCTTCATGTTAAATGAATAAAAAAAAACGGCCAAGTGCGAGTGTCACTCGCGCACCGAAGGTTCCGTACTTTTGCGGAAATTGCGAAGATTTTTGTTTAAGAGTAAGGAAGAATGAAATGTATGTGCACAAAAACAGGTATGTGTGTGTGTGCATGAGGAAACGAATGGAAAGTTCCGATTGAAAACGATTAAGAGAACACGGTTTAATTACTGAAGAATTGGAGAATGTATTTGACCGAGAACACAAATACTAGTGTGTGGAGTATGGAATCTGGACGGAGTGTGGTGTCGGTGTGTGCATGAGTGTGAGTAGAGTTGAGTATGCCTTGAAAGTTCCAATGTTAATCGATTATGAGAAAATGGTATTCTATATAGTAAATATTATGTAACTTTTCGGCAAAACAGTCTTCAGCACATATATAGCTACGCATGATCTACAAAAAAGGTATACATATATTTTTTTTTTGCAAATCAAGAAATAAGCAGTTTTTTTTACGAATGAGAATATGTTGTTCACCAAATTACTAATTACTCTAAAACTAGTCGAGGTATCACTACCATTTAACTAGCGGTGGTTATGCCATTTCAGCCTTCTACGTTAATTGGTTTCTCAGATAGATCTAGGTAATGATTGCTTGCTTCTGCATTCTAGCCATTTCGTGTCAACGGAACTTTTAGACCTAAGCGTATCTAAATGACAAAGACATACTTGTGCGAGATACATTGGTCCGATATCTTTAAGTTACCAAATTAATAATGTGGAGTTTGAAAAAGCACTACTAAAAACAGACCTTGATCATATTGGAACTCACTTTTAAACCTCATGTTGACTATATTGTGAGTATGGACTTAGAATGTTTGGTTTTATTAGGCGGAATACGAAAGAATTCTCTGATCCATATGCACTGAATGCTCTGTTTTTCGCATTCGTAAGATTGTAGTATAATCTGGAATCTTTACTACCAAAATCAGTCCCACAGAATAAAAAGGGTGCAAAAATGTTTTACTAGGTTTGTTTTTCTTGAAAACAGACGCAAGTAATTTAGTTTATAAGAGATGTAATAAGTTGCTTTATTAAATGTCCCTATTCACTTGAGCAGATAATCTTTTATTTTCCTGAAAGAATGTTGCGTATGAGATTTCATCTTTGTGATCAGTTTCACAGAACAAAATATGTCAGTAATGAACCAGTTGCAATAGAGAATTAAATTTAGTCATTGATCGCATTGATGTTTTTAAAAACTCTTCTAGAAATTATTTTAAAAATCAAATAATATATGTCTCTACCAAAATAATTAATTATTTTCTATTATAATAATAGTCTTAAGTTCATATTAAAATAGTTTTTTGGGTTTTATAACTAAGTAACTAAATCCATAAATATAATAGCTAACGTGATTGTAAAAGTGAAAAGAAATCGAGTAAGAAAAATTACCACTCTGCATTTGATCATACGCGAATCAGTAAATAAGGTTTATGACAGTAATTTCTCAGCAACTGGGTACGTATTTCAGAATATTTTTTTACTCTGCGCATTCTTAGATTGAGATTGTTCCAACTGCAATAGTTTACAAAACCTAGTACGTATTAAAAAGGTTTAAAGTAATATTGAAATAATGATGTCTTGTATATACAGCAATTTATGTATATACAAGAATTTTTATTACCCAATAATGTGTGTTTTCTTAATGTTAAATCTTAATCTTAAAAGCCCATACATTTTGGGTGGTGCATTTTCCTCCAGTGTAGGGCGGAAATTAGAATGGAATGCTTTTCCATATTAAAGTTATAGAACTGCAATCTTGCGTACCACTCGCAGTAGTTCAATACGACCACGAGCCTTTGACTCAAAGTTGTCCATCGCTAAATTCTCACTCTGAAACTGAAAATCGTAACTCAAATCGAAATGATATTATTTGTCGCTGCTATTGGGAAATGCTTTACGTTATGCCAACACGTTGCCTTATATACCACCGACTTTACAGATTTATCGATGTCCAATCGAGACAAATCCCCATCTATCCGACAACATTGTGAATTTCTGTACGTGACTAATTTAGAAATGCGATAAATTTTCAAACCGTCTGTCACTACATGACACTTGAATACGAAAGTTGACGCCGAATCAATGAATAATTATTCCTCTTGGCTCATAAATCAGATACCAACTGAATCCCTTTGCGTATACAGGTTGTGCAGTCATTTATTTGAAAGATGGATTCCTATCATTTCTTCGAAAACTATATGCCATCAGGTCGATAGACCACAACCAACAACCACTATGGGACGATATTCAGTGAACTACTCTCGGTATATATATAATGCCCGTCACCGCCTCTGGAATGCTCATATAAAGGCATCGCTTTGGCTAAGTGGTGCAAAGCTCCATCGAAATAATTTTCAAAGTGGTATCCCGCCGACCGACCTGTGCAATATGTGGCGTAATTTTGTGGACATAAACGACGCGACGGGTTGTTGAATCCGAATTCGGTGCGAATGTCGACGCATATGGGCATTGGGAGCGCATTATGATTTCTTAGACATCGTATTTGGATAGAAATTGGCTATATCGGTGTCTGGGAATCTATACATTTGTAAGTTGACATTCTTCAGGTGAATTGCGCATTGTAATTGATCAGCTCTCTGTTAAGTGAGACCTTTTACTGGTTCTGACAGATGTCTCCACTATAGGATTAGATGGCCTTTGTGAATTATTGTTTGTTGATAATAATTGATACTGGTTTCATAAATGGCCACAGTTGGAGGTCGCTTGATGAGAATGAGTTTATTTTTTTCCAATAGTAGGTATTTTATCTCCATAAGAGAGTATTCTTCAGCAAAACAACATAATGCCGGTGATAAGAGGTTCGATGGAAATTGATCTGGTTTTTGACGCTCCGCATCGGATTAAATAAAACGTAGCAGTTGCTAAGAAAATCCAAGTCTGCTATTTTGCGTTACTCAGACCTTTTGTAGGCACATTTTTTACATAAACCAATTCAAAGATTTTGAACTTCCGATTTTTTTTTGTTTATATAAATATTTAGTGAAGTTAAATTTTGTTTATACAGGAAAACCAACAAATGTTTCATGTCACACGAAGTGTGACCAGTGGACAATTTGGCTAAAATTTCTGTTAGATGAAAATCTTTATACACAATCATTCCTAAGCTATATAAGACATCCGGGCTTTTTGTTTAACATTTCAAAAATTTCTTGGTAATTCATAGTTCTATTCTTTGAATACATAATTGGCTAGTGTGTCAACAAATATTTCCAGCAAGGCCATGATCGGATACAATTCCCGGTACCTGAAGAAGAAAGGTCAACAACGTACTTGACAAATAAAATTCATGTTTCCTGATGCAATTATTGGAGCTATAGATTTTTCTGGATTTAATTTTTCAATTTCATTACTTTTGGTTGATTTTCAACAAAAGTCGTAAGAATCTTGGGGAAAATGAAAAAATTACAATTTACCGATTTGTCAGAAACTGCAAGGCAAGTACAATGCACAGGGAACTTACTTAGCATAATAGGTTTTTATTTATACAAAGCAATTGCTAAGGCTTAAACATCTTATAAAAATCTTTTTCTCAAAGCAAATGCTAGTTTTTATTTATACGACCCATTGTTTGCTTAAGTTTGATGCTATGTATGTTATAGAATAAAGAATCCCGGTGACTTTTCGACTTTGACTTACCAAAAAAGGCGATTGCTAGTCATTCTGCGTACAAAATTAACGCGTAGGACAGGGATGCCAAGGCTTGGGTTAAATATAAAAAACAGTGGAGCAATTAATTCATATAAAATCCTAGGCCTGACTTTTAACTATGCACCTATCATTTATTTGTGTGAATATTTTACTTTGTGATATAAGGAAACTATCCATCGCTTTTTTTTTTTTTGACTCATCCCAAATATACATTATCGTAGGCGTATTAAAAACCGTAGAAGATTCGGAGAGTATTTGGAATGACTGCGCCTTTCCAGATAACTGGCTTTCACACAAAATAGTAGTCGATCTTAGAAAAAGCAACATTTAGGAGACATTGGCCCTTTGTAATTGAAGCCGTTCAGAGTGTGTTCTTACTTGTGGTTGTAGCACATGATACTATAATGCTGCATTCATCGAACTCTCGTTCTCAATCAATCTCTTCTGATATAATGACGCATGCATGCTGAAGAAGCTTTCTATCCTCCGACTGTGAATCAAATACCGTATTCCCATGCTCATCTCTGTGAGAGTCTGTTCGGTAATTAAATCCTTGGGAGCATCGCTTTTTCTGCTAGTGAACCGCTCGCTTTTTCTGTGAAGTCGATGTTCATCTATTCGTTTGGTTTTTTGCACAGAACTTATGGCGGTACTAATACCAGCTCATGTTTTGGTTAGAATTGATTGATTGGTCTCATTCTTGGTAGGTTTCCATGAGGTGGGCTAGTAAATTTGAGATGAAAGCAAGTCTGATGGCCTACTGACAGTGTAGTAACTGATCATCTGAAGTTTTAGCTGTCGTCGAATCACATTAACCATGAATAAACAATACATGTCAAAATGTATTGTTGTTTGTAAAATTGGTTTAAAAAGGTTTTTGCTGTGTAAGACTTTTTACAATAATATGTTCTGGCGCGATATATATTATCTACATCTACAATTTTGTTTGTAGCCGTCGAGTTGAAAATGCGCATCGTCAGAAAAGATGATTTTTCGCCCAAAATCATTGTCCAATTCATGCTGCTCTAAGGTCCAAACTGCGAAGCGATAACGAAGCGGATGGTCATGGACCTTGTAAACGTTGTAATAGTAATAGTTATCCGAGATCTTTGTGCTGAGTTCTCCTCAGGCTAGTGCGTGAAATGTTGTGCTGTTGAGATCGATAGCGGTTTGATGTTCGTGAATTGAGTCTCACACTCTCGGCTACAGCACCCACATTCTCGTCTGTGCGCACCGTACGACGACGAGGACCATGAGTGTTGTCCACTAACATACCAGTCTCATGAACTTTTTGCACAAACAACACAGGCGCGGTGGGTGCTTCATTTCGGCCAAAACTTCTTTTCAAAAAATGCAGTTTGGGCTACACAGCACTCACTTTGCAAATAAGTTTTCAATATGCGTTTTTCTTTTTTAGTTCAGAGCACAGCCTGAACTGTTATACAAAAAGTTCGTGTTTCTTTTTTAGCTCAGATACATCAGAGCTCAGAATTTGTGTTTCTTTTTTCTCTCAGAGCATAATCAGAGCGCGCTTTATGAGCTCAGAATAAATTGACTGAGCAGGCTGAGTATAAAGCTGATTACAAACTCACAGGCACATTTGACAGGAAAAAAAAACAGGATAAACAAAATAATTGAAATGGCGGACGAACCTTGTTGCTCTGGAACTGAACCAATTTAATAAACAACAATTAATAAATATTCAATTTATGCACATATTTATTACAAATGACAGCTATGTGCTCAAGCGTGTTTCATAATTACATCAGAACGATCTGAGTACGCTCGGTTCAGAGCGCGCTCATAATGCTCGAGCTCGGTTCAGAGCTCAGCTCTGAGCTAAAAAAAGAAAAACGCCTATTATTACCCAACATTGTTCAAGCGTAAAGCGACTCATTTCGTTCCGCGGAGGTATGATACTGGCTTTCTGTCAAGACTTAGAGCGGGAAACAGCTGTCAGTGATGAACCTATGATTTAAGAAGAAGCCGCTAGAGGGCCCAACCTTTAGGTTCAGCAAGTCGAGTCTGGATAAACAAGCACAGTACACAGTACCCGGTTACTACCACGGCCAGGTCAAACAGTAAGCACAATTGATGTAGATGATTCATTTGTGATAACTAGACACCGACATTTTAATGCCAATCAGAGTCTATATAATATTGTGCGTCCAGTGTCACGCGTTGATATTTTGAGCTATACATTGTCACGTATAGTTGTATTGCATTGACCCCATGAGATTCGTAGCAATGCAAATTCAAGACGAAAGCTCCAAAGGAAAACATTGCGTTTAAAAATCAGCGCTCCGGTCCGTAGGGGCTTCAAATCTAACCCAGAGGAATAAACTGGAACAGGAAGACCTCCATTTAGGTGGCATGCACAAGCATAAGGGAATATTAACCGAATTACAGTGTGCTATCATGATAAGTTAGCATATAAATGAGAAATAGATTCGTTTACTGGCTGAAGCCCATGTCACTTATCTAACTGGGACTTCCGACTTCGTATACCCTAACCCGTGCAACCACCCAAAGCCAAATGTACTAATAAATTTAACTACATAAAACATAACAGTCAAGTGAAGTTGGTCCTTTCGCAAAAATTGTGAGATAACCATTTTTAACGCGTACTTTTGTAGGTCACAATAGTCTAAGTCATTCGCTAATAAGGAATGTAAATGACGAACGGTGGACATTGAACCCAGTAGAACCTTAAACCGATCACCGGCTAACGAGAAATAAAATCTGTGCCAGAATACCAAATCAGTTTTGAACTTGATGCCAGTGAGATCTCCTATTCAGACTAAGCAATTATGTACCAAGCCCACCGACACCGCTGCTACCCAATCTTCCAATTAGTCTTGAAATGCCATAGCCTCAGAAGTAATACCATAATGACGTCTCCAAAATAATCCGCCCACAATTCTCAGCACCGTTTAGCAAATTAATTTCCCCTACACTGGCGGGCCGCAATTTTCCCAGTTTAGGGAATATTTTCACCCATATACCACCCAAATCCACTGAAGTCGTGTCTCGTAATTGTGGCCTACAAAGAGTAATTACATGCAATCAATCTTGATGGAGAATAATTATAGACCATGAAGAGCATAAGACTGGAGATAAGGTGCTTGACACACAGGTGTATACTCCATACTCCAGATCAAACGTGGACTCTTGTGGAGGGGATGCGCTTTGATGTTTTTTCTGAATTCATCGCATGAATAAATCTACCGAACATTCTCAAAACATGGTGAAAAGGTCATGCAGAAGCATCGATGTCAGCAGCAGCATCTTCATGTGAGCTTGAATTGTGCACGCAATGCCAGTTGCAGCACCTTTAATATGGACAGTGGACTAAGATAAAGTTGTAGACCTAACTTGCAAGGCAATCAATTGGAAGTGTCTTGTCGCCATGGAAATGCCAACGTTTTTTTCTGCTTGTGTCTAAGCCGCTTTTGTTAGGGGAAATGAAGCAATTTTCATGTTATACTTAACCTCAATATCTATAGCTGTGCCGCAGTAGCAAAGACTTGTGAATGACATGGGCATTAATTTGCGTGTACAGAAGTGGGTTGTGTTTTTCTCGTTGGACTCGTATAATGGGTTACACACAACTTAAGGTCGGAGTGCAAAAATCGACAAGATAATTACGGACAGTGTCAAAACAGTTTTAAATGGTTTAATACGTTTTTGCTATACAGAGGACCTGGTTGATAATAATTATATGGTTACACATATGAAGAATAGGTGCAACAAAATTAGCCTTCATAGGCAAAAGTCAAAGGGATTTGCAAATGAAGACCTTTGCTTGATATCCGATGGTATGCTGGGCTTAGTATGGGAGCCAATCTAGGACAAAGTCCCAAACTACTCCAAATTTTTTAAGTGGTTTTAATACTCTTTGTCTGATTGTGGTGCGTCTTGTCTTGGACATTTATTTTTCTTGATTCTGTACGCATAAACCATGAAATCTATATCTTAGCAGATTATTAGTCGCAACAGACCGCTGGGACAATTATGCCAACAGATTGGACGTTTTTACTGTTCAACTAATTGTTTTTAGAAAAATTAAGAAGGTAACTTTCGATGATTTTTCTGAGTATTATTTTAAAGAGACCACATAGCGGCGCATCAAAATCATTTACCATTGCAGCGAATTTTTCACCAGATTGATGTTGATGATTGATGTGCCTGACAGAACTAGATAAAATGTTTAAAGATCACATTTAATGATAGTGATACAAATTATGTAGCGTAATGAATTCGTAGTATATTTTTACAGATCAGCCGCACCACCGAGGTCTTCAATCAGAATGGATTTACTCCAAAGGAAAAAATACTTTTCCAGAATAAAATGTTCTCAATAAAATGGACGTGTTTACTTTCTCTAAGGTAGGAAGGTATGTGTATGTTTTTTAAGTAGATTTATTTAGAATTTTTTTTTTATGCTGGGTCTGAGTTGCGAAGCTTTTTGAGAAAAGTTATAGCAACAGGCCTCAGATGTTGCCAAACTTTCTCACGAGGTAACGAAGTTGATCAAACGTTAAGACTTAATTAATGTTTTTCGCGGATCGAACCTGGCTCAGTAGTCCAATACACTTATCACCGAGCCACCGCGCTTTGGATGTTAGATTTAGTTCACACAATTAAAGTTGTAGATTGATTGGAAAGTCAAGTCTAGGTAAACACCGAGCTAAAAGTGCCTCTAAGATGCGATGGTCCTTTATACTGAAGAGGCCGAAACGCATTTAGCAGTAGAGACTACACTAATCACCGTACCCGTATTCATAAAAAAACAAAGTACAAAAGTAAGCTAGCTAGTAGAGGTCCGATAGCATACAACAATTTAACAAAACTGAAATCACAAATCAGAAGCCTAAAGTGTCATGGATGTTCTACCCATAATTATAATGTAGATATGTAAAACCGAAATAAACGCAAGTTCCACCGACCAACATTTAAGAAATCGCTGGAAACATTTCTAATTCTAATAATGTAAAATGAGAGTGGTAATTATTGTCAGTTAATTACACCAACAATTCATCAATCATTTATATGAAATAAATAAATAAATCATTTTTCGTTCATCACTTCCGGAAGTGTTTTATAGAAAAGCGAAATTTCGTCAGCTGTCGCTATCAAGTAATTAATATAAACATGCTGAACTTTCCCATAATTACTAACACGTGAAAAAAATGGCCGACCAAAATGCATATCATGTATTTTTGTGTTTTAGGTAATGCTGCCCGTTTCAGTCAGACGGCTATTTAGTATTGGGCATCACTTAAATCTAATACAACAATAAGAACGTTGTGTCAACCTCTTCGCTGAAAGCCAAATTCATAAATTGTATTGAATTTTTTTTTGTATTGTGCAAGTGTCCTTTAGTTTCCGGGTCTAATATACTGCCAGAGTAAATCATTTTGTGCTAGCGTTTATTCCTCTAAAGCAGTGAATAGAATTCCCCCCACCCAAAGCTGGCAAAGGTGAGGTGAACTTGATTTTGTAAGGTTTTCGTATTCTGGCAGTATACACTATACACTCCTATGAAGCCGTTTACATAATTTAAAAGTCGAAACCAGTCATTAGCTCTGAGCGCATTTTTTTTTTGTATTTGTATGATGGTCCTGGTTCCCTATTTCCTCATAATGACCCGAACATGCCAATTTATGCTGTATTTATAACTGTTGGAAGTAAATTGATATTTGTATAAAAAAAAACCTAAGGAGGCTGGGGAAATTAATTTGTACTAATGTAGTTAACAGTTTATTTCCTTCAGTTGTAAAACATTTATGTATTAATAGTTCGCTTATTTTGTCCAAACAAATAGTATTTTATATATTTTTATTAACTTCGTGTACAACTTTGGACTTTTGCCAATTTGAAACTAACCGTGCCTGTTCTGACCCTGTTTCTGCTGTAGTCCGTATAATTATCCAAGAAAATCGATTGAAACAAGATCGATCCTTGGATCTTTTGCGATAAAAAAGAGGGATATAAACGTAAATTCAAGCTACTTAAATACTTACATCGACATTAAGCAAAAAATATTAATATTCAGGCAAAGAAAAAAATTAATTTGTTCTCTTGTTTCTCATAGTCGGAATTCAAATTAAATTCAGATAGGCAATTTTGTCAACGAGCTTTGTTATGCGGTGAGGATTATAGTAGAATTCGGAAAGCGATATCGAATGACAATAAAACTAACAAGAAATTAGCCCCACCAGAGCTTGTGACTTGTGATGCCTTACAACGGCAGAATCGGGGTGTTATATAACTTCTAGCCATTAGATGACTTTTGACCATTGTATTGTATAATACAAGAGTCATCTATACCATCATACCTAAAATTCAGCAGTTTAAGAAAATTGGTTAAATGACAAGTAGGTTACTGCTTTTAAACTAACCATCAGGGCCTCAAATACTCTTTACATAATAAGGTGAAAGTAGTTCAATTATATTTGCATAAATTATTGTTGTTAAGATTAAAATTGTTATGAAAATTCCAATGGAAAACGACATTAAATATATTATATTTAATTTTTTTTATTTAATATACGGATTTTGTCGTCTAGTGTGCCTCAGTACACTTAGGTACGTTGATTTCCACTTTCAACAAACAGTATACCTACCTATTTAAACACTGAGAGCAGAAACTGTACATTTGTCTACAAGCTGCCTGTCCTGCATAATATTTCTTAAGAATTCGTGCCTGTACAAATCAAAGGAGTGCCATTGCTACCGCACGCATAATATAATAATCATTTGTCAACATGTAGCAGAAATCCAAGTTTTTTGTTTATTTTAAAGAAAATACACTTTTTTTGCTCTTAATTTCGAAGTCAAATTAAATCAAAATACTTTAACACAAAGTGCGAAGTATTTTAAATTCCTACAATTTTTGAAATAAATTAACTTTAGATAATATATTCGTATATAGCCTTTAAAAAGTTTTTGTTAGCGTAGAAGGTACCCGCACATTCATCGAATTTCTGTGCTTAAGTTGCCATAATAATTCTTTCTGTAAAACCAAGAAACACCTTCCCATTTTTTTCGAAAGGTTCCCATGGTTTTTTTGAAAGCTGTGAATAATTATTCAAACAATTATCTATAAAAAGTGTTTTTAATACATAAAAGAGGAATAAAAGTATCTAAGACCCGGAATTTTTGTCTGGCAACTATATATTAGTCTAAGTCTTGGAATAAAAATAATAAAAAAAAAAATTCCAAGCTGCCAGACGGTGATCACTAGTCTCAAAATGATAATTATATTTAAATGAATTTCACTGTCAGTCTATAAAAACTGAACTAAAATAAGTAGTTCTTTTATTCATGAGCTAAACAGGGCCATATTCCACAAAACAATTTATCAACTTTTCACTTATCAAATTACATTTTTTGGCAAAGTGATAAGTGTTTCTGTTCCACAATATTCTTTGCAAATCTCTCTTTTCTGATCACACAAATCGTATAATAAATTAATTAAAAAATGTTGCACTTCGAAATCCCAAACTGTCGATATTTTTAACTAATTGTAGAAACAACTGGCAGCTAAAGCGATGACAGTTGTAAAGTACCCTTGCAAGTGAAACTTCAGATTTATTTATTTTTAAAACTTTTTTTTTATTTTTTTTTGCATTTCTCACTACACGCACTCTCATTTCAACTACATAAATCAGCAGCAAAAATATTGATTGTCAAAGTACCGTTTAAGGTATTCGCTCAACATCATTTGCAAAACAAAACAAACAAATTAAATAATAATACAAAAATAATTAAATATTATTTACAAACAAATATAGAAAAAAGACGTTACAGTTATACAAGCGTTAAAAATGTTGTTCACATTGTTTCCAAACACAACCCTCATTGAACTGTTAACTGAATTTTGGGATCTTCGTTGTTCGTTTCCAGATGGTATTCTTTTTTTTCACTGAGTATTTTCGTATAAGCGCAAGTGTTGCACTTAATGATGACCGTAACCATGACCGTATGAGATGCTGGACAAACCTCCCAGACCGTGTCCGTATCCATAACCACCACCATATCCAACGCTAATGGCTGGAGCGGCAGCATAAGACACAGCTGGAGCGGCAGCATAAGACACAGCTGGAGCAGCGGCATAGGATACAGCTGGGGCGGCGTGGTATGCTACAGATGGAGCTGCGTATGAAACAGCTGGGGCGGCATATGATACAGCTGGGGCAGCGTATGAGACAGCTGGGGCAGCATATGAAACAGCTGGGGCAGCATAAGAAATAGCTGGAGCAGCGGCGACGGCCTTTACAACTGGTGCGGCATAGGAAATGGCTGGAGCAGCGATAGCTTTAACGACTGGAGCAGCCGATACTGATACTTTGTAGGTGTTGGCGTATGATGTGGCGTAGGCTGGAGCGGCAATAGTCTTAACTACTGGAGCGGCGACGGCAACAGCTGGTGCTTGGTAGGCCACTGCTGGCGCTGCGGCATAGCTGACACCGATTCCACTGCCGTATCCATGGCCGAGTCCATATCCTCCGTATCCACTGCCCAAAGCTATTCCACCATGACCCAACCCGTATCCACCTCCTAATCCGCCGATATATCCGGCTGAGGAAGCTGCAACGAGGGCTGACAGGACAACGAACTGAAACGAAGAGTTGCGAGAATTATCCTCGTGAGTATATCCTTTTTTTTAGTATCCAAAAGCGCGACCAACTTACCAGTTTGAACATATTGCTAAGAGTTCTTTTGTTAGGTAACTGTAACTAGTAGAGATCTAGAGCTGAAGTTGGAATGATATCGATTCGGTAACCGATGCGCGTATTTATACAACTGAATGTTTGTGATTTCATTGCAGTGATTGCGCTGAGCACGCACAAGCGGGAGGATGAGGAGGCATGCATAGCCAACAAACAAACCCTCACTCCATCATAGTCTCTCACAAATTCGCACAAGCAGAAAGGAAAGAAACGTCAAAAATGGCGTACAGCGGCGAACGTATAGATATATACCAAAAGTCACAATTACAATCACAAGTTGTTGAAAGCAAAAAATTTGCAGCAGCAAAACTGTCTGGCGCCCCTTACCTATAGCTGAGTCACATCAAACGTGATTATTTGCGGTGGCACAGTGGAAGCTTGTTGCTGCGACCGGAAGGTAGGTAAAAAAAGCTTCCAAGAAGTCGTTTTTGGTGGTAGGGTGGGGGAGCAACAGACCAGCTGGTGGTGGTGATTCTGTCAATCAATTGCCTTCGTGTGGCGGTTGTGGTACTTCCAAGTGGTTAGCATTTCTGTTTGCTGATTGCTTTCGCTTTATAGTTTATTGGACGCGCCGAGATAGAATTAAAGATCTACGAAGATACTTAAGATAAATAGTGACCAACCGACCGATCGACGACGCCCTGGTAAATTGCTGATACGTGTTGGTTGGAGTTACGGCGCAGGAGATTTAATTTGGTCAGAAAATGTTTTCCAAAAATTGTCTTATGAATTTTTGTACCTCAAAATGCGGTAAGCTGGGAATATTACAAAAAACAAATATAGTGAGAAACTACACACAAACATAGTTCCGAGGCAGAAGATAGGCATTTTCATTGATAGTCAAGTTGCGATCAAGGCTAACGCCTCAGTCAATATAACCTGAAAGTTAGTATTAGAGTGTTGTAAGGAGCTGGCTTCGCTTGACCAGTTCAAAGTTACCTTGATTTGGGTTCCAAGCCATAGCAACGTTTGCGGAAACGAACATGCTAACAAGCTGGCCAGACAAGGCTCAGCGATTTACTGTTCACTTGCGGAATTGGTTCACATGCCGCTCGGAGCAGTCAAAGCAAAGATCTCCTCAGAATTCCTATCGAAGGCTTACCTCAGTTGGAGGAGGCTGACTCACTGACTATACCTTTGCGGCTGTCCAGAACTTGCTAGGGCCAGACTCCCTTGAGGAGGTCTCGAAAAGTAGTATTAGGGAACTGATAACCTTTTTGAATTCCACAGGCTAGATCTACACTCTCCTATTCGACAATCCGTAACAACCGGGTCTTTTTTAGTTGTGGTAACAAAACGGCACCTACTGCTACTTGGGTTTTCATATAAACCGCCACGCCTACCTACCTACCTATAGTGAGAACTTCTTTAAGTTGCGCAATCAAGAGGTATAGCAAAGTAAAAAGCTGTTATATCTCCGGTAGTGGATGAAACCCCGCTATCTCGTGACACTTAAGTATAGACTGGGAATGTACCAACAACAACTGTCGCCAAAACCCAACCCATTTATTTTAAGAATATTGAAAATATTAAAATGGCACTTAACGCTAAGGACTTTGAGCCTAAAATCTAATTAAAATAGCCCAAATGATGAGCTGACCAAAAATTAAAATTATTAAAGACGGTCATGAGCTCGAGCTATCCGTTCGGAAAAAATTACGATACGAAAGTCAAATCTAATCGGAACTTAAATTGCGCTTGAAGTATTCGTTTCGGAACAAAGTGAATGAAGCACATAAATGCGTTCATTTCACATTAAAATATTCCGCAGCAATAAGTTGTCGGAAGGCATCGGAGAAAATGTGCAGCGTAGCTATCAAAAGTAAGTGGTATAACGCGGTTACCCGCAATGCGACAAGGTGCGCTACATGTCATCGGAGAATTTTTCCGAAAGTTGTATCGGAACGGATACCTCGATTGGAATTTCTCCGATTTCGTACAAATCGGAGAAAATTCCGTTCCGAACGGATACCCCGACAGGGGTGAATATGTTTTTCCTGCAAAACAAAACAAACTTTGTTTGTGGTTTCGATTCCCTTGTTGAATGCCCCGTCTTAACCGCGGAAGGCTACACATAACTTTGTGTACGTCACTCTTTAGTTATCCTTCAGAAAAACTGCCATTGAAGTAAAACCAACAAGTACAACTTTCCAGTAATTCACCTTAATGAACAAAGAGTGATTAAGTTTATATAATCATTTCGATCAAAATACCTACCATCTGTCAGTCAACGCCGCGCCGCCTTGGTGTAACAATTTAAGTGGATCGCTACTAAGATGAATTTTCGCACGCTATACTTGAAACTGACCAAGACAGATGTTGGGCTATTTCAAGTTAATATAGGTATATTTCTGTGTTTGTACGTGTGCTACTCAAATCCATATCACAAATGGACATTTTTGTATGTATACTCGTACACATCTAAAGGCGGTCACTAGACCTTCAAAAGAACATTACGCTTTTTGAGAAAATTGGTTGGCTCAAGTCCGGGTTGGACGGATTCGAATTGGAATTGGTGTGAGGTTTTTTTTTGTGAAAGGTATCTGCATGTGCGCTGGAAAATAACTCAAAAGGCGAATGAATAGCTGGTGGGCAATCAAATTCAGTTAACGGTTAGCAGTCGTTATGATCTGCACTAACAAATTGCGATGTTGTGGAGGTAGACAAATAAAATTTAAATTAATATACGGGCTTGTCCATTGGTGTGTTTTGAGTGTCTTGCCAGTTGGATTGCACTGACAAATCGTTTGCATGAAAATGCTTATTTTTTATTTGATTTTATTTTATCATTATGTATTAGAGTTCGCCCATTGGTAGAAATTCTACCAATTTAGTAGCCTGACTTATACAGAAAATATTGGAAAACAAATTCCACGCATGATTGCATCTCTTCACAATTTTCCCAAAGAGAATCAAGCGAATATATTGTGTTTAAGGCAGTTAAAGTGGTTCTTAACTATCGAAATATATATATGATATCATTGCTAAGGAAATTTAAAATTACATATTTATGAGTAGGAATTGCATTTTTGTCGCTAACCTTAAAACCTGCTTCAAAGGCATCAGTTGAGTGCTACTTATTGGCATATACCTACTTGAGACTTAAAAAACACCACAAGAAATATTTTAGCGACTGCAAATCGCCATTCACTTTACCTACGCGAGAGACAACCACACCATCAAATCGTTCTTAGAGAATGTCTGTCGTGGCGTCTGCTGTGTGCCACGTAGCCTTGTCCTGCTGGAATCCAATGTCGGCTACCTCCATATCGTTCAATTTGGGCCAAAAGAAATCTTTTGGTAAAGTTATGTTGCGCACGTCTTTTTAAAAAAAAAAGGATGGATAACAGTAATTTTTTGTGGATGCATTGCCACTAGGTGAACCTCGAGTGGGTTGGAGTTGTCCCGTTAATATAGCCATTCATCCAAAATGCACCTCGTCGCTAAGGATGATTTTTCCGTCTAAATTGGAGTCCTCTTATTGCAAGTGCTAAGAATCCCAGTGCGAAAAAAAAGAACCTTTCTATGATTATAAAGATTGAGTTCCTGGGTCATTTGGATCTTGTACAGGTGTACAGCGCACAATTCGCTAAGTTAAAGTCTGCGAAAGGCCGACTACTTATGTCTCGCGTTCTCCTGGTTCACTCTCACAGATGTTCTCAGCTCGAATTGTCCACCAAACGTAGAAGAGCCGACTTTGACGGGCCACCGCGTGTGCCGCAAAACGGGCGCAACGTTTTTAATACATTTTAAAATATTGAGTCATTTTTTCAAAACATTTTTTTGGCGTTTTCTGAAATGGAAAAAATGCCCAAAAGAGTTTTGGAAAAAATGACCATGAAAATATGTAGTTTTTCGAGTTTTTCTAGTGGTTTCCAATATACATGTGGCGATCCATATCAACAAATTGTTCACACAATGACTAACGAATAACGAATTAAAATTCAAATGTTAAAAGTGCGAATGTATAATTAATGTCCCGAACAATTAACTGTAACTGTGCGCGTAAAACGAATGGAGACTTATACCTAGAGATCTACAACACCTTTTCAGTGCAGCATAATTTCGTTATGGAAAACTACAAATCGAAAAGGAGCAGCAAATTTAAAAGCTATGTCTTAGCACCTACATTAAGCAGAAGTTGTAAAATTTAGAACATCGATTTGAACTCCGAATACAACAAACACCACTTTGGACCGACAGACGAGAAAACGTAATTTCCACACCAAAAGACACTATATTACATGATCGTAAAGCAAATGCACGTGAGGACAATTGGGCCAACGGCATTATTGGACCATAGTTCTTTGCAAATGCTAGGGCAATGCCGTAGCAGTTATTGAGGACCATTATCGGGGTATGGACTTTTTCCAGTGTTTTTCCTTTTTCGTTCAGAGTAGTGCACTATGAACAGAGCTTGATCACCTCAAATGCTTTGCGCCGAGCGTTTTCAGACTTCAGAGTAATCTAATTTGATCTAAAGCACGTCTGAACACTAGCTGTTTCTATAAAGTATTTTACCAGTCTGTTATACCTTCTTTTTTTATTCATCTGTGAATTTTGAATTTTTGATAAGATTACATTAAACTTTATGTTTTTCTATAACCGTCATAAGAATATTTTAAAGCAAATTTAAGACTTTTCTTTAGAAGGTAGGAAAATTTATTTCAATTACATTTTTTTAAAATAAATTCTTTTTTTCCCAGGTTCCAGAGGCAGCGGGCATGCTTTTACTTGCAAGATATAATTTTGACTTATCTTAGTTTCGGAGTTGCAAACAATTGCACATTGCATCCTGCTGGCTACTTCATATCCCGCAGTCATGTGGCCACCTTTCATAATCTGATCCGTATCAAATTTATGCTGCCAAACACTATTGGCCAAAAGCTAATCCACTCGGAATTCAGAATTAATCAGGTTACTGGTACTCACGCCATTCAAAAACGCACCACATGCATGACGCATGACCCCAGGCCCGACATGAAAGTTGTCATATCCAAGCATAACACCATACGGTACATGCAAATCTACGTCCATTCATCGCGAATGCAATCAATTAATGAACTGCAGCAATTAGTGCATTTAAGAGTCCGACGACCGACTCCGTTCGCTTTGAAAGTCCTGATCGATGACTATCATTGATCTTCGCGTTGGTGTTGTCAACCTTTTATGCAAGCTACCAAGCAATTTCTTGCACAATTGCGATTTGGATTGATTATGGCGTTTTATAGCACAGCAGTAGGAATAAGCATATTGCATACCAACAATATTCCGTTTTGAATAAAGTCGAGACGCACAGGATCCGTAACTTGATGTCCGCAAGTCGGAATAATCTTTAACCAGAGAGGTGTCTATTAACAAAATTTATCGTGGCCATGTAAGATGAAAAGATACAAAGTTGTCAGTCGCATGCCATTGCCTGAGATGTCGGCAATACACTCTTGTAATACACTCTTGACAGTCGGATATGGGTGTGTTAGGCTAGGAGTACTCGTAAGTCGTAATCATCATCGGATTATGGAGCTTTTAACTGGGTTGGCATGAAAATTGAATTTAAGTGGAGGTTCCCAGGTTCGTACAAATAATTATACTTTGTGTCTTTAGCTAATTAGAGTGATGTACAATTAAATGTTGCGAAATTGGGACAACGCACATTTTTTTTACTTAAAGGAGTGCGCACAGGTTACAAACTTGAATCTTCCTAATATGAATCATATAGGCTGGAAAGGTAGGAGCAGAAATGAAACTTCAGGTGGGATATATTGTCTAATAGTTTTCAATTAGTTGCATAACAGATTTTATAATGGCTGAATCAAAAGACGTACAATTGCTCAAAGTATGCAGAAAATACTTGCTTAAAAATTGTTTCTAGCTCACTGGTTGTCGCAAACAACTTGAGAATCTACAACCATGCAAATGCCAAAGATAGATGTTCCTGAAAAATAATATATCTAATATTACCTAGTCGTAGATATCTGTACTCGACCGCCTTTTCCAGAGGAGCCTTAACTTTTATTTCCATTATCAATAATTATGGGTTGAGCATCCATGACACTTTAGGCGTCTGGTTTGTGATCTCATTCTTGGGTCTTTATTAGCTTTGACTGCGGAAAAACGGAGCATAAAGCTGTAAATATATATTTAAAATTTAAATTCTATGAATAATTTTGTCGTAGGTCAGTTTCTATCCTGCCTATTTTTTTCAAAGTACCTACTTTTTTTATCAAAGTTCTAAATTTTACAACGTTAGCTGCCATAAAAGTCGAGAAAAGGAGTTTTAAAAGTGATTTTGAACGGAAAGTCTAAGGCAAACATTTAAAAACAACTGAAATATGAAATATGAGATGTGACTCATTATTATTATTCTAGATACTACATTTTTAATTAATCCGATAAAAATGCTACATCTTAATGGTATTGGCCCCCTAAAAGGGGTTGGTGGGCTTTTACAAAATCCCTTAAAACATATGCCCATGTTATTCTGTATCACATTTTGAAATTCCTAATCGAAGTGCGGTAACTGGAAACCAAGTTCTCGTCCTTTACAAATATTTCAGCCCCACAAAATGGAGTGACCACTCTTAAAAATTTGAGAATAAACGCCTGTCTTATATTTTTGAGTTTATAAGGCTATCGCTTCGTTTCCGAAAATGTCGTTTTAGCATCTACACAGTTATTGAACTTACTTTACGGTTTTCGGATTAGCCTTAGCGTTGTCTGTGAGGTGCGGACAGTTTAACATATTATATCTTTGTCTCCTCAAAGAGGGCACAGATCTATGCTGTATCATTCACTTGATTCTAATAGACTGAGAGCTAATGAACGTTTTGCTAACCTCATCGTTAAATGGGAAATTTATAAATATTATTGTTAATTGGGGTCTTGCGTTCACAGAAATCGCCGTCTGGCAGCCTGGAGCTGGGGCATTTGCAAGGGGCAGTGCCCCAAAGATGTAAAAAAAAGTGATCAATTACGTCATCGTTGCTCGGCTGATTTTTTGTTAGGTAATAGTACTCGTACCCAAAAAAAACATTTTCATATACTGCCAGACGGTCTTCAAAATGCTGAAAAAATGGCCTCATTTACGTCAATTCATGCAATAAGATATAAGCATCATTAGTGAACCATCGAAAATTCAAGATTTTTGTAGCTGAATATCATTTTTTTTTTGTATAAAAAAATAAGATAGAATAAGAAGAACCGCTATAAATTATATAAAATATACGAGAATATCTCAACAAATGTATATATTTGTAATATATTTCCTTAATTTGCTTGATAAACAACTTACCTGTTTTCATTAATTCGTTACAAATTCCATACGAAAACGAGGCGAAATATCTAGGAATGACCCTAGACGCAAAACTTAAGTGGAAGCCACACGTTAAGAAAAAGCGCGACGAGCTCGCAATCAGACTTAGAGAAATGTATTGGCTACGCGGAAGATATTCAAAGCTAAGCGTATACAACAAACTGCTCCTGTATAAACAAGTGCTAAAACCTTCTTGGACATACGGTTTACAACTTTGGGGTTGTACCAAACTAAGCAATATGACTATAATACAAACATTCCAAAACAAAACGCTAAGAGCAATAGTGAATGTTCCATGGTATATAAGGAATAGTGATATTCACAGAGATCTAGGAATTGCTACCGTGAGTAACAAAGTAACTAATTTTGCTCGCAAACTTCGTACTCGTATTCATGGTCACTGCAATAATGAAATAATCCGTACTCTGGACGTCACAAACCTTGAGCGCCGACTGCAAAGAACAAGACCGTTCGACCTAGCGCCATAAGGAAAAACCGCATGTAATGACGGTATTAGTAGGTGCGTTCGCTGGAAAGTTACCTACCAAACGCGAATAACAGTACAGAAGCGAAAACTATTGCTTGTAGTTATTTTATTTTAATAAAATAAAATAAAATTTCTGTGAATTACAACGTATTTTCGAAAGTTATTTAAATTTCAAGATTTTGAGGTATTCCTTTTAGCACTTTAGAGGAATAAATGTTAATTATGCGTTCTTCCCCTGCGTCTGGCAGGGCGAAAGACCTGGAATTTTCGTCTGGCAACTATGTATTAGGACTCAGGGACACTTATATAATTGAATAATAAAAAAAAATCAAAAAATCCATGAAGCGATGACGTAAATAAGGTAATTTTTCAGCATTTTGAAGACGGTCTGGCAGCCTTAAGGACCCTTCAAAAACGTCTGACAGTATATGAAAATGTTTTCTGGGTAAGAGTACTATTACCTGACAAAAAATCAGCCGTACAACGATAACGTAATCACGTGATCACTTTTTTTTTTACATTTTTGGGGCACTGCCCCTTGCAAATGCCCCAGGCTGCCAGACGGCGATTTCTGCGAACGCAAGACTCCAATTAACAATAATATTTATAAAATTCTCATTTAACGATGAGGCTAGCAAAACGTTCAGTAGCTCTTAGAATATAAGAAGTAATTTTTATTCAAGCCACCTACTACTATTGTGATGACATTAATACCCGTGACGTGTTTTGTGTTAGTCATGTCTTAACATTTTCAAATTCCACTAACTACAGCTCAATGCGCATTTGATGATGGTGCGCAACTTCGGCCTTCCTACTATATCAGTATATTTTTATACAAGTGCTAGCTACTACATTTCGAATGATACGACAAAGTGACCCTAGTCAACCCGAACGTGTAGGTTTTGCCGCCTGACTGTGGAACGATACCCCAACTGACCCATTTCAAAAATGTTTATAAAAAAACAGAAATGCAGATAAGCCCTGCGTGACGTAATATTTTTGAGCAATACAGTCATCAGATTTTGGTTCACCTACTAATTTATTTTAGACCCCAAAGTGATAGTGCCTCCGCTGATGTAAACCGAATGCCAGTCACCACCGAATGACACCAGTCACCTTCAATTACAATATTCATCATCTAATTCGTAGCATTTCTTATTTTACGAGTCAATTGTGTACTTTAACTTCAGCATATATGATCAACTCGTGGCTGTGGATTAAATCCCAGACGCCAAACTAATAAAAGAGCAACCTCTCTGCTAAAGCACTTTGCAAATTTGCATAAATCAGATGCCTATCGTGGTAGATCTCGTGAAATGTTATCGTGGGTTGGCATCAGTCGTATCGTAAGCGTTTGGGGTTAGCAGCTGACGCAACAGGCACCAAGAATTCCACTGCAAAGTCGTGCGACTATCTCCCAATGCAGTCAAAAGAGATTTCCATCACTGTAAGTCAATAGTTGGACTGGATATCTGTCAAAACTCACAGCTTTAGATCAAAGATTTGGCACAGCAGCATTCTTTGCGATAGCGATAGGTTCTCATTAAAAGTGCTCCCTTAGATAGATAGATTCGTATCATACCTACTTTATAATGAATTAAATAACTTCACACCATCCAGTGGTCAGCCGCTAAGGTGCACAGCGTTAAGACTTGTTTTCTTGCAACAGATCTGTATTGATGGAAGGAGAAAAAACAGCTAGCGTCTATGTGGGATTTGGCAACATGAACAGACCTAATTATCTGAAAATCGATGTAATTACGATTTCTGTCACTGCATCGTTGGAACGTGCTGTTACAATATAATCAGTCGGTAAAGCGTGTGACAGGGAGCTGTGCGTGATCTAGGCTGTGCTTACTCTATATATAACTGGTACCTACTCCAGTTTGTCGCAAAATAGGATGCAGAGCAACCGCTTGTTTAACATATAAATATTTATGGCCTTATGGTGTGTGGTGAGATGTACATATGGAGAGAACAATCCATTTTTGTATCCGCACGGTGTGCATATAAAAATAAATATATGTATAAATCACGCTTCGAGAAAATCCCTGCTTGCGTACAATGTTCGCCTGTACTTACATAAATTGTGCGATACTAAAGTGAGCTGATTGAATTAGAGTGGGTGCGGATAAATAATGGGTTGACTTGGCGGGTATTGAAGTGTGTATCTGGGCGTGAGATAAAGTGTTTTATTGGAAGTCTTGTGGCATAATTTGCCGGCTAGCATTATGTGGAGTGAGATGGAATTATTATGCAGACTTTGCTGTACTGGGAAATGTTTGTTCTTTCCGCAGGTCATTTACTGAAATGATGCGAAAGTGTAGTCTCCTTGCACTAACTTGCAGGTAAACGTAACTGTTTACGTTAAGTAATGCTTTGTATTGAGTTTCTTACATGCACAACGCGAGGTCTGTTTTTACAAGATGAATAATTTCCTGCAACTATATACGGAAGTGCCTTGCTTCACGCATTTATTAATTTAAGTCTTTCAGTTTAGTTTGGTATCCATCAGGCCCCTGCCACGCAGTGAGTGACGAGTGACTGAGCAACTAAAACAAATGATATGAAATCGTATGGCGGTGGCCATATAAGCCCTGAGCGATAAGCTCACTGCATGCCCGAGTTACGAGCGGCCAACACCGATCGAACACAAAACAAAAAAACGAAAAAAGAAAAACAGTCAAACAATTTATTTTTACAAGGAGCTTTATTCAAAAGCTGAAATACGACTGACTGTTTAATCAAAATTAACGTAGCCTAAGCCATGTACATAACAGCGATAGACCGTTGTTCAGCTGCTGTTGACGTTGTAGTGTTGTTGTGCTGCTTAGCTGTTTATGTTATTGTATATACTTTTTGTTTGTACATATAACTCCTCCCGTTTTAGTGTGGACCAAACGATTTCCAAAGTTTGCGTCCATAAAGAAGGGTTTAGTTTGTTAAGACTCTAATGTATCGCATATGTTGTCAACTCATTTTGGATGTAATATTTTTATTATATTTTAAATTCAAGTTAATGTAATTGATAACTAAATCAAGTTTCCAAATTGATTGTTTTTAATTAAATTTAAAGAGACAAATAATTTTCCTTGAAGTTGTCTTTTTAGGTTATAAGAATAAAAATATACAAATAATGTAAATTTCAAAACAGGGTTAGTAACACGAAAATACAACTACATAATTTTGCAAATAAATGAAATAAACATATTTTAACAGTATATGTTTCGTCTATAAACAAGAAGTTAGTTTATAACTTTTGACTACACATTTTTTTTACCCAATACAATTTTCCTTTTTATTTTTTATTTTCCAAAACGAAAATACAAAAAAAAGGAAAACATATATGTATACAATATTTATATTAGGGATTCAATGAAAGACTTATTTTGCTTTGAATTTTATTCACATACCTATATGAACAATGAAAAGTTATAACATTTAACATATATCTATACATTTTTAAGTAAGAACATAATTTACAAATAGTCATACATCTATACAACCGTTTCTAATGAGTAGTGAAATGCTGAGTACAATTTTTGTTTTTGTTGTTTCAGCTCCTTATTAATTTATATAAATTTATATAGACACTGATATCATATATATTGTTCACGTTTTATTTTTTATATTTATTGTATAATTTTTATTTTATTGTTTATAGTAAATATAACACCGATGTTCCTTCGATTTATACTTCTGCTTTTCTTTTATAATAATGTTATTTTATATGCTAAGTTTTTAGCACCGATATTCACTCGATTAACTAAAATTCTTTTTATATTATTGGTCATTGGAGCAACTAAAGAATTAAAATCCACCACCACGATATGCCCTCGTAGTGTGTTGCATATATAGTACAAACGTCTACTTTTAGCTACTTAGAAATTCACTATAGGACGATGTACCACAAATCCTACCGACTGCGCCAGTTACGAGCGGCCAACACCGATCGAACACAAAACAAAAAAACGAAAAAAGAAAAACAGTCAAACAATTTATTTTTACAAGGAGCTTTATTCAAAAGCTGAAATACGACTGACTGTTTAATCAAAATTAACGTAGCCTAAGCCATGTACATAACAGCGATAGACCGTTGTTCAGCTGCTGTTGACGTTGTAGTGTTGTTGTGCTGCTTAGCTGTTTATGTTATTGTATATACTTTTTGTTTGTACATATAACTCCCGCAGCCTAAGATATTACTGACAAAGACAGACCAGTTTTGTACTTCGCAGTAGTTTTGCTTCGAATCCACTATTACCTATTTTGGTGTGATAGAAGACTTTTGGAACAATATTAAAAACTTGTGGGATTTGATAACACTCCGCCTTAAAACCAGCTTAATATTAAGTTGTTGGTACAATAAGAATCCACATGTTTCTAGTTAGTGCACTACAACACTGGGATTATGTTCAGAGACCTACAGTGAACGCCTCTAGTTAGACTTTAGGCCTTTTTTATTATGCTTAACGCTGCATGTAGGCGCAGTGGCCTAGAGGTGAGTGTGTTGGACTACGAAGCGAGGGTTCCCAGGTTCGATTCCCGGAAAAACACAAAATTCTTTAAATGTTTTTTCCACTGCACCACCTCTCGCGAACGTCTGAGATTCATGAAAGAGCTGTCATGAAAGAGCTTCTCAAATCTTTCATTTGTCCCAAAACTGAAAAACTTACATAGAACGAATGGTTGTCAGAAGCTAGATCTACCATCCTTACGGACCTGTTGCGTCAAAAAAAAAGTTTTTTTCGCCATTTGATAAACTGTTCTTCAACTTCCTTCTGTTGGATTCCTAGACATAGAAGGCGCTTTCAACAACGTCGACTCATCTGGGATCGCTGGTGCTCTCTCGGCTCTGAACGTGGATGCCTCACTTGGCGAGCGATAGCAGAATTGTCAACTCTAGTCTGGGTGAGAAATCTACCAGAAGATCTGTCAGTAGAGGAACCCCACAAGGTGTCTTATCTCCCCTTCTCTGGAACTTGGTTGTGAATGACCTGCTGATATTCCTGGAAGCGTGAGGTTTCAATGTGATTGCCTATGCGGACGATGTTGCTATTGCTATGTCATTAAAGTACCAAAACACTTTAAAAGAACACCTACAACACGCTCTTAATAAGCTAATAAATTGGGCAAATAAATGCGGATTGGGAGTAAACCCACACAAAACTGAACTTGTTCTCTTCTCTAGGAAATACAACATTCCACAAGTCGACATTCCATCTATTAATGGCTAAATACTTGGGTCTCATTTTTGACGGGACGGGAAGTGACGGGAAGCCCCGCTCTTCGTACTACCCCCTCCACTGCACTTGATATCCTGTTTCATCTGGCACCCATTGACATCTTCAGCAGGCAAACGGCAGCTTCTGCAGCCGTACGCCTCAAAGCTAATTCACAATGGACCAGTAAAACAACATTAAGAACCTTCCAGGAAACATCGATTACACTACACCAGAACTACAATTTGATAGAAACTTCCAGGTTTCTATTCTTCCAAGATCATTCTGTGAGGAGGAAGTTTTCTTGGATGATGAATCGATCCATTTTTTCACAGTTGGTTTGAAAACTGTGGACGGTGTTGGTGGCGGTGTCTTCTCCTACCGACTAAACCTTAGTATCTCCTTCCGTCTTCCTGATCACTGTAGCGTTTTTCAGGCGAAAATAATGGCGATAAAACGTGATATCTGCTAAAAATATCCGTAACGTCTCGGACGGTCAAGCGGCTATAAAGTCCCTGCAATCAATCTCTATAAATTCAATAACAGCCCAAGACTGTCGATTGTCTCTCAAAGAGATGGCGGAGCAGTGCAACATTCACCTCTATTGGGTGCCGGGGCATAGGGACATCACAGGTAACTGTAAGGCTGATGAACTCGCCAAACGCGGAAGAACATTACCTATGCTTCCAGATTCAGTAGGTATCCCAATCGCTACTTGTAAACTCATAATAAAACTGGATGCTATCGAAGAACAAATCTTAGATGATCAACCGTCTCGACATGCCTAGCGACAAAACAGATCTGGCCAAAGCTGGATCTAAAACGTTCTAGGCGCCTGATCGCTCTCGATAGGAAACACATAAGTGCTACAATTGGTGTCATCACCTATGCATGCAAAAAGGCTTGGCGTATTATGTAATGATTTTTTCAGAAGCTGTTTTGACGAGGAAGAGGAAGAAACTATATCCTTCATCTCCTCTGCACTTGTCCGGCTCTCTCACAAAGACGAAAACTCCATTTATGAGAGTTCTACTTCAGCGATCTTAACGATCTAAAAAACACAGACATTCCTAATCTCTTACACTTTATCAGGAGCTCCAATTGGTTCAACGAGTAGGAAGAATTATGTACATAGATTCATGGTGTATCACAAGGGACCTTTTTATGGTCTAAGTGTGTCGGCTGGCCGACAGCCACTTCATCCTAACCTAACCTAACCTTCTTTCGCTGGCAGTCAATCCACATGCAGATACACTGCATATACGCAACAACTGCCTGTTACGTATGTACATAGGGCCTTAACATTTAAAGTTTCGACTTAAACTTTTAGTAGTTTACAGTAGCTATATTTTGCATACAAACTTCGCAATTGTTAGGTTAACTTCGCGCAAAGTTCTTAGTACTTGTGCAGGAGATCAAAGATCGGTTTAAAATAATCCTTATCCGCATGACTCACTCAATATTTTAGCCCAAAGTATTTTGGTTCTTGATCTACAAATATAGATGGTCTCCACGCGGAGGACAAAAAGAGGATACTTAAGTTTGTCAGTAAGATATCCGAGGGCTTTGACATCTCAAGTAGGAGCTTTAGATCTCCCAAATGGCCTTTATAATTTTTTTCTTAAAAAAATTCATATAAATTGAATAAGCATCCGAAATGGAGGCTGCTTCGGTGAATTTCGTTAAAATGTGTACCTATGCACTAAGTGAATGATGGTTTCATTATGATGGTGGCATTATGGTTTCTTCCTGTCACGTGAATGAGAATTTATCGAGATCCTTGGTTAGGGCCTTCACAAGTGGGTGGAGTCTTTCAATGCTTACATGCTTTTGTAACAAAAAAGCTGAAGCTGTCTCAATATAAAGTTTGATTTGTTTTTCTGTAGGTTTTGAAAAATTTGGTCCCTGGAAGGTTGCGGTCATTAAGACTGAATTGACAACTTTGCATTGTTAAACGATGCTAAAAATAAATTTTTTGTCTATCACTGGTAAAAGTTAAGGCTTATTTCGACTTACGAAGATAGCAATAACTAATATTTAAAAAAAATAAAATATTTTTAACGGAACCGACTCAAAATATCAAATGAATCCATAAAACATACTTCTGGGTAGAATTTACCAAGCTATACCTATAACTGCAGCCAATCAGTTTCTGGTTGGTTATTGTTTTATTCGGATTCCAGAAATTACAAAGTACTTTTAACTTTTATATGGGTCATCAAAAGATTATACAATATGTTGAACAGATTTGCCTTTTTTGGGATGAAATATTAATTATCCTGGGCCATAGCATTTAAAAATAACATCAGCTTATTCCTTTCGAATCGAATTGCAATGGTGAATCTTTATAAGGGGAAAACGTTCAAAGGTTTTTGTGTGCAACCAAATAATATTTAGCAAATCATTCGTGCACAAAAGAAAGTTTAAAAGTTCTTACCTTTTAATATGCCGACTCAGGTTTACTTCCTGTGCTGTCGTGTCCTTTTTACCGCACGAAATGAAAATGTTTTCTAATCTTATAGTTATATGAAACAAAGAAAAAAAATGAAATGTGAACAAAATGACTTTAATTTAACCCGCATTCGTTCAAACAAAAATTTCTTAAGTTTTCAAAGTTATTGAGGTAAAATATTATTTAAAGAGTTCATCTTTTGGGAAATCTATATTATGGTTACAAATATTATTTTAAGCTTTTTAATCCAATACTATTAACTAGCCGTCCACGGTTCGGAAACAGATTCAGTAGAATGCAGCATTATCCAGATCAGATATAAAACAGATTTTTAGCCTCCGGTCGCAGGAATGTCAGAAACTGTAACCACTCTTCACCTCAGCCTTCTTTTATTATTTCCGTAAGATAAATAAAATAAATTGCAGAGTTCTGTCCGTCATAGAAATGTTAAATAAAATATTTTAAATTATGTATTTTTTCCAATTTCGATAACCAACCAGAACGTGTCTAGGTTAGGTTGAGTGGGGTTGTGAGATCGTCACAAAAGACCAGACACCAAGACGGGCAAATCGCCATCCAAATCGCCCAAACAGTCAATTTCGCATAGAAGGTGGGAGATATCTTCCGTAACTTGTAGGTGCTCATGGCATTCTTCCTAAGACTTCGGCTTCTTCAGACTTTTTGCTATTTAAGACGGGCCACAGTGCCTTAGAGACCCTGTGCCCTTCTAGCTGTGACCATCGTGTGGCTGCTTTATTGGAGGTTTTCTCGAAGACAAAGCTTTTAGCAACGGCCATAGGTGGTCTGATACCTTCAATCATTGTATTAAGTAGGAGCTCCGCTCCTTCCTTAGCCAGAACGTCGGCTTTTTCGTTGCCCTCAATATCGCAATGCCGAGGTACCGAACGCAATACGGCACGGTTCTGCAAGCATAATGCCTTAAGCACTGCGCGGCAATTCCTGACTAGTTCAGATTTAGTGGTATGTGATTCTAGCGCTTTGAGCGCAGCCTGGCTATCAATGTAGTAGTTGGCGATATTCTTGTTGGATATTGATCTCATCAAAACTACCTCCGCAGATTTGAGAATGGCCAGAATCTCTGCCTGGAACACACTGCATGTGTCCGGAAGTCTCAAGGCCATGCGTAGGTCCAACTCACTAGAGTATATACCTTACCCCGTACCCTTACCGGTTTTGGAACCGTCTGTATATATTGAGGTCCCATTCTTCTCTCGAGCCTAAGTTCCTATTCCAGTCCTGTCTGTCAGGGTACGACACATCGTATGGAGTGTCAAAATCAAGTGTACCAAGACTTTCATTCGCTTTTTCCGGGATTTCGGAGAAAGATTCCGTTAAGATAGTACTGTGTCCAGAACGTGTCTAAAAAGGGAACTACGAAAAAAAATTCGGCAGAGTGCATATTGGTAATATATTTATATCAATCTGCGGACCTGATCCACGAAGCTAACACTACAACATCTGGCAGCAAGTTTTCGCCAAGAAGGTCCTGTAGGATAGAAAACCTTTCTATTACCGCCGGAAGAATATATTAGAATGAACAATATACCCTGTAAAAACATTATCAAAATCCGTTCAGCTACAAGCAGGCTATCGCGTATGTCCATTTAGAGGATTTTGGTCGACACTTTTCAGTGTTTTCTTATCCTGTAAAAGCACCTATCAACCAACTAACGCTCAGCCCAAGTTTCATTAATCTCAAGTGGTTGCCATTTTCCACAACGATTTTTTATCTCAGTGCGGTGATAAATCAAAGTTCCTTCAACTCCCATGTTACGTAAAGCTGCTCAACCTTACCATGCCCGAACCCGATGCCGCCACTTAACGACCTTCAAAAGGTTGTTTTCCATTTTTCCACTGCGATTTCGATTTCGACGCCTCGCCGCAATTGAAATCTTTTACCCAGTAAACCGTGGGCATGCAAAAGACGTCACGTTTTCTGTCTTTCTTGTGTTCGACTTCGAGTTCGAGATAGCCGATTGCATGTGGCACAAAAATACGAGAAGGTAACTATAAATTGTCGTGGCATGCGAATTGAGTAACTGTTTTTTTTTATGGGCTCAACGTTTTTATGCTCTTTCATTCAAGCGCTGGTCTGCCTTTCGTGACAGTGACTTGAGGAAATAATTTATAATGTACTCAACAGCCGACTGGCGGTGGTGGGAAGGGGCTGATCGCTTTTGGTTTGTTGTTGAAAACAAACTGGAAACATTGTATTTATCTGTCTCATATTCTTGGTGGGAAAAAACGATTTTCCCGTTGAATAACAATCTGCATGTTTGGTTTGCAGCACTCTTAATTAGACTAATTAATAAATACCATGTGTGACTGTGGTAATGGTAATGCGACTGCCTTGACCTACAGATTTTGGCGGGCTGTTTGCAGGCTTGACTGGGTTCTTGGATCGTAATTATTGCGCGAAAGTAATTTTGTTTGTCTTAAGTTTGCGTGCAGTAGGTAAGGCACGAATGTAAGTCAGTTGGTAAGAAGGGTATAATAATCATTATTCAGTCGCGAAATTTAATTGATTTTTATAAATACTAATTACGAAATTGCGATGTTAAGTAATTTGATTTTATTCTCTGAACATGCTGTGTATTGAAGGAAGGTGCTTTTTTGTCTGTTAATTCTTGTTTAAAGTGTTTTTTGTTTTTTCTATTTCAGCAAAATTATGGTCTATTCAATGGTCCATAGTAACTATAAACAGTTTAAACTGAAGCCTAGATTTGCTTAAGTGTTTTGGTTTCAATTTTAGCTTCAAAGTGTGGTAGCGCTTTCTTCTATCCCTTTAAAGTTGGGGCACTTTGAAAGCTAATTACAAGCTGAAGAAAAAGACCATTTAAAGTAGCAAAATTTCTACCAAAACATTAATGATGGATAGATGCTGAGATTAGGAGCAAGGCCATTGATATGTTTATATGAATTTCCCATAAATGGTGGTGAAGAGGGTTAGAGAAAGGGGAGACGGGCCTATGGTTAGGGGGTTGGTTTAGAATGAAGAAATTTTAAGCAAATCCTGCTATTGCAGTTAATAGCTGACGAAACACGCTTCTGCCAACCGCCTTCGTGACGTTTCGTAACTGTTTGTAAACCACTGAGTCCAAGCCGATCTCTGATGAAAGTTGTCCACGGAAAAACCTCCGCTGCTGACCATTTATCACTTTACAAAAGTGAAACTGAGCCATATTTCAACATTTGTGAAATAAGACCAAATATGGTTTTATGTCGCTTTACGAAAGTGAAATAAAGCCATATGGAAAAATATGGCAATATGTATTTCACTTTTTTCAAAGTAAAATAAGGCCAAATGTTGCGAGATCATATAATATACGAAGCAGTATTTTAACAGAAAAAATGTTTTGCCGTGAGTACAGATATTGTAAATATTTGCTTAGGACGTCATGTTAGTCTAAGAACATTTCATTATTTGGTAATAGTCGACTGATCTAACAACTAATAATGTAACAAAATTAAAACATCATTTATAAGAAAAACTATTATAAAAAAAATAATAGCAAACAATTTGTAAGCAAATTTTTCAAAATAGCACACGAATTTATTGCTGAAATGATATGATTTATTATTAAACATTCCTTATTATTATATATAAAACGGATCCACCTATCTATTTTTGAAAACGACATTAGGATAGCCCAATAATGTCCGCTTATCTTCCTTAGTTATATAACGCACGTCAGTTGACACGATAAGTTTTTCCTTGATTTAACTTAGCTGGTCGTTTTAGCGCTGTTGGCCACTTCTTGTTGAAGTATTTTTTATTATGCGTAGAGAGTTTTTAGCTCTTTTATATCTGCAATAGTATCATTATCTCTGAGTTCACTTGTAAGGTGTAACTTGTAAATGATAAAGATGTAGCTTTGCAATGTCTCCAGTTGTGTTAAAATCGCCAAAGTCAAGTTTCGAGCGTCCTTTGCTGGGGCTTTGATAACCTAGTGCAACCGTATTTTATTACAAGTCGATTTAATCTGGTGTTATTTTGAGGCGGCGGGGATGTCTTACTTATCTACCGAAGATCCAACTTTAGCACAACTTTGATATCGTATACTCGAGATATTGGCCCCGTATAGGCTTCATCAGCCCCGTCACCGTCGTAAGAGGGTCTGTTCGTCGCAATTCGTCACGTGAATATATGCGGAAATCATCATTTGTTAAAGCAACGTATTGGTAGTTAGGACAAAATATTGAAGTAAATATTGGGACCATAATCCATAAAAACACAGCTTGTTCATATCAACAGTTTGCTTGATTGCTTTTTGTTTGTACTGGTAAATAAACAAACCGTACAAAAAACATAAGAATATATTTAAATAAATTTCACTTTTGTCTTAAACATATTAATTTAAAATTGCAGTGCATTAAATAATAATGTGAGGCTTAAGGTCTCAGTAAAAAGTAAGTTCTGTTCACAGGCTCCTACACCTTACACGATATTTGAGTGTGTACCTGGACAAGCGTAACAAGAGTTTCCGATCTGTTCTAGCAAGTTGTTGTTTTTTACAGGAATAGATTGTTGGTTCTGGTTTTCGTGCCTATGGTTAGAAATAGGGTTCATGATATACCGAAATCCTTACACCGATATATGTGTATGTACAATTTTGAGTTTGTTTTTTTTTAATTTTCATACAAACAGGCCGATTCAAGTTTACTACAGTCGGAGTACCAATGAATTGTTTTCAATCGTGTAAGTTATAGGTGATTGCTGGTTAAACTTGCTTAAAATCGTTATATGGGAAGTACCGTTAATATTCGGGCTAACGTGCAAGCAAAAAAAATAGCCTCGAACTGTAAGCCCACAAAATCCAAATCCAAAGTTTGAAACAATTCCATCCAGCCGTCTAGGCAGTAGAACTCCGGAGCCGCAAGACCAGGCTCCTCCTATAATTGAGTAACCTATTTAGGCCAAAGGGATACTTCAGCTCAAGGTGCCTCCGTATTCCCTAAAAAAAACAGTTCAGACCAAGTTTCATGTATATGAAGTTCCGCCTCAATAAGTTCACTTATCCTACTGAGACTTTCGAATTACAATATATCCTTCAAAATCATCAAATCTACAAATGGTAAACGCACAGAAGGCTAGTCATTGGCATATGGCTGTTAAATAGGTTCTACACGGTAGATGTTCAGGGGAACTTAACGAAATTATACCTCCAACTGCGACATATTATAAGTGCCCTACAAAGCAGACAACCAATGCACACTATAACAGTTTCGCGAGGACATCACTCTTTCCAAACTCCTTTGGCTACATGACAAGTAAACTTTTAAACTAGCTTCCTGGGGAAATATTCCCAGAGGACTAAAACTAACTCTTGCCTTCAAACTCGGAGGCACTCATACTACAGGTTGATCATTTGCGATACCTAAACTGGCTGCTTTTGGCGTGGTTTTGATAAAATGCTAATAGCAGGGTGAGCTTTCGCCAACATTTTTAAAACGCTTCTGAGACGTTGTACTAACCTTCTAGGACTGTGCAAGATATGCCAAAAGAATTTTCGGGTAAGCACTATATATGTGAGATGCTCCTTTTAATCAATATAGCAAATATACGAATTTCAACGTTAGACGTAACTTTCAATAAAAGTGAAGGTACGACATAGATACTGAACCACAAGTCTGTTTAACTAGGTCATAACCCAAAAGCTGCAACAGAAAAAAATCTGCCGATAAGCTTCCATATCGGCTGCACGTTCTGCTAGTAAAAAAAGGAACAACGTTCGCGTTATAAGTACTCAAATTAATTACATATACATCATTTAGGTTAAGAGTTCAAAGTAAGCATACGCCGGAATGCCAATTGGCCTGATGACATTTCGAAAGAATTGTGTACACATCGCCATGCAGCCTCAAACACGGAACACGGAAGGCATACTTAATGGAGAATGATTTGCTCGTTGTTGATAACAAATCCGAGTGGATACTTTGACTCTATTAAGGAGGCATTTGCAGTGTTGAAAATAGCAGCACTAATGGTTATTACCACCTGAGATTAATCGCCTCATTGGCTGTACCTAATTCACCAAATAATCTTTCACACTATCAGCTAGTGCGTAAGCTACTGATGGGACCCCGGTCGGCCGGGTGATAGCACCAGTACAGTTTGTACTGTTCTTGGTTTTACTAACCTAACTTTAATGAGCCGTTACTGCATAATAAGATAGTTTTCCAATCGCATCTGCAACCTCTACCAGTCATTCAACACCTTCAACCTAATATACACATGAATGTGCCTTCCTCCTAATTGCGCCTTCTGAAACGTAACCAATGCCTGCCTGCTTCATAAGAACATTGTACCACGGATTGGTACAGGCCATGCAGCCGCCGTCTACATTGGCACATCTTTGCAATCGATCGTGCTTCTAATTGTTATCAAATGAGAACGAGCAACTCCATCGAAAGGTTTGACGAGTTTTCACTCATGTGCAGGAAGTTGGTCAACCAAAAGTCACCAAGCAGAAACAAATATTTACCACAAAGCGCGCAGCTTTAATACAATACCGCACCGGACGTCGCAAATCATTGTCCTCCTTGTATCTTGCAGCGAAAAAAAAAGTTGTTCATGCTTCAATTTTTTTTTCGTCATCGTGTCGTGAAAAAAAAAACATTGCATAACGTGATTGACGTATAGATACTTTTACCACAGCATCTCCCGCGGAATCTGCACTACTGAAACGTATCAAGCAAATAGTTAAGTGTGACAAATTCCCCTGTTCTAGTCCATAGAAATTCAAGGTTAGAAGCTCGTGTTTAATAATAATTGTAGTTTATGGTCTGTGAACAAGTGAATAAAATGTCGAATGACCAAGGAAACGAGATCAACTAGCAGATAATGTGATTTTAATTAAGCCAAAGCCGCATTGCCTGATAGTTGGTCTGATTCATTCGAGCGAACACCTGCTCAGCGCTTTTATTTGAGGTAGGTACATGGTGTAGACCGATTGTTATGTTAAAGACTTGCCTTGATAACACACGCAAAGTGTGGAACTTTGCAGACTCATAATTTTGCTTATTACTCGTATACCGTTGATATTGTCGTACATACGAGTACGTGTATCATACCTTTCATTGGCTTGGGTTTAGCGTTGTTATTAACTTAATCATCGACAGAAATGGCCGCATATTCGCACATAGTCGCATAGTTGTTGGGACGCAGTAATTTGAACTGAAAGCCTATAATTAACGGGAAATAATTGTTTTGCCACAAGATTTTATTGTTTTGATTTGCCGCCACTGTAGATAGATTAGTCTTAACCGACGTAAGAGTGGAATTTTGAGCTCAACTATTATAATTGGGCTCCCCTACTAACCGGAACAGGTTAACATTTTGATTACTAAAGTTATGTATAGAAGATTGTTAGATCTGACAATATTTCGTTTTCCGATCTGTCCGTTAAAAAACTGTCCCAAATGTCTTACAATTTTTTCTAACCATATTTGCAGAATATCCATTGTCAGACGTCTGAACACACAATTATTGTACATTGCCAGACCATTGTCAGACGTTTAGGATATGTTAATGATCTTGAAATGCTTATGATTATCTTAAATTAGTTCCTATGTTTTGTACTTTCCCTTTCTGTCTTTGTAAAAGGATTTAGGAATGTTTATTATCCTTTTTGTCCGAAAATGTACCCCGTTAGCAGACATAAGCCTCACAACCGAAATACTCGCGCGCATTTTTTGATTCTTGCTTTTGGATATGCGGAGTCACCAAAGTTAGAAGATCATGGAATTGTTTCGAATCCATACGCATCCATATGTATGTATGTATATCTTACCAGGAATTCATTGAACAAAAAACTATATATATTCGAATTCCTTGATTTTTATTAGTTTTAGAATCATATGTACAAGGTGGCGCAAAAATAACCTTCCGATGTTTTTTGGCTGTAATTAAAAAAAAAATGAAAAACTTTGATTCTTCTTGTGGATTATTTTTATTTGGTCTTTTAATTTTTTTTACATCATGTCGAGAATATGATGTCATATAAATGGCCGCCGCCACAGTTGATTGTCATTTTAGCCCTTTTTATGGCATTTTCCATCACTATGGCCAAAACTTCCGGCGATAGGTCCTCACATTCTTGACGGATATTGTCTTTAAGAGCTGCAAGAGTCTGAGGCTTGTTGACATGAACCCGCGACTTCAAAAAGCCCCACAAAAAGAAGTCTGGAGCGGTCAAATCAGGCGATCTTGCGGGCTAGTGCAAATCGCCAAAAACGACCCGGGAACACCGCTTTCAGAATATCGGTTGTGGCTCGCGCAGTGTGTGCGTAGCTCCGTCCTGTTGGAACCACATGTCCTCCAGTCCTAAATCGTCCAATTGCCGTAGAAAAAAATCGGTAAACATGGCCCTATAGCGCGCACCGTTCACTGTTGTCGTTTGACCAGCGGCGTTCTCGAAAAAAAAATGGCCGCGTCAACAGAGGCGATATTCTCGGCACAACGGGCGCTCCGGGGCCCGCCACTCTTGGCAACGTCTCGTGTTGTGCCAGTCTCTTCGAGGCGAGCGGCTAAACGTCGCAGTGTTTCATCAGTAGGCATTGGACGGCTAGGAAATCTGCGACGAAATTCACGTTGTGCCAAAGTCACCGACCGATTATTGCTCAAATAAATAGTCACCAATATTCCGCGTTCTGGAGCAGTGTAGCGTAACATTGTTTATTAACGTGTATTTCGCATGTGTTTACTACACAAATGTCAAAACAGAACTGACATTAGGGGCCATTCGCAAAATTTATAGCATTTTCTGATAGGAGAATTACTTTTGCGCCACCTTGTACTTAAACGAACATACTTACAGCCCTATTATGGCTATCAAATATCAATTATTTGATATTTGATAACATCTATCAATTCATCGATAATTTGGTATTATGAGTATCAATTGATCATTTTTACCCCATTGTGAATGCTAATCAAAATATCATTGAGAATGGGTACTATTTTGAAGTTTGACGTTTCTAATTGGTATTTGGTTTTTGTTTTGTGGCTGACGTCTAATTTTGGTGAAATAATATAAGTTGTTTTTATTAAACAAAATTCGCCTTTTTCTTAACAGTTTTTTGTTTATTTAGGAGTAGAGAGTAAGCAATAAGAAACAAATCGAAAAATTGATTGAATTGATGGAAGAAAGTCCGGACCTCGCGAAGGGAATTTCATCAAAGACAGTCCTTACCAGAAAGTGGGAAGCTATCACGTTGGAACTCAATAGCTTAGGGCCTCCAGAACGAGACTCAGCCAAGTGGCAAAGAGTAAGTGTTTTAATTTGCAAAAATTCGATGTATTTATTTATTGATATAACTATTTTCGGTAGGTATGGATTGATCAAAAAACAAAAATAAAAAAAAAACTTACTAACAACAAAATTGAAATGACTGCAACTGGTGGTGGTTCCAGGAACATAAGCCGATGAAGAAGCAGTCAGTCGTCTTATGCATTTCAATGACTGTGTACATCCCCCAGGATTTGAATTTGGGTTGGAGGAACTTCCCAGTTTTATAATTGAAGATGATCTAGAGGACGAAGAAATGGTCGCAGTGCAGGCCGAAGAAATTGCCACAGTGCAGTCATCGAATTCTAGTCACAAGAAATCGTCATACAAGCAAAAAAATGAGTGTAAAAGAATTGTCCTCTTGGAAAATCAGACGTCGGGGCAAGAAAAGTTTTATAACAATATGTCAAATATAATGAGTGCCATCGATACAAAATTGGAAACTATTGAAAAGAGTATTCGCAACACGGAATATTATGCAAAAAAAACTTACAATATAAAAAAAGAAAAAAAAAGTGAGGTGCTTAAGATTAAAAAAGAAAAGTTGCAGCTTCATAAAGAAAATATAAAAAATAAAGAGAACTACAGAAAAACCAAATTAAAACTAAAACAGCAACTCTTGGAAATTGAGCATTTCGACCCTGTGCATGTTTTCTATTGAAGGTTGCTTGCAGAGAATTTTCTGCAGCGTCTCTATATGGTGTAATTAGGTACGGTGAAAGAGGATATCCTCCGTCACCAAGAAGTCGAAAGTCGGTTCTTCCATTACGATAGTCCCCTTCTAACTTGACTTTTAACTGTGACACATTCCAAACATTTGCATCATGTGCGGCTCCTGGATGTTTTGCATTTACAAACCGAATGTTCATTAAGTGATCACAAACCTTTAAATAAAAAAATATTTTCACGTGCGTTCCACCAACAACATTTTGAATTCTACTTCTTTCGAAAAAGTATATTTTTGCCCGACGTTCTTCTTCCTGCGTGTAATTAAATCGGATCCATTTCGGACAAATGTACCTTTTCAAAACGCTAAGCAATTCACTAAGAACAACCGATACGGTTGGTTGTGCCAAGCCAATGCGAAAGTCATTTCCAACGCTCAGTTGGTAGCTTCCTTGAGCAAAAAATGTTAAAACTGCTGCTAGTTTTAGTATATTTGGGATGGCTTGCTGACTTTTAATAGGTTTGAGTTTATCCTCAATATCGGTCAACACTTCTACGAAGGCTTGTTTTGAAAGTCGGAAGTTCTGTATGAATCTGGAACCGAATCACATCAAGTAAAAAAAAATAAATATATTAACTGCTTACATATGTTCGTCCAAATCCATTGCGTTTGATGCATCTCGTAAAGTCCTGCGTATGATAGCTTGTTCCCTTACACCTAATTCATCATAAAGCCCTTCAAAAAATAACTCTACCGATGACATTTCGGTCTAAAATTTTTTTTTTCATATTAGGAACAAGGAAATAATTTTTATTATTCGATATCAATAGAAATTTTGAACCGCCCGAATATTTGATATGCATCAACAAGAAATTTGTGGTTGATAGAAAATTTGTTGAATATCAATTTATTTGACAACCGTAATACCAAGTTTACCGATAAAACTATTCACAATAGATCTTAAATCTAATACAATTCACAATTCATCAAAAATGTTGATAGATTGATAACCATAATACCGATTCGTTCATTTTGTCGATACGTATCAATTATTATCAAATATCGTGTTGATATTTGATAGCCATAATAGGGCTGTTAAACTATTTTTGTACACACAGTTTTTCAAAGCAGATTGACATGAGATCAATTTCATTATCTGGATCCATATTAATACCCTAATGAACAATGAGTTTTATTTTGCATTCCCCATAACGCTTCAGGACACTGTTTTAATTTTTTCATAGTTCTTTCAACACTTGCTGTGATCACTGGAAGCGTGGCTAAAATCGTAAGCAAAAAGCTTATACCTCTAAAGTAAGTCTTGTCACATATATCAATCAATTTCAAAACATCGGTAGAAGGATCACTCGACGATATTTTTCCTCATGAATGGACTCAGCTTTCACAGATGACAATGAAACAATTGCAACAAAACCTGGGATAAGATGATAGATCGTCTTCGTTGACCATGAATCTGTCCGTAAGATTTTGTATTAACGAATCTATGCAATGAATTAGTATATACACTCTAAAACAGGCTTCGGTAGAATAGTTTTCTGTATTGGAACGCGTTATTTGTTTCAATGAAGTTCTTGGAGATCTTAGTTCAACTTCAAATAAATCCTCGGCAAGTTGGGATGGGTATTGAAAAACCATTTGATATTTCGCTTCCAAACTGAGAACCTTTCTCCGGAATATTTAGATCTAGAATGTTCGCTAGAGGTTGGACAGTGCAAATTGTGTTTCAACGGAGTATGAACCTGAAACCCTTCACTCAGTAGTCCAACAACCAATTAGGTAGATGGTTTTTCGGTCAGTTAGGACTTTGTTGTATTCTACAAGCCGTTAAGAAACAACCCTATGCCCTGCGATTATATGTAAAGGTCATCACTTTACTGACTTCAGTTCTACGAAGTTGCAACTATAGAACGACACAGGGAAATAAATTTCTTTCAGCGTCATCAAACAAGCCACGGCAATGTCGTCGCTACGAGACCTGCCCCTTGTTTGGATTGTATGGTGCAGATTTCCTCATCAACTGCTTTAATGAATGAATGAGTTATATTTATGAATCAATGAACTAATGAATGATGAATAAACGTGAGAAGCGAGTCGTTGGGACCTGTTGCGCCAGCCATTTGTTTAATTTATTTATTTTATGAAACTGCAGGAGCGCGGAATCAACCAGTAGCACAACAAATCTCAGCTTGATCTAAAAGGTTGCGTGTACACTGTACAAAAGGCCACCGCCTAATATCCCCATAAGCGATACGAATTCATGTGAAAATCACTTCAACTTTCACTTCACTAAGCGGTAGAGAACACAACATTCACTTTTTCAGCGCAATGTGGCCAAGCATTGCTGACAAAACTTAATTTTAATTACGAAAGATTAAAACAAATCAAATGCATTCAACAAACTTGTTCTGACTACGCCGCGCCACGAACGCATTGTCTATCACCCTTAGTAGTATTCTGGTCTCTTATGCAACCGCACTTTCGAAAATGAATTGTTGTAACATATATACCCACCGACAGTGCCACTGTGACTGGACTGCATTGATGTGCCCCAGGTTCCACAATCTAGATAATTTTGTCTAGTTTAATATTCTGATTAATTCCCATAACTGCATCAGAGATGACAAGTCCGCTTGCACGACATGACAGTCAATAAGTTGCTGGCACCGGTACGATAAAAAACATGCCTTACACCGTTGCCCTGGGGCATTGCGTATGTATAATGCACGTGCATGCTGGTGTGACAATTAGGCAAAGTAACGCACATTTATGCGGCCACTATTCATCGGTAGTGTTTTAGCGGTGGCGTTGTCATTTTCGTTTTGAATTACACTTCTTTTTGACACACTAGCCAACACCTGCTGCAGATGTATAGTAGGATGCATGACCGATTAATCTATCGCCTCGACTTACAGTGGACACTGTTTAAGGACACTCCACATACCACTTTTTTTTTTTAATATTCACAGATTTGTAGATAATGTACACGAGTTAATCGAACCGTTTTAGGGTATGAATTACTCGTAGATCTGTTGCACTTAATTGACATCGATGTAATTCGATTCCGAGAACATTTACCCAATGATCGATTGATTGGAGTACTAGATTGAGACGCTTCAAGGTTGCGAGCAAATTAAGACATCTATGGAAAGGCCTCGGAGGTATTTGATCTCAAAATCGCGTACATAGTGAAGCCGGTAATTTAAATAATTTTTAGGAATAAGACCGAACGAATAAGAGCTATTAAACCGCTAATGAACGAGGCTATGAAATAAGTTACTTTAGGGGAATCGAATCAAATCGCCTGACATGACACAGAATGAGTATAGTTTGCAATTAATGTCAGCGCATGTCTAGAGCTGGAATTTTTTTCTTGTGTTAAACACAAGGTGAGTAGATCATTACCCCTGGCACTATGGGTGCTTGACTGATACTAAAAGCAAGGTAGCAACATGTTCTTATTTTTCAATTACAGATTTTGGTTTAAATCATTCGCAAAACAAATCTTAGTTCCTGAGAAAGGGGTATAGGCCACACCCTTGTACGTTTCTTCCTCTGAAGAATCTTTTGTGTTGAGTTAAGTTGGCAAAGCATAAACTGTACAATTTATGTCAAGCTAAGCTGCAGATCCCGGCCGTTTTTTTCTATACAACGATACCTATAGGAGATCCTAAACTGATTTTTGAATGACTGCACTTACAAAATTTGTACTTGGCTTGGCTGCGGCACTGGGCGGTGGTATAGTCAAAGGTACTGTGAAGAACTGCAAGTCGCGGAAGGCGTCTCCCACCTTCTTTGTGAATATCAAGCAGTTGAAGAAAGCACCTCGGAAGGTACTTCTTTAATAACTTAGAGGTGGTTAGCCCCTTAAGCAGTTGAGACTGTTTGAGAATAATATCCCAATCGTTGTGTTTTTAAATTCACGTGCTGATAGGTAAATTGGATATAGATACCCGACAGGCTTGGGCAGTAGCTAGTATTGATGAAGATTACCCTGCCATCATCGATTTCTTAAACTTTCTCAAACATCATTGTGAGGCACTTAAGGATCCTGTAAAGGAGTTTCGCCTCACATCAATAAAACTAAGCCAACCAATAAAACATTCGCTTCAAATGTTTGCGTGGTAGACATAATAAGCGTCTATCTGTCTGTCCAAGTTCCGATGTAGAAGCTGTAATGCTAGGCACTACAGTTTGGTGCACAGTTTGTTTAGGTGTACTACCTAAACAAATCCAGGTACTACCTATCGCGTCATGAACCCTACCGTTGTTCAAAGAACCTGATCTAATGCCAATACTCCATCAACCTCGGCAAAATACAATCCAGTTACAACAACCCAGTACCTTAACTGCCATATTGCGCAAACACTTTATTTGGTTGGGTGTTGGCGGGAAAATTCGCTTTTCTCGGTGCATAGGCTTATCGGATGCCAATCTTCAACTGCACGGGTTCTCCGACGCATCGGCATCCGCGTATGCCGCGGTTATATATTCTCGCTTCGTTTTGCCCGACGCAAATCATGGGAAATCTCCCGGAGCCAAAAATCAACCATAGCCGACCATTTACCCATTGTGGTTGTGACTACGCTGTTACAATCCCAATTAAAGTACAAATCGGAAGAAGAACTGACATGGAACGGACTGGAACTCGTAAGCGACTTAACAATTAACGCAGACCTCGCTGCACTCCGTCGGTTTGTCGCGCTTCGTGGTCATCTCACATGTACCTACTCCGATAATGGTATTAACTTTCGTGGATCTACCAAAGTGTTATCCGACATATATAAGCTGACCCTCTCTGACCATCACAATTCAATCGTGGCTGAGTCATTTGCTTGCGATTCCATTACTTGGCAATTCAACCTCCACACTTCGGTGGCCTGTCGGGAAACCAGAGTGTAGTCCATCAAGCAACACCTTCCGCGTGTTAAAGACCCAAACACCCTTACATTTGAGCAATTATAAACCCTTTTGACTCAAATGGAATCCTTACTCAATTCTCGCCCTCTCTGTAAAATGTCCGACCAAGATATCGACACCCGCTCATTTAATTTTAGAAGAAACTGTACCTGAACCATCTCGTCTTACCGGACGCCGTCCAGCCATGCTGATATCCTTAAAAACCTGTAAAGATGAGAAAGTGTGACATCTGAAAGTTCTCGTAAGTCATGGAAGTAATAGCTTTCAAGTGTTTTATTTCTCAAGTGACCGAGGCTCGGGCAATGACAGAGGAAGCGAGGTGTGTCCTCATGGACCTCCTTCTCTCCGCAGCCTCTGCATATATCATCATCCTTGAGATTTAGTTTCATCATGTGGTTATATACAAGCAAAGGTGCATGCATTTTGGAAACGCTGGAGCATGGAGTGTTTGACCTCGCTGCAGCAACGACCCCGACTTCGAGACATCTAGCTGAACTTGATTGTAATCAAGGACACTAACTTACCGCCAGGGAATTTGGCCATGGAACGAATTATTTAACTACATCCTGGGAAAGATGCACTAAACATTGGAGACATCCTGAGCCGGATATATAAGCTCGCATTAATGCCTATAAGCTGAAACGGTGTTCCAGGGGCGGAGGAATAATATGCCGACCATTGTGTTTATAAATTAAGTATCACAATTATAACTTATCGTATGCACTTCATATTCATTAAGTTTTCTAACCTTGGACATCTCTAACAACAGAAAGTTATCAATTCCTCTTTACTTTTATAATCTATATATTTCTATTCTTTCAATCGTGTTTCTCTAGGTGTTTTTCTTTTTTAGTTCAGAGCGCAACCTGAACTGTTATACAAAAAGTTCGTGTTTCTTTTTTAGCTCAGACACATCAGAGCTCAGAATTTGTGTTTCTTTTTTCGATCTGAGCATAATCAGAGCGCGCTCGATGAGCTCAGAATAAATTGACTGAGCAGGCTGAGTAAAAAGCTGAATACACACTCACAGTCACATTTGACAGAAAAAAAAAAAACAGGATAAACAAAAAAATTGAAATGGTGGACGACCTATGTTCACATCTAATCTAAAAATTAATAAATATTCATTTTATACATATATTTATTAAAAATTTCAGATACGTCCTCAAGTGTGTTTCATAATACATCAGAACGATCTGATCACGCTCGGCTCAGAGAGCGCTCATAATGCTCGAGCTCGGTTCAGAGCTCAGCTCTGAACTAAAAAAGAAAAACGCCTTCTGTCACTTAATTTCCGACCATCAACACACAACACGATAAGCACCACCTAACCAAATATATTAGATTATAACGTTTTCGTGTATTTGTTTAAGCAAATTGTTATTCATCCAGGTGCTTCTTCCTTCTCTCATTCAACTCTCTTATTACCAAACAGAGACTATACCGTTATGGTTTCATGGTGATGGTGATGGGCTCGCTATGGTGACTGGTCTTTTGTGGCGATCTCACAACCCAGCCTAGCTTATCCTATGCGGCAGAGTCATTAAAAATTGGAACACTCGGATGTGTGCCACTGTGAGAAGCAGCGGCGGACATTTGAGCTATATTATATTGCATCTACAATGGCATACATTATTAGTCTTTCAGTTTGTTTAGTTTCTATTCAAAAACGTCCTGTCCGTATCAAAAAACTCTTTCTCTTGATATTGGATTGGTTCAGTATGAGAACCGCTATGGATCTATAATACAGAAATAATATAGAGGGGATACCGATAATGATGAATTTGTGATATGGAATCAAAACGCCAAATAAAGTTTTCGTTTTGGTACTTGGTTCAATGCAAAAAAAATATAGGTGGATACACGAATTTTGACAAAGCGGAAATTCATGCATACCAACATTTCGTCTTTCAAAGACGACAGTTCCCAGCTTTTAACATAACCATTAACAAGACTCAATGGGCCTTAATAATTATCATTTTTAGCTTCCACACTAAATATTTTGTAGGTCACAATATGCAATTTTGTATGGAAAATTTCGTCATTGTGAGTCGGAACAATCTAGCCTTGACACTAAAAAGGATTACTGGTATCAGGGAATGACAATTTTTTTCACATGGTCATTATAATAAGTATGCTGCAATTATCACAACCAAGTTCAAGGTCATATTTTTAAGATTTGTATCAATCCATGAACTCATTAAAACAAAATGTTCATTAAAAATATTGTTTTCGAAGTTTTATATTCAACTAACATCTGGTATACGCCAAAATGTAAAAAAAAAACAGACAACACAACAACTAGAATGTGTAAGATTTAATTTTTGGGAAGCATACCACATTTAGTTGGCATTAAAAAGATAACAGTAAAATAGTTAGAGAGCATCTAGGAAACTTTATCAAAAATATTTTTTTTTAGACTAGGTAACCTGATCTATGTCGGATAGCTGTTCAGCTAGTCTACTAATAATTAAGTTATCTTCAATTAAAATGTATTGGAGGTCTGGCAGCAAATATGGAAAATATACTCTTTGAGATAAAAGAAACCCGACGCACCAGTCATCTGTGAAAAACTATGCAACAGAAAATGCAAGCCATTCCAATTGTTTATTTCGCTCTGGACTATGATATCTGCGATAGGTACTCAATCGAGATTATACTTTCGCAACTATCCGGCACATTACAATGGACTAAATAGATACTATCCAATATAATTCCGCCAACATTTTACATGGATTTGATATTGATTTAACGTTGGCATCATCATTTCGCCAATTAGATGTTATAATTTAAACAATATTTAACGTTTTTTATGACCAATTTTACGAATATTTTCCATGGCTCTAAGCTTTGATATACCAATTTTGTAGCGAGTATGCTTGAAGGCGTAAAAATCATAAGCCCAGATGTATGCAATGCAATATGTTTTTTGTCCGTTCAGTGTTTCCGTGGTTTTTTTTTTGTTTATTAATTTAATACCTACTTAAATGTATGGTGTCTATTAGTAGGTTTAAAATGGCGCATTGACATGTTAAGTATAAGTGAAAAAAAAGGAATTCCGTCTAAGCCCCTCCACGGCATGTTTTGTATATAGCTTTCGCAGATCTATTTCGAGAACAAAAGTAGTATAATGTTTCACTTGCTTATTTGTTGGTTTTTGGTTAGCACCGACTGTAAACTGTTTTACCTCTGTCTAAAATGTTGTTTTTAATAGTGCGCTTCAGTAAAAATCGTTTCGCTGGAAATTTCATTGTCCGTGGGCTTTAAAAAATTCTTTGTCGTTTCCCCTCTCCTCAGATTTTGTGTGTTTACAGTCGATGATAAACGGAAAATGCAATTGCGTTTGAGCCTTCAGAATCCCCATATCGTGCTCAAATTAAAATTAAACTTCTTTCGTGAAAATAACCGAAAACTTAAAAAACAGAGCTAAAATTGCAATTAGGATAACACCTAAAGCGAAAACTTATCTCGTATTAAAAAAAAAAACTATAAAAGCCTGTCCTGAAAAATGGCATAGATGCACTAAGTATGTTCTTGCACGGGGCCATCGAATTAATCTACAGACATTTGTAAGGAGAATGGCATTTCCAATTTTTTTTTTAAATAAAAGTGGAGTTGAGCCCTTTTCATAGTATAATAGAATCTATAAAATAAAAGTAAAGAAAAATAGCATGATGGCGCTATTTTATATGAAAATAAAAGACATTAAGGAATATTTTTGTGACAATTGTCAAACATTTATGAAATATAATTTCGCAGTACATTTTAAAAAAATTTAAAATACATAATATTTCCACCAATGTGTTTGAATTAACAAAAGAAAGTTCAACCCCTGTAAATCGAAGGGACGACACCAAAATTATACGATTATTGCACTAAATGCACAAAAGATCGATTGTGTGATATGTAGCGCCAATCTGCGGAAACCAAAGATGACCAAAATTGATTCGCCCAAATGAAATCTCGGTGCGAATCGACACTTCCGGGAAGAAGCTATCAATTCACCGAATCCTTTACATAAACAGGTGAAGGCAAACACTTAAGAACCACTTTCACTACCTTAAACACAACATATATACATATTTGCTTGATTTTTTTGTTGGAAAGATTTTGTAGAGATGCAATGCTGTGCGTAATTTCTTTTCCAAAAGTTGATTTTACATACAAAAAACAAACAAGTTCCGTCGCATATTGCTCGTTCATGAATTACGTGATTTTACCATAACGTTGTTCGTATCTTTATTGGAATGGGCTAATAGTACCGTCGCTCCAAAGACCACGCCAAGCAGTCAAAAGCTGCCGATGAACGTATTTGCTAAGCGGAGACTAATGCGTAGTATGATAAAATCAGATTGGCCAACCCCATTATTTTAAGTAGTCTTAGTTGCGTGCTGAAAATTATACTTTATTTTACTTTGCTGAGATCGAAGCTCAAAACAACAGGCCTACCCCCAACCAGAAGTGGCACACAACTCCATTGGACTACAACTTGAAATGGAATGAAAATGGTTGGCCCACTTTTTCCAATTCCCGGTCTGCGTTTCGAATTTGTGTATCGGCACTAGCGCTGCAGCTGGAATTGATTCCGACCCTCGATTAGTGAGTACAAGACCGAATATAGTCTGAATCATATTTAACGATAATTGAAAAAATGTCAGCCTTGAAGCACAAAATCTGTAAAAAGTTCTTACCACATGTACGTAGACGAAATATCCTTCGGGAGTTTTTTTTTTATAGTTTGGTTTGCATAATACGCGTCAACCGCGTACGTATTTCACATTTTCTGCGTCATATAATATATTTATAATTTTATAAATAACAGTGATCTAGATAGACATTGTCTGACGACATCAACATGGTCACTGTCAGAATACTAACAGTACAATTGCTCACAACCCACCATACGTCAAAAGCAGATATCTTAGCAGCATCACACAAATTTGTTGTGCTGCTGTCCCGTTCCTGGTAGACAATATAATGCGATACACTGACGTATGCAGTGCGAACGTATGCCATTCATCATGGTAATATCGTCTACCAAAGCTACCGCGCTACACATGCACTAAGTCGACCGACTGTTCGATGCAGTTGATAATAAGACTGATAGATACTAGTCACGTCAAACAATTCTTGGCATTATGCTAGTGTAGTGACCTTTGAGAGCACACTCACGATTGATTTTTGCAGCACACATCTGGACGTTTGATTTACTACTATACTATTACCATTTAGCGCAGCGACGTGTCGTGGTCAGTTCCAGTAGTCGCCAGTATAGCTTGTGTCGTTTGATCGAACTTATAATTGGTGCAAAATAAGAAGAAAAATCCAAACAAACTCCATTGTTAGCTAAAGGTCGCTAATTGTCGCGATTTGAATGCAGTTAAGCGTGAGCTAATGGCTTTAGACTGCTATGCCGGTTATGGTTTGGATTATATGCTAATTTGGAGTTACCGTGAAACGATTATCTATTGTTTGAGTTTAATATTTAATTTATTGCGGCAGGGAAACACAATTTGCAGGTGAAAAAAAATGTCTCTATCTGAATACGCGCGGTAGGTATATATCTATCGGCGAAAACCAGCCAAAATATTGTATAGGTAATAGCTAGGTAAAGGGTCTTTCATTAAGGACTTGACAACTTATTTTTTAAAAAAAAATGCAAATAACTTGAGATATCTGGAAAAAAAATTGATTGGCTTGGTACTATCAAAACATTTATGAATGGAATTCGGCCAATTTTCGATGGCTCGCCCGCACATTTCGACCGATACGGCCGCTTTTTCTCGTTCAATATTGGCTCTGAGCTCCTCTAACGTCGCCGGCTTGTTGGCATAGACCAATGATTTAATATAGCCCCATAAAAAAAAGTCTACATGCGTAAAATCGCACGATCTCGGCTGCCAATGGACGGGTCCGTTTCTCGAGATAACACATCATTAACCGAATTGAGACTTCAATAACTGAGGCTTTTGGCACCGTCTTTTTGGAACCACATATCACTGATGTCCAACTTATAAAATTGCTCAAAGAAATAACGTTCTAACATATCTCTGTAGGGAATATCATTTACCGTAACGTGACGGTGATTTTCATCGCCGAAAAAAAACGGCCCAATGACGCCACCGGTATGAAAACCGCACCAAAGAGTGACTTTATGCGGATGAAGTGCTGTTTCATAAAACGCATGAGGGTTCTCACCTGTCCAGTAACCCATATTTTGCTTATTGACGAAGCCGTTTAACCAAAAATGCTCTTCATCGTCGAAGAAAATTGAAAATTGGCGTTAACGCTCTTAAAGTTGCGACCACCGACTCGAAACAATATTTTTGTGCTACATTGGTAATGTGAAGAGCAGAAGTTGTGTGAGGAGCACCTGACTACCCGAAAGAGTCAAAAAAATTTCCACTGTAAATTTTAAAACATGTGGCAGTCAAATTTACAATAAGTTGTGTATTTGTGTATTTAACAGCAATTGCGTTTTCACAATTAATTGTAAATTTTACAGCGTTTGCTTTCATTTCAGCAATAAAATTGTCAAATTGATCGCAATTTCTTGTTGTAAAATTTACAGCGCGTTGTCAATTTTTGTTGTTAAAAAGTACATGTATGAATTGGTCAAAACAACAACCAAAATGCGAAATGGAGATACAAAATGCTGTAAAAAATACGTACAACTTGTAAAATGCACAACATATGAATTGAAATCTACAACCATTTTTAGTTGATACTGCATTGAGTTGTGAATTTGACAGCTGCATTTACCATAACCAACTCACGCAGCCAGAATATTTTCATGGTTTATGTTCATTACTTTGTTCTTGATGACTAAATCAAGTCTGGAACCAACAAGGCGAAAGTTGTGACTTTTTTTTCAAATGAATTCTGATTTGGTTTTTTTGTCTGAAAATGCTGAGGATGTGGAAGCCAGCATTTAAATAAAGAAGCTATACATTTGTTGCTATTTGTTGTGTTTGTTCGTCGCCTGAGTGCCGTTTCTCGTTTAACTTGACCACATTATTCTTTTTTAACAAGGTCGTGGGCTCACTAAACAGAGTTTACTTCTGCTCAGATCGGAGTCGGAGCACATCTCCAAAATAGTTCCGGACAGTGAACTTGGGTTGCAGCTGGAGTTTGAGGACGAGTTAATGAAGTGGAAAAAGGAAGAAGTAAGTATAGCATGATAAAATTGCATCATTACTAAAAAATCAAACTCAAGATAAAAAAATGTAATCTTAGCAATTCTCTGTTTGTCCATATGTCTATCTGTGTATTTATCTATCTATATGATTGTATGTACGTACGTATGTAGACCCTACAACCTATATTACATTTTTTTTAATTTTCTCCTTAACTCCCTAAATGCCCAGTATGCATTAGGGCGTGCCGCTTACAATAGGATGTGACAATAATCACCACAGAATGGATTAAGGACAATTTCTTAACACCAAGTTCAGCAAGAAGCTCGCAAGAATCTACTAACTTTAACTTAATTGTATGTATGTTAATTGTATGTGAATATATATTCAATAAAAAGAATTTAAAATTATTTGGTGTATGTTTTTCATTTTGAAGCATCGATTTTATAAAACAAAATTGTGTATATGAGGCATAAGAGTTACAAATGGTATTCGTTTCTAGAAATCGAGTTGTAGGTTTTACGACAGAAATTGAATTTTGATCGAACGGTGTTGTGAATAATACCACCAAAATTCGTAGTTTATACACATAAGTATAGTGTATTTTACAAAGTTTGCTGTACATAAAACAACGGATGCTGTTTTATTTACAATTTTTCTTGTTGTAAAATCTACAACAAATGCTCTCATTTTCACAATTTGGTTTTGGAAAGTACAAGCATGTCTCTGTTAAATTGAAAGCATTGGATGTCGGGTCGATTATGACAATGAATGCAGTCGATTTAACAGCGGTTTTCAACGGACCCATCTATGCTTCTATTATTTGGTTATGTCAAGCACATATCCGCAACAGGGCTGGCAAGCTGAGCCTTTGAATCTGTGCCATTGTACCCCCTGCATTATGAAATGGTTAGCTGAAATCCGACATCCCTTATAAAGATGTATGGATATTGTAGACGATTGTTTGGACTTAGTAGCAGAAGGTTGGGAGCAGTGGCGGTCCACTTGGTCATTTTACCCTCAAACCCTTTTTGAAATTTTGAAAAGTTGGTTATGAACTTTTGTCTCGTAGACTTATGTCCATGTGCCGTGCTACGTATTTCGAACTCGATTTTAAAGCAAGGCACTTCTTCTTGTTTCAGGTGGCATCAAATGATCGTGCCTATGATTTCATAGTTATATCGGACAACTTAGCGTTTCAGGGTGTCCGACTTATGACAAACACTAGACATATTATGAAGGACGACACCGCAGCTTCTAAATTTTGAAGCATATCTTTGGTACGATGAAAAATGTTATTGGAATATTTGTGAGCGACTGTATACACGACAGTTCAATTTTGTAGCTCCATCAATCAAAATCTAGCATCTTACATTGCGATTATTTTCACTCATTGCAAGGAAGAAGACCCGTGCCATAGCGATTACAAAAGAAGGAGAATCTCCCCACAACAAACGCCACCAAAATGGCCACTAACATTACGGCAGCATAACTATGTTAATTATGGTGTTGAGGGTACCTCGCTGACAATGCGGCTGTTATCAAATGAGTTTCTAACTTGTTCGTCAAAAACCAGAATCAAACTGCGTTAACTCCCCCAACGCGATTAATGTTAATGGCCAAACAGGTACCTGAATTGCATCTCAGTTTGGTTTCATTATAAAATGCACCTCAGCAGTTCAAATGTCATCAGTCAATCGTCTGCTTTCCACGTTTGAGCAATTTTCCACAAAAAATCATGAGGACTTTCGAAACAATCCTGCTTGTCGCTGCTCTGGCGAGTAGCGCACATGTTACCCTTGCAGGACCTGCTCACCCCGTAGAGGATACTTTCCAAACAATCGACGAATCTGGTGGCTACCACTTTGGCTACAACGATGGACGTCTGGCCCGCCAAGAGAAACGATCACCCGAAGGCGTTGTGCGAGGCGCTTACACCTACGTCGATGCTGATGGACAGGTTCAAATTGTTACCTACACCGCTGACAAGCACAATGGATTCTTGGTATCCGGAACAAATATCCCCAAAGACGAACATACACCAGAAGTGTATGAGGAAGGAGATGTTATTGAAACAACTCCTTCCGCTGTAGTCGAGGATACACCTGAAGTAGCAGCTGCTAAGGCCGCACACTTTGAAGCTGTCCGAAGAGCCCAATTAGGACAGGTTGGATTGAGCGAACTTCCCCTACCAGTGCAGTACACTCCAGAAGTGGCCGCCGCTCGTATCGAACACTTTAACCTTCGTAACGCTGAAATCCTTCGCAGCCGTGGTGCTGTACCAGTGGTGTATGTCAGCCATCCAGCTGTGCAGTATATCGCTCCAGGTACACACTACCATCCGGATTACCTTCCCTATGTCGGCCTGTAAAGAGCTGAATTGAGTTGAATAAAAAAATATTTGATTTTGAGAGTACTAACCTTTGCTTTTGACCTTCCCATTGTAACAAACCGCAATTGAGCTTTTTCCTCTAATGCCTATCGCCGTAACCGCAACTCTTGTTGGATCATTTCAACGACGTGTCTATGTAATTAGGTGCGAAGTGTTGTCGAAGTTGATAATCAAGTTGGAGCATCGTTATATCTTAGCCACGGGCTCTTATTCAAGTACAGACCCACAGACCGGTAAAATGAAAAAAAAAGCTACAACCTGCAGCTAACATCTTGGAGTGAATTGAGACATCAAACTTCAGGTAAGTATAGTTAAACAGACTAAATGGGTGTTTTGCAGAGCAAAGCGTGATGATTTGGTAATTGAGCATAGATTTTCCCAAAGGGGCTACTGCCGACGTTTGTCGATTTTTTTAGCGACTTTGCTGTCGAGTAAGCTGGCCTTGGCTGTTGTCATCGATGGATACATGTGCTGAGTGTAAGGCAGTTTTATATGTCTTTCAATAATGGGAACAGGGTTATTTTATCGGCGTAAAATATGGACCATCAACCCCTTAATCTTAACGTTTCAACTTAAAATGCATATATTTTGAATGGTTGGTGTCTCCGGTAGGTGTTGCTGCGTTTATTTGTGGCTCTGGTGTATGGTATAACATTCCTCTACCGACTTCCAAATAAATTGGATTCAAAGCAAGAACACTTCCTGGCATTGGCATTCGGTATCAGAATCGGATCAATTTCTGCCATGAGTGGGATATGTGAATTATTTATCGCTCTCATAACCCACTCTCAAGAATCCCATCGTTATGTTCATCCATGCATCCAATGCCAGACCAAGCCGGAACTAAATGAAAAGCCGGCAAGACACACAAATAAGCATATGTACCATAATGTACATGCAAATTAACTCTATCACATCATTGCGATGCTATAGGCTCAACATACGTCATGTGATGTAATCCATTCCACGTCTGGTGAGTTCGCTACGGTCCACTGACACAATCGAAGAAACACGCATTTATGCTAATTTCGGTAAGTCAAACTGATTTGGAAGCGTTTAGGTCGATAAAGCCGTCCATCGCACCGGGGGAAGTGGAGGCTTGCGATCACTTGGCATAGCAAGAACAACGCAAGGCTGCGGGAAACTTCCAACTGTATCTTGCGAATTCTTGGTCTTTTTTGCACCATTTGGCTTATACGTACTGTTGAGTTATTGTCCAATTGTTTGAAAAGAATTCATGAGGAAAAACCAAAAACTGCCATGGCAGCTGAATGCGGTGGTCTTATAAAAGAGGTTAGCGGTGGGCAGTTTGGACACAGTTTCGTTTTGTGGACTATCCGGGAAACAGTGAAAATGTACAAGAACGTAAGTAGAACGTTTTATACCCACCGTTCGAAAGGGAAATGTAATTATATTTGAATTGTTTTAGATTCTTATTCTCGCTTTGGTGTCGATGGCATGGGGACGTCCAAGTTACCTACACACATCCGTGGTACCGTATGGTTATGAACTGGAGCCAACTATTGTCGGGCACACATTGCATTCCATTCCAACGGCAGTGTCACATCAGAGTCAGACCATTGTGCACGAGAAGCGGCCATACCTGCGGCCGATTATTGATCACACTCCTGTTTTGAAAGCGTACGCAGCCCCGGAAATTGTATCGCCCTACTACGATGGATGGGATGGTGGCTACGCTGGTCATGCATCGCTCTATGGTGGTTGGCATCAATGGTAGAGAATTCCAAAGAGAATTGTTGTGAAAATAAAGTGAATCTGATTGTATATAACTTTGCGAAAATTGTGTTTCAGTTTACGAAATAATGTTGCTGCGCGATTTTGAAATGAGCTCGTGTAGAGTAAAAATGTTATTCGGAAGACCGTTGTAAGTCCCCACTTTGCTGCAGACTCGTCGAGGCTATAACCCTATCGGCTTTTCGTGCGTCATAATCACTTCGAGGAAACTCGTTACATTTTTCCTTTAGGGTCTGTTTTTGTTCAGACTTTATGCGATTATGCATACTAGTATCGCTTGTGGTCGATAATCGATCATACGATCATTAAAAGTATATATAAAATGTAATAGGTACTAAAAAACGTACTACAATTCTTTTCGTTAAATATGTTATTTTTTGTTAACGAAAAGAGCGACATCTAGATATCGAAAAAATACTTAAAGGAGCTGTTCCATTGGAAACAGGTTCTAATCTAAGATGATTTATATTTGAATAGGTACGTTTCTATGGTAGTATGTCTCCGACAAATTGAATGTCGCAAAAATCCTTTCAATTACCTGTTTTGTTAGGGGGAATTCATAACTTAATTTTACCAGCCTTAATGGTGGCATATACCCACGATTTTTTGTTTGCGCACACCTATGGCACAGTACCTTTCGAATGATATAAGTTTTATTCTCCTCATTTCATAATAAATACTTAAAAAGTGTACCGAAACTTTTGATGTTCACGTATTTAAAGTATAATGATATTCTGGTCCGTCCGTTTTTTCTGCCAAGTTTCATAATTTTTCTGTGTAATAGGACATTCTGTCTCAGGGTCACTCATGGCGAACATTGTCTATCGGTCTGTACTGAAAACTTGGCAAATATTTCTAAAAAAAACTGTCTGGGGATACTCCTCTGCCACAGGCTTTTCCTAATGCAAGCTGGACTCTACATTATCCATATCCAATGAAGGCAGACGTTGCGGCATCCCTATGTCCTAAAAGAAGGTATGTTTCGACTTTTACTCCGTCTATTCGGTGAAATTTTCGAACAGCCTTAAAAAGTTTCATCTGACTGTTATGAAAAATCAGTAACAGCCACCAATATTCCCTTTTTGTAGAGCCAAAATTACGAATATGACTTGTAGGTACTTATCGAAAATTACTTGAACCATTTCCAATGGTAAGAATGGACATGGACACGTTTCATCACTTTTTAATTATTAATTTAATTAAGCTGTTTCAACTGGCTTTATGTCATTTACATAGTTGACTAAGGGTGTTTTCTAACGATTCCTTCGTCTGCTCCGATACCTTCTTGACAAATCGGCTCTTTCCTAGGATGAAGCTTAAAATAGCAGCAATATCGTCCTTCAGGAGCTTTCCGACGGTATACCCAGAGACAAGATGGACATTAATGACTATTTATTTAACTATTTTCGTAATAAGTATCAGTAACACTATTTTTATTAGTTGAAAATAGTTTTTTGTCATTTTTTTCTCCAAAACCATTTTAATTGTTATTTAAGTTTTTCCAAATCAACTTCTTAAAAGTCAGGAAAACTAGTTTAAATATTTTTTTTTGTGGCTATTTTGATTGTCATTTAAGTATCCTGTTCTCGCTGAATTTTGTTCATGACAGTAAACGTTATTTTAATTATTCGCGTACATCTACTATTTTCGAATTTCAAACTTTAAAGACAATGCATTGTTTGAATCGTTCCAAAGCAGTAGATATAAGCAGCGTTGCCAGATAAAAAATCTGAAAATATTGTTTTTCCGAAATAAAAAATATTAAAATAACGCAATATTAAATAGAATTTATAATAACTTTAAAAAATGTAATTTATTTTTTTCGACAAAGTTATAGTAGTTAGGTATTATAAATATATAAATAAATACATAAATATTGATAAAAAAAACTTTGGTCATAAATTAATGTTATTGCTTTTTAAAACTTTTGAATAATGAATTAAAATGACTTAGAATTTCGATGCCGCTTAATTAAATCGCAACAAATGTTTTGCAAAGATTAAACTTTCAACTGTTGTAGTACTCAAATGATTACAAATTTTTGTTTTACTTAAATTTACAGCAGAAAATATTCTTTCAACATTTGCGGAGAATGTGGAAGCAATAAAAAATAGAATCTTTTAAGAGTGGATGGATATACGAAGTTTCCATCCGCTGTTTTTACTCCAAAATATTTTCCAAAAAAATCATCAGTTATCAACTCCGTTGAATTTTATGTTTCTTTAGAGTTGATAAAAACTAAAAAACTGAAATTGTGCATGGGATCTGTTCGAAAGGTGATCGTAGGTTGAATGATTTTTTTATTCTTAATGAAATGAGCAATTAGGAACAAAATTTGACCAAAAAGTAAAATCCCTTTCTTTTTGTAGTATGTGGTCTGAAAAATCCCTTTGTCCCTTTTAGCTTATTATTAATGAGAAAATCCCACAAAAAGTGATAAATAACCCGATCTGGTATCACTGTTAGGATATGTCTTAGATAATGAGACGTAACTGGCTGAGAGAAAGAGAGAACGAAAATGTGTGTTCGCATCTATATCTGTTGCCTCTACAGTAATATACGAAACGAAAGTAACTCTCTCTCTATTTTTATCTCACTAAGTTATATCACCCTCTCAACTTCCGCTAGCAATTTCCGTAACGATATTTTGACGCATTCACCAGCTTACCCCCCAAGTCAAGGGTGCATAAAGAAGTAATACTTCAAAAAAAATGTATTTTATTCTCTGAGGTAGGTATAAGGAAAATAGGGAAGTCTATATCCACTCGGATATTAGGGTCATTGATCTAAAGCATGAATCCTTTGAAAACTTGACAAATGTTTCCTTAGCAGCTCTCAAGATTCTTGACTCATCTGTCATAAAATCGAAGCTTGCCAGAAGCATTCAATGAACGAACTTACTAAGAAAAACCTCAATCATTCTCCACTGGATTCCAGACCACTTTGCTTTACTGTCAACAAAAAGCTTTATCTCTCTGGCTAAAATCGTTGAGTCATCAAAAATTATTTTGGGAACTATTTCAAGAATTTATCTTGTATCGAATACAATGAAGTCTGACTCAAATAACCTGTGCAAAACTGCAAACTGCATCAGACAATTTTTTTCCAAATTCCCCTCAGAAGTTCCTACTTCCGGATTAATCTGGACAAAAATAAATTGAGAATCCTAACAGGAATAATTGTGTGTACTGAGGCGTAGATCTTATTGCTCGGGAATGATATCATGCCGGACTTAAACAACAGTGTCTCAGTCCCGCGGCTTAAAAATATTTTTTTTTGGAACAAATTTTTACAAACATTCCATGATGAAACCTTCCCACTAAAAGTAGCCCTAAAAGCTAAACCCAGCCTAGGCCTGTTTATTAGCATCAAAAGTTGGAGTATTTCGCCGATTCACGATGAAATAGCTAGTTTTTATAGCAATGTCTTGCCCCGTGTATGGGTGGCTATAATATTGCGCAGACCTCCCGTCCCAGCTAAAGTAAAGCAAACCAATGCAATTCAGACGATTCCAAGAGAGATGTCAAGTTCCTGGGTATGCAAAATTTAAGAAACCACAAGCACATATTTCGATTGATTATTCATTAATTTTATTCAGATAATGTCCGTCCAACAGTCCATCCGTAATTACCACAAGCCCGTTGCGGTGTAGGTCAGAGGAGAAGAAACTGCATGATGAATTGGCAATGCAGCGTAAGTCAAATGCGGCGCAGCATATGCCAATGGAGCGGCATACGACTGTACAACGGGGGCAGGATGATAGGTCTTCACAACTGGAGCAACAATTGGTTCCACAACATGAGCCGAGTTATGGACAACAGTGGAGCTCTGGTGTGAGACGGCAGTTGGGACACTCTTGACAATAGCTCCAACGCTGGCCAGACTATGCTCCTGCACAATGGGGGATGAGTACACCAGTGGGGATGATTCGTAGTGGCCTGGACGGGCAGCAGCTACGGCGAGGAGAGCAGACAATACCACCTGAGAGTTAAAACACAATTATTATCAGAGAAATTGATTGAGCCTCTTTTGCGCTCGACGTTATCCTTACCAACTTGAACATTTTGATTGGGTTTTCGGTTTGTTGTTAAGAAGGTCTGTACTGACTGAAGAACTAATGAACTGAATGCCTTACTGAGTGCGTAAAAGGTATTTTATAGGAAATATGTTTTGCGCCAAAGATAATGCAACCATTGTGCAATCGGTGGCATTCTCTCGTGGGCTATCGGAACAATCTGCGGTCAGTGGCGATCCGCATGAGTTGCACGCCTCTCACTCTGTCTGCCATCGATTATAATTAGGTACCTGCGGAATTGCTGTCAGTTCATTATCATTGACGCGCAGGTGTGACCTTGAGAATGCGTGTTTCTTCGGCTGGTGCGGTAGTGTAAGCCATAGCTTAACTCATGACCATAACAATAGCACCCGGTTTCGGGCACAGCAGTGGGAGACAAAGACTTAGTCAAGCAATTGGACATACATTCGAATGTGGCGTGTACTGGGGAGGAATTATTTATTTATGTATTTCTTTTTGTTTGTGTGTGCTGGCCTCGGGCGTTAATGATCTGGATTGAGCTTATTCTTAGAAGTGATCCAAATCAGATCCGTGGATTGTGTATACGTTCTTTGTTGGCTGTGTAAACTGTCGCCCAATAGTGTCACCAATATGGTTTTCTTTCCGGTTGCCGATTGTCTCGCCGATAGTTTGGCCTTATAAAAACGGTGTCGCATGCTGTCAACCACAACACAATCAATACAGTCTTCAGTCTAAGTGAAGTGAAGAGCTCAAAACCAAATTCAAAATGTTCAAATTTGTAAGTATGGTCCTTTAGATCATCCTGCCGGTATTAATATAGTAAATTGTCCCCAGGTTATCCTTGCTGCTGTCTGCGCCATTGCTGCTGCCCGTCCAGGTCTGATTGGAACCAGTCCAATTGTTTACTCGTCTCCAATTGTCCAAGAATCTAGCCTCGCTCATGTCGGATCTGTGGTGAAGAGTGTACCAACAGCTGTATCACATTCAAGCCAAACCATTGTTCATGGTCATGGTCATGTTGTGCAACCGATCGTTGCCCCAGTGGTAAAAACTTATGCTGCCGCACCTGTAGTCAGCACCTACTCTGCTGCCCCAGTTGTTGCTCACTCAGTCCCACTGACTTATGCCGCACCTCTGACGTATGCGGCTGCTGCGCCAGTTCATGTGGCTGCTTCGTCGCCATTGACCTACACTGCTACAACTGCTTGGTAAGAACTGGCCTGCTCTAGGATTGAAGATATTTGGACATTCATTTGGATTTAAGCCGGTTGTTGTTTTTGAAAATAAAATTACATTCATAAAATATTAATTTAGACAACCTTTTTAAATGGATATGTACCTTTTGCGGTTGAAATAGTGATCCACACAAGAAGGTACATTTGTACATAAGATCGCTTAATTTGGTTCGAAGAGTGTCGTTTCCCTTTATTTGGTGCATGAGCTGTTAAGTTACCTTAAGCTTAAGGAGTTGCGGATGTCAGAGTTCGCTCGTTCTCTCAGTATTGAGATAGTGTGGCTTCCACTGATGCTCTTTCTCTCGGAATTGTTCTATACGGTGTCAAGCAGACAGATTTTTTATGCCTTAGGTAGGTATAGGTTTTCGACGGGTTTAAAAAGCCTTCTGCAGATATCAGTAATCCGATTGCATTTCTTTTGCTGCTGACAAAAATAAGCAGCCATCTTTTAATACCTGTAGTTATGCCTAGTGTTTTGTTTCATATTCCTAGCCTTAAATTTTTGGCTACCGCGCCGCAATTTACATCTTCACCTGAATGTTTTAAATCTTAGTACTTAATACTGGAAAGAAAAAAAACGCTGAGCGAATAAGCTTAGAGTTATTTCTACGAAACGGTAAACCCGTTGGAAGTCAATTCAAATTTACTAGACCTATCCTTCTTATTCACAACGCTACGTCTTTACATTCCATTTCCATTCCAGAGACTACCAATGGACCGTTGTATCAGCATCAATCTTCAGTGAGGTTTTGAAAGGCCCTGAAAGGAGTTGGCGAGGTAGTCTTCTCAGAAGTCCACAAGCTTAGCCTTCCTAGCATATCGATGTACTTCAACCCAAGATCAGACCAATCGGTGTAGCCGCAGACTGGCTGTCGATATACATATTTATATACGACTAGCTGTACCCCAGCCAGCTTCGCCAGGCAAAAAAAAAATTAAAACATTTATTGCAATGCTTTTACGTAAACAAGATTCTTGGTTCTATTTCTATCCATCGCTTCTATAAACAACGTAGAGTTAGCCATGCGAGAAAATTGGACTTTCAAAATTTATAACGCAGATTTGAAAAGATTGTCCTTGCGACTTATTAATGGTAACAGCAAATGAAATGCGAATAGGGAATTGACTACGCTTAAATTCGAATGGGACATCACGTGGAATCATTGGTATGCGAGGAATCAAAACTTTTTGAAAATATTATTGCAACAAAATCCATACATTTATGCGCCTGTATTAACGTAAGCGAGTCGAACAAAAAATCCTGCGAATGCGACTTATTTGTATTATGGTTAGCGAATTGAACAAAATTCATTCGCTTGGACTGTCAAACCGATGGCGAATGTAAAGTCGTCTTTTGCTGTTTGCGAATTTGTGAAATGTCATTCGCCTTAAACTTCAAATGTTGGCGATCGAAACTATTTGGTGAATCCAGAGGCGAATGCAATTTGTGAGCTAGAGCTATTAATGAAAATTCAAGAAAAATGTATAAAAACCATTCGTGTAGAAATATAATGAAAATCACCTTTTTTAGTTTCAAAAGAAGCAATTCCAGCCAAATCCAGAAGCTAGATGAGCTTATGGCACAAATCCCAGTCATAGCCAGATTAGTCTAATTTTGAGCTTCAAAAAAAACCCAACAAAGAATATTGAGATAATTTCGCTGTTGAAATAAGAATGGTGCGCAGGCCAACTTTATAATAGGAAGGATGAAAGAAGTGCGAATAGATATGAATTTGTCTCTTATTTGGCTCAATACATGCAGGAATGCTTCTTTGGTTAAATAAAGAACGTTCGGATTGACGTTTTGGTGCTCTCATTTTTGTTTTTATTATTTTGGTAGATTCGCCGAATCGCAAAAGAAGTTCTGAATTCACTTAAGAATATGGGAGAAAATGCCGACGATTTTTTTCAGATAGGCTTTTCGTTTGCAATCCGCATGCCAACTTCCCGAGGACTTATTTGAAGTTAAATTAAGAGCTCCAAGAACTTCATTGAAACGAACAACGCGTTCCAATCCAGAAACCTCTTCTACTGAAGCCTATTTTAGAGTGTCTATACTGATTCATTGCATAGATTCATGATCAACGAAGACGTTATATCATCTTTTCAAGGTCTTCTTCTAGGTTTTGCTGCAGTTGAGCGAGCGAGATAATGCAATTTTGTTGTCAGCTATGAAAGCTGAGTACATTCATTGGTGCGAAAAAATATCGTCGTGTGATCCTACTACCGAAGATTTGAAATTTAGAGTTAGAAACTTCTTTCTTACGGTTTTGGCCGCGCTTCCAGTGATCACAGCTATAGTGCTGAAAGAACCTTTTTAACTATGAGACGGATTAAAACGTGTCCCGAAGCGTTATTGGGAATGTAAGATTTAGCTCACTTACTATAGGCGTTTTTTATTATCGCGACATGATCTATATAGATCATTGATTTCCATGGCATACAACAATAATATGTGATCCAACTGTTGTTGTAAACCATGTAAATCAATAATCTATACAGATCATGTGGGCAAAATAAAAAACGCCTTATGATATCTGTTCAATCGGATATTAATGTGGATTCAGATAAGGTGATTGATCTCATGTCAAAGAAAAATCAAGACGTCGTCTGCTTTGAAAAACTGTGTATAAAAAATAGTTTAAGTATTTTATTTATTTATTTATTAGCAAAAAATGTCGTTCGTAAACGTGTGTAATCGAAATAAAATTACGCTCAAAATAATTATGTATGAGCAAAAGAAAATGTACACACATGCACGCACCGCAACTCATACAAAACACACGCTTATTTAAATAAAAGGTATAACGAAGAAAGCTCGAAGCTTTTTTGAAGCAATGAAGAGTTTTTTGTTGTGAAACTGATAGAAATTAAGTGGTTTCGTTTTTGCTTTCTTAAATTTAAATTTTTGTTTATTTTTTTGTTTGGCCTATCAATTGATCACCGTAATTACCGACATTTAAAAAAAAATAAACTAAATTGGTTGAAAATTACGGGAAACATACACTTTTTACCACTTTGTTACTGCCCAGCTAAAATCGAATTTCTTGCGTTGAGGGGGTAAAAATGTCTGAATTCAAAAATGTATTGATGCACTACAAAGAGTATTTAAATATAATAGAAGTTGTTATAAATATTAGCTACTTAATATGTATGGGTATATTTACAAATAATAAAGAATTGTAAGCCAAGAAGTCTGTAGGGAATCATGTAAGCATTGTGGCATTTGGTTTTTCTTTTTTTTTTTAAATCTAACCGACACCGGTTAGGAGGAAAAGGAAGTGTCTATTGTGACCGAACTGTTTTAGGCGAATTTGGACAGAGCGATTCGCTCAGTTATGGCAACATTTTTGATCATCGATAGCTAGCCAAACTTTATTATAATTTCAATTATAATGGGTGAATTAAATGTCTAAAATTGGGAATTAAATTTAGATCCGAAATTAGTTTTTTTTTTTTAATAAACTGCAAAAAGCTAGATTAGTTTAAAAGTTGTGCCATATATTGGGTACACAAGGAGCGAGCGAGATAGCTAAGCTAGGCTGATATTTTTATAGCGGCAGAGAGGTAGATTGATTTGAGCACTGGAAGAGTTTGGACGTGGCGCGCGTGGTGTGTAGTTTTTTTTTTCATTTAACCTGCTGGCGGGGCACAACAGGTGGTTTCTCGTGTGCTAAATTTTGATGTCGATCCTACGAGCTTTCATAAAAAAAAAGGAACAAAACAACGACAAAGCCAGAAGCAGTGAAAATACTTCTTCGATATATTCGGGAAATTTCTGCCCAAAACACTTTAAGTTCACTTAGTGCTTAAACCACGTGCTCCATCCACCTCACCGCTCCACACCGCGTCCGTGCAATTCGAACGCCCAAGACTCCACCAACAAAATTGGAATCTTACGACCAAAGGCTTGGTCATACACTCGCGCGAGTCTGCCTCGCTGAAAGGAATCGGTGCCCCCGCTAAACGGGTTATCTTTGGCTTCACTTTCCTTGGTGCAAAGTGCAAGTCCACACGAGATGCTTCATGGCAGAATGAAAAGGGGGCAATTGCGTCGACCCCGCCTTCCACCCTCTGCCCGGTAAAATAACCGCAACATCGACAATCTCGTCTTATCGACACCGCATAGACAGGTTGCACCAGCAACATCCACATAACATATTGCTTAACACCTGATCCCGCAACATTTCACCAGCAGGGACAGATTCAATAGCATACCAACATAAGTTCGGACTATTATATCCACGTCCCGCAGTCAGCTGAACATCAAACCAACATCTTTAATTAAACGGTCTATTGGTCAATAGGTGGCGTTGTTCCCAGTACTAAAGAGCTAAGTTTTTTTTTGATTTTTTTTTTTTCCGGTCAAATTCATATTTTGTAAGTCATTGATGTTCAAATAATATTTTTATCATGCAGTTAATATAGATCTAAGTCGTATGCCAAACAGAATTGATAACGGGCCTACTCAAGTCAAGGAAGGAATGCGGTGCACCTCGTCCCACCACCTTGGACATCGGGTTGATTAAAAGTAACCCAATAAAATAAAGTGGGGTAAGTGATTTGAAATATTATTCGAACAGTGATAAAGTGAATTGACCTATGCATAGAGTAAATTAAATTGAAGAGAATAGTACACTTTACGTAACGTAACAAATTTGTGTTGGTACTGAAGAAAGAAAAGGTGCAAGAAAGCGAAAGAAGGGAAATAGAAAGAAAGTAAAAGAAAAGAATTGAAAGAAAGCTATAACTACCTAATTAATAAAAAAGTATTTGTTTGAATTTTAACGTGAAAGCTTTGTAGAGTAAATGATAGGGAATAAGAAGTCGAGTTATTTCAAAAGGAAGTTATAAGAATTTAACTTACTCCTATACAGTAGATTACATTTATGAATACGAATATCATTGTGCAGATTGTAGTTATGAATAAATGATTTATAATTGGAGGTTGAAAAGGATAAGAGTTATTTTTGTTTGGCTAAGTTCGACGTCTTTAGAGTGGTTTTTTCGGTTGTCATCTTCTGGTTCCCGATTGAAAGAATGGTAAATATGTGTTGGGATTAAGTTTTAGGAGAGGATGTGTTGGACGTCATAAAGGACGGATAAAGTAGAGGAGATGAGGCGGAACAGAATCAGAGGAATTTAGCCCCCTTAGGAGGTTTAAATTCTTGTTCGTCAGGGGTGGTCGTAAAATGAGCGTGTCGACGGCCATGGTTACTGAACATCGGTTTAGTTAGGGGTGGGCCAGCTCATGGAGAGTTCCTACATCTTTTTCTTCTCCCTTCCTTCCGCTTTAGAACAAACAGTGAATTATACAAAACTCGTGCCTCGCAATTAGTATTGTTAGGGAAGTAAACTGTTACGTGACGTGAAAAAGACCATTTTTTCTCGATTATTTTGGAGATTTCCAGGCATGTAAAAATATAGTGTAACCCCAGTCTAGGGCCTGTGGCAAGATCCCCGCCCACAGACGAGCTAGCGCGTGGAGGAGCTTTCATGCCTGAGCCACAGGAGGCTTTGATACCCCTTACACTACTCTGCCCGGACTGACTCAAGGGTCCTGCGACCTTGGGTCTTAGGGTGGATAAGGTTAGTGGAAGGGTTTGGTGGCAGACACTTGTGCCCGAACCTGTCTTATCACCTAGGACTAGGCCTTTACCAGTATGGGTGATAGTACCGGATAGGGCGAGTTCTATCCGATCGAAGGGTGGTTTGAACATTAACGCACATTTAATTGCAGTGAGGGCATAGGGGTATGCAGACCGTTCGTTACAAGTCTTTTGAATTTTATTTAAATTCCGAATTCGCTTTTTGCTATAAGCATTAAGTGATTAGATTTCTACTTCTGACCTAAATGCGATCACAATAGGCTGGAACTCAGAGTATACGCTGGCTTACGACCACAAACAAAAATATCATTGTGTGCAATAAACATATAAATGTCAACTCAAACATTTTTTTTACATCTGGATGTTATTGAGCTTCCGATTTCCGAACCTTTTATATTTAAGTTTGAAAATTTTTTTAATATGTTCCTTTGTTAAGTTTTTTATTAGTTGTCTGAGCTCGGAATTGCACAACCTCATTCAGTACTTTCCAAAACTCATTTCACAATGGTGTGGTAAATTTTTTACTTAATTAAAACAACAACTTGTCGTTACCACAAAAATAAAGCAAATGATTTATTTAAATCTAGCAACTTCTTTAAATCAAAAATATATTTTCTATCTTTAATGGAAAAATTGTGCTCGACTAAATCTGTAAACTGAAGGTTATATTTTCACCTTTAGCAATACTCAGTTCGAAGTAACATAATTGAAGAACAGAACGGAAACGGTTCCAAGACAATTACAGACATTTTTTGAGGCTAATGCTGCATTTACACCATCACGCCTAGCCGTGTGACTAAAAGGTACGGCTTTTTTGGTCGGCCATCTTGTTTACGTGAAATCATCCGGAAGTGATAAACAGATAATTATTTATTTATTTCGTATTACGGATTAATGAATTATTGGTTTATTTTACTGAAACTAATTATAACTCTCATGTCACATGTTTTGAATCAGAAATAGAAATTTTTGCAAGTGATTGCAGCAATGTTTTTCGCCGGAACTCGTGTTTATTTCCGTTTAACGTATCTATAATTATGGGCAGAACACCCATGACACTTTAGGCGACTGATTTGTGATCTCATTCTTATGCGCTTATTAGCATTCACTGCGGCCAAACGGATATTTTTTTTTCATGAAATAAATTCATTTTGTTCCTTTTTAATTTCAAATTATAATTTTTTTTAAGTAAAACGAAAGTTAATTTTATTCATTTTAAAGCATTCAATCATAAAATGTCCTCTTAATTTTGTCAAAATACTTTTGCCCATGAGTGTAAAATGCCTATAACTCCTGATTTTAAAATAAGTGACCACGAGTCTCTTGAAATTAAAATTAAAATGAGGTTAATAAATCATGATAAACGTCAGAAAACATATACTTCTATAGTATTTAATAAAGAAACCTTTTAAATAATGGACTCCATATGACAAATGGTATTAGCAATTTGAACGAACGGGCAAAAAGCTTCTATCATTCGCTGAACAAGGCGGTGCAGAAGATGGTATCCAGGAGAATAAGCAGGGGCAATAATGAGTGCAGTGGTTGGTTCAATCAATACTTATCCAACTTGAAAAGAAGCAAAATTCAATGTTATCGGATTGCTATTTGGGCGAACACTAGAGATGCCTGGAATAAGTACAAAAACACACGAAATAAATATACACAAGAATTAACATTAGCAAAAAATAATTATATTGCAAAAAAGGTTGATGGAGCTAGCAATCAAAAAGTAATGTGGAGAACAATAAAATCTCTTGTGTTAAGAGAAGAAAAAAGTGAAATAAAAAAAATTTGTCATAACGGGAAAATTATAACAAATAAAAAAGTTATTGCAAATACGCTAAACAAATTTTTCATTACAAGTGTAAACGAAATTAGCAATATTTAAACCCTATGCCAATCGAATAGAAAATATTAACGAGTGCAATTTTCGATTTGAATCAATAGAAATCAACGAGCTAAAAGAAACGATGAAGAGTATGAATAATAAAAAATATTTCAACCTTTTGTCAGTTAAAATGCTGTTAAGCGTATTCGAAGTTGTTGGGCCAGTCTTTCTTCAGATCATTAATGAATCACTTCGTTCTGGAATTTTTCCTGACTGCTGGAAAGAAGCTACAGTGATGCCTATCGAAAAGGTAAAAAATACTGATAAACCGGTAGAATTTCGCCCAGTGAATATGTTAATGACCGAAAGCAAAATTTTCGAAAAATTGGTTTTTAAACAATTAAGCAGATAAATAATCTACTATCGGAATATCAGTCTGGTTTCAGACGACAGCACAGTTGCGAGTCGCTCTTAAATCTTGTGGTAACACAATGGAAAACGGACGTGCATGATAAAAAGGTAATAGTGGCAATATTTTTGGACCTGCAGAGGGCGTTTGAAACTATATCCAGACCAATCCTCATTGATAAATTGAAGAATGGAATAGAAGGAGTTGAGCTGAACTGGTTTGCAAGTTACTTGACAAATAGACAACAAAGAACGCGAGTGGCAGAGCATATCTCAGAGTCGTTGACAGTAGAACTAGGAGTTCCTCAAGGGGCAGTTCTTGGAACGTTACTGTTCCTTATATATATTAATGATATAGGAAGGGTTCTTCAGTTCTCTGAAATCAGGCTGTTTGCTGACGATGCACTTATTTGATCAAATTAATGCCGATTTAGAAAATATAACAAATTATTTAAAAATGAATAAATTAAAACTTAATACTAATAAAACTAAAGCTATGATCATAAATGCAGAATCAAATAAACAAATTTGTATTGATAATGTTATATTAGAGCAAGTAAATGAAATTAAATACTTAGGTGTGATAATTGATAAACAGTTAAAATTTGATAAGCATTTAAGCGAAACCTGTAGAAAAATTGCTCAAAAAATTGGATTTTTTAAACGAATAAGGCAAACATTATCAATAAATACTTCGTTAAAGATTTATAATGTCATGATAAAACCGCATTTCGAATATTGCTCAACAATTGTATTCCTAAGTCAAAATCAATTTAAAGAAAGATTACAAAAACTGCAAAATAGGGGAGTGAGATGTATTTTAATGTGCAACATATTAACTGCCATCAGGCTAATGATTGACACTTTAAAATGGTTAACAATAAACCAAAGAATATTAATGAATGTACTTTTATTTGTATTCAAAATGAAGAATAGCCATACGGCACAGTATTTAACAAATCAATTAGTTTTCGTGGCAGATGTTCAATCATATAATCTGAGAAGCATAGGTGATTTTAGACTTGTTTTTTTTTAGAAATAATAGATCTCAGAATATTTTATTATATAATGGATTGAAATTATTTAATGGTCTACCAAATGAATTAAAGATTGAACGCAACATTAAAACGTTTAAAAGAATGTTAGTTTCTTATATTAAATTAAGCTATAATTAAGTTATTAACTAGTTGTTTACCTTTTAAGAACAAATGTACCAAATTTTGTCAAAATAGCTCAAGCTAAATAAATAAAATCTATCTATCTACCAATACACATACTTTAGTATTGACGTCACCTTTAATGGGATCCAGAAACAAAATCCGTTCCGCATTACAGAAACCATCTATTTCTAACGCAATAGCTATAACTTATTTAAATTATAAATATAAAAACTTATTTAAATGTATAAAAATAATTCACTTTTTTTCTAGTTTAATTTCAAATGTCGGTTTAATAGCTATGAACTAAGCGGATACCAACAGAAACGGTAAAGAAAGTAGATACATTATTCAACAATGCCTTTGTTTGATATTAGCGAACATATGGGCAAGGTCACCAGGTACTAGATGCCACTACCAGAATAACAGAAACCAGCTCGAATTCAAGAAAAGTGAAAGAAAACAATTTCTTTTTATGGAGATTATAATAATTTAATCTTTTCTATGTATGTACATTTGAGTATTGTCTCGGAGAATGTAAAGTCGTCGGAGACATTTCCAAAATCTGTCCAACCACCCGATGAGGACTGGATTTGTTTACCAAGCACTACCGTGAACAACTGGAGCAGCGTGAGCATAGCTTATGTGAGCTGGAGCGGCATGAGCGTAGCTGATGTGGGCTGGAGCATAGGCTTGAACCAATGGAGCATGTACTGTATTGAGGACTGGGGCAGCAGCATAAGTTTGAACCAATGGAGCGTGAACAGCTTGGACAACGGGAGCAGCAGCATAGGTCTTCACAACTGGAGCTACAATTGGCTCGACAACATGGGCTGAGCTATGGACAACAGTTGAACTTTGATGAGAAACAGCAGTCGGTACACTCTTGACGATAGCGCCCACCTTGGCAAGAACTTGTTCCTGTACAATGGGAGCAGAGTATACCGCTGGTGAGTGCAAAAGTCCTGGACGGGCAGCAGCTACGGCGAGGAAAGCAGACAACACCACCTGTATAGAGGGGGGAAAAATAATAATCCTTAAATAAATCGGTCCTCAAAGCAATTTGTCTTGCAAGGACTACTCACCAACTTGAACATATTGATTGATTTTTGTGTTTAGGAGGTCTGTGTTGACTGGAAGGTTCGAAGATTGAACTGATACCTTTTTACAAATGCTGGTGGCTTTTTATATCTGTTAGTGCGACACTCACAAAGTAAGTGTTGCGGCACTTTACTCATGAAAGTGCTAAGCGAGGTTTAGGGTACAATGACTGTTGCAATTGGAATCAAGTTTTTTTTATTTATCTGTCTGGGGAGTGAATTTGTATACACCGCTTGACCATGATTTAACTATTTCGGAGCGAAATGTACTCATTGTGTGTATAGATTAGGTAGTTGTGAAGTTCTCTGGCCTCAGGTGATGTTGTGACGTATTGCGAGCAATGCTGTTATCGTTTTTATTTGCTTTGTATACGTTCATTCATAAAGTGATTAATTAACGGTGCCTAAGTGATTAAATCTTGTTAATGCGATTAATATTGGCAAATAAATCCGTCGGTTAGTTTTTTTTTATTGAGTTAAAAATGTGATTTAGAGATAAGTATTTGTGTGGTTAACTGTTTTAGCTTGAAACGAAACTATCGCCAGAGGTCGTCGGTGTAAGCCCGCTAGGAGCATGAGGTATGACCCTCATCTTACCCTGACCACAGTGCTTCGGTCGTACCGATGTAGTTAATATGACCGACCACCCCCTTAGATGCCTTCATCTCCATATACCACCTCTAGGACCCAAAGCCACAGGACTCCTTGAGTCCGTCCAGGCAGCTGAATCTGAAGGGTGTCCAAGTCACTCCAGCGTCAGACATGCTAGCTTCCGCCAGGTCTCAGCTCGTCGGATGGGGAGGGGATCTTGCTGACGTGACGTTGGACTTTGTGTTACGTATTTTCCATGTCTGTAGATTAGATGTTGTTTACTAAGGATATTTGAAGAGAGGAGCCCGAAATGTCTTAAGTTGAAATTTGTTTGTACGCAGGACCGAAGAGCGGGAGAGCTTGCGTTGGTATTCGCTCCCCTTGAGTAAACCCACCCCTACACTACACGGGTACACTTCATGTAGTGCCTCCTTGGCTACCACTCCACTCCATATAATTGTGATAGCCCCTAATTTGGCTCTATAATCGAGTTTATACCCGCATCTGTGTCATCCTTCTTTGCGCGTTCTACGAGCGATCACACCCTCCTAGAAGTTAAATCACCACTGCATTATTCTAGAGGAAAAAAAAAAACCTTCCCATAACGTGTCCCATCGACAAAAGAACTACCGAAAAGAAATGCCAAAGACTTCAATTCAATCCCTGTTGGGACATTATAACATTTATTCAAAATTCAAGAAAGAATATTTATATACTTAAAACTACAACCTAATCTAATCTCCTCTATACATGCGGACTGCTTCCCGTTTTCATCCTTAAAGGAACATTATTGCACCAAAATACTACGCTTTATTTCACGTTCAATTACGTTAAATAAGAAATTATATAAGGGATCTTGGCAAGGTCAGCAAATCTAAAACCCCATTAACCAATATCATATGGATACTGAATAACAAAAAAAAACGAATTTCACCACAGTGTCATTATTTTATTTCGTAAGTGTGAGTTAAAATAATCGCTACGTAATCAAAATCCAACTTACTTTAAACCGAATGCCTTATGGGCAACGAGCAAAACAAAAAAAAGAAAACCACTCAAATAATAAACTAAGTTCACTTTAACCCACTTGATATGTATGTAAAGATATATAACTAAAAACAATAGCATCACTTACCAGATCTTAAAGATGACGACGCGACGAGATCTCAGGGGTGAGGGGGATGATATGCATAACATTCTCCAGCCCGTGGTGACGTAGTACAATCTTTATTTTGCACTGCTGTTCGACGTCTGCGCTAACCGAAATAAAAAGAAGTTATTTACATGCACATGGTGGAGTGAACCTCACAAACAAAAAAAAATTTCCTATGTAGAGCTTCGCTCTCCTATGTTCTCTAAATTGCATTCTTCTGTGGTGATATTTTAGGATGAGAGGAGATGATGCGGCGACGGTGCTGATGGCTTCCAGCGAGGAGATGGTTGAAAAGGCGCCGTTTCTCTTACTCGATAGCGAGTGCCAGCGAACTTTTCTGCTATTTTGTTCTTTTTTCCAGCAAGTTTAATCGCGGTCGACAGATAAGGAAGTCGTCGAGGAAAGGTGCGTGCGGTGCGATGATCTGCCAGCGGTAATACACGAGGGGAGGGATGCAGATGACGTCACGATTGTCTTGCAGGCAATATTCGGAATGGGGTTTTTGTTTTTTTTTTGGATCTTTTTTTGTTTTGTATAGGTAACACTTTGGTTAACCCTTTGCTTTATTTAAACGTGTCACCGAGAGCAGGGGGGGGGGGAGGAATGGTATGTGGGTTCACGCTCAAAGGGGGGCTCGCACTAACTTTGTGTCACTTTAACGACCGACGGGATTACGCTTTTTGTTTTCGTTTGTTTATTTTTCGGGTCACTTTTTTTCTTGTTTCCTTTTTTTTCGGATTTTCCGTTTCCCTCCGATCGATACGTGGCACTTCTACGGAATGGTATTGCCAATTTACGCTCGAGCGGGTGGAGGGAATTAAGGGAATACACTACTTCTTTAAATCGGACTGACTGACGCTTTTAGGACTTGTTTTTTTTTTCTTTAATGATTTATCAACCGCGGTACACCGGTCACTTCCCGATAGACTGTTCTATAATAGACAGTTTTTTTCTTTTTTTTTTTGTTCGACTCTTCGGCGAAATTTTATTTTATACTTATCGCGGCACTTGATCAATCTGTGGGTTTTTTTTTTTTTGTAACCACAGTACTTTCGCGTTAAAACAAATGACCCCCCCCGACACTGCTGCCGCACTCGTAGGTCTTTTCCCGTCACGGACTACTTTCTCAAGAAGCAAGAATAGAAAGCGTGATCAGGCTTATATAGCGTGGAGCTGTCTTTCGCAAACCATTTCGGTGTCGGTATTGTCGAATGATTGTGCCGTATTTTCTTCGCTCGCACCGCCTCGATGGTGTGATCATGTACAGTGCTAATATTAAGAAAATCGTTCGATTTTATTGTTTCAAGGCCATGCTCTCCTCATTTCCCATACCAAGCTGAGCGGCCCCCTTGTTGCTCATTCTCTCACCTAATCCCTATACCAATCAACTCACCAACGCGGAAAGGTTCTCATCTATGCTAGATTTGCTGACCCTTGCCAAGGCTATTTTCAAGAACAGATTCTCAAACTGCATGACGAGAAGCAAATTAATTATTTTTTTTTCCCACAAAACTCGTGCTTTTTCGCTCGTGCCAACGCGTGAAAAGATCGAGAAAAGGGAGCGAAGTTGGATGCCCTATACTCCTAAAGGTCTCATGCACAGACTGGGCTACCCGGGCGTATACGTATTTTTTTGTTTGGTGGAATCTACCTTTTCAGATCTTTACAATGAAAAACTCCTGTTCTAACACCTTTTAGATTTTCTAATTCATACAGGTTGTTCCCGATGACCTTGCGCACCTTTTCCTTCAAAAACTTCGGACAAAGTTTTGCGTTTAGATGCTTTGCTGCCTGACTTAATATAAAGTTCCGCCTGAAGACAATATCACCTACCTTATGGTTGACATTTTTACTTCTTGTATTATAATATTTTTCGTATGTCCGGTGAGCATTTTCTAATGATTCCTTTAGGTAACTGTGCAAAATGTTCATTTTGGAAGATTTCGGTAAGGCGTCTATTTCGGAATTGTTAAGACAATCTAGATTTTTAAGCAGTTTGTACATAGAGCCATGCTCAACCATCTTTTGTCCAAAGAGAGCTTCGTACGGTGATAGGGAAATAGCCGAATGTACAGCTGTGCGAAGTGCACACGCGATAGATGGTAACTGATCATCCCAGTTGGTTTGGCCAGGGTCAATATAAGAGCGTATAGCGCCGAGTATGGACCTATTTACCCTCTCGCTGGCGTTAGCTTGCGGAGCATATGAAGCAGTTTTAATATGCCTTATTCCGAAGGTATTCATTAGTTTGTTAAATTCGTGGCTCGTAAACTGTTTACCATTGTCGCTTACAATCATTTCCGGAACCCCGAACAGGAGAAATATCTGTTCCCTCAGAAATTTGGAGGCAGTTTCAGTAGTAGCTTTTTTAAGCGGTTGAATAATCACGAATTTAGTTAACTGATCTACAGCAATAATGATGAAAGTATTACCGGACTTGGCTCTGGGATATGGACCTAAGAAGTCCACATACAAATTTTGAAATGGTCGATGTACGACAAATTGTTTACCCATAGGGGCCCTTAATATCGTGTTCGGAGCTTTTGTTGCCTTGCATATATCGCAATTTCCTATAAAAGACTTTACTTGTGCCGGCATATTTGGCCAATAAAACTGATCACGCAAACGGTGCAGTGTTTTAGCGATTCCTCCGTGCGAAGCCCTTGGCGGTTGATGAGCCAATCGGATTAAGTTCCCAGTTAGCTGTGGAGGTACCCAAAGCTTCCATACTAAGTCATCGAGAAGTGGATGTCCTGTACAATGTTTAAGCCTTTTGTACACGAAATTACCCGATATCCGAAGGTCAGGTAACTGAGCTTCGTTCTGTTTGACGGTAGATATAATGTTGGCGTACTCTTCAGATTGAAAGCTGGGATCGTTAAGATCAATTAGCAGTACATCGTCTTCGTCATTTAATATCGAAACATCATAGTCCAGCGCATCTGCACTATATACTCTTGAGAGCGCATCTGGAACCACGTTCAACGATCCTTTTCGATGCTCAATTTCGAAGTCGAATCCTTGCAGGTACATGCTCCATCTAGCTAACTTCCCACTCAAGTCCTTATGACTCATCAGCCACTTAAGGCTTGCGTGGTCCGTGATTATTTTAAATTTGTGCCCTTCCACATAGGCTCGAAACTTAGTTACTCCCCAGACTGCAGCTAGGCATTCGCGCTCGGTTACACTATAGTTTTGCTGTGCAGTGTTTAATTTATGCGAGTAATAGTATATCGGACGCTCGCAGCCATGCTCGTCCACCTGACACAATACGCAACCAACGCCGGTAGCCGAGGCATCGCATAAAATGACAAATTCCTTGCTGTAATCTGGGTTCACTAATATCGGGGCTGAGGTTAACAATGTCTTTAAATGTTTAAATGCTTGATCGGCCTTATCGGTATACTCGAATTTTACCCCTTTCTTTAGAGTATCCGTCAACGGAGCTGCTACGGAGGAAAAGTTGCTGACAAATCTTCGATACCAGCCGGTCATCCCTAAAAACCTTCTAACTTGGCGGGCGGTCTTAGGGGCTGGAAAATCGGTTATTGCCTGTATTTTTCCCGGATCCGTTTTCAAGCACCCGTCTCCGACTACATACCCCAGATACTTTAATTGTTTATAGCAAAATTTTGACTTTTCTAAATTAATTGTTAATCCTGCATCTTTCAGTCTTTTAGCCACTATTGATAGCATATACATGTGCTCGTCAAATGTTCGTGAGGTCACTAGCAAATCGTCCAAGTAGACAAAAATATGCTCTCTGAGTTCGTGAGGTACCACTTTGTCCATGAGTCTGCATAAGCGTTGAGGCGCATTACAGAGGCCAAAGGGCATTACTCTGAACTGGTATAGAGGACGTCCAGGAACGGTGAAAGCGGTCTTTTCCCGTGAACTTTGCTCCAGCGGAATCTGCCAAAACGCATCTTTCAGATCCACACTAGAGATATAGTGTGTATCTGTTAGACGCGATAGCAGACCCTCTATATGTGGAAGAGGATACGCATCCTTTTTGGTGACCTTGTTCACTTTCCGTATGTCCAAGCACATCCTGTCTTTCCCTGGCCGTTGTATGAAAACGACCGGAGAACTCCATGCGCTTGAACTTACTTCGATGACACCGAGTCGAAGCATGCGATCCAATTCCACATACAGGCGTTCCTGTACCGCCGGAGATATGGGATAGTGTCGCTGTTTGACGGGTTCAGCCGTTCCGGTGTCTATGATATGCTCCTCCAGACTTGTCCTTCCTAAGCCTAGATTCGCAAAGGAGGGAAATATGCTTATGACTTCTTTGAGTCTAATGGACTCCTCGGTAGTTAACTCACGAGCATCTGATAGACTTCCTATTGAATTCGTTATCGGAACTTCTTCCTGCACTCGAGAAAACAAATGCGGCGCAATGTCAAATGATTGCCAGAAATTGACCCCTAAGAATAAGGGTTGCTTCAGGGAAGGCACGATATACAGCGTTAAGTCACATTCGAGATCCTTGTATGCAACCTTGGTTTTTACATATCCTATAATTTCTTGACTAGTTCCATCTGCCGTTTTAACTACCGATTTAAATTTATTAAACTGAATTTCTTTTTCAACCATTAATTTATACCCAGCCCCACCAATACAACTCACTGCTGCACCACTATCTAACAACCCAGATAACACCACCCCGAAAATCATTACCTCAGCATAAGGTCGAGGATCATTTGGAGTAAAATGAATTTCTGCAACAGCTGCTCTAGCTTTATGCAACAGTTTTTTCTCTCTAAAACGAGTTCGTAATTTTTGAATCCTATTCGACACTGGTTGCTTTGTTTGCCCAAAAATTCGGTTTCGTGTCTGGTAATAAAATTGTAAGCGTTCGTGTAAAGTTTTTCTAGGTTCTGGTGCCTTGCAGGGTTCACAATTCTTGTTACTTCCTAACTGAACCGACGGTGGTTCTTTTCTCTGTAAAATTAAGGTTGGGGACATTGGTAGAGATGTTTGATTTAATTCTCCGGATTTCTCTGCGGAGAGCGAATTGTCCCGGATGACAACTGCCTCCTTTGGAAGTTTTCCGCGCAACGCGAACATTGCGGAGTAATCGTGTTTTCCTTGCCGCATTTGAAGCAGAACAAACTCCTCTGCTGACTTGCACAATCTTTGAATGAGTGCCCAGCGATTTTGCAATTCCAGCAGATCAGGGCGCCACTGGGTCGGGGACTACCGACCGCATCGACCGAATGAAGAGAACTGCTAGGTACGAGATCGCCTAACGGATCCAGTTCACTCACCATTCGTCGGTTTGGTTGAAATTGCTGGACCCGAGGCTTCGGATGATCATGATCGCAAAAATATTTTTCTAGTTTCCTACACACATACACCATCTCCTGTAAACTCTCGGTATGAAATGTGATCACATGTTCACCGATCCTTCTGTTCACATTTTGTCTTAAAATTTCGATAAGCTCGCGATTGGGTTTAGGGCATCTAAGTCGGGAATTTAACTGCAAGATTGCAGTGTAGAAGTCGTCAAAAGGCTCTGATGGTCCTTGTTGACGATCCGACATTTTTCTAAGAAGCTCAGAATCCGATTCGAGACTACGAAACTGATCAATCAAGGCCAAGCGAAGAACAGGCCAGGTTATGTTCTGATTGGATTTAATGAAAACCCAAAACCAGGTTTCCGCTTGTCCTGAGACGAAGTGGTGGAAGTTACGGACTACTTCTTCCCAAGGTATACCATACCCTTCCCTAATCCGGTCCAGTCGAAACAAAAAGTCATCGATTGTTATGTTGCGATTGTCGAATTTAATACCCCACTTGTGAAAATGGTGGGCTTTGAAACCCGATGATGATGGAGCATTCAAATTTAGGTTTGAGGGTGGTCTGGGTGGAGTTTCATTTAAATTAAGACTATTTAGTTGGGCTAAGAAGTCATCAGCGTTATTGGTTTGCGATTGTACGGGGTTTACTGGAACTTCATTTCCTGTAACTGGAAGTTGTTCTTGTGTTCGAGGCGTTTGAGCGTTCAGCATTTCACGCATCATGGATGCAAATTCCGCACGGATATCGGCCCTACTTTTTGAGAGCTCATCGCGTATGCATCGCAAATCATCTGCCCTGTTTAAGCCCATCGACGCGGTTACAACTTCTTGAACGTAGTTGGACAGTTGCTCCCGATCATTCGATTCCGCTTCCTCATCGGATGCCAGAGCATCTTGTGAGACAAAAATATTAGAGGGTCTTGGGGGTTCTGAGACACGAGTTCCTCGCATAGATTCCATTGAGGCGATAGCCTGCGCTGAAGTTGTAGCGACTTCAGGTTCAATTATAACCGCGGTTTTGCTGATCTTCTTTGTTGTTTTTGGACCGACTGATAAAACGGACGAATTTCTGTCCTTTTTTTTCCGAAGCGAATAATCTGATTTAACGCCTGGTTTATTACGCTCCGCCATTATTTATTTATTCTACTTATTATGTTCAATATAAAGAAAAGGAAAACAAAGTAAGAGAAAAATCAAAAAAAAAAAAAAAACAAATCGAGTAAAAAGAGAAAAAAATAAAAAAAAATAAAAATTGGAACGGATTACTCTAGGAAAGGATTCTACGACCCTAAGCTCCCTGATATCCAAAAAAACAATAACAAAGAAACTAGATCAAAAAAAAAAAATCAATAAATGTGCTATGCGAAATTCGGAGGATGTGATGCTTTATTAACTTGACTGGAAGGATGACTATGAGAAAAAAAAAACCTGTTCGGCCCTTCGGTAGTTGGTAATTCACAACAATTTTACTGGATTCCAAAAGGTGCATTTATCAGACGATGCGATTAACTGAGGCTGTGGTTTTTGAAACGAAGCTTCAGGACACGCGACTGTCAAATACTCGAAAGCATAATCCCATTTTCTTTTCCTCCTTTAGATAAAATTAGCTTAAAGCGAATTTGATGGAGTACTGCTTCATAACAACAGACGTAATCGGGGATTATTGTACCCAAGTACCGGATTATTTACACAATATTTCCATATGCTCTTACAAGTAGTAGATTGTTCCACTGTACCCAACACAGCTGACGTAGAATGCATGAAATACGCCGTACTACCGGATGATGGAACAGCATCCCAATCCACACAACTACAAGAACTTTTAACCACTCGCAGACACCCCGTAGATACGCACCAGCAGAAGGCATGTAACCCAAATCTACTGGCCGACCCATGTATGTGCTCCTCGATGGACAAAAGACTCGAAAATCAAAAGGAAGGAGAAAAAAAAATTAAACCCAGCAAAAAGTTAAAAAAATGGTACAATTACAACCATAACTAAGACAAATTCGGGCCCCACGTTGGGCGCCACCTGAAACGAAACTATCGCCAGAGGTCGTCGGTGTAAGCCCGCTAGGAGCATGAGGTATGACCCTCATCTTACCCTGACCACAGTGCTTCGGTCGTACCGATGTAGTTAATATGACCGACCACCCCCTTAGATGCCTTCATCTCCATATACCACCTCTAGGACCCAAAGCCACAGGACTCCTTGAGTCCGTCCAGGCAGCTGAATCTGAAGGGTGTCCAAGTCACTCCAGCGTCAGACATGCTAGCTTCCGCCAGGTCTCAGCTCGTCGGATGGGGAGGGGATCTTGCTGACGTGACGTTGGACTTTGTGTTACGTATTTTCCATGTCTGTAGATTAGATGTTGTTTACTAAGGATATTTGAAGAGAGGAGCCCGAAATGTCTTAAGTTGAAATTTGTTTGTACGCAGGACCGAAGAGCGGGAGAGCTTGCGTTGGTATTCGCTCCCCTTGAGTAAACCCACCCCTACACTACACGGGTACACTTCATGTAGTGCCTCCTTGGCTACCACTCCACTCCATATATTTGTGATAGCCCCTAATTTGGCTCTATAATCGAGTTTATACCCGCATCTGTGTCATCCTTCTTTGCGCGTTCTACGAGCGATCACACCCTCCTAGAAGTTAAATCACCACTGCATTATTCTAGAGGAAAAAAAAAAACCTTCCCATAACGTGTCCCATCGACAAAAGAACTACCGAAAAGAAATGCCAAAGACTTCAATTCAATCCCTGTTGGGACATTATAACATTTATTCAAAATTCAAGAAAGAATATTTATATACTTAAAACTACAACCTAATCTAATCTCCTCTATACATGCGGACTGCTTCCCGTTTTCATCCTTAAAGGAACATTATTGCACCAAAATACTACGCTTTATTTCACGTTCAATTACGTTAAATAAGAAATTATATAAGGGATCTTGGCAAGGTCAGCAAATCTAAAACCCCATTAACCAATATCATATGGATACTGAATAACAAAAAAAAACGAATTTCACCACAGTGTCATTATTTTATTTCGTAAGTGTGAGTTAAAATAATCGCTACGTAATCAAAATCCAACTTACTTTAAACCGAATGCCTTATGGGCAACGAGCAAAACAAAAAAAAGAAAACCACTCAAATAATAAACTAAGTTCACTTTAACCCACTTGATATGTATGTAAAGATATATAACTAAAAACAATAGCATCACTTACCAGATCTTAAAGATGACGACGCGACGAGATCTCAGGGGTGAGGGGGATGATATGCATAACATTCTCCAGCCCGTGGTGACGTAGTACAATCTTTATTTTGCACTGCTGTTCGACGTCTGCGCTAACCGAAATAAAAAGAAGTTATTTACATGCACATGGTGGAGTGAACCTCACAAACAAAAAAAAATTTCCTATGTAGAGCTTCGCTCTCCTATGTTCTCTAAATTGCATTCTTCTGTGGTGATATTTTAGGATGAGAGGAGATGATGCGGCGACGGTGCTGATGGCTTCCAGCGAGGAGATGGTTGAAAAGGCGCCGTTTCTCTTACTCGATAGCGAGTGCCAGCGAACTTTTCTGCTATTTTGTTCTTTTTTCCAGCAAGTTTAATCGCGGTCGACAGATAAGGAAGTCGTCGAGGAAAGGTGCGTGCGGTGCGATGATCTGCCAGCGGTAATACACGAGGGGAGGGATGCAGATGACGTCACGATTGTCTTGCAGGCAATATTCGGAATGGGGTTTTTGTTTTTTTTTTGGATCTTTTTTTGTTTTGTATAGGTAACACTTTGGTTAACCCTTTGCTTTATTTAAACGTGTCACCGAGAGCAGGGGGGGGGGGGAGGAATGGTATGTGGGTTCACGCTCAAAGGGGGGCTCGCACTAACTTTGTGTCACTTTAACGACCGACGGGATTACGCTTTTTGTTTTCGTTTGTTTATTTTTCGGGTCACTTTTTTTCTTGTTTCCTTTTTTTTCGGATTTTCCGTTTCCCTCCGATCGATACGTGGCACTTCTACGGAATGGTATTGCCAATTTACGCTCGAGCGGGTGGAGGGAATTAAGGGAATACACTACTTCTTTAAATCGGACTGACTGACGCTTTTAGGACTTGTTTTTTTTTTTCTTTAATGATTTATCAACCGCGGTACACCGGTCACTTCCCGATAGACTGTTCTATAATAGACAGTTTTTTTCTTTTTTTTTTTGTTCGACTCTTCGGCGAAATTTTATTTTATACTTATCGCGGCACTTGATCAATCTGTGGGTTTTTTTTTTTTTGTAACCACAGTACTTTCGCGTTAAAACAAATGACCCCCCCCGACACTGCTGCCGCACTCGTAGGTCTTTTCCCGTCACGGACTACTTTCTCAAGAAGCAAGAATAGAAAGCGTGATCAGGCTTATATAGCGTGGAGCTGTCTTTCGCAAACCATTTCGGTGTCGGTATTGTCGAATGATTGTGCCGTATTTTCTTCGCTCGCACCGCCTCGATGGTGTGATCATGTACAGTGCTAATATTAAGAAAATCGTTCGATTTTATTGTTTCAAGGCCATGCTCTCCTCATTTCCCATACCAAGCTGAGCGGCCCCCTTGTTGCTCATTCTCTCACCTAATCCCTATACCAATCAACTCACCAACGCGGATAGGTTCTCATCTATGCTAGATTTGCTGACCCTTGCCAAGGCTATTTTCAAGAACAGATTCTCAAACTGCATGACGAGAAGCAAATTAATTATTTTTTTTTCCCACAAGCTATTAAACTGGATAAACGGAGGCCTTTAAAAATGTGTGCAGCTATTTTAAGACGTTACTTATGTAAATTTGGGCCTGTTTTATTACAGCAACTTAAGAACGAATATATTATATACAAAAATCAAGCTCGCATACATAAATCTAGGGGCACACCTCACTGATCTATGTTTTTTCAATTTTGCGACGAATGCAAACGGGCAATGAGAGGGAGTCTCTTGATAGAGTTGTACTCTCGGATGTTTATCATTATCAGACATTCGCGAGATTTGGCGCAGTGGAAAAAAATTCACAACAGTTTTTTTTTTTGTTATTGAAGGTGAAAATCTCGAAAGAGGATGTAGTGTGGGACTCTAACCGCACTGAAAACACTTCCTTAGTCACGACCAATCCAAGGAAGATCGACAAATGATTTTAGTTTCAACGTTCAGTTGCGTTTGAGAGTTATTACAATTTGAATACGGTTTCTAATATATGTTTTTTTGTGAGGTTTAATTCTTCTTAATCTACGAATATTGTTTCGTACATTTATATTTCAGGATTAGTATGCATCTGCAGACGCTCATTGTGACGAACTGCGTACTTTTTGATTACTTCCGTTACAAGATCTTACAATTACAATTAAGTTTACAATATAATAAGTTAAGGATAAGAAGAAGAAGAAGAAGAAAGGAGAGAAAGATAGACTAAGTAAATACAATAAGTTAGATGAAAGCTTAAGTTAAGAGAAATTATAATGAAGGCATTAGGATAGGTTTGAGAAATGTAGAAAAACTGCGTTTTTAAAGCGGTTGGCATTGGAGATGGTTCTGATATTTATTGGTAGAGAGTTCCTTACTTTTACAGCATGAATAAAAAATAAACGGGACGAATTTAAATAGTTATAACGCGTTCAAGGGAACGAGCAAAATTAAGTTTGTCATATAAATACAAAGGAGTCTTAGTTGTTATTATGTTTTGTAGGAATATACAGTTTCTGGCGTCAATATAATGTTTAAGGGTTGTACCCAATAGGCTTTTTGCCTGTTGTTGTTATATGATGATGCAAAAGAAAAGACTTTGTCTCGTAGTCACGAGTTAATACGTATATTTTAGTCTGAAGACAAAATGTGACTGCCCTCTACTAACAAGAAGCAAATAGGTATATATAACAGTTATAGAAGATAAACTATGTAAGAGAGCCAGATTATATAAGCAGAGAGAGAATCAGTACTTCATACAACATCTCGCAGTTTAAGTTAAATTAACAAAGTAAATTCATATAAGGAAAGTATAATATATAAATCAATTGTAAATTCATATATAAAATTTAAATCAGTTTTTAAAAAAAAAAGGAGAGCAGCAAAACAATAAAACTACTTAATGTGATCCTTAGGATAGGTAAATTTTGACGGTGGTACTATTTTTCTACCAAACCGACTAACATTTTCAAAGACAGTTGGCGAATTATTATTTTCTTTTTCTGGACTTTGCTGTGGTGAAGTTGAGGCTTCTTCTGAATGACTATCCAATATATGTTGTCTATTTCTTCTGTATATATTTCCATCTCGATCTTTTAGAACGTATGACTGCGGTTCTTGACATTTTTCTATAATTATTCCTGGGGACCAATAAGATGTAGGATTCTTCTTATACATTATTTTTTGTCCTGGAACTAAAGATTTTAGTAGTTTAGCTGTTCTATTGTAATATGATTTATTTTTTTCAATATTGTTTTGAATGTCTTTCTGATATTGTTTGTAATCAATTGATTTGGGTAAATAATTTGTTGACATAGCCGGTAATTTTGTGCGAAGTCTTCTAGACATAAGAAGTTCTGAGGGCGACGGTAGGTTGCCTTTTGAGATAGTCCTATAATGCAACAAGGAAATGTAAGGGTCTGATCCAGATTCCTTACTTTTAAGTAAAAGTTTTTTAACAGTTTGAATAGAACGTTCTGCCAAACCGTTCGATTTAGGATGATAAGGACTTGAAGTTTTATGTTCGATATCCCAATCTCGGCAAAACTTTTTGAAAACTTCAGAGTTAAATGGCGGGCCATTGTCAGATACCATTATCTGAGGTATCCCATGACGAGCAAAAATAGATTTCAGCTTACTGACAACAAATTGACTACTATACCCGGAGGTTAGCAATTCGATCTCTATATATTTAGACCAATAATCCACAACTACTATATACATTTTCTTATTGAACTCAAATAAATCAGTACCTACTTTATACCATGGAATTGGCTCAATTTTATGTGGATGTAAAGGTTCTTTTGGCTGTGAAGATCTATGACGCATGCAAATTTCACAATCGGTGACAATATTGTAAATGTCATTGTTTATGTTGGGCCAGAAGACTATATCTTTTGCCAGACTTTGACATCTTTGGATTCCTAAATGTCCTTCATGCAAAAGATGCAAGATTTCTTGGCGTAGGGAAGAAGGGATAACTATTCGGTTAGATTTAAATAAAATGTCATCAATAACATGCAATTCATCTCTTATTTTATAATAAGGCATGCATGATTTTAAAACAGATTTTTTATTGTCGGGCCATCCAGATTTAGTGTATTTTTTAACGTTTGTAATCACATCGTCGGTATTACCAGCGAGCTTTATTTTTTCGAGTCTTTCAGAAGATACAGACAAATTCGAAATTAATAAATTGCAATGAAGGTCAATGTCACTTTCAAATGTTGTCATTGCACTTTCTGGCAATGCTGCCCTTGAAAGCGTGTCAGCTGTATACATGTACTTGCCAGGTTTGTATACAACATCCAATTCGTAAGACTGTAATCGAAGCATAAACCTTTGAAGACGAGCGGGGACTTTATATAGTGGCTTTGTGAACAGCGGAACTAGCGGTTTATGATCGGTCTCTACTAGGATTCGCTTACCATAGACGTATTGATGAAATTTGATACACCCAAAGAGAATAGCGAAGAGCTCTTTCTCAATCTGAGCATAATTTTGTTGACTAGTAGTCAACGTTGCAGAAGCATATGCAATTGGGCTGTTTTCATGCGCGATAACTGCACCGACAGCGCTTTTGGAAGCGTCAACCGAAAGGGTTATTATTTTATTTGGGTCATAAAATGTTAATACTGGGGCATTAGATATAAGCGATTTTAAGTTATTAAATTCTCTTTCATGGGCTTCACTCCACTGCCACGCTATATCCTTTTTCAAAAGTTGACGAAGATTATTGTTATTGACTGATAAATTTTTAACGAAGCTTCCTAAATAATTAATCATTCCCAAAAATCTTTGTAAATCACTGACAGAAGTAGGGTGAGGCATATCACAAATAGCTTTAACTTTGGAATCATCTGGTCGGATACCATGCTTATTAAAAATATGCCCAATGAATTTAATTTCGTTCAAACAAATCTTTGATTTGTCCTTATTGAATTTAAGACCAATTTGTTGTGCCCGTTTTAAAACTTTTTCCAAGATTTCATTATGTTTCTTCATAGTCGAAGTGTGTATTAAAAAGTCATCGATGTATATTATAAGACCATTAATATCACCGAATTGTTTCACCATTTCAGCATGAAATATTTCTGGTGCTGCATTAATTCCGAAAGGAAGACGCAAAAAACGATATCTACCAAAAGGTGTGATAAATGTACACAATCTGGATGAGTCGTCATCCAATGGAATCATCCAAAACCCAGAATTTGCATCTAATGTGCTAAAAATAGTGGAACCATTTAGTTTTGACTTGCACTCATCGAGATTTGGAAAAGGATAATGCGATCTAAGAATAGCTTTATTTAAATTTCTTGGATCTAGACAAAGTCTTACTTTCCCACTCGGTTTTTTCACTAATACTATGGAATTTACCCACTCAGTAGGCTCCTCAACTTTCACTATTACTTTTAATTTTTCCATGCGTTCTAATTCTTCTTTTAATAATTTTTCTAAAGAAAACGGTATTTTGCGCGGTAAATCTATTGTTGGAGTTATACCAGAAATTAGTTTTAAATGGCATTTGTTTTTTAATAGCCCTAGACCTTGAAAAATGTCACTATACTTAGTTAAAATTGTTTTGCAACTCTTTACATCTGTGAAATTGTTAATATTTGAAGTATTTAAATTATTAGAACTATATTTATTAATGCATGCAATTTTTATTTGATCTACCTTATTTATAAGCTGAAGTTGAACGCATGTTGATAACCCAAGTACTGCATGACAATATAAATCCAATATTTGAAACTCGATCGAGAAATAGTGTCCATTATACTCGCATTCCATGGAACAGCATCCTACAACGGGTAACCTCTCTCCACTGAATGTCATAATGCGAGTTGATGACGTTATTAGTTGATTAGATGAGCATCTCAGATGATTAAACTGCTGCAGCGACATAACATTTGCCTGTGCCCCCGTATCAATTTGACAGTCGATCGCTTGACCCTTTATTTTCAGCGATATTATCCAACTGTTTCTTGGCATTGGTTTGGTTTGCTTCAGAATGCCCAAGAATAAAGAATCAGAATCACTTTCCCGTTGGGAATCACAATCAGCATCGACATTTCGCACGTATGCGCTCTTTGCATTAGCGTTTTTGTTGTAATGGCACATTTTTGAGAAGTGATTATTTTTTTTGCATGTGTTGCATGTAACTCCAATTGCTGGGCAACGGTATCGGTGAATTTGTCCGCAACGGGAGCAAGTGCTGCTGGTTGATGGTGTCTTAGCGAAGCGTGGTTTAGATTTGTTGTTGTGTTGAGAAAATGATTTTGATTTGTGTGTAATGTGTTTTTCTGTATTGTAATTTTTTTTACTTTGTGCATGCTTATTAAAATGACGGTTTATGGCATTGATTGTTTCGGTTGGACTTTGTATTTGTAATTGTTTTGCATGATCTTTCGTTAGTTCAATCGATTTAGCTATTTCAAGTGCTTTTTCGAGTTTTATAGAACCTTCGTTTAATAGTCGTTCTTTTATGATTGACCAATTATTATGTAAGCCACACACAAAGATATCTCTTACTAAATCCTCCCGTAAAATACTGAAGTCACATGAGAGACTTAGATTTTTAAGAGATGTGACATATTCGTCTATAGACTCACCAGCTTGTTGAATTCTTGTGAAGAATTTATGTCTTTCCATGGCAATGTTGACTTTTGGCAGAAAATACGTTTTCAATCTAGACACCAAATCATCATATTTGACAGTATCCAGGTCCATATTGAACGAGTGAAATACGTCGAGGGAATCAGGACCCATGTGATGCAGCAGAAGTGCCACTTTCCTTTCATCAGTCTGCGAATCTAGGCTGGATGCACGAAGAAATATTTTAAATTGTGTATGCCAATTTTTCCACGTCAATGGCATGTTGGAAGATTTCAAGTCTAACGGCAAAATTGTCGGCGCGAATGTTGGAGTCACCATCGTTGTAGAAAAAACACTACCACTTGGTTTTGGTTCAACCGTTTCATCAAGCATTTTATTTTACGTTTTTAATTGAATTGACTTTACATTACGATTTTAGCACATCTGACACCATGTTATGAAGTACTGATTCTCTCTCTGCTTATATAATCTGGCTCTCTTACATAGTTTATCTTCTATAACTGTTATATATACCTATTTGCTTCTTGTTAGTAGAGGGCAGTCACATTTTGTCTTCAGACTAAAATATACGTATTAACTCGTGACTACGAGACAAAGTCTTTTCTTTTGCATCATCATATAACAGTTGTGAAATATGGTCATGTCTTCTTAGCCCATGAATATATCTAACCGTATCGTTGAAAGCGACTTGAAGCTTGCGCTGGGATAAGGAATCACATTACAGTATACAGCCACAGCATACGTAATAAAGGGTAGGATGAGACTTATTACAAGTTTCCGCCTAGTGGCAATAGGAGTAAAATTTGCACTTAGTTACAGTTTCCTAAGACATCCATAAATTCTTCTTATTACGTAGTTTATATGGTCGTATCCTGATAAGTTAGAGTCAATAACAAATCCCAGGCTAGTAACAGTGTGAACAATCTTTAATTTAAAATTAGAGAGCACGACATCAGGTAAAGTTTGGATGGGTAGTTTTTTTTTAGATATGGGTATAACTTGAGACATGTCTGGATTTAAAAGTAATCCATTAGATACAGACCATAAATAAATACTGGAGAGGTCCTAATTAAGGTTGCTTACAAGTTCAGCTGTATTATTATATGGCTTGGCCAAGTAGAGCTGAACGTCATCCGCATAGAGATGGACCGAAGTATGTTTACAGACAGATGGCAGGTCATTTATAAACATACAAAAGATAATGGGACCAAGTATTGAACCTTGAGGAACACCCTGCTTCACTGACAGAAGAGCGGAAGAAGAATCGGAAGTTACAACTTTCTGAAATCTATTTGAAAGGAAGTTTTCAAAATGTTTTACTGCACTGTTACCAAAACCAAAGAGATGTTGCAGTTTCCAGCAGAGAATTTTATGGCTAACCTTGTCAAAAGCTTTTGAGAAATCATGCGTTACACATCCGTTATCAAACTCTTTTCTTATGTCTTCTAAGATATTAACCATCGCAGAAGAACAATTGTGGTTAGACCTAAAACCCGATTGCCCACCATATAGGAGGCTAGGTGATAGGTGTTCAGACCTTTGACAGGCTTGGTAGAATACTGATTGGTCTGAAATCAGCAGCAGATTCCGGGGTGTTTTTCTTCCGCAACAGGCTCAACTCGTTCTATTTTCCAAGATTTTGGGAAAGTTGAGGTGGTAATGCAGTGGTTGATAATATGGGTCAAGTGAGAAACAATATAGGGTAAAATTAAATTAAAACCTCGTTCTAAATGCAAGAGCGGATTAGTATTATCTAAGAGATTAAAACTGATTTTCTCAGTATTGTTATCGAGAAAGAAGTTATTTAGCATATGAGGGTCAATATCGCACTTTTAATTACTCTTTGCACTGGAAACACCAATTTGTCGCAGATTACTCCAAAGCTTTTTGGGGGGAAGATGAGTGTTAAATTTAGAGGAGTAGTAATTTCTCATTTATATCCAGATACTTAGATACTTAGAATAAGGAACTATTTGGTTATAAATAACCACGGAAACTTTCGTAATTTTTTTATTTGTAAAATTGATATGGGTGGACTTTGACTCGTTAAGTTTAATTCGCCATCGTTACACCCAATCATATATCTAATTAACTGCATTTTTCAGCTTTTCTGTTGCTTTAGCCACGCATCTATCAGTTGATAGAAGAGCAGTGTCGTCTGCAAATGTATCTATCATCGTATCAGTCGTATTTGGTATATCACTAGTATACATATACAGTAGGTACATGATTGGTCCCAGAACACTTCCCCGTGGATCTCCTGCTTGTAGTTCTTAAAGTTCAGAATACGTTTAACCATAGCGAACTCTAAAGACTCTATTTGAAATGTAAGATTTAAGTATCTGATAGTATTGTCTAGGTAGATCCCTATGAAGTTTTTACTCTAAGCCCTTATGGCGGACTTTATCAAAAGCCTGTCCAACGTCTAAGAATAATGTAGAACAAACTTGTTTCTCTTCTAGTGATTTTTCTATAATATTAGTTACACGATGTACTTGGTCTACTGTCGAATACTTATTTCTAAACCCGAACTGGTGGTTAAATGTAGCCTTTTACGAAGACGTTACTCAAAAAGTTTTGATAATACTGGTAAAAGTGAAATTTTATTTTATTTTATTTATTTTAAAGAAATAGTTTCACAGTAAGATTACAATATCTCATAATTTGTGAAAGGCTTAAGATATAATTCAAGTCATAAAAAAAAATTAAGAATTAGAAAATTTAGAGCTAAGAAGTACAATTTATTTTTAGGTTTAGATGGAGGGAACATTTTACAAAGTACCTACATGAACTGACTATAGATTGACATTATTTTAAGTTTATTGTGTATCACTGGCCAAGTGTTTAAAAAGATTAGTTTTTAATTTGTTTGCGCTTGTGACTCTCCTGAGTGCCGTGGGTAATGAGTTCCATAAGCGAGTGGCGTGGACGAAAAATGTACGTTCAGATTGTAGGCAATTAAATCTGGGCTGTATCAGAACAGCTGTTCTTTGTGAGGTGGCAAAATTTAGTCTGCTGTATAGATACTCGGGCTGTCGAGTTTGCATAATTCCATGCAGTAGAATTAATGACCTAAACTTAATAAGGTTATCAAAACTAAGATTCATTATCTGATTAGAATAGCTAGATATATGGTCATGATATCGTTTGTTAAAAACGTACCTTGCTAAGTTATTATAGATAACATTTAATTTTCGTCGAGTATTGTAGTCAACATTACAAAAGACTTCACACCCATACAACAATATAGGCAAGAGTAGTGTCTTAACAAGTAGTATCTTGGTTTTAATAGGCACAGAGTTTTGGGTTAGCCATAACAAACGGAGACCATTGTAAACTTTTCCGATTGTGACAGTTGCATGATCGGTCCAAGATAGCGTATCATTGAATACTATTCCTAAGTTTCTTGCCGTGTGAACGTATTCTATGGAAGATTGTCCCAATTTTATGGGCGGAAAGCTGGATGTATCCGATTTCTGTTTATAAATACACAGAACTTTTGATTTCGCTGGATTAAGGGACAAATTATGCTTAAGTGCCCATCGCTGAATAATTTCCAAGTCTTCGTTTATGTTATCTATAGCACAACTAGTTCTATCTAACGGACAGCTAAGATAAAGTTGGACGTCGTCTGCAAACATGTGGACACAGCAATGTTTTACTAGTTGAGGGAGTTCATTTACATAAAGCGAGAACAACAACGGCCCGAGGATGGAACCTTGTGGTACCCCTGCGACTAATCCAAGAAAGGAAGACGTTTGATTTCCCACTCTCACACATTGCTCGCGATTTATAAGGTAGGAGTGCATGAGTTTGACAGCAAGAGAAGAAAATTCGAAATCATACAGCAACTTATCGCAAAGAATAGTGTGATCTACCGTGTCGAAAGCTTTTGAGAAGTCCAATAATGTTAAAAATGTACGACGGTTATCGTCCATGGCTTTGCGAATGTCGTCCACAACCAGTACAAGTGCAGTTTTGCAACTCCTTTTCGCACGAAAGCCAGATTGGGCGGGACTTAAGAAGTGCTTGCTGCTTAGGTGCGCTTGCATCTGTTTTAGAATAGCCTTCTCAAAAACTTTCGACAAAAACGGTAGTATAGCAATTGGTCTATATTCAGGGCTAGTTTGACTATTATTTGACTTGGGTATCGGAAGTATTTTTGCCTTTTTCCACAAATCAGTGTATTCGCTGGTGGTTAGGATTGAGTTAAAAATATAAGTTATATATTTTAGAATTATGGGGAGAAGAACTTTTAGAAATTTTGGATTAATTTCGTCTAAGCCTGTTGCATTTGATTTGACAGACAGCAGAGCTGCGACGACGTCTTCATCTGTTAAACGAGTGAAATTAAATCTTCCTTCAATGCTGTTTATTGTACTTGAATGGTCCATAAACCCAGGAGTGTCGTGATTTTGGGATAGCGGGACAGCGACAGATACAAACAGCGAGTTGAGGACATTGCAATCTAAGTCTGTCGGTGCATCTGATTTTTGCTTACCATTGCCTAACTTACGCAGCTTTTGCCAAAGATCTTTTCCAGGTTGAATGTTGGGATTCAAATGATTTTCATAAAACTCTCGCTTCGCAGTTTGGATGCGTAGGACAACCAATTTGCGAGCGGAGCGATAAATATCGTAGAGCACATGAAGCTTATAACGTTTCCAACGAATGTATGCAAGATTACGTTTGTTAATCAAGTCTGAAATACCTCTGTTAAACCAAGGAGGTGAACTACTTTTAATTTTCCTGCGGCGTAGCGGAACGTGCCGATCGAAAAGTGTTTTCAAACTATCTTCAAGAAATGAAACCTGCTGATTTACTGAGGGCATATGGTAAATGTCTTCCCAATTAGTCTCAGCAACGTCAGACCGTAAGTTTTGATAATTAATATTTTTAAAATCTCGGTAAGAAAATACAGTTTCAGTTGTAACCATCTGCATGTCATAGGTTAGGTAAATCAAGTCATGTTTCGAGAAGCCCGCCGCTGTAAGTTGGCTGTACAACAGAGCTTTATCAGAATTACCTACAAAGAACACGTCAATGAGAGTGGCAGGATCATTTGAAAAGTGAGTGGCTGTTGACACATTAACAGGCGTTAGGTCAATACTCTTGAAACTTTCAAGGAATTGAGCAGAGAAACGTACATTAAGTAGATTGCAGTTAAGGTCACCACAAACAATGATATTAGGCGTCGAACATGATATTCTTTCTAGGGTTCTGCAAACGGGAGTCATATCAATGTTCTTATTCGGCCTGTAAATTACTCCAAGTAACAAATGCTGAATACCACATGTAATATTCAGGAACAGATAATCGGAAGTACTGCTGTTCTTTGACTTGCAAGCAATTGTGCATACTAATCCGTCCCGAACGTAAGCAGCCATACCCCCGCCCACTCGATCAATCCGATCACCACGAAAAAGCCTATAACCATCAACCTTGTAGGCGCTATCTCTAATATCAGAATCGAACCACGTCTCGGATATATTTACAAATAACATCAACTCCCGAATCAACAAAAAGCAGACGAAATTCAGCCAATTTTGGCATTAAGCTTTGTGCATTTATATGGCAAACATGTATGCCTCTTTTTTGGGAATTCAAAATCCTAATCATCCGATACGTATTTCCATCCACATCACTCTCGCTAGAACTGAATTCACCACGATAAACAACCGACTCCAGTGATGGAGTTTTTTAAAAAAAAGAAAAAATTAGATCGTAGAGAGGCAAAAACACAAACAAAAACAAACAAAACCTTGGCCATTGATAAACACAAAAAAGAAAGCAATAGAGAAAACTTAAAATTATCAGCAAAAGGGAAGTTACGGTAATTATTGTAATATGAGTGCATATCAATTTCGTTATATTAAATGGTCTCTTCTTGTTCTCTCAGCTTAAATCTCTCGGCAGCGGCATTTAAACTGTCAAAGTCTTTTACGGCTACAGCTTCCACGTCTTTGTTGAATTTGACTAACACTGACCCAAGATGTGTGCGTACAGAAAATAACTGGCCTTTTTTCTTCATACGTACTGCGTGTTGAAGAATAGTTCGATTCCGTGGGGTCAAACTCTCGTTCACAAACACGTTGCTGTTTGAGTCAAACCCAATGTTGCTTAACGAAATCGGGCGCTTTGACTTTTTGCGGTAGTTGGCGAGGGCTTTCAGCATTGAGTTTCTCTCTCCTACTCTGTTAAACTGGAGAATGACAGGTGGCTCGTCTTTGCTGTTCCGATGCTTGGTGCGAAAAACATTCTTCAGCGCTGGTGGTGTTACGCCGATGGTATTGCACAGTTTATGGAAAATATTGAGTAAATTTTCATCAGCGAAGTGTGGGATGCCGAAAACAACAGCGTCGGTCAAAAATTCGTTTTTTTCCAGCATATCACAGCGTTTCTGTAGTTCGGTTACCTGGTCACTTAGAACGTTGTTGACATTGGTCTCGATTTGGTCGACCCGTTGAGACAAATTGGAGATGGCTGCGTTGATGTTGTTAATGTTTGCACTCAATTGTTTTTCGATATCGTGTACCTTTAGCAATAATTCTTTGCGTGTTTTATCCATCTCGTCTTTGAAGGTCGCTATGATAGAGACGACATGTTTTTTTAGCTCTTCGTGAAGGGATTCCAGAGAGAGGGCTGCGTGTACAGAAGTAGTTTGCGTGCACGGTGGAGAACTCGTTACAGGTGCAGTGAATAGGTGATCTGTCGCTTGTCTTTGCTTAAGCGGCTCAATCGAGGTGGAAGGGCGATCAGTTACCTGTTTTTGTGTGAGTGGCATAAAGTGCTTCTTTTCGGAAGCTCCTAGTATACCATCGATGTGTTTGTGGGTGTTTGGTGAAGTCGTCGAGGTTGAATGTTGCTGTTGCGCTCGAGCCACGTTTGCTCTGGTATTGACTGAAGACATCGTGTGGTGTATGATTTAATATAAGTATGTTAATACGGAAAACAATACAAATTTAGAATTTCGATTTTCCTTCTATTTTAGAGTAGATATGTGAAACTTTCAACTTTAAACAAGGATTCAAATCGTAGTGTTTGTTTCCGCACAATTTAATTTGGAAAGAATAATAAACACACGAGTTTTAATGGTTTTGCCGGCAGAGATAAAAAATGCGACTATTCACTCTCGAACATATGTTGATTATTTGGCCTGTATTAGGCGACTTCTGATGGAGGTTTACTTTGTTTAGGTATAATTTCTGCTATTTTCCAGTGATGTGGAACATATTTCAGTTTAAAGCAAGCATTTATGAAAAACTTAAGTCTTACCAATGCTATGAAGGGTAGTTCCTCCAAGATTTAAGCAGTTCCTCTTGATATTATATTAGATAGCCTATGAATACATATTCTGATCTTTTAAAGCGAAACATAAGTGATTACGTCTTCATCTATTCTATCGAGGAATTCAAGGCGTTCGTTTGCCACGCTAGGTGGAAACGGCTTAAAAACATTTGTCAGATGTTCCGAAAAAAATTTGACCTTTTCTTTTGGGTCGCCAATCCTTTTCCCATCAGATGTTCTTAACGGGTGATCTTGCGCTTGAGGTCTCTTTAAATATTTGGCATCCTTTCAAAGAGAGTAGTCTGTGACTTTGTCAGCTGCAAATGTAGTTAGATTAGATAGAGATCTATTTTTAAGTTCACCGATTAATTCTTTAAGTTTGTTACTCAGGCTATTGAATATAGTTCTATCGCCGGGATATCTTGTCATTTGCCATTTTCTGCGAGCCATTCTCTTTTCTAATATTATTTATTAGTTAGGATATTGTACCCATGCTTGTTTATGTTGTTGATAAATTGGTGTACTATCTTTTGCTGCCTGTTGTATATCTGCAATTAATTGTTCGACTTCGATATGAATGCCTTGTTGTGACCAGTGGAGATCTAAGGTTAATAAATCGTTCGAGTAATTCTTTAAATTTACACCAGTTCTTTATTTTATTGGTAAGTCTTTCAATATTTGTTTGTTCTATTGACATGCCGTTGACCGTTAGGATAACGGGTGTATGATCCGACGACAAATCATCACTGTTTTCAATTTTCAGTTATTTTCAATTGATTCCTTTCGTTATGTAAAAGTCAATGAGTTCTGGTATTTTCGCCAATAAGTGGGCGATCCAATCGAAATAAAATTACAATTGAAATTTTGCCCTGTTTTATAAAGCATCCTGCATCGTTACTAATCTTGACCCCCAGTAGGTATGTTTTGCTTTGAAATCACCTCAAATCTTCCTCTGTAGGCGAGTGCCTTGGTGGGCAGTATATAGCAGCTATGTTGAATTGCTTTGTTTTAAAATACTTTTTACTATTACAGCACTACCTCCCCTGACACTATCAGATGGATGGGGAGAGTGAAAACATAGGTACCCAGGAATTGAAATCCTTGTTCCCTGTTTACAGTGGGTTTCGGAAATCAGACAGACATAAATGACTTCATAGCATAGAAATACCTGAAATTCAAATTTACAATAGGTAAACAAAAATGTAGGTTAGAGTACCTTTTAGAAAATGTAGGAGAGACGGCGACACCTTAGAACACTTTTTCGTTTAGTCTCTTAATACCCATGTTCATATATAAGGGTGTAAGCTACTGACTCAATTATTAATAATTTTATTTTTATACTAGCTGTACCTGCCCGGCTTCTTCCGTGCAAAATATGTCTTTTGATAATCGCTCGAAGGAACAATCATCGATAGATATTGCAGAGGTATAACGCGAGGGAGCGGTCTGCAATAGTGAGGGACTTGAACCCGTATTAAAAAACATCCCAAACACTGAGTCCACGCTGCCTTCATCTTCATGGCATTGCACCTGGTCGTTGGACTAATCGGTAATAATTTAATATTCTTTGGACAATGAAAACGAAAGAAAATAATTTTATAATAGGTATTTTACTCACTTTTTTATTAATGTAACGCTTCATTCTATACTAAATTAGATGTTTTGTTTCTATCGTCCTTAAGGCCAGCTTTAAGGATTTGTCCGCAGTTTCTGCTCCAACAATAATATCGTCTAAATATCCGGCAACACCATTTACACCTAGTAGAATCTGATCAATTATTGATTGGAAAAATAGCAAGTGCAGATTTTAGACTAAAAACTAGACCAATAGAACGAAATAAACCCTTATACGTATTAATCGTGAGCGACTTTTGGGATTTTTCCGAAATTTTCACTTGTAAGCACGCCCATGCAGCTGGGGAATGGTATCAATTGAATTGTTCACTCATTCAACACAGACCTCCAAAACAAATCAAATAAAAACCAAAAATGTTTAAGTTGGTAAGTGTATAGTGCCACCCCCGCCATATAGTTACGTTTGGGCTCACATTCTTTATCGTTACAGGTGGTGTTGTCTGTTCTCTTCGCTGTAGCTGCTGCCCGTCCAGGACTCTACGAATCGTCGCCGGTGGTGTACTCCACTCCGATTGTACAGGAGCATGGTTACGCCAAGATTGGATCTGTTGTCAAGAGTATACCGACCGCTGTTTCACATCAAAGCTCAACTGTAGTCCATGATCATGCTCATTACGTGGAGCCAATTGTTGCACCAGTAGTTAAGACCTATGCAGCCCCCGTGGTGCAGACCTACCACACCGCTCCCATTTTGAAGACCATCGAGACTCCATTGTATAACGCATATGCTGCTGCTCCAGCACACTACACCTACGCTGCTGCTGCTGCACCAGTTGCCTATGCTTCCGCGTGGTAAATTTCGGACGGGTCGTTGGACCGAATGTTTTGACCGTTTTTTTTAATTTTGTTATAAAGTTCAAGAAATACAGAATGTAGATCGAAATTTGCGGAATGCTTTTATTTGGCTTTGTTTTTTACATAACCTAAACTAACCGCTGGAAGGAAGGTTTAGAAATAAGTTAATTTGTTTTCCCCAAACTTATTTATTTTTAAATAAATCTATCCGAAAGGGCGACTATTGAATTCGCAGGTGGATTTTAGTTCTACGCTCAAATTGCGCAAGCAAGCGCTTGTTCTACTGCTACTGGAGTTTGGCTAACACTTAAAATTATATCGATTGGTTGTTGGTAAAATTCAAATATCTAGCTTAACTAGAAATTATTAGGTACATACTCTCTCCTTGGATATCAGTGGATATCAGATGACGATAAAATACATCGTACGCATTTTAGTCCTGATGTAACTGTTCGTGGGGTAGTTTTTTTTTAGGAAGGTGAGTACACGTTGGCAAATTGCTACGAAATCTTGCTGGGCAATTCGCGAAAGCCCACAAAATTAAAAAATGTATAAACCTCATTGCATTCGATTATGCATCTGTAAAGATCTGTGTATCACAGACCCCTCTTCAAAATTTGCGCACCCGATGTCAGCAATGCAAAAATAAAACAACCCCTACCACACTTTTTAAGTTTTTAAATTTTTTATCACCCAAATTGCTCAGACACCATCAAATTAAATGCCACACTTGGTTGCGTGAGTACCCAAAAGCCAGGGCCTTGAAGGTTCAACGTTTTAATTTAATTTCTTATTTTGCTTCGCCCGAAACACTTTTGTTTTGAATGAGACATTATTGATCTCAACGTGCGATTTATCCTCACAGGCGTTAACACTTGCTTTTGCTTGTGCTCGTGGTCAAGCTTGGAATACTTTCTGAGTAACCATCAATAAAGTTCACTATATTTGTTTTTAAGCTCTTCGCAATTCTTTCTAAAACGCGACTTACATTTCAACTTTGGGTCGACAGTCATTCACAGAACTTTTGCGGAAGTTCGCAGCTGACAGAGGTTAGATAACCATGCAAGCCATCAGAAGTACTTAGCACTTATTTGGGATCAAGCAGATAGAGCTGATAGAATGGGCGGAACTTAATTGTTGAACTATTAAAAAATAAACTTACTTCTTACTTTTTTTTTCTGTTTACGATTCACGGAAAAGTCGGGTTTAGAGTTTGACGCAGAAAACCTCGCTCGTTTCGTTCTTAATCTTTCGGAATTGAGACTCTTACTTGAGGACTTTGGTACTTTCCATACACTCGCTTTTTTTTAAATAATCAAATAACCAAACCAAAAATAAATATACTTGGCAATAGCAAGCGGAACTTGCACCATGTACAATTCAAGTGCACGTATTTCGCTTCGTTAAGAGCGATCCGGGAGGATTTTGTCCATTCATTATATGAGCGCGCCTTGTAATGCATTTTTTGTTTCTTACCAACTGCGAGGATAGCAGCAGCAGTGTCAACCATGTGTAGGGCAGAGGTATAGTGCCGTCGACTACGATATACCAATAATATGAAGTTAAAAAGAAGAAACAAAGTCAACCAAACTAGCAAGGAACGAGAAATGTTTCTCCGATTTAGTTGTGCATATTTTTTTCTGCATTTTTAAGGATACCTGGTCATAACTTTCAGGAAACTGTTTAATTTTTTTACTGCCTCTTTATTATATGTATGTAGATACATATTTATTTACTTTAGAAAACGTGGGAAATGCCAGCGTATGCTAAGAACTGGGGAGAAGTTCTGTAATGTGATTTGCCTGTTACAATAAAATTTGTTGCGTTGGGCCGAGCTATCTATCTATGTTAATCAAAGGGTCTAATCTTGATTTTATTACAAAAATTCTAAAAAAATTAGAAATAAATTGACAGTCAAAAATACGTTGGAAGATATCACAACATTGCACAGTCGTTAGCCCCTTAGCCGAAACTCAGAGCTTCCTTTCAAATAAAATGCATCTCTTGCTCATACATCAATAAGCATAATAATATGCATCATGGCTTATGCTGATAACAAACTCCAATGTAATAACTACCGGTCCATTATGCTCCCCCTAAAAACCTTCCCATTCACTCGGATAACAAGTTCAACACATTAAGCAAAAAAACAGAAGCACATTCCGCCACTAATTGATTTAAAATTGAATTTTTTGGTAAGCAAAACCAGTTGGGCACCAACCTTGATAAGTGCGCCTTTCAGTATTCACTTGAAATGTAAATACATATTTCATGTAGATATGAATCACCACCACCAAACAAAAGGATATACCAAATAGAGCCATCAAAACATTGTGATAAGCCAATTATCAGCAAATTATAAATGCAACTTCGATAAGTGTCCATTAATCAGCGTGAATGGGAACCATTTTCACGGTCATGTTTTTGAGAGCGGTCTGTTTCGTCTTGTTTCTTTTTACTCACGCAATTGCGTTTACTTTGTGTGGTGGTTGGTAGACTTGAAAAACGACTTTATTTTGACTTTTGTCACACCAGCCGTGTGGTAATTATATATATATAGGTGTGCAATTCAAAGTCAAATTATCAACAAACGTTTCGCCAGTCAGTCAACACAGACCTCCTAAGCACAAAAATCAAATCAAAATGTTCAAGTTGGTAAGTTAAAAAATGCGGGACATCGAATATTATCTGAAGGATACTAAATGCAATTTTATGCAGGTGGTGTTGTCTGCTCTCCTCGCTGTAGCTGCTGCTCGTCCTGGACTCTACGAGTCACCCGCGGTGGTATACTCTGCTCCTATTGTCCAGGAAAAAGTTCTTGCCAAGGTCGGTGAAGTTGTCAATAGTGTGCCAACTGCTGTGTCTCACCAGAGTTCCACTGTTGTCCATGACTCAGCTCACGTTGTCCAGCCAATTGTGGCTCCAGTCGTGAAGACCTATGCTGCGGCCCCAATTGTTAAGACAGTTCACGCCCCATTGGTCCAGACATACGCTGTTGCCGCTCCAGTCATCAAGACAGTCCACAGCCCATTGATCCAGACTTATGCTGTGGCTGCACCAGCTCCGTACACCTATGCTGCTGCTGCTTCACCGATCGCATACCATTCAGCTCCATTGACATATACAGCTGCATGGTAATAATATCTTTCAGTACGGGTAGGTGGACAGCTAAAACGTTTACTTGTTGATGCGTAATCTACAATGATCAAATAAAAATCTAAAAAAAAAAATCCAGAACATATGTGGCTTTTATTGAAGTGAAACATCATTCGATGCGATATTTTAGAACTCCCTTCAAAAACTCATGGCAGCACTTGATAACATTTTCGTTGACTGCGTTACCTAATGATGACGGCGCCCACATAAAATCGAAATGGTTAAACCTAGCAGCCCCTACTGCATAGACGCCCAGTGTGCCCGAAAACTTCTTATACAGGTCATGCACAGCAGCTGGCGTTGCTATGGTGTCTGTGCCACCAAAATGCAGAATAATAGGCATTGTAACTTTCGACAGATTATACCTGCTGGGATCGGCTTGGTTGTACACCTGGCGATTTCCTTCCATGCCGTAGTCGAAGGCCGCAAAGTCTCCCGACTTGTGGATCTGCAAATAGTGTGCGACCTCTTGGATAGATCCCCCTGCCAAAGCTGCGCCGAGAACTATGGGATCCAGCGACTGGAATATAAATACAGTAGTCGCATTTAAGGCCGTGGTACCATGTCTAACCTGATTGTATTGACTGCGTCCTAGAATGCCCTCCATCAGAATTAGACACTCGGCGCTTTTTGCCGACTTAATGGAACATTCGCGTAGGAGGTCTCCCTGTCGAAAAATCTGTAATGACTTGGAGTTGCTTTTGTCCTAAGAAGCGGTGGTGTAAAATTCAGATATACTATTCACCTAAACTTAGACTCACCTTGATGAACCGCTTGACAGTCTTAAGTGCATCCGCTGATATTGTCGTCGCGTTCTTAAGGAAGACAATCGGAGCCAGTGCCTGCATCAGTAGGATTCGATCGTTGTACTCAGGTCGCATCGCGCAAAGAACGAAGAGAGCTGTGGCGCCTTGGGAGTGACCGATGTAAATGATTTGGTGAAAGGCTGTCACATTGCGAATGTGATCCATCATCGCAGGAATGTCAAACATTCCGATCTCATGAAAACTGAACTTCCAAAACAGTGGGTCGTCTGTTGAAAGCGAGGTGTGGTTGCGACTGTACGTAGAACCGCGAGTATTGGCAAGCCACACATCAAACTCACTGGACGAGAACTGAAAAGCTTAAGCAAAGTTTCAAACAGTAAATAGGCATCTTATTCCATTGCTTACCTAAGCTATTCGCAGCACCCATCATCACAAAGCTCAGCGATGATGTCAGCAAGCCATGAACCAATAGCACGGGTTGACGTCCTGGCTTTGGAATTCTGTGCAAAGCGAGAATATACCCATCGTCCGTTATTACTTTGTGGGTGTCACACGGAAAATTTAGCATCCTTATCCACTCATCCTAAAAAAATGTTATCGATTTATTGGGACATACCAAACAATTGCTATACCGTTGTCAGCTTGGCATTGCTTTCAACACCTTTGTCGTATCTGTTGACTCTAGCTTGAAAAATGTTCCACGGCCACAGGAACGGATTCCTTCTGCTATATGTGAGTGCAGTAAACCAACAAATGGTGACGATGAGCGCCAATTTATTGTTGAACAACATTATTAGCTCCACTGCGTCGATTTGTTTAAATGAACCCGCACAGGTAGTCATTTTCATTATCAGATCTTAGCCGAAGGTATATCTGCCATCGATGGATTTTTAATTGCCTCACCGTGTAATGGAAGTTCGCAGATGACAGAGGTTAGATAACTTGCAAGCCATCAGAAGCATTTAGCATTTGCGATCAAGCTGATAGAATGGTCCGAACTTAATTGTTGAACTAATAAAAAATAAAGTTACTTCTTACTTTTTTTTTCTGTTTACGATTCACGGAAAAGTCGGGTTTAGAGTTTGACGCAGTAAACCTCGTTTGTTTAGTTTTTAATCTTTCGGAATTGAGATTCTTACTTGACGACTGTTGGTACTTTCCATACACTCGTTTTTTTTAAATAATCAAATAACCAAACCAAAAATAAATACTTGGCGCAATAGCTCTACTTCCAGGTACCCTACACCTAGCTTCTATAGGTCAATTTATCAAACACCAATTCACATTCTCAAATTTCAAACAAATATTTGGTATTTACAAACATTGAATGATGAAACAATCAAATCTTATAATAATTAAAAAAACATTTTTTGTTATTTCCATGGAATTAACTACCTAAAGTTTGGAATCCTTTTATGCACAGGCAGCCGACAGTAACGACGCCTCATAACCTTTTAAATCCGTTCTTTTTATGATTGGATATATGAATATGGTATTGGGATAGTGACTGTACTAAGCAACGAATTATAAAGCGTTCTGGAATATATTTTGTTATTTAGGTTATAGGTACTTATTGAGTAATACAACAAAAGCTGAAGTAGGGATAGGTATAAATTTAAATTTCAGGTTAGACAGAAAAACAACCCCAGACAAAACTCGTGGTCTTCGGACGATATGGCGTCATATAATTCTGATAAAATATGTCTCCATATATGTATTCGGAAATAATGAATTTTCATCTGTAAATCACAAGACTATAGGTTGTAAATTGAGAAAAAAGTTTTGTAAGCAGGTAATGCACCCAAACTCAGTACATTATATGGGATATCACAGTAAACCAACACATCGACGAAGCTGTAGGCTGTACTGAGTTTGCTATTAAATTATAAATTACCATATTACCTTATGAATGAATTTTTTGTTAGAATATATCCAAAATTCAAAAGTACCGTTATGCGATTTTTTAGCAGAAAACTGAATACGCAGTTCTCACCTACTTAAGCTCAACTATCAATTTCGGTTGAAATCGTTACAGCCGTTTTCGAAAAAATCAAACTGGTATGAAAATCGTATATGGGAAGTTATATTGAGGTAGGTTATGTTAGGTTGAAGTGGCTGTGGGCTAGCTGACACACTTAGACCATTATAAGGTCCCTTGTGATACCACATGCATCTATGTATTTAATTCTTCCTACTCGTTTATGTTTTATAAATGTTTGTTTTTCAGCAGATTACGAATGTCTTTTTTTTATATCGTTTAGATCACTGTGGTAGAACTCTCCTAAATGGATTTTTCGTCTTTGTGAGAGAGCCAGACAAGTACAGAGAATATGAAGAATAGTTTCTTCGATCCCCAAACTGCATCCTACACGGAGAGAATTCTAAGATCATATCAAGAAAAATTGGCGCAGAATTACGAAGTGAAGATATTGACTCTCAAATGTCGCGAATCAACACAAAATTTCTTTATCAATAATGCAATCAAACGAGAAACACATTGCCATAACCGATTGCAATTTGACAGAAATAGTTACCAATTTGATATTACTAGGATTGTAAATTGCAAAAACATTTCGTAAATTAACACTTTTCTGTTGTAAATTACGATTCCCTTAGCAAATAACAACCATTTAGTCCTGATTTGCAACTCAATAGTGTTGATTTACTACTTCAGTTGAAGCAATTTACAAATTGTTAATTGTTAATTTAAATTAATTTTTATCAATTTGAAAATTTACGATTCTTGAGTAGTGATTTCAGGCATCACCGTATTAAATTGAAAATGTGTTATCGTGAAATTACAAAACTTTTTTCTCAATTTACAACCTATAGTCTTGTGATTTACAGATGAAAATTCATTATTTCCGAATACATATATGGAGACATATTTTATCAGAATTATATGACGCCATATCGTCCGAAGACCACGAGTTTTGTCTGGGGTTGTTTTTCTGTCTAACCTGAAATTTAAATTTATACCTATCCCTACTTCAGCTTTTGTTGTATTACTCAATAAGTACCTATAACCTAAATAACAAAATATATTCCAGAACGCTTTATAATTCGTTGCTTAGTACAGTCACTATCCCAATACCATATTCATATATCCAATCATAAAAAGAACGGATTTAAAAGGTTATGAGGCGTCGTTACTGTCGGCTGCCTGTGCATAAAAGGATTCCAAACTTTAGGTAGTTAATTCCATGGAAATAACAAAAAATGTTTTTTTAATTATTATAAGATTTGATTGTTTCATCATTCAATGTTTGTAAATACCAAATATTTGTTTGAAATTTGAGAATGTGAATTGGTGTTTGATAAATTGACCTATAGAAGCTAGGTGTAGGGTACCTGGAAGTAGAGCTATTGCGCCAAGTATTTATTTTTGGTTTGGTTATTTGATTATTTAAAAAAAACGAGTGTATGGAAAGTACCAACAGTCGTCAAGTAAGAATCTCAATTCCGAAAGATTAAAAACTAAACAAACGAGGTTTACTGCGTCAAACTCTAAACCCGACTTTTCCGTGAATCGTAAACAGAAAAAAAAAGTAAGAAGTAACTTTATTTTTTATTAGTTCAACAATTAAGTTCGGACCATTCTATCAGCTTGATCGCAAATGCTAAATGCTTCTGATGGCTTGCAAGTTATCTAACCTCTGTCATCTGCGAACTTCCATTACACGGTGAGGCAATTAAAAATCCATCGATGGCAGATATACCTTCGGCTAAGATCTGATAATGAAAATGACTACCTGTGCGGGTTCATTTAAACAAATCGACGCAGTGGAGCTAATAATGTTGTTCAACAATAAATTGGCGCTCATCGTCACCATTTGTTGGTTTACTGCACTCACATATAGCAGAAGGAATCCGTTCCTGTGGCCGTGGAACATTTTTCAAGCTAGAGTCAACAGATACGACAAAGGTGTTGAAAGCAATGCCAAGCTGACAACGGTATAGCAATTGTTTGGTATGTCCCAATAAATCGATAACATTTTTTTAGGATGAGTGGATAAGGATGCTAAATTTTCCGTGTGACACCCACAAAGTAATAACGGACGATGGGTATATTCTCGCTTTGCACAGAATTCCAAAGCCAGGACGTCAACCCGTGCTATTGGTTCATGGCTTGCTGACATCATCGCTGAGCTTTGTGATGATGGGTGCTGCGAATAGCTTAGGTAAGCAATGGAATAAGATGCCTATTTACTGTTTGAAACTTTGCTTAAGCTTTTCAGTTCTCGTCCAGTGAGTTTGATGTGTGGCTTGCCAATACTCGCGGTTCTACGTACAGTCGCAACCACACCTCGCTTTCAACAGACGACCCACTGTTTTGGAAGTTCAGTTTTCATGAGATCGGAATGTTTGACATTCCTGCGATGATGGATCACATTCGCAATGTGACAGCCTTTCACCAAATCATTTACATCGGTCACTCCCAAGGCGCCACAGCTCTCTTCGTTCTTTGCGCGATGCGACCTGAGTACAACGATCGAATCCTACTGATGCAGGCACTGGCTCCGATTGTCTTCCTTAAGAACGCGACGACAATATCAGCGGATGCACTTAAGACTGTCAAGCGGTTCATCAAGGTGAGTCTAAGTTTAGGTGAATAGTATATCTGAATTTTACACCACCGCTTCTTAGGACAAAAGCAACTCCAAGTCATTACAGATTTTTCGACAGGGAGACCTCCTACGCGAATGTTCCATTAAGTCGGCAAAAAGCGCCGAGTGTCTAATTCTGATGGAGGGCATTCTAGGACGCAGTCAATACAATCAGGTTAGACATGGTACCACGGCCTTAAATGCGACTACTGTATTTATATTCCAGTCGCTGGATCCCATAGTTCTCGGCGCAGCTTTGGCAGGGGGATCTATCCAAGAGGTCGCACACTATTTGCAGATCCACAAGTCGGGAGACTTTGCGGCCTTCGACTACGGCATGGAAGGAAATCGCCAGGTGTACAACCAAGCCGATCCCAGCAGGTATAATCTGTCGAAAGTTACAATGCCTATTATTCTGCATTTTGGTGGCACAGACACCATAGCAACGCCAGCTGCTGTGCATGACCTGTATAAGAAGTTTTCGGGCACACTGGGCGTCTATGCAGTAGGGGCTGCTAGGTTTAACCATTTCGATTTTATGTGGGCGCCGTCATCATTAGGTAACGCAGTCAACGAAAATGTTATCAAGTGCTGCCATGAGTTTTTGAAGGGAGTTCTAAAATATCGCATCGAATGATGTTTCACTTCAATAAAAGCCACATATGTTCTGGATTTTTTTTTTTAGATTTTTATTTGATCATTGTAGATTACGCATCAACAAGTAAACGTTTTAGCTGTCCACCTACCCGTACTGAAAGATATTATTACCATGCAGCTGTATATGTCAATGGAGCTGAATGGTATGCGATCGGTGAAGCAGCAGCAGCATAGGTGTACGGAGCTGGTGCAGCCACAGCATAAGTCTGGATCAATGGGCTGTGGACTGTCTTGATGACTGGAGCGGCAACAGCGTATGTCTGGACCAATGGGGCGTGAACTGTCTTAACAATTGGGGCCGCAGCATAGGTCTTCACGACTGGAGCCACAATTGGCTGGACAACGTGAGCTGAGTCATGGACAACAGTGGAACTCTGGTGAGACACAGCAGTTGGCACACTATTGACAACTTCACCGACCTTGGCAAGAACTTTTTCCTGGACAATAGGAGCAGAGTATACCACCGCGGGTGACTCGTAGAGTCCAGGACGAGCAGCAGCTACAGCGAGGAGAGCAGACAACACCACCTGCATAAAATTGCATTTAGTATCCTTCAGATAATATTCGATGTCCCGCATTTTTTAACTTACCAACTTGAACATTTTGATTTGATTTTTGTGCTTAGGAGGTCTGTGTTGACTGACTGGCGAAACGTTTGTTGATAATTTGACTTTGAATTGCACACCTATATATATATAATTACCACACGGCTGGTGTGACAAAAGTCAAAATAAAGTCGTTTTTCAAGTCTACCAACCACCACACAAAGTAAACGCAATTGCGTGAGTAAAAAGAAACAAGACGAAACAGACCGCTCTCAAAAACATGACCGTGAAAATGGTTCCCATTCACGCTGATTAATGGACACTTATCGAAGTTGCATTTATAATTTGCTGATAATTGGCTTATCACAATGTTTTGATGGCTCTATTTGGTATATCCTTTTGTTTGGTGGTGGTGATTCATATCTACATGAAATATGTATTTACATTTCAAGTGAATACTGAAAGGCGCACTTATCAAGGTTGGTGCCCAACTGGTTTTGCTTACCAAAAAATTCAATTTTAAATCAATTAGTGGCGGAATGTGCTTCTGTTTTTTTGCTTAATGTGTTGAACTTGTTATCCGAGTGAATGGGAAGGTTTTTAGGGGGAGCATAATGGACCGGTAGTTATTACATTGGAGTTTGTTATCAGCATAAGCCATGATGCATATTATTATGCTTATTGATGTATGAGCAAGAGATGCATTTTATTTGAAAGGAAGCTCTGAGTTTCGGCTAAGGGGCTAACGACTGTGCAATGTTGTGATATCTTCCAACGTATTTTTGACTGTCAATTTATTTCTAATTTTTTTAGAATTTTTGTAATAAAATCAAGATTAGACCCTTTGATTAACATAGATAGATAGCTCGGCCCAACGCAACAAATTTTATTGTAACAGGCAAATCACATTACAGAACTTCTCCCCAGTTCTTAGCATACGCTGGCATTTCCCACGTTTTCTAAAGTAAATAAATATGTATCTACATACATATAATAAAGAGGCAGTAAAAAAATTAAACAGTTTCCTGAAAGTTATGACCAGGTATCCTTAAAAATGCAGAAAAAAATATGCACAACTAAATCGGAGAAACATTTCTCGTTCCTTGCTAGTTTGGTTGACTTTGTTTCTTCTTTTTAACTTCATATTATTGGTATATCGTAGTCGACGGCACTATACCTCTGCCCTACACATGGTTGACACTGCTGCTGCTATCCTCGCAGTTGGTAAGAAACAAAAAATGCATTACAAGGCGCGCTCATATAATGAATGGACAAAATCCTCCCGGATCGCTCTTAACGAAGCGAATACGTGCACTTGAATTGTACATGGTGCAAGTTCCGCTTGCTATTGCGACAAGTATATTTATTTTTGGTTTGGTTATTTGATTATTTAAAAAAAAGCGAGTGTATGGAAAGTACCAAAGTCCTCAAGTAAGAGTCTCAATTCCGAAAGATTAAGAACGAAACGAGCGAGGTTTTCTGCGTCAAACTCTAAACCCGACTTTTCCGTGAATCGTAAACAGAAAAAAAAAGTAAGAAGTAAGTTTATTTTTTAATAGTTCAACAATTAAGTTCCGCCCATTCTATCAGCTCTATCTGCTTGATCCCAAATAAGTGCTAAGTACTTCTGATGGCTTGCATGGTTATCTAACCTCTGTCAGCTGCGAACTTCCGCAAAAGTTCTGTGAATGACTGTCGACCCAAAGTTGAAATGTAAGTCGCGTTTTAGAAAGAATTGCGAAGAGCTTAAAAACAAATATAGTGAACTTTATTGATGGTTACTCAGAAAGTATTCCAAGCTTGACCACGAGCACAAGCAAAAGCAAGTGTTAACGCCTGTGAGGATAAATCGCACGTTGAGATCAATAATGTCTCATTCAAAACAAAAGTGTTTCGGGCGAAGCAAAATAAGAAATTAAATTAAAACGTTGAACCTTCAAGGCCCTGGCTTTTGGGTACTCACGCAACCAAGTGTGGCCTTGAATTTGATGGTGTCTGAGCAATTTGGGTGATAAAAAATTTAAAAACTTAAAAAGTGTGGTAGGGGTTGTTTTATTTTTGCATTGCTGACATCGGGTGCGCAAATTTTGAAGAGGGGTCTGTGATACACAGATCTTTACAGATGCATAATCGAATGCAATGAGGTTTATACATTTTTTAATTTTGTGGGCTTTCGCGAATTGCCCAGCAAGATTTCGTAGCAATTTGCCAACGTGTACTCACCTTCCTAAAAAAAAACTACCCCACGAACAGTTACATCAGGACTAAAATGCGTACGATGTATTTTATCGTCATCTGATATCCACTGATATCCAAGGAGAGAGTATGTACCTAATAATTTCTAGTTAAGCTAGATATTTGAATTTTACCAACAACCAATCGATATAATTTTAAGTGTTAGCCAAACTCCAGTAGCAGTAGAACAAGCGCTTGCTTGCGCAATTTGAGCGTAGAACTAAAATCCACCTGCGAATTCAATAGTCGCCCTTTCGGATAGATTTATTTAAAAATAAATAAGTTTGGGGAAAACAAATTAACTTATTTCTAAACCTTCCTTCCAGCGGTTAGTTTAGGTTATGTAAAAAACAAAGCCAAACAAAAGCATTCCGCAAATTTCGATCTACATTCTGTATTTCTTGAACTTTATAACAAAATTAAAAAAAACGGTCAAAACAATCGGTCCAACGACCCGTCCGAAATTTACCACGCGGAAGCATAGGCAACTGGTGCAGCAGCAGCAGCGTAGGTGTAGTGTGCTGGAGCAGCAGCATATGTGTTATACAATGGAGTCTCGATGGTCTTCAAAATGGGAGCGGTGTGGTAGGTCTGCACCACGGGGGCTGCATAGGTCTTAACTACTGGTGCAACAATTGGCTCCACGTAATGAGCATGATCATGGACTACAGTTGAGCTTTGATGTGAAACAGCGGTCGGTATACTCTTGACAACAGATCCAATCTTGGTGTAACCATGCTCCTGTACAATCGGAGTGGAGTACACCACCGGCGACGATTCGTAGAGTCCTGGACGGGCAGCAGCTACAGCGAAGAGAACAGACAACACCACCTGTAACGATAAAGAATGTGAGCCCAAACGTAACTATATGGCGGGGGTGGCACTATACACTTACCAACTTAAACATTTTTGGTTTTTATTTGATTTGTTTTGGAGGTCTGTGTTGAATGAGTGAACAATTCAATTGATACCATTCCCCAGCTGCATGGGCACTTATATACCCATGCAACAAGCATTCGAAACAAATTCACTCTAACTGACTGCATATATGAGTCACGAAAATAGCGGCTGCTGTTGTCCGTAGCCAAGAAATACTCTTATGGGCTGCCTACCAGGTGAACAGTAGTTGTTCGGCATGCATTACAGCATTCATGACCTTGAGAATTATTCACGGGCAATGTACGCAGTACGCACGATTAAAGAGACCATGAGTCGATATCGGGATAATTGCGAGCCGTATGTTGCGTTTCTGCGGTAATTAATATTTTGACCATGGATGAGGGGCAATTTCTGTTTCTTGCGAACATGCTGCTGGGGATAATAGGGTGAGCGAAGTACATAAATCGATATTCTCCAATTGACCTGCCTGCATTTTCTCGGTCGGTATGCTGTTTGAAAATAATCTTCTTAGGTAAATTAAATGCACCAGCCCTACGACGTGGAATTCGATGAGTAATAGGAGTTATATAAGTATGATGAAATAACATTACAAACGTTATGTCAAGGAAGCCCCTGAATGTGCGTTCCAACGAAGATATAGAAAATTGCAGTAACTTATCGATATAGCATGAAATTTTTCTTAACAATTTAAATAGTGCAAGTGCTGGCTACGTTTTTCCCGACCTGAATATAAAAGTCGACGATTGTGTTTTTGGACGTCTTTAATGTGCTTTATCTATATCTCATTTCTTGTACTATGCCTTCGCAACCATACTTTCGTAGGGCGGCATTATCTTCTGTTAGATGCAGTAATATGGATTAAAGTTATCTGTCGGTAATATTTGGAAATCAAGTTTCCCAGGGTAATAAACCTGACAACGAAATATTCAGGGTTATATTTACATTGCTGTTTAGTTTTGGAGGAATTGAAACAACAACCTTCCCGGGGCATAACCGATATACAGGATGGTTCAAACTTAAGGCGAAAAGATTCAGCAGACGAGATCTATACCTGTAAGGGATTTCACCACATACATCGATAGCCATGCTGCACTCAAAGCTCTGAAATAGAGGATTTCATGACTTCCGAAATAGTCAGGTACTCTCACACAATGCTTAAGGCATTAACCAGTCAGAACCTAATGAGACTGTGTTGGGTGCCAGGAGGAAAGGAGGAGAACTAGGTACAGACAAGGAAACAAATATTAAACCACCTCCATGTATACTAAAGGGTCAAACATCACCGGGCATGAAGTGTCCAAGGCACTTTGGCCACAACTCGACAGCAAGAGGTTTAGTGAAATTCTAAAACTAGGTATGGAATAACTCAGAATATTGGTATAGGATAGGAATCCTGTCAGGGCACTATCTCCTAAAAGAACGTGCAAGAAGACTTACCCTCATAGACACGGAAACTTGCAGATTCTGCAACGACCTGCAAGCTTATGAAAATATCATACACAACCTTGTTTGTCCTAATATGCTTCTAGTTTTATTAACCACACATTAAATCATTACTATTATTTGCATTCAGTAAAGTTAAAATGTGGTATCCCCGAACTCTAACACATTCCCCCACGGTTGGCAGTATTTTTTTGTATGTCACACGGATTCCAATTGACATTACACCCACAAGAAAACAAAATGGCGGAATTTGAATTTGCCATCAGCGGAAAGAGGGTTACTAGTTGGGAGTCTCAGTATGATTTGTCTATGATGACATTAGTTCCAATAGCAGACTGACCACCGTTTAGATGTTTAGGAGTTTCCTGGCAATACAACTGAAAGATCTGCGCATCTCAGGCAACTGGTGGCCCATTGCTGCCTTTTCCTTCTCACCAGGAGATCATCACTAAGCAGAGCACAAAAATGTTTCTTCCATCATTTCAATCCATATTTGTAGAGCACCGAATGCATCCATTACATCAGAGTCATTAGTGCTGCCTTTCTTCAACTTTCGCATTTGTATTGGCCTTTTTTTTACTTTGAGTCCACATGTGTAATTAAAGCGTATTCGTCCTTAAAAATACGCTATGATCACTCTAGAAGTTTTCATAGATGACTCATGTAGCTTATCCTCAAGAGTACTGAAAGAAAAACAAGTAAAAGTGTTGTCAGCGGCAGGGCCGATGCTTTGATGCCCTCCACTACAAACAAGTCATGCAAAATTGGTTTTGTATGGGAGGTACCAGAACTACTTGACCTACATAGCCCATTTTTAATACCAACCTAACGACGATGGAAAGAAGTCCTTTCACCAAATTTCATTCGCCTATGTCAATTCCTTTGGGCGCTATCGTGCTTTCAACAGACAAACGGACAGACAGACAGACAGACGGACATGGCTAAGTCGATTAAGAATGTGATCCTGATTCAAAATATATTACCTTATGCGGTCTCCGGTGACTCCTTCTTGGCGTTACAAATGTAATGATAAAGGGAATATATACCTTGCTGTGGAGGCTATAAACACAATAACCCGGTATTGCCTCATATAGTTTGGAATGCCATTGCGATATTTAGAGTATGCCTGCATGGGGTATCACACCAAAGTGGTACCTGTCATATTGAATGTAACACTGGTACAATTTGCTAAGCCTGTACCTGTTTCCAGTCTCTTGTGCAATTCAATTTTCCACCTCTTCATCATCAAATACTTCAAAACTATAAAATTACCCCATATCTACGGTGAAGTCTAAAGAGACGTGTTACAGTAAAACAACGCCAGACCCTTACCTTACATACGCAGCATTAAGCACGCAACATTAGTCCCGAGATCATGACTTTTACTTGCATCGTGCGTGCATTGCCCGCGAATGCTGTACCTGAAATATTTTTCACGGTCAACACACGTAACCAACGGAGAAGTGCGGCTACCCAACACACCATGAGACACATAATAGACCGATAGAGTATTTCTCGTTTGGCCAGCAGCAGTGGCGATGACGATTTTGGTGATTCAGCCAAGATCCATGGATTCGTGTTTTAACACTTGCATGGGCCATCGGAGTCCAAATGGGTATATAAGTGCCCATGTAGCTGAGGAATGGTATCAATTGAATTGTTCACTCATTCAACACAGACCTCCAAAACAAATCAAATAAAAACCAAAAATGTTTAAGTTGGTAAGTGTAGTGCCACCCCCGCCATATAGTTACATTTGGGCTCACATTCTTTATCGTTACAGGTGGTGTTGTCTGTTCTCTTCGCTGTAGCTGCTGCCCGTCCAGGACTCTACGAATCGTCGCCGGTGGTGTACTCCACTCCGATTGTACAGGAGCATGGTTACGCCAAGATTGGATCTGTTGTCAAGAGTATACCGACCGCTGTTTCACATCAAAGCTCAACTGTAGTCCATGATCATGCTCATTACGTGGAGCCAATTGTTGCACCAGTAGTTAAGACCTATGCAGCCCCCGTGGTGCAGACCTACCACACCGCTCCCATTTTGAAGACCATCGAGACTCCATTGTATAACACATATGCTGCTGCTCCAGCACACTACACCTACGCTGCTGCTGCTGCACCAGTTGCCTATGCTTCCGCGTGGTAAATTCCGAACGGGTCGTTGGACCGATTATTATTGTTTTGACTGTCTCAATTTAATAAAATACAAACGACTTAACCTAATTAAAGAATGCATTTCAATTTTAAATTTCAGGCATACTTTTATAAAATAGGCGTGAGTCTATTATGCCAACGAAATGCAGATAATAATATAATAACTTTTTGATAGCAATCATTTATCTAATTATTCTACCAGTTCAATGTCAGATTACACGTATTTAATTGTCGTCAACATTTACGTTCTGGCAATCAGTTAGTGTTGTTATGTTATGTCGAGGGATGTATACCATTTTATGGGAATTTCTATGTCCGAAAAGCATTCCGTGGGAAAAAAGGGATAAGCAGTAAAATCGTGAAAAACATCTTCATATCGCCTTGATTATCTACACATTGGATGCCCGTAAAAAAAAGCTCATGTAAATCGTGTTTTATCAAATTCGAGAACGGTGAAAGGGGGAAAAAGCAAAAATGAAATATAAGAGATTCTGTCTGTTCTATCTTCAGCTATAGGTGCGTGTAGTGACATCCGCTCAATTTAAGGCTGCGAAAGGTACTACAGTAATCCACGGATTGTTGCGTCGCTGAAAATGTACACTTTTTAACGCATTTCTCCGAGGAGCGCAATTACGAGTGCGTTGTCGGCAAAATTAGGAAAACCCCGCTTTATTGCCTTGAAGCGTTAAAGCGTTTTTATTATCATTTTCATACATGCGCTTAATCAGATCAACTTTGTTTGTTTTGGCGCACTGTTAACATATGTCGTATCAATTTGACAATTCGTTTGACAACTGTCTTTGATTTTATTAAAGCTGTAAGCACAAACAATTTTCAATAATTTTGTTGTGTGTGTGCATTTAATCGGGAGATTTTGTACAAAGTTTTACGAGAAGCTTTCCTTTTAGTGGCGCAATTAACCGGTAAAAGTTCTGTATAATATGGAAAGCTTTATTTGTTCAGTTTTCGGCTGAATTAAACGAGGAATGCAATTGAGCAATGGACATTTATCCGGGGACCACTGCATACCAGAAATTTTGTAAAGAATGCATCGCTCGCAAGACGTCGTCATTTAAAATGGCATTTACAAACTTTGCCATGCTAATTTTTTTAAATATTCTCACCGAGGAGGATGTACTTGAGAATAAAAGGTACACATCCCTTTGGTCTATCCATTTGATTAAATAAACCAATTTGCTCGGGTATTGTCGAGTTATTTAAACTGCCATATTTATAGTTCTATTAATTGGGCAACCGATTACAGAGTGAAAAGACTTACCGTATTTAACTCTTAAATGAAAAATCGTTTGGCGTTCAAAGAGGATCTCATAAAAAATGCAGATACGTAGTTTTTGTAAAAAAAAATTGTTTGTCGATATCTAAGAATTCTAAGAAATTCCATATGCATTTTGATCACTTTTGACAATCGGATTACAAACTATCAATATGTAACCCATAGAAACCGTTACAGCTAAAGACAAGTCAGAATGTTTGAAGAGGCGTTAGGTGAAAGTGGGGTGGTTGTGCGGCCAATACTCACAAGCCAAAAACAGGGCAACTAATCGCAAGTCAATGACAAAAATACAGGGACAATTAGTGCAAATGGAGCATCTATAGCTGGAGTAGAGGCAATTATCGACTTTCTACCTCTAGACATATTAAAAAGAATGAGTATAAAATGTCATTCTAAGGGAAAAATTAACGACTTTCTTTTCTAGCCATACAAATTGAAATACCAGGGATTTCTATTATTGCAGAGGCCGCGAAGATAAGGAGGATTACGAGTACACTCCTCGTTTCTCCTATCATGCACTGTTCGAGTCTCTGTCACTTGAGGAAGAGAACACTTGCAAGCTATTTCAACCAAGACATATCTAAATACAATTTCCTGTCGTGTCACTTTTTAGCCTTTAGAGGGATTTGAGTAACCGCAAGGAGATGCTGTCTTCACAGAACAAAACGATGTTTTTTTATTCAACCCAGAAGTTTATTGCTTTCGATTTGTATTGATAACACTTGACTTTTTTTAATCAAAATTGGCGCAGTTTGAATTGGAGGATCAACAATCTTGCTTTAAGCAACCTTGAAAACGAGCAATGAAGCCGATCTGGGGTGGTCATACCTTGCCGGACATGTATCGTTTCTAAGTCACTTGGGAACACAATACCAATATACCAAAATCTCGCTTTGCGGCGTTTCAAAGTTGTGTAATTTAAATCTGAATTTATATTTTTTTTATTAATTGTAAAAAGGAGATTCCCCAAGATTAAGGCTTACGAGCTTACACTTAACGTGAAGTCAATCAGTTTGGAGAAATACATATTAATATAATTTAGATTAGGAATCGTTATTTCAATTTTCCCAGTATACGATAGCCGAAATCTTTTCTGGACGCTGTCCTTTGAGAGAGAATGGCAGAAGGCAGAGATTGGCAGACACTGACAAACGGACATAGGCACATTCTGCAATGACCTGCAGCCGAGGAGAGTGTACCACAACCGATTAAAGTTAGTGGGATGTTGCTTCTTGCAGCACGTAGAAGAGATGACTGCACGATCTACAAAGTGTTATTTGGTTAGTGCAGGGTATTGTTCCTTTTTTTAAGAAAAGTGTATGGGTTTCCTTGGGTATGGTACCTTTTCGGTGCTTAGTATACCATATGATACCATACTCTCCCATAGCCAATGTTCAACCCAACCCAACCTAGTCTATACTTTCTGTATTGGCAAAGATATCAAGCCGAAATACATAGTTTCAATCAGAGGATCATAACTAATTTAGAGCGAAGTAAGTTTATACCTCCACTTAGCCATTTTGTGTGACAATAAAACAGCAAAGTAGTGAGGTACTTACTTCAACCAATGAAAAGAGTTACCTCGCAATCGCAGTGCATCATCATTTTTCAAGACATCCTCATTAGCGTCTATTTGTAAACAAAATTCATCACTTTGTTGCGGTGAGTCGGTTCGTTGCTTTAATTACAAAATATTTCGCATTGAATTTTTTTACAAAAAATTTCAACAGTACAATAATGGCGGGTTCCATGAACCCCGTAAACCGTGTCTGCGCCACAGCCAAACACCAACACTGCCGCACAAGGAAGAGACAAAAAAAACGAAAAAGTCGAAAAAGTGGTCGTGACGTGATAATAAATTGGAATTCAGGGTCAAACCCAACGACAAGATATATAGAGAGTATCCGTGTGCGCAGTCTAAAATTGAAATTGGAAAAGTATCTGTTTACCTACAAGTGCTTTTCTAATTTTGTATAAAAGCGCTGCACTGCCCAAGAAAAGACATCAATTAAAGTTTCGCTTCAGTCAACACAGACCTCTTAAATAAACCAAAAAAAAAACTCAAAATGTTCAAGTTGGTAAGGTGAAAGGTTCCAAGAGAAGGATCAGTTATTAACGAATTCTAACTTGTAGGTGGTGTTGTCTGCTTTGCTCGCTGTAGCTGCTGCCCGTCCAGGACTCTACGAGTCATCGCCAGTGCTGTACTCTGCACCAATTGTGCAAGAACAAGTTCTCGCCAAGGTGGGTGCTGTTGTCAAGAGTGTACCAACTGCGGTGTCTCACCAGAGCTCTACCGTTGTCCATAACTCAGCTCATGTGGTTGAGCCAATTGTGGCTCCCGTCGTGAAGACCTATGCCGCTTCTCCAGTCCACACTTATGCTGCTGCTCCAGTTCTGAAGACATATGCTGCTGCCCCCGTGTTGCAGACCTATGCCACTCCAATTCACTACTCAGCTCCAGCACACTATTCATATGCCGCCGCCGCTCCCGCACATTACACTTATGCCGCTCCAGCTCATTACTCATATGCACACGCACAGGCTGCTCCCGTAGCTTATGCTTCCCAATGGTAGACTACTGACAGGTAGTTGGACAGACTTTAATTTGACTGATAGTTGTACGAAGTAAATAAAAGTTGTAAACGAAACAAAGTGATGTGTCCTAGTTTGTGGTGATGGTCAGTCTCCTGGTTAACGGTAACAAATCAACTCCAAGGCGAAATTCTTCATTCACAATGATACGATCTTACCTCATATTGAAAAAGCACCCATAAATTGTCACGCTTCACTCAATTAGAAAGGTTATTCTTCGGCGATTGGCATTCATCATGATAGTGATCCAATCTTTTTCTACAGAGATATGGACACGTACGTAAATCCGTAGGCTGGTATGGATGAGCACGTCAGGGTCGATATTGAAACTTTCAAATGCTTGCACAAAAATAGGAAAATCGCTGTCAAAAAAAAACTTTTGTATGAAGTATTGATGGGAGGTCTCGCTTGTGTCGTTAAAAATACTGTACTAACAGGAAAACTGGTCACAAAAACAAGGTTAGAGAATATTAGGTTAGGTTATTGGACTATCGAGGAGAAGTGGTCCGTATCATACTCATGTCAATACTGTCTCATGGAGAATGAGGTTTTTCAGTAGGTACACATTGCGGCCCAATCTGTAAATAATGCAAGCAACTACTTTCTTTACATATCTATATAGACAACCATAAGGTTTTGAAAAAAAAACTTGTCAGTATATATGGCCAGTGGTAGAAAAAAATCGGATATTGTGTCCTTAAAAACCTCTTCTTCACCGGAGGTTTTAGTCTTTCTGTTGCCCGCGCATTTTCAACATATGGATAGAACATATTTCATGCGGCATAGTATAGAACATATTATGCCGCATGAAATAGGATATTCTGTCTTTGAAGGACAGTCGTCCTGTATGATTCTTATAGTCCTGGTTCCTCTTGCTTTTATGGGCATATCGCAATCCACTTGTTGTGAGCTTCGTATTTAATTTGTTTGGTTTGTGTTAAGGGTTTGATTAATTTGAACACAATTAGTAAAATATATGTTACGAAACTTAGTAGATACTAAGCCTTAGTCGACCATAAAATATCTATGAATAGGTAAATAAATAAATCAAAAACACTAACAAATCTTACAGAAAGTAAACTTGGTCGTGTAAAGTTTACTTTGTTTTCCGCTGTAAAACAGTAGCGCGTCAGTATTTTTAAAACATGTGTGAAGTTGGCTACTGGCAGCTAACTATAATAAGTAAATGGGTTAATGTGTTCTATTTGTTTGTCATTTTTCCGCGATTTATTGAATGACATAGTTTCTTTCAGATTCCTTTCATATGAAATTAATTTGTACCTCTATAAAGCCTCCATAACTAAGTTAGGATATGATGATATACAGATTCCAATCGCAAGATGTTGACTGCTTGAAAATCCATTGTTTCTATAAACAATTAACTTGCCAAACATCTCCTCACACATTTTCAAAAGTCTAATATTTATCTTACCAAAACTTAATTTATTTTCATATCCCTCTCTTAACCCTGTGTATATGCTTCGCAATGGTCTAATTTTCGAAACAATTACTTCGAAATCGATCTACTTCGGTAAACTAATACTATAGAAGCTCTATCGAAGCTGTTGCCTACGGAAATCAAAAAAAAATGTTACTTGACCTACTAGACCGCTTTTGGTTAGTATGCATCTTGATGTGGCTGTGAACATCCAGAGCTTAAATTTTGGATATGTTCTCCACGTTTTCCCAAAGATTTGACTGCAGAAGCAAAAGACATTTTTAATCTTTTCGCTAGGGTGAATTTTCCAATTGAGTTTATCAAGAAAACAAGTTCCCTCTATTTTGCATTATCAGCAATTCTGATGACTACAGCAGATGTAATAACCTAATAGACCAAGAGCCCACAGCAAATTTTGGCTGCGAGATATAATCAACAAAAAGGAGATAAGTTGAAGAACGGCGTAAGGCTGATGCTATAAACCAAAGTCTTTCAGGTTTATGGAGTAATATTATGTTGAAAATGCATGTTCTTCCAAAACTGAGATAATTTATATAACCGGTCAATGTTAGTTTTATTATAAAGAGTATATTTATTTCATCGCAATTAGTTCCAGGACGTTGTAAGCGCGGAAAGTCTGGCACAAGTCTGTTTTAATACTTGTAAATCGTGAAAACAAAAATGTTCACGACGGTGAAGGGACCGAGGAAATAACACCGTTATAACCGGTGGTCGCTACGACAGACTTCCACAAATATATATATGTAATGAAACTAACAAAATGAAAGGAAAGCGGACGTTATAAGCGACTGGTCTTTATAAGCGAGGTCGCAAAAAGCGACTTCCACTGTATATGAAGGCGTAACTGATAAAATTATGTTCGGGCAAACTCGGCTTTAGTTTTTTTTTAATTATGCCGAAAAAAAAATCCTTTTGTACGCTAAATTCTATATTTTTTTTTTAGTGCTTCATTTATGTAAGTATATACAAAAAAACAATTGAGCTGTTAATAGGCAATACTTCCCCGAGTATTTTGCTTTCGATTTACGCCCTTCGGGTAAGTGTTTCCTCCCACAGGCAACTACCTACGTACTATCCCACGTGGGCTCAAGACCTAGTCAATAACTTCTTCAAGCGGATAAAAAAATACATATTTTTTATCCCGAAGCAGCTTTAATGTAAACTTTACGAATATAAAAATGCTCAGCAAAAAAAAAAAACAATATTAACCCAGGGCTAGGGTATTAAACAAAGAATTAAATATACCCTCTGCTCAGGCAACATAAGAGCATTTGTATACATGCTGTGTGCCGTTTTAAAATAATTTAGCCGAAATGATTTTTCACCAAAAATAACAAACGAAAATAGACACAATAATTGTAGGATCAAAAATATATAACTATATTTCCAGGAATGAATATTTCAGTTTATTCCTTTGGATTACATTAGCTACATTAAATACAATCATGTTGTCGTGGTAAAATAAAACAAGAAATTAAAACTCTGGGAACGCATCCATCAGTTGAAATAAACTCACACTTAACTATAAACACTACAGTCAGTCTGTGTGTTTAGCAATCTTTCTTTATTTTTCCAACGAAGTGTGGTAATTTTTCCCTTTTGTCGAACTCAAATTGCCTCGATTTATTTAACTTAAATTTAAAACTGTCTGTGTGTTTAGCAATCTTTCTTTATTTCTCCCACGAAGTGTGGTAATTTTTCCCTTTTGTCGAACTCAAATTGCCTCGATTTATTAAACTTAAATTTAAAACTGTTTATTTGTAAATTTTTAGTATAAAAATAGCTTTTTGTTAACATTATAATGATTCATTTTTGGTAATTTTTGAAAATTTTGCGAAATGGCGAAATTTAGATCACAAAATTTTACCAACAACTAAAAGTTTTTATGTTTCTTTTGTCAGATTCATTTATATTATTATATTATTATATATTTTTCGGACATCGAAACTATCATAAAAACTCCACGATGTAGGATGAAAGCCTAGTGTCAGCATTTTATTATACCTCCCACCATTTCAAATTTATTTTCAAATTTTGCGCGGGATTCGGGTAGGAGCGTGAGAGCTGGCGGTCTTTTTAATGTTCAATTAATTCATGGAGACTTTAAATACAAGAATATTTAAGTCTTCAAAAAAAAAAAATACTTTACAACAGAAATTTGTTCAATTGAACTAAAATATTGAACTTGAAATTTAACAAAAAAAAAGATGAAAAAAATTGGCATTGGACAAGATAGAAAACAGCCGAAGACAAATCTTATATTTATTTCATTCAAGTTCAATTTATAGTTATTTTAGACATGAGTGGTAAAGATTTGTTTACTAACGTTCGACTGAACGAATGAGCAACTATATGAACAAAATCAGATTAAGATGTAAGGCTAATTTAAGATTGCATGACAAGTTGCCATAAAATGCACATTTCTACAGTTCAGCTGTCCAAACAGGGCATGCAATGTACCAGGCATCCGTCCAATGGTTTAATGACCTAATTGCGACACATGACAATTAGTACAAGTGCCAGTATAGAGCCTCTTAAGGAACTGCTGCCACACATATTTATGTAGGTACCTTCCCACTACGTTGCCACCCTCTTACTTAAGGCAATCTGTTCGTCGTTAAATCGATTACACATATGTGGACCACAACTTTGCACTTATATATGTCGAAATGAGTTATTTAATTAATATTTTTTTTTTTTTGTTTAAGAAAATATTCATAAGAGGAAATCCAGCGAATCAATTAGCACACCTGGCGCCTTAACCACAAATTACCGGTACACGCCCTATATCGCACATACAAATCTCGATCACACAATCTCCAAACAACAAAAGAAGCGAAGAGAAAAAAAAACTATTACACATTCAAGGTCACCGCGAAGAGAACCACCACAAAAGCGACATCCATACACATAAGAAACCAACTTACCAAACAGCGTTCGGTCGCCCAATAAAGTTCACTTAATAAAAACATGATAGCGTTGTTATTACAAATAAGCATAATGGAAGGTTCACTTCATTTCACATTGTGACGCAAAAAAATGTTGGACAGTATAAGAGCACATTGTCATGTACTGGTATACGAGTACATCCGAGTATGATCCCCTCCGCCAGCCTTTCCGAATTTTTCGGCACTGAAAAGCGGTGTATAAAAGCTATCCACCGCCGAGGAAGTAGCATTAGCAGTCTATTTGTTCTTCAGTCAACACAGACCTCTTAACAAACAAACAAAATAAACAAAAATGTTCAAATTGGTAAGTGGTGCAAAACGGAGACATTTGTGAATTAATCGCTATCGTAATCCTTTTCGATTAATAGGTGGTGTTGTCTGCTCTCCTCGCTGTAGCTGCTGCTCGTCCAGGACTCTACCATGAATCATCTCCAGTTGTGTACTCATCCCCCATTGTGCAGGAGCATAGCCTAGCCAGTGTTGGAGCTATTGTCAAGAGTGTGCCAACCGCTGTCTCACACCAGAGCTCCACTGTTGTCCATAACTCGGCTCATGTGGTCGAGCCAATTGTTGCACCCGTCGTGAAGACCTATGCTGCTGCTCCTTTGGTTCATCAAACTTATGCTGCTGCTGCTCCATTGGCTCTTGCTGCTCCAGCTCACATCAGTTATGCTGCTGCAGCTCCACTCGCTTACCACTCGGCACCAATTGCTTACTCAGCTCCACTGGCTTATGGTCATGGTTGGTAATTTCCTCGATACGAATAGTTGGACTTTTTGTTGAACAAATGACTGTTTATAAGAAAATTAATAAAACGAAAAAACTAACACGATAATGTATTAAATGTTGACTTTGGGGCTTAGTTTTTTTCTTCCAGCACATTCACCAATTGAAATGGCAAACGAGTGATATATACAGCAGCTTTAGCAATACTAGCTAGGCCGGTTAGATTTAATTAAGAAAATGTGGCTATCCGTGCGGGTTTGAGGATTGCTCTCGGTGTGGCAATGTTTTACACAACTACACCCGTGCTCCCGTTGCTTCGCGATGTTCTTAGAAAGCAACCCCAAATATATAGCATGAAAGTATGGGCGTAATATTAGCAAGCATATTACAAAATGTGGCCGGTATTGGATATAATGTATATATGTGACTATTTTGATTGACTTTTAAGTTTTTCCAACATCAACTTTGTAATGGCAATTTTTTACTATTTACACAGTTATAATAGTTACTTTTGTTAGATTTAACTATATTAAATGGTTGTTGAATGACTTTGTAAATATTTACTTTTGTTTTTTCGTAGAGTCAAACACAACAACTTGTTACTGTCTTTGGATAAATCTATTAATAGTTATTTTGATACAAATATAATCGAAATAAAGTCACTATTAAAGCCTAGTATGCTGTTCCAGGAAAGTTAAATAAAGCACCTCTCCAATGTTTCTATCCATACTGTTGGTAAAACTGATTGACTTTGTTCTGTTTTTTTTTACAGCTCCATCCTCTACAACCTCTTCCATAACTCCTCGTTAGAATATTCAATTTCTAAAAGAAATTAAATTAACAACAAAGAATTTCTAACCATTGTCCATACTGTTAATTTGCTTTCGTTTTAAATTTTGCTTCGAATACCGATATTTTCTCTGATCTATCAAAATTTAGTTGTGGAAAATTGTATTATGCATTAATACGCTTACATAAATTCTGTAGACTTTTCGTACAGCTTGGTTAAACTGCTTTGCTTATTTTTATCTTTGGATACATTTTTGTATGGGAGCTTAATTTAAGCACGAGCAGCATACTAGGCTTAAGAGATAAATTTGAACTTTAAAGTATTTGAAATGTTAACATTGTATTAATTAATACAAACCCTTCTTATACGTAGTTTTTCGTACAGCATCTGATTGATATATAAATATTTTTTTACACTTTATTGAGTTAACGACCAACACTCAGTCAAGTGCAAATGGTTGAATTTCAATTGTGGGATTAAGACGCAAGCGTTACCAATTATATATACTGAATGGTCAGTTTCAACAATTTCATTCTAGTTTAGAGAACTATATTAGCTACGTACTACTACAGCTACGATTACACATGTCATTTTTCGTTGCAAATTTTGACATGCTGTTGCTGACGTCACAAAAATTCGGCCATTCGGTGGCCACTCGTGTGTCTTTTGTAAGAGTGCGCTGCGACAGCCTGCGTGACCAGACACACACGTAGTGACAAATTTAGGACAAATGCTTACGTCGGCATGTCAAAATTTGACATAAAAAGGGGCATGTTTAATCGTAGCTTACGTCATAATCAGTTGCAACTATTTATTAGTCGTTTCTGACAACTAAACGGTGAGCGATCTAGTGCTTTTTTTTAAATCATAGGAAACTGACAGCTGTTTCCTCCACGAAAATCTTGACAGGAAGTCAGTATTATACCTCCACGGAACTAAATGAGTCGATTTACGCTAGAACAACGTTGGGAAATATTGAAAACTTATTTCCAAAGTGAGTGCTGTGTAGCCCAAACAGTCTTCGAAAATGAGGCTGGAACATAGTTTCGGTAAACAGTGGGCGTTACAGAGCCATGTTTACCGAATTTTTTTTTACTGAAATTGAAGACATGGATTTGGATTAATTCTGGTAAGACGGCGCACAATTCCACACAGGCCATGCCAAAACGTGTTATCAGCTGTCTTGGCGATGTCAATTGGCCGCTGATTTGAACCCTTTGGACTTTTTTTATGGGGAACCCGGAAGGACCGATGTTATGCCAACAATTCGGAAACGATTCAATTACCTTAAATATCACCGAAGCAATCCGTGAGCTACAGCCCGAAACCATCAACAAGCTCTTGGAAAATTGGAGTGACAAAATACGCTACTGCGAAGCCAACCGGGGCAGCCACTTGAACGACGTTGTGTTCAAAAAGTAATGGGAATGTTACTAATAAATCAATAAAACATGGAACTTATTAACAATAATCAGAGTTAACTACTTGATTGTATTTTTATTTTATTTTTTAACTATTATCAATATATTTTTGTTCAAAAATAGTCATTCGATAAATTTCAGGTGATTTACTGACTACGACGGTAGTTACAAAAATAACTATTGTTTTAACTGAGATAAAGGATTTTCAATTACTTAGATAAAAATCAACTTTGTAATGGAGTTGAACTTGTGGTATTAAAATGGCTTCCAAGTGCAATTGAAGTGGTCTGCTGTTATTCAAAAGTGCACTAATAGTGCTTTCATTAACTTACTGAAAGTTTATTGCATCGGGAGGGACAGCGGGGCAACAACTTCTTTACTATTTTTCCGACTGCTTTGTGCCTCTCTTTTTACCCGACTGGACACAGGGAGGATTATGTTTTTCGCGCGTATCCTATGTGCGTTCCTACTTGACGCCCTGTAGCCAAGACGGATTGGCCGATTTTGAATAGTGAGGTGTCATTAGATTCGTATTCTTCCCTGGAGTGTCATAGGCTAAAAAGACAAAAATAAAAAAAGTTAATATAAAAAGGCTGTGTAGGTATATAGTCTCCGATTGTCAATTAGTTAGGAATATGTACTTGAATGTGTTTTGTTCATATATTTTTAATTCTTTTTCAGAAGTCAGTTTTTTTTGTTTTATTTCTTAAATTAAACTTTTTTTTTAACTCAGTAGCACATGATTGTCTAGTTTATCCATTGGAATATTTTTATTTTTAGTGACGCCTTACTCTTGCCTTTGGCGAAAATAAGAAAATACTCTTTAACTTAAACCTGAAAATCCGAAATCGCCTTCAAAAACACTCCGTAGCAAAACTGAAAATGACCCAAGAAAAAAACAGCAAAAGAAAACGCTTCAATAAAAGTCGGAGACCGCTCTAAATATAAATAGCCTAAAATTCCAGCTTTTTCAGAATGTTCGTGTTGTCTCATGGTCTACAGTTGCAAATCATTAAAACGACATAAAGTGAATCATTAACCAATTTGTCGATACTCTTTGTGAAGACTTATTTGTTTCCAGAAAGATAATTCTGTAATACGACCTTCTCTAGTTGTACCATGCGGTGACATGGTATTATCCTTTCCCTGCTTCTGTATTGCCACCTTTTACTCCAGCCTGTCATTTACTTCTTCGGATTTGAATTTGATTAAGGTAGGTCCACAGAAACCAAATAAGAAATTTGATCATAAGCTTATGCACACCTATAGGCCACGGCATGAACGGTCGTTTAAATATAGACTTACGATTTGTATATCTACCAATGACATACGAGTATATGATGTTACGAGTATGTTGCAAGTGTTCATGCCAGCTCAGTGAGTTTTTAATGCTAATTATATCACAGCACGAGTGGAAGGGTTAATAGAAAGAAGAAGAGATAACCTACTCTACTGAACCTACTCGTTCAAAATTAGTTTTTACAATTATCGTGGGTTTCAATGAGGTGAGGATACCTATATTTTAAAGGACTTCCAAAGGTTAAGCGTAGATTCATGCGCATTCGATTATTGACGTTGACAAGCCTTTCGATTTCGTCGTTCCTAATGCATAATGACTTTCATCATTAAACCTGAAAGACAGCATTTTGTGCACTTTCTTTTATTGTATCCTATTTTGAAATGCACCGGTTCAATGACCGAAGAACAATGACGTGAATCAAGAAGCGAATACATAAAACTATGGGTGCTATCATCATCTAAATAGTGTAGATATAGGATTAGGAGTTTGAAGGCAAGAGATGATTAATAAAAATTAGAAAAAGGTGCCTGATGTTTAGAAATAGTGATGATTTGATGCGGTAAATCGCATGTCTGAAACCGCTTAAAAAAACTCGAAATGGCACAAAGAATAGTCGAAAATATTATATAAGTTGTCCACCAAAAAAAATATAGATGTTCACTACAAAAAAATATTTTTTTATCCCCATGAGACTTGAACGGACCAGATATACAGAGATCTATATCCAACTCCCACCAGCACATACCAAAGACAATATCCTCTTTGTAAAAACCCCGCCCTGAGTTTGCCATCCTGTTTGTGTTGTTATTTTTCAAAACAATAAACAAAACAAAGTTCCGCAAGATCAGACATTCTACGAACCATCGCCCACCACCATTGCGAGTCGTTTCCATCGAAATCCAAACAAAACTATAGTCAACCGAAAACAATTCGTATCTCCACCTATAATCCGATTAAGTAACTATCCGTATACGAACCGCCGACAACCAGAAATCAACGCACGAGACGGCACAATGGATTAACTGGTTTAGGGATCAAGTTCAAAAACCCGCTCGCTATTTAGAATTGAATACGAAGCCAAAGTCGGAGTGGTAGCTGTAGGCACGCACGCCAATAGAACGCCCTTGCTATAAACCAGCTCTATGACTAAACAGGAATCAATTACTTTTACTCTAGATATTTACGTGTATGTGGTAGGCTCAGGCAAGGCACGTATCGCACTGGCGCGCGACTAATGGGGCTCGATGGTGTTGGACAAGTTTTTGTTTTGTCGTCATCAGCCACGCGAATGACGACCACGACAATACTGCAAGATAATGAAGGTCGTAGCCGCTTTATTGTAGACTGTGAATTTGTCTCGGCTCACGACATTCTTAACCACAAACAAGCAGCTTGACGCCGTGGAGAGGGAGGCGGTACAACAACAAATTGTGCAGGTGAGTACACACCACTCATTGTCCACCCTATAGGCTACTCCAATTTATAATTTTTTTATTGTAACTAACAATTGTTTTGTTGCTTTGCTATAAAACGGATGAAGGTTCTCGTATCCAAGTCATACGCTCAAAGTTCCCTGTTCAAGTAACACAGACTCACCGAGACATACAAATCAAATCAACATGTTCAAGTTTGTGAGTACAAAGCGCGCATATCCTTTCTACACTGGTCTGGAGACTAAGAAATATCTTTTTCTCTTCCATAGGTGGTGTTATTTGCTCTAATTGCCATTGCTGCCGCCGGACACTTGGGCTTGGGTGCGGGACTAGTCTATTCAGCTGGTCTACCCTCAAGTGGATACGAATACACTCACACCGTTCAGGCCCCCGACTACGTGAACCATGTTTCCGTCAGTGCTCCTTTGAATGGACTCGCCAGGACATATGCTTCACCTTTGGTCCAGACCTTGTACAGTGCTCCAGTTGTTCACCAAGCTTGGTAATACCAGGCGGCTAGAGATTGGATAGAGATGGATAGGGATACTTTCGCGTGATTATGAGTTGAGAATCGAATAAACGGAAATAAATAATAGAAAATTATATCAAAGCCGTGTTTATATATTCATTCAGTTTGATTTTCGACACAGTGAAGTGCGTAGAAGTTCCGGCATTGTGTACGGAGGTGACTATGAAGCTGGAACCAGTTTGGCGGGGAATTCTCTTTTCTACATGATGTTATTGTAGTGAGCAAAATTTAATAGCATTAATATGTTGAAAAAAATGAATTACGACCTAAATTTTGAGCTATTTTGTCTGTGTATAAAATCATGTACAACTTTTGAAGAAAAAAATCTAAACCCTAAACGGTTCGAATGTTGAAACTAAAACATATGCAAATGCATTCGGTGTAGTGACTGGACTTGCACTATTTTTACGGGGCGATGGGGAAATACTTTTCATGATCATACTATATTATTTGTAGGTGATCAAAAAAGTAGTGAGGCACAGTACAAACATTAATGGGTTAAAGCTATTTTATATATCTGTGGCAACAAGGAAAAACAGCATAAGTCATTTTTAGTCAATTTTCAGGAGCGCGGTTTAAAGGTTTGACTTTCAATGTTGGTAAATGACCTATGCGTTTTTTCCTGATCCATAACACAGCAACCATAAGAGATATTTGAATGAAAAAAATTTGGCATATAGAACAGGGTACTGTGCATCCGATCGTAACATTAACTCAATTTTGACATAAATCGACTTATGCCGGTTTTCCTTGTTGCCACAGATATATTACAAATTACATAAATAAAATGTTTTTCCTTGTTGCCACAGATATATTACAAATTATATAAATAAAATGTCAAGATAAAAGTAGTAAAGTCAAAATAAATATCTTATCACCATTACATTAATACGTGAACAATGAACATACCATTTTTTCGACAATATTGTCATAGTAACGTTTCCAAATATAAATCATCTTGGAATAGAACCTTATTTTGAGGGAATGCAATTTACCTACCGCTTAAAGTAAGCAACTGTATAATTTAAATCTGCGAGGTGTTGAAAAACAATTTTGAAATTTGAATGATGATGGGCGTATTTTTTCTAGATGTCGCTTTTTCGTTTATACCTACTATTATTTAAAATTATAAGATTGATTGATTTCTGCGGTTCCCAGTCTCATTTGATAATGTCGTTAGTGAGAAGGTCAAACCTTTCACGTTGCAGTCGTAAGGAACGACGTATGGTGACTGTTTGTAAAGCGAAAACCTAGACGAAGGCTCAGATCGGCATACGTGTCGCAACTTCGAAAAAGATTATTACAGAACAACCAGCGATCGTCTAAACTGGAAACTAAGATAGTTGCAATCGGAATCAGCAGCACGTACTGTTTTTAGTATCTAAATTTGTTCGAAAACAGTGTCATCAGTCTTAAATTCCCATGTTTCTCACACGTTTAATTGCATGTGAATCGCTCGTAATTCAATGAAAAAGCTGAGGGTGTTTTGGCCAACATGTCAATTATTCCGGTTATATTGAAATACATCAACACTGTCATACTTCAGTTTCGTTTGAATAAAGAACTTGAATTGACCGAATTACATGAAGCAACATTTTCATGCCCGGAATTATAACTTTCATTACATTAACGAATTTTGCGGAACGAAGTTTGCCGGGGCAGCTAGTACATTATAAATCATTTAAAGTTTGTCTGAGGATCTAAACACACATCAAGCTTAAACTACTTAATCGGTAGGAATTTCTAGAACATCAAATTGAAGGGCTTACCTTGGCTACATTTAAATTTTATTTCATTGCAAGATATGCTTATTTTAAATCTTCTGACAGAAGTTCATTTGTCGATCATCTACGGCGCAAACGATTTTTAAGTTTCAGAGGTGGGTCCCATCGCGAAATATTTGAAATTGAACTAGTATGGTAATGGTGAGTCGCCTGTCGCGTTATTTTCATTAGATTGTTTTCTCCTAAAGAAAGAAAGCTTGATTGTCTTCGTTTTTCTAATTTATCGCATTACGCACTGTAGTTGATAATGAATTCTTTAAACACGATGAGAGAGGATCTCAAAAAAACTGGGTCTCTCAATGCAATCAAACCAGTCCATATATATTTTCAGATACCTACAAATGATTTTAAATTACATACGTATTTTCCAAAAAGTTGGTTTTATATAGTTTTAGTTTTTCATTCCGGCTTCCATTCCATTTCCATTCCAACCGCTAACATCTCAAAAGTCCCTTCTTGAATAAAACCTTGTACTCAGTTATTAGCTAAGTAGTAGTTTTAATAGAAGTGTATACCTACTTTTTAGGCAAAACAAATCAATATTTGGTACAATTCTGGTTGCATGATTTTATAAAAACGCTTTAAAGATCTAATCTGAGATATTCCTGAATAAAATACTTCGATAGTATATTAATAACTTTTCCATTCAATTTTAAAGTTAATTTGTAAATGAAATCCATTTAGGCAGTTCCACATTTAAAAAAGCTGTTCCAATGAAACCACTTCAGTTCCATAATACAAATCAGATTACCAATCACTAGACCTTTTTAGAATAGTTCATTCTGCCCGTATGTGTTGCTGGGTGAATTGTGGTCAGCTTAAATCCGTTCCAAATGATATAAATACAATTGTTGCACAATGTACGTAGATGCCGCCAAAGGTATAATAATAGGGTTCTGCGGTGAACAGAATTAGTACAACGAAATTACGCATTAGCAATGTGAGGTAACTTGATATTTTGTAATATTGAATTTCATTCCTCTATAATTCAGACTTCTTTCTATAAGTTGCATTTTCAAGCGAAACTAATCAAAGAGGAACTGCGGCATAATATTAGTTGACTAAGGTAAACGTAGGTACCAGACCAACTACTTTCTCTGCATACTACAAATACATCTTGCCTTCACAACCTTTTACATTTGCCTAGTCAAGATTCTATAAAGTAAGGAAATTCAATTTAATACCCTACATAAAGTACCACAACACATTATTATATTATGTTTGCTAATGAGTAACAAACTAACAGCAATTGTCATGGTATTCACTTTAAAACACCCATTAAATTATCAACGAAAAACCGTCCACAGTCCAGCACGATCGCATGCCCCCTGCGGCACCACATAACAAATTGGTAATCTCAAACAGGAAGCGTAAAATCTAAAATCGTTCCCAAGCCATTAACCTAAAAGCCGAGAGATAAATACAACCTACTTTCAGGCACAGACAATGCATGTCGTATAGCAAACAATCCATCGTACAAATTGCCACACACTGTATATACCAATCACTCCCATTTAAGCCATGCACCACGCCACCGTCGTCAACAGTCACCAGCCATGCTCCACTACAGATAAATAATAAAAAAAAAATTCCACACCACCATTCAAATTGGAAGAAAATTTTGCATACAGCGTCCAAGCACCATATCAGCCGAAATGAATTGCTTTTTTCCTGCAGATCTAATGATACACTTCGAAAGAAACAGGGGGCGGCATTTGACCTCTTCCCCCGCGCGCCTAATTGCTCTCACACCTGGATAAGTGAAGTAAGAAAATCCGAGTTGCCGCCTCGCCACTGTATTCTGTATGTTGGTATAGATAGACTGCTCTCTCTTCATGCCAACATTGCGCAGAGTAGGTCTGGTTAACTTGCTGCAGCATGGGCTGTCAGCCGCATGTGGTGCGTGTTCGTTGGTGCATAATCGGATTATGAAATCCCATCAACGACAATGACCAGATGCTCGCAACAGGAGGTGACGGTGTACATGGTATCCGAATTAGTTTCTGGCATGACCTTTACCCAGCCGATGGGATGAAGGCAACATGCCTTTCCAGCATTTTGTAATGTGCCAGTGTCGCATTTGTGGGTTCTGCACGTATTGCGTGCTTTTATGGGCACATCGTTTTGTTGATTAATTGACACGCTCCTTGATTGCACACCACCGTGACATTTTCGCAGGGAGGTTGTTGATTTGTCTTATTTAGACTCTGGTATTTTATAGAAATCCCGGATATGTGACGTCTAGGACGTGGCCCAAATTCGAAGGCGAAAAATTCCTCCTGGCCACAGATGTGGAACCGCAGACAATAAAATTTATTTGTCTGTTACATGTGCGGCGATTTAATCGCCCCAAAAACACAGTGGTCTAATGGCGATGGCGGCCTGGGCGGCATTACAACCCATACACTACCCACGTTGCAATCGCGTTTTCGTTTCTTTCGCAAAGTGGTAGTAATAATGACACTATCGGCCAACTATCTGAATGGCGGTGGACGCGATCCAAAGAAAAGGCTCGATATCGTAAATCTCATTAGTGTCAGTGGTGGAGGCAGAAAATCTCCGAAGAAAATATTTTGTAATTGTGCAATATCGGTGAGCAGCGGCTGAGGCAAAAACAAAAAAACAACAAAGTGTTCGATAGCGAAGTGTGATGGTTACACATGAATTGGTATCGGAATGTTATTGTACACCTCATGAGTGAGTTGCAGATTTAATCTATTTTTGGTTTGAGTTGTAAACTCTATATCAAGTCAACACGTGAGTTACAGTGTACACTTAATTCTGTACCCGTTGAACTTAGAGCCAAGATACTGCTGGGACTTTTGTTCCGTTTTTTTTTTTAATAAAGCGTGAATATACCGGTCATTGAACTTCTTTTAAATTTGAATTTGAAATTCGTATGAATATACCTACTATTAAATTTCATTGTTTCATGGAACAGTGTGTGTAACATAATTGCAATCTCATTTATGCCCCCTATTTTTTATGGCGTTAGACCAAGCTGATCAAATAACAAAATGCGTTTCTCTCTCTCCCTGTCCTTTATACAATAATATGTTAAGCCATAAGGGTTGGCTAAAGAGGGAAAGCAATCATTTCACCAATACTATTGTGGATTCTTTCAGAGCCTGTTTTGTTGTTCCATTGGATTTCAGAATGAGTGGATACCCGAGTGAAACCAATGGAAAACGACATTAATCTACATTGATATCCGAATGAACAGATATCATAGCTTAATCTTGCATTTTCCATAACGCTCCGGGACACGTTTCAATCCTTTTCATAGTTGAAAAGGTTCTTTCAACACTAGCTGTGGTCAGTGGAAGCGTGGCCAAAACCGTAAGCAAGAAGTTTATACCTCTCAAGTAACCCTTGTCACATATATAAAGCAATTTCAAAACTTCGGTAGAAGGATCACTCGACGATATTTGTTTGCTCCGAAGAATGTACTCGCTTTCACAGCTGACAACGAAGTTGCAATATTTCGCTGGCTCAACTGCAGCAACACCTGGGAGAAAAGTTTGAACATCTTCTTTCACCATGAATCTATGCAAGGAATCAGTATAGGCACTTTAAAATAGGCTTCAGCCTCTGGCTACGTGCCTGACCACAATGGACTCCTTCCTGTATAACATGTTACATCTATCAGGAAGAGAGACAAACGCATCGGTTTGACTATTTTCATAGTTTTGTGCTGCAGATTTGACATTTCGCATTTGTTTAGATTTTTTGGTTCGGTCGTGGTTCTTTTCGCGGTGTTTTAATTTAATAAAACCCATAAAGATTTTCACGCGAGTGTTTTCCTTTATTGCGCATATTATGTTCTAGTCACCTGAGATTATGTAGGTATTCCTCATTGAATGGAGATTTGTTTCCAAATCTCAGTGACTAGCCAAATATGCGCAATACAACAAATACCACCATGTCAAATGCGCGTTTTTTTCTCAATTAAACAAATGAATTATCCCGTTCAGAGATACAAAAAGTCTTTATTTTCGGTATTAATTGTGGTTTGTAAGTTGTTTTGGGAACCAACAAATACCTTTTCCAATTTTAAATAAAACACATAAAGATAACTAATACTATCACACGATCTATGTGGACAGTTGACAAGCCGGAAACGCGAAATAACATTTTAATTTAATAAGTAATTTTTTCAAGCCCTGATTTTCGTAATTCAGCTAAATAATTTGGAGACGAAGTGATGAGGTGTGGAATAGGATGAGGACAGTCTAATGGCCTTATTCAGTATTGTTTGACAAATAATCCGGAAAGACTCACACCTCATCACTTCGTTATCTGTCAAAAAAAAGCAAGTCTAAATGAATCACCCTATATAGCATAAAGAATACAGTAGATAGTTGCCACCCATAAGGAAATCTTGACTTTAAACAACCGTATCTTAGTTATTTTAAACACGATCTTAATATTTATACATTACTTAAGGAATTTTCATTTTATTAAAAATGTAATGTTAAGGGGTTTTGCGTTTAGAATTAAATGCATTTTAAAAAAATGTCTCACAAATTACAGTAGTTGGCACCCCTGTGCTATAGTTGGCACTCTACGAAACTACAGTTGCTGGCACCGAAAAATAAGGATCAAATATAAGCTACCGCTTTAATGAATAATTCTTTATTAAACAAAAATGCGACAGTTTGATTAGTTAATGTTTTACAAATAAAATCAATTTAAGAATATAGTTTTTGTATTTAACATAAAAATTTAAAACTTTTAAGTAACAAATCTAAAACGAATGTATTGCAAATTTAAAACTTTAATAAAAAAAATGTATTGCTAGTTGAAGCCGATTCTCATCGTTTATTTTTTCCTGTTTAGGTAATTTCAAAAATCTGAAACAAATTACCGTCGTATACTTTAGATGTTGGAACCGTCAAAAGTAAAGTTATTGGACCCTACCTTAGAATGATGTTATAATTATGTTGTTATTTTGATTAGGGAAAAAGCGGCATCTAAGTTTTACTAATGATTAAAATTTTAATACATCACTATAAAAATTTAGATCAAAAAATGTGTTTCGAAAAACGAATTAAAATTAGGTGGGTATGCAGTTGCTTACTTTTAGAGGCTGGTAAATTGCATTCCTTCGAAAATAGGTTATAATATAAGATGATTTACTCGTGTACTTGAATACGTCACTATGGCAATATGGCGGCCGGATCAGATCACGAAAATAAAACAAGGCGGATTAATGACAAGTTTAATTTCTGAGTTGTGGCAACAGTTGCTTTCAAAAACAAAACAGATAATACATGGTATTACAAACTTCACATTGCCACCAGCCATATTGCAAATATTCTGTTCAACGTGGCGTCACACAAGGCACATGACATTTCACTTGCAAGTCAGGGGGTGTTACCATTTAAATGAAATTTGCATAATTTTTCTTTTCCATATTTTTTTTAAGCAACTAATTTTGGTCTCCGAAATCACGTGACAAGATTTTTTGGACATTTTTAATTTGTTAACAAAAAAAAAATCGGAAAACAGTGCTCACTTTCTGAAAAAAATATTTCGCATCACGATTGGGTGTCCAGATCCAGACCAGCGAAACAATTCATAAAAATTGTTTTGTGTTATAAATGTTTTAAAAATGAAAACATGAACGTATTTAATCGTTTATCAAGTGTTTGGCTGGTCTGGCCATATAGAACGATAAAAAAAATAACTCGGAATACGGACGGGGAGTTTATTCGAATGCGAAAAAATCAATTGATATTTTTGTGTTCCATTTTTTAGTATGGAAATGCGACTGTGTGGATACGATTTCTCTTACGAATGAAAGAAACAACGTAGCCGAAAATTGTGTAATACATTTTCAGATCATGATTCTTGATCTCGATGAAAAGCAAGATCATATGTTGTTGCTGTAAGTGCATGTAAATCGATCATCTATATGGCACAGTACCTTTCGAATGATATAAGTTAAATTCTCCACATTTCATATTAAATACTTAAATAGTGTACGGAATCCTTCGATGTTCACATATTATTATAATGATACCTACTAAGGTTTTATTTTCAGTGTAATACAGCTAACTTTCCAATGAAAATTTCTGTCTAATTTGGCTTCAGGTTGGGTTGAGTTGAAAGAAATTAATATCATTCCTATCGCAAAAATATTTTCTGACCAAGGTGTAGCGTATATACGTATTTTATTAGGATGCGTTTTTAAAGTTAGATCAGATTTTGTACCTTTCGTTCAGAGCGGGCTTTTACCAAAAAGTTTTTTTTTCATAGATATTGTAAGAAGTCGTGTGTATGATTCCATAATTCCTACCTCAATGGAATCAAGTTGGATGCAGAGACATAGGCCCTCAACAAAAATGATTGATTGATCGATTGATTGATTGATTTATTATAAATCTTGTTTATGTTACAAAATTTAATTGAAAAAAAAATCGATTAGCATGGCAAAGCTGTCTGCCTGATTGACATTAAATTAAGCATTTAAAAAATTATGAAGTGTTAATAAATATTGTAATATCTAGAATAAGGAATGAAATATATATTATACGTATATATTTAATTTTTTGATCTTATAAAATTAAAATTTCTCATTTAGGATTTTTTCCGGATAGATTATGGCTGATTCATATAATAGGAAACAAGTTTAGTAACGTCGCTTTCAAAATTTTCAAAATTGAGGATTACTAAAGTGTCTTCTTTCGATTTCGTGTCGCTACCCAAAAAGTATCTTCGTATTTCTTTGAGAATAGAAAATTAGCCCATGAAGCGGATAACATCTTCCCTCTCTGATAAATTACAAAGGCTACAGTAGAATGGTAAATCGGGACGATGCGGAATATAGTTAAGCCGTAACAGTTCTCCTCTCATTTTAAATAAAGACTATATTATTTATTTACTATTGATCATAATTTTCACACAAGTTCTCCTTTTCACATAATATGCCAACATCCCTTTTTAAAAATTATAATTTTCGATTTTTCGAGGTTTACCCTAAGATTCCATAATTGACAGTACAAATCAAGACGATTAATCATAAGTTGTGGATTCTGGTGAATATGCAAAAATTACCCCATCATCTGCGAAAAAAAACCTTTATCAACGCTCCAGCAATCAGAATTCCTCCAGGAAGGAAGTCTACAAGTTACAAGGTCGTCTATTGTACATGGCGAAGAGATTCGGGCTTGTCTTATACCTGATGTTGTTTCGAATAACTCCGAAGTCTCGATTCCGCTCTGTTGCATGAATTTGGATCTGTTATATTGCCTTTTTTATTAATAGGAAATATAATAGCTTCTTTAAAGTGTTGCTTTATATGTCCCGGGTCTAATATTTGATTAATTACAGTGGCTATTTTCTCGATGAAGTTGGCAGACGCATATTTAACGAATTCCATGGCGATCCGAACGACTTTTTGCTTGCCGTTTTGCATTCGTTGGCAAACCATTTTTCTTTTGTATTCGAGCCTTTTCCTTGAACATGAATGCAAGGTGGGTACGATATTTTACGTGTCTTGCTCTAGAAAAATAAAGCTACAATCGATTCATTTTCGGCTTGTGTTTTATTTGTTTAATTGTGATTAAAACACTCGAGCCAAGTTGGACTTATCTGCAAACAATTTTAGAGTCTAACAGACCTATTTGTCTGTTTAGTGACTCTAAGTTGCACAAAAAAGGACAGAAAAAATACATCCATAAGAAGAATCTAGCCCGAAACTGTGAAAATGTTTGCATATTACTAAATATAATAAATATAAGTTAAATAGATAGAGTGATTCTAGAAATCCTAACAAAAACAGGTCGATAGCAATTAAGAGGTGGACCCGCTTTTGGAATATGATCTAAGCAGACTAACATGTTATATTTTACGTAGCTGTTACACTGAAAATAAAGTACCAGGTAATATTGACCAAATTCCATTGTAAAATTTCAACAAAAATGGTTTTATTTAACTGAAAAAAATTGTTGTAATGATAAATAAAATGTATCAATACAACTTGAATACATACATAAATAATAATAAATTAAAAAATGTGATTTATAGTAAACATCTTTCAGCTGTTACTTTATTTATTAATATTAAATTACTCTTTAGATATATAAGTGTATAAAATGAATATTATTTAATTTGTGTAATTCCCTTTTTAAATAAATTTAATTATTAAACCTATTTGTCTTGCGTATCATTTAGTAATACATAATTTATTTTACAAGACATATTTTGGATATACATAATTCCTTTATTTAAATTATATCCAAATACTTAAATCGTACCTTCAAAATTAAGTCAAAAGACAACTGCTAGTAAGTATTAATCGTATCAAAAAAACAGTTCATTTTATTCAACAGAACAATAAATAAAGAATTGACAGATGATTTCTACTCACTCAACAATTCTGCTGATGAATCAACGAATAAAAATTCTCGAGTTTACAAAATGTTGCTATGTTACCAACAATCTGTTTATAAATTCAACAAAACACAACGGAAAAATTATTGCTGTACAATCAACAATATTTGCTGTTGATGGAACAAAATACAATAGCTGAATTGACAAACTACTTCGATATTATTAAACATTTTTTTGTCAATTTGACAAAACGTGAGAGACCCAATTGAGAAATTACTTTGTAAAAGCAACAGTTAATTGTTGATTTGACAAAACAGCAACGGTAGAAATGATAAATGTCTTTTGTAAAATTAACAAAATTATGTTTAACTAGCTGTACCAGCCCGGCTTCGCACGCGCAAAATGTGGTTTCAGAACAATTGATTGAAGAAAATTTCAGAAAGAGCCTTCTGCAAAAGTGAGGGACTTGAACCCGTACTAAAAAACCTCCCGTAGACTGGGCCCACTCTGCCTTTATTTTCATGGCATTGCACATGCTCGTTGGACTAATCGGCAATAATTTAATACTCTTTGAACAATGAAAATAATTTTATAATATTTAGCTCACTTTTTTTGGAGCACGCTACATATAAGATATAACTGCAAGTGGCTGAAGCAATTCTTTATTAATTAAACTACCACTTTTCTTAAAGTTTGAATCTCTGACTTATTGATTGTCATGGCAGAACAAACATTAATAGGAAATTGAATCCGTTTAAACTGAAATGGATAATTGCTGGGAATTATTTGTATTCTTGGTATAAACACCGTATCTCCTTTACCAGACCCAGTTAAAATTAACGCCTCAATAACGTTTTTCTGCAACGAAATCACTTTCAATCTGGTTCCATTACAAAGCTTGGGGGATTCAAATTGCGTAGCAACATAATGGGAACTCCAACTTTTAATTCCAGTCCATGGACTGTAATTCTATTTAAAAACTTGACCGTGTAATTTACTGCCTGATCTTGATTGCAAATAGCAAACAGGTACGACGTATATCATCAGGAATTTTCCCTAATGTAATAATACCACGATCTGGTATCACTGATACCTATACCTATTTGACATTCCTTTCCTACATATTTGACATTTCTTTTATGGATTTTTTTGTTCTTAACACACCAAACAGCATACTGCCTCTGTCTGTCTCACTCTCCGTTACTGGAGTAAAATAAGATTAAAAGAGATGTCAAAATATTGCGCGGTTAGTATGTTTGATTTGAGAATGAAGTGCATATCTACTCATGCAGGTGAAAATCGTAGAAATGTTTCAAATGTTGCTTTTTTATTTAAAAACCTTTTAAGTTATCGAGTTATTGAATATCCTAAGTTGTACCTGCGGATGTCCTCTATAAGCTGCTGTTAACTATGTTTAAATGCTCCCAGTATTTTCGAACGGAAAGCGTGACAAAGAAAAAAGCAAAACGAAACGATAAAATAAATTACTGTTGTCCAATTTTTTCCGGAATTTATAGTGATATAGAGTTGAGACAAAGTAGGTATTGTAGACCTAGATATCCTCTATAGGCCTGTGAAAAATGCGCCAGAATATACTGAGCAGTTTCAAAGACTTTTGCATTTAAATACATGCAGTCAAATTCAATCTTAGTCGAACAGAATTACACCAATTTTATTTATATGATTTAACAATGATTTAACACAAAATTTTTTTTATCAGCACAACAAATGTTTTAAGACAAGATAAAAGTTTTGTCAATTAAATAGAAACATTTTGTTGGATGTATATTGACAAAAAATTTGTTGAATCAAGCCTCATTTTTATCAAATATAATAGGGTTTTATTTTCAGTGTACTCGAAGACCAATTATGTATAATATTAAACTTCTGCGACCCACTTATACGATCTTGAGGAAATGAGTGTACGTATAAATCAAAATATTTTACGTATAACACTTCGGAATTAAAGCTCTCATGAAGTTGTTCAGAACTATTTCCATGAAAACAACACTAGTTCCGGAACTGAGTAAATGCCAGAATCACCCAGCAAACAATCACGTCACGAAATGAGATGAATTGGTAACCGAGCCTGATCGACAAACACTCTTGTCAATAATCTGACGATCTGAACCTCATTCGCATAAGTCGTGGCTTTATATAGATCTCCTAAGTGACTCTATAGGCTTCAAAGCCCTAGTCCGCAATTGGAAAACATATGACAATCTCGCATAATTCCACCTAAAGCGGATATACTGGCGTGGGACACAGGTCAGCTCATTAATTCGACGCTTCTAGGAAGAGATCTCGATTTAAGCTGCACTTTCCCCGCGACCACAGCCCGGCCTAAGTTTGTTTCGTGTTGCACGATTTTTATGCTCTGACACACTGGAGTCAATTCCAGACAGCGGGCCCACCACCCATACCAGCAGCCAACATTGCTGGCAAGAGTTCACACAATTAGCTGGTCTACCGCGCGATGCATTCCCATGTGCCCGTCATGTCAATCCGACATGATGCATATGCATGTGCGGCTATGGTCTTGTTTGGGAAAACTGCTCGGCGGCGCATTGAAATTGTGTTAAATTGTTCTCGCTGTTTGTGTTTTCCCTGAAGGTCGCGCCAAGAAGTCACCTACACCATGTGGCGGCGCTATCCACACCATGGCATGCCATATGTCATACAACAAAGGAGCACTACTGGTGCGCTGGCGTCTGTCGGTGCACACTCTTAATGGCCCAGCCATATCGGCATTTGCATTGTGCAACATTGAATCCAAGTCAGCGGGTCTGAGGACAAAAACAAACTAAGCTGCTGCTGCTGCCGCTGCCAATGTTAGTGCAATTCTGGTAGAAGCTGTAGATATGCAACTTGTATCTAAATGTGGACTAATGATTAATGAGTGGCGTTGCAGCGGAGTAATTTGTGCGAACCTGGAAATATATAAAAGAGCTGCACTCGATAGGCCAGGGCATCAGTTCACTTTTGTCTTAGCCAGAGTCACATAGAACCACTTTGAGGAAAAATGTTCAAATTGGTAAGGGTTCGCATGTTGGGCTCACCTGGGCATAGGTTATTAAAATTCATCGAAAATCTATTTTCAGTTTGTCGTTGTTGTTTCAACATTGTGCGCGCTAGTCGCTGCACGTCCTGGATACTTGCACGCGCCTCTTCATGCTCCACTTTTGAGCTATGCTCCACTGGTGCATGCACCTGTGGTGGCAAAGGTTGGAGCCGTGGTGCATAGCCTGCCATCAGCCGTTTCACACCAGAGCTCAACCGTAGTGCACAGCCATGGACATATTGTGACACCAATCCTTGCGCCAGCTGTGAAAACAATTATTGCTCCAGCCTACCATCCCAGTCCATTGCTGAGTCCATATCATGGTCTCCATTTGGGACCACATTACCATTAAATCGGTTTTCAGCGATCGACTATGGGGAGAGGGCTGAGCGAAGGAGTTACGACACGCTTAACAGCAAGGGAAGGAAGGAGGCAATCATTTTTTGTACAGTTTCATTTATAGTTTTCATTTTGTTGCGCCAATAAATTGTGTTTTTTTTTTTCATTGTGAATAAGTGACCTTTGACGTATACACATCTGAACTTAAAAATGCGAAAGCAAATTTACTGCCTGCCTACGAAAAGAGTTCAATCTGTGCCTGATGGTGTTGAAATGTTTTCTCGAGAATTTGTTAAACAGTCTTGTACTTAGTGTGGGTCTGAAATAGTTACCTATACAAATCCAATACAACATCCTGTCTGCGTGTAAAGTTGGAATTTAAGCAGTGGATTAGTATACTAACCTTTAATCTGCAGAAGCCACTGTTTTCTCGTAAATACAACAACAACCTTTCGGAATCCGTTATCGCGGCGAAAGAAGTGACTTGTACTATGACTGGTTGACACTTTGTATGTATTCAAAGCAGAAATGAATTGAAACAAAACTGGAGGGGGCAACTTATGGTTTACAATAACATTTTTGTGGTATACCTATACCATTACTTCCTATTAGTGGCCACATGATGAAAACGGAAATTCGCTTGGAATCATTGCAGTTCTAGGAATAAACTCGATCTACCCTGGTGCGACCCAGCCACGGTTATTAGCTATTATCACGTTCTTGTTAAACTTCTTTAGGTCGTGAGCGATTGCAAACATTTCCGAGGCTATATTTGGTTCCGCATGTCGAAGAAAAATTGGCAGATCTCTATAACCAAGTCTCACGAAGAAAAGTTTCTATAATTCACGAAGAAAATAAAGAAGTCAACTAAAAATCGCCTAAAAAACGACCCAGAAAACAAACCGAAAAACACCCAAATGAATGAGATATTAGCTACTGATGCATGGGACCTTACCGATTTTTTGATTTTGAATTTTTTAAAATGCGAAAACGGGAACAAATGTGTAGCAGCACTGGCGATATAGCATTTTGACGGATATCGTCTTTTCCATTAAACCGGAAAAAGTGCAAAGGTCCAAATAAGGATTTCCTTCACTGAAAATCATTTTTTTTATTTAGTCAAAAAGTAATTGAAATACAAAATTTGATGATTAATTTTGAGCCACATCTGGACAGATTATTCGTTGCCTCGTTCCCTTCCACACCAACATGTACAGCAGTACTGAATACTGGGTGAGGGTTTATTGCTCTCAATCGCGAAACCGAACTAAAGGCACTAACTTACGGATTTGGAGACTACCAGATTAAAGTATTGTTTTTTAATCTATCTGCTTGGTTGTCCCCGCAGACAATTTTTTGTTCAAGATTTTTAAGCTCCAAAATATGTACCAGACTTTTTACCTTAAATCCATCAAATCTCAAGATTTTTGATATCAAAAAAATTTATAAATCTAACAAATTAAAATAACCTTTCCAATTGAAAAAAAAAAAACGTTTTCTATTAAATACATTATTATGTATAATGTGAGCCTATGCGCAGTTGGTGTTTTTGAAGTAATACTTCTTTAGGAACGCTTGACATGGGGGGTAAGCTGGTGAATGCATCACAAAATCGTTACGGAAATTGCGAGCGGAAGTTGAGAGGGAGATATAAGCTAGTGAGATAAAAAGAGAGAGAGTTATGTTGCGTGTCGAATATTACTGTAGAGGCAAGAGAAATAGATGCACGCCCACATTTTCGTTCTCTCTTTCTACCAGCCATTTACGTTTCATTATCTAAGACACATCCTACAGTGCAGCAGTGATACCAGATCGGGGGATTTATCACTTTTTGCGGGATTTTCTCACTAATAATAAGTTAAAAGGGACAAAGAATTTTTAGACTTCATAGTGCAAAAAGAAAGGGATTTTACTGTTTGGTCAAATTTTGTTCCCAATTGCTCATTTCATTAAGAATACAAAAATTATTCAACCTACGATCACTTTTTGCGGGATTTTCTCACTAATAATAAGTTAAAAGAGACAAAGAATTTTTAGACCTCATAGTGCAAAAAGAAAGGGATTTTACTGTTTGGTCAAATTTTGTTCCCAATTGCTCATTTCATTAAGAATACAAAAATTATTCAACCTACGATCAAATTAAATGTTTTCATGTTTAGAAAAAAGTCATTCAAAATTTCTAAATGCTTTGACTTTCTTTTTTGAAGTAATTTTATTTCCCTTAACTGTTTCATAAAATGACATATGTGTCTGTGAATGAGTCACGAGTATTTTTTTAAAATAATAAATTTATTTATTTTGTAAATATAAAAAGGGATATTTTGAGTATAACCGTGGGATAACCTGCCTCTAAAGTCTGGTATCACTGCAGTGTAGGCATTTTGTCTGTATCACACTGTAGGAGTAACAGAGACAGGTGCGAGCACACAGTTTCCTTTCATTTTCTCATAGACATTTACGTTTCGTATATCTAAGACATGCCTTTTGCAAGGTTGCCACTTTATAGTTTTTAACAAATTTGGTAATTTTGTTTGCTTATTGAGTTTTGGTAATTTTTATCTGGTTATGGTAAATTTTTGAGCAGATTTACTAAGAATGCGAACTCGATATCACCTCATTTAAATGCTACCTTACTGCTTCTGAGTGGCCGCATTGCATTTTTTGCATAGCTAAGCTTCATCACCATCCATATAAAACTGTTTTATTCGCTATTCAAAAAATTACAGAATGCACTCATTTTGTTACTGTTTATACCTATATTTGTTTATACCTATATTGAGATATGGATAGGTTAATCAATCATATTATTCATATACAGACATGATACTTAAATTTGTTAAGGGTGTGTTATAAGCAAATAGGTAGATGATCTTCCATGTCTTCTAGCAGCTGGTAATTTTGTGCAAAATCAAATCGAATAATTTGAGATTTTTTTGGAAGTGGCAACCGTGGCCTATTGTCTGTATCATACTGTAGGAGCAAGAGAGAGCAGTGCGCGCGCCCATTTTGCTTGCTCTCTTCCTCTCATAGCCAGTAAATTATTCAAGAAAATTGATATTTTAGAATGTATAAACTAAACATGTATATATAGATGGAGCTAAAGAAGTTTTACTTCAGTCGTGTGGTCTAAAGCACACTCGTTTTTTTTTTTTGTATGAATTTTTGTGCAAATGACTAAGATCTCTTGTTTTGATATTCGGGAAATGATTCGAATCACCTTGGAACCCTAATCAATTGGTGTTCAAATTGAAATCCAAGTTGAGGCTGTAGACTTACAGATGAACAGTTTTACGAAGTTTTTTGATACGGTTTGGTGATTTCGAGATCAAAATGTTCCTGTTGGTATGAGGTCGTGCCAATATAGGAGAGGATATTAGTAAATATTGTTTCATCATTTCTATTATACAACCCCACTGTTCGTCAGGGGTTATCATAAGAAGAGCGTTGGAACATTACACATCGGTGGTTCGAAACAGAGCAAGAGACTACCTCTAACAGAGGCTGCCGTTTCAATGTTTATGTATGGCGTATAGAAATGAGTTCATTTGCCGCGAAAGTTAAATCTTACGTGCTGGGATTTAAATCCGTGTACCGCATTAAAAGTCGGCTGTGCATTTCAACTGTTCCGAACGGTGATTTGCTTTTAAGATGAACATCGTATTTAAATTTTGTGTATGTTTTCTAATTGAATATTTTGAAATCGTTTCGATTTCAAAACAGCCCCTGTCAGACTTTTTGGTATATGGATGTCCTGTTTTAAAGAAACAACAACAAGTTAGGAAACAAATTGGTTGGATTTTTAGCTACTTCGAACTGCAAAACATTGTTGTCATCGAACTCCTTTAAGTGATTGTGCGTGGGCAGATGAATTGTGACTGTCACTTCTCCATATCCTCTTATTTTTCCCTGGTAGGAAGTGAACCTACAATTTGCGAAACAACTTTGAAATAATATTTTAATGAGATTATCACTTTGGTTATATTCAGCAAAACCTGTCCATTTTATTAGCTGATTAGAGCAAGCATTCACTTATATTACTCAAAAGCTAATTGCTCCGATTAAAATAAACACAAGAAACAGAGTAACCTTATGGCTGTGATTGATCCACGGTTTCCTGAACTTCGCTAAATATCCAAAGCAACCGTAGGCAAGTGTCACTGCTCATAATTAGTTTATGCATATCGTTGCATAAAGAGATGAATATACTAGTAAACAGTAAACCCAGAAGTACCACAGTAGCTAAGCAAGTCTAAAACCAGTTACCAACTATGGAAAGTGAAAGTGAAAAAAAGGAAAACCGTTTGTATGACACCGCTCGCAAAGAATAAATTAAAACGCTATGTAGGTGTTCTTTTCAAATTCGTTCAAAATCTATTGTATGGCGCTTTTATTTGCTATTCCCCTGAAGCACACACTCACAACAACGAATGGGATCTTTGGTGTCTAAAGAAATCTAGTGGAGTTTCAATCCCAAGCCCAAACCCAAGTCGGAATGCAAAAGTGGAGCTCCGGCGCTCAATATTGGTCCACCCAAGATCGATGCTGAGCTAAGAATTGGACCTGGTCCAGCTGTCAGAATGGGACCATGTCCAGCAGTCAGGATTGGTGCAGCGCTCTGGATGATAGTCGGGGCAGCAATAGTCTTGATGACTGGTGACACAACTGAGGTGATGATTGGACTGCTATGGACTTGGGTTTGACTAGAGTGCGAAATTGCAGTTGGAATGGTGTGTACAATTGAGCCGACTGGTTCCAGAATTGAGCTGGATGCGAGAAGTCCTGGTGCAGCAGCAGCAACAGCGAGTACAGCGGACAATACAATCTATGAAGGTATACAGATATGGGAATAAGAAACTTGCTAATTATTGAAATTCTAGCTCTCTTACCAATTTGAACATGTTTGCGATGTTGATTGGCTTTGAGGTGTTAATCTGAAAAGACTGAATGTGTTTATGATGCCTACCAAGACTGTGACTGGGGTTTTTATAGTAGCTGCGTTTTGCACCCTTGCGTATTTCACAACCACCACCGTCTGAGACTGAGTCTTTCTCTTCCGTGGTGGAAATTGAAAACCAGTGAGACACATTAGGCAAGGTCATTGTGTTGCGATGTTATGCTAATGCAGACGCAGTGTGCTGACTGAGGGCGCATATGTGGTAAGCAATTTATTTGGATGGTGCAATTTGCTGTCACAATTGCGTACGCCACTTCTCAAGTGTTGTTGACTTGCAAAACCATCTTTGGTTTCAATTGAGACAGCGCGTGGATAAAGTTGTTCTCTGGTAACTACATACGCACCTCACTTGCAAAAAGTTTAGACTTATGATGGAAAATCAACTTTTGGCTTTAGTTTAATACTGTATTTTATAATGTTGCTGAGCAACTAAAACGCTGCTACTTTGTTAATTGAATTCAAATGCTGTAGATGACAAGTTGACAAGGATTCGTTGACAACTTGCTGGCAGTACTATAAGACTCAACTAATGGTTAACTGTCAATACCAGTATTGCAATACATATTTGGAACCTAGTAGTGAACCTAGATAAATCAAAAGTACAAATTTTCTACAAGGCTGGAGGAAGAAATACATCAAATCAAAAGTGGTATTTCAATGGAGAGAACATAAAGGTTTTTAAGGAATATAAATATCTGGGCGTGTATTTCACAAAGAATTAGATGTGCAACATTGGAGAAATAGTTTGCCAACAAAAATATTGCGCACAGCAGAAAATACCAAGATTTTAAGGCAGCCTGAGAAAGTATTTTGTTTTGCGCGGCGCAAGTGTGGAGCTGTAAGCTATATGAATCGGCCGAAAAGTTGCTAAGATATTTTATTAAAAGAATATTTCGCCACTGTCGATGCACCATGTAGGCAGGCATTTAGACAGCAGATATAGAGATGAGATGAGTTAACTATAGACTTAGCAAAAAAAGAGGATATTGTGCACTTTTTAGGCAAGTGCCCTGTTTTGAAAGAGACAATAGAAGATTCCTCTTCGATTTCAAGCGATTTCTTATCTGATGCTCAATGTATTACAAAACTAAATAAATTGGTAGTATTACCCATAGACAAACCATAGGTACTGAGACCACCAACTTTGGCCGATTTCCCGTTACTTGCCTACAAAAGGTGGGTGGCAAATGCTATGGGCACTAGTATTGTTACATAGAAATTCATATTAACAAATGTCACGTAACTTAAAAAATTCCGGCTCATCAACACACTCGCACCTTGCATATGCCACTTGCTGAAAGCGTTCATAGAATTTTATCCGTTAAATTCGAAATTATTCGTCACGTGTGGATAGCATTTTTTGTTTCAATAAGTGTACATTTGCTTAAAATATATTTATCAAAAATGACCAATATAGATTGGTTGAAGGAAAATAAAAATATTTTGAGCAAATTTTCTTCAGTTATCTAAGATTTACACATAAAATCGAAGTTAAAGATATTCAAAAGCAGAAAATACGCAACCATGTTTGTCCTAATAAGTTTCTAGTATATAGATCATCTCCTTTATATAGTTTTATTCACCAATTAAATTATTCGCCTTTTAACAATAGGTATATAATAACTAACCAATGGCATTCAGTAATATTAAATGTGGTATTCCCGAACTCTATCACATTTCCCCATGGTTTGCCGTAGTTGGCAGCATTTATTTTTGTATTTTTTTGTATGTTTTTGCATGTCACACGGATTCTTAATTGACACAACACCGATAAAAAAAAAACAAATTGGCGAATTTGAAGGGACTAGCGGCAAGAGTATTGCGAGTTGGGGTCTAAGTATGATTTGTCTCTGGTATTGCCTTTATTTCATTACTGAAAACTAGCCCTTGCATATCGCGAAAGAATTATTAATGGAAATTTCTAGGACACAATTTGTGGTTATAGAAAATTATTAATCTTAAATTTGAAGACTTGTAAGTATAGAAATTTACATACATTATACCAAATGACCTCTTAATGATAGTTGTCACTCTGGAGGACGGCAATGCCATGCTTTTGATTTTTGTAAATTAATTTGTAAGCCATATGAATTTAATTTTAAATAAAATCTATTTAATCAGTCATTAATCATAATAGTATTGGAAAACTCAAACAATGGTATCGAGTCTAAAAAAATTAGTCAAAATATGAGCTTTAATCTTAAATTTGTTTTGAGCGACGATGATTGAATGTTGGCTTTAAGGGCATCGATCGCGGCTAATTGGCAAAGACCTGCCATTTCAGAAAACCCCACAAGTAAAGTCTCAAAGGGTTCATACAAAAAATCCTTTGGCGCATCTGCTGCGTGGAACATATCACAGTCCCGCAGGAACCACATGTCGTCGACATCCATATGGTTTAATTTGGGCCCAAAGAAATCGGTTAGCATCGTTTTTTAGCGCTCACCGTTGATGGTAATGACCATAGACAAATCATATTGAGCCCCCAACGCAATTTTGTTTCCGTGTGACATACAAAAACATACAAAAAATACAAAAATAAATGCTGCCAACCTCGGCAACCGTGGGGAAATGTGCTAGATTTAACATTACTGAATGCCATTGGTTAGTAATTTTATATTGTTAAAAGGCGAAGAATTCGATTTTGTTAGTGAAACATATTTGGACAAACACTGTTATGTACAAGGTGGTGCAAAAGTAATCCTCCTATCAGAAAATGCTATAAATTTTGCGATTGGCCCCTAATGTCAGTTCTGTTTTGACATTTGTGTAGTAAACACATGCGAAATACACGTTAATAAACAATGTTACGCTACACTGCTCCAGAACGCGGAATATTGGTGACTATTTATTTGAGCAATAATCGGTCGGTGACTTTGGCACAACGTGAATTTCGTCGCAGATTTCCTAGCCGTCCAACGCCTACTGGTGAAACACTGCGACGTTTAGCCGCTCGCCTCGAAGAGACTGGCACAACACGAGATGCCGCCAGGCGTGGCAGACCCCGGAGTAGCCGTTCTGCAGAGAATATTGCTGCTGCAGCCGAAGATGTCATGGAAGCGCCGTCGACATCGACCAGACGACGTGCCACGCAAATGGGTATCAGTCGACGGTCTTTACAGCGAATTTTGGTACAAGTTTTGAAGATGTTTCCGTACAAAGTCCAGATGGTGCATCAGCTGTTAGCTGCTGACCGCCAATCGCGTCTAACATACGCTCAAGCCATCCTTAATCACCACCAAGAGGAAGATGATTTTTCATCAAAAATAATCATGAGTGATGAGGCCCATTTCCATCTTAGCGGGTACGTAAATAAGCAAAATTTACGCTTCTGGGGCACTGAAAATCCGAGTGTAACCCACGAAGAGTCATTACACCCGCTCAAAGTCACTGTATGGTATGCTGTTTTCGCTGGAGGAGTCATCGGACCTTTTTTCTTCGAAGACGTCGCGGGCCAAACGGTTACTGTGAATGGTGAGCGCTACAGAGCAATGATGAGTTCTTTTTGCCGCAACTTGATGAATTGGGATTGGAAAATATGTGGTTCCAACAGGACGGTGCAACGGCACACACTGCACGTGCCACAACCGATATGCTGAAGGATGCATTTCCCGGGCGCCTAATCTCCCGTTTTGGCGATTTGCACTGGCCAGCAAGATCGCCTGATTTGACCGCTCCAGACTTCTTTTTGTGGGGCTTTTTGAAGTCGCGGGTTTATGTCAACAAGCCTCAGACTCTTGCAGCTCTTAAAGACAGTATCCGTCAAGAATGTGAGGACCTATCGCCGGAAGTTTTGGCCAAAGTGATGGAAAATGCCATAAAAAGGGCTCAAATGACAATCAACTGTGGCGGCGGCCATTTACATGACATCATATTCTCGACTTGATGTAAAAAAAATTAAAAGACCAAATAAAAATAATCCACAAGAAGAATCAAAGTTTTTCATTTTTTTTTTTTTAATTATTTTTTTTAAGTTATTATTTTCATGCAACCATTCTGCAATGACAATTTTTCATAAACATCTTAAGCCAATGTACACTTTTTCATAAAAAAAATACTATCCACACGTAACGAATAATTTGAAATTTAACGGATAAAATTCTATGAACACTGCCAGAAGCTTTGCCCACAGCGGAAGTGGCTCTTATTTTTTGGGACTCAACATTTTTTAAGTTACGTCAATACGAATTTCTATTATGTAACAATACAAGCGCACCAAATCGTGACCACTCTGTAAAAATATAGCTTGTAGGCTAAGTAACGGGAAATCGGCCGGAGTTGGTGGTCTCAGTATTGTCTCTGGTTATGACCTCACGTCATCTCCAAAAAATGACGCCGGTCTATAAGATCCAAACCAAAAACAGCAACTTTTTCTAGATGTTTTGCTACCTGGTGAACCTCGTTTGGGTCAGCGAACCAACGGAGTTGTCTATAGTCATTCATTTTGATCTCCTCTGGTCAGTTGGATCTTGTGCGGGTGTAGGAAAGTCCCAACGCAAAATTCGATAAGTCGAAGTCTGCGCGAAGCCGACTTCTTGTGCACAGCAAGAAGTTGACTGCCTCTGGTTCTCCAGTTCACTTTCATGGTCCGCGTCAATTTTCTGGCGTTCGTCTGATGTACGACTGCTGGCTGATTATATACAAAACCGGTTGTCTCGAATTTGGTCACCAAACGTTGGAGAATCCACACAACGGTGCCGTAAAATGGGCACACCTTTGCACTGACAATCACCCACTTTGATAACAAAGTTATTATCATTTCGAAGATTTGTGACTTCATAATAGACACTAGATTGAATTAGATTATCAGTATCAGTGTGAAGCGAACTACTTTTAGCGAAGCTCATAGAGTGAAAGAGGAAATATCTCATACGGAGAAACCTTCTGATTATCATGCAGCCAAATCTGATCACTGGTTTTCAACATTATAGCGAGAAGGTAAAGCGAAAAAAAATCGACCGTAATATTCAGGTATATATAAAATTCTTAGGTGGATACATCACCTAAGATCTTTTTAGTTAGCTGATGAATTTTAGCAAAGTGAGCCCTTAATATACAGTAAAAGGCGAATTAGACCTAATGAAATACAAGGATTCATACCTTATTATTCTAAGATTTTAAAGATCCTGTATAGTTTTTTGGCAACACTCTTTCCAGCGAAAACCAATTTGACAGCTGACCTGCAATGTGCAATCATATTCCACGGAAAAAAAATTAAGATCAAATCAAGAAAAATTAACGCAGAATCACGAAAAGTTTGTCTAGTTTTAGAGCTTAGCTCAGGATTTACTAATTCACGAATTTTTATTCGCAATTCTATAAATTGTACGAAGTGAAGATATTGACCTTCAAAAGTCGCGGATCGCTACTTTTTATTGTCAATGATGCGATCAAATGAGGAATACATATTGCAATAACCAATCCCAATTTGACACAAATAGTTATTAATTTGCTATTACTATGGATTGTGAATTGCAAAAATAATTCGTAAATTAACACTTTTCTGTTGTAAATTCGGATTTCCTCCCTTAACAAATTACAACCACTTAGTCTTGAATTGCAACTCAAAAGTGTTGATTTGCGAACAAAAGGGGGAGATTTACCACTTCAGTAGTTGCAATTTACGAATTTGTAATGGTAAATTGAACCTTTTTTTATCAATTTGCATTTCATACTTGGCAATTTACGATTCTTGAGTTGTGATTTGAGGCATTACCGTATTAAATTGAAACTGTTTTATCGGGAAATTAGAAAACTTTATTCTCAATTTACAACTTATACCTTATGATTTACAAATCAAAATTCGTAGTTTAATTATTTAGGTTATTTTCGAATACATATTTAAAGTCACATTTTATAATTTGTTTCCTCCTGATATCCATGAAAAGCATACGGCGCCATATCGTCCGGAGACAACGGGATTTGTCTGGGGTGGTTTTTGGTCTATGCTGAAACTTAAAATATAAACAAATTATTTAGAAGAACATGCCATTGATACGAACATTTACAATCGTTTTCAATTACATATGATATTTTAGATTCCATTCCAATTTAAACTTCTTTCCATACCTACTTCATTTTTTTTTGTATTATTCAATATGTACTTACATACAAGATATATTCCAAAATTCTTTACAATTTGTTGGTAAGTACACTCACTATCACTACGAATGAGTTATACTTATAAATAACTTTGACAAGAACTGCTTTAAGCAAAGATTGAATACCTACTGCCAGACTCTAATGAAACCAAATGCGCATGGTTGGAGCTGTCCATGCATATGACGTTTCATTTTTGTCGGCTGCCTGTGCGCACAAAAATTCTACACATCGGGTAGTTAATTCCATGGAAATTACAAAAAAATATTTTGTAATTCACGATTTCGCTACGTCATTTTACGTTTTCAATTTACAAGTGTTTAATTATTATAAGATTTCATTGATTCATCACTCAGTGTTTGTAAATCAGCAAATACTTTTTGCAGTAGTGCTTGAGAAATTGACCCTTTGAATTGGTAAATTGCGCCGAACAATATCGCAAATCACTACAAATAAAAGAAGCTCGAATTAATACTTCTAATCGCAAAATTCAACAAGCAGAATTTTGTATTCTACGCCGTTCTCAATGTCGAATAACGAATTTTTATATCAATCCAAGAAAAAATCGTTGTAATTTGAGACAAAGATATAATTCGTGAATTGCAACTCAAAATTTTGCAATTGGTGATTTTCAATGCTTTCCGTGTCGAATACAAAAACGCTTAAAATTATAATTTCAGTAAAATCCAAAACCATGCCATTACAATTACTTTCTATCAGCCTTATTTATAAACGTATTATAAGGAGTGTATAAAGTTATGCACCCTTTATAATGCCTCTATACGCTAAAACCTTATTTATAAAAATTATTCAACGTTGTATAGAGCTTGTATAAGCTAAACACGCTTGGAGGTTGTTTAGTGCCTGTATAGAGGTGGAATAGTATCGAAATGTCATTTTGAATGAAACAATTTGTCACATCTCATTTTAAATTAAATTAAAAAGAAATTGGATTGATGTATCGAGTTTTTTTTTCTATTTCAATCTTTACAAGTATCCTCGATAAGAAATATGGGCAGATATGAGATGTTTCGAATTGTTTAAAAAATTTGGTTTAATTTGCACATAGGAGTCACAAATTTCCCAACATTTTCTTTTACTTTTACATTTTTTAATTCCTAAGGGTATTCACTTAATCTCATAAATTTCTGCGGTGCTTTAAGTGAACACCCCTCGGAAATATCATTGCGTAAATCGACTGTCAAGTCGGTTGTTAAACTCAGCAGTTATTATTATTTCCAAATTATCGAAATTCCGAAAGTAAGCGAAAAGAATAAACTTATTAAATTCTTGGAGAAATTGGCAGTAAACGACTTATTTATATTGGAAGTATAAAAAAAACTCTAGAAACAAAAAAACAAACAACAGACGACTGTCTGTCAAAGTTTGACATTTGTGATTTGCGCAACTCTTCGCGTTTGATCTCCGAGCCTAAATCGTCGCGGAAAATTATGAGGTCTGCGTAAACTATTCTCCATACAAAATCTGACAGTTCGTTTACGAGGTGGTAAATTTCTGCAGTTTATGAGGCTTATATACGCGTTTAAGTGAATACCTTTGCTATTTGTATTTGAATTTGCATATCTCACAAACTGCTAAGTTTTGTTTTTCATCTTTTCGGACAGATATATGTAATAGATTTCTCCTTTTCAGTACCTTTTTTTGACACAAGCCCTGTATAACTAGTATGCATGGGAAAATGTTTTATAAATAAGAATTTTTGGGAGCTGTATAAATACTTATACACTGCATACAGGTGTTTAGGCGCGTTTAGCAAATTCTAATAAATAAGGCTGTATGTCTTTGATTTTATTTAAAGGTGTCTGCCCCTGAAAGCAGCTGCATTTAAATGCAGTATGAAATTAATTAGCTATCGGTTCAATACCTATAAAACAAATTAGGTATATCAACTCCGCAACTCTTTGCACAGAGATCGCAAGTCTTAATTAGATCGCAAATCTTAATTAGATCGCAAATTGAATTTGTGTTCCCAATTACCGTTCAATTGAAACCAAATACGATAAATTTCAGTGTTGAACAAGCGAGAAAATGGGAAAAATAAATCTTGATAGGGTAGGTAGGGATGCTTCTTAAAAAAATTACTAGCATTAGCCAGACTCTGTAGTTGAAGTACGAGTACTTATATACGAAGTGATGTTCGAATTGTGTTTAAATGAAATTCTTTTCCAAGTCATGTTTTAATATTCACCAAACTTGCTCCTCGAGTTTTAGTATAAAAACACTTAATATAAACTACACCTCAAGCAGCATTTAATACTTTTGGTGATAATCTAGTAATTTGCTTAAACTGCTTACTTCGTTTTTCCTATCATGCATTTCCTGGCATTTATTGTATTGCAACATAATTCAATAGTGTTTCGCGAAGCCCTTTTTTAACAGATGGGATATCTTTTTCGTTCAAACGTAAAAAAACGTATGGGATAAAAAAGCCGATTAATAATGACCTATGCCCTTTTCCAATATTCTAAAAAGCACACGATTCCCATTACATACTTTAACTTATCGGCTTTTACCACATACATTTTGCAAACACCATTTTTCAATTCTACAATGCTTTTATCCTGTTTTTTTTTTCATCTTTATTATAAACTTTTCAGAACATTTTTCATATAATTATGCTACAGCCATATAAAATTCGTTTTGTTTTCCTACAATATTTTTTTAGCTGTCACTTGCCATTTGGCAGAACAAAATTAAATTGAAGTACTAGAAAAACAAACTCGAGTTCTTTTGTTTTTTTTTTGTCTTTTATTTCGCTTTTGAGCTCGCGCATTTTTCTTTGAAATCTACCCAAAGTTCTCTGCTCAACAAAGTGTCAAGGCAAACCAAAGAGCCCCCCTATCAACTGTCAGCTGGGTACACAGCAGTTAAAACTTGGTTTACTATCTCCAGATTTACATTGTTATAGTGTACAGTAAATCTCACCTATTTGCAAAATTATCAGATTTATGAAACTATGTAGATGCGGTGAGATTAATTTATCAACATCACATTTATTCTTTATGTTCACAATAATAAGGAGATTGTTTATTTATTTTTTTATTATAAATCACAGCATTCTTTACAAACAAAAACAGTTTTCGTGAATCATTGCTCAAAAAGGAAATCAGCTCACCAAAACAGTTTTTAGATTTGTTTGACGTGGCAGCACTAGTGCCCACTAGTGCGCACTGAAAAGTGTCAGCTTATTTTCACGCCTGTCAAAAACCCCGCACAACCCTGAAAATTCGGCTTCTATATCGAACCCAAAATGCAAAATGTGCCAGTTTTTGACATTGACAAATATTTATCCTTTGGTAACACTTTTTTCCGATTATTGTTGAATATGAGTGAACTCAATTCAGAATTTGAGTTTGCCAAAATGCAATTAGTTCATAAAAGCATTCGGAATATAGATGATGAGTTTGAAAATGAATAGCACCAAGCGAAATGACAGCAAACTCAGCACTGAATTCTTGCCCCGACAAATTAACTGGGGTTAGTTCAGGGCACAACTGGGGTGCCCTAGAAGTCATGTCAAACACAGGTTTTCAGTACCAAGGGGAGTTCAGTGATATCTCGAACGCATTAGGGTCAACCCAGTGCGCGTCAAACAAACCTTTTGTTTGTAGAGCATGCTGTGATTTATAATAAATAAATAAATAAATAATCTCCTTATTATTTTGAAAATAAAGTACTATATGAGTCCACACCGAATATAAAAAACACTCATATAAGAAGAAAGTTGTGGACTTGTGGCTTTTGTTACAAATCAAATCAATGATAGTTTGATTTTCAAAACAGCAGGGACTCAGCATACAAAATTGTCCCTACTATTTGGCTCGAAGATTAGAACTTTCACAAACGACAGCTTGTGAGGTGATAGGATACGATAGCGACCAGTGTGATTTTTATTTTTGTATTTATTCTCAAACATGATAAAGTGCATACAAACTAATTGTTACGGCGCAAATAGAAAAATTTAATTCGGATGAGATATTTAAAAGATAATAATTGAAATATTTTAGGAAACTTATACACTTCGTAATGCTTCGTAAAGGTTTTTTTATATGAACTGCATCATTTCAGTCCTGTTTTACTAAAATACTTTAATACATTTTGTGAAATAAAAATTAGCTAGTAGGTTCGAAAATCTATATAATTAATTTAAAGTTAGAGCAAGCCTTTAAGTTAAAAATTGCTTGCAACTAGTTCAAAGTTAAACTGTTAACCATGGTTTGACTTTAAATTTGCGCCTACGTATTTAAACTGCGACGTCTAATGTCTCCTTGCTCGGCAATCATTTTAAGAGTGAACTTGTTTCTTTTCTTCTCTTTCGTACATATGCAGCTCCAACTCCAACTATTTTGTATTTAAATAATTGGCGGAGCGTTCTGTCCGGCATAAGTGTATACTGGATAGTGTGTTGGGCCAAGAATCTCAGGTTCGTTTTGGGAAAAAAACGAATTGCATTTGAAGGTGTTAGTTAGAGTGATTATGTGAAAAATATGACAATTCAAGAATGATGCCACAAACATACAGCGATAGTCCTTGCTACTTATTAATTGTCATAGCGAAAGCGAGACGCACGGGATATTTAAGACACGGAATGCGCGGAATGAGAAAATCTTCGCCTTTGAATTTTCCCCTCCAAATCGTCGCTTGAATGCAATTTGATTTGAGATTCTTCACAATCAAACGATTTCTGTTACAAAGTTTCGGTGCATTGAGGTTGCCCCACAAAATTGTAACTTAGCCGACTTTCAATTTCAAATTGTGTGGCAAATTACCCAAATCCAATTGTACCGGAACGAAATCAAATGCAGTAGGTTAACCTCACTCTTCACAATGCAATTTTTCGATAGATATAGATAGACCGCACGCAATATTAAGTCTGTCGAATTCAATTGAAATGCAGAAACGAAATGAACACCTGCCATATTGCGCAATGGCAACCGCCACCCGGCGGTTTTTCGAATCATCAACAAATGTCTTAGTTGCGTGCAGCTTCATCTGTTTCCGAACAAATGTAAGTACTAAAAACAGTATGTGCTGTTCTGCTGAATTCGATTGTGTACGATCACATTCCGATCTGAGCTTTCTCCTGAATTTTTGTTTTCACAAACACTGCAACGTTAAAGGTTTGAACTTCTCACAAATGAGACTGAAAACAGCCGAAATCAATCAACAACATAATGTTAACAATTTTTATTGTATTTTGCTTTCTATCCTGAGCTCGAGCATTATGAGCGCGCTCTGAACCGAGCGTGCTCAGATCGTTCTGATGTATTTATGAAACAAACTTGAGCACATAGCTTTCATTTGTAATAGAGTGTATTATGTATAATTTGAATATTTATTAATTGTAATAAATTTAATAAATTGGTTAACTTTTAGTTCCAGAAAAACAAGATTCGTCCGCCATTTCAATTAGTTTGTTTATCCTGTTTTTTTTTTTCCTGGCAAATGTGCCCGTAAATGTGTAATCATCTTTTACTCAGCCTGCTCAGTCAATTTATTCTGAGCTCATAGAGCGCGCTCTGATCATGCTCTGAACGAAAAAAGAAACATAAACTCTGAGTTCTGATGTGTCTGAGCCAAAATGAAACACGGACTTTTTGTATAACAGTTCAGGTTGTGCTCTGAACTAAAAAAGAAAAATGCCTATAGATGAACGAGAAAGTAGTTTTGTGCGACCAAGTCGTGCACTTGAAGCCTGTAAGTAGTATGTAAGTAAGTAACTTTCTCATTGGACTGAAAATAGTCAGAGTCGTTTTCGAGAAAACCTATTTTTTTTCAACGCTTCTTTAACCACTAAAACTAAAATCAGTTTTGTCCTACTGTGCCCACTTTTGACACCGAACAGTGGGCTTGAAGAAAATAGCCAATAGCTGTGAAAGAACTCAAATAAGTTAAAACCTGAAAGTGCCTGCCTGTGAATGGAATCAATTTGTGCATTGGGCAACGCAACTGCATGCAAACAAATCACTATCTTTATTAAAAAGTTAAATTTTTATTTAGAACCGGATCAGCCACTAAACTGGTTTCCGAAAAATGATTCAGTTCCACTTACCGTACAGCGGTACAGCTTTTCAGCATGTTTTTTTGTTTGCGGTTTTGGAAGCCACAAGTGAACGTATCTATAACCAAATAAGGCACACCCCAGACGCCAGACCCCACTTATCAGCGTGTACCTATATAATGCAGTTCTTCTTGTATGTGTTGCGTACTATACAAATCAACGGTAAGTCAGAACTTCTGCTCGAGAGTTTTCATTCAATCGGGTTTAGTCTTTTCGATTGAAAATACAGAACATGGATCTCAACCAGAAGAACATTGTCTACGTTGGCGGGTGCGGTGGTATCGGTTCGGCGACATGTAGACTTCTTCTTAAGAAGAAAATCGCAGTAAGTGGCATTTATCCCTGTTGTCAGGTCCAAACGGATTTGAATGCTTGCTTGATTTCAAATCCGATTGTTCTTATGTTTTGTTGCATGCAAACATGTCAATCGAATTAACATTCACTCATCTTTTGTAGAAGCTAGTAATTCTGGACCTGATCGAAAATAGTGAGCTAATCAAAGAGCTTGGCGCGGTAAACCCGTCAGCGAAGGTGCACTTCCTCAAGGTCGACATTCGATGCAAAGAAAACGTCGAAAAGGTCATTGATGAAGTTGTCTCCATAGTTAAACAAATCGATATTCTGGTCAATGGAAGCGGACTGTCTAATGAGCTGGATCCTGATCTCACCATTGGAGTTAATTTGGTATGTCTCGATAAGATCTACTAACTTAATATGTTAATCTGTTTTTTGTCTTGCAGTTGGGATTGGTGCACACAACTCTTGCTGTTCTTCCACTAATGGACAAGTCGAAGGGAAATGTTGGTGGCATAATCGTAAATATTGCTTCAGTGGCAGGCTTAGACCCATCGGCCCATTTGTCTGTTTATAATGCCTCCAAAGCTGGTGTGGTGCATTTTTCGCGTTCACTTGCAGTAAGTAAGTAGCTTTCTTCATAGTGCACTTAGTGACTTGGTATATTTCCAGACCGAGCCGAACTTCAGCCAAACTGGCGTGTCCTTTATTACAATTTGTCCGGGCTTGACCAGAACTGGCCTATTGGATCAATTCAGGTCTGACAAGTTGACTGACCGTTCAAAGGCCATGACGCAGGCCATCGATTTGATTAAGAATCAGGGTCCCGACGATCTTGCCGAGAATATGATTCAAGCAATTGAGATAAATAAGAATGGTGCAGTGTATATTTGTGATACAGGTAAAATCTTGGAGGCCACCTTTCCTCGACACTGGCAAATTCAAAAATTAAAGCTCCAAAGCATGGACAGAATGTAAATGTTGTATTATTCTTAAGGTAATAATAAATGGCTGCTTTATTCTGGTATGATCAGTTTAAGCTCAACAAGATCATTAGAGATCGCTACAGTGATTTTTATTTAACTGTAGGGTTGCTGAATTTGAGGCTTCAATTTCTGTTTATCCACGGCACATAAAGCGTCTTCCAATAGGGAGTTCCGAACTTTGACATTGATAGCGGCCATATTCAGCCCTAGCGAGATATCCGTCGGAATGGAAAATTCTCCGATTTTATACGATTCGGAGGATTTTTGCTGCGAGGTATGCTTCCGAACAGAAGAATTCTTATGATAACTCTTAAGAGTTGCAGTGTGATCAAGTTTGTTTTTGAGTGACACTTTTGACAGCTTTATAGGAATTATTTCCGACAACAATCAGTCGTGAAATTTATATACGATTTTCAGTGAAATGTTAATAAATGTGAGAAAACAATATAGCAACGGATTTTTCGTATTTATCGCTTCAAGCACCAAACAATACGAGGATGTGAAATCAGTGCGTCGTCGCATTTCAATTATTTTTCGAAAACGGATACCGCGAATGTGATTTGAGGTTCCGGCAGATTATGTGCTGCGGAGAATTTTCCATTTCGACGGATACCTCGCTTAATGAACGACAATATTCAATATATAAGCTTGCTCCGATTTAACGAAAGCCTTCCAGTTAAGAAGGCAGATCGGTCATTGGGAAATGTTTGCGCATGTACTGTTTGTAATAGTGTGTCTCGATCTTTTATGAATATCCGCTGATGATCACTAATTCTTTTTTTCTCTTTTTGTAATCGAATAGAAATGTGTCCCCGCCACATTTCGATCAATGTAGATCCAATGTTATTCCGTTTGGGTACTTGACCCCCAATGAAACAAATTAAACTTATGGATTGCCAAGTTATCCCGAGGCATTTACAAATTCCTTTACAATCTTCGTTTGTATGACTGATGGAAAGTTCTTTACAGATTTTAAAAAGATTTCGCTCAACGATGGTTTTCGTGCACCTCCTCATCACAGCATCTACTGCTTAGGTCGTTTGTGATGATTCTTCTGTACGATTAGCAGCATGTTCTATCCCTCTAGACATATCCGGGTTGCTGTTTGAATCCTAGTGAGGTAGGTAATTTTCTATCACTGTATAACGAGTTGCTGAAAAATCGATTAGTCTGAAGTTCCACCGAAAATATTTTCCTTTCTACCATTAAAGTCTCAGAGCCAAAGGAACTTTGTCATCGTTCTTCGAATAAGTTGTATCTAGCCTCGGTTTGGGGTTATAAAGCTTTTCGTCCCTAATAGGGTTTGTAGCCTTTTTACCCGAATGAACACGAAAGAAGGGTAATGTGTTTCCCGCGTATATATATTTGTTTGGACGTGACCTCCTAAACGGCTTGACCGATTTTGAAGATTGAGGTTTCATAAGATTCCCCGGAGTGTCATAGGCTAAAAATATAAAAATAAAAAGCATACCTAACTATATGACAGTCCGAGGATACGCATATTTTTGTTAGTTTGTGTAATTAGTCTCCGTTTGTCAGTTAGTTAGATATAGAATGTGTCTGGGTTTTTTTTTTATTTTTAGTAGAAGCATATATGCACCTATTAAGGGAAGTGTTTTCGAAAGTAGCTAAAAGTCGCCATAAAATCAATATTCTGGTGCGAAGCTGTCATACTACAAGGTTTTCACATACTTTAGCACCATTTATCGCAGCTGTATGTCGAATATATTTGCTTCCTACCTGATCGTTGTAGAATAGCATCTGGAGTGCAAAGATTTTGGGTCCTTTTCTGTCACGATAGACTTCAGAGATTATTCAGCCATTCATTTTTAGTAGAAAAGGAGTTATGCATTGTTTCTTTGGAAAAAAAATATAGTGTGTTGCGCTGCTTATCTAAATTAGATTTTGGGGAAATCTTGCAACCACAAGTGCCGCCGTCTGTTTGAAATTTAGCTAACTCTTTGGGTGGGTAATTCTGTAATCTTTTAATGCCATAGAATCTTACTACCCAATTCGTTTGAATAAGTTTCACTTTGAGTTTCAGTTTTACCCTCTGATATTTCAAATAATCGTGATTTTTAATGCTTGCGTTTTTCGGGGGCTCATCCGGAAGCATTTGATCATTAGTTCAGCATACCAAACAGTTATTTTTATTTATTTATTTATTTATTTATTTATTTATTTCAGAATCGCTTACAAAGTAAGACAAGAGTCGTGTAAATTGAAAGCCTTTAAATTAATTTAATAATTTGAATTTACAAAACATGGATCTCAACCAAAATGCGATGGTATCGGTTCGGCGACCTGCAGACTTATGCTCAAGAAGAACATTGCTGTAAGTGCTATCTGCAAATACGAGTACCCCTATGATTAGTTTCATAATTGAACTCGTGCGGATTATTTTCAGTGTAGCTACTGCTAATTTTTAACTGTATGCCTTTTTTGGCCAATGAAATAATTTCATATTAGTTAAGGACGCACCGAAAATAATTCAAAGTCCCCTCGAATTTAAAATACTCTCGGCAAGGATAATTGTTATTTCGCTCCTCCTTGTAAAAGCTAGTGATTCTGGACTTGATCGAAAATAATGTACTAATCAAAGAGCTTGAGGCTCTAAATCCGTCAACGTAGGTGTACTTTCTAAAGATCGACATTCGTTGCTGAGACAACGTCCAAAAGGTCATAGATGAAGTCGTCTCCAAAATTTAACGAATCGACGTTTTTTTTTCAATGGAAGTGGACTATCTAACGAGCTAGATGCCGTTCCACCATATGAGTTAATTTGGTATGTTTCCCTTGGATGAACTAAACATCGGCAAGTTGATTTACTTTCTGTCTTTCAGGTGGGTTTCGTGCACACAACTCTGGCTGTTCTTTCGCTGATCGACAAATCGAAGGGAAATGGTGGTGAATATTGCCTCAGTAGTAGGACTAGATCCAGCGGCCCTTTTACCGGTCTACAATGCATCTAAAGCTCTTGAAGTGCATTTCTCGCATTCACTGGCAGTAAGATTGTAGCTATGCAAATAGTGTACTAAGTGATGCAGTCTATTTTTAGACCGAACCAACTTTAGCCAAACTGGGGTATTGTTTATTGTGATTTGTCCTGGTTTTACCAGAACAGGGCTATTGGATCAATTCAGATCGGAGAAGTTGACTAATCGTTCAGAGGGCATGACTCAGGCCATTGATCATATTAAAAATCAGGGCCCTGACGATCTTGATCGAAGCAATTGAGACATATAAGAACAGTGCAGTGTATATTTGTGATACGGGAAGAATCTTGGAAACGACTTTTCTACGACACTGGCAAATTATAAAGGAGATGTTATAAATACTTGTGTCATTATTAGGATACTAATAAAATGGTCTCTAATTGGTGTATATTGATTAGATTTATTTCGCTTACAATGAAGATCGATTTCCGCATCGAAATTTATTTAAAATATGCTTAAGGTTATGAAGTATTGTATTGTATTGTAAGGAATAGGCCCAGTACACTGCGACCAGAAGAGATCTATTGTGTTGGCCTCTTTTATTTAACCCAGGGAGCTGTTATGAATTAAATGACTTAAAGATGAAATGATTTAAAATCTTTGTAATAACTTAAAATATTTAAAGTCATTTACAAATATACCATTTAATTAGTAGCACGGGTAGGCCATTCAACAAATTAATTCTTCAGTACTTTTTTAACTACTCTAAATTTCTTAACATAATAATAATAAAGGAAGTCTATTTATTCCATGTTTTAAGTGATTGTTACCTTAGAACCTACATACATATCCGTCAATTTGCTTAGTTTGTGTCAAGAGTTTAATAACAAAAAAAATATGGAAATTGTGAACCACTTTTTTCAGGTCTAATTGAATTGTATTTCACCTGCACATATAGTAACGTCATTTAATAATTACTTATACTTCATACGATCTCAGTCGTCTAGATCTTTTGATTTCCGTCATGAGTGCGAAACAACCAAAAACACACCATAAGTGTATATTACATATTAAAATTAGAAATGTGAAAATAAATTTAACATGGAATTCCTCGCAGCGAAATACAAACCTATGGCTCATGATTGTTTACATGGAGTTGGCGTGTATTTAACTTCTTTTTGCATTCAAATATACCTACCTACTTAGAATTCATTTAAAATTTCGCCATTTTGTTCGCCGGAAATTCGTATATGTAGATATTTATATTTTCTGCTAAGTCAAGCAAACGAAATATGTTTAATTAGAGTTAATATTAATAAAGGTTGAATTTAAGAAAAAAATTATAATAATTTATTAAGTGAAATTTAAATTTATTATTATTTTTAATAATTAAATTTATGAACTTAACAAATTTGAATTAAACACTGAGATTAGATACCTACCCTATTATATAAAATTTAATATAATTTATTTGAGTAGTTAGATATGATCTTTAAACATGTAATATGTATAGAATCTGGAACCCTTTATACGCAAATCATTTGACTATTTTACGCGCGTTTATTAAAATTGTTGTTTAGTTTATTTGACACTATCCTGACGAAAAAATAATTTTCCAGCCATCAACAAAGGTTGCCAGAATGCCGGGCCTCGCCAGGATGGTCCAGATAATTTCAATTTTAAATACACCTGAAGGCACTGAGCTTGTAAATTCGATAAAAGCCAACACTAAATATATGTGTCAATAATCATCTAAATGAAGCACTCATTAAAATTGTTTATGGTAAAAGTCGTACTTTTACAATAGATATTGGTAATTGTAAATGTAAATATGATCATAAGGCTGGAAACACACCGAATCAAAGAAAACGTTTTTGTTTTTTGAAAGTTAAAAAAGCTTTTTTTTTTGTATTTAAAGAATTATCCGAAATTAAATGTTTTGCTCTCTTGTTTCATTAGCTATGCGTAGAATTAAAACAAAATGGATTTGGTGGAGTGTGTATTAGTGTTAAGTTAAACACTTAATTTCAATTGATTGAAAGTGCGAAATAAAGGTTGTCTCTGCTTTAAGATTGGAGTTTGACAAACTTCTCTTTTCAACTTAATTAATTGAATTATTTAGCGCAATGACACACGGCCTGTGAGGGGATTTATATAGCTAATGACCTCAGATAAACAAGACTAGTTCAATATTAGCATTTCATCCTATACAGTTAACCACTTTCCCATGCAACTGAATTTGTTTGTTGCTGTGGACGGTGTAGAGTTTTTGCGTTGTTTACCAACTAGACCATTTTTGATTTGGTAATACAGCTAATGATAGAAAAAAGCTTTCGTGAGCTTACCCACGCATATAGAGTCATATTGCCGCTGGATAAATTTCTTGATAAGCAAACCTTTGGGTATATCGTGTATGCAATCGCAAATTTTAAATCGAAAGGGGATACATGACTGAGATAGACAGGACATTTTCCTAAATTGAACTAACCAAAGTGACAAAAGTTACACTTTGCTAAATTGGGTTATTCAGATCTATTCTGATAAATTTAAATAGCGTGGTTATGCTGATAAATGTCTACTTCCACAGGCTGCATAACGATAGAAACCAACATTCTGATGGCATTGAAAACAGATAGTGCGAGTGCGAGTCATTTAATCGACAACGCCAAATTGTATGCAATGATTATCAATGATTACGAATTTATATGTGTAGGTAAGCTATTTCAATTGGCGTTCGCACAGTGAGTCAGAAAGGTTTTCAATTTGTTTAAGAAGATGTTTACAAAATCGAAATTTACAGAAATACTTCCAGAATTTGCAGTTAATAACCGATTTAAAATGACCATTAAAAGGGCACAATAAGCGGTTTCATAATTTTATTTAAATGACAGAAATTTAAACAGCGGGCGTTCTTTGTTGAAGAACGAATGTGCCATACTGTCATTTTGATTGGGCTGTCAATATTTTTTTCCAGTCAATTTATTATTTAACACCTGCATTTTTAAGTACAGTTTACGACAGATATAAGAATTCTTTAAAATCTAAAACAAAGTCTACGGTGTTTCCACATGCGTTTCTTATAAGCAAAGTGTTCTTATATGAATGTTTCTTATATCCGTCGTGTACTGTACCTACTTCGAAAATTGTATAATATAATATTCGGCATTTAGTCCATTAGGATATGCTACATTGCGACTGCTCTTGGGGCCATTTGCTCATACGACTGTTAACGATTTAAGTTCTACTTTAATACTTATGTGCTACTTTTTTCAGGGCATAAACTGTCACATAAGAGTTATGAGTCCTATCAGCAAATGGCCCTTAGTTTTTCAATTGCTTTGAATCCTTATATCCCAATTGTCTGGCTGGTTTCGACTTTTAACATTCACGGAAAAAATCAAGTGAGCAAAGTTAGCCCCGCATTTCTTTCAAAACAAATGAAAAGTAACGTGCTGATGGCTTGTTACTCTTGTGCTATATAAGCCACAAATTTGTAGCAAGTCAAACAAAGAACTCAATCTTTGACATAGCAGTAGAATTCTTACAGAAAGTAAAATACCTCAGCGTCGCTTCTCGCTTGGGATGACAAATTGTACATCAAATTCTCAAATCTGTCATATTTCCACTATCAATGTTGAACTTAATGTCAAATAGATAAAATTCAAATACTTATGTCGTTTTCCACTTTTCGCGTTCCATTGGGAAAAAAATCAATCTTTTTTTTGATCACTTTTTGTAGATCTCGATATTTTTTTCAGATTTACACATCCTACCACAAATACAGCACAGCTGTTTTACGTCATTTAAAAAAGTTTGTTTTAAACAAATATGTGTAAAGTTTCGTGAAAACGAAAATGAAGAAATACATAAACAGCAATGGACATAGTTTTGGAGGAATTATTATCTTCATTGTCTTCCTCATCATCTGGAAACTACGAATCACCAAAACTACTCCATTTGTATCTACAACAGATGAAACATTTTTCAAGCTGATTTCCATGGTTGATTTTACCAAAACCAAATGCAATTTAAACAGCTGATATTGTTGTCAAATAACGCACTAATCCATTTACAAAAGCAGATCAATTTCATTGCATGTTTCATGAGCCGCATAAAATCTGAGATCTGAAAAATATTTTTGGTGGTCCCAATGGAAAACGACATTAGACAGATCAGGTTGATGCCAGTGTTACCAGGCGCTTTAAGTGAAATTACTCATTACAGACCTTAAAAAGCCTCTTTATCCACATTCTTCGTTGTGGCATTCCCCATGTATGCCATATAATCAAAATATTGAGTAAACTGACTGTGACTGCTTCTTACAAATTTTAACCTTAGTTCGAATGCAAAACTCAAATGCAGAAAGACTGAACACATGCACATTTAATACCTATGGCCCACTTTCCAATCAGTCATACGATTATTAATTGACAGCTAAGCTACTTAGCACGAGGAATACATGTGTGACATATAATTTAAGGACTATTCACATGAGCGCGGATTGCGAATAGCAGTTTGCCTTACATCAACTTTTCCGTTAATTGAAAATTCTTTCCACAAACTGTCAAACTTTATTCACAATCAAGAAGTCCACAAATGAAAAGTCGTTCGAACTAAACCTTTAAAAATGAAACAGAATCGTGGGTTTCCGCGACTATAAAACGGTTTCATGTAAGTGAACTGTAAGAACCTACGAATATACGCTGGTTCGCAATTCGCTTCCATGTGAATAGTACTTTACGTGGGTGTGCACACATGTGTAAATGGGTTGGACAAGACTTAAGTATTGACATTTTAGTATTTTTATACCCTCGATTTTGCCATGTCTGTCTGTCTGACATAGGCGAATGAAATTTGGTGAATGGACTTCTTTGTCGTCAGGTATGTATTGAAAATGGGCTATGTCGGCAAGTAGTTCTGGTACCTCCAATTTTTCATTACTTGTATGTAGGTATCAAAGCATCGGCCAGGCCGATGATAACACTTTTACTTGTTTATTTTCCCCATTTTTCGTTCTAGAAGAGGGAAGATTGCCCTTTTCCACTACTAAGGCGCTATGCAGGTGATTTTTCTGGCCTATATGTTATCAAAGTTCTCTATCTTTCATTTGTTAGATCTGTTTTAGAATATGCGTCCATTGTTTGGTGTCCCTTTTATAATGTCCATATTTTAAGGATTGAATCTATCCAAAAAAAGATTTCTAAGGTTCGCCTTAAGAGGGCTTCTTTGGGCAACTTACTCTCCTATCGATAAAGGCTACAATTGATTAGCCTAGAATCGCTTAAAAATAGGAGAATAATGGCCAGAATCATTTTTGTACATAGGATTCTTATTGGAGAAATTGATTCTCCGGAGATCTTAAGACTTCTGAATTTAAATATCCATCGTCCAAATCTATGAATTAACGGTTTTTTTAATATCGCACATTTTCGTACAAATTACGGCAGGTCATCATCTATCAACGTCTTATTGATAAGCTACAACGATAACGTCGATTTAATTGATTTTAACTCATCGATTGCTACAATGAAAAGAAAGCTACTGAATGGTATTCAGTCATAATCGTTTGCTCTATTTAGTTTCTATTTCTTCTTAATATTTTTGTAAACTTATCATTGCTAAAAAATAATACCTATGAAAATCTAAGTATTTTGCTGACAAATAAAATTATTGAAAAAAATTCCCCACTTAAATGGGAATTTCTCACGAACTGGTACCGGAATGATCTGATGTCTTTGCCGTGTGTTTGTTACGTTGACTTATTTTTGTTCGGTTTAAATTAAATTCACTGTCGGACTTTTTATGTGAAATGATATGAATGGCGCAGTTGAAAGTAATACTGCATATAGCGTCTGATTTTAATTATGGGTAGGGATTTATTGAAACAAATTTCGTTTAACCAACCGTAGGTAACATGATGCAGGAAAGTTTATTCGTAAAAGTTTTGTTTTGTTTAATACCATAAACTTGATAACCTAAAGCAATCGAAGGGCCCCTAAATAAAATCTGCTACAGGCCCCGTGCTGGCTTAATGCGGCAATGGTACCAGCCTCTATAGCAAATGTCTAATGCGGTTTTCGGTTGGGCTTCTTCAGATTTGCTCTCAGATTTCAGATTTCGTGTGTCTAATCGACCATAAAAACGTCAATATCTCTTTTTTGTGTTTATATTCGTGCAGTTCGAATATGTGGTTAAATTTTATATTAAAACATTCGAAGTTTGCGCCCAAATTGATTTCTAAACATTTGTACATAAATAATTAACAAAAATAAATACTTCCGAAGCAATGCATATCTTTGCAGTTGAAAATTTTCTTGAAAATCTAAACAAGCTCCACTAGTTGTCAAACTCAAACGTACATGTATTGGTAAATCTGAAGCAAATCTGAGAAAAAATCCAGATTCGCAAAAGTGCTCTGAAATCTGGAAAAGATTGTTTTTTTTATACCAAACGAACATAAAAAAGCGCCCAATCGAACACCAGCTAAGAATAAATAAATGGCTGCGCAGCACATAACGTATAGGACGGTACTAACTAATGCCAGTGTTCTATTTTTTGTAGCGAAAGGGACTTTCAATTTTGACGAAATGACGAACCTGCACCACTGAATTTGGAGGTTTTCTCGAGATTTCAAACTTTTATATTATCTAAACTCCTGAACTTTTGTCAGATATAATTTGTGATTTTTCGGTAATCGAATTTGTAGCCATTCGGTTGTATGACAGTGAACCGTATTGAGCTGCTAAAGAAATAAATGTTATTTGTGGAGTCAAATCAAGGATGACAACAGAAAGTTTGATGTCGCTCTTAGGCAAAGTATCGAAATAGTAAGTTAATAACACTGACAGGGAAACAGAAATTCAAGTTCACTGATATAATCTATCATCATAAAAACGACATACTCACTCAACTTTAGAGTAGACCCACCGTCAACCATCCATCTTAATCGGCATCAAAACTGTACACCTCGATGTGTATCTTTGAAGGCATTTGCAATGAATACATAAGTATCCCAGAAGCTGCCCTTCAGCATAACTAGCTTAGACATACAAGGTGAACGATTTGCCCACGTAAAGGTGCGTTATTATCATATGCAAATGGGGATCGGAGATCAATCTTTTTTTTATACCCGAACCTAACTATAAAGGGCCGAGTCTCCAGTTGAGGGTATAAAAGTAACAACACCTCTTTGCATTGGCATCAGTTAACTGCGTACACACTCGTAAGCAAGTTTCCATCTCAAAGTAAAAAAAAAGTTATCAACATGTTCAAATTGGTAAGTAGGACTCTCTCCTTATGCTTTGGATTTCGAATAATTGCTTCTCTTTAAAGATTGGTCTTTTTGCCGTGGTCGCTGTTGCTTCAGCAGGACATTTGGGACATCAGTCACTCAGTCAACCTCTTCATTTGCACAGTGCTCCAGCAACATCGTACCAGAGCATCCAACAACATCATGCTCCTTCAATTCCAATTATTACCCATGCCAGCCCAGTCCATATTCCCCATTCAGTCCATGACGCACCAATCATTCACTCAGCTCCAATTGTGAACCATCATGCTCTACCAGTACACTCCGCACCACTGTTGCACTCTAGTCATTCGCTTCACACAGCTCCGTCCCTACACTCAGTTCCATTGGACCTTCATCATGGACAAAGCCTCCACGGTCTTCATGGTGGACTCCACCATCACTAGGTTAGTTCATCGAATCTCTTTAAAGCATGTTTTCTTGGGCGTTAAATAAAAATGTTGCGTCTCTCTTTTAAACGCATTTCTTGTTTATTTCGATAAATGTTAATTTTTGTCAGATTTTTAATGTTTACTGATAACTGGTCGTCATATGTTGTAGCATTTAAATTGGACAATTATTTATTAATCTAAACAAGGTGGTGAATAAATATTGTAAGGAAGGCAATAAAACGATTGATAGTCTTTGGCTATTTCTTGGCTATTACCATTTTCGGTAATAAGCAATGTCAGCAAAACGCATTAATTGGGCAAGAATAATCACTTGCCTAAATTACTTGCAGTGGATAACAAATTATAATATAGCATTGGATATTTGAGTCAAAGTTTTATGTATGTTTAAAGGTTGTCTAGAAATCAAAAGTTTTTAATCTCATTGACAATTTTTCCAGAAATTGGAAGACAGAAGGCAAAAAACAGACGACAAAAATCCAAAGATGGAAGACAGAAAACTAAAGACATAACAAATAAGACAGAATACAGAAGACGGAAAGCACACGACAGGCGACAAAAGACACAAAACTGAAGGCAGAAGACGGAACAAAAAAGACAGAAAATGAAGAAAGCAAAGAGATAAGGTGAAAGACAGAAAGCTCCTCCAAACTTTTCCGCATGGGATACGCTGGCATCTACGAGTAAACTGTTTTTGATGGGATCAGAATGAATTGGACGGTTGCGATAAAATAAAAACAAAATGTTGCTCCATTTCTTCTGAGAAATTCCAATTAATTGCGCGTGTACATCCACATACAAAAATATAAACTTTAAAATTTGAAACACTTGGTTTTTCACGAAATCTCTAGCATAGTTTCAATTTTGCAAAGTTCTTAAAGGAGCATCTTTTATAAAAAAATGGCCAACGCACTCTGAAGTCCAAGTCCCAAAGATAGAGCATGCTATGATCCACTACCCGAAGAAGCCAAATTGAAGCGTATATACTGTATAATCTACGCCTTGCGTCTGCTCATTAAGAACGGTTACAGCTTTGGGTTCTTAGGATCGAATAATCAGCTCATCGACTTGTGTTTACGCGTGCTAATGCTACTCTCAGATCTCAGATTCACAGATCCTTAACCCTAGAAAGATAATCTACGTCCGCGAGACGTATGGCGCGGAAACATTGTATTGTTCATATTAAACTTTATTTGCACTCATTAATTTATTTATTTCGATATTACCTACATAATTAAATAAAATACTAATATATGATCAAAATTACCAACATGGGTTTCATTAAACACACTAATTAAGTGTCATACGTCCCTCAGACGTATGATTATCTTTTACACTATTTATTATATGATTATCTTTCTAGGGTTAAGCATTGATTAAAAATTGATTGAAATTGATGATCCTAATTTATAAGCGTGCAATTACTACCTGAAAACTCGAAGCGTTCTGGCTTACTAAATAATGCTATTTGAAAACAAACCATCACTCTCACTGTCAAAGGAAAATCTGAATTCCAAGCCCACTCACCAGCAGTTAATGCGATTAGTTTCGTTTAATTGACAGCGCCACCGACCACCTTTTAGCCAAAGGCAATTCAATGTCGATTGTTGATCTTTCATTGTCAAATATAATAGACATTGGGATAGGCCTTCCATAGCCGAAAAGCCGTGTGAGCGCGTACCAGTTATTGCGCCTCAAGCTATATACGACAGCAATTTGCTGTGGAAACAAAGATATTTGTATAAATATACCGCGCACAGTCTGAACAATTATCAATCGCCTTTTGACACCCTTGCAGATCACAAGCACATACCCAAAAAATCAAAATGTTCAAATCTGTAAGTTTACACAAAAGATGGAAGTATAATTTCAGTTAACTAATTTTACACTGTTGCAGGTTGCTATCCTTGCTGTTATCGCATTTGCCGCCGTTAGTGCTGGAGTCATTGAAACACACACCGTAGTTGAGCCATCAATTGCCAAAGTCGGTGCTGTCCTGCACAGTGTTCCATCTGCAGTATCCCATCAAAGCTTCACAAGGGTTCATAACAAGGCTGTTGTTTCGGACATCGTTGCCCCAGTTGTGAAGACTGTTCAGGTTGCTCCGCTCATAGAGACTGTTCCAGTGCAACACGTTGCACAACACGTTGCTGTTGCACCAGTCTTAAAGTCTGTACATGTGGCTCCAGTTAGTCAGGTTCATTATGCAGCTCCAGTCGTGAGCGCTTATGCTGCTGCTCCAGTATACCATGCTGCTCCAGTTGTCCACGCTGCACCAGTTGTCCATGCTGCCCCCGTCCTGAAGTCAGTGATATCGCCAATCACTTACGCCGTGCACCACTAACTTTGCTCAATGATATATCGGAGATGGAAAACAAACTCCTAAAAATAAATAAACAAAATAAAAGTACATATTTTATTTGAATTCTCTATAATTATAATTAAAATTGACTTGCCAACGCATGGCCTTCTACGTCAAATCTAGCACTATTCACTGCAAATCCAAATCAGAAAATAAGTTCCTCCAAACCCATTCAGTCAAGGAACTTTAATTTATGTAGTCTAAAAGCAAACATGATTATAGTTGGCTGTCGTTTGTCCCCTGATCTGAGGGATGTTTTTGGAACTAGTAGATTTAGGCGTAGAAAGTATTTATGCTTAATATTCTCATTCGTTCGTGAATAGGAGCCGCTGGGGATAGTACTACTCCATTTTCGGTTTGAGACAGTCTTTTGTCAAAAGGTGTTTCTTTTGAATACTTACCTACGGACATAGGATTTGGGTACTGACGATAGGAATAAGATCGCGAGTACATGCAACCTGCCGAAATGAGATTCCCTCGTTGTATACAACAGATTTTTCTACAAAAGGTCCATGCTTCCGTGGTTCGGTCACATTAAATTCATGCACCCAACTCGGTTTACAAAACGCGCTGTGGTATCATGGTATCATGACGACCCGCTTGAGAACCAAACACCGCGTTTTATTTTAATAACGCACAAATAATTGTTCGTGTTGATTTCTGCTTAGTTATAGGAGTTATAGGGTCTGCCTTCAGATATTCGTACATATGTAGCTTAGACTGCATCGAAGCTGTGCAGAGCAATGGGAGATGAATGGAACTTGTGCAAAAGTGATACGAGTAAGTCAGTGTGGTGGGTTTTGACTTGGAATTTGTTGATCTTTTTATTTTTCTTTGCCATCGTGTACAAATTTGTTCTATAGCCGATTTTTTTTGCAAATAAAGTCTAGTAATTGCGTTCGTTCTACGCGAACAACGTGATTATGTTCAATAGTGCAAGAGCATTATACTTCTTTAATCTATTTAAAAACTGACTAGCATTCGAAAACATATTTTCTTATGAGAAGTAGAATTTTTGAAGTAATACTTCTTTAGGCACGCTTGACTTGGGGGGTAAGCTGGTGAATGCGTCACGAAAGCGTTACGGAAATTGAGAGCGGAAGTTGAGAGGGAGATATAAGTTAGTGAGATAAAAAGAGAGAGAGTTAAGTTTCGTTTCGTATATTACTGTAGAGGCAAGAGAGATAGATGCAAGCACACATTTTCGTTCTCTCTTTCTCTCAGCCAGTAACGTTTCATTATCTAAGACAGATCATACAGTGCAGCAGTGATACCAGATCGGGGGATTTATCACTTTTTGCGGGATTTTCTCACTAATAATAAGCTAAAAGGAACAAACGGATTTTTCAGACCTCATAGTACAAAAAGAAAGGGATTTTACTTTTTGGTCAAATTTCGTTCCTAATTGCTCATTCCATTAAGAATAAAAAAATTATTCAATTATTCAATAAGTCATTCAAAATATCTAAATGCTTTCATTTTCTTTTTTTTTATTTTCCTAAACTGTTTCATAAAATGACATAATATGTCTGTGTATGATTCACGAGTATTTTTTTAAATAATAAATTTATTTATTTTGTAAACATTAAAGGGATATTTTGAGTATAACCTTGGGATAACCTGCCTCTAAAGTCTGATATCACTGCAGTGCAGGCCTATTGTCTACATCAGACTGTAGGAGCAACAGAGACAGGTGCGAGCACACAGTTTCTTTTTATTCTCTAATAGCCAGTTACGTTTCATATATTTAAGACATAGTGCATGCCTCTTGCAAGGTTGCCTCGTTGGTAATTTTTTACCAAACTTGGTATTTTTTGGTTGTCTTTGATTTTTGCTAATTTGGTAATTTTTATCTGGTTATGGTAAATTTTTGAGCAGATGTACCAAGAAAGCGAACTCGATATCACCTCATTTAAATGCTACCTTACTGCTTCTGAGTGAACGCATTGCATTATTTGCATAGATATGCTTCATCACCATCCATATAAAACTGTTATATTCGCTATTCAAAAAATTATAGAATGCCATCTTTTGACAGATGGTGAACTTCGAACTAGTTTCTGTTTTTGTTTATAACTATATTGAGATAAGGACAGGTTAATTAATCATATTATTTATATACAGACATAGAACTATAATTTGTTAAAGGTTTGTTATAAGAAAAAAGGTAAATGATCCCATGTCTTCTATGTAGCAGCTGGTAATTTTGTGAAAAATCAAATAAAATAATTTGAGATTTTTTTCTAAGTGGCAACCGTGCCTATTGTCTGTATCATACTGTAGGAGCAAGAGAGCGCAGTGCGCGCACCCATTTTTTTGCTCTCTTCCTCTCATAGCCAGTAAATTATTGAAGAAAATTGATATATTAGAATGTATAAACTAAACATGTATATATAGATGGAGCTAAAGAAGTTTTACTTCAGTCGTGTGGTCTAAAGCACACTCGTTTTTTTTTATTAACTGTGGGCGGTTTCGCTTCTTTTAATATTCTTTTACAAAATTCGCATTTATTAGCTGATTCAAAAATGCTTCTTTATGACAATAACTGTCAGTCCATTTTGTAGTTTACTTACCTGCCTTCGCTATGACGAAGAGTGACAGCTATTTGGCTTTTTTACTCAATCTCCGTGTACAAGCTGTTTAACAAGAAAAAATATTTATTCTATGTCCTTCCTGCCACAAAGCCCTTTAGACTATTTCCCATCACTGATATCAATAAGGAGTAAACTTTTTAACTACATATTACCTTTACTTACATTTACGAGCAGTTTAATTGAGTAGCAAATGTCTTGTCACGGCTATATCCTCTGGATGGAAAAAAACACTAGTTCGGACGATACTCTTCAAACGAACAATCGTTTACACACTCCATGCCACATCCTTCAACCAATAGTGCTGACCACGAACTAGTACAATCGCATGTCTAAAGTGGATATCCAAGTTCATTTGCCCGTTTAATTGATTCCTGTGTGAGAGTCAGTCCACTGTTCTGCTGACGAAACTTTGTATGCACACCCAACATATGGCAGTGCAAATGAATGCACACTTTAAATTCATTTTTATAAAACTGTATTTGATTTGGAATTGACCCCTTACGATGAAGTGAGCTTACAAATGATTTGCCCTGACATTTATAAAGAATTTATGAAGAAATCTTACCAACTTTTACGTTCGGTACCTCAGAAGGAAGCAAGAGATAACAAATTAAATGAAAATACAATGGGCGTTACTAATAATCATTTTTAACCATCACACTGAATAATATGCAATTTTGATTGGAAAAATTTAAAAAATTTGCCCAGGACATTAAAAATTTTTATTAGATAGTATCGCGGAATGATATTAGATACTGACTAATAATGCTGATAAGCATGAATTGGCAATGCCTCAGAATCATTGTTTATTATTGATTATTCATCACTGGGGTATCTTAACGTGCATAGCTGTGGCCTTTGAATTTCGTTCTAGGAACGCCATGAAAAGCATTATACTCTCCAATTTTACATCCGCTGTATCGGAGGCCTCTTTAAGTCAGCGCTTCTCTTCACCTGAATCTTTAAGACCGCACAAAATCGCCTAAACAATTTGGACGGCGTGCACACAAACCAAACAAGTTTCAGGATCGTACTTTTTGTGTACCATATCAGACTGTACATCGAACTTGTCACATCTTGAAGGGGAATGAACGCTGGTTCCTCTTAAAATAAATAATACTGTAGAATTTGCATTTGAATTTCGAGGTTTTTTCTTCCGGCGCAGGTTAAAGTGTGACTAGCTGAAACATAGTCGTTTGAATGGCTACGCGTTTTGAAAGATTTAAAATACCCATTTAAAGGGGAGAAGGGTCGCATGGGATGTTGTCGTAACCACTTTAAAGCTTTTTACTATCTGTGTGAAGGTTAACAAAGTATTTGCTTGCGACTTTAAGTCAGAAAGGAGTCCTGAAAACAAGTAAGTCGATTGCTCAAGATAAATTCAGATGGAGACTGGAATCTTTTGCGATCCAAAAATCATTCAAGAAGTCAGTTCGCCTGTAAGAAAGTGTTTATATTAAGGACTTTTATGAAAAGATCTAGAACAGCGAGTCCAAGTTTATTAGAGTCAAACCGGAGGTTGCAGGTATAGCTTGAGCTAAGTAACAAAACTCCGTGTATAGCTGCTGTACTGATACATATAACTTTGGTATGAGAATCGATCAGTTAAAAAAGGCATTTTTTTTATTTTCTCAATTTATTTACAAGAAGCGCTTCTCTTTTACATCACAGATTTCTTATTCAGCCGCTTTAATGATGCACAGCGTAGGTGACTGGCGATACAATGGTCTTAAGGGCTGGAGCAGCATGGACAACTGGTGCAGCATGGTAGACTGGAGCAGCATGGACAACTGGTGCGGCATGGTAGACTGGAGCATCATGGACAACTGGAGCGGCATTGTAGACTGGGGCAGCATGGACAACTGGTGCGGCATGGTAGACTGGAGCATCATGGACAACTGGTGCGGCATGGTAGACTGGGGCAGAATGCTCAACAGGAGCAGCAGCATAAGTGCTCACAACTGGAGCGGCATAGTGGACTTGGCTATCTGGAGCAACATGCACTGACTTGACAATGGGAGCAACTTCAACTGTCTTCACGACGTGTTGCACTGGAACAGCTTGCACTGTCTTCACAACTGGAGCGAGAATGTCCGAAACCACAGCCTTATTGTGGAATCTTGTAAAACTTTGGTGCGACACCGCAGATGGAACGCTGTGTACAAGAGCACCCACTTTGGCAGGCTCCACTACAGAGTGCGATTCAATGAAACCAGCATTGACAGCAGCAAATGCAACAACAGCAAGGATGGCAATCTAAAACAATGTAAAAGAGTTTTTGACGTTAGGAAATGTATATCCTTCCACTCTGTTAAAAGGATTTTTATTGTCCAACTTACAGATTTGAACATTTTAAATGGAATTTTGGGTTTAGTTTGTTGGGTCGACAAATTACGTTTGATGCTGGTTTGCGCAGTTCGATGTGTTTTTATACAACTCACGCGCTGCTATAAGCATACACAAAAACAGGTATCAACCATTTGAAAGAGATTTTGCATTACCTACCGCGTTTTTTACATTATCTTGTTGCGTCGTACTGAAGGTCAGTGGATTTTGGTATGATTTGTCAATGCCGGCTCCGCACAGTTCATTTACAGTACAGATTGATAGATATATCGTTTATTCAATTCAAAGTTTTTAACAATTTTAGTTATTTATATAGATACTGAATAAAATAAGGCATGATACGTAATGTCGTGTGCCTATTTATCGTATTTATTCGATCGGATAAGGTGTGGCGGATTGGATGATTTCTTTGTTAAAAACTTCATTCAATGCTTTGCAGGTAATAGATACATCGGCACGCAGCTGTGTTTTGAACTAAACATCAATAAGTTCAAGTTCAAGTTCGCAACTTTGGGAGGTGCAGAAACTGAAAAAGATTTTTTTTTTAGAAAAGACTTTGTTTCCTCAATTTAGTTATATCCATTTATACGGTGTTCTATACGATACCACCCTCGGGAAAATTTGAAGCAATTCCTGTACGAGAATTTGTTGTCTATAGCTGGTAGTGAGTAAATCGCTTAACTAAAGATTCCCTCATGACCAAATTCGCTGCCTTAGTGATTTGCACGCACACCCGCGCACCCGAAATGTCGAATATTTTTTGGTAAGTAAGCATTTTAATAAACAAACCGACTTTTGGCAGTTTACCATTTGCAACGGATGAACTGATCGCTCATTTATCTTTCATTAGTAAAAAATGATTAATGGGCAAACCTTCAGTAGTCAAATAAGGCCGCAGTGCATAATCATTGCCAATGAATATAGCAAATATATAATGACGGCTTAACGGTTTTCAATTTTCTAGATTCTTCCCAGGAAGATCGCAAAATGCTACTGAACTTGTGTTTAATCGTGGCACTATAGTTAGTCGGCCTTACTAATAATCAAACACTACGGTCGACGATTAGCTGGTTGTCAGCTTTGGTAAAAATGTACATCATTAGTGAAACGGTACCAATATAATGGGTGATTTTTTAAGAGGTTTAGAACTTTTTTAAAAAAAAAAACACAAAAAATTCGAAAAAATGAATGAAATATTTATTTGAATCGATAGTTTGAACCTTGCAATTTAATGTTTAAAGATAATTTCATGCAAATGTTGACCGCGGCTGCGTCTCAGGTAGCCCATCCGCTGAGTCCAATTTTGGCATACTCTTTCACACATATCGGCCGGTATCTCACGAATGAATGCATGGATGTTGGCTTCCAGTGCGTCAATCGAAGCGGGCTTGTCCCTATACACATTAGCCTTGGCATACCCCCACAAAAAATAATCTAATGGTGTCAAATCGCACGATCTAGGCGGCCAATTGACCGGCCCGAAACGTGAAATTAACTGTTCACCAAACTCGCCTCGCAATTGCGCCATTGTTTCACGTGCTGTGTGGCATGTGGCACCGTCTTGTTGAAACCACATATCATGCAAGTCAAGAACTTCCATTTCGGGCAAAAAAAAGTTTGTTATCATCGCTCGGTAGCGTTCACCATTGACAGTAACGCTGCGATTCGCATCATCTTTGAAGAAATATGGCCCAATAATGCCGCCGGCCCATAAACCGCACCAAACAGTGGCTTTTTCGGGATGCATTGGTAGCTGTTGCAATGCTTCTGGCTGATCTTCACTCCAAATGCGGCAATTTTGCTTATTTACGTACCCATTCAACCAAAAATGAGCCTCATCGCTGAACACAATTTTTCGATAAAAAAGCGGATCCTCGGCCAGCTTTCCAAGAGCCCATTCACCAAAAATTCGGCGTTGTGGTAGGTCGGCTGGCTTTAGTTCTTGCACCAGCTGTATCTTAAAAGGCTTTACGCCCAAATCCTTCCGCAAAATTTTCCACGTAGTGCTGTAACAAAGGCCTAACTGCTGGGAACGGCGCCGAATCGACATTTCGCGGTCTTCTGTCACACTAGCTGATACGGCCGCAATATTTTCTTCACTACGCACGGTACGTAAACGTGTTGGTGGTTTAATGTCCAACAAAGTAAATTTGGTGCGAAATTTGGTCACAATCTTCCGAATAGACTGCTCAGAAGGTCGAGAATGCCGATCATAAAATGGAAGCAGCGCGCGATGAACATTTCGAACCGAGCACGAATTTTGATAGTAAAATTCAATAATTTGCAAGCGTTGTTCATTTGTAAGACGATCCATGGTTAAATTGCAAACCAAACTGAAGCTGTTTGACAGTGACACAAGGTACTAAACACACGTCAGCTGTCAAAACCGGTGTTGCCAAAACCAAACCAGCTAAAAAATCACCCTTTACAATAAGACCTCCGCATTTCCTAGTCCGACAATTTTTTTAGAATCTATTACATTTGTTGTCATCACAGAATCCAAATTTCATAATCTGTTTTCCTGAGAAACAACGCCAATGGTTTATTTCACAACGAGGATTTTATTCTTAAAAAGGAATATATTAATTGCAATTAAATATGCCCAACAAAATATCTTTCAAGCAAAAGATCAAAACAAAATAAAAATGCACAAAATACCTATCCTACCCTGTCAAATATCATATGTAAACCAGTAATGCCCTATCATTCGATCGCACACAATTTTCGGTACTTTTTCTAGTAAATACACACTTTCCTTTGTTTTCTAACATTTCACGATTAATTTATAAGTGAATTTGTGTCGAAATAAGATCTCTTTGAAATTATTCAATAAACGGAACACAGTTTATTGTAATGATTTGATTTATTCGCAGGCTGATGATGCAAAGTAAAGCTTATTGGTAGTCTAATAGTATATATAGATTTCGAGAGATATTCGAATCAGACCACCATTGTCGGGTCTCTTTTCGTCTCTCTACCACTGTAAATGTTACTCAGAGAGACTCTCTGGATTTCTCCACAGTTCTTCTCTGGGCTTAGTTCCTAGTGTTAACGCGAGCATCTGTTTATGGGAGATCTGTTTCATCGACTGGGTCTCGACCCAATGATGCCCCAAGATCCTCATTCTTTTGCCAGCCAACGCTGGACATTGACACAATATATGTGCCGCTGTCTCAGATTCCTCCAGGCATAGTCTACAGATATCATCCTCTATAAGGCCCATTTTCCTTAAGTGACCCGAAATTACCATGTCCTGTAGACAAAGCCACCACCCATTTCAATGTTCCTCGACTCATATACTTAGAACCCTTCTTTGAGTGAAGCAGGTCGGCCACTTTATTGCCATTTTAGCTTGTCTACATTGTTCCACGGTTGACCACCTTCGCAGGTGTTCTGCCGTGATTCATTTGTGAATCAGCTGTTCTACCATTCCTCTGCCAATTCCATCTGACACTCAAGTATGTAGTCCAACGGATGAAGCAAAGCAATCATCTCAGCCTGGTATACTGAAGTGTATTTCCCGAGTATAATGTGACGGGCAAGTTCCAGCTCTTCTAAATAGATACCGGCCCCCGCTTCGCCATCCATCATGGATCCATCCGTGAAAATCACTATTTCACCATTTCTTTTTTCTGGAAGTAATCCGTTCTCAATACGAGTTTTGTGATTTCTTTCTAGTATACGCACCCTTGTTATGCGATCTTTAGGCATGTTCAGCTCCCTAATCTCGTTTTTGACAAGTTCCAGGATCTTCCTATGTCCATAGATCGTACCACAATTGTCCCATTTCGCATCTCGATGCAAACATTTACTTAATAAATATGTCCAGCGGTGACATGATGACCTCCAATGCGCATGTTGGGGTTGTACGTATCGCACCTGTAATTCCTATACATGCTAATCGTTGAACCCTATCCAGGTGCTTCCTGACGGTTTTCTGAGAGGCTTTCGCCCACCAAATAACCGAGGCGTACGTGATAATGGGTCTAGTTATCATCGTATGCATCCAGTATGCTGACCTAGGCTAGAGTCCCCACCCCTGTCCACATACACGTTTGCACCGATGTAGTACCCTTTTTACCTTCCGGACCTTCTCCTCAACATGGTAGTTCCAAGTAAGTCCAGTATCTAGATAGACTCTCAGATACTTAACCTTCTTAGTCATTGTTAGTTCCGATCCGAAAAGTGTTGAGGGCCGAAAATCCAGATTTTTCCTCTTCCTAGTGAGACTATTAGATCTGTTTTCCCCGCATTAATGGAGAGCCCTTGTTCCAGACACCCCGCTCAACCACTCTGAGTGCGTTCCTCATGATATCTGCGGTGACGTCCATGAATTTGCCTCTGGCTATTATTGCTATGTCGTCGGCATAGCAATAATGGCCTCTGTGTGAATGCCCGTTGCCTCAAGTCTGTCGAGAAGAGAGTCCACAGTGATATTCCACAGTGTAGGTGAGAGAACACCTCCTTGTGGGCAACCTCTGCTAACCCTTCCTCTGAGTTTTGAAGTTCCCGTCTGAATATTAATCGCTCTTGTATTCAACATATTTTCCACCCATCTTACCACCAGTGGGTTAACCCTGGGTTTTTCCAAGGCTTGTTTCAGACTTTCAAAGCATATCTTATCGAAGGCACCTTCAATGTCTATTATCGATGCCCCCGGTATTTAGCTCTTCCTCCGCAACGCGTACTACTTGATGTAGCGCTGTTTCTGTAGACATGCCTACCCTGTATGCATGCTGTCTACTATTTAAAGGATACGTCCTAAGCGCAGTACTCTCCATATAGTCCACCATCACCCTTTCCATTATTTTTAACAGGAAGGATGTTAAGCTGACTGGTCTGAATGACTTTGCCTCGGTGTAGTCCTTTTTTCCCGGTTTTGGAAGGAAGATCACATTTGCTTTTCTCCATGTAATCCGGATATAGCCCATTGCTAGGCATGCAACGTATATATTCCTGAGCCTTGGTACAATTACGTCTATACCCCATTGCATTAGACCTGGAAATATACCATCCGGCCCCGCAGTTTTGAAGGGTGAGAATGTTTCTATCGCACCCTCGACCGCTTTTGGTGTCACGATCCGTTCTGTTTCCGTCCTATCCATCCTGTTCGCTCCTTGTTTCCTTGGAGCCCAGGGCTGATCTGACTTATAGCTTCCTGGAAAGTCTACCTTCATTAGGACCTCATTTGTGTGATCCAGTGTTTCTACCAGGGGAAATGCTCTATTACGAATGAGTCCGATCTTGGAAACTGGATCTCTCTAGACAATCTTTTGTAGTCTACTGACTTCTGATGTACTCCTCATACTTGAGCAAAAGTCAATCCACGACTCCCTTTTACGTCGTCGCAGAGTGACATTTAGCTCTTTCTTTTTCGCCTTATATTCATCCCATGCTTCGGGTTCTCCCCCTCCTCATGGCGTGATTGAAGGCCTTCCTCACAGCCTTTTTTAGCTTTTCAAGTTCCCGGCACCACCAAGGCGCAGGATCTTGTTTTTCCACTAAAGTAGGTGTACATTGTACAAGCCACTCGGTACGCATCCTCAACAGCTGATTGCAGATGCTTCAGTTGTGATTCTACATGTTTTTCGGTATTCCGCATGTCCTTAGATTCAGTTTTTCCTCCAACACTTCCAGGTATTTTATCCTATCTGTGTTCTTTGGAATTCTGATGTATTTCCGATCTTTTTTCCTTTTAGATCCATAGCGAACATCAAATGAAATGGCTCTGTGATCCGACAATGTAGCCTGATCCATTACCCTCCAATTTGATACTCTTTCAATCATCTGGCTACTGCACAGTGTAACATCGATCACTTCCATTCGCCTCACATCGACGAAGGTCGGCTCTGTTCCCCTGTTTAAGATAGCTAGATCCTTGCATGATACAAATTCTAATAAGGCTTCTCCTCTGTAATTATCGTTGGTGCTGCCCCACACTGTATTATGTGCATTGGCATCACAACCAATTATTAGATCCTCACCAAAGACTCTAACTCCCTTGTCGGAGGAGGTTCTGGAGAATCATACGGCAGGTATGCAGATGCTATGACAAAACTTCCCGCACCTGTTCCTACTCGTACTGTTGCAAGGACTGTGGCACACAGATCCGGCAGTTTATATGCTTCAACTCCGTGCCTTACCAGGATACAGGACCTAATTCTTCCGCTAGTTTGCGCATAATGCAACTCAGTAGTCTAATAGTACATTCACACCGCACCTAAATTCATCGTTTCGGCTAAATTCAACATTTCAGCCCAAATGTCCAGCATTTCGGCATACATTTTCCAACATTTCCAAATGTTGAATTTCAGTGAAATGTTGAATTTCGTCGCTGCATTTGTAAGTTTGTCAAATCGAACAAACCCTTTTACAAATTCCGCAAATCATTTATTGACTTTTCAGCCCGCTGACAAAAAAAAAAGTAGCTGTCCATGCCTCTATTTTGAGTTAACAATATGTTTAATATATCTGAATAAGCACTTAAATTCATGTTTAAATTAATATATGTAGCTAAAAAACTGTTCTTTAGATTCAACCACTTCTGACTTCTAAACAGAAAAAAAGATCATTCTGACACCAGCTGTCATTTGAAATGTTGAAGATTCAGTGGGAACGCCAAACTGAATTTCGAAATTTTTTTTCCGAAATGTTGAATTTAGGTGCGGTGTAAATGTACTATAAAGATCACATTTGAATCATTAGCAAGTGAATATTTAGAAAGAAATAATAGCCAGCTGATAATTCATTTCCGTCGTTTGAATAAGAATCTGCCAAGCAACGAAACAGAGACAAAATAAATACAATTTTATCTATTAAAAAATTGTATAGCTTATATTATTTAATTCGGGAAACTTAAAAACCGACAAATATAAAGCCGTGGACATTCTTCTTCACGAAAACTGACCTGTTTTCTCCTGTATGAATTCGCATCGAGTAATGCAGAATTCTGTATTCTTGAATTCGTACATACTGTCGTAGCGACCTACATCAAACGTAGGTCATTATGCAATGTAATGTAATACATTCAATGGGACAGTAGGTCCGACAAGTAGTGTTAAGGTAGGAATAAGTAATATAGGTTAGCCGAATTGTGAAGCAAGCCTAAGTAATATCGCAAAATGCAATTTAAACAACTATTTAGTATTTTAGGAATCGATGTAGAAATAAAATTTAAATTGGAATCAACTATCCATTCAGTGCTTTTATTGATTACAACTCCCGCACCAGCGGTAAGGAGTTTAATTAAAAACATCGTAGACACTTGGTGATCCTGATTCAACACGAATCGGGTATCCGTTCAGAACGGAATTTTCTCCGATTCGTACGAAATCGGGAAATTACAAAGTTACGATACAACTTTCGGAAAAATTCTCCGATGACATGTAGCGCACCTTAGGCGTTTTTCTTTTTTAGTTCAGAACTGAGCTCTGAATTGAGCTCGAGCATTATGAGTGGGCTCTGAACCGAGCGTGCTCAGTTCGTTCTGATGTATTTATGAAACACACTTTAGCACATAGCTGTCATTTGTAATAGAGTATATTATGTATAAATTCAATATTTAATAATTGTTATTTATTAAATTGATTAACCTTCAGTTTCAGAACAACAAGGTTCGTCCGGCATTTCAATTATTTTGTTTATCCTGTTTTTTTTTTCTGTCAAATGTGACTGCAAGTGTGTAATCAGCTTTTCACTCAGCCTGCTCAGTCAATTTATTCATGAAGCGCGCTCTGATCATGATCTGAACGAAATAAGAAACACAAATTCTGAACTTTGATGTATTTGAGCTAAAAAAGAAACACGTACTTATTGTATAACAGTTCAGGTTATGCTCTGAATTAAAAAAGAAAAACGCCTCTTGTCGGCGGGGAACCGCGTTATACCACTTACTTTTGACAGCTACGCTGCACATTTTCTCCGATGCTCTCCGACAACTTATTGCTGCGGAATATTTTAATGTGAAATGAACGCGTTTATTCGCTTCATTCATTTTGTTCCGAAACGGATATTTCGAACGCAATTTGACTTTCGTATTGGAATTTTTTCCGAACGTATACCTCGATAGGGGTGAATATCAATAATCAATTAATCTGTAAATGAATTCATAAAAAAAATTGTAGAAATCACTAAAATCTTTACATTCTTGTTCTTCGTCCATCGGCATCGTCATTGGTCATCGGTGCCAACAAATATTCCTCCATCTTGTTCCGCCTTCTTAATTTTGTTTAACTAACTATATTTTTCCCAATACCAGTATTTCACCACACCAGTTGACTAATATGATAAACTGTGGAGGTTGTTTCCGAAATGAGTTAATAGGACAAAATGTACACGATACGTGTTTTGTCGTAAGTGCCGCGAACTAGTAGGTAAAAAGGCTGAAAAGTGCGGGGATAGCCAAACACGGATGGTCCAACATTTCTAACCCTATTCTTGCATTCTCTTTCGTATTCTGCCAAAGTAAATATAATGTGATTAAACTCCTAACAAAATAACAAAAAAACAATATAATGTGGAATTTGGTTGAAATCTCTGATTTGTGTTTCAGAATTTGCGTTCACAGTTCACGTGAAATCCATTTTTTCACTACGAAATGTCAAAATGAATTTACCACATGAAAATTTCACTAGGCAGTACGCAGTTCGAGTGAAAAATAGCCCTTCCAAAACTGAGTTGTAGGTGGCGGTACTAAAATCTCTCCACAGCTATTTCATGTGGATTTTATTGCCCGTCGCATTAATTTTTTGACATTTCAGAGTGAAAAATGATTTGAAGGAAAGTGGTTTATTTATTTATTGGAATTGGAGATTTTTTTTTAAGGGAATACTAAGTTTTTCGCACTTATAATATATGTATATATGATAACTAATGTTAGGTATACAAAAATTTTGTGGCATGATCTTTTACATAAGCAGGGTGCCTCAATAACAGTTTTCTACCCAGCTTTGCCAACAATAAAGCTAATAGATTAATTCACAGATCTTTGAAAATTATGTATAATTTCAATGCACTGTTATATTACAAATCAAACATTATTTGCCAAATTGACGATTATTAAAATTGTCATGAACAAAACACAAAACATTATGTGTTTGTGTTTGGAGGTTCACTGAAAGGGAAAATCACCGAAAATCATTCCATAGCTAATAGGTACGCGAGAGATGGTTCTGCAATAATGGAAGGACTTTAAACCGATCTTATTGACACTGACTTTTGTCATGCCGTATAGCCGTTCGACTAATCGGCAATTTATTTATGAATTATTTAAAGAAAAATTTTAACGAAAAATCACTCGTTTGACCAATTTTTGAACCTTTTTGTTAGAAAATATTACAAAATTGCTTTCCCTTAGCTAATTTTTATACATCAAGGGCCCTTTTTACATTGTTTGTATTTAGTAATTCGGATATTTCTAAGCGAACGTGGTTGTAAAAAATGCCCGTGGAAAATGAAACGAGTAAAATATTTCCTTCAAGTTTATTATACAAAAAAAAAACGGGAAATATTATTGGTAAGCGAATTCAAAGCTAGACAACTAAAAAAGTGAAAGTATATAAGCTTATATAAGAATTAAATGCTATAAGGTATGTAAGACTGAATAAGAAGTACAAATACTATGTGTTTAACCTAACTAAATATTTAATTTTTGACAGTGGTTGAGAAGCCTATTTCTGTGCATTTCAGCAACTTGTTTAACTGCTATTTCAACCATTTTAATATTTAGATCTATTTGTAGATCAGCGCTATGTAAATACCAAGGAGCATTGACTATTTTAGTTTGTAATATATTTTGAAGGCCTTAATTTTTTTTTAAATTCGTGGTCATGTCCACAACTGGTGCCCGTAGGTCCACACTGGTTTCAAAATTTGGTTGTATAGCATAAACTTTTTGTAGTTGGACTGGGATGAATATCTTCCAATAAGCCAATCCATTTTACTATGTATCGCAGGATTCACAAAAAGTGAAGTTAACAATTTATTTTTCCTCCATCCGTTTTCTTTTTTAGTAGAATAAGAGCGAGACAGTTGAATATTGAAGTATTTTTTATTAACATCTTTTGAGGTCAGTCATCATGCATACATTTCTCCACGAAATATCCATGACATAGATTTCTATTAGATATTGACAAATGATTATGAAGACAAGGTATTTCTCATTGTGACTAAATTATATAAGAAGTTCCATTTGATACCATTACAATTTCATAACCATTAAAAATTATTAATCTGAGCTCGAACTGTGACGTAAGCCCCGTATAAATAAATGACACGAAATCTTCCGAACACAGCCGCCCCCACTTGAAATCGCACCAAAGAATGGCCTCCCGATGGATATCAAATCCCAGCTAAACTTATTGGACATACTACTGTTGCACAACAACTAGAGCTCCACAATGACTATAATCCCGAGAAATTAGCCGTTTTTAATATCAACGTCATCTAATCCGGATCAGATCACGAAAAAAAAACAAGACGGATCAATGAAGTGTAATTTTTATGTTGTCACAACAGTTGCTTTCAAAAACAAAACAGATAATACAGGGTATTACAAATTTCATATTGCCACCAGCCATATAATTGCAAACATTCTGCTCAACGTGTCGTCACACACGGAACATGACATTTCACTTGCAAGTTCAGGGGTGTTACCATTTAAATCAAATTTGCATACAATGTTTCTTTGCCATATTTTTTTTTAGAAACTAATTTTGTAATTTTGGTTTCGGGACACGCGATTTATCCAAAAATTATTTTCCATCACTATTGGGAAGCTGTGAAACATTTCATAAATGTTTTAGAAATATTTGTGAGACATGTAGGTGCAGGTATTTAATTGTTTACCAAGTGTTTGTCTGGTCTGAACATACCTCTATAGAACGGGAAAAAAAGAAAATACCTCGGAATACTGACGGGGAGGTTATTCGAATGCGAAACAATCTATTGATTTTTTGTGTTCCATTTTTTTAGTCCGGCAATACGATTGCGTAGCTATAGTTTGCAGGCACACCAACATTCAAGAATGAAAGAAATTACGTAGCCGGAATACATTTTCAGACCATGTATTCGTGATCTCCATGAAAAGCAGGATCACATGTTGTTGTAGTAAGTGCATGTAAATTGATAATCTATATGGATCATAGATTCATAGCTGATAATAAAAAGGGGCTATTAATAGCAAATTGCAAAGTCTTAAAGAGACCTGTAAATATGGACAATAGGAAGCAAGATTAATAATGTTACGAAGAAGTTTTTTCTTTAAACAGCCAAAAATATCTATATCTGCTTTTAAGATGTCCATTTTCAATCCTTCAGATTAATAGAGCAGGGCTGCGATTATAAACGTGATTGGCAAGAGCTATGACGTTCTGTTCAGACTGGTGTTGGGTAAACCTCATCATCGGGCATGTTGTTTTTTTTTTGTTCCATAGCCAGGCCCTCGAGTAAGGTTTTTTAATATGCCCACGACCACAAGGACACTGTACCGAAATAGAGATTATCGTGTACCAAACAAAATGTTGACAAAATAAAAGAAGAGAACTATAAAATCCCTTTCAATTTGGAGTCAGTATTAAAGTTTAACACCTTTTGTGTTCAAACTTGAGGGCAGTTTTTACCCACTTAGCCGCTGGCATCGAAAGAAAAACTGAAATGGCCAAACGACCAAAGACCAGCAACAGATTATATTTTTGAAGGATAATTTTGAAAGCTTCTTGTACCCCCAAGGATGTCGACAAATTTCCGAATAAAACTCCTTAAAATTTCGTATCACTTCGCTAGCATTTATTTCGAATTCTATCCCAAAAATCTTAATGATGGAGTCCGTAGGAGATTGGAGCGGCATGAAGTGAATGCACCAAGGGAGCGGAGTGCAAAACTTGAGCGCTGTGGACCAGAGGTGCAGAATGAATGGTACTGAGTACTGGTGAAGCATGATGAACATGCGACAGGACTGGAGCAGCGTGCAGAACTGGAGCAGCGTGGACTACTGGAGCAGCATGGACAACTGGAGCAGCAACATAGGACTTGACAACTGGAGCAACGACTGGTGTTACAATGGTCTTGCTGTGATATTGAGTTTGACTTTGGTGTGAAATGGCACTTGGCGCGGAGTGCACAGTAGCGCCAACAACGACCGGTTCAACGATTGAGTGAGTGCTCAGGTGACCTGGTTTAGCAACGGCCACAGCTGCGAGGGCAAGGATAGCTACCTGCAAAGCGAAAGATAATTGATTAAAAAAACTGTTCCCTTGTACACATATTTATATAAGTACTACTTACGAATTTGAACATATTTATGTTTGTTTGCAAGTTGCTTGTATGGGAATAAACAGCTGACTGATGCTATACCGTCTGAGACAGCTGCTTTTATACTTCACACAGCGTCAAGTTTCCCTTTGCAGTACTACCGCGTACCGACTAACCGATACGATAATATCTCTAAGCACTCTCGTTTGACCGTACGAACAGCGGCCGTTAAGTGGTGGGCCATTGTTGTGAGTACACATATTTGGGTTCACCTTGAAATCTGACACAACATAGGTTTGTCTGAACCGAAGGACGGATTAGACTTTGTCATTAGAGGTGGGTTCGTTGAGTAAACCCGTACACGCTTATCAAGGAGTGAACATCGATGTAGTATGTTGATTTGAGCATCAGATACATTTGATTACGAGTACCTTCGGAATTTTTTTTTGAAGTAGGTGTGTAGCCAATTATGTTTCGGATTGAATCAAACTTATACCATACAGCAGTGGATCATATTTGTATAAATAGTGTTAACGTAGGCTGAACTAGGTATCAGTAGAACTCAGTCATTCTCTGTGTCTACACGCAATCAACTCCAATACCTTCAACATGTTCAAATACGTAAGTAGCCGCAAAGGATCTTAAGTCGCAGTCAATTTGTATTAAAGACATTTTTTTTGTAGATCGCTTTTGTCGCCATGATCGCCGTCGTTGCTGGCAAGCCAGGACTTCTAGCCACCCATAGTGTAGTTGAGCCAGCCCATGTTGGATCTGTGGTTCACTCCGTGCCATCGGCTGTTTCATCTCAACACATCACCCGTATTCACAATTCCGCTGTAGTTTCGCCCGTGCTTGCCCCAGTTGTGAAGTCCTATGTCGCTGCTCCAGTGCTTCATGCCGCGCCTTTGGTTCATGCTGCTCCAGTTGTCCATTCTGTTCATGCTGCTCCAGCTGTCCACTCTGTTCATGCTGCTCCTCTTGTCCACTCTGTTCACACTGCTCCTGTTGTTCATGCCGCTCCAGCTCTACATTTGTCTCCAGTTGTGCACTCAGTTCATGCTGCTCCTCTTATCAAGACTGTTGTGTCACCAGCATACGGTCTGGCTCTGCACCATTAAATTGTTATGTATGTGCGAAATAAATCTCAAAACTGTGTTAACAAAATATTTTTGTTCTTTACTTGCTCGGTTAAAGTTGAAACTCCACTTTCTAGTAACACAACAGAGACTCTTTTTGAGAATCTGCTACATATTCTGTGACTTTGTTGCCTTCTCAAAAATAACAGTTATAAATCGGGAGCAGAAATTTATCGATTCATTAGGGAAGAAAATTGTGGGCCCCTTGCATTTATCCCAACAAATAAGAACCGCTAATGGAAGCAATGCCTATAGGGTCATATGGCCACCCTAAATAAATAACGCTTGGGCTGGTGCTGAAAAAGCGGGTGTTGGATACCTGCCTGAGAGGCAATGCATGGTAATGACAATAACAATCAAGTGGTGCAGTTGGGTGTTTTCAGTCGAAGGACTTCCTTGAATTTGCAAAATTCTCTGCAATCTCTAGGAGTTCAAGAGTGAAGAGAAATGTGGCATACCCTCCACTGCATAGAAGTCATGAAAATTGGTTTTGTATGGGAGGTACCAGAACTACTTGACCGACGTAGTCTAAATTGAATATAAACCTCACGACGATTAAGTCGATTTTTTTTTGATGATATCCTGTTTTCAACAGACAGAGAGACACATGGTTCTAATTTTGTATGGGAGGTACCCGAACTACTTGACCGACATGGCCCGTTTTTAATAAGCGTTTTCGGTGATTCGAATTGAAAATTAAGGGTGGAACTATTTTGAAAACATGAATTTGACTCTAAGTTTGAAATTGGTCAAAATCGTTATTACTGTTATCAAACAAAAGAATCCAATATTTTTATTCAAAAAATTCTTTGTACGATAATGTAGAGAAAAACTGGGTGTACTCTTAAGTTGAAAATGACTATATTATTACCTTAGGAATGAATTTTTGTTGCATTCGTATAGGCCGCTTACGAGATATGTATTTCCAAATTTTAAAAGTACCGATACTCGGTTTTTAGCAAAAAACTGAGTATAATAATTGGCGCAACAGGTCCGTATGGACCCAAGCCTAGCTTCTCACAACCATTCGTCTTGTGTGAGTTTTTATTTTTGGGACGAATGGAAGCGATCTACAATTTTATGCCGAGTCCAAACGGCCAATTGAGAAGCTCTTTCATGACAGTTATACTCTCGGATGTTTGTCAGACGTTCGCGAGAGGTGGCGCAGCGAAAAAAACCTTAAGTTGGAATTTTGGGTTTTTCTCGGGATTCGAACCTGGACCCCTCGCTTAGTAGTCCAACACACTAACCACTAAGCCACTGCGCCACAAAAACTGAGTATGCAGTCATGTTAAACTCAAATGTATTTCAAAATATATTATTTTGGTTGAAATCGTTTTCGAACAATATGAACATTTTATATGGGAAGTACCATTCATATTCAGGTTACCGTGCAAAAAAACACATTGCCCATAACTGTAGGCCCACTAACTCTTAATACAAATTTTGAACCAAATCCGGCCACGCGTTTAGGCTGTAGGTCTCAGGAGCATATGGACATAATTTTGAGACCCACTTTTTTGAGTTCCTCTATCATCGTAATGTCAAAAGTAATTAATATCTCGAGTTCAAAGTTTCTTACGAATACAATATCTTTCTCTTAATACGTAAAACGTAATCGAGAAAGTTAAAAACTTGACTGTTGATTTAACAGATTGAAGTTCGAATAGTAGATAAGACAATACATTTCAGGTTCCTCGGTTCGTTTTCCACATTTAGGTTGGCTTATTAAAGATTGATTTCCGTAATTCGCCATATAAATATTCAAAACTTTGATAAGACTACATTATATAGAAAATTTAGAAGCAAAGTGTGTAATTTCTTCGCCAAACTTTACCTACCGCGAACAATTTCCTCTGAAGTGTTCTTCAAGTTTGGGAAAAATTCCATCACGTTTGGCAAATTTTCTTGACTTTGGCTTTTTACGGGGCTGAATCAGCTTAAGTACGTTGCCAGTTTGAGTGACTCTTTTTGTCTGACCATGCCTTTGAAAAGGTAGAAAGGTTCCAGTAGTAGTAGCTATGCCGCGTTGACGGAGGATGCCACGGTACACACCGTTGGCAGTCGCTCACTTTTTAATGCTGGAATTCACTATGTTGATATTCCATAGTCTCGCCTTTTCTTAGGCTGAACTGTCGACCGACTTGAATAAAGTAAGTCACGGCATTGCGACATCGTCTACCGTCATAATGTACTCCACCATATGGCAGCTCCACCAACCATTTTCAGTTATTTTAGACCTTACCGAAGTATTCTTCTCAGACGTCCAGAGATGTATATCTCTCATCTCATCAAACAAACCCCATCTTTGAATTATATTCCTCTATCGCAATTTCAAAAGCACACCTCCTACGCAACTCCGACATAAAATTGCAAAGCCACAAATAACCTCGGAACTAAAATTGTGTTTGATTAATGATTTATATCAAGTTGACGAGAGTACGAACATAATAAACATATTAAGCAGCGAAGGGCGTATGACGAATGTACATTACGAGTTTAACTTGTTAAAAGTTAATAAAAGTTTGCAGCATATGTCCATAGTAGGTTTCAAATATACTTTTACTTGAATGTTACATTTATTTTAGTCATAAACGTGGTAGGTATTATTAACACCTCTTGAAACTTAGTCATTGACTGCATGGTTAAGTTTTATTTTGTAAGGAGAAGTGACAACTTGAGCAACGAATAGTATGTTAAATATACTGTGAGACTGAGACTGTGACTGTGAGCAACTTTGATGTAATTAAAGCAATTTCATGTATGCACTCTTTTACTATTTCCACAAGATTTAATACGAACATTAATTAACTGACTTGCCATTTTGCGTAAACGGTTCTCTTCACATTTGTACTCTGAAGTAGTGGACTCGATCAAATGGAAAAATTTTAATCTAAAGTCGATTAGCAGCGCAAGCTATTAAAAGTTCGAAGATAGTAACATAGGCGGAAACAAATGATAACGATTTTTTATATAGGAGTTAAGAACAAGCTGTTTTATTAGGGTAATTAAAGAATTATTAGGGGCAGTAAGAACTAGAAACAGTGTTTATGTTTACAATATTGAAAAAATCAGCATACAAATTTATTTTTTTACTTTGTTTTCCTTAAATTGCTAGTTTAAAAGAATTTTTTTTCCAAAAGTACAATAGAGATAACTTGATTTAAAAACGATATCGAAAAACAGACTCCAGGCTTTTAAAAATTCTATAGTGTTGCCATTGTTCGCTAATATTTTATTTTTTTTTTAATTTTTTTTCCATTTTAAGTATTTGTTTTTTTAGTTACCCCTCTCGCCTTAGCGGAGCGATATAGACCTCCCCTCTTGTGCTTGTATTTAACCCGTTTATTACCGTTATCACTTTATTGGCTCTCCCACTCAGATTCTCGACGGCTGTGTGAATCCTCTTTTTATCTAAGTGGCGCAACTTCGAATTGAACCGGAGCCTCAAGGAACAACGAACAAGCCTTTGACTTCAGTTTCAGTTAACCACTTTGTGTTGATTGAGGTAATTTAAAATGAATGCATGCTATCTTAGGCGTGGTCTTCTTCCACAACATTAACCCTATCGGTTCGAATCAAAGAATCTACATGGCATAGCTTCTGAGGCCTATCGCTAGGCGGATTAAACTCAAACTTCGTTTTTGGAGTTTGTGGGCTTTAAGTTCAGAGCCATTTTTTTATTTTGCAAAGCAATTTCAAAATTTTTCTCGAAAACGTGAATTGTGAATTGATAAAAACATTTGCATCCTCAACAATAAGTTGCACTTACTCAACTTTTAGCAGTTGAAGAAGTGTACTTTGTCAAACCTATTAAGTCATCTCACATTATTTGAGATCACATACTCTCATTTTTAAAGAATTCAAATTGTTCACTTAAGGCCCTCAATTTCACTTTGAACTTGTTTATCTGCATAATACTGAACTGAACACCATTCACTTCCAAATACTTTAGAACATTTCCGAAAGGATTTCAATTTTCACTCAAAAATATTGTAAGATTCAAAAGTTAAAAAAATATGAACTCGTATATATCGTTGTCATTATATACACAGAACCTGTAAAACATTCTAACCGAAACTGCCGAATATTAAATAAAAGCCCTAATTATGGATACACATTGGCCATTAGAAATTGAAAAAAATAAATTCGAATCTAAAGTCCTCTTTTGGTAGGTAATGGACTCTAAATCCCACCTAGCATCTCATAGAAATGAAATAAATTTAACAACTTCTGCTAGCTATTGTGACTCAATTTTGTTCTTCCAATAGAATCAGAGTCGAGCTTCAACTTTCAAGTTGTCGTTTGCGAACCAATTGAACAAAAATTGTTATGATTTGACACATACAGCAAAGAGAAATTTGAAAAAGTGAGAACGTATGTGATTTGTTTTACTTTTAGTTGTTAATACAAACAACCCTACCGCTCGCTAGTGTTGCCATTCTGACCCTATTCCGGTCATATCTGACCGAAATCTCTTCACTCGAACCGGGAAAAAATTTAAAATCCGATCTAGCCGATTCTTAACTGAAACAAATAAATTCTATAACCGGAACAACCTTTTTTGACCTGAAAAATAATATTGTTCTATGAGACAGACATATCTAATAAAGGATAGATTTCTATAATTTGAATGATACTTAGCCATACTTACCCAACACACTCACAATTTCATACCGAAACCAATTTATTGTGAATAATCATAGAACACAGCGGCTTCTCGAGGAAGTCTTATCTGAATGCTCCCACCAACTGTGACTGGGTGTGTGCATTGAAACAAGATTGAAGTGAAGACGATTTAGCAAATTCAGCAACTTCAGTGTTGAAAAATAAAAATAAATAAATAATTGGCGCAACAGGTCCGTATGGACCCAAGCCTAGCTTCTCACAACCATTCGTCTTGTGTGAGTTTTTATTTTTGGGACGAATGGAAGGGATCTACAATTTTATGCCGAGTCCAAACGGCCAATTGAGAAGCTCTTTCATGACAGTTATACTCTCGGATGTTTGTCAGACGTTCACGAGAGGTGGCGCAGTGAAAAAAAAACCTTAAGTTGGAATTTGGCTTTTTCTCGGGGTTCGAACCTGGGACCCCTCGCTTAGTAGTCCAACACACTAACCACTAAGCCACTGCGCCGACTTCAGTGTTGGTTTTACCAATTTCAAACGCCGAAGTGGAGAAGAAAGTTCCATTTTCTGCAAAACGTTATGATGCAAAGCTTTTCAATGAAATGTTAGTGTTTTATTTTACATTTAATATTATATCATTTCTGCTTTATATTTTTAGTTAAAATATATTACTATATTTAATTTTTGACCGGACTTCTAGTCAAAAATTCTTATTTTATCTTTTGAATTTAAAAAAAAAAATAAAAATCGGTCGTTCGGTCAGATTTGACCGGATTTTATTTTGTTTGTGGCAACTCTTTTCCATAAGCGTAATCGTTATTAGTGAAAGTAAATCATGTAACATGCAAATCTGCGAAAATGTTGAAATATCTGAAAATTGCCTCGGTGACTATTTAACTATTTCCTAACTTAAAGCCAAATTGAATGCTTTATTTCCTATAATTTAAACTAAGAGTAAGTCTAAAATGTTTCAAAATAAAAAAGTTCTCCTTGAGTGTAACTTTTTTAGGGCGATTTTATTATATATTCTTTCAAAATCCATTGTAACTTAAAAGCTACGATTGTAACATATTTGTCAACCCAGGTGCGCATGTTATAAGCAAACGAGAAGCTATACTTAGAGTATCGGTTTTAGGTATCCATTCTGAAACAGCAGCTATCTAGCTTAATTAACTATTAAAGACCATTTTTGGATATAGAGGTTTTCAATAATGACGGGTCGATGTTGAAATAAAATAAAATAAGCTGCGTATGAGGTAATACAGGACCTTTTTTTTTAGTTGAAAAGTTCATGTATGCCATTTTGTATGGAATATACCACTGGTCAAATATCCGCCGTGGCTTCTCACCGGTGGCAGGGATCCGAGTTGTCCTATTTTTATGACTCTTCCGCATAGATCTGTATGAATTAAAGGTTATGTTGGCCTTAAGGGAATCGGTCAATTGCGGCTTATTGGCATAGACTTGAAACTTCAGGAAACCTAACTTGAAAAAGTCTATCGGACAATTTACATACCCTAAAATCGTTTATGCACAATGTCCATCGTGGCATCCGCTGTGTGCCGCTGAGCTATGTTCGTTCCATCGGGACGCCCTGTGTCTTAAACGGCTTGACTGATTTGGAAGAGTGAGGTGTCATAAGATTCGTATTCTTCCCGGAGTGTAAAGGCTAAACAAAAAAGGTATAAATCTAATCTTAAAGAAAAACGAAGAAAAAACCCAATTGTCACACAAGTGTCAGTGAGAAATGTCAAGATATGGAATACACTGAACTGTGAAATAAATTACGTTCTGATCTATTCACAATAGCATCGCACCTCATACCCAGCCAAGTTTCGCACCTAGCGGCATCTACATATCAACTCAACATCGCAACTGACAGCCAAAAATCGGATCATTTATGTTTAGTGGATAGTGTTACCATCAAAAGATGTCAAATGCATAAAGTTGTCAAGAAACAAATTCAAAATCCTGCTTAAATAGAAAAAAAGAAAATTCGGTGGTGGTCGAATGTTGTCCTAGAACGTTTCATATGTTGCACAAAGGTAAGTTATATATTTATTTGTGATATGGATTAGATGTCAAAGCTGAAAGTTGCTCAAAGTAGCTCGAAGTCTACGAACTTTGGCGTATATTTTCAGCTCTCTGAGAGAGTTTTGCTAAATTTTTTGAGTTTGACGGATTTGTAGTGTTTGGCTCGGGAAAGTACGCGAATAGACCTATTATTACCCGACTGGACACAGGGAGGGTTATGTGTTTCGGTCGTATCCTATGTGCGTTCCTACGTGACGCCCTGTAGCAAAAACGGCTTGACCGATTTTGAATAGTGAGGTGTCATAAGATTAGTATTCTTCCCCGGAGTGTCATAGGCTAAAAAGATAAAAATAAAAAAAAGTTAGTTTAAAAAAACAAAAAAACCCGACTGACTGTAAAAAAAAATAATTCAAAAGATATGAACAATACAGATTCAAGTACATATACCTTACTATTTGGCAGTCGGAGGGTACTCAATACTCATATATTTGTTAGGCTGTGTAGGTATATAGTCTCCGATTGTCAATAAGTTAGGTGTACTTGAATTTTTGTTTTTTTGGTTTTATAAACTAATTTTTTTTTTAACATAGCCATTGATCTAAAAACGCAGCTGTTCGTTAATGACGATTTTTCTTTAAATTTTTTGCTCCACTTCCAAACGCTTGGAAGCCCAGTCAGCGAACAAATGGCGTTATTTATTGTCATTTGTTTAAGGCTCCTGGGTCAGCTGAATCTTGGACGGGTTTAGGCTCAAGTTCCGATGCAACATTCGTCAAGTGTAAGTATGTGAAAGGCTAACTTATTATTCACTGTCTAGGGCTCTCCTCTTCACTTTCACGGATCGCGGCAAGTTTCTCGGCTGATCTGGCGTTCTTTTGACTAACGGGTATTGACTTATTGTCTTTAATGGGCAACCAAACGTTAGAAAGTCGACTTTAAAAGGCTACCGCTTCTGCCGTAAAACGGACGCAACGTTTGCACTGACCAACACACATTTTGATAATAAAGTTCTATCATTCGGACGTTATGCTCAATCGTATAGCTTACTATGGTGGTTTGGCATTAGTGACTTAAAAAAAATCATTTTAGACACCCACGACCAAAACAATATGGCCGCCACATTTGAAAACCCTTTAGCGACAATTTCCTCATCACAGTTTTGATTATGACAAGCAGATTTCTTTTCAGTGTGATGTCTTTCGAAATTCATGCTGGTTTTCCTTTCGCTGCTTCCAACTTGATACCGATAAAAGCCTTCTGAACTTTGCCCTTCGTGTCCTATATACAGCCCCGTTGATCAGGAAACAGTTTTAACTCAATCTGGTATTAGAAATGATCCATTTTTGCAACCAGATCCGTTGTTCAGTTTTTAGAATTCGAAAACACTCGTGCTATTTTCTCTGGCATTTTTTCGTACGGTTGTAAATAGCTACCTACCGACTATCGTGCTAAGCTTTCAAACTGACGATGGCTGACATTTTTAGTAATAAAATCCCCCTGCTTCAATCTGGCATGTAAAACCCATTATATTAACAAAGAAAGGCACAAGCGCACAATACCACATTCAAGGTCGACCATATGTACTATTGCCAGTCGGCTTTACAGCCGCGGCGGCTTAAACAGACAAACGAAAAAAAATAATAAAAACAACACACCTACAACCGTGGTAAACACTTTATTCTCGTCATCACAAACCCGGTCGATAAACCGGTCCGTACTTCGGTGCCGCATGGTCTTCCCCCACGGATATTGTATGAAAGTCTCTCACAGCCGGTATAACTGCAGGCGCATTGTACGAACGTCCGGAACCCCTAGACGGGGTCACCACCACTTTGCCGTTGAGTTGCGAATAGCTCTGGTGATACACCACAGATGGCGCAGTGTCTATGATAACTCCCGCTTTAGCCACAGATGGTTCGATTATCTTGAGGTTTCCCAAATAACTAGACTGGCCACTCACTACCACTGCCAACAGCATCAGCACTGAACACAACTGCAATAGAAAGAATGGTTTAAACAATTTAAATCTACCAATTTCCAGAGCACTCACTGCATTGACCAGCATTTTCTTCAAATATAGGTCAGCAGCTGAAGAAAATTTTCGACACTACGGCTATTTTTATTTAAAAAAAATTAATAATTCCGAAGAGCAGACAAACGAGACACGCCACACAATCTAGACTGCCGGCCCACTGTTGTACTGACACTTGCACGAAGGTGGTATACGTGCATTCGAATGTTACTATTTCTATAGTGAAATGAAGGACGGTGGGGTGGTCTGGTCATGGTAATGTTACTCTTGTGGTGCTTTATTAAGACGGAAACCGGTGAGTCATTCAGTTGAGTGACTTTATGAAACTGGTAACAGGATACAATGGACAACAACAAGCTGCTATTGTTGCTTTTGTTGATGGTGCTCGAGATGAAAATTAACTGATTTTTGGGCGAATCAATTCGAGTCGACTGGGATTATATAAGAGCGGAGCGGTTTTGGTCTGTGAATTATTAGCCAAATATATACAAATGACAAGACGTTTTCATTTACGGGTTTTAATCAGACGGAAGTTGTAATCAAATGAATGATGATTATGTACTGCAACTGTTAACTCACTCAGGCAACACTGTTACCTCTAGTAGACTTTCAAAGTTGTTAAAATTTTTCATACTGGCGAATTGTCGTCATTAATTAATATCTGTGTTACTGCAGCTTGAGTGCAAATTGGGTGTCATAACGACTAATGAATCTTTTTAGTACTTATGTTCAAATTAGATCCGCCAGTCCTTAAAGTAAAGTAAGTAGCACATCCCATCGCTCTCTTTGTTTCACATGACTTCAAACGTTATTCATGATGACAGCAGTGTCACTTTATATATCGCCTGTGAAATCTGTCATCGATAACTCAATCCGTTACAATGTCGAACTTCGCTAGATTTAGTTTTAAGTCTTCATCTGCCTTCTCAATCGTAAGATTACATTGCCAATATAACATCCAAAGTTTGCTTTACTTTTTAGTATTGATTTTAAAAGAAGATGATTTTAAAATCATTCGAAAGGTAATGTGCCGTAGATGTAAATCATCATCATCATCATTAGCGTTAAGGTAACTGAAATACATTCCCTCAAACAAAAAAAAAATGCCTTGCAACCAATTCAATGAAAAAAACGTTCAAAACACACGTGGAACGGCACAGATAAATTTAAATTTTCGTAGCGACTTGTTAAAATGTAATTAATGAGTAAAGCTTATTTTTAAAGGAGCATAGTTTTCTATATTTAGATGTCGCTTTATGTTTATAAAAATACCAACATGAATATCAAAAACTTTGGTATGTTTAGTAGGTCGATTTTCGAAGACAAGCGAGATAAGTATGTTTTTTCATGTAATCAATTTTTACATAATATAACAGAGTTCTACAAGTAATCGACCCAGTCGTTTTTGGTATACATTTTAGAACTTTTCAATAAAATGTTTTGTGATAAGGCATTCCCCGAATGTTTTAAAACCTCTGACATATGCGCTATCTTCAAAAAAGTTGACCCTTCTCTGCCCGAAAACTATAGAGGAATCTCAATGCTCAGTTCGCTGAGAAAACTCTTTATCATAGGTTAGTGAGTTGGGTGGAACAGAATAGCGTCCTCAATATCTTCCAGGCCGGTTTTCGAGCGAATATGTCGACTGTCAACCTGATTTTTGTTCTAACAACAAATACAAAACGGTTTATAGAAAAGAAAAAGAAAAGAATATACGAGCAACTTCTCGTAAATATATCTGTGGTTCTGAGTCTAATTTTCTCTCTTTTTATAGACGACGTTTGTGACAGCATCCCAGGTGGCATTAAGTTCGGAGATGTAGCTGTCAAAGTATTACTTTACGCAGATGATCTTGTCATTCTTTCTGACAATCGCTATATGCTCCAGCTACAAATTAATAAATTAAAGAACTATTGCGATACTTGGGATATAAAAATAAACACAGCTAAATCTAAAATTCTTGTCTTCAGCGCACAAAATCGTGTGGGTAGAGAACATGTTTGGTCACTGGAAGGTCTCGAATTGAGGTTGTAAATGAGTTCAAATATTTGAGATTTGTATTAACATACAATCTTAATATAAGACCTCACATCAAAGAAAGAACCCTTGCAGCCAAAACGGCAATTAACATCATGTTGTCTAAGTTCTTCGCAAATAAACACGTGGATTCTGTCTCCAAATTTAGGGTTTTTTATTTATTTGTGGCTATCGACAGCGCGACGAGATCGAAAGCTTACAGAGATATTTTTTCAAACGGATTTTTAGGCTTCCATAATCTACACCTAGCTATGCAATTCATGTAGAATCTGGTCTACCTTATGTTTTAATAAAGAACCTTAAAGCAAATGCAGTTTACATCAGCAAAGTTATACTAAGATTTAGGAATAACCTGCACAAATAAGTTATTCTTACACCTGTCAGATGTAACTACTCTCCGTTTAAAGACTGGTACGATTTAGCCGCAGCAAATAATATATCCATTCAGCTGAATGAGAACAACGTTTGGGAGTGGAGGAGTATTCTCCACGATTGCATTTCTGCTGTTGTTAGCAATCTCTTTAAGCTTTGCTTGGATTGAGCTAATGAGCCATCGACCAGATCAGTTTAAAGGCAACTTAATCTTACCTTGGGAACAAACAATTATTTTAGCAATAAGCTATCAGTTCTGGAATTGAGCTTGATTTTAAAAATTCGTACAGAAATTATAGATCTGAACTCCAGACCGCATAGAAGCGACTTAAACCCCAGGTGTCCATTATGCAACCTTGATCAATACGATAATGTTTTTCACTTCCCTGCATTACGCCCAATTCCTCAGGAAATCCGTAGATTGTACTTTAACAAAAACTTTTCACTGTAAATCTCGTTTTATTTTTGTTTTATCTAAACTAAAAGCTAGTCGCCGTACTAATAACAAATTTTAGTCTCGACTTTATTTTTCCGGAAGTTCACAATTGCGAAATTTGCATGGAAAATATTGCCACTGTGAACTAGCAAAATTTAGAGTCGAAACTAAAAATGTTTATTGGTACGCCCTAGGTATATAACAATTTAAATTTTGTTTTCGATTTTAAAAATTTTGTTTTAGCTTGTTTTGTTAAAGGCAATTTACATACAGATACACGACTTTTGTTACCTCTCAATCTATTTGTTATGTAATTGTAATCCCTTTATTTTCTATAATAATATGTATATTACATATATACAGTCCGTTACAATTGGATAGCCTCACATATTGTTTTTTTTAACTAACTGTTTTGAGAGCTCTTTAATGTGTATACTCAAGGAAATATGCATTGCTAGAGTTTCTGAGAATAAGAGAGCTTTCAACTTTTTTTAAAGTTAACGGGACTTTTTGAGCTACTTTTGTATGCATTGATTTTAATATGAATTTTTGTAACATTAGAATAGCCTCAAATAACTTTCTTATTCATTATAAGCGGGAGTTTAGCAGCGGAAAGCTATCGGGAGTGATAAACGGTTTATTTCTTGTGTTTATGATCTGTTTAATAGTTTAAATGGGTAGAAAAAAAATCTTTAAATGCAACGCGAATCGCTAAAATAGAAGCTTACCATGAGCAAAATCTCTCTAATCCCGCTATAGCTAAAAAACTTGATCGAAGTCCAAAAGTAGTTAACAGTTATTTAAGAAATCCATTATTTTATGAAGAACATTACAAAGCTCGTACTTCTACTGTACTTTCAAGCCGAGATAAACGGCAAATTATAAGGTTAGCTTCCAATTCAACCCATTCTCTAAGTAAGATTAGACACGAAGCTGGGCTAGAAGTTAGTCGAATGCCAATAAGTAGGGCTGCCGGACACCTGGAACTAAAAAAAACACCACATAATAAAGCACGAAAACAACAGCGGCTTGGTTTTGCAAAATCGTACATGGCTTGGAACACTGATGGCAGCAGTCACTCAAACGATTGGCGGAAGGTGATATTTTCTGATGAAAGAAGTTTAACCTCGATGGGCTCGACGAATACAACTATTACTACCATGATTAAGGAAAAGAAAAATTGTTTTTGGACCGTCACCACAGCCGCGAGGGAGAAGTAATGGTATGGGGCGCCATATCATATTATGAAACGATCGATTTGGTTTTTGTGAACTGCAGAATGACAGCACCTTACTACAAAATTGTCTGGAAACGTCTCCACCTCAGTTCCAGGATATTTTCGGACCACTGCCTATCATTTTCCAGCAAAACAATGCGCCAATTCACACAGCTGGAATAGTTAAGACTTGGTTACAAGACCAAAATATAGAACAACTTTCCTGGCCAATCTACTCCCCAGATTTGAATACTATCGAAAATGTGTGGGGTTGGTTGATAAGAAAGGTGTATGAAAGTGCGAAGCTGTATACCAACACAGAAGACCTTAATGAAGGTATCAAAGTGGCCTGTGCCAGTATTTCTCTTGATCTTTGAAAATCATTGTATGATTCTTTAAAAGACCGCATTTTTGAAATAATTCAAAATAAGGGAGGTTGTACAAAGTACTAAAATAATTGTGTAACGTATAGTAAATAAAAAAAGGTATTTGAATTTCATTTTAACTAAAAAAAAAGGTGATGCTATTCCAATGTTAAAAAAAATAATATAAATTTTAGTGAATCAAAACGAAATAATCTCAGAAAATTCCGTAAGCTTTTCGAAACTATTTGAAACTTGTCTAAAGAACTCAGTCCTACCTTTCAACCCAATATACAATTACATATGTACATATCAAAAAGCTACAAAGAAACAATTTATTTAAAAATAAATTATATGTGAAGCTATTCATATGTTACGGGCTGTATGCCACAATGATTGCAAATTCACAGAACATGAATATTATGAATATCTATCTATCTATACATGTAATAAAACTGTCGCAGTTTTCATGTGTTAACGGTTGGCGTGAAAACTACAGCACAGATTTCGATGAAACTTTTTTTGAAATGTCCCTTAAGATCCGTAGAAGAATATAGGCTATTCCTTTCATTGTCATGCCTATTTTGTGGGTGTGTTTTTGACCAAAATGGTTTTTTTTCTGACTTTACTCAAACAATTCTTAATCAATGCAAACAAAACAAAATACCAAAAATTAAAATTATCAGCAACCGTTGTTCTTGATCGCTGTTCTGCTTTGGGGTGGGTGGCTGGCGCTGGCGCACATCGCACAAGCACATACGTGTCAACAAAAACTAAGTGAAGTTTTCTCCGATTAAATGAATCTAAATAGAAGTATGTGAGGTGAGTGTGGATGTAATCAACAGCGACAATGTTTTTCTGAGGAAATGTGCAGATGGCTGATGACGTGCGATGATGGGCGTGTGGTGTAAATATATACATATTGAGTTTAAGGTTTTTGTTTTTGGTGGTTGTGATATTACCTACATTGATACCTATAGTAAATAATTGAAGAATTGTTGGTTTAAATACAAATTTAGTTTAATGTATTTGTTTTAGTGGTTATTTTAATATTACCTACTTGAAGAAATGAAGAGTTCAATAAGTTGAATTGTATTACTTATGTTGTTGAATTTAAATTTCTTTAATTGGTGTTTTAGGTGAATAAATTTGTTTGATTTATTGTTTGACTAGCTGTGCCCGCAACTTCGTACTCGACGTGAAACTGTGTGATCCTTACTATAATAAAACTGTAACTTAATAGATAAAAAAAGGCCTGCACGAAATTGATTCCGGTTTTCACAGTCGTATTGAAAATTGTCGCTGGCCTGAAGCGGAGATCTAGCTGATATGTAAGAAAAGTTGTAATTTTCGAATACCTTCTAGCTCCTAGCTTTGGAATGACTCCTCCTCCAAATGAAATAGGATTTTTTTTAAATAAAGTTCATCCGGAAAGTGAACTGGGGTTGGTCTTTGTACTGGGCCAGGGCGTCATTGTCAAAAGTGCGTGTGCCCACCGTGAAGGCAGAACGTAAAGCGAACCATTCTTAAGTTGTCCCAAATATGAATTATTCATTTTGCACAGAAACTATATACAACAAAGTTCTTCAGTTCATTTTTATTGCCTAACTACGTAAACCTGTTCACTGATCCTTGAACGATCGACGGAATCACTCCTATCTTATTCCTCGCTGAAATAATGGAGCCGCGAAACAGATTGGCTATTCCCAAGAAGGGCCTCTTGAATGAGTGTCTTGGACCTTCTTCCTCCTCTGAACTGGTCACTGCAACTATGGGCGGGTGCCTCCTAACTTGTGTCTGTTCGTAAACCGTATGCTCGGGCTGTGTATTGGCCTGAGTGATGGGTATCGTAGCAGTCGGTTGATTTGTCTTAGGATGTTCTGTTGTTGTGGTCGTGGTGGTGGTTCTGGGTGTTGGTGATGTCGACAGCGCTGGGTAGTAACCTTCAGGAAGTGGCGCGTAATACACAGGCACGCGGTACTGATGATGACGATTCGCATAGGAATCATATGCAAAGATCGGTTGATAGGGTTCCCTGTGTGCATAGTTGACATTGTACCGACGTACTGCTGGCGCTAAAGCTACCGCTGGTGCTAGAGCTACGGCTGGAGGTTGAGTATACTGGAGGTCTTCATAATCATCGTAGATACCTGCGGCAGCCGCAACTCGAGCACGTGGCGGTGGGGGACCATAGACGGGAGCGTAGGGAAACTGCTGCCTGACATCACTGTATGTAGGAGGCTTGATATATGCGGGTCTAGGTCCAGTCGCCCCTTCGGCTACATCTTGCGGATAGCTTCGTAACGGAGTAGCCCTCACCGGATCGGGTGGACCATACGTAGAATGGGGAGTATAATCCACTGGCTCGTACCCAACCGGTCGTTGGTATATATCCTGTACATCCCGCACAGAAATCGCACTTTGACGCGGCTCGCAATCCTTGATATCGCCCTGTTGAGCCAGCACTACCCCCAAGAACGCCGATAAGGTAATCTATATGAAAGATAAAATGATTAAACCATTTGAAGACGTCGCAGTGACAGCTTACCAAGATGTTCATGTTGCTAAAACTTCGTACAACTGATGTGGTGACAGATCTTGTATGGCCTCTTTTATACCCAATTACATAGGTTTTCTGGTGTTTTCTAACGAAATAATTGGACCAAGCCATCGCTCTTGACCCCAGTCGGTGCCTATCTATACGAGTTCAAGCTCAGAGCAGAGATGAGCACAGATGATGTGCTAATGAGAGTGAAATCTTCACACATATGGAACCATGGGAACTAGATTTGGAGCGCACGGAGAAGTATCGGTCAAAAGTCCCATAAAGCTGTATAACATCTATAAAAAGCCCAGTGACTGACATTGAAATTGGCGTAAAGTCACATTAAAGTGGATTACTAGCTTTATATGCAAAGAAGACGAAAACGCTTAAATGGTTCCAGGTAAAGTGAGTGCGAAAGTTACTACTTTTTAGAATGGGTTCTTTGGCACTTGGATTATGAGACTCTTTTGACAAATTCATGTTGCTATTTGAGTTAATTTTATAAGAAAACGAAAGGATTATACAGTGTTGGTCTTTATTTTCATCTATATTGGCCGAATCAAATAGGTCGTTCTTTCAATTGGCAGTTGATAAGCCCTAGCAACAGATTCACGCTGTGGATTCATGAAGTCAAAATTTCTAATGGCTGGCGCTAGAATATCACTGGCAACGCCGACATGATTGTCGACCCACTGCAGTGGGTTCTCGTCGAATAAGCTGGCAAATTCGGACGGCAGTTGGTAAGAGAATTGTCCCGGGATCCGAAAGTCTTGGCTGTGCCTCAGCAAAGGCCAAAATATCAGCCGTAAAAATTACCTAACAATGGATTTTGGATCAATTATTTGCAATCTTCTGAAACGTCTTGTCTTGTCTTACAGTTTTAATCATTTTTATAGAGGTGTCCTGGTGCAACGGGTTACGTATGTCAGTGGCAACTGATGATTGACTATCATTTAATCGCCGTTTTATACAAACTGCATTTAATGCTCTAATGATCTTTGCACCATATATTGGCACTTTATAATGCAAGTAAATCAGCGAGAGTTTTCTTTTATTACAAGGAGTGTTACTGCCAGTTTGCATATGCATGTTTGCTCACCTTATTGCAACAGATCGTGTTTCAAATAAATCAAATTGAATACTGATGTAGGTAGGTACATAGAACTGGGGTGTGTTCTTACAGTTATGTTTAGTTATAATTAAATGATTTCGTTGCAATGACGGAGGAACTGGGTTTGAAAATTCTCAGAACCTTATTAGAATAAAATATTTGTTTACTTCTGAAACAGGCATCATCGCCACGATTTTAGAAGTAATAATGAATAGTAATTTGGACTTACGAATAATCATATTTTTTGTACGTTGAGCTGCAAATAGCTAAAGCCCGTATGACACTTCATTTTTTTGGTATTTTTTCTGCTTTTAAAATGAAACTAGAGCAGTACGAAAAATTAGAACAAAAATTCCCGATAGGAGTGAGTGCGTGCACTCCGACTTTATTAGAAACATTAAAAAAATGCTTTAAAAATGTATTGAAATTACATTTTTCAGCTCCTGGCAGCTTTTTTTCTGACATTTCAATATTATTTGATAACAAATTCGTTTGAAAATGTGTGGTTGATTTGCAAACAATGGCAAATACAGTTTCAGTCTCTTTTACACACCGCTGACTTTTCAACATGATGAAAAAATGTAGTGTCATTCGGACTTAACCAACCAACCACCTAACAATAATAATTTTCATTGTCAGATGATTGGCCTGGTTGAAATTCGCCAGCTCACACGGTTGGCAAAAATGTTTGTGGATCAGTTGAGAGGCATTATTAGACAAAATGAAAATTGTTCTTTTTCTATTTGGTATAGTAAAGTTTTTGTTGAGATACGCGAAATAATAGAAAAATTAATTTGCGATTGTTATGTTTTGTTTAAAAATAGTTAAGTTAAATTTTGGTTCAAATACCTATGGTGTTTATGAAAAAAAGGATACAACAAAAACCTCTCTTTAAATAATTGACTCGTGTGTCAGCAAATATTTCCAACAAACTGATTATCGGATACAATTGGCCGACACCTGAAGAGGAAATGAAACATCAACAAGCTCTTTGACAAACAAAAATCAAGTGTCCACGTGCAATTGCACTCATATCATTTTTTTCAATTTCATCTAGTTTCCACAAAAGTCGTTACAATCTCAAGGAAAATTCGAAAATTCAAATGAGGTTTGACAGGAACTACAATTATAAACGAGCTTTGTTTTTTTGAGCTCCCAGCAAAGCAAAGTAGAGTAGGATTTTTAAAAGGCAATTACAACAACTACGCTCACTTGACACTTCGAGACTCGCAGTAGTCGTATGCTGAAAATCTTACTTTACTTTACTTTGATGAGAACGAAGCTCAAAAAAACAAGGCTACGTACAGTGAAGTAAAAATGCTATATTCGAATTTTCGAACTTACTTTTGCAAAATATGTTTTTATTGATATCGATTCAAAGCAATTGCTAACGGCCATATTATTCACTCCCTTAAATCCGGGTTAAAGCTTACACCCGGGTTTAAGTGAGTTTAACCCAAAAACTAAACTCAATTCCATAATATTCAGTCGTTACATCCGAACATAAACCAAGGTCTACTTGATAGCGTTTTATCCGATTGGATTTAAACGCACTCCGGAAACCAGTTTAAGTACTTTAACTCGGGTTAAAACTGAATTTCATAATATTGACATGCTACAAAAAAAAAATGGTATTCATTCGTGAAATGGATGAAATGTTGATATTTTTGACATCAGACGACGAATTTGTCGGAGAGCTGATGGTAAAAAACGTCGGAAATATTTCCGGGCATTTTGGAGGCTATATACCATGATTCCACTAAATGCACTAAAGACAAAAATCGGCACACTACAAATCAAATCAATTTCCAAGTGACAAACAACAACAAAAAAAAATGTCATTATTTGTGAAATTTGACATTACGTGGGTTTAAAACGGGTTAAAAACGGTTTAAAATATTTTTAATCCGGATTTAAATCGATCCTTAATCCAGATTTAATTCAAAATTTGAATCCGACTATTTTTTCATGTCCTGTAAAAAGTGGGCGTGCAAAAAATTTGTTAGTGTTGATTGTTAGATGACCTATTTTCTGAAAAATACAACTTCAACTTAACAGAACTTTTTAATGTACAAGAAGACAAACAAAATTGGAGTTATAACCGATCCTCTACAGTGCTTTAACTGCGCCAGAATGTTTTAAATATGAGCCATGACCAAAGATTAAAAAGAAGGATAAATGTCTTCGGTCCGATATGTTTAAAATAATAAATACAGTTTTCTTAAATTGATTTTTAAACCGAGAACGCAACGAAGTACTAACAAGAGTAAACGCTTGAAAAGAGACAGCTTACATTTTTCTCCCAGTCATAGGTGTGGATGATATAAAAAAAAAACTTTAGAAAACACGACTGACGTAAAACTTCTTAAGCTCCATCTATATATATATGTTTAGTTTATACATATTAATATATAAATTTTCTTTAATAATTTGCTGGCTATGAGAGGAAGAGAGCAAGAAAATGGGCGCGCACACTGCTCTCTCTTGCTACTTACAAACAAAATTAAATTATTTTATTTGATTTTGCACAAAATTACCAGCTGCTACATAGAAGACATGGGATCATTTACCTTTTTTCTTATAACAAACCTTTAACAAATTAGAGTTTTATGTCTGTATGTAAATAATATGATTAATTAACCTGTCTTTATCTCAATATAGTTATAAACAAAAACAGAAACTATTTCGAAGTTCACCATCTGTCAAAAGAAGAAAATGAGTGCATTCTGTATTTTTTTGAATAGCGAATAAAACAGTTTTATATGGATGGTGTTGAAGCATAGCTATGCAAATACCACGGTTATACCCAAAAAATTCCTTTTCGCCAAAATATAAAAAATCCCACATTTATCTCATGAAATATTAAGTTAAAAAAAAAAACATTTTATTAAATTCTGTCTTTTTTATTATTAACAAATACAAGTCACATTATACATTAACTGATGCGTTCATCATCTTACCCCCCATGTCAAGCGTACCTAAAGAAGTTTTACTTCAAAAATGTATTTAATTTAGCGATTTATTAATATATTAAGAGCTGGCTTATGTTTCTATCGGATCAATGTGTCAGACTATCGTCGTAAAATGGTAACCAGTTACTCTTCAAGTACAGTGTTCCTCTATGATTCTGATGGGGGAATGGGCGTACGAAGTAACTGGGAAAGGGAAGTAACTACTGCTAAGAGAAGCGTAGATATTTGATTTTGTGGATAACTTTGCCGTGGTGGGCGTGACAAAAATGATATAGATGCGAATGCCGTTGAGCACACAGTAGAAATATGGTCAAGTGCTGAGAAATTAGTAGTACGAACGATGCTGCACTCAATGATTTTGATTGCAATACTTGTCGAAGCAATGAACAAATTTTAAAGCAAGTGATTCAGAAAAAGGAAGACAGAAAACGTGAACAGAATCGGAATATCATGCGATATAGTGCTATCCCTGGGAGAACAGCGAATCTAAATGAACACACCTTTTACATCTTATCACAACGTCAACCCTATTAACTTGTTTTATTCAAATATTTGACGAGGCTTAAACATCACATTTAAGCATTAAAATAAAAAACTAAATATACATAAAATAAACGAAAAATCATTAGAGGGGATCAAGTTCAAGTCGATGCTGCACATAATCTGGAAAGTGAAAGAAAGCTATACGGTCCTGGTTGCTAAATTTGCGCCTTAGGCCATTCATCGTGCCCGAAATCAATGCTGAATGAATTTGATGACCGGTGCATGTGCAGCATATACCAGCGGAGTGTGATAGGCGCGCACCACTTGCGAGGTGATTGTCCGAACAGCTGGAGCAACAATTGGCGTAATAATCTCGGCATGCTTGTGAACCACGGTCTGACTTTGGTGTGATACGGCTGTTGGAATCTTTTGTACCAATTCGCCGACCTTGGCGACAGTAGGCTCGTGAATGCGTATGGTCTCCGGCGCCAGGACAGTTCTCAGGCCAGGACTTGTGCTTATGCTAATTGGCAGTGAGATCGTCTCGGGCGGCAAAAGCTGATGTTGAATCGATATCGAGCCCAGCGAAGAGGTTGTCAGTGAGGTGGACGATGAGTCGGCCGCTTGTAAAGCCGACGCATCCGTTGGCTCCGGGGTGGAAGCAGGCTCTGTTGATGAGGGCGGTGCTTGCGTCGGAGCTGGAGCGTCTCGAGAAGATGCGGGTGCTTCGGCGGACTCCTCGGACGATGACGTAGTAATTACGCTGGGTGGCTGCTCTGGCTCTGGTTGAAAGAACGACGATAGTGATATGGTTTCCTCGGATGGCAACGATGTTAGAAACTGAAGCGAGGGATAGGCAGCGGCTACCATTAGCATTGAAGACACGATGACAAGCTGTGGAAAAGCAATAAGAATTACATCCCACGAGATTTCCGCGATGCAGTCACTTTACCAGTTTGAACATTTTCCACTGGTGTTTAGGGTGCCTTTTTACGTCAGTTTGTTCGGATCAGTCAGAATAAGACACTCGAAGACACAAAAACGGAGAATCTCTATCAAATGATGCGCCGCGATATTCCAGTGCGAGCTGCAGTGCGTTACTGATGCCTAACTCCTGTCAATATCTTGTTTTTATATGATCGCATCAACCATGAGAAATCTAGATCTAGAAATCATCCAGATGCGAAGTCAACTTGATTGCGCATACCACAAAATACACGACGATCGACGACGCCCCATCCGATGGAGTGCACTATTGTGAAACCGAACTCTCAGATTTCCCTCTTCGTCAACGAGAATGACAGCATCAAAGTTACGAGTATCTTGGATTGCTGCTGGCTGCGCTCTCCCACAAAGGTTACCCTCTTGTCAGCCTCATAGCTCACATGGCGTATAGAGGGAAATTCGATCTGCGGATAGCAGATAGATAGGCGCCCACATTGAGGGCACTGCGCTGAATTTCGCACACCAGATCGCATGGAATCTGGAAGTCTGGGTCAGACAAGTTTGCATAATGTTGTGACAACGCCTGTCAGGGGATGCCTAATTGGTCCCATCCGGGGGAGAATGACCTTGCAGTGGTTGCAATTTGTTAATCGATCTCACAATGAATGCTTCTTAGGCCGAAAGATACCAATGATACCTATTGCAATCGTGAATTGGAGTGACAGTGTTTTTTTATTATTTTTTCGAGAACAATAATCCTGACTACGCTGCGGAACGAGGGTGGGGTGTGGTCCTAATGCAGTGAGATGCTACACTTGCCAACTCGATGCTGTAAACACAAAAACTATGCTCACTCCTCAATAAATTGCTTGTCACAGCATTAATTATATTATAAAACTGTAAATTTATTCCTAATTTTTCGGTTAACTTCGTGTATATTTAAACTATGTATATTATTTGGATCTTGTATTTAACCATTAGAGCCCAATACAAATTTCTTTTCAAAAATGCAGTAAAATGAACAAAATTAAATTTTTTCAATGTATTGTGACATTATTAGTAAGAGCAAACATTCCCATTAATTATGGAACATAACGACGTTCGAGTAGCTGCCTCGGCTGTCTTCGCGTAGCGCATTCTGTCACTCCAATTTTCCAAGACCTTGTTGTTGAATCGTTTCCGGATTTTTGGCATAACATCGGTCCTTTACAGTTTCACAAAAAAAAAGTCCAAAGGGGTAAAATCACAGCTCCGAAGCGGCCAATTGACTTCGCTAAGAAGCTAAGATTGGCATGAGCTGTGTTTGATTGATTGATTGATTAATTATAGTTCTCGTTTATGTTACAAAATATAATTTAGAAAAAACCGATTAGCATGGCAATGCCGACTGCCTGATTGACATTAAATTATGAAGTGTTAATACATATTGTAATATCTAGAATAAGGAAAGAAATATCCAGGATGTGTACATATTTATTTGTTTTTGATCTTATAAAATTAAAAGTTCTCATTTATGATTTTTTCCCGATAGATTATGGCAAACAAGTCGCTTTCACAAGGAGTGCTAAAGTGTCTTCTTTCGATTTCGTGTCGCTACCTAAAAAGTATCTTCGTATTTCTTTGCAAATAGGGCATCTGCCAATGAAGTGGATAACATATTTCCCCTCTGATAGATTGCAAAGACTATAGTAGATTGATAAATCGGGACGATGCGGAATATAGTTAAGTCGTAACGGTTCTCCTCTCATAAATAAGGAGATCTACACATTTATCGTTAGCGAGTCGAAAAAAAAACATGCTGCGAATGTGACTTATTTAAATTATGGTTAGCGAATTGAACAAAATTCATTCACCTGAACAATTTGCGAAATTGTGAAATGTCATTCGCCTTAAACTTCAAATTTTGGCGAACAAAACTATTTGGTGAAACCAGAGGCGAATAGAATTTATGATCTAGAGCAATGAATGAAATTCAAGAAAAATGTATAAAACCCATTCAATTCAAATATTTACATATATACATATAATGAAAATCGTCTTTTATAGTTTCAAAAGAAAGCAATTCCAGCCAAATCCAGAAGCTATTTGAGCTCATAGAACAAAACTCAGATTTATAGCCAAAGGGTTATAGTGCAAATTGGAGCTTCAAAAAAATCCAACAAAGAATATTGGGACAATTTCGATGTTGAAATAAGAAGAGTGCGCAGGCCAACTGTAAAAGAAAGAAAGAAAGATTGAAGAAGTGCGCATAAATATGAATTCGGTCCAATACATGCACGAATGATTCTTTGGTTAAACGAAAGTTGGAGACAAATCTAAAAAAAAATCATTGAATTTCTTCGTAAATTAAAGTGCTTAATTTATATTAATATTGCTGATCAATTTTAAAGCACACAAATTTTGTATTTTGAATACTTTTTGAATTGCCATAAATGTTCTGATTGGCTTGTTATTGTTATTATTTTTTGATAGCCTTTGATTTCTAGGCGAATTAATAAATTCTCCGACAATAATCGACAAATAACTCGATTTACGTGAATAATTCGACTCGCATCCCAATTTCCAGAGGAATTATTTGAAGTTGAATTAAAAGCTCCAACAACTTCATTGAAATAAACAACACGTTCCAATCCAGAAACCTCTTCTACTGAAGACTGTTTTAGAGTGTCTATACTGATTCCTTGCATATATTCCTGGGCAACGAAGACATTATACCATATTTTCAAGCTTATGGGGAATGCAAGATTAAGCTCACTAGCTATGATATCGGTTCATTCGGAAATTAATGTGAATTCAGATAAGGTGATTGATCTCATGTCAAACAAAAAAAAATCAAGACGTCGTCCGGAAACAAAATCCTGGCTACGGCGCTGATAATAGGCCTATTAATATCACAAAAAATGCACACACTTCGTATTAACTTTTAACAATTTCAAAAGTAGCAAAAAAGAAAAACTCATGGTGGTATTGTGCTTAAACTGATAGAAATTAAGTGGTTTATTTTTTGCCTTTTTAAATTAAATTTTTTTTTTGTCAATTTTTTTATGATCTAATTATTATTTTTTTATTTTTTTTATTAATATTAATTACCGACATTTAAAGAAAATTCAACTAAATTGGTTGAAAATTACGGGCGATAGAGGGAAACATATACTCTTTGCCTCATTGTTTTATGCACGGAAACAATTGAAAATCACCAATTGCAAAATTTTGAGTTGCAATTCACGAATTATATCTTAGTCGCAAATTACAACGATTTTTTCTTGGATTGATATAAAAACTCGTAATTCGACATTGAAAACGGCGTAGAATACAAAATTCTGCTTGTTGAATTTTGCGATTAGAAGTATTAATTCCAGCTTCTTTCATTTGAAGTGATTTGCGATATTGTTTGGCTCAATTTACCACTTCAATGGGTCAATTTCTCAAGCACTACTTCACAATCGTAAATTGCAAAAAGTATTTTCTGATTTACAAACACTGAGTGATGAATCAATGAAATCTTATAATACACATGTAAATTGAAAATGTAAAATAACGTAGACAATTCGTGAATTACAAAATATTTTTTTGTATTTTCCATGGAATTAACTACCCGATGTGTGAAATTTTTTGCGCACAGGCAGTCGACAAAAGCGAAACGTCATAGCATGTCTATGGTCCATGTAAAGAAATCCTTTTAAGTCCTTTCATTTTCTGTATGGACAGCTCCAACCATGCGCATTTGGCTTCATTAGAGTCAGACAGTCGGTATTCAATTTTTGCTTAAATCAGTTCGTGTCGGGTCAAAGTAATTTATAAGTATAACTCATTCGTAGTCATAGAGAGTGTACTAACCAACAAATTGTAAAGAATTTTGGAATATATTTTGTAAGTACATATTGAATAATATAAAAAAAAAAATTAAGTAGGTAGGGCTATTAGAAAGAAGTTTAAATTGGAATGGAATCTAAAATATCATATGTAATTTGTTTGTATTTTAAATTTCAGCATAGACCGAAAAAACACCCCAGACAAATCCCGTTGTCTCCGGACAATATGGCGCCGTATGCTTCTCATGGAAATCAGGAGGAAACCAATTATAAAATGTGACTTTAAATATGTATTTGAAAATAGCCTAAATAATTAAACTACGAATTTTGATTTGTAAATCATAAGATATAAGTTGTAAATTGAGAATAAAGTTTTCTAATTTCACGATAAAACAATTTCAATTTAATACGGTGATGCCTCAAATCACTACTCAAGAATCGTAAATTGCAAAATATGAAACGCAAATTGATAAAAAAAGATTCAATTTACCATTACAAATTCGTAAATTGCAACTACTGAAGTGGTAAATCTCCCTCTTTTGTTCGCAAATCAACACTTTTGAGTTGCAATTCAAGACTAAGTGGTTGTAATTTGTTAAGGGAGGAAATCCGAATTTACAACAGAAAAGTGTTAATTTACGAATTATTTTTGCAATTCACAATCCATAGTAATAGCAAATTAATAACTATTTGTGTCAAATTGGGATTGGTTATTGCAATATGTATTCCTCATTTGATCGCATCATTGATAATAAAAAGTAGCGATTCGCGACTTTTGAGGGTCAATATCTTCACTTCGTACAATTTATAAAATTGCGAATAAAAATTCGTGAATTAGTAAATCCTGAGCTAAGCTCTAAAACTAGACAAACTTTTCGTGATTCTGCGCTCATTTTTCTTGATTTGATCTTACAATTTTTTCCGTGTACCTTTATAATAATAGGTTATATAGAGATCTACATAGATCTGTGCACTGATGATGTAGCCCTATTAAGACAATCTTCTCTGAACTCTGAACTTGCATTTTTTTCACCGTTTCGATGGGCTGACCGTTAAAATTCCAGTTCTTGTTTCCACATAATCTGCCACAAGGTTTCGAGGTTTACCCTAATATTCCATAATTGGCAGTAAAAATCAAGACGATTAATCATAAGCTGTAAAGATTCTGGTGAATATGCAAAAAAGACAACATCATCTGCGAACAAAAGAGCCTTTATCAACGCTCCAGCAATCACAATTCCTCCAGGAAGGAAGTCAACAAGGTCGCCTATGTAATTGGCGAAGAGATCAGTGCTAAATGCACATCCTTTTCTTATTCCTGATGTTTTTTCAACCCACTCTGAAGTCTCGATTCCGCTCCATACTGTTGCATGATTATTTCATAGTTCATAGATGTTCTAGAGTACCTTCCGAAACATGTGACTAATTCCGGCGTTATATAACTTAAAAATTGCATGGGCCGTGTGGTATTGTGCGATCCTGCCTTAACCAGAGGTTGTCCAAATCCATGTCTTCAATTTTAGTAGAAAAAAAGTCGGTTAACATGGCTCTGTAACGCCCACCGTTGACCGAAATGTTGTTCTCAGCCTGATTTTCGAGGAAAAATGGTCCAAAGATGGCACCACTCCACAATCCGCACTAAACTGTCACTGTACGCACCGTTCGACAACGGCGACCATGAGTGCTTTCCACTAGCACATCAGTCTCACGAACTTTTTACACAAACTTGCGTACAGCAGGCGCGGTGGGTGCTTCATTTCGGCCAAAACTTATTTTCACTTTGGAAGTAAGTTTTCAATAGTTCATAACGTTGTTCAAGCGTAAAGCGGCTCATTTCGTTCCGCGGAGGAACTGACTGACTTTCTGTCAAGATTTCGAGCGGGAAACAGCTATCAGTGTCAAAATAAAATATGATTTAAAGAGAAACCACTAAATGGCTAACCCTTTACAATGGTCACTCCATATATAAAAAAAATTGACTTTTCACCATTTGCGCTAGACGTCTAGCACTTTTTGTGAAATATCCCTTCCAGGAAAATTTCTCAATCTAACGCAAAACTACCCGCTGCATAGAGAGAGAGAAAACAAAACAAACTTCTCAAAGTAAATCTTTCAAACATGCAAGTGTTATCATCGGCCTGGTCATGCAAAACTGGTTTTGTATGTTAGGTACCAGAACTACTTGACCGACATAATCCTAATTTAATATAAACCTGACGACGATAAAAGTAAGTCCTCTCACAAAATTTCACTTGCCTAGGTCGATTCTTTTGGACTCTTTCGTGTTTTCAACAGACAGAGAAACACATGGGTCTAATATTGATTTTGTATGGGAGGTACCCGAACTACTTGACCGACATAGCCCATTTTTAACGCAAACCTGACGACGATAAAAAGAAGTCATTTCACCAAATTTCATTCGCCTAAGTTGATTTCCTTGGACGCTATCGTGTTTTCAACCGACAGAGACAGAAAGACAGACATGGCTAAATCGATTCAGAATGTGATCCTGATTCAGAATATACAAGGTGGCGCAAAAGTAATCCTCCTATCAGAAAATGCTATAAATTTTGCGATTGGCCCCTAATGTCAGTTCTGTTTTGACATTTGTGTAGTAAACACATGCGAAATACACGTTAATAAACAATGTTACGCTACACTGCTCCAGAACGCGGAATATTGGTGACTATTTATTTGAGCAATAATCGGTCGGTGACTTTGGCACAACGTGAATTTCGTTGCAGATTTCCTAGCCGTCCAACGCCTACTGATGAAACACTGCGACGTTTAGCCGCTCGCCTCGAAGAGACTGGCACAACACGAGACGTTGCCAAGAGTGGCGGGCCCCGGAGCGCCCGTTGTGCCGAGAATATCGCCTCTGTTGACGCGGCCATTTTTTTTTTCGAGAACTCCGCTGGTCAAACGACAACAGTGAACGGTGCGCGCTACAGGGCCATGTTTACCGATTTTTTAGACGATTTAGGACTGGAGGATATGTGGTTCCAACAGGACGGAGCTACGGCACACACTGCGCGAGCCACAACCGATTTTCTGAAAGCGGTGTTCCCGGGTCGTTTTTGGCGATTTGAACTAGCCCGCAAGATCGCCTGATTTGACCGCTCCAGACTTTTTTTTGTGGGGCTTTTTGAAGTCGCGGGTTTATTGACAAGCCTCAGACTCTTGCAGCTCTTAAAGACAATATCCGTCAAGAATGTGAGGACCTATCGCCGGAAGTTTTGGCCAAAGTGATGGAAAATGCCATAAAAAGGGCTCAAATGACAAACAACTGTAGCGGCGGCCATTTACATGACATCATATTCTCGACTTGATGTAAAAAAAATTAGAAGACCAAATAAAAATAATCCACAAGAAGAATCAAAGTTTTTCATTTTTTTTTTAAATTACAGCCAAAAAAACATCGGAAGGTTATTTTTGCACCACCTTGTATATACTTTGTGAAGTCTCCATTGACTCCTTCTTGGCGTTACAAATGTAATGACAAAGTGAGGGTATAATAAATACAACGCCGAACAAGTGTAATTTTTATAAAATTGTTTGTAAGGTAAGAAAAATAGCAATTCTGATATTGTTTTTATAAAAAGTGCATTCACTTAAACGCGAAAAAGCCTCATAAACTGCGTAAACTCTCAGATTTTGTATGGAGAATAGTTTACGCAGACCTCATAATTTTGCCCGACGATTTAGGCTTGGAAATCAACCTCGGAAAGCTGCGCAAATCACAAATGTCCAACTTTGACAGACAGTCGTCTATTGTTTGTTTGTTTCCAGAGTTCTTTTTTATAGGAATATCTCAAAATGGTAATAATTCAGTAAAAAAATAATTTTGACTTATAAATAAAAATGTTTATGATTTGCAGCAAAACGAAAAAAAAATAATTGGGAAATAATTTGAATAGCCGAGTTTGACAACCGACTTGACCGTCGATTTACGCAATGATATTTCCGAGGGTTGTTCACTTTAAGCACCGCAGTAATTTATGAATTTTTGAGCTGCATAAAATTATGAGATTAAGTGAATGCCATCAATATATTGTATCATTTCTTTAATTGTAATGTGCAAATTGTTAGTGTCAAATGTCACTTTTCCGCTGGCGCTAGGGTTACATCCCGGACGTTCCTTCATCTGAGATATTTTGTGATAGACGTCTAGCGTTTAAATTGACAGCCTTGGGTTTTCCTGTATACTTTCACGAACAATCTAGCGTTAATTTGACTAAAAAACAGGTGTTGACGAATTGCTTACTGAACTGTTTGTCTCGATTTCCAAACATTGAAGAGACGACTATAATGGGCCAGCGCGTGTGCCGTAAAATGCGCGCAACGTTTGCACTGACGAACATTCATTTTGATATTAAAACTTTATCATTTGGACGTGCTACTTATTCGTGTTTCTTGGCGTGGTAATTTGGCCAGATTAGACAATCGCCACCAAAAACACCTGGCCACCATAGGCTGCCAAAATCGACCAGCCCCAATTAAAAAACCCTTTAGTTGAAACGATTTATTTGTTATAAAAGCAATAAACCTTTGGCTTTTGGACCAAATTTGGCTCCATTTATCAAGCATGTCACTTAACTGAAACTCTTGCCATTAAAACCACAAGCAGAATACCGATCTCACTTTTAACTTCAACATCATGTCATGTCTCCACTCAATTAAGTGCGATCTCGAGCTCCCATCCCATAAATCAGATCTCTCGGTGGCCCTGTCATGGGACAACTGTAATTTAATGATTGATTTCTTCTAGTGGCTGATCAAGCAAATCAATTTAACAAGCCGCTGATGCGTTTATAATTTCCATTTTTTTTTTTTCATTTGTCAATGGTTGGCACTGTAAGCGTAAAAACGTGATGGTAGATGGAACTACATCATAGAGGACGTCACGCTAAAAAAAACCCAAATAGGTGATTGATGGATTTAATTAAATTAAATCATATATTCAAGTACAGCAGATTAAGCAAATTAAGGTCAGTCCTTCCTTTGGGGCGTTGCAAATACCTTACTGCCGCATTGAAAGATGATAAAAAAATCATTTAATTTAATTTAATATTAGAAAATATTAAATAATAATTTTTAGCTTTTAAAGCCGCTGCAGATGCAATTTGCTGGACTTGCTGTCCTGGCACGTTCTTTTTACCTTTTGGTAAAACGTCCGTATATTGTTCATGGAGTAGCTTCTCTCAAATTCTTCGATCGCATGCTTCTCGTGCTCTTTCTTTTTCTTTCTGAGAAGCCGAAGCCGATGTTCCTCCCGTCTCCTTCGCAGCGCCGCTTTATACGCCTCTAGTTTGGCTGCGTTTGCTAGTCGACATTGTTCATCAAACCAGGGGTTTCGTTGTAGTGGTCGAGTGAAACCCAATACGTCAGTGGCGGCGTCAATGATGACAGTGTAGCCACCGGTCTCCTGAGCTAGCTGTTGTTGTGGTAGGACTAATCGCGAGCAGTGGCGTAACGTGGGTTGGGGTCGCCTAGTAATTTTTTCACACACAAAAAAAATATCCTTGTCTACGGTTTCAAACAGTTCGTTATACCTAAACTTCGTAAAATTTCTCTTCAACATTTTGTCAACTGTTGGTCGTACTACTTTCTTGCAAGCGAAGCAAAAATGAAGCCACAATTTTTAAATTTTCTCATATTGGTTACTTTCCGATTTTCCAATCTCCAAGCCGATAAAAATTACTTACCTCAGGATATCAAATAAACAACGGTAATTTCCATTAAATTTTATTTATATAAATTAAAACTCCTCAGAAAAACAGTTATCTCTATAGTAGGAGATAACTTCGGCCGATTTCCCGTTACTTGCCTACAAGCTATGTTTTTATGTGGTAGCAAATGCTAAGTGCGCTAGTATTGTTACACAGAAATTTGTATTGACAAATGCCTGAAATATTCTGGCTCACTAACACACTCGCAGCTTGCATTTATGCCACTTTAGCTGTGGGCAAAGTTGCTGACAGCGTTCATAGAATTTTATCCGTTAAATTTGAAATTATTTGTTACGTGTGGATAGTATCTTTTTTATGACTAAGTGTACATTTGCTTAAAATATATATGAAAAATGAGCAATTGTTGGTTGAAGGAAAGTCAAAACATTTTGAACAAACCTCTATTAGTTATTTAAGTAAAATGTACACATGAAATCGGTCTTAATGATATCGAAAAAAGGTAAATACATAACCATATTTGTCCTAATATGTTTCTTAGATGTGAATAATCTCCTTTAGATAGTTTTATTAACTAACAAAATCGAATTCTTCGCCTTTTATCAATATATAAATAAAAACCAATTGCATTCAGTAATATAAAAATGTGGTATTCCCGAACTCTAGCACATTTTTTCTTGTATTTTTTGTATGTTTTTGCATGTTACACAGATAGGTAAACGACATAGGGAAATCTCAGTCAGTGCTCTTAGCACTCTCTCTTTATTTTTCCCACGAAGTATGTTCATTTTTCCCTTTTTACTAAACTCAAATTACCTCTATTTATTTATGAAAAAAACATGCTTTTAAAAGTAAAATTTGTATTGTACGGAAAGAAAATAACATTAAATTAATCTTCAGTATAAAATCCGCAGTTTGCTAACATTATAACCATTGTTTTTGATACTCGAAATTGTTGCTAAAGACAGATCTCCTCTTTATATACATTTACTGCTTTGATATTCATGGTAAAATGTAGTTTGAATGTTTTCTTGTCAGATTGTTGATATTCCAACAGTTTTGATGTTTTCTCCTTTTACGCACGGAAAGTTTTTCAAAATTGAAATTCCCACAAAAAGGTAAAGATACCACGATGTAGGAACACTGCTGAGTGTCTTTAGTTTATTATAACTCCCGCCATTTAGAATTGCATTTTTTTTTGCTGGTTCATACGTATTCACAGACAATAAAATTGTGTGCGGAGGGAGGGGCTTGTATTGAAACATTTGCGCGGTAAATCGGGGAGGCGTAGGAAAGCTGTCAGTCTATTTAATAGTTAGTTTATGCACCAGGCTCTTCATAATGTCATGTACGGGAGATACCAATATATTGGAATATTCCAATTCCCAATTGGTTACCATAAATACAGGAGTTGCAAAATTGCAGACAGGGTCATTTAAACTGATTCACGTCATAAATATTCAAGCATACGATAACTCTCGTTTGCGACAATCATCCCATCTATCCTTTCCTTTCACATAAAAGAATCCAAGTCATTTAAATATACTTAAACCCAATAATAGACAAAAACGATCCCTGGATTTTATAGGCAGTGCATGGAAGTGGATTGCCGGAAATCCAGACCATAATGATTATAATATACTAGTTGACAAAATGAACAACGTTTTAGAGAATAATAACAAACAGGTTATAATTAATAAATTGTCAAAGGAAAAAATTACAGAAGTTACGAATGTAACAATCCATATATTAAAAATAATAAATGTGTTTGAAACAAACACCCAGAACGAATTCTGTTCAAAACCGACAAAGTAGAAATTATACAAAATTCACTATATTATTTTAAGCATCAACTCTTCCGACGAATATATGTTTTCCAAATTATTTTTTTATTAATAGTCCATCAGTTATCGAAACATGGTCCATCGACTGCCGGATATTGAATCAGTAAATCACAAGTATTATGTTGTGATCGCAAGTTTAAAACAAAATTTTCTTTAACAATTATTAACAGTTATCTTAAATTATTTAGATAAGCATATTTTATGAGCAAGAAAGAAGAACGCATGGAACTGTCCGGCAGCAGTGACAGTGATGAATATGACCAAGACGCAGTGGTCATGGGATGTAAGTATAAGTGGAAGTGAACTGCGCGTCACTTGAAATGATATTTGCTGCATTTTTTTTGTAAATATTGCCGCAACTTTAACTGCAGCAATGCTCTACTGAACACTGCATTTTCAGTTGCATTTCTGTGCTATTCTGCGCTGCACTTGGAATGCAATTTGTAATATGGATTTTGGTGTAGCAAAAACGCAAAAAAAAAAACAGTTACGAACGCCCTATTCAGAAATTGTGTCGTCTGCCAGTAGACTTTGAAGCATAGACTTGAGTGTTGTTAGAGGTGTGTTCAAAACCGACAAAGTAGAAATTATACAAAATTCACTATATTATTTTAAGTATCAACAAGCGCTCAAGCGTATTATACAGACCACCAGTTATCGAAACAAATTCAAAGACCCAGGAACAGTAAATTCCATAATTTTCCTACTCCAAAAAAAGGAAAAGTTAATTATTAATTCGAGTAATTTAAAGAAGTAACTGAAACGTAATTACGAAACAAAGCATTTCTAAACATAAGTAAATTAAATTTGAACAAAACAGAACTGAACTATTTTAATATTTCTTCTTCATTTTCTCACAGGGTTATTTTTGACAATTAAAAACTAGATCAAAACTAGAGGAACTTTAAGAATTATATAAAAATTAATTAAAAATGGAAAAATGGCCATGTTACATAAGTCTGTCTTCATTCATTTTCATCATCACCAATGCCATTGCCATTAATTTTAAAAATCGCTTCAGACTCGGGCAGGCATAGGGAATCGCATATTGTACCTATTCTCATTGTACCCCGTTCCTGGCGCAGATATAAGCGAGTTGTTGACGCATGGGTAATTTTGCCTTGACTTGACTTCCTTGGATCGGTAACAACTTGATTGGTAATTACAACCGCTACGCCGTACTGCAATCGAAAGACAAAATGAAACAAAATTTCCATGGAAAAAACTTAAACCAACCTCAACGCCAAGTTTGAGCAAGCGATCAAGAAATCTATCCAAATGGATTTTCCCCGCAGCTGATTCTCCCTGGCCAGCGTAATCCTTCCGGAAATGGGCTGTCGCGCTGTCAACAATCACCAAAGCATACTTAGATTTGGCCATTAGAGCGGAAGTCTCTGTCAAAAGATTCGCCTGATGATCACTGTTGTACGCACGGGCGTAGGCAATATTATTCATGACATCATTTTGAACCGGCCCGTAGCGTAAGGCAACAGAACCCAAACGTTCAGGCCTATATGAGCATTCTATGTCGATTTAAATACATTTACCGTTGCCTCCCTTTTGCATAACAGGTAATGGACAAGTCACCACTAGAGTGTGACATAGTTGGGTTTTCCCCGTATCGAAATTTCCAAAAATTTCAGTAATTGTTCCAACTTCTCCGCCTCCTCCCAACAGGTTATTCAGCTCCCTTGAGCCAGTTCTGAGCTTTATTATTTCGGCCCCCTCTTGAAAGCATACCATGCCTGTTTTGAAATCCATTGGGACAATTTTTGATGCTTCTTTTATAATTGTATCAGCCTTTTCTTCTGATATTCCATTAACGTAGATTAATTCTTTTTCTTTAGAGCGAATGCCAGATTTAATAGTGAAATATCCGGCTTTTCTGATGTTTCTTAATCGCTTCTTGTTATTTCATTACCCTGGAAGTATGATTATATTTTATTTCCATTCACTGCACTCGGTGTAGAAACTGTTAAGTTTTATAACCTTTTGAACACTAACCGTAATTATTATCGAACTATCTCACTCTATCTTGTAATTCTCTGCTCTGTACCCTTTTCTGTTATTAATAAAGCAATGGTGGTTGTACCTTAATATACTATTTGAAGCAGCGTGTTTTATAATAAACTAGTTGAACCCCGCCGGTTTCGCCAGGCTTTAATAGAATTTAAGTGTTTTTTTTTTTTTGAATTTTGTTGGCCTATCAATTGATCACCATAATTACCGACATCTAAAAACAAAAATCAACTAAATTGTTTGAAAATTACGGGCGACAGAGGGAAACATACACTTTTTGCCACTTTGTTTTATACGAATACTATTTTTAAGAGGTTATGGGTCCAGTCTGCAAGCAAAATGAATAATACTCAAGGGTTCCCACAATTAAATAACTCAACGAATTTCAATATTTGGAAATTTAGAATAAAGATTTGATTGAAAGAAAACGGTGTGTCCTCCTACAAACAAACAAGATGTCGGTGCACAATAAAAGTTTGCGCAAAATGATCCAAAAGCGAGATCTATCAATATGCAGTGTTTGCCTGATAAAAATTTGGACATTGTTAAAAAAGCAAAGAAATGATCAACTTATTGGAGGGAATGTTTGAACGAAAAAGTGTTTTTAAAAAAGTACATTTACGAAAGAAACTTCTGATATTAAAATGTTCATGGAATGATAATATGCAAGATCATTTCCATAACATTTGACTTAATTTGAAGTTTAAAATTGACAACATAATGTAGTTATCATGTTAATATAAAATGTGTATAACTAAAATATAGTACCAATGTAAATCTAACTTTATAACTTAATTTTAGGAACTTATTATCATAAAAAATATAAAAAAAAAATATAAAAATATATATCAATGATTATTACCAATGTAAATCCAACCTTTTAACATAATTTTTAACAAAAAAAAATGAATTGCCAAATATCCATATTCCGCTATATTAATCTACTTACTCCTCTATACAATAATCTTTTAAAAATGTATATAAACAACCTACATATTCTATAGAACTAAGCCTTACTCTTATTATTAAAAACAAAAACTCATGCTATACTAAGCATATTAGTTAGAAACCTTACTATACAATTATTATTATTTTAATATAATACCTTAAAACATTATCTCTGCTCCCACCATTCATATGGTTTGGTATAACTGGTGAGCAGTTCTTCCATCCCCCATTTGTTTCATCCCTGTTTTTATTGAGCGAACATGTGGAATCGTCGGTATCCTGCAAAAAGTGCTCAAGTCAATTTTCCTATGAAATTGAGTTATAAATGCAGAAATTTCCTCAAAACCCTTTTTTATGATGTGCAAGAACATCGCATGGTGGGCAAAATCGCATCGTCACCTCCACGCGGTGCCCGCTGGATAGCCGAAAGGTGAACTAACGACGAGCGTTGGATCCACCGGATCCATGGGTGTAGATACCTGAGTTTCCGCCTCAGGAACTAGGAGCAGGAGAAAAGACACGCTCTGAAGATCCACCCACCAACACGATCTACACGTCATCCACAGGCCTCACAAGCCGGTCATGAAAGGGAAAACTCATTGTGATGAAAAATGCAAATTATGCCTCGGATGACCAAACCAACAATGTTGACGACCCCCCCCCGCAAACGAAAAACGGACAACGATTTACGCATTTGCACATGGAACGTACGCACACTTAACAGGCCGCGCAAGGCCGAGCAGCTAGCCGAGATCCTCGCCAGTTTTAAAGCTGATGTAGCAGCCCTCCAGGAGATGCGATGGGATGGACCGGGCCTGAGAAATACAGGAGACTGTAATTTCTACTATGGGAAATGCCACCTTGATGGGAGATCGCGTTTGTTTGGATGCGGATTCGCTGTCAGAGGAAGACTAAGGCAAAGAGTCCTCAGCTTTCGCGAAGTCAGCGAGAGAGTGACAACGATCCGCATAAAGGCCAAATTCCACCACCTAAGCCTCATAAGCGCCCATGCCCCTACAGAAGAGAAAGACGACGCTACTAAGGAAAGTTTCTACGAGCTCCTCGCTAAAACTTATGAGCAGTGCCCCAAATATGACATTAAAATCCTCTTGGGGGACTTTAACGCCAAAATTGGGAGGGAAGATATCTTTGGTATGACGATCGGAAAGCACAGCCTGCACGACACCCCTTCTGATAATGGACTCAGGCTCATCGATTTTGCAGCGGGGAAAAATATGGTGCTGAGTAGCACGCGGTTCCCACGTCCAGACATCCACAAGGGCACATGGCGATCCCCAGATGGTCGAACCTGCAACCAAATCGACCATGTTGCGATTGACGGAAGGCACTCCTCCAACATTCTGAATGTCCGAACATTCCGAGGAGCAAACATCGATTCGGACCACTATCTAGTCGGTGCAAAACTTAGAGTACGCATCTCCATGGAAGCTCTAAGACGAACACCAACTACGCCGAGGAAAATCAATGTTGGACGACTTAAATCGGAAGAGACCGCCGCTGCCTATGCCGACCGCGTATCCCTTGAGCTTGCGAGAAATCCTTCGTCAAATGATATGAGCCCGGAAGACCAATGGCAGCTATGTCAACAAGCCATATGAAGTGCTGCGTCTGAGGTATTGGGCTTCTCAAAACCTCCCCCCAGAAACCCCTGGTTCGACTCCGAATGTGCTCAGGCAAACAAAGCCAAAACGGAGGCATACAAGGCATGGCTCCAGAGAGATACTAGAGCCACCAGAAATCTCTATGTCGAGCGAATGAAGGATGAAAAACGCTTACTCAGGAAGAAGAAAAAAGAACACCAGCAACGCGAAGTCGAGGAGATGCAGAGATGTTTTCGCAGAAAAGAGGTGCGGAACTTCTACAGAAGAGTGAAACAGTTTACATCAGGGCTCACAGGCCGCCCTGGGCCCTGCAAAGATCAGGATGGAAATACCATAGTGGAAACGCAGGCGATGTTAACCATCTGGAGAGACCACTTTAACCAGTTGTTAAATGGCGATGACAGCCAAGATCCCGCCCAAGATCAACGCGTCTCAGTTAATCTAGATGACTACCACGATCTACAACCGCCCGACCCAAGTGAAATCAAAGTAGCCATTACCAGACTAAAAATGAACAAAGCAGCTGGGTGCGATGGTCTACAAGCGGAACTCTTTAAGCATGCTGGAGATGACCTGGTTAGGAGCATACACCAACTCATCTCCAAAATATGGTCGGAGGAAAGTATGCCCGATGAGTGGAATCTCAGTACCATCTGCCCGATCCACAAAAAAGGAGACCGCCTACTCTGCGCCAACTATAGAGGCATAAGTCTTTTAAACATCGCCTATAAAATCCTTTCCAGCGTTTTATGTGAACGTCTGAAGCCGTTTGCTGATGATCTAGTAGGTCCTTACCAATGCGGCTTCAGACCTGGAAAATCTACCACCGACCAAATTTTCACATTACGCCAGATCCTGGAGAAGACCCAAGAATATAACATCGACACACACCACCTGTTCGTCGATTTTAAAGCAGCCTATGACAGTGTTAATAGAGCTGAACTGTATCGTGCTATGTCTAACTTTAGAATACCTGCTAAACTGATACGCCTTATCAGAATGACGTTGGAGAATGCTCGATGCTCCGTCAAAATTGGTAGAGACTCTACTGAACCCTTCGAAACCACCAGAGAGCTTAGACAAGGCGACGCACTGTCATGTAGCTGTTTTAACATTGTGCTTGAAAATGTAATACGGAGCACTCATGCCAGTACATCGGGCACCATTTTCAATAAATCAACACAATTACTTGGGTTTGCAGACGACATTGACGTGATAGGAAGAACGTAGCGAGCAGTAACCGGTACATTCACTACTATGGAGTCAGCAGCAGGCAAAATGGGGCTGAAAATTAATGAGGATAAGACGAAGTATATGCTTTCATCAACAAAAGTCCAATCCCACCACCGACTTGGTCAAAATGTGACCATTGATAGGTATAACTTCGAGGTAGTCAGTGAATTTGTCTATCAAGGCACTGCTGTAAACTCAGGCAATAACATCAGCGCTGAAATCAAACGCAGACTAACTCTCGCAAATCGCTGTTTCTTTGGGCTAAACAAGCAATTGAGGAACAGAGCCCTATCGAGAAGAACCAAAGAGACGTTGTATAGAACACTCATCATCCCGGTCCTGCTATATGGTGCAGAAGCATGGACCCTGTCCCAATCGGATGAAAAGGCACTTGGAGTCTTCGAGAGGAAAGTTCTGCGTACGATTTATGGTCCGGTCTGCGTAAACCATGAAGACAACGTTTGGCGAAGAAGATACAACGACGAACTATACGTGCTGTACAACGACATAAGCTTAGCCAGGAAAATTCGAATTCAACGACTAAGATGGCTGGGTCATGTTGAGCGAATGGACATCAACGCTCCAGCGCGAAAAGTCTTCAACGCCAAACCAGAGGGAGTCAGAAGCCAAGGTAGACCTCATCTTCGATGGAGCGACCAGGTAGAGGGAGACCTCCGACAACTTGGAGTGCGAAATTGGAGACGGCAGGCTAGAGATCGAGCCAGCTGGAGGGGTATATTGAGCAAGGCCTAGGAGCACCACGCTCTAGTTGAGCCAACATAAGTAAGTAAATAAGAACATCGCATGTCCACTATTAATAGTTTTGTAGATAACACAAAATATCCATACATATCATGTCCAAAACACTCAAAACTATAGAGCAAAAAAGACTCAAGTGGACTTGGGATTTTTTTCCACGCAATTTTTGTTTCATTTTGGAAAAAATAAATTCAAATTTAAACAGAAAAAAACGTATTGTGTAGCCTATTAATTGTGATATTGAGGGGATTTCCCATCTATGCCATTAAATTGATATTATTTGAGAAAAAGTTTGTTGTGAGTCGGATTTCTCCTGGGATAAAAATTTAAATAATGAATTTTTCAAGCCGAAGTGCCATTATTCTGAAACTTGCATTGCAAAATGGTAATAATTCTGTTTCAGTACAGTTATAGATACCTTTTAACATTGTTTAACAACATATTTTTAGTATATTCTAATAAAAATCGTTTACAAAATGTAACCCATTCTGGCAGTTCAAATCCCTTAAGCAAAATTCCCAAGGAGGCAGATGGTACTTATGTCGCTATTTTAAATGCGAAGTGGCTATTCGCACGAAGTTAGGGACACGGCTTAGGTCGACGGCTGTGTATTTGACGTAACGTAATAAAAATAGTATTTTAAGAAATAAGTTGGGTCTTAAAACTTACAGGCTCGTGTCCGAAAATGAAATACTGGAGTTTAGATCCCTTTAAGCGAGCGAAGCGAGCCACATTACCCCTATTTGCCGCGTTTAACCGTAGCCGTCGATTTTAAATGTTTTGATATTGTTTTTACTTCCAATTTGGTGCAGTAACCGAACTATTCAATCGATTGAAAAAGTGAGCGATGTTTCAAGCGAACAAGATTTTTCTGCCGACGACGATGATCTCGATTATATTCCTAAAAAGAGCAGTGACTCAAGCGATAGCGATGAAGATTTTGGAGTGCAACAGCAACCGAACACGAAAATAATTGCATCTGAAAAGAAAAATAGAAGATGGAGAAAAGCTAACCCGGAGCTATGGAGGAGAAATATAAAGCGTGCAGAAATAATACGGAGTAAGACTCCAAAGACTTCAAAATGTGGAAAATGCCGTTTCAAATGTCAGAACAGTTTTTCCGAACAGCAGAGGTTAAAAATGTGTACAGAGTTTAGGAAACTGCCATACCAACGGCAAAAGGATTTTATTTTAAAGGCTGTCTTCGACTGTAATATACAAAGACCTCGAGTAAGATCGTCAAATAGAAAAATAATTCGTAATAATTTTTCAAAGTGAAAATGGAAATATACGGGTTTGTCGGGACTTTTTTTGTAGAACTCTCAGTATTTCATATGGAACTGTTAAAACAGCTTTCAAATATAAAGGACCAAATGGAATTTTTTCCAAGAAAGACGAGAGGGGTTGATCAAAAGCCGCAAATAAAACATCCGAAGAGAACATGTAATTAATAAAGGATCACATAGAAAGCTTCCCCACTGTTGAGTTCCACTACTGCCGCAAATCATCAAAAAGGATCGAAATCGAAGATTTATAGTCTATTTCTAGAGAAATATAAGTGCGACACGTCAGTCAAATTACCATCGTCGACTACTTATAGAAAAGTTTTTGGTGAGTGTTACAATCTATCTTTCTTTCATGCTAAAAAAAATTAATGTGCTGCTGCTAAATCATTTGACAAGGGAAGGGCTTGCAAGGAGTCTTATTTCATGTCATGCACAATCGACTTGCAATCTGTCTTTCAAATTCCATTAAGTGATGTAAGCCTAATGTATTATAGCTGCCAAATGATGCATTCTGCTATTTTTGGACAGAACTACACAGCAAAAGAGGTAGCAAAGAAATCGGTACCTGTTTGTACAGGTATTTGTACCAGCTACCCCCAGAAATAAAAGAAATATCATTCTTTTCTGATACAAAACCGCAACAAAAATATTTCCATCTTGTTTCTCCAACTTGTACTTTACTTTACTAAACGGGCTCCCGACCCGGTTATCCAGACCAAGCGCTCTGGCATCCGCGAAGGCTTGGTCGTTGAAACGGAGGTTCGGTCTTCCTTGTCGTCTCGAACCTGGCGGCTGGGATTTGAAGATCGTCTTAGCTGGAGCATTATTGTCCATTCGTTCGATGTGGCCGAGCCAATGACGTATTTTGGCCTTTTGGACTACATCCACATCTTGATACAGCTCATAGAGTTCTCGGGTGTATCTTCTCCTCCATTCGCCCTCCTCGCACACAGGACCAAAAATCCGCCGAAGAATTTTTCTTTCGAAGGAGCCCAGTATTAGCTCTCCCTTCCTGCTTATCGTCCAGCACTCGGCGGCATAAAGCAGAACTGGCAGGGTAAGGGTTCTGTAGAGCATGCATTTTGTCCTTCGAGTTAGGAGTTTTGAACCCAATTGTTTTGCCAAACCGAAGTAGCAGCGGTTTCCTAGGGTATTTCTTCGCCGGATCTCCACTAGGATGCCAATTGTGGAGTTCATGTTTACTCCGAGATAGATAAACTCCTTAACTACCTCGAAATTGTTGCTATCAATAGTGACGTTCTGTCCTAGGCGGTGGACAGATGCTTGTTTGTTTGTTTGTTGATAGCATGTACTTAGTATTGTCCTCATTTACTAAAAGACCAACGAATCTCGCCTGTTCTTCAATCGCCGTAAAAGCCTTTATCACGGCACGCTGGGAGTGACCGATGATGAAAATATCGTCTGCATACCGTAGTAGCTGGACGGATCTGTTGAAGAGAGTGCCTTCCGTGTTGACACCTGCCCTGCGCACTATCTGTTCCAGTACGAGATTGAAGAAGTCGCATGATAGCGCGTCCCCTTGCCGAAATCCGGTGCATGTTGCACGTTGCATCGCGTGTTTTCGAGTGTCACGTGACGCAACTGAATCAGTTTTGCCGGGATTCCGAATTCGGCCATCGCCATATAAAGCTCCTGACGATGTATACTGGCTTTGAAGTCGATGAATAGGTGGTGTGTCTCGACTTGAAATTCGTTGGTCTTTTCCAGGATTTGCCTCAGTGTGAAAATTTGGTCTATTGTCGATCTGCCGGGCCGGAAGCCGCACTGGTACGTGCCGATTAGTGTGTTACAAAACGGTTTAAGACGTTCACACAGTACGTTGGATAGGATCTCAAATGTGACATTAAGCAGGGATATGCCTCGATAGTTCTTGCAAGACGTAGGATCGCCTTTTTTGTAGATGGGGCTTATGGAGCTGATAGTCAAGTCATCGGGCATGTTTTAAACACATGTACTGCTTAAACACATGTACTATTCCCTGCGCTTCGGTGACTATGTCTCCATCACTGTTTCGAAGAGCCTGCGTTCCGGTCTTGAAGCCAGCAGCCAGTTGCGTGGCTTTCTTGTAAAACTTCCGGATGTTGCTTCGATCGCGGGAGTCTTCGATCTCCTGGGAGCTGGGAGACTGCGTAGGACCTCTTCTTTCTACGCAGGATTTTCTCCTCCTCCTGGCTCGATACTCTCCCCTCGCTGCCCTTGTTTTGCGCTCTAGCGTCTTCATATGTGCATTTTTTGTCACCTTTTCATATCATCATATGATGGGCTCTTTCTCTGGGGTGGCTGGTACCCTAAGGTGGTTTCGGCTACCTCTTTGATGATGTCGCTATACTGGGACCACTGGGTGTTGGCATCTGTGGTAGGTGAATGCACTGCGGAGAGTTTCTAACTCAGGCACTCTTTCTAGACTCTGGCTACTCCAGGTGTGCTAAGGCGTCCAACGTCGAATTTCTTCTTCTGGGCGGTACGCAGCTCCTTCTCGTTGGATAGTCGAGCTCTGAACTTAGCCGCAACAAGAAAATGATCAGAGTCGACATTTGCCCCTCGGAATGTGTGCACGTTGAGTATGTGGGTGCGTGCCTCTCATCGATTCGCACATGGTCGATTTGGTTGGCGGTTCGACCGTCTGGAGAGCGCCAGGTTGCTGTGTGGATCCTTAGCCGGTGCTACTTATCTTCGTATTACGAGCTGCCGCGAAGTCCGCTAGTCGGTAACCGTTGTCTGTGGTCGTTTCGTGAATTCTGTGCTTACCGACTAACCCGCCAAAGATGTTTTCCTTTCCGACTTTAGAATTGAAGTCCCCGAGTACAACTTTGACATCGTACTCCGGACAGGCTCCGTAGGCTCCATAAAACTCATAAAGGTCATAAAACTCCTCCTTGATAGGGTCTTCAGCCTCGTCGGTAAAGCATTCGCACATTACAGGTACATACTCTTAGATCGTTGTTCTCCAACTTGTACAAATTCTAAAACTAGGTATTATAGAGCACACATTTTTAGAAAGTGGACACACTTACATGGAGATCGGCAGCATGCACAGTGCAATCGAAATACAAAAGAAAAATGTCCCGGTCTATACAATTCAAGACGATCTTTCGACTCGCCCGTTCAAAACGACTTAAGAGCAAAGGAAAGCCGTATAATGTGATCCAATTGCGATATAATGATTTCTTAAGTTTATCCAAACTATCCGATGCTATTAAAAACAAACACTTTGACCAAAACGGGCATAAGGTGAACTGGTTAAAAGTAAAAGCTTTTAGGTACCAAAAGATTAAACCTGGGTCGATGGAATATCGATACGATCATAGGGAAGAATACTAAGAAATAAGTATTTTCGGAAAAGGGCGCCTATCGATTTGAAGCAGGTACAAATTGCAATAAGTTTCGAAAAGAAAACTTTGCAAATCCGAAGCCATTCCGGAAGAGTTTCATCATTGGTATAAAAGCTTGAAAACAAACAAGAACACCAGAAACAAGGCCCCAGAACCTGAAATACATGATGATCCAACCTCGGAAAATAGTTCTTAAATATTAAGAGAAGAATTTCTTTCGTAAGAAAAGGCCAGTACACTATTAATTATTTTTGCATGCAAAAAGTTTCAAGTCCAAAACCCATTTCTTATTTAAATAAAATAAAAACGTGAAAAAATTTAAATCTTTGATTACTCGAAAACACAATTTTGTGACTTGAGCACTTTTTGCAGCATACCGACGGTATCCATTTCTAACACCGTTAAGTTTTATAATACTCAACTCTCGTTAAGCTACGCAGAATTTTTAATGTCTTTCTGTGACAGCCAGACCAGTTACAAGTCGGCTTTATTTATTTATTTCTTCGTGTAAATGCCTAACATTTTATAATTTGTTGGCCGAAATTGGAGCAACAGGAAGCCATTAAAATGAGTCAGATTAAGTTTGCCACCTACTATTGACCTTGTCTGAGGAGTACCTATGACAATTGATGATTACGGTTCCTGAAACAATTAGCACAGATAAAGATTTGACTATTGATTTTTTAAATCAAGGTTGATAGATGCTGAAATTAAATTAAAAGGAAAGGAAAAAAAGTAATGTCACAGAATTTTTTTATTTCCTGCTATAACTGCGGCAGAAGAGGTCATAAATCATAAGAGTGTAGAGATAGCAATTATAATAATAAATTAACAGATAGACAAGCATTCAATTCACGTATACAAAGGTTTTCGCGAGGTCGAGGTATGCAAAGTGGTAGACGTTCGAGTAAATCGCGTTACTTATGGCGTGGACGAGGTAGCACTACAGCCCGACTCAACTCCGCAACAGAAAATGGTGAGTTAGGATTCTACTCCTTTTCTACACACATAGAGGTGCCAAAAGAAAAAAAATGAAATACAGCAAATAATTGACTCAGGGCATCAGAAAATATATTTCAAGACAAATATGAAGGTAAAATATAAATTATGTATGTATGTAATGTAAATTATAATAAAATTTGCAAATGGGGAGCAATTGACTGCCACGAAAACAGGAAAGTTAGAAACTAATTTAGGTGGGAAAATTATAAATATCAATGCTCTAATATCGGTAAGGAAATTAATGGAAAAAAATAAAAAACCAAATAACCCGACTGACTGTAAAAAAAAAGAATTAAAAACATATGAACAAGACACATTCAAGTACCTATAAAAATAAATAAAATAAAAAAGTACCTATACCTTACTATTTATGCGTGGGTAAAGTTGGAACCGCCACATTGGAATTTCGCAAAACAAACTACATGGGATTTAATTGCTATTTAATGGCTAATTAATTGCTCTATTCTTGATTTTTTCGCTCTTCGGGAAGTGGGAGATTTTGTGGCGGTCCTAGCTTACCTGTAAAGCTGGAACCGCCACATTGGCTTCTGAAGAATTTTTTTGCGCATACCAATCACCGATTTAATCGCTCTGGGAAAATGTACAAATTTTTCCAATCGGGAAAGCCGTTCGAACACAATTTCAAATTTACGTTTTTCGTAACGGTCAGTTCGCTATAGAACTCTTTTGTTTTTCAAGGAAAAGCAAATATATTATTAAAAAATGAATAAAAAAATAACCCTTTCGAATTTTACTATGCCACATATCTTATAGCGTATATTTGTAGGCTACTATCCGTTCCAATTAAATATTTTGTCGCTCTTCTCTAAATGGGCCAAAAACAGTAAGATAGAACCACCATAAACAAACACAAAAATTAAAACAAGTAGATTCCGTTACAATTTAACAAAGCTATATAGATCAAAAGAAGCGTCTATTCATTACCTATCTGATAGCTAATGAATACACGCTTCTAATGAGATGACATTTTTGTGACAATTGGGTTTTTTTTTTCGTTTTTCTTTAAATTTAGATTTATATCCTTTTTGTTTAGCCTACACTTCAAATTCGATCAAGCCGTTTAGGCCACAGGATGTCCCGATGGCACGTACATAGGATACGCGCGAAACACTAACCTTCTATGTGCGCAGTCGGGTAAAAAGGGTTCACCATCAAATTTTCACATGAGCATAATTGCACTTGCTATGGTGAAAACCTGGTGAAAACTATGGTAGGCTTTTTGTTATAAATATGATAATATATGAGACGGAAACATGTAACTTGATTGACGACAACTTGTGGCACAAAAGGCTGGGGCTTATTAAGAACAACAAATAATATCTGTAAGCTGTGGATCAGCTGTGAAGTGAATTCTTCTTTAGTTGTCATTGTCGGTGCCATTTTTATTTATTATATATACAAGGTGGCGCAAAAGTAATCATCCTATCAGAAAATGCTATAAATTTTGCGATTGGCCTCTAATGTCAGTTCTGTTTTGACATTTGTGTAGTAAACACATGCGAAATACACATTAATAAACAATGTTACGCTACACTGCTCCAGAACGCGGAATATTGGTGACTATTTATTTGAGCAATAATCGGTCGGTGACTTTGGCACAACGTGAATTTCGTCGCAGATTTCCTAGCCGTCCAACGCCTACTGGTGAAACGCCTCGAAGAGACTGGCATAACACGAGACGTTGCCAAGAGTGGCGGGCCCCGGAGCGCCCGTTGTGCCGAGAATATCGCCTCTGTTGACGCGTCCATTTTTTTTTCGAGAACGCCGCTGGTCAAACGATAACAGTGAACGGTGCGCGCTATAGGGCCACCGATTTTTTTCTACCGCAATTGGACGATTTAGGACTGGAGGACATGTGGTTCCAACAGGACAGAGCTACGGCACACACTGCGCGAGCCACAACCGATATTCTGAGAGCGGTGTTCCCGGGTCGTTTTTGGCGATTTGCACTAGCCCCAAGATCGCCTGATTTGACCGCTCCAGACTTTTTGTGGGGGCTTTTTGAAGTCGCGGGTTTATGTCAACAAGCCTCAGACTCTTGCAGCTCTTAAAGACAATATCCGTCAAGAATGTGAGGACCTATCGCCGGAAGTTTTGGCCAAAGTGATGGAAAATGCCATAAAAAGGGCTCAAATGACAATCAACTGTGGCGGCGGCCATTTACATGGCATCATATTCTCGACTTGATGTAAAAAAAATTAAAAGACCAAATAGAAATAATCCACAAGAGGAATCAAAGTTTTTCATTTTTTTTTTAAATTACAGCCAAAAACATCGGAAGGTTATTTTTGCGCCACCTTGTATATCTATATTTGCGTTCACTTCAACTTTCAGGATTATGACAAATTTTCTATAATTTTTTCGTAAAAACAATTTTTTAATTCCACAGCCATCTATGTTGTGTATTGTGAAAGTGTTTTTATGAGTAGTGTTTTGTATTTTGTAAGCGGATCATCAAATTTTTTTCCAATTTCTTTCCACTTGCAAAGTGTAAAGAAGTAAAGAAATTGTTATTTCGTTCTCTTTTTCAATATCATTATATAAAAACATAACAAAATTCATTTTAAATTTCTCTTTGTAGCTTTGCTTCTTGTCAATAGATGATGCTCTTTTGTTTACACGTAACTACGGAAATGAATCTCTTTGGACAAGATGTCCTCCTTTGTTTACATGTTTCTATGAAAAGAATTTTTTTTTTAAATTTCGTTTTTTTCTGTTTACGTTACGTGCTTACGAATTTAAACTTGACGGCTGTATGTGCTTCTTTGGTAATCCGCTGTAATACAGTAGCGCCTGTGCTGTTTTGGAACATATTTTTTTCGCAGAAGTATATGAAAAAGCAGTTTATATTTAGTATGTCTATGTGAAAAAGGGTAATACCATGTTCCCACCAACGTAATTCAGCCAAAGTGATTTATAAATCACGAAAGGCGTCTCCACCGAACTTTAAGTATTTTAGTGTGACTGTGAGTTAAGTAAGTAGGCTTGTTGGAAGAGTTCCACGTGATATTTTATGCTTTTATTGTTTTTAACTGTTTTGGGAGGGTGCGGAATGGGCAGCATTCCCCTAATGGCTTAAGGGAGAGGGAGATGCCGCACTTTTGTTGAGGTAAGATGCCGCATTGGTTTTGCCTAACTGGCTAGTAAGGCCTTGTCCAGAAACTCTTAGGACACTCATCATTCTAGTTCTGCTTTGGCAGTTTCAAACACAAGTTTCTTTACAAGTTTCTCTCAGTAAGTAAGATTGGTCTTCTTGCCGATATATTAAGAGTGATATCTTGGTTTTGCGTTCGTTATGGGTTTCGTTAGGGATTAGGTGACTTCAACCTCATATACGATTTACCAATTTGGCACTTCATTTCACAACATTATCCGAAGTTTCAAAGTGGCAGAATGTCTCAATACCTACATAAGAGCTAACATTCCGAACCACAAGAATTGTTCGCCTTACACTAATTGAAACCATCATTCACCTTCTCTGAGCAAAAACTTGGTGAATTATAAAATTAACCAATACTCAACATTCTAAAGTGCGCTCAGCAGATGCTCACTCGATTTCATCAAAATGTCAGCACTTCAGTCTAATCGGATTATATCCTTTTTTTAGGTGATAGAATCATCCACACACGCTTTAAGTGTTCTAAATGAATCACACATCAAGCGAAATTGTTTGCTCTCTTCCAACACCCACTCACAGCACTCTATCGATAGAATCCAGTCAAAATCTCGTTCACTACCATACACCACCAAACGAGTTATCTCATGAATTCGCCAAAAGCCATGGGCTAGCTGCGACTTTTTTTAGCACCACGCACCCCACAATCAAATTACTATCAATCAACAAATGGACGAAGGTCGCACTTCAATTGAGACTTTATTTCAAGGAACGGTCTATGGCACGTGTTTAATTCTCTTTAATTTATTTATTTTTTTTTTTGGTCAATAGGAAGGTAATTAGGAACGAGATAAAAAATAATCAGATGGGCTTGGGTTGATCCAGGTGGACAGGGTTCTTAAGCACCAAAGGTTATTGTATCGCAATGATTTGGCGTTCGTATAAATAGATAGTGTCACCAAGCAAAGAGTGTCAGATCGAATTTATCAATCAACCACGAAATGTTCAAGTTCGTAAGTGTTCTAAGCGTGTTTTGGCGACAAAGAAATTGCTTAATAGTATGTTTGTCTCTTAGGTTGCACTTTTCGCCGTCCTTGCGGTTGCTGCTGTGAATGGCGGTATCATCGCAACTCACACCATTGTGGAGCCTTCTCTAGCCAAAGTGGGCGACGTCATCCACAGCATTCCGACAGCAGAATCCCATCAGAGCTTCACAAGGGTGCACAACAAAGCTGCCATTGCCGATGTTGCTGCTCCAGTGGTCGGGGCCGTTGAAGTCGCTCCAGTTGATGATGCAGTTGAAGTTGAAGCCGCTGTAAAGGCAGCTGAACCCGTAGTGAAGGCTGTTGAAGTTGAATCAGCTGCTCTAATTGACGAACCTGTATATCCAGTTGTAAAGGTTGCCTCAGAGGTTGCCCCCGTAGAAGTTGCTGTTAAATCTGTTGAAACCGAGGTGGTCCCAGTGGCGAAATCCGTTGAAGTTGCTCCTGCCGTAGAGGAAGCTCCAGGTGCAACAGCTATTAAGACAGTTCTAGTGTCTCCTGTCGTTCGAACCTCTGCTGCCGCTCCAGTGCTAAGTCATGTGTACCACGCTGCTCCAGTTGTAAACACATTCTCCTCACCAATTGTTGTCGCCCATCCAGGCCCACTTGTGTACTCATCGCCATTTGTAAATCATATTGCTTCGCCTTTCATCTATACTGCGCAACATTAAATCTATCGAAATTATGTGAAACCGAAGTTGAAAGGGAGTTGTCTTATTTCAGAAAGTCTAAGCATACAGAGGCCTGAGTGATAATCACTCACCTTGTCCTTAAGATATCCAAGCAATTAGTTGTGCATGGGACTAGGACGCCTTATACCAATATCTCGGCTATTTGATAGAACTTTAGTTATCACATGGAATCTCACAGCCGTAAAAAGAAAATTTTATTTTCTTCTGGCTCACTTACTTTTGGATCTTTATGTGGAATTTTAAAGTTTAGTTTTATAGAAGCAAACACGAAAGAATCTCAATATACTCAGTACGACTTTATTGTACGGGTTGAAGTAAACGACTGACTTTCATTTTGCTTTAGTTACTTCATTTACATGTCATTTTATTCTATCTCTAATTCTTCTTTACTCTTTTTTTTAGCTTTATTTTCTCTTATACAAAACAATAAACTACAATCTACTACAAGTTTAGTTTCGCAGACCCTTTTGTGGCTATATTGTCGAGAGCCCACTCAGCTACAGATAGGTACACATCCGGTTATCGCCATTGCTTACGGCTATGTACATCTATCACGTATTTGGGATACGTTCTCTCTCTCGGTGGTAACCGCATCAGTGTCATGCCCATAAACTAATTATTAAATAGACTGACAGCTTTCCTACGTCTCCCCGATTTACCCCGCAGATTTTTTTCATTATAAGCCCCTCCCACCGCTAGCTATTTTACTGTCGGTGAACACGTGTGAAGCAGCAAAAAAAATACTGACACTCAGCAGTGTTCCTACATTGTGGCATCTCTACCTTTTTGTGGGAATTTCAATTTTCGGTAAAATTTCCATGCGTAAAACATCAAAATTGTGGGAATATCAACCATCTGACAAGAAAACATTCAAACTACATTTCACCATTAATATCTACGCGCTAAATGTACATAAATAGGAGATTGCCTTTAGTAACAATTTCTAGTACCAAAAATAATGATTTTAATGTTAACAAACTGCGATTTTTATACTGAAGATTAATTTAATATTATTTTCTTTCCGAAAAATACAAATTTTAATTTTAAAAGCATGTTTTTTCGTACAAATATAGAGGTAATTTAAGTTTAGTGAAAAGGGAAAAATTAACATGCTTCGTGGGAAAAATAAAGAGTGCTAAGAACACTGACTGAGATTTAGTGTATTTCGTGAGTTGCTGTCAGCTGATGGATGCGTTCTGAGTGTTTAAACGATAACATTTGTTTTCTATTCTACAAAATTTAAAATAGCGAATGTAATCAACATAAATAAATAAAAAATTCATTCGTTGAAATTAAAGAAGATATTTTTGTTCCTACAATTAATGTGTCTGTTTTGGTTTGTTGTTTTTGGGGAAAAAATATGTTAGTGAAATACTCGAAATTAAGAAACACACCAAAATAATCAAAATGAAGTTTCAATGAAAAACTCAAGTATTATTTTTATTTATAAATCAACCACATCTTGACACGTTCACTCATGAAGCTTATTCGAACATATCTTCGTGTTGTCTCTTTTTTATGCTAGCAAATATTTTGCCGGGGATGTCAATAGAAAAACGGCAATGGATTGATTACGATTATTATGATTTGAAATATGATTTTTGAGTTATAATCTTTTCATGAAGATTCCATTTAATAGCGGAAAACAACAAAAAAAAACAATTAAAATTTATTAGAACATTTTAAATAATTCCATTTGAAAACAACTGCTTCAGCCAAGAAAATGAATAGTGCTAGTTTTTAATAAAAAAAAACATGCCTGAAAAGTTTTTGGTAGACATTTTATGAATGAAAATAATGTCCATATTTATGTTAAAAGTAAAATAAAGTTGCAAATTGATGACTGCACATTTATTATTGTTTATTATTGTTTCATCACAAACTGACGAATCTGTTTTACTTGATGTTTTGTTTGTAAGTTTTCTTACACTTTTTTAAGTGACAGTACAGTTGTCAGTCTCGTTTAATACTGCTGTTAATAGTTTCACCAAATCGATCATTAAAAAAAATGGAAATGTGAAAGGAGAAATTGGTTGCGAAACTTAAAGGAAATTCTATGGCGAACATGCGAACAATATTTTTTTTTCGATATCATAAAAATTATGTCTATCTTTCCAAAATTCATTATAAAATAACTTAAAAAATATTCCTTTTCTTTATATCCTGTAATTTGAACATTAATTTCTATTCAATTATAAGAAAATCGAACAACTATTTATATAAAAAGTAGCGAAAAATGTCAGCCTGGAACTCAGAAAAACTATGGTTTACAACACAGCCCTCGATATTGAAATGAAAATCCACCTCAGGCTACCGACATGGCGGTTTAAACAGGAACCGGAAGAGTGTAGGCTGGTTTTTTTCAAGTATGAGTGAGTTCCCTTTGATTAACATAGGCACAAATACATGTAATCATGGGGTACATCCAAGGTCAAATTCAGCTTGTAGGCAATTTCTCTTTTTTGGCTGAAGCTGTCAGTCTATTTAATAGTTAGTTTATGGTCATGCCATTTCGCGCCAAGTGTCCAGCAGCATCACTAACGATTGCGGTGGGGTAACTTCACATCTATTTTGAGACAACGACAGGTCTCGTATAAGAGTGATCCGAGTCTTATTGCCCAAAACCATAATGCACAAATTAAAAAATGTTATAACGCCCAAAACAGTCCTAGACAATTTGTTGTAGTAAAATTCACGTAAATTTGGGTGATGTGACATTGATTTTAATTACTATTTGTTTTTCTTAAAATAGCTTTTGGGGTATCGCCAAAGGTTAAAGAATGCAATTAAATAAATGTCATAACCGCCAAAACTCGTCACATCGCCCAAAATAATGAGAAAGAAAACGTCACAAAGCCCAAATGTATTGACAAATCGCCCAAAAAATTCGCCTCTCCAGGCTCCGTCGCATTTTTGAGTACAACAAACTTTTTGAAGTATTCTGACTGCTATAAGGGATAAAACAGAATAATATATTAGAAAAATATTCTTGCCCGCAGGGAGGAGGCGGGGCGTTACAGCGGCCGGCACGAGCCGCTTCCATGCCGTTGCCCCCACCCCCCATCCGGTAGCGGTAGCTGGTAGCTGATAGTATTACCTTTCACAAACATTTTCAAATATTTTTCTAAAGCCACATAAAGAATTTGTATCACTTATAAGCACAACAGAACTAGGACATTGCTTCTTAATTTGTTGTATTACTTTAAGTTCATTGTACATATTTTCTTGGTCACCATGAATGAATTTCTTTCTGTTTTTTAAGTAAACTAATTTGGAATTAATCCATTTACCACTTATGTATATATTCAAACTCCATTTCTTTTCGTTGCACTTACGATCGCACTTCAATACACTTCACATGCTAATGACTTTTTCAACTGTATAGATTGAAGAAAAGGAGTAAATTAACGGTTTATGTAGAAAATGATAAAAATTAAAAAAATGCCGTAACACCGAAAATATATAATATATACGGTTTTAAAAATGTTATATACATTTATGACATTAGAAAATGAAAAAGATTATGAAACTCTTGTAGGCCGCACTTCCCTTAACCTTTAACACCGCTCTCATCACTACCCTTACTCATTAATAAACAATTCGTAAGTCCATTTTGTATGCAATAAATATAAGGTATAACCGGTAATTAAGCAATCCATAAAATAAACAAAGAAACGAAACGAAAAGAACTTTCGTTTTTATTAGAAACAAAAAAAAAACAAAAAAAACTTTCTCGTTTACGTTTCGAACTCGACATTTTAAACAATTTTGACATTACCATGATAGAGGAATCAAAATAAGTGCGTCTCGCAATTCTGTCCGTCTGTTTGTCTATCCGTATGCTGAGGCCTACAGCCAAAACGCCAGAATTCAGATCAAACTTAGGATTTGGAGTTTGTGAGCCTACCGACTATGCGTTTTTTTCGCACGTTAACCTCAATAAAAATGGTACTTTCCATACAAAATTTTCAAAGCAATTTGTTTTGTTAGAAAACGGCTTAAACGATTTTAACAAAAATTGACAGTTGAGCTTAAGAAGGTGATGTTAATATGACCCAGTTTTTCGCTAAAAATCGAATAACGCTAAAGAGGCAAAACCATAAAAGTAGGACCACAAGACACCTCGAAAAACCTTCAACATGACGACCCAGCTCCAAAGACACCCTGAAAAATACCCAAAAAACATCCACAAGGACAGTTAAAAATTTGCGTCGGAGATCCAAACAAACTCTTTCAAAATAACCACATGAACCCGTGGAAAAAATATTCTTCTCTTTTTATGAGAAGGAGAATCGAAGCCTAGAATAAGTTAGACTTTGACTGAATGTCACACATTAAATCTGCGGCGACCGAGTGCATTACGTGAGCCTTTTAGTCAAGAATCGGCAAATCTTGGGAACCTTATTGGACAAAATGCCCAGGTCACAATAAAAATGAGTGCCACTGTGTTTTAGAGTTGCATTAACTTGAGCATATTTTTATATGGCCAAGCAGTGCACACCCTGAGGTGTTGTCAAAGACTGCGCTGGATATATCAAATTTAAACATCTCAAAGAGAAGGAAACACACAACTCCACCAACCGATGTGGCTCTCTAAGACTTAAGGCCTAATTTTAGAAATCATTTCAAAACACCCTCAAATAATATCAACAAAAATTAAGCTCGATATTGAAACTTTCATTTATTCATTCATTTGCTGTCTTACTGCGGTTCTAGTCTTTCCAAAAATTCGTCTCGATAGAAACAATAGATACCGCCTCGCATCAGTCAGTTAGCAGCTCCTACCTTTCAGCCGCTACTTTCCTTAAAAGCTCCTGTAGACGGGTCCATGCGCGTAGCCGAATGGAGCCGAGTACAACAGTGGTGAGCCATGGCCGTAAGAGTAGCCATAGTTATATAGGCTTCCATCGAAACTGCGCAAATAAGGTGTTTGAATAGCAGATCCAGCATAGGTCTTCAACAGGGGGGAACTTTCCAGAATCGGAGCTGTGTATGTTTTCACGACGGGCGTTGAGTAGCTGCGAATGGCTGGCGCAACAATAGGTGTGACTTGGTTCGCCCGGCTATGGACGATCGTTGAACTCTGATGGGATACAGCTGTAGGAACACTCTCGACAAAATCACCCACCTTAGCCAGGGTGGATTCATGAACTTGAATGTGACCTGGCTCATGGATGATGGCGCTCTTGAGGACCGGTGCAGAAACCGCTTCGATAATATTGCTCGGCTTAGCAGCAGCAATGGCGAGGAGAGCAGATAACACCACCTGGAATGGGGATTGATTAAAATTGCGATAAAGGCAGCGGCCACTTAACAGTCCTTACCAACTTGAACATTTTGAAAATGAGAATAAGATTTCTTCGTAGGTCTGTGTTGAACTCTGATAGAACTATCAAGGCTGACTGATGTCTCTCATTGAAACTGCGGCGATTCTTATATACTTCCAACTATGGATTCCATTGTCTGCCCAAAGGAGACTGCCTTCTCTTTCGCCCATTAACTGTTGTTCGTTCTAGGTCCTCTCCACAGACGAAGAACACGATTTTTACGATCGTACACGCACCGCACACTGGTGATGGCCATGAACATGATTTTTCTTTTCGCGCATACCTTCTCTTCCACTTGCACCATCAGTGCAATGTCACTGTCTCGGCAGTCGCTATGTCTGTGATAATTGAGCGCGTAAATCTAGAGTAAATGAGCCGACATTCCGGTTCCTTCCGATACGTACATGCTCCATCTGCGGATGCGTGTGTTCGATTAGATCTGCGGCAGTCTGCGATGGCGGGTGCGCGTCAACAACAATGTGACAATTAATGTGGACGGCGGACTCGAGAACACTCCAGAGGCTGAATGCTATCGCAGTTTGTCCCGTGGCCGATGTGGGTGGAATTTGACACTGAGGGTAGTAACGCATGTCGCATCGTCTCCATGTAGGTGTGACTGGGGTCCCTGGCTGGGTTTAGGCCACGATACGAGTATACGGTTGATTCATAATAGTTCATCCTAGAATCAGCGTCCTACACAGAAATCCCATTTGCAAACAATCGGACAAACAGACGAAGCCAGACGCGCCAGAGCTAAGGTCTACTTTATGTAACTGCCTGACAATTTGAATAAATAAATAGATCGACGGAGAAAAATTGCGTGTCATGGTGAATTGAATGCCTAGTGTTTAATGGTGGCGTTGATTGGAGCACTGATTGGGATCTTGTGGAGGGTATGGTTATTGTGGCAACACCCAGGGAGGACGGTGTCGCGCCATCGAATCAAAGTGGATCTTGATATGAGACAGTCGACTTGGTATTAATTTTTTTTAATTTGTCTTCAAGATGGGTTTGTCTTTTTAGTGCGCCATAGATGCTTTTAGAGGATGTTGAGAGCTATAGCAAGCAAATAAATATAAATTATGGATACGGGCAAGGACTTAAGCATCTTGTTGAAAGAGATTGATGATTGATTTGTTGGATTTCGTATTCTTTAAGCAAATTATAATTATGTGGACATATGAAGTCTTGCGTCTTGCTCCATGATAATTCCACTGAACCCCCAATTGCTCAAAATGGGCTGAACTATGCCTATGATATTAATTTTCTGGCAACTACAAACCGCACGCTAAGCATTGCTATAGAGTGTTAACTAGTGTAACGAACAAGCCTGTTGCCAGAGCGGATTTACTCTCTAAGCGAATAACGAGAAACATATAAAAGCAATATGACGTCGAATATATTAGAGGTTATATAATCCCAGGGCTGAACTAGAAAATAGGAATGCTGCACTGGGCGTTTAATGAAACAAATCGGACCACTACTAGTAGGTTCTATTAGCATGTTGAACGCAGCCCGATGATTCTCGGTTTTCCGCCACTAACTTTAAGAAATCAAAAGTATTCCCAATAGAATAAAGAGTATCAAACCAAAAGAGAATGCTTGGTGTGACTAAAGCTGCAAGGAGACTATCAGGTTGATGGAGTTGAGTTTTCGGGCTCATAAGAAAAATACAACCGAAGAAAACCGGGAAAAGTTTCGACGGGTCCGTAATGACTGCATCTCCATGTTACGACGCGCAAAGTTGCGGCAAAAAATACTCCATTGTCCCAATGGTAGTAAACAATTTTAGTCGTTCGTGAAAAAGATTAGGAACTCCACCAAGTCGTCAATCCCTACACTGTCAGCACTTTAGACAAAACAAATCTGCTAGCTGCGCAATTCGGTCCAGATTGCTCAATGTCTCCACCTGTGCTCGAGAGCGTTAAAGACTCCATGGGACAAATACCTTTTCGCACTCACACAGTGGCAAGAGTATTAAACATTCACAAATCCGCTGGTCTCGATGGTAAAGCCCCATAATTCTGAAGAGGTGTTCTTCTACGCTGGCAAAGCCACTGCCTAAGCTAATTCACCTGTCCTATTCTTCTGGACTCTTTCCGAGTAAGTGGAAAACAAAATTTGTCTTGCCCGTCCCTAAAAAAGGCAATTCTTCTTTTCTCACCAACTACAGAACCATAGCACTTACGTCCATTCTTTGCAAGGTCATGGAAACGCTGATCAACCGTCAGCTTATGAAATATCTGGAATAACGTAAACTTCTAAATGACCGGCAATACGGTTTGCGTGGCAGCTGGTCCACTGGTGATTTGATGCCTTATCTCACCGAAAATTGGAACCATTCTGTCCACCACTCTGGTGAAACGAAAATTGTTGCGCTTGATATTTCGAAAGCATTTAACAGAGTTTGACATCAAGCACTTTTGTCGAAAATGCGTGCCTATGCGATCGATGCGTCTCTCTTCAATGGATTATAAACTACCTATCTGGCCGTTCAATGGCTTCAAGTCTGCAACTCACCGTATAAATGCTGTTGTTCCCTAAGGTTATGTTTTGCCTCCGATACCTTTTCTCATATTTATTAATGATCTCTTGTCTGTCACTTCTAATCCAATACACTCATTCGTAAGCGTAACCTGAGCCGCCTTGAGCCATTAGCCATGAATGGCACTTGCATCGATGAAACCGAAAGACTTTCTATACTCCCATGGGTATCAACGACAAACTCTGTTGGAATGACCGCATATATGAAGTCGCCAAAAAAGAAGCGAAATGTCTAGGTTTCCTAAATCGATGGGAGAAGTACTTTACACCCTCTGATTTAGCCTCAATATACAAGGCCTTTATTCGGCCTAAGCTTGTTTGGTCAGGTGCACCAAAAACTATACTTCACCTACTGGATAAAACTTATAGGCGATAGAAATTTAGCGGAGTCAATTGACCCGCTTGAACACCGCAGAAAGATTTCTTGCCCTTCCTTGTTTTGTCGCTATTTTTTACCACCAATCCTCTAATGAAATAGCCAGCTGCATTCCGACCCTTAAACTATTCTCTCGCTACACTTTACTACCTTCTGACCCACCCCCCCGGGACCGCTATTTGCATTACTTCGGGGGGGCTGTAATCATATATCCTTTCGGACTCACTCTATCTCGCTGGATTGCTCTTCTTCTCTTTTCTTTCTTCTGGGATTATGTTGAGTCTTAGTGTACGCATATATATATATATAAAAATTCCATTAGTTTTCATGTTGAGGGTTGACCGTCTATCCTTCTTGATAATTTATTTCTTTATGTTTTCCTTCCCAATTTCATATTTTTCTTTTGAATCGCCTACTCTGATTTTATTTTGGTTACTGATACTACAGTTAGCCTAATGTTTTATTGTACATACCATGCTCCGACTTATATAGGTATAGATATATCTATTGTTTTCATTTTGTACAAAAGAATGTCTTAATCTTTTGCCCGTTTTCGTACTTAGAACAGCGTGAGGGACTATCTTCGAGGCAGTTATTTGCAACGTTGTGCGTTTGTTTTTATAAACACATAGTTAAGTTTCTTCGCTCTATTTGGGAAGTTTAAGTACCAAGAACCATGCGTCAAATGCCTTAAAAATGAACCCCTGTAAATGAAACAGACTTCAAAATTTATTTATTTCAACCTCTAAAAATAGTAAAATAGACTAACAATAAGAATATTGTCTTTTTTACCCTTTTTTACCTAACACTTAATCGTAATACATTTAAAAGTGAGAGTGACATAAATGGCACAATGTATTCCAATTAACCAGGTTCGACAGTATTTTTATATCGATGCCTCGCTGGGCCTAAATTAAAATTCCCCAACATGGCAAAGTGTATATTTTAGGACTTCATCGGAAACGTCTGCCATATCTTACTGCAAAGATTCATTTTCGTGTCTGATCCAAAAGTGATTTCATAAACCCTAGCTCGTTAAACGCTGTAACAGATGATGCGTCCACACGAAATCGAAATTTTATTGTTTACACATCATCTACTAAATGCAAAATGGAACACATAACGACGTGTATGTATCATTTTGGTAATAGGTAAACACTAACTTTTATTATACGGGGCTATGCCATAACACCGATATCAACACACTGAACCAAATACACTGCTTTGATTTGTGGGATGTGTGGTTTATGGGCACAAGTGCCTCATCGCTACTTCCAATGGACAAAAATAAAGCCCCCTTCCAAAACAAAAAATTTAAAGACTCATCCAAATTGTATGAAGTTGCGTCACCTATTACAGTTGCGAATACAATTAAATCGTATTTGGTGTCACTGCATTATTAAATTATCCATCGTATCCTTTTGAAAAGTCCTTTCTATAGGTACTTAAGAGTAACATCTCTTTATCTAGCAGAGAATAGGAAATTGTGCAACCGAGCATTAGGCAAATCTTATACAGAACGCATACACAGGGTATTTAAAATTTCAGCAGTAAGCTGACATTTTCTTTCAATCAACCCACAATCGCCTCTACAACCGATAAATGAATACAGATACTACGAACAAAATTGCTTGTATTCAACGATCAATTGAGTTAGTGTAACAATGTAATTATTGTTTGCCTTCTGGATATCCTTTCGATGGATTTTAAAGTCTCTATTCACCTGTCAGATGCACTCCGAAGTCCCATAAAATGATTTTGTTTAAGCAAGAACTAAGTGTACTGTGTGGAGTGGGCCTGGGGTCATTTTATAGACATCTGTGTAAGCTTTTGCAATCAGGTAAGTGCGTTGTAATAATGACTGAAATGTTTGGGGTTTATTCGGTATTTAGATTTACATAACACAATTACAACTGTGTGTGGAAAGGGATGGAATGGTGTCGTTGATTAAACAAGATGAGGTCATGGGTTTTGAAATTTACACAGCTGAAGAAGAAGAAGAACTTGAACTTTCTGTTCAGACAAGGAACTGTTAGGACTAGACTTCATTGTTGTGGAAGTATAAAGGGCTGACGATGCGTCGTACTCTATTGTAATTCTGCCACAATAAGCCCGTCAGCAGAGAGGGTATGTAGTATTTAATGACATTTGTGATTTGCTTCCATCTGCTAGCTTAAGCAGAGTATGATAGTGCAAATATTAATAGCATTCTCCCATTTTCTGTTAACAGAAGCAATACTCATCCAAAGAGCTTATACGGTGTTTAGAATATTTGTGGTTTAAACAAGAAGATATACTGGGGGCCGGATCGCCATATCGGTGAACAAATACACGTTAAATCGATTAAAAAAACGAAACAAATAAATTCCAAAACCCGGTCACTGATGACACATTCGACTCCTGGTCGATATTGAAACCTACGTAGCTGAAAACAGCTGATAAATATTTGATAAATCAGCTAAAACATTAAAAACTGAACAAACAAGCGGAAATATTTTTGGAGCAAAAATGTGTTATCTATTAAGAGTCCAAGAAGGCTCCCACGTACGGGACACGGGATTTATAGCACTTCTACGGGAATGTGCCCCAGTTTTGATTGGCCTAGATCGAATACATGAGCAGTATTTTTTAGTTGACGTCTATGGAATGTAGCTGACAAATCTGGTCAAGAATTTCGTGACTTAGTACGTAGTTACAGTTCACACAAGTAGCTGACGTAGGAAAAAAAATCAAGGCACATCTAATCCGGATAAATATTGTCGATTAAGAAAACTAGGTGTTTGAAGATGCCCATTTATCTCAAGGTGATTAACTTCGGATGAGTTAAAGTCTGAGTACAAGTGGAAAAAATGTTGACAACTTTCGGATGGAAGTGTTTATGACACTTCAGCAAGCGGGTACTCGGAAAACGCTGAATTAAACCAAAAGTCAAAGCATAGGCCAGTGCCTTGATTTTGTGCGGCATTAACCGCAATGCCGATTGCGGAATGGGTTCACGAATAGGCGGATTCTATAAATTTGTGAGTGATATCGAGAATACTTCCTGTTCTAGTATAACATTGTCAATCTAAATTATCGTTTTATTGCGCTACAGTCTTACTTTGCTTTGAAAAGATATGTGCGGAATAAAACAAACCGAAAAGATAGGTTTTCCTGGGTAGTATGGCAATAGTTAAGGCAATTCCTGATATGTTTGGATATTAGGCAGTCTGGAAGTTCAAATTGAGTTCAACAGCTTAGTTCCTATGAAACTCTGCCAGGATATCAACTGGCGGTTGTAATGGTACGGGTTACTTAGATAACAAGCACAGTCTATCAAATTTACTAGAGCTCGCCCAGTGGTAGGAACTCGACCATTATAGTAACCTGGCTCTTACACAAAATATTGGAAAGCATATAACATAAATTTTGTTTTTGAGGAAGTTGGACCTGAGACCTGAGTAATGTGTTAAGGCTTGCTGGTTTGCTGGTTTTTACTAGGGAACTAGGCAGAAACCGATAGCCACAACAGCACAATGACGAAAGCGGCAGTATATTTGCACACTCACAATATAAAGGCGCGAAGTTGGGAATCAGGAGTTGGAACCAAACCCCAAAATTAGCCTTTGGATGTACACAGCGATTGTGGGACCAACACTCACATTATGGCAAAGCGACGAGTCTTAATTAAATGACTAAAATACGATGAATAACATGCATAGGGACAATCAGCGCAATGATAACAAAACCTACAGCTTGAATGGAGGCGATTCTCAAACTGACACCTCTCGACCTTTACATGAAAGAGTCTGCTGCCGAAAGTGCCTTAAGGATCTTGGGTAAGTATACGTAGGGGACGTTGTCACTTCTGACTATTTGTCTCCCTGTCTCGACTTTAACAGAACATGCTTCTTCCCAAGTAGGGAAGTAGGAGAGCCGACCGCATGATGTCCTAAGACATAAAATAATAAAAATAATAAGATGGCTAGTTTATCACAGACAACCCTATATATTCGTAGAAGGTAAGTTTTAACCTTTAATTTGGTATATGTTTCATCCTATTATTTCATGGCTATGGTCAATCGAAAAAAAAGATCACTAAAAACAGGGTTGTCGGGGGTAAGTGCTCGTTTGGTGATCGTACCGGAACTAGCCCGTTCTTTCTATCCCTGTGCAAAAATATCAGACAACCCTGTTATTTTTTTCTCTTAGTCTACTTGCAAGCTTTCAGTTTTTACTTAACTCATCCTATTTTTTTATATCTTAGGACATCATGCGGTCGGCTCTTGGACTATAAATGGAACACAAATTACCCCCCGAAAAGAAAATGTTGGGCGGACCAACAAACTTCTTCAGTTTCACATGTCCTCGCTATATTAGTTAGTAGGCGTTCTAACTGGTCATAACTTCCTAAGAAACCACACAATGTAACTCAATCTCAAAGGTGACATATGTAAGGCTGCGGAGACGAAGAGGTCCACAAGGACACACCCCACTTCCTTTGTCATTGCCCGAGCCTATTTCTTCCATTACATATAAGAACTTTCTGATGTCTCACGGTGTGAACTTTACAGGTTTTTGAGGACATTGGGGTGGCTAGGCAGCGTCGGGTAACCACTAAAGTGGATAGAATGAAGACCACCGATACAAAACCAACGGTTAACCCGAAAAAAGGCATCAAAATGGGTCCAAAGTCTGGTATTGTATAGGGTTCATCCTTATCTACCTACCCATTTACCTGACCTAACCTAGCCTAAAGGCAAGAAGTACTATACCCCAAATATAAGCTTTTGGCGAAAAAAACGTGTTAGTCGTTATTATTCACCGCTGACATTGGCAAAGGTCGAGCTCTTTTCAATGCCCAAGTCAAACAAATGTAAAATTCTCTATAAAACGAATTACATCTATCAATTGGGACGGGACCTGGTAAGCTTTCAGCGCCATTCACTATCACATCCAAAGAGCTAGATTATTTCTTCAATTTTTGGGTTCCAAAATATCCGCTTGGGAAGTTCGTACTAAGTCGCAATTGACCATACAGATCTATTCATTTGTGTCAATAGGGATTTTGACGAAAGATTGACGTGCAGCTCCCGCTAGTTGTCTAGCAATCAGTGAAACGTTATTGGCGAATTTTTCGTTATTTCGAACTTTATCTAAAAGAAAACCTTATACAATTCTAACCAAATAAACTATATTTTCAAATTGAAAGAAAAAAACTCATTGGCGAAACCACAACTTTAAAAGATTAATCTTGTCGATTTCCTCGTAATGAAATCCATCCCCAGCCCTCAAAACAACTGTATAAAAGTCATCACCGCTTATAAATTGTCAGGAACACCTTTTACTTGATTGATATCTAGCAGTCGCATCAGTTTATTGGTATGGCAACGGTATAATACCGAGGTTGCCCCCGTGCACAAAAATGCCATCAAACAAAAAACACCGTTCGCTGAAGGGTCATTTTCCCGCCAACAAACAGGTACACTGAATATAATTGGTTGCAGTGGAACGTGATCAAAAGTGAAAGGAAGAATCTTCCTGTAGTACCTACAATTTTGAATGCCAAGGCCAAATTGTTAAGATTTTTTTTTATTTGTCTGCGTTTATAGGACATGTTGCAGCCGGTTTTTCCTGATGCCACATGATTCACTCTTTGTGTTCCATCAAAGTCACCACCATGGAAAGAAGACAAACAGCTCTATCAAGTTTTGCACATCTATTACCCTGCAGATACAAGTTGCCTTCTTTGGATTTGTCCTTGAAGCATAAGAATATCCGGACACAAGGACCATATAAATAGTCCTCACATCTTAAGAGCTGGTATCAAATTAGTTCCACTCGTTAACCACTAAAGAAGTAAACTTTTAACAAGATGTTCAAATCCGTAAGTAAACCAATGCAATTTGCATTCCAAATCTAACAAATTGAATTTAGATGATTCTATTGGCCGTCATCGCTGTGGCCACAGCTACCATCGCTACTCCACTTCTTGGCAGGTATGTGCCACAGCCCGGTTTGGCCCCAGCTAACACCGAGCACGCTGGCTATGTAAGTGGTCTTACCCCACTCGCCCGTCAATACTACACATACCCGTCAGCTTACCCAAGTGTGTATTCAGCCGAGCATATCCCATTGGCATACGCCAGTAACTATGTGAGTTAAATTAACTATATTCAAGAGGTGATTATTCTACTGGAGTTTGTCTTTTTACCAACAGCTCTCATATTCGGCGCCAGTTGAAGCGCAATCATACCATATCGCTTACTGAGTTCGCCTAAGAGCAAACATCGTTTTTTCAACTCACTAGATGCAGCAACCAACGCTCTCTACTTTTGAAAATTTAACAGAAAATAAAAATCGATTGGTGAATAATTTGAGGTGGTTTTATTTAAACGGACGTTTTAGGGGTTTTCTTGTTAGTTAGATTGTGTACACTGTGCAATAACAAAAAGCGAAAAAGTGTTTAAAGTACACATTGCAGAACATTCGCAGTTTTTGTATACCTCTAAGGTTTGCTCATACGACTCTTAACGATTTAAGTTCTACTTAAATACTTATAGGCTACTTTTTTTAGGGCATAAACTGTCACATAAGAGTTTATGTGACACTTAATTCGCTGTGTGTCAATTGAATAATAACTTTCGTTTATTTTTGTGACACATATCTCTAGTGCTGAAAAGAGATGATTTTTATGAAACTGATTCCTTGAAACAGAGAGTTCTCTAATTATAAAATATTTTAATTTGAACCCAACGCAAGATAGCTAAAATTCTATATTGAAGCATAGGGTTCATGAATAAAAAAAATCTTCTTATTTGAGCCCAACACATGGTAGATTTAAATAAGGTTGTAGTTTGTGCAACAATTTATCTGTTGCGTTCATTAATTATATAACCACACGACTGGTACAATTAACTACCAATAATTTTTTTTTTTTTTTACTTTTTTTAGTAATCATTTTGTGAGTTTTGCCAGTTTGTGTCTTATATAATTAGGAGATTATTTACATATTTCAGTTTGACGCTCATTTGCAAATGAGATAGTTTGGTCCGAATTTTACGTCGACTTAGTAAGAAGTCGTTCATCATGGCCCTGTTGCGTTCGCCAGTAACAGTGACCGTATTGCCGATGGTGTCCTCAAAAAAATACGGCCCAATCACTCCCCACAGTGGCATTGAGTGCCCCAGAAACGAAGATTTTGCTTAATGACGTAGCCACTTAAGTGGAAATGCGCCCCGGCGCACATGATGATTCGAAATTCACGCTGCGAGTTAAGTATCCATAGCAAAACATATTGAGAAAAAAGATAACATTATTTGTATTCAATGATATCTTTAGTCTCTAGTACAGTCTTGCACACAACGCTACAATGATAACATATGTAAAAGAGATAATATCGTTTGTATACAATGTTGGAATATTATCTCTTCTTCATTATCAAGCAAGACGATTGTACGCTTGGGTCTCCTTGTAGATAGATAAGAAAAGTATATAAATACGACTGTATGATGAATTTATCGACAGTCTTATTGTAACTACATAGTAGCCTTAAGCTCCTTTTAGAATTAGTAAAAAGTATTTCAATAATAAAGGACATAGTTCCAAATAAATATTGTTTAATTTTAAAAGTAAGAACCAAGTGTTTTAATTGGCGATCCTGCCAGGAGGTTAAATATACTTTTTAACTTCAATCGAGCGGACCTCGGGAACAAGTAGTGAAATCTAGTATAAACAGAACACTCGCGTTACCGGTTACAAGAATTACCTAGCATAGCAGGTACAAATATAGCTCCTTCGTACGAAGCAGCAAAGCAATTCAGTGAAAGTGTATATGTGGAAAAAAAAACACACAAATTCGACGACAACAGACACGAGTTCAAAATGGAACAACTCGCAGTATTAATGGCAAGATTAGAAGCTTTAGAAACCAGGTGCAACACAGTAACACAAACCCTAGAGCACACACGCACAGAGAATGCAAGGTTAGCAGCAATAATAACTAACCAAAATCAAATAAACACTAATTTAGAAACAAAACTAAATGAAGTAAAATCTGGATTAGGCATAGTACCAAACATACCTGTGCTAGAGGAAATAAGAACCACATATACAGATGGTAGTGAAATACAGTTAGACGCATTTAAAAGCCTACCTATTTTCAACGGCGATCAATCAAATTATCGGTCGTGGCGCGAAGAAGCATCCAGATTAATGGACAGCATTAAAAACCTCAAAACACACAGTAAGTACGCAGCAGCATTGACTATAGTGAAAAGTAAAATACAGGGTGCAGCCGCGAATGTGTTAACTAATTATAACACAATTTTTAATTTTGAGGCGATACGTAACAGATTAGATTATACGTACTCTAATCAAGAACCTCTATACGTGCTACAAGACATGATGAAAGCCATCACGCAAAAAAGAAGCACACTGTCTGAATACCACGACGAGATAAATAAAAATCTCAATTTAATAATATCAAAAATCACTATGTCAGGTGATCCGCCGAATATAATCGACAGACTAATTAAAAATGCTAACGACGACGCAGTTCGTATATTCATTGATGGTATGAGTGACAACTTTACAAGAGGATCATTATATTCAGCTACAATAAATGATCTAGAACACGCATTCGCAATTGCTCGCAGAATAGAACATGATAATGTGCACAGGCATTTACATCTCACTCAAGATAAGCACCACAAAAATATGCCACATGAACACAGAAACGAAAGAAGACCAAATTATTCGAGCCAAACAACGAATTATCAACCCCAGAAGCAATACGATAATATGCAGCAACACAATCAAGGACCACGCCTAAACCCTTCCAAGAGAAATGACGGACCACAGCCGATGGAGATAAACTCGAGACAAATTGTACATGCACAGCGACAAAATTGGAATCAATACAAACCCGATGTATATAATCCACCAGCGAAACGTGAACACAGCGGGAGTTTCAACACACACAACAGACCGCAACGATCTTATCAGCAGAACTTCAAGCAGCAGAGAGTAAATAACTCCCGACAACAACGCAGAGACGATGTCAGCAGTACATATGCAGAAGCAGATGAAACGGAATGTATGGTAAATAATAACATAAGAATAGATCATTTAAACTAGTAGACGGGTTGCCCTGCTTAAATTTAACTAGTACTATTTCTAAGAAAATTTATAAAATTCTTATTGATACTGGTGCAACCCATAATTACATTAATAGAAAATGCGATTCTAGCGAAAAAATTAAAATTAAACCTATAAAAATAAAAACAATGCATGGTTATTCTATGGTAGATACAAAGAAAGTAGTTAGGATATTAAAGAAAAATATAACATTTTTTGAATTAGAGGATATTCAGTCTTTTGATATGATATTAGGATATGAAGGACTTAAAGTTCTAAACGCGGAAATAAATTTCAGTAATATGACTCTAACTACCATAAGCAGTGTCGAATCTATTCAGAAAATTAATTACATAATTGGGGAAAATAATATTTATAAAGCAGACATAGATAGACTGATGAAGATTAATAACAGCATAGGACCGTTACCCTTTACAGATACTATAGAAGCAAGCATTAGGACGACCAATGATAATCCGGTTTATGTTAAACAATATCCATATCCCATAGCAGATAACGAATTCGTAAACAAAGAAATACAGAAACTCTTACATGACAATATAATAGAAAAAAGCCATAGTCCTTATAACAGTCCCATATGGACAGTACCTAAAAAAGGTTTGGACGAAAAAGGAAAACCAAAACGGCGCATGGTTGTTGATTTCCAAAAACTTAACGCTCACACTGTAACAGACAGATACCCCATTCCGGATGTCAACATGACAATTCAAAATTTAGGTAAAGCCAAGTACTTTACAACGTTAGATTTGGAGTCAGGTTTCCACCAAATTAAAATCAAAACAGATGATAAAGAAAAAACAGCTTTTGCTATAAATGGCGCAAAATATCATTTTAAACGAATGCCTTTCGGGCTCAAAAATGCACCAAGCATATTTCAGAGATGCGTGGACGACATTTTGAGAGACTTTGTAGGTAAATTCGTACACGTTTACATTGATGACGTATTGATATATTCTTCATCTGAGGAAGAACATATACAGCACATAAGTCAAGTATTCGACGTACTCAATAAAGCCACATTAAAAATATCTGATGAGAAAAGTAAGTTTTTTCAAGAAGAAGTAGAATACTTAGGTCACATAATCAGACATGGTAGAATCACTACGAACCCTGAGAAAATAACAGCTATAGAAAATTTTCCAGTCCCACAAACGGTAAAGGATTTGAGAGGATTTTTAGGTCTTACAGGTTACTATCGTAAGTTTATAAAAGGATACGCAAGCATAGCCAAGCCCCTGACATTATATTTACGAGGAGATAACGGTAAAGTAAACAAAAAACAAAGTAAAAATATTAAGTTAAATCTGAATGATTCAGCATTAGAAGCGATTAGAATTTTAAAAAATTATTTGAAAGAACAAGTCGAACTTTTTCAACCGGATTATAGTAAACCATTCGAGCTTACTACAGATGCATCCAACATAGCTATTGGAGCCGTACTAAGTCAGAATAAGCAACCTATACACTTCTTGTCAAGAACACTGAGTAAGACAGAAGAGAACTATAGCACAAACGAGAAAGAGCTATTAGCGATCATATGGTCCTTACAAAAACTCAGAAACTACATATATGGTATAGCAGACTTAACCATATATACCGATCACCAGAGCCTTATATATTCTGTATCAGAAAAAAATCCCAACACAAAGCTGAAACGTTGGAAGGGAATCATTGAAGACTTTGGAGCAAAATTAGTTTATAAACCAGGAAACCTAAATCTTGTAGCTGACGCATTATCACGTCAACGCATAAATACTTCTACCATAGAAACAGCACATTCAGCTGAAAGTTCTTCTAATGATATAATAAAAACTGTGAATCAGCCTTTTAATGCATACACTGCACAGTTCGAACTTATTGAAGATATAACAAATAATATCGAAACACAAATCTATTTTAGTAACAAAATAAGACTCATAATAAAGTTTAAGGACAAAGACTCTTTACTAAGGCAGATGAAAGAAGTTATACAACCCCAAAAGATTGTAGCTTTGCATACGAAATTTGAAAACATATACAAATATGGTGAAAACATAAAAAAAGAATTCCCACTAGTAAGATTTATATTCACACCAAGAAAACTTCAAGACGTAACAAATTTGGAGGAACAACTAAAACTTGTAAGGGTAACTCACGAAAGAGCACACCGAGGGTTACGTAACAATATACAAGAAATCTCAGAGAAATATTACTGGCCCGATCTAAATAAACAAACAAAGAGTTTCAACAAAAAATGCATAGCATGTCTATTTGGAAAATATGAAAGAAAACCTATCAGAGAACCTCTGAATAATTCAGAAATACCAACACATGTGGGAACACACATTCATATGGACATATACTTCAACGACAAGTATACTTTCCTTGTAACAGTAGATAAGTATTCTAAATATACAATTCTTCGGGAAATCGAAACTCGAAACAGACTGTACGACGTTATGGAAGAGGTCTTATCTAATTATTTCCCAAAATGTGAACGACTCATGACAGATAACGAGAAGGGATTCAAAACAGAAATGGTGAACCAAATGTGTTTGAAATACAACATAACTAAAGTAGAAACTCCAGTATACAGATCGACAGCGAACGGTCAGGTAGAACGTGTAAACGGTACAATAACTGAACTGTCTAGAATATTCACAATTCAGAATAAAACAAGACTTATCGAAGAAATATTTAGAACAGTGCGTGAATTAAATAATTCTATACACTCAGTTACCGGTTTGAAACCTAGAGACATTTTCTTTAATCAAAATAAATATAGCAATAGTGAAATTATAATAAATAAACTAAACTCAGCATCCAAAAAAGTGATCGAACGTCTAAATAAAGGAACTCGACACAGAGAATATAAAAAAGGAGATAAGATAATGGTAAGAATCACAGGTCTTAGAAAGAAATCTAACGCCAGATACATAACAAGAATAGTAGAAGAAGATAAAGGAGACACTGTAATCTCTAAAGAGGGAATAAAAATTCACAAGGATAACATAAAGAATTATCATTTTTTAGATGACGAAAATATTAATATTCCTAACATTACTAGGAATTGTACAGAGTCAAGAAGGGCAAGGAAACGTTCAAATAACTGAGTTACTAAACAAGAAGTTTATACTTACGCAAACAGATGACGTGTATTTATTCAAAGAACAAACTTATTTGTTACATGCCACCAACCTGACTTCGATATTTCAACCTTACGTAAATATCGTAACTAGTAACTATCAACCTACACAAGAAGAAAAAATTTGGTTAAGTAAAATTAAGAATTTAGCAGACCAATTACAAGAACATACTAGGCATACTAGATCAATTAACTTTTTAGGAACAGCTTTCAAATATGTGTTTGGTAATCCTGACCATTATGACTTAGTTAACATAGAAACGAGTATAAATAATCTCATAGAAAACAATAATAAACAAAAAACTATAAATTCTAGATTCGAACAAATTTTGCAACAATTCGAAGGTCAGAGCCTTAAAGAACATTTAGTAATAGAACAAGTGTACGAACAATTATTATTATTGACCAGAACAATTAATGCAGCAAAAAATAATGAATATTTATCAGAAAGCCTAGACTTAGATGACATTAAAAATATTATTCAACATGAAATAATTCAAGTACCCATAATAAATATACTTGAGTACTCTAAAATATTATTAGCTAGAACTGATGAATTCTTCATCACAATATATAAATATCCAGTTCTAATTAAATCATGTAAATTGTATAAAGTAACACCCTTAAATTCAAAACATGGAAAAATCATTACAGATAAAACAATTGCCTTATGTAACCAAACTTATTTAAGAACAAGAAATTGTCAAAATCATCTAAGTAAAAACATTTGTGAAATTAACTTTGAAGAAGAAAATTGTCTTATTCCACTTTTAAAGAATATAACTTCAAAATGCAACATTAAACAAGAATACGATTACGACTTAGAAATTGAATCCGGTGTTATGTTATTAAGCGGTAAGCATAAGCTAAATAATCAAACAATTAATGGTATAAACTTAGTTACTTATGAAAATACTATAAATCTAGATGATAAAATATACAAAAACATGCATAAGCAAATTAAAGAAGTTATATTAAGAAATCATAATTCAGAGTCTTACATCGACCAAATAATTAAAGAAGATACAATGTACAAATTCGATAACATAGATACTTTAAAAAAACTAATTATTCCTTTTGAAGAAAAACCGATATTATCAACTATATACACAATTGTAACACTGATTGTTATTCTAGCATTTACGTACGTAATGATAAAAACTATACAATGTATAACAGATCGTCAAAAACAAAAAAAGATTGACGCATATAACAAAACTTATGAAAGAGAGATGTTAAAAATAGCGTCGAAAAATCGGGACGATTTCGTTTAACAAGGGGGGGAGTTAAGTATCCATAGCAAAACATATTGAGAAAAAAGATAACATTATTTGTATTCAATGATATCTTTAGTCTCTAGTACAGTCTTGCACACAACGCTACAATGATAACATATGTAAAAGAGATAATATCGTTTGTATACAATGTTGGAATATTATCTCTTCTTCATTATCAAGCAAGACGATTGTACGCTTGGGTCTCCTTGTAGATAGATAAGAAAAGTATATAAATACGACTGTATGATGAATTTATCGACAGTCTTATTGTAACTACATAGTAGCCTTAAGCTCCTTTTAGAATTAGTAAAAAGTATTTCAATAATAAAGGACATAGTTCCAAATAAATATTGTTTAATTTTAAAAGTAAGAACCAAGTGTTTTAATTTGCGCTAACACCATATCAAAAATGATTGACATACGACGGTATTTAAGAAATTTATAACATCTTCCGATAGGGTAATTCATTTTGCACCACCTTGTATTAACCTCAAGTTCTTAGACCTCAGATTAGTTCGTCCTCCTTAGTAACATGAACTAATTTTTTTTTTCTACTCTTTAGTTGAAAATGTCGCGCCATTTATTAGTCAAGACATTTAGCTTTATAGTATTAGCAATATTCGTGTTAATTGGACGTCAAAATAAAACGCATTTCGCTCTTAATATACGATATAAGTTCCTTGACGCGTTTGACTGTCAAAAACAAAAAAACACAACATGCCGGATTCTATGTATTTGAAGTTAAAAGCGCACTTGCGCATAAAACTAACTTTTCGCACCAAATACCGCATAACTTTTTGAACGTTAGAAGCCGGCTGTTGGTCATTCCATTTCAATAGTTGCGTGGAAATTGCATTAGAAACCTATTTACTTGGAGGCGGTTTCTATTAAGTTAAGTGGTCTTAAAATAATTTTTACTACTACCATTTTACCACCTTTTAAAAGCAGGAACTTGGAATTTTCAGTGGCTCCGCTTTTCGAACATAAAAACAGTCGGAATTAACTTAACTTTTTCTTCGGTTGTGACATTTCTTCTTTAGTAAAAGCAATTGCTATCTTTAATTTATTTAACTAATTCCCGAGATTGTCATTTCGTTAAATTTAGCCCGGAAACTAGAAGTGATTATGTTTTGCATACGTCTACTATACTATAACCATTGATAGTAATGATTCAGAAATTTGTTTTAAGTGTCAATCTGTAGGGACTATGAGCAAATAAAATTAAGAGTTTGTTTTGAGAAAAATATACAGAAATTTAAAAGAAATGTAATCTAAAAACACTGACTCAAATAATGAAAAAAACTGAAATGTATAAAATAAATCAATTTTTACAAAAAGTTTAGAAATATTTTAATTATTATTGTAAAATGAGTCAAACTTTTTTCGTTGCCGTATGTACGCCACATCACTTTTACGAGATTCTCATTTGAGAAACAAGGGATTAAATCAATTTGTCTACAACTTATGACACTATCAGTTTTACTTTGCGATCTATAACCAAATACTATGATATGGATGAAACGATGGTGGATTGAAATTTACTCTTCCATTATATCGAACTAGCGGCATCTATTGGAGACTAACGTAATACAGCAACTTCTAAACAATTAATTGATTAGTGATGACGGATGATTGATAATCGTTAATAACTATGACAGAAGAAGGCAGCCTATTCTCGAACCAACCGGCTTAACATCAGAATGTACTAGAAGCTTCGTTTATTAATGTGTTACAGTTATAGTGATAAGTGAAGTTAAAAATATAATCGGTTGTGTAATGAATGCATAGTTAAGTTTATATTTATATTGATTAAAGTAATATTGATTGATTAGGTAAAACAGTAGCTAATAGAGTTGATAACATAATTGTAGTCAAAGTGATTTATTAATATAACTAGCTGTACCCACCCGTCTTCGCCCGTGCAAAATGTGGTTTCAGAATAATTGATGGAAAATTGCTGTTTTGTAGGGGACACAATTTTTGTCTTGATAATCGCTCGAAAGAAAAATCATAGATAGACATTGCAGAGGTATAACGCGAGGGAGCGTTCTGCAATAGTGAGAGACTTGACCCCGTATTAAAAAGACTGAGTCCACTCTGCCTTCATCTTCATGGCATTGCAGCTGGTCGTTATACTAATCGGCAATAATTTAATATTCTTTGGACAATGAAAATGAAAGAATATAATTTTATAATAGGTATTTAACTCACTTTTTTATTAATGTAACGCTTCTTTGTATACTATATTAGCTGTTTTGTTTCTATCGGTTGAGATAGTGATATTTCCGGCATTATTCACCCTGCAGCTCGCTACATAATTATCTATAACTGCCCGTGAATCCAACTCCCGCTTTTCTTAAAGTTTGACCCTGTGACTTATTGATTGTCATGGCAGATCAAACTTTAATAGGAAATTGAATCCGTTTGAACTGCAATGGATAATTGCTGGGAATTATTTGTATTCTTGGTATAAATACCGTATCTCCTTTACCACACCCAGTTAAAATTTACGCACCTATTTATAACGTTTTTCTGCAACCAAATCACTCTCAATCTGGTTACATTACAAAGCTTGGGGGATTCAAATTGCGAAGCGACATAATGGGAACTCCAACTAAAAATTCAATTTTATGAGCAAGAAGGCCATGGGCTGTAATGCTATTTAAAAACTGCACTGGGTAATTTACTGCCTCATCTTTATTGCAAATAGCATTTGTAAACAGTACGGCGTGTATCGCCAGGATTTTTCGCAAATATATATCACCTAATGTAATAATACCACGATCTGGTAGCAATGGTACCTATTTGACATTTCTTTCTAGGCACTTTTTTTTGCAAGTAAAACAGAAAAAAACAAACCTTTCCTACATATTTGCCATTTCTTTTGTTGTTTTTCTTAGCAACCCACAAAGCGTACTGTCTCTGTCTGTCTCCCACTCCGTCACAGGAGTAAAATAGGATTAAAAGACATGTCAATTGATTACGCAGTTAGTATGTTTGATTTGAGAATGAAGTGCATATCTACTCACTCAGGTGAAAATCGTAGAAATGTTTCAAATATTTCCTTTTTATTTAAAAACATTTTAAGTTATTGGATATCCTAAGTTATACCTGCAGATATATCCTCTATAAGCTGGTATTTGCTATACTTAAATGCTCCTAGTATTTTCAACCGCAAAGCGAGACAAGGAAAAAAGCGAAACGAAACGAAAAAATAAATTTCTCTTGGCCAATTTTTTCCAAAATTTATAAAGATATAGAGTTGAATCAAAGTAGAGATTGTAGGGGTAGGTATCCTCTATAAGTCTGTGAAAAATGCACCAGAATATATTGAACAGTTTCTAAGATTTTTGCATTTAAATACATGCAGTCAAATTCAATCTTAGTCGAACAGAACTACTACAATTTTATTTATATGATTTGAATGGAACAGGTGGTGTGTATTTTCGAATTCCAACCTGAAACCAAGGTTTCAATCGAGTAAATATCTAACCATTTCTAGGTCCATTACTAACAAACTGTTAGTACAACTGATTGAAAAAGACTTAGCACAATGACGGTGTATTTGGTCCGTCCACTATTTTTTTCATCCCGATAAATCTCAACTCAGTCATGTTATATATTTCTTAAAAAAGACTGAGCTGACTACCTTATGTGCTATAACGAACTACGCCGATTACCACGAATTAATAACACAATTAGATCACGCTCTTTTTGGATCTCCTCAAAATCGCAAACTCTGTTGTTTTGCTGAAATATTAAACAGTGCACCAGCCAGCGTGAGAAACGAAATCAGACATAAAGAAATAGCCTGCACTGGGCTGTGACGATTTAATTACCTACAACATAGGTACCCAACTGGTCTAACCCAGGTGGCATATACGGTGATGTAGTATATAACATCAGAGAAAGTTACGTACTGACGATCCTCTTTTATTCGGCCGTCCGTACTATGACGTCAGAGCACTGCAGTAGACTAAGTGGGCCCTCGTATATATGACGCTTCAGATAACCATTTGAATCTGTTCACAAGCAGCAATATAAAAGTAGATTCCAATTGGCACGCATTCACCACATTAATTTGCTCAGTTCCTTTGAACATAAATCCACATCCTCTGATGGTCACGGTGTATTCAATGCAGGAGAGTGAAGTGCAAGTTCAAAATGAAGCAATTATCCAACCTACATTCGATTGGATAACTTCCTTCAGTCAGAAGGAGTAAAGATGCCTTTGATCTGTTTGGGTTTGTTGGAGATTGAAATTGCATTGTTCATTCTGAGTACTTACACATAATGGCGGCGTAATGAGGTAATCCTGCCACCGTATTAGAATCATTACCATCAACAGCCATATCTAAAAAGGATATTGGTAAACAATCTCGGTCCAGCCGATGTCCAACTGATAAAATTGGATCTAATCACAAATCCATGCAGAGAAAATTACCTTTTCCAACAAGAGGCACATCATGGGATAGGGGGAAAAATCCTAATTGAAAATAACTCACCCGTTGCGATGGGTTGAAAAATGACAACCTAATAGCATAAACTCAAGGATAAATTGGTTGACGATATTGCTTCATTCAGGATATTTCAACAAAAATTTAAAAATGATGAATCTGGCTGAATTAGCGATTCTTGGTGTCTGGCCAAAGTAATTTGTTTGACACAATTTCTTAAATCACATGGTCTACTTTCATTGAATTCTTGTAAATAGATTGTCTTTTGTGGCGGGGTAGCAACAATTGGTCTGTATAGTAGCCAATTAATTTGTATAGTAGCATTACCAATATCATTCGACATCGACTTAGTATAGGCACATGGAAGTCATCCCCTCGCCCAAATTACGAGCGGCCAACACCAATCGAGCACAAAACAGAAAACGAAAAGAAAAACAATCAAACAATTTATTTTAACAAACAATGCGCTTTATTCGAAAGGTTAAATTGTGACGTATTGGACAAAAAAATATTACGCGAAATAATTTCTTTGCACCCAACAAATCCTTTTGAAGGGTAACCACCTCTTGCGGGAACGAATATGGCAACCGGATTCATGTACGAACATAGTCCGCGCAACGTTGTCTTCATTTTCGAAATTGATCAGCCATTTTCGGTATTCCCCTTTGGTCTTATTCGAAATGGTATAAAAGCCAGATCACGTTCTAGCGCGCTCTTTTCTGTTTCCCGATTTCTTGTGCATAGCTCGTACCTATATGGCTGAAGACACGTAAGTCAGACATTTTTGTCACTCCCATGATCATAATTGCAATTTTCTCTATTTCGTTTTTTTATTTGCTACATTAAAGTCGCTGCGAAAATCTCAATTAACTAATTCCATCGATTACTAAAAGTAATTTGGGGAAACAGAAAAAAAAAAGGACTGAAAGAAAAATACCACGCTGTTCGCGATTCTTTGGAAATTGAACACTTGTTCAATTTGAAGAACTTTGCACGTGAAAGGATTTTTGTCAGGTAAATTTTCCAGAAGAGTGCCTGAGAAGCCATTCTAACAATTTTTTTCCTTTTTTGGTCAGAAGCGGATGAGTACTGGTATTTGCCCAAAGTGTCTCCACTGCGATAACTACCGCATCCGAATTGAAGGGACACAAAACGATACCTTTTACCAGACTCTCCGCACGATACATAAAACCCGAGGGGATTAGCTAAAGCCACTGCGAGTTACACTTCCCTACCCGCTTCCAGCGTCCAGCCCCAAACATACAAAAGTCAGCATATCCCAACAAAGAACAATCATCCGAGCCACCTCTACCAAACGCAACCCACCGTCTCCCGTATCAACACCCGCATGCACCGTCACACGCATTAAGATATGCGCAACGAAATTACCCCTTCCCCCCTGCCATCTTTAATTCGACCCGCCAACGTCATCAGCATCCCAGTTTAATAGTGCATCAAAAAAAAAAAAAAAAAAAAAAAAAAAAAAAAAAAAAAAAAAAAACATATATATATATAGCAAAAAGTTACAGAAAACGTTGATCTATATAAAACAAGTATAAAATGATCTTAATCTCTAAATTTTCTAAAAACCAATTTTCTAACTAAAAATCTTAATTTTAACTCATGCAAAAAGCCTAAGAATAGATTTGAATTTCCTATAGTCTACCAACGGAATTGCTGAAATTTGTGCACAAACTTCATCGCATCGATATCATCAACAATCTGAATCAAAGTGAGTACAACACATTCATCTTTTCTTTGGCTTAACGTTAATTTACCTATTTACTACATAAACTGTAAATGCATAATCTACGACATATTAATTATTATTATACCCTAAGCATTGTGACTTATAACGCAATTATACTTATTTCACATATAGAGTACACAATAAGCTTCTTGGTAGTTATATTTTCATGAATTTCACAATGGAGTTGCATAATGTATAACATAAAACTGCGGATAGTAATCTTCTTGAATTTATCACGATCAGTCTACCTAATGTCACTCTAAAATCAGATAAGCGTTGAATACAAAAAAAAAAAAAAAAAACATGTGCTAAATTTACTTCTGTTCGTTGAGATGTGTCAATAGATAAGTGTGTGTGTAACATGCTTTAGGGACTAGCTCAATAGAAGTTGAGGAGGGCTAGTCACGGAGCCATAACTTCATGTCATCGGCAAGGGGAGGGTACCTCCAAGTGTCAGTTCCACCAGACACCAAAGCTGAGATAGTGTTCATACCATCCTTAACGTTTACTTTCTTATCTCACTCATTTTGACTCTTTAGTACATAGTAACTACAATAGCACGCCTCAGGTATGCGAGAATCATTTTGCCCCCTTCCTTTTACCTTTTTTGTCCTATCCCAAGGCACGATATTTTTGTAGGATAAGGGTAGCCCGCAGCAAGATCCCACCCCACCGTCGAGCTGAACCCGAGCATCCGCAAGCGTGCCGCTGCTGCTGCTTGTTTGGCCTTTTCCACCAAACAGACCCGACCCCACTACAAAATACGACTGCTGACTTTATGTGAATCAATATAGCCTAAGCCGTGTACATAAAAATGATACTCCCTTGCTCAACTGCTGTTACTAGAGTGTTATTGTGCCGCCTATAGCTGCTAATGTTTACGTACTTCTTGTTTGTACTCTCACAGAAAATTATCCTCAAGTTTACTGGGGAGGCTGTTAGGCAAAGGATAAAGCTGGCATTCCCTCGATAAAGTAAGGGTTCTAAAATTGTTGAGTAGTGGAGACTCTTCATGTCAGAAGTTGCTCTTGCAATGTGTGGTTAGGGGGGGGTGGAGATACCCGAGGGCGGTTGAGAGCCAACTTTATTCCAGAAAACCTGTATTCAGCTATGATTGTAATGAAAAACATTTTGACAAATATCTACAAAAGCAATGGAATAGTTTTTTTCAATAAAATCCTTGCAAATAACTGCACAGTTTCTCTTATTTGACCCCTAACAGCAGTGAGTGCATATTACCAATTCTGTTTTCACCCAATCAATAGGTTATAACGAATCAAAAGCATATTGTCAATAAATATACTATTATAGACCAATAAATAGACACTTACTCACTGACTGAGACAGCGACATCCGGCTTGCTATATGGTTGATCGACTGAATCGTTCCGTCAAACCGCAGCGATTGCGAAAAGCTCTGAAGTTTCGCAAATAACAGTCCGAGATCATGTCAAATGTGCCAGTTGCTGCGAAGTCTTGACACTTTCCCGCACGCAGTTCCAGTTAGTGTATGGCTTGTGTCAAATGGGGCCAATGCGAAATTACATACTAGCAGATACATTTCGAATTGATTTTGGGAGACAAAACCAGACAATTCGTGATGCAATTGATTGAATGTCTCGAACCAAATCGTAACCTAACAAAATCAAATCCACCCAAGATTATATAACGCATACCAACGTGCATGGCATTAATCGATATCGTGATTAGCTCTTCGGTGCGGGTCACCAATATCGTTGGCACTGTAGACGTCATAATATGCTCCTCTTCGCAACCTTAGGCAAACGAAAGTGATTATACTGGCAATGGTGAGTCACTGGATTGCAGCGATCTATAGTCGTGAGTAATGCTTTTGTTTGTCTTTCAAGTTTTTGGGTACATAAACGACAGCGATAAGGTTCTTCGTAACGGTATTAAGTATTCAGGCGATTATCGCAGATTTGATTGATTGCTGTGCTTCGAGTATTTTGTAATAGTGGGTGTTTGTTGTTGTGCTGTGTTTTTGTGTGTACGGCAGGTTATTGCCTATTATTTCCTACGCTGTTGGTTAACGATATTTTGACACGTCCGCTACGAGTGCACTATACCTGTCACAAGTTTATGACAGTTTGGCAAAGTAGCAATTATTTCAAGGTTGACCGAGTGGCACGATTTCATAATTACAGGGGAACACCTACGTAACGGACACATTCAAGGCCAAAGTTGTTGACAACTCTTTGAGGAGCTAATAATTTTTGCTTAAGTTCCCTAATAGGATTTCAATGTTACAAAGTGTTTGATGTTGGTAACTCATATTTTATCGATAGTTTCGCATTTTTCGGAAAATTAAATTTTCTGTTGTAAGAATGATCTGTTACCTGAATATTTTTAATTTTCATAAATAGATATCAGGGGGCGTATACGCACTATTTTGTTGTAAGTTGCTTTAGTCTGAGGTTTTTTTATCCCAATCAAATAACACCAAGCTTACAGAGTATATCTCGTGTCAAAGAGAATATATCTATCAACTGGGCTATCTATTGCTGATATTTATTATTTGGATTTATAAGATGTAAACACGGCAAATGGGGTTATGTTCTATTACTTAATATAAATAGGTACTGGGTACCTGTAACAAAATTCTACCATCAACATGGAAAGTTAAGTAAGCACGATGATTCGCGATAGGTGAAAATCAGCGAATATTATGTTGATCGCCAATGGATTTTGTACGTTTTAAGCTTTACCTTTTTAATTCTCTATTTCAATTCGTTAAATCTACTAAATTTGATTCAGTACCACCTTAAGTAAATTTAGCTATAAATGTTGTGATTGAAACGGCACAAATGTCTGTGTTCTAATACTTTTGTACCTTCCTGTATGGTTGTTTGAGTTAGTGCTGAAATTATCAACTGTAAAAATGAATATGTAGATAGGTAATTTAAGAATGAAATAAAAAATCGTCCAAGCGGTTTCGTTTCAAATAAAGTTGGTAATCGCCTTAATACATTTTTACAACAAACCGTACAATAACAAAACCAACCACAAAGAAACACGAAATTATCGTCGATCGTTACAAAAATACTCGAGAAATGAGTTGGACATCAAATAAAGAGCTAAAAATCGCCCCGTTGCCTGAAAAACGTTTTTAACGCAAAACAACTGCAGCAAACGTAAAATAATGAATTTCCAAAAATAAGAAACAACGGAAAATTAGTTCGAACCTAAAGCGAAAAACGACTAGAAGAACTTGTGCAAAATCAACTAACAAAATAATTACGGAACTATTAAAAAGACGTTTGAGATGCTTACAATTTTCAACAAATTTGCTTTGTCTAGTCATAAAAAATACCGAAATGGACGGAAAAAAAACTAAAACACAAACCAAAAGAAATTCTCTCAGTCAAGTACTGATATTAAAATGTGATTGGAAAATTGTACACTAAATTTAGTTAAAAAAATACAATCAAAGTATCCTCTAATTGCCTGAACAGCGTATCAAAAATCACTTCAAAAAAAATATCGAAATAACCCGAAAAGCATTTTCGAAATTGACCAACGAACTTGCTTAAAAGACGTATTAGGTTAGGTTAGGTTGAAGTGGCTCTCGACTAGCTAGTGACGTATTAATAACGGTTTAAGAATACCTAGGCTTGAAAACTTGTCGAAAAAGGCATCCGAAAAATTTAATCAAAATCCTACATAAAGGTGACCACATATCTTTTGACACGAATGAAAGGGATCTATAATTTTATGCCAAGTCCAAACGGCTAATTGGGAAGCTCTTTCCTGAAAGTTGTGCACTCTGATCGCGAAAGGTGAAATAAAAAACAGCAAGTTGGAACTGGGGTTTTTCGGAAATCGAACCTGGGACACAGTTGAACAATTTTTCATTTTAAAATATCCTTAATATAATAAAACTGTAACTTTTTTTCCGGTCGTAAGGTGTTTGCCCGGAATGGATTAAAAACGTAGGAAATTGATTCCTGTATTTACAGTTGCATTGAAAATTGTCGATATTAAAAGATAGGATATGTTTTATCATTGTCCACAGTCCGGAAGCGGAGATCTAAGCTAATATCTAAGAAAAGTCGTAATTCTCGAATGCTTTCTAGGTTCTAGCTTTGTAATGACTCATCCAAATAATAAATAAAGTTCAATTACGTACAAAGATTTTAAGATATAAATCATCTTTGTATGTTATCCTGAAGTTGAACAATAAGCATTAACCTATAAATTCTAAACGATTCAAAAAAATAAAATGTTCGATTGAAGTTAGATCGTTGGATTTTCCCAGCGTTGAGTGGAGGACATTTTGTGTGTGTGTGCGGCAAAATATTTTTCTCTCTCTGTACCTTTTGTGCTGTGTGCAGTGCGCTTTTATTTTATTTTTGTTTCTGCTTTGAGTTGTTTTTTTTTCTGTTTTTGCTCTCATTTTATCGACAGGACACAGGGAGGGTTATGTTTCGCGCGTATCCTATGTGCGTTTTTTTATTTTAAAACTAAGTCATTGTTTCCATTGTTTTTGGCTACTATTTACTTATAGTAGCTAAACCGATATAAATTATTCTTTTTCTATCAGAAAATTTCGCAAAGTGGGTTTGTATAAATAACATTAATTATTTTGTTTTAAATTGTTCGGTTTTTGTGACAAGGAGGGAGCATTATCCTGTTAATGAATAAATGACTGCTCGATGAGTCCATCGCCAGATGGAAATTCGTGATTGTTTACAGTTTGTGCTGGATCATTGCTCCATCGATTGGAAACAACGAGTTGTCGGTGATCTATGAAACTAAAATGAACTCTCACCCGTCCGCCAAACTCGGTTTCAGAAAATAATGATTAATTTTATACTCGTGGAGAATTTATGGACTCTTAAGGACGTAAGCAGTTTGGTGGTCCGAATATTTTCCAAAAGCTCACACAGGCTTATTGCCTCAGAAATACATCTTGTATATAAGATCTATATGCTATGCATTTATCATCCAAGATGACCCATTTAGCTTGTTATTATCGGAATCATAGCCTCCAGTTCTTTTTAAAATAAAATAAATATTGACCACCTTATTCAAAACTGACCTTGCAAACATAAAGCAAAGCTTCAAAAGTTCAACATCAAAATAGTCAACACAACCAATCGATATCTGATTAGCATTCAATTGCCGTGAAAAGTTTAACCTACTTCATCGTATTTGTTAAAGTTTACAAATTATTCATTCAAAGACAACAGACGTTCGTGGCTGACCAGCGACCACCAGTGACTCATTGTCATATTGCAGTGTGCTGCTGCCAAAACTCGCCCGTTGCTGGACAAGAGTTGACGCAGTGTAATTTGCACATTGCCAGGTGTAATTATGAATCCCAGCTGATGTGGGTTATGCAACATATCGAAAAACCAGGGAATCCCCAAGGCTGCACTGCCACAGTCCGACTGCTTCGACTGTGAATTGTTTGCTTATTCTCTTACTTTGCTTCGTTTCCTTCGTTTTTTTTTTCGTTTTTGGTTTCATCCATCAGCTACACGTTTCTATATTCACTTTTGATTTTCCTCTCCGATTACGATTATTATGTCTGTCTGGGATTTTCCAGATTTTCTTCACTGCACTCTTTTCTGGTTGCAATTATTTTGTGTGGGAATTCCGAGGAGTTAACGAACTCCGGCAACTTTGGGTTCCAGTGGGTTGGTTACACAATTCTTTATAAGCCAAAGGAGACATTTGCTAGGCAAGCGTAGATTTTCCCAGAATCGATCTCGTAACCGATTCATTAGTAGGATGTTGATGTCTGTTGCAATTGGAGGTAGATTTGACATACATTTTAATTTTCTAAGCAATTAAATATGATCATGCGTAAGTCGACTGTAATAACATGTTAATCGTGAGTTGGTTTGGATTTTCAATTTACATGAAATTAAAAATAACTTACCTACTTTAGAGAAGCCGCTGATTGATCATTAAAAAAAAAAAATAATAATTGGCGCAACAGGTCCGTATGGACCCAAGCCTAGCTTCTCACAACCATTCGTCTTGTGTGAGTTTTTATTTTTTGGGACGAATGGAAGGGATCTACAATTTTATGCCGAGTCCAAATGGCCAATTGAGAAGCTCTTTCATGACAGTTATACTCTCGGATGTTTGTCAGACGTTCGCGAGAGGTGGCGCAGCGAAAAAAACCTTAAGTTGGAATTTGGGTTTTTCTCGGGATTCGAACCTGGGACCCCTCGCTTAGTAGTTCAACACACTAACCACTAAGCCACTGCGCCGACCGATCATTAGTGGAGCTGTAATAGCTGTAGAGTCTCTTTCATACGACAATAAATAACAGGTCTACTTACTTTTCGATTGACATAGTTACCTGCACAAAAGCGTTTTGAGATAATGTAACATTGGTTAGTTAGAACAGTTTATATTAGGCCTCTATGTCATGTTTAGTTTGGCAACTATAAAATCAAGCTAAACGTGAAATATAACGCCTCGAGTCTGCGAAATTGTCGCTACACCCTAGTTATTAGATCAGAAAATGCAACCTCAATCAACATGAATCGAAGCTCAAAATTTATAAAATTCTCTTCATCTGCTGTTTTTTATAAGGGGTATTAAGCCATTATTTTATGCAAGAATTTGTTAAATGTTTTCACATTTATTTGATAACAAAATGTTTTACGTAATAATCAAAGCGTTCCCTTTGCTAAAGTTTAATTTCAATTTCACAATATGTATCGGATTTCTGTGAAACACTGACGCATAGAAATGTCAACTGAGAATTGAAGCAGGATTTCCTTAACTGAATTTATCAGCTACGTCAATAGGTCTGTTTTTTAAGCTTCGATCTCAGCAAAGCAAAGTAAATTATGGCGCAATTACAACAACTACGCTCTACTTGACACGTCGAGGACTAACAGCACCTACACATAGGTACTTTCACTAATCCACTGTACACAGCTGGCGGTTACGAATTGTTTATCGTTGGAAGGATTGATTTTTTAACTGAATTATTCGTTTTACGCGTTTGGAAATGAGTTTTATATTAAATTATTTCTAAATGCGTTATTATAAATGTATGAAAATCAATTGAAATTAATTTCCAGTGCTAGCAAAAAAATGTTTGCGGCCAACTCAATTCACACAAGAACCAATAAATTGCGGATTTGATGTTCGATTTGGCAGCACAAATCTGATATCTCTGGGACAAAATCTGAAAAGCCAAATGGAAAACGACATAAGTCACCCAAAATAGGTAAATGCTGTCAGATTTCTGTCTAACTAATATCGTATTCCATTGGGACAAAAAATTCCTTTTTTTTTTTATCTAAATCACTTTTCGTGTTCCATTGGGTACAAAACTCAATATTTTTTTGAATCGGATCACTTTTTGCAGATCTCGATATTTTTTCAGATTTACACATACTACCACAAATATAGCACAGCTGTTTTACGTCATTTAAAGAAGTTTGTGTTAAAACAAATGTGCAAAGTTTCGTGAAAACCAAAATAAAGAAATACATAAACAGCAATGGACATAGTTTTGGAGGAAATATTATCTTCATTGTCTTCCTCATCATCTGAAACTACGAATCACCAAAACTATTCCATTTGTAGCTACAACAGAGGAAACATTTTTCAATGATTTTACCAAAAACAAATGCAATTTGAACAGCTGATATTGTTGTCAAATAACGCACTAATCCCTTTACAAAAGCAGATCAATTCCATGAGCCGCATAAAATCTGAGATCTGAAAAAGATTTTTGGTGGTCCCAATGGAAAACGACATTAGTCAATTAGAAATTCGAACGCTACCATTATAAAAGAAAAAGAGATAAGCAATAACAAATAATAGGTAGTTTTCTTTTGCAATCTCCGTCAGTCGTTTACGAAGCCCAAGCGCTTGCAATAACAATATGAACAACGCAACAGGAAAAAAATACGAGAAAATCAGCAGACACATCAAGAACTAGCCTGGCAGACTATTTTTCATGTTTACAGGGTTAACGATTTACTACGTGGCGAAAGGAATTCTCAGTCTGGCCTATAAATTGTCAATTTCCTGTTTTTTTTCACCAAATGTTTAAGCGTATTTTATTTGGATTTTTCTGTTACTTTAGCAAAAAATTCTTCTCCAACTTTGCTAAGTAGATACGTTCGAATTTTGTATTATTTTTAAGAATAAGAATTTATTCTTGTGCAAGAAACTCAACCGTATGACAAATGTCAAATCTAGAGAGTCAAAGCGTTACTAAAGTTGCTACAAATCTGGTAAGACTTATCCAATTCGAAATCGGGGACTTGTTTAATAATGGTTATTATTCAACTTTAGGTTATTGAGTATACGCACAGTTTCATGGCTCATTACGTCAAGTTGTCCCCTTTTTTGTTCCTAACACCGAGTGTTGCCTTTTCGTAACACTTTCTCATTATACCCAAGGTGTTTTACCACAAGCGTCCTGCGGTTTCCAGATCCCTTTTCGTTTCATCGGAGTTTGAATTTACAGCTGGCCATGCAAATTTTAGCCACACAAGGATTTCCATTATTTGGGTGGGAGCTCGATTCAGTTCTCTGACTAGATTTTCTTCGAAAAACTTCCTAGCTCAGCATGAACCCAACTCAAAAAATGTCAATATAAGCTAATGCTGTCAAGTCACTTCAATTAAATACCTGTGTGTCTAGGAAGAGTCGTGGTGAAGTAGACAGAACTTGTTGTAATTGTGTGCTGAAGATTCTATTTAACATTGATTTGCTGAGATGGATGTTCAACATAACAAATCTAACGAGATAAAAAACGAAAAAAAATCAAATTCCAAGTATTAAGTAAAATTTTTAGACATAGGTACGTACTTAACTACCCACAAAATGTTGAACTTTTGAAAAGTGATAATGTCGCAAGCAAAATGTCGAAAAATGTACTACCTCACTCGCATAGTGGAACAGGCTTGATAATATGTATTTTGTCGCTGTAAACGCAGTCTTAGAGTTTGTTAGAGTTTTAGGTACTGCAAAAATGTATGTAAGAGTAAATTAAATCACCAATTTATTGTGTGATACAGATAACATGGTTGTTAATCATAATCATTTTTGGATAAGGCCATAAAAAATGTATAACAAGATCCAATTCACATGCATACATTTTAACTTTTGTTTTAAAATAGATTTTCCAAATTCAAATTATACCACCATTATGCAATTAACCACGATAAGTTGAATAATTTCCCAATGTGGGAGAGAACTTTTATATATCTACCATTTAAATACTCCTTATCCGTATAATTGTCCTCCACACTTACCCGGCCTTGGCCCAGTGACCCATATGCGCACGCTTCTGACAAACTAGCCACGAAAAAAAAACCTGAATGCGAATTTTCTAAGAAACTAATTCAAGACATTCAACTTGAGTAAGTTCAACGAATTTCTTTCACTTCCACTAACAAAATATTCATTGTATGCGATAAACGATTACAATCATTCAAGCCGGCAGTTTATCACCTCAAGCCTCTCATTCACTTTCCGTTCCGATGAAATTTCCAAAAAAAAGATTTCATTGAAAATTTCCGAAAATTTTTTTTTTCTCAGTTCACGCGATCACAAGAAGGTCATTCGCCAAAGCCAAGTCAATTGGTCTTCGGTTATTCCGACTACCCAGCCTGACATTGGGGGTAATACGACGACGACAGCACAGCAGCTGCTTTCTTGCGGAATCCGGTAATTTGCAGTAAGACTCATTGACGTCAGTTGTGATATGATTGCGCATTATCGCTAACCGATGAGTAACTGGACGGAACAAGGCGGTTGAGACTGAAAGAGCAAATTACATAAATACATAAATACATCGATAGTCACCATCTTTTTACGAAAATAGAGAAATTTCCATTTAACCAAATGGTTGGTTCAAGCCAAGATTGGAAAAGGCCAAAGAAAACAAGTAAACAAAATTGTCTCGTGGATTAAGTAATACATCTTGGCACTCTCGTAATGAAAGTGTTAATGCCCATAGAGTACGCCAACGCGCCAACACGGCGAGCTATTTCGCAACGCTGCTGGTGATAATATCTGGTCTGCACTACATTATGCTCTCGTGAAAAAGAATCAAAATAAAAGCGAAGTTTTGCACTTAAGCGTCGGCTTGAGTTTATGATTTCTAGTGCATGGTGACTAAGTGGTTGTTATGTGGATTATGGGGTCAAGCTTCGTAACATGAATTAAGAGAACACACTAGTAGTACATAATCGGAGTCATTTCGGGTGTTGTGTATTGTATAGATACGACTTAAAGTAAATATTATATTGCAGAGCTAAAAGCAGGTTTCGTAATTAGCAAGTTGTTATGCTGATAAATTCGGAACGGAACCTGTTACCAAGTGTAATTGGGTTTATGATTTTCTTAAACAGCTCCGTTTGAAAGGAAAAATAAAAACCTTTTTTTTAAATGATGTACACCAGCTTAATTCTTCCAAACTTGTACAGAATTATAATCTTTTCAATCGCAGTCCGGGAGTTTAACTATTAACTAAATAAGGGGCGAGAACCTAACCTAAGGATCTGGAACGTGAATCTTATGACAAGCAAACAAAATTATCTAAAAAAAAGTATCGTGAAAAAAAAATTGAAGCGGTAGTGGATTTCTAAGAAATAATCGCCAAACATTACGCCAAAGATCAAAATACAAACAGTTACACGAAGTTTATGGTTTATGCGGATTTAGGCCTTAGAGTTGCAGACATACACTTGTCAATCACTGTCTAGCATAAAAAGACAATTGAATTAAGGTCTGATGCGGAAAAGTAACTTATTTAAAATCAACCAATTTTCGGTTTAAAACTACCAAGTATAGTGGGTGATTAAATTATTACGTCCACCTTAAAAAAAATTACTTATTTTTGTGATTATATGCAACGAAGACATTATTCTCACATGTGCAGGAATGGTTTCGAGAAGGTAATTATGTGTTCATGGACGACTTTGGTGGAATCAAACTTCGAGGTCCTTGAATGGCCGCGAAACTCCCCCGATCTTAACACCTTAGAAAATGTTTGTGAGCTAATTAAAAAAATAATAGACAAAGAAAATTTAACAAATAGATTTAATTAATAGAACGCTGAATGAAGAAAAAAAATAAAAATAGGTACCTATTGTAAGAAATGCATTGAAAGTAGATATGCCCAAAATAGTCGATGCGATTATAGCTGCAATAGGAGGGGTAACACAATATTATTATTTTTAGCTTTTTTATGCCCGTTTTCAATAAATATAAGTGTTTTTTAGGTTAATACGTCGTTTTCAATATGTAAAAACAAATGAAAATTAAAAAATAGAAAACATAAGTTATGAGCGGTTACTTTTAAAAAAATCATATTTTATCTATTGGCTGTAATAGTTTTAATATATCTCGGTTAAAAATAACCTTTACAATTTCCTCTTCAAATTTTCTTCGTCATAAATAACTCTGTAGGATTTGACTAACTTAATTTGTGTGGTTAATATTAATCCTGATTAATAAAGTATGTAGTAGTAGATAAAGTTTTTTTTTTCAACAGGTCTGCATTTAACTATTCTATCTGTATAGTTTTCAACAATGAATACTCGTTTTTTTTTTTAAACAGAAACTTTAGTTAATTTGAACGCATTTTTTTAACCCGAGCAAGTTTTGGAGCATGTCAAGGAATACAAATGAATCTCTTCCTGAGACTCTCCTAGTTTCAGTCCTGCTCAAGGGCGCAATAACATGGACATCAGCAAAGGTGTTTGCGCCGACTTTCTTTGGAGGAGAAGATTTAACAACTTATTTTACGACCTAACAACGGTGCGGAAAAGTAGACATCAGTTGAAAGGGTATTTAGAAAAAAAATCGACTTCAAATTTGTTGCCCAATGAGTTAATGAGTCGTTATCCCAAAACCGAAAGGACAGTTGGAAAAGAGTCTACCTTTCAGTAAAGCCTTTCTTTTTTATTTCGATTGTTTTCTGCCCATTTCCCAGATAGATAAGTATACTAATTAAGAATCGCATACTGTTTGGTTTCCTTTATATGAACAGACCCAAATAATTTATAACAAGAGACCTTTGTTATTATTGTCACATGACAATCGATAGGTCTGCGTTTATCAGCAGATTATTAAAATTCAGAAAAAAATTGTAAAATAAGGTCCTTCGCTGGAATAAATACATAACTACTTCAACTCAGTGATGTTCACACGTTCATGGCCATGATCTGGTCGTATTTAATTTTCGCATGATTTACCGTAAATGTCAGTTGTCCATCTGCCACCAAATAACCATAAGCATAACCACATAAACCTATCTCATTAGTATCTCGTAACACCAAAAGTTTTTTTTTAATAATAATTAAAATAATACCAAACCAACGATTATGCCTATACCCATCTCAGTGGTACTCCAAGAGATCATTCCTACATTGCGAATGAAATCCCCCCTACAGCCCCCGTTTCATCCAGACTCTTAAACGGATCGGAACCAATCCGACGAAGGAGAAAGTGTACAATGTTTCTGTTGTATTTATTTCTTTGTACAGTTCTTCAGGTAAACCCTTTCGTTCGTTGGACCGAATTTCCTTCTCTTTCTTCAGTGTGTCGGTTCATTAACTATACTCGCCGGCTTTTGATTTCAACCAAGTGAGACCCAAAAAAAGTACGAAAAACCCGAAGGTAAACCGAAACACAAAAAAGAAACATTACTCACTCGCACCATATGCACAACTCTCCCTCCACCACTTCCATAAACGTCTCAGGCTAGACTTTGTAATACGCCATGCAGTGACGTAGTATCTCTAGCCTCTGCATGGTTTAAGCGATCTTTTTTGGACTTGCGATGGGATCCTATATAACCAGAGGTTCAAGCTAAACACAAGCCAGTTCAACAGCTTCATTCGAATCGTAACCTAAGCAGCAACATATCAGCTGTTTAACGAACATTGATTTTTTTATAATTTTGTGGATTACATAAGAGTGCAGTAACGGATTATTGGAGTTATATTTAGTACCACAGTGCTAAAAACGACATATCTTGTGGATAAATAAATTTACAAAAGGTAAGTGTGGGGACGAAGTGTTGTGTGCAAACTGAAAATGAAAGTGAATGCGTTGTCTTAAGAGAAACAACAAGAAACACAAAACAAGGCAATAATGCTCGAGAAATGTTTTATTGTACCCCGGGAAAAGTGCTGTGAATTTTTCAAATTGAATAACGATTTTTCGTAGAGCAGAGGAGTGACAGTTAATTTGAATTGAATGCAATGTGATTAATTTGATTTATAAAAAAGTGCAACGTCTGCTATGATTCGCAATTGCATGCGAAGTGAAATTTACAAGTACACGAATCGGCGTTTTTTCGGCAGTTTTATATACATGCACTTTGAAATACGTCATACATCACAAAATTAACATATTTGAGAGAAGTTCTTCAGTGATCTTGTTCCTTCGCTGAGAAAATGTCTATAAAACATTCACAGCCATATCAATACATGACAATAGATCTGTCAAAGCTAAACTTGAAAACTTGGGCAAAGTCTGTTCTTGTTTGCCTTTTAGATATAAAACTATCTTTGCTGCAATAAATTGCAAATCTTTCCACTTAATTCAACAATTCATCAAAATAAATACGAACTAATAAAATATTGTAAATGTAACTTTCACAAAAGGAACGCCCAAGACCAAACAAACTAATACCATACAACAATATAGCTTATTTACGCTGATAGTTTACGTCTGATTTAAGCAAATTAATTACATCAGAACTAATAAATAACGAGTACTTTTTAGTCGAATTTCGCAATTCCAAAGAGAAAAGTGCAGACCCAGAGCCGTAAAAAGTATCGTAATATTTGTGTCATATGTGACAAACTGTCAAATGCAAACAAAGTCAGTAATACATTTTTGTCTACGCTGAGCAGAACTAATAGAATGCCTTTTTTTACTTTGTGTGTGTGCTTAATTCGAACATACTTAAAAAGTGAACTTACAACTGTCACAAACGTATGACCACAATGCCCGTGTTTGTTTTGACGCTGAAAGCATTTGGGCAAACGTTTGAAATAAACGCACCCCTTTGCCAAATTCCTTTAAGTAATGCTTCAGTCGTTAAATATTTACAATATCTACGTCAAAAAGGATCAAGTCTTCTTATGTCACAGGTACCGGATGTTCGTTAATTCTGCCTATTCCAACGATCACAGACCGAAACCAACTGCACCATTATGCAAAACACCACTCCCTAAGTCTTTCCGCAACTTTCGCATTCACTCAAGTGCATCATGCGCAGCACAAATGACACACACAATTAAATTGCTAAATCAATTACTATACGCACACAAACAAATCAGGAATGCAAAAGAAATGGAAAGTTCGGGCAAATTAATTTCGCAATCATTCAAAAGAAAATTGATCCATTTAACCTAAAAATGTATATACAACAACTTGCAGCGAAAAAGGTTAAGCGCTCTCATCGGACCCCTTTTATTTCAAAGACAAAAACAAAATCCCGTGAAACCAAAAATTTGTATCTCTTATGAGATAACCATCGTTGTTTCGTAATGGCATGCGACGCAGTCTAAATTCAGCACCGTAAACTTGAACACCACGGCAAACAGCTCCAAGATCACGTCAGAGCCATATAACCATCAATACCTTCCAGGGTACTCTACTTTGGCATCATATTTCGGATACACTGTAACTGTACATATGACAACAATATGAGGTAACAACTGCCGTTTTCCCCGGCAGCATGAGTATCAGCATCGCGCCGACTCCCTCTCTCGGCAAATTATGTGGTAACGACCTTAAATTGGCTTTTGTATGTCTTTTGGTGTGTCTCGGATGCGCGGCAACGATGATGAAAGTAAAAGTGATCTTTCTTCGCTTTGAGATACAGTTTGGTGTTTGCGTTTTGTGTTGTCATAAGAGATGCGGTGATAGCTCTCCAAAAATGGGCACAATGACCGTTTTGTATTTTTTGCATTTTGTAGGTTATTTTGACCAATCGATTGTATAACCTGGAGTGACCTTATGTTTCGTCTTGTTTTAGGAAAACAATGAGGATCTATCAGTTGGCTGTTGTGGCAGCCGCGCTTTTGACAGTAGTCGTGGCTATAGAGACCGATACCAAGAAGTCTGATGAAGAGGAGTATCAGGGTCGGTATGCCGTTAAGGAGCCTGTCTACAGCAACGACACCGAAGTCGATGAGATCATCAATCATATCCTTATGAGCCGGCGTGAGGGCCGTAACTTGGGAGACTACGATCAGGTGTATGCCGATGGTAATGTAGAGATGGCGTTGCAACAGGGCGACGACACACAAGCGAGGAACCTGATTAAGGAAAAGCTTTGCGTTCTCGGTCTAATGAGTTGCGAGACTGAGCAAAAGAATCCCTTCTATTCGACCATATTTGCTCAGGGCCCACCGCCACCGAATCGCATTGGAGGGCCATACGGACCACCACGGCCAATGCCACCACCCGGAAATCGCTATGGACAGCCGATCAACAAATTCGGGCCTCCACAGTCGAACTCATTTGGACCTCCCGGACCGAATTCATTTGGCCCATCAAATCCGAATAAGTTCGGACCTCCAAGGAAGGTCGGCTATGAAGGCCCTCTTTCTAAACCTGTCTATGGGCGTCCCCAAGGCTTGGGGCCAGTCTACAATGGACCATTTCTAGAATCACCACCACCATCGGCCATCGACTCGTCTGCTTCATTCTCAAAGCCTCCAGCTGGTGCCATTATTTACGGCTCAAAGCCACCTGGTCCCGTGTTCGATGGAAGTGATGCTCCGTACAACTTTGAACAAACTGTCGGCGAAAAGATTCAAGTTGCCAGCTCCCAACAGAACAACTTCTACGCCCACCAATCTGGAGACTCTCTTAAAGCTCAGTCGCTAGCTACGGCCGCTTCGTCTCTTCAACAGCACGTGCATCACCACTTCCACCATGTCGAGGGAGAGGGAGCTGCTGTGAAGACTCCATCTGTGTCCGTTCCCATTGGAGGTGGCGGCACCGTCAATACAGATTTCGCGGCTTTGGCCCAATCGTCCGCTGCATTCGCTCCAATCTCAACTGGAGGCTTCTCAGAATCTCAAGCCTTCGCAGCCGGCTTCAATGGTGCCTCGCAGGGAAGTTTGATTTCAGGATCCAATGGCTTTAATTCAAACGGATTTAACTCAAATGGTTTCAACTCAAACTCTGGCTTTAACTCTGCCCAGAAGCCAAATACAGGGGAGTTCTATAAACCCGCTGGAGGTCTGGGAGGCTTTGGCGCATCAGATCAATCTTTGAATGGAGGCTTTGCTCCTAATGGTGGATCTGGGTCTGGTTTCGGCCAATCTGGCTTCGGGTCGAATGGCCTTTCCGGAAGTGGACTCTCTGGAAGCTACCACTCGCAGAACCCCGACTATTTCAAGAAGGAACTGCAACCCAGTTCATCGGCTCAATTTGGTGGCAACAGCTTCAACAGCGGTTTCAATGACAACAAATACGCGGCAACTCAATTCGGAAGCAGTTATGACACATCCAGGCAACAAACCGTCGACTGCACATGTGTGCCGTTCAACCAGTGCCCGGCTGCCGATAGAATCGGACGCAAGGATGACCTTATTCTTCCCATCGACCCTCGTAACTTAGGTAAAGATATCGAGGCATTGAGCGATGAGGCGGCAGCTAATATTACATCCACTGCCGTCGAAGGCAAGGAGGTACCACAAGACGAAACATCCAAGAAGACCAAGCGTGAAGTTACAGCCGAGGATAATGAATCTGATGACGACACAGATGTTCAGCCTACCGATGCCGAAGGGGTAAGCATTGATAAATGTTCTATAATCCCTATTCTAACCTGGCGACTCACCCTGCTTAAATGTTCTACCCTAAGTCTAGCTTTCACATATTCTATCTGTCTATCTCCCTCGCTCTATCTGCCTGCATCGGAATTTCGTCAAAGAGAATGAGGTAGCCCCGCTGTATGGTTAGTTTATGTGAAGGCTCTATACCGTAACTAACATATAACTAACCTAACAGCACCCCTGGGGAGGCTTGTGGTACGCACGCACGCATGCTCATAACCGGTCTCAGACTGTATCCTCTAATTTGATCCTTTTCTCCGTAACTCCTAGCGTCAGGCAGACTTTTTCAATCGACCAATACCATCATTTGGTCTAAGCCAGCGAAAAGTTTTACCAACGTTTGGAGTCTCCTTTGGACTGCCCTATCCCGTTGGAGCTTATCCGGTAAATGGAATCGGTGGGTTACATCCTGCACAGAATCCACACTTTGGATCGATAAGTCCAAATGGTCTGAACTTGGGTTTGGTCAATGTCAACCCTTTGGTCTCACTGCAAGTAAGTAAGACCGAGCTGGGTGACAAAGTTGTCAAGCCGTTGGTCAACCTTCATGTGACTCCCAATGAGAATATCATAAAAAAGGTCGGAGACCTATTTAAGCCTCGCCCGCCGCAGGCGCAATACAATCATCACTATCATCATCATGACCATTATGAGGGCGCGGGACTTCATCATCACAATAGCCCGAACGGACATCAAGTCTATGCGGAGCATTACCCGACGGGGCCTAGTGCGCCTATTTATCAGAGCGCACCATCCTATCTGACGGGACCGTCCTTTGATCACAGCCATAGTCACTATGATCACAGTCCAAGTCACTACGATCACAGCTCTACGAGTCAAAGCTTTTATCCGTCATCGGGGTCTTATCCATCATTAGAGTCTTATCCATCGTCGGGACCTTCTTATCATACTTCGGGATCATCTTATCCCACCACAGGGGGAGGCGGCGGCGGCTATTATAGCCAAGACAATTACGGTTCTGGGTACGGTGTATATGAGAGAAGCTCCAACTATAGCGGGTCCAGCAACCCGATCACGTTTAATGGGGCCACCGCCTCTAGTGGCTTACATTCTGGTAATCAACGGTATGGCAAGCAATTGAACTACGCCGACGCATTAAAGCCGATACCTACGCAAGCTCCTGGAGCTGCAGAGGGGAGTGAAAGGGTTTCATTTCCTCGAGATCGAAGGCGACGAAGTGCCGATGATGGTAGAGAGAGTGTTAAGGCTGAAGAGGTAACAAAGATGATCCTAGACAAGGCCTTCCTTCCTTTTAGTAGCTACATGCAGCAGTCTTTCTAACCTATATATGTCCCGTTTTGTTTTGCAGCGTGCCTACTACGGACGACCAGGTCAACAACAACTACAACCACAACAATGTCGTTCCAACGAAGTCTGTTGTCGTCGTCCATTCCGTCCACCACAACAACAGCAATTGGGTCGTTGCGGTACCCGTAACGCAGCTGGTATCACTGGTCGTATCAAGAACCCCGTCTACATTGATGGTGACAGTGAGTTCGGCGAGTACCCATGGCATGTAGCAATTTTGAAGAAGGATCCCAAAGAGTCCGTCTACGTTTGCGGTGGAACCTTGATCGATGGTCAACACATAATCACAGCTGCTCATTGCATCAAGACGTAAGTTTCAAAACCCCTTTAAAGCCTTTAGCGCCTTCTTAACCAAAGCCTTCTTCATCAATAGCTACCAAGGCTTCGATCTACGAGTCCGTTTGGGTGAATGGGATGTCAACCATGACGTCGAATTCTTCCCTTACATCGAACGTGATGTAATCTCCGTTCACGTCCATCCGGAATACTATGCCGGAACCCTTGACAACGATCTTGCTGTTCTTAAATTAGACCAACCGGTTGACTTCACCAAAAGTCCTCACATTAGCCCCGCTTGCATGCCCGACAAATACTCAGACTTTACCGGAGCCCGTTGCTGGACAACCGGATGGGGTAAAGACGCTTTTGGTGATCACGGCAAATATCAGAACATTCTCAAGGAGGTCGATGTACCAATTCTCGGACAACAACAGTGTCAGAATCAACTAAGACAAACACGTTTGGGATACAATTACAAGCTGAACCCTGGTTTTGTGTGCGCTGGCGGTGAAGAGGGCAAAGATGCCTGCAAGGGTGATGGAGGTGGTCCATTGGTGTGCGAACGTAATGGTGTCTGGAATGTTGTTGGTGTCGTTTCATGGGGTATTGGATGTGGTGAAGTGAATGTTCCCGGGGTGTATGTTCGAGTGTCACACTACTTGGATTGGATTAGGCAGATTACCCAGTACTATAAATGAGTGATGCTGGCGGATGTGTTCCATTTTGATTTCCAATTCTGAAGACGAAAGTGTACTTCAGTCGTGTCATTGTGTTTTATTTTTTTAATTAAATTATTTATTTATGAATATTTGTTAAATGTTTAAGTATGAGAGTCTAGTGAATTTGGCCATTAGCCGATTTGATATATATATTTTTTTAATTTATTTGTGAAAGTAAATTTTAAGGATTAATTTATGTGAATTTCCTTATCCTTATTTATACCAATCAATAAAAATACTCATATCATGAAAATTTCTAGTTTTCTTTTTATTTTGTTAAGAATGCAGCAGCAGAGTTTTGAAAGATTTCTGATTATACGCCTACGAATATTTTTGTTTTTATTTAAAACTCATTAAATATATAGAAACCTTTACTAAAACTTAACACGAAAAACTGCAGGCTCGCTGTTTTGCTATTTGTAGAGACGGATACTTAATAACTCATTAGGTTTGTTTGACGTGGCTAGCACTAGTGCCCACTAGTGCGCACCGAGAAGTGTCAGCTAATTTTCACGCCCGACAAAAACCCTGCACAACCCTGAAAATTCGGCTTCTATATCGAACGCAAAATATTGCCCTGTAGTCTGTCAGTTTTTTTAAATTGACAAATATTTATCTTTTGGTAATACTTTCTTCCGTTTATTGTTAAAAATGAGTGAACTCAATTCAGAATTTGAGATTCCAATAATGCAATTAGTTGATAAAAGCGTTCGGAATATAGATGATGAGTTTGAAAATGAAGAACAGTAAGCCAAATGACAACAAACTCAGCACTGAATTCTTGCCCCGACAAATTAACTGGAGGTCAGTTTAGGGCACAACTGGGGTGCCCTCATGTAAAACACAGGTTTTCATTACCACGTCAAACAAACCTATTTTATGCAGTCGGATAAAATATATTTAGCAGAGACAGAATATTTTGTTATTAAACTGTCAGTTTGTTATTAACTAGTGTCATGCCAAGCTCCATTTATAATTAAATAGATATTTCACCATTGGTGCTATAAAAGCTCTAACATAAATAATGAAATATTCCTTTCAGAGAAACTTTTCAATCTAGCATAAAATTAGATTCAGAAATAAGAAGAAAAACTACTGTCAATGCCATTCGATTAAAAGTTAACAAATTTGGAAAATCCAAAAAAATTGAGGTAAAGTTTATAGAAAAAAATTCTGGACGGGAATTCGTTCCGGCCTTTTTCCCAAGCTATATTTTTATTTGGTCGCAAATGCTAAGTGCGCTAGTAGTGTTACATAGGAATTCGTATTGACAAATGTCACATAACTTCCAAGATTCCGGCTTACCAACACACTTGCAGCTTGCTTATGCCACTTCCGCTTTGGGCAAAGTTGCTGACAGCTTTCATAGAATTTTATCCCTTTAATTTTAAATTTTTCGGTTCGTGTGGATAAATTTTTTTATGAATAATTGTTCATTTGTTTAAAATATTCATGAAAAATTACGAATGCAGATTGGTTGATGGAAAATAAAAACATTTTAGCAAATTTTCTTCATTATTTAGAAAAAGTGGAAAATACACAACCATGTTTGTCCTAATATATTTCTAGTATATAAAACATCTCCTTTGAGATGTCTCCACCAAAGTGATTTAGCTAAATCATCTCATTTTCGTGATTAATATTTACGTGATTTATTCATTGCAAATACACACAAAATAAAATCGAACATACACAAATAAAATCAAACATACCTGTTATTAACCTCAGCGCTTTATTCAGCAAACAACAAAAAAGAAAACTGTAAAAAAAAAATTTAAATTAAATTCTAATTTTGTTCGTGTTTCGGTAAGTTTTTGATATTATTATTAAAAAGTTCATACAATCAAAAATTGTCTTATTTATGGCAGGTATGGCAAAAACAGAAAGAACAAAAAAAGAACTATCTGGTGTTGGACACCTGATGTCAAAGTTGACAAAATGTTCACACTAAATCACTTTAAGTTCGGTGGAGACGACTTTCCCGATTTATAAATCACTTTAGCTAAATTACGTTGGTGCGAACATAGTATTAGATAGGTTCATTAACCACACATATCAAATTAATCGCCTTTAAAAAATATATATTAACTAACCAATATCATTCAGCAATGTTAAAATGTAGTATTCCCGAACTCTATCATATTTTCCCACGGTTTATTTTTATATTTTTTGTATGTTTTTGCATGTCACGCTGATTCTAATTGATAACACCGATAGGAAAGCAAAATGGCGGAATTTTAAAAAACAAAAACAAAAAACCAAATTGAGGGGGCCAGCGGCAAGAGGATTGCGAGTTGGGGCCTTGGGGGTATCAGTATGATTTGTCTAGGGCTAGAACTCTAGGGGCGTCGCTCCATAAAGGGATATTCTGTGCTAGGTGTTTATTGGAACGCGGCCAAGAAATGTGCTTCACCTCAATTTTTGAAAATACTTTAATACTGTCTTGGATATCACAAGTAACAGCGAACAGTACAACTGTTCAAAATGAATTAAATAATAGGACAATGAAACATAGCTATATTTTCAATTTGTCAGTGCTGTGGAATTTTATAAACCTAAACGAACGTCAAATAATGTAAGTCCAAACATTCCAATATCAGCAGTAAGGCACAAGTGTCATTATAGCTTGTCCACTGTGGCTCCCGATATAAACCGCTTCTATTACCTTTTATCTATAACGCGCACTATGCCAGTAAAGCCCGTATGACACTACATTTTTTTGCATTTTTCAGACTTTAAATATGAAACCAGAACAGTACAAAAATTGCGGACAGGAGTGAGTGCGTACACACCAACTTTATAAATATAGAAATGTAAAAAAAAATGCATTAAAAATGTATTCAAAATACATTTTTCAGCTGCTGGCAGCTTTTTTTGACATTTCAGGATTATTTGAATATAAATTCGTTTGAAAAATTTGTAGTTGCTTTGCTTCGTAATACACTTTCAGTCCCTGTTATACGCCGCTGATAAAAATTCATTCAACATGATAAAAATGAGAAAAAAATGTAATGTCATACGGGCTTAAGCAGCAAATCAGTCGATTCACTTTCATTCGCTTTCATTTCTCAGGAAGATTTTATTCTCCAGCAAGTTCACCTAACAAACCCCGCCGATTCATATTTTGGGTGAAAAGATGTTACAATCGACTATAAGATATACTCGTAGGTGTAACCGTCGATAACATGCATCCCGTATTCTGTTCGGGATTAATTTAAACCCAATACAAAAATGTCCCTAAAGACAAAATCAAGCAAAGAAGTTAGTTTGTTCCCACTGTTTAAAAAGTTTATACTACATTTAAGCTAGCCATTAAATGCAAAATCCTTCTTCTTTTTTTTGACAGATCATGAAAAAGATTGGTGTACACTACACAAATCAAATCAATCAAATCTACAGCATGTTAATATTTTTTGAAAGGAAAGCTGACTTTCAAGAAACAAAAAAGTTGTTCGATTATTAGCTACCTACCGATTAGAAAAATAAGAAGAAACCGAAAACAGAATATTGTCAGCTTTAAACTGTCAAAATTGGATAGCCGCCTAGAACGGCGTACGGTTCTTTCATTAGTTTCCTCCTCCCTCCGTTTTTACGGCTGGAAGATTGTGTTCGGTTTCGCTTTAAAATAGGAGCGGAAACGGGTCTATTATTTCGAGGCACATTAAATTTAGGTTTCATATTTTACCGAGACCTTCCATTACATACGAATGCTGCCAATCGCTTTCGTTGACCATCAGTCGGCAGGTTATTATTGAGATTTTCATATATTCGACAAATTTAAATTTGATGGTAAAACTGTCTTTCTCGAACCTGTCGCAACATATTTGTTTAATTCAAAATCATGTTCTTTCTCAAGATTTAGAAGGTATGAAAACAAATAGGAACAGGAAACAAATTAACAACTTGTAACAGTTTGCGATTGCGTTTTGTAAGAACATGGTAATGTAATATTACAACGTTAGCCGAAAGCCCTGGTAGCTAGTGCTTATACCTATTAGCAGTTTAGTTTATTAATCTGGCAATAAAGCTTTAATAATAATAATAATAATAATATTACAACATTCGTTTATTAATGTTACCTGTATGTGTGACGGGTTTATTTGTGCAAATCTTTTATTTCTTCTCAATGTAGAATTGTTCCCGTTCACCGATATTTCCTAGTACTTTTCTACGTTCCTCTTATTTTTAAATTATAGTTTGAAATATAAGCACATTTGGGCAGTATGCGTGTATGAACTACCAACGAAATATTTAACCAGCGTCGGTTAAAAATGATTATTGTAGTTAATAGATGTTAAAGCCATGTGGTGATCCTTTGACAAGTGCACATTTTTACGGTAGATTAGCTCAAATGAACACATGCAAAGTAAGGGTACAACCCTGTTCTGAATATAAATCGATATAAAGATTTCTCAACATGTAATTTATATTGTGTCTAATCGAAATAAAAGCTTTCTAATTTGCATGCTTTAATTCTTTGCAGATAAAATTTTCTCCGAATTAAAAATCCTCTGACCAATGCTTGAATTATTACAGCAGCTTCGTCTGGAGTGAGCAACCAAAAGTATGGATAATAAGGCCTGTCCCTAAAAAATAAATCATTGGTACAGATTTGAAAAACAAAACTTTATAGTTAATACATACTGGTTTTTGTAGATCAGGTGAATTGACATCCATTTACCTTTTCTCTCTTCTTGAGCTGGATTTGTATTGTAAAGAGCCTCTGCTAGCGCATCTATAAAATTAAAAAATCGAACAGGGTGTACCAGAACGCCGTTTTTCAATGTAGCAGCGCAAACACTTTCGAATGCAGGCACTAAGCAAGGATATAACTCGCGATTTATGTAACCAGAGGCACACTCAAATGTGGGAACGTTTTTTTGGTTCTTCTTTCTTATAAAGTTCTCAAACTCCTGATCCTCTGCAACGATATCCTCCCACAATGTTGGCTTGACAGTCAAGGTTTTTAGTTTCTTAGGCTTACATCTGTTAAGTTTTGCTGTCGAATGTTGGTAGTTTTCAATGTAATTAAAAAAAAACATGTTAGCCTGTGTCATGGCTTGATTATTTTCTCCGAAGCTAGTGGAATATTGAAAGCCCAATTAAATTAAAATATCGATTGAAAAAAAAATCAAAAACTTTTTACATAAAAAAGAACATTTAGGAAATCCTACTCGATTATGATTGGAACAAGTACTAGCTACATTGACGCCACAAAAACTGTCTCATGTTCGCATTGTGTAAATGTCTGAAATCTTTGTCAACGACATAATTGGCCAATACCAGTTTCCAAATCGACTAAATATTTACACCACGACAGACGCTAATTGAAGCCCAAAAAGTCCAGATCTAGACTTAGCAATTATAGATGCCAGAGACAAATCATACAATCCTCTTGAAGCTGGCCCCCTCATTTTTTTTTAAATTCGCCATTTGGTTTCCTATCGGTGTTATGAAAATTAGAAATCCGTGTGTTATGCAAAAACATACAAAAAATACGAAAATAAATGCGTGCGGAAATGTGCTAGAGTTCGGGAATACCTCATTTTTGCATTACTGAATGCCATTGGTTAGTTATTATATATTGGTAAAAGGCGAATAATTCGATTTTTTTGGTCAATTAAACTGTTAAATGAAGATGTTCTATATACTTGAAACTTACTACGACAAACATGGTTGCCTATTTTCTGCTCTTGAATATCTTCGATTTCATGTGTAAATGTTTCTTAGATAACTGAAGAAAATTTGCTCAAAATGTTTTCATTTTCCTTCAACCAATCTACATTGTTCATTTTTCATTTATATTTTAAGAAAATGCGCACTTATTTCTAAAAAAATACTATCCACACGCAACGAATATTTGCAAATTTAACGGATAAAATTCTATGAACGCTGTCAGCAACTTTGCCCACAACGGAAGTGGCTTATGTAAGGTGCGAGAATGTTGGTGAGCAGGAGTTTTTTAAGTTACTTGACATTTGTCAATACGAATATCTATGTAACAATACTAGCGCACTTAGCATTTGCCACCATAAATATATAGTAAGTAACGGGACATCGGCCGAAGTTGGTGGTCTCAGTTTTATCTCTTACAGGTACCTCAGGTCACATTATGGTATTTGCTTTTATGTGGTGTTTTCGTGGATAAAACTGAAAACTGCAAAATTTATATGAAAACTTCTGTTTTCGATTAAGTTTTCGCGAAAACTCGGTTTTCGGCTCGTTGTACATAGCGTATTAAGCTAAGATTAGACTGTATGCCAATTATGCATATGAATGCCAACAGGCAAATGACCAGATTAGATGTCAATTGACCAAAATATCTGCATTATCAAAACTGTATATTCGACTATATGACCAAAACTTTTTACTGAAATGAGATATCGAATAAAAGGACTTGATTGAGTTAATATAGTTATCCTCGCCATATTTTGTGTCAGTACGTTTACCAACCTCCAATTTTGAAATAACTATTTTTAAAGATGTAATGAAATTGCGGGTGTAGTTTTAGTTGTTTTTTTTTGCTTTATGCCACCCAGAGCATAATTATTTTTTAAGTGAAAAACCACAGCAACATAGGTTTGTGTGTGTATAATCACTGGATCACTCGATATAATAAAAAAATCTACTTTATTCACATCGAATTCCTTAGCTAACAAGTTGTTTTTAGGAAACAAAGATCACTTAGCCTTCACTCTCTGTACTTACTAATACTAACATTAATGATCACTTTCACTGTGTCCACCAGATATGTCTACCGGTTCATGTTCATTTTGTTCAACTTGTTCTTCTTCGTAATGGCCGCCATGGTCTGTGTTACTAACGCTCTCATGCAACTCAATAGAAGCTCGTGCTCCAGCTTGAGATGCATTCGCTTGGGCTTCAGACGCAGACGATGATGCTTTCAAGGATGCCTCCTTTGTAGCTTCATAGTCGACTCTGGCATCTTTTAGCTGTTCCTCAAGCCTATCAAGTCGAGATTTAGCCTGTCCCACCATTGCGGACTGAGAGGCCAGTTGGCCAGCCACCTCAGATGCAGCCTTTTCTGCATATTCAGCTACTACCTTGGCATCATTTACTGCAGAGACCAAAATCGAAACATGATTGCTGGCAACCTGTGCGGTCTGTTGAGATAGTTTCGCTGCCGACTTGGCTGATTGAAGTTGCTCCAACTCTCTGGCCAAAGAGCGGTGTGCCTCCGAGGATTGTTGCTCCAATTCCTGCAAGATAACCTGTTTTCCCGCCAAAGCCGCCTGAGCTGTCGCTGCCGCTTGGACTGCCGACTGAGCTAAGGTATTCTTGGCAATAAAGGCGGCCTGCTTGGCGGCAGCATGCTGATTGGCCACCGCTGAATGGGCTTGGTTTGCTGATCCTTGAGCTATAGACCTCAATCCACTTCCAATGCTAAAGCCACTAGACTTGTGGGGCGAAGGTTGTCCCGATAACGATGGATGAGCGGGCTGCCTGTACTCGTAATAGTTTTGCGGTTCAACTTTGGCCGACTCAAAATGAGCTGGTGCTGATTGTTTGTACTCGTATCCGTTTCCGTATCCATTTCGTTTCTTAATTGCACGATCTGCAGACGTTGACAAAACTAAAGACAAAAATGTTTCCTTCAAACCGCTATTATGTGTTTGAAGTCAAGTTTAAGGACTTACCCAAGACGACGACAGTGGTCAGCAACAGCATCTTGGAATAAAGCATGGTTAGATATGCAATGCAGTCACTTTAGCTAATGGCGTCAATGTTGCATCTAAACCGCATTTTATAGCTAAGAAGCACATTTAACCAAAAAGACGGAACCTGCTTGAAGTGCCTCTCGGGTATCGGATGGGAGAAAAACTAGTAGACCATGCTTTGTTCAATGAAAGTGCAAACAAATATTTAAATGAACACTCGTGTGTTGTGCCTGGAAGAGTAAGTTAAATTCGTGCAACAAAACGCTTTTGTGCGGGGTTCACTCATCTGAGGATTGACCATAGAATCCAGTTTCAGACTTGGTAGGTAGGTATGCACTATGCAGGAGGAAGTAGTGCAAACTACGAAGTGGTTGTAGCGGTTTGCTTTGGTGTTCCTTTCCTCATATCGGCCGGTATAATTATGAAATTCGTATATGTACTCACTGGGTTTATGGCTTTGAAACCCGTTTTTTTCGTCGTTTCATCGTAAGTGAACCATTAAATGTAAATTAGATGAAACGCGGTAATTAAACTAATTTAACGCAAATAACCAGCACTTTATTGTCTTAATTTATATGTCGTGAACATGTTGCATATATACATATTATGTACAAGCCATTCGCCATTGCTTCACTCGTATGAAACACTCTCCTGAATGGGAAAATAGGCTAATAATAATTTCGTCTACCACCAATTGACCAATTCAACCGTTCTTTAAAGAATAACCTTACTTTCTGTGAGCTATTGAAAATTTAAGTGGTATACCCCCATATTTCCCTCTGTTAGCCCGAATTTTATACACTTTGGTTTATTTATCGCTTACTTTACAATGTCAAAAAAAATATATTAAAATGAAACTAATGTAGCCGTGTTTTATTTTTTATTAAAATCGTTTCAACACACAATCGCTTTATCATCCACTGTTCTAACGTTCTAAGATAGGTACCTACCTACCTACCTACCTAATGAATGAATGGATCGATTCATCTTTACGACCAAATCTTGTTGTACGCACCTTATAGATATTCGAAATTCGATATTCTTATGTCACCAACAGCTGACAGCCACAACTGTCACTTTTCTAACCTTTCCTTTGCATAATTTTTTTTGTCTTGTCAACTAGTTACTTTTATAATAATATTTTCTCAATAAAAACCGGCTGAGGAAAATATTAAACCATGTCAGTTGTGAAGTACATTGGCCGGAAAACCGATTTCCGTGGCAAAACCCTGTGGGAAATTCTCGGTAATTTGAAAAACTTTGGTGTCGGCCGTGTCGTTGTGCGCAGCATGTTTGAGCGCTATTCAGAACCATCGTTCATGAGAATACTTAAAGTTGAAGCTGTTCCAAACGAAGTAAGTCGTCCTAAATCATAATGCTATCCGAGTTTTCTAATGAACTGAACATTTTAGGAAGTTCGCAAAGTACGTGTCACCATAGAGCGAACATTCCGCGGAGTTACCCAACCAAAACCAGTTGTTCTCTTTAGCACCACATATAAGGCTGATTATCGGCTGATTCCCAAGGACGAAGAAGCGGAATACTGTAAAATTACAAAGCAAAATCAGGAAGAAGTCCTTCCACGTGAAATCGATTTCCCACCATTGCTACGAGAATACATTAGTGACGAGACCGGGGTCTCAAATCCAATGATGAAGGTGCACTTTAAGACCAAAGTTAATAAACTTGCGCGTCTGGCTAAGGAGGGTGAAAAACCAACGCTGGAATTAAGTATGGGGTTGGGCAAACCCGCAAGTCCAAAACTGTATGAGAATTGTTTGTAAATAGGAGTAGTTAATAAAGAAAAACGTTCAACGTTCACACTTTGTTGCTTTTATTCATCTGAAATTTGCATTAACTTAAATCGAGTTAGAGTAAGATTCCATTTAGGAATGTTATGTTATGACTTGATCTGGGCTAGTTTTCGGGTTAGTTTATCCACTTCCAGTCCAAGAACGTCAAGATTTTCCTAAATAAGCGCAAAAATATCAATTGTGTCACAAATTTCTCATGAAATATAGCCTACCTTCAAGGTTATATTCTTTAGCAAAGTATCCTCCAACACCGCTTGGAGCTTTTTATTAATTTCGAGCGAAAGTTCCAGCGTCATACTCTGATTGGGGCCCTTGATGCCGGAGTATATAGCCGACATAACCCCACCGTACTTCGCCAACTCGCTTTTGTTCTGATCACTTTTGGAAGACGTCAGCGCACCAGCTTGGTCTCGCATCATATAATACTGCACGACTTTTGACTTCTTTTGCAACTCGGCGACCAGCGACAGCGTGTGATTCTCTAGGAAATCGATCTTCTCTGTTTGCCTTGCAGAGGCCTGCTGAAGGCGGAGGATTCTCTCTACCAAATGCTGCTTTGAAGGACCCTGGGAGTTGATAGCATTTAAAGTAGTTTCATGGGAAAATCTGAAATCTTACGGCCTCACCTGAATATCGCGGTTCATCGTTGACGTGGTACTTTGTGCTTCAGATTCACTGTCACTCCGACTATTGTTGCTATCTCGGGAAACGATTTGCTCTTGACTTGTACTTTTGAGCTGACAATTTTTGCAGAAACTCTGAGTTGTTGGCGATGATGGGTTGGAAAACGTATTCGCTTCAGAGGTTTTTTTGTATTTTTGAAGTTCTCTTTGGAGTTCCTGGGCAAAAGGAGTTGACAGAAGGTGTATGGAGACAATTTAGGCGGACAAACTTACTTTAACTACTTGGGAATGTTTCTTTTTGATAGCTTCCAGGTCTCCTTGGGCATTGTCCAACTTAACTTTTATAGACTCATACAATTTTGTTTTCTCCGAGAGATGCTTAGTAAGCAACAGCCTTTCGTCATTCTTTTGTTGGACTTCTTCTTTTAAATGTAACTCAATCTCAATGTATTTGGTGTCAAAGTCTAGTTTCTCCCTTTTAAGAATCTCGTTTTCAGCTTCAACGCCTTTGACCTTAAAAGAAAAAGAAACCAGAAGGAAAGTGATTGGAGATATCTAGTAACTGTGGTGACTTTAGAAATCCACCCAATGCTAAGAACTTCAACACCTATGCTGATGGCTTATATCTTATATCTCATTATAATTTTCAACGCTCACTCTGTATTTGTAATTCAAAAACCTTTTGGAATGGGGCTGTCAGTTGTTTCTTTTATAAGCCAAGTGGAATGTGATTAAAAAAAACATTTTCCATCCTCCCACACCCTTTGTTTTAAGAATATAAAAGAAATCTACGAAAACTTTTACCGGCTACTGTGAGATACAAAACAACTGATGATATCTTTGTCACACTCTCAGAAACATTCTAACAGAACACTAGTACCAACTCTTACGCTTCAAGCCCATAGCCTCGGTGGCGCAGTAGGCAGCGCGTAAGTCTCATAATCTTAAGGTCGTGAGTTCGAGCCTCACCCGGGGCATAGTTTTTTATTTGTTGCAAAATTCTTTCTTACCTTCGACGCCTGCAAACAAATTTGATTTTGAAGACCGACAATCATCTCACTCATCTCCTTATTGATGCTAAGTAGTTCTCGTTCTTTAGTATGCAGCTGGTCAAGATCTTGTGAGTAATCTTGGATTTTGTCTTCTAGCTCTCGAAGATTTGCATTGAGCGTGCTGATTTTGTCCTCATTTCTGTAAACACAAATAGAACAGAATTGAAGTGGTAGTGGATTAATGGATCCCTACATGGTATGCTGGGTGCGAAGCACTTGTAGTTCCTCCAGTTGGCCGCGAAGCTTAGCAGAATTCAGCATTTCTTCGCTATAAGAGTTCTGTACGACGGCGTGTTCCTGACGGATGCATTCTAGTTCTCTGGAAATACTAGTGTTCTAAAAGGGAGACACTTTGTTAAGATATTTATCCAAATCATAGGATTTCGTACCTACCACGAGAATTTCTTTGCTGATGTTATCCTGCAGTTGGTTGATCTTCTCAGTTGCCTGTTTAAGTTCTTTGGTTAGTGATTCAATTGCTTTGTCCTTTTTTTCAAGTTCGTGTTTCAGCAGAATTGTTGTGGCCTCGTATTCAACTTTTAGTTTTTCTGAGCGCATAATTTGCATTTAAAGGTTGCATAGTTCATTTAGCAAAGCAAAAGGAAGCACTTACCATTCGCCTTCTCCTCAGCCGGTTTTGGAGCATTCCGCTCTTCCTCAAGCTTCTTTTCAGCAGCCTGTTGTAATGAAATGCATTAAATCTTTCAGAATATAGCATGTAATAGTCTTACTAATTTTGCTTCTGTTTCCTGCGCCAACTTGACCATGTTCCACTTCAGTTTCATATCCAGACTGTTAAATTCGGCCTTTTGCTTGTCAAGCTCTTTTTGGAATTTTTTAACTTCGCTGCACTACAGGGTAATGATTCTCTAAATCCTTAAACTGACGTCAGTCACAGAAGCTTACCTTTTCATCGAGCATGTGAGTAATCCGTGTCTTTTCCTCATTCACCGCGTGAAATTTCATCGAAATATTCTTGACTTCCTTGCGGGAGTCAGCAAGCTGCTTCTCAATGGATTCTTTTTGCTTTTTGGCATCGATTAGAGATTTTTCCTTTGTGGCGAATGTTATGACAATGCTCTCTTTTTCCTTGGTAGCTAATTCTTTTTCCTTGCGGAACTAAACGAAAGATCACAGTGAAATTTGGATAACAAAATACATGTGCATGTTTCTTACCGCCGACTTCTCTTTCTCTAGAAGGGCATTCTCTCGCTGGTACAGACTGATTGTGTTGTCCTTTTGTGACAGTGCCTTCTTCAATTGATCTATCTGACTTTCGTAATTTTTAAGCTGCTCTTGGATTCTATTGTGTTCTTCAATAACCTGTGGGGATGGCGGTGGAGTTGCAGCAAAAATTGGTGATGATGACTGAGCAGGTGTTGAATGTGATGGAGATGATAATAAAACATCCCTGGCGTCCTCTGTTACAGAGGCGGAAAAGCCTTCAGATGACACAAACGAACGAACACTTTGAACTGTAATGGGATGACTTTCCTTCGGTGGCAAAGAAATTGCAGATGAGGCAGCTGGCAGTGGCTGCATTTTAGGCGTTTCATGTTTTAGCTCTGATTGAGACGGTTGTGAAACATGGCTGGTTACTTCTGTTACTAAAGAGGAATCCGCTTGAAGTGGAACTGTGTCGAGGTGTTTTTTCCTTTTTTCAGAAGAGTTGTGACTTTGAGCAGACTCTGAGGCACCATGTTGTTTTAAGTCCGTTTGTGTCGTAAGTTTTAAAAGTTCTTCATTTTTCTGATCTTTTAGTTCTAGAGCCTCATTTTCTGTTTGTAAACTTAGATCACCAGAATTCACGAGTGAAATTAAAGACGACACTGTAATGTTTTCAATGTTTTCTACATCTTCCCTTGGGTATTGTGATGCATTTACAACATTGGCTGTAGATGTGGATGACTGGTCTTCATTGTGCTGAGTATCCAAAGTAGAGTCAGAATGTTTGTTTACATCGTCAAAGTTTGGTTCTGCTCCTTTTGCAGCCAATTCCTCATCAATATGTGAAATTTGAGATGGTTCGAGCATCTCTCTGCCATTATTTTCAATCACATTATCTTTGTCCCCTAGAACATCATGGAATTCTAAGGGTATGCTATCTGTTATTTCCATTGTAGTTGTATTTTAAGAACAGTAAATAAAATAAATTAAACAAATTTTGCAAAGTATTCACGTCTACATGTTTACACGTCAAAATGTGTTTTCGCAGAAATGGCAATTGGGAAAATAGGTATGTTCAAATGTTAAACGTCTTATGGTGGATACACATGATTGCTGGAAGAAATCTTGTTTGTAATATGTGTCAAAGATAATGGAATACAGAGATATATATCTTTCTAGTGGTAAGGCGGCTGCCTACAAGCTGTTTTCCCGAAAAATTCATGAAGTCACGCACATGTGCTCATTTCTTTTTTAGTATATGTGAGTTCATGAATTGGACTTTAATGCAAGAATTCGCTAATCCGAAATGTGTATTTCACTATTTTTTTTATTTTAATCGGAGCCTAAACAAAAACTAAACAAGTTTTTATACCAAACACAAAACAATTGAATAACGCGATGCCCATAAAAGCAAAAGGGATATTGGCCGGCCATTAGCAACATGCTTTTTTGTACCTCATACGTATTCACAGACGGGGTTGAAATTACAAAAACAACAATGTAAACAAATGGGTTTTGGGGGGATAGACGTACGAAAGATATCCATCTCTTTTATTCATTCATTTATTTCATATTCATACTTTTATTCAGTCACGCACATATGCTCATTTCTTTTCTAGTATATGTGAGTTCATAAAGTGGACTTTAATGCAAGAATTCGCTATTCCAAAATGTGTATTTCACTATTATTTTTATTTAAATCGAAGCCTTAACAAAAACTAAAAAAGTTCAACACCTAACACGAAACAATTGAACAGCGCGATGCCTATAAAAGCAAAAGGAATGTTGGCCGGCCATTTGCTTTATTATAGATCACACGTATTCACAGACGGGGCTAAAATTACAAAAACAACAATGTAAACAAATGGGTTTTGGTGGGATAGACGTACGAAAGATATCCTGCTACCTATTATTGAAAAATGTCGTTTTCCATTGGTTTCACTCGGGGATCCACTCATTCTGAAATCCAATGGAACAACAAAACAGCTTCTGAAAGAATCCACAATAGTATTGGTGAAAGAATTATCTACGGCTGCTGCCAGTTGACTTTCAGAAGTGATTTTTTCGATTCCGGACTCTCCCGGACGCTTCTTTTTGCCCAATGGAAAACGACATAAGGAAATATATATTCGTTATTTCTGTAAGTCAATATCTAATGTCGGTAGGTATTCGAAATCGAATGGACTTCTCAGACTAATATCCGAATTTCGATTTTGTTGGCCAAACGAATACCGCATAAGTAGTTATCCCATTTATCACCATATTTTATTCAATAAAATCACAAAAAAAGCATTTAGGTTTCCTTTTCTCAGTTTCATATCCATCTTCTGATAGCTTGCATATTTCACTCATGTAAATTTGCATTTCGTATCCTAAAAAGTTTGCAACATCTTTCTCTGTATATTGCATACCTAGTTTTATTTTGTTGTTCTTGTTGTTGCACCAACTACAATCGTGGATTGATCTCTAGTAATTATTCGGCGTTCTTCTCGTTGGGCTTTGTGATTGTCGAATTTGACGAGCCTTAAGGGATGTCGCTGTTGGGGTGGACGATCTTTGGTCGTTTCCAGGCTAGAGTATTCCGGCGACGAGTCGTTCCGAAACAATGAGGGCGAGTTTTATTTAGGCATGGGTTTTGAAAAATCGCTGCCGATTTACATATTGATATTTGCTCCGACAATAGCCATCTTACGAGAAATAACTATGTATAATTGGGAATTTGGGATTACAAACAGTTTTAAGCAATATATTATTTTACCGACAGGGTATATTGGTAAATTTGTTTGTAACAATAGTTGGATCTCGTTATGGTTAAAATAAAAAAAACGCATATGGACACTGTAATCGTATATGTGAGTTGTGCGATTTTAATTCAGTAGAACAAGGCAGAGACAAATCATATTTGAACAAGTATCTTGTGTCATTGAAGTTGTGTTATGTTTTGTAAATCACGGCAAAAATGTCTTGAAGCGAATCATTTACTGTCTCCCAAATTGTGGAGAAAATGGAACTCAGAAAGATTCTATGGTTCGTCATGTGTATTTCCATATTTTAATATGCTGTATGTAAAACAACTACGTTCAAGAAAGGTTTTGAAAGGTCTTTTTTTTAAGAAAGTTAATCAAACTGCATTAAACACAAAATCGTAGTTTTGAATCTATTTAGTCGTCTCTCCAAGTGACAAGCACTTCGTCCGTCCGAAATCTTTGCGTAATTGTGGACTCGTCGAATGACATACGCGTTGCAGAACGATACATTTCAGCACCAGCATGTGCAATCATTAGGCCATTATCGATGCAGTACCTCTCGTCAATGGCGAAGAGTTTGCCTCCTCGTTCATTGCACATTATTTCCATCATCTCTTGAAGACGCAAGTTGCAGCCTACTCCACCGACAATGAGAACCTACAATCGCCATGATTATCAGTTGTATTCAAACATTATATTACTACTCACTTCACTAGAACCGCAGTGCGCCATAGCTCTCTCGGTAATTTCTACTAGCATGGCGAATATTGTCTCTTGCAGAGAATAGCAGAGATCTTCCTTTGAATACTCTTCTTCGGCCTCCTCCTTTTTCCGTTTGTTTTTTCGCCGACTGGGGTCTGCTATGTCTTCTATATTGGATAGGATTCCAGAGAAGCTGACGTCCATTCCTAAAAACGCTCAGAAGGTATTGGTTGACTTTTTTCGTTTCCAAACCATTGACTTACCCTTGACCACATAGGGCAACTTGATGAATTTCTTTCCATTCTTTGCCAACTGTTCAATGTTATAGCCCGGACTTGGATCGTTCGACAACTTTATAATACGTGCAAACTTATCCAAACAATTGCCAACGGCAATGTCAATTGTTTCACCAAAAATTCGGTACCTCTTATTGGAGTAAGCTATTACTTGTGTATTACCGCCACTCACGTATAAAACAATTGGGTTTTTAGCCTTGGTTATTAGTCGGCCCATTTCGATGTGTCCTATGCAGTGATTCACACCAAGTAGTGGTTTCTTCCAAATTAATGATAGTGTTCGTGCTGCAAGAGCACCGACAAGCAAACATGGTCCCATCCCTGGGCCTTTTGTGTAGCATATAACATCAATTTCAGAGTGGCCGATATTTGCTTCTATCAGAGCGGCTTTGACAAGGCTAGTTATCTTCTCCCGATGGTGTTTCGCTGTTTCACGAGGCTGAAAACCTAAAGGCAAAACGAAATTGATTTCACGACTAGCGCGGATAAATCAGATTGCACTTTTGCTGTACCTTCGCCTGGTGGAGTTATGTAGGTTTTTCGAACATTTGCCAAAACTTCCCCATCTCTGATTATTCCTACGCCAATTTTGTTTGCACTACCCTCTATTCCAAGAGCACAAACCATCCTGATTTGTTTTAATGTAAAGTATGTTTCCAAATAGATTTTAAGAAATTTTGAAAGGTAAACAAATTGAACTTAACCTAACAAATAATTTTGACATTTCGATAAGTTCAGCCGTGACAGAAAGCCTTTATGATCTATTTCTGTAATAGATTTTCTCTAGATGTTGTTAGGTCCCTAAGAATGCAAATTGGCAGTGTTTTAGATCGTGGGTTTAATACCTTTTCGATATCCGGATTCAGGTGATGAATTTTAAAACGTTAAACCAGAGTTTTTTTTTTGTGTTTTATGGCGTCCCGGTTTTTCCACTTTGGACTATGCAATAATTAAAATTCGGATTCATTTTTTTACCATCCTAGTTAGCCAAATTAAAGTAAGTTACAAAAATCAATCTCACTTCCTCCGAGTCAGTCTGAAATTCTGCAATTTTGCTTTCTCATCTCAATTTGGTTTGATTTTTATTTGATGTAGTCCGCATAGAATACATTTTTCTGATAATTATTGCTATATTGCTGTTTGGACTTTTAAAATTTCGACAGATTCTACAAATTTATTTTCCGTGGAATAAGTTAGCAAATGGGGATTTCTTTCAAAAATCTGGAAAGCATTTGCCTACATACACTAATTGTAAGTAAAATAACTGATAATCGCCTTTTAAGGCGATTTATTAACAGCATAATGATGTTAATAAATCGCGATTTTAATACCAAAGGCTAAGTAAATGTAATATATATTTGTAAAGTACATTAAATTACTCTTTTCCTAAAATGGATGAATGGGAATGGGTTCTTAACACATTCACTGCCGCGTCATTCAAATATGAATTACATTCATGTTTCGGTGCGGGCCGCGTCATTTATATGTGCATGACAAGTACGTGTTCCTATAAGGCCGTGACATTCAAAAATTAATGAAATGAATGATATGTTATATTTTTTTTCAGTGGATTTGATTTGCTCAAACTATAATGTGGTTTTCCATTGGGACAAAAAATACAACAGGGGAAACATTTGTCATGTCGATATTTTTCCAGAAACGAATGGAATTTGAACAGTTGTTATTATTGTCAAATAACGCACTAGTCCATTTACAAAAGCAGATTCGTTGCATGTTCCATGAGCCTTGTAAAATCTGAGATCTGAATAAAATATCTGTTGGTCCCAATGGAAAACGACATAAGTAAACTGTTATGATTATCAAGCCAGACTGTTTTATCCCTATTCAGTTTGTTCCTATTGCCGTACATTACTGAACGTCACGGCCTTATCCCTAAAATTTCATCTAGATATCTAGATTTTACATAATTATGATCAATCCATAATCCAATACTAAAGGCTAGTTTAGTGTGATATTCTTTCCGTACCTATATTATAGGTTATAGGTTATAAAGGCTATTGCAGAATAGAATTACAGCAAATTCAAATTATATTCTGGCCAGTCGAACACAACTAATTCACCTTGTAACTCAAAGTTTATTATATTTTATAGAGTGAGAAGGGCTTTCTTACAGCTTAAGGAATATAGTTTCGGCCAAAAAATTATGGGAACAGACTACCTAGATAGTTCAACCCTTTTCGGGATTCATTGGATGAAAATCATGTAAAAATTATTTAAAAAGTATTGGCATATTAAGTTGAACAGACTAGTGTTAAACGGTGTTCGGTAAAGATTTTCATGGATATTTGAATGTAAATGAGTTCAGTGTATACGTGGAAATATTTTTTATTGATAATTTTTTGAATCTTTTATTGAGCTTTATATGCTAGGTCTCCTACAAAAAAAATAATAATTGGCATACTTTAAGCCTACTTGAAAATTCTTTGTAATCATAGAAGCATAGGCAACACATCCAAAATAAATAAAATCCCTCCTAAACGCCTGCATTGAGTTTTTTTAAAGTTGGTCTTCGATTCCTCTCCAGTACCGTGTCATCTCTATAGGAAAGAGTTTCTTGTTCTCAATTATGTAAACAGCTCCGTTTTCATCTCTCTCCAGAGCTTGAAGTATGCAGCGGGATACATCGGCAGCACTATAAATCAGCCCAATCAATAAAAAGAATGCTACCTTCTAACCTATTACTCATCTTACCTCTGTTTCTCCAATCTATCTAATATTCTATATGACTCATCGCCCATATCACTAAATAAAATTTTTTCGGTAAAATTTGTAAACATATCCGTGATAGTAGCGCCTGGACATAGAGTGATAAACTTGATTCCAGTTTTTTGATAGTAGTAACCATTCTGAAAACGCAGAAAGATTAAAGCGGGAGCTAATTATATATACTGCCTCTAACCCCCAAACACCGAGTAAATCCAATAATGGCATGTTTCGTTGATGAGTACACAGGAAGTAGAAACATTGGATCGAGTCCGACAACTGATGACATATTCGCTACGAGTCCTCCCTGACCACCGTTCTCTTTGCTCATGTGCTTCATCGCTGATAGAGTAGAGTTAATCATACCACCCTATATAAAGAAGGTTGTGTCAATAAACCAGAAACTCTAGCTTGGAAAATGTTACGAATACAGGTATATTTATACTGCGCAACACAAATATTGACATACACGCGCATCGCCGTTTATACTTACCAAATTTACTTGCAGTGTCCGTGGCACATCTAAGTCATTGAATATGCCGGCAACATTCACAACTAAATCAATGTTTCCGAAACTTTTCATAATCTCTTCGTAGGCCGCCTCTATGCCTTGCTTATTGGCCACGTCCATTTTAATGAGGAGCACTGTTTTTGCGGGATGGGCGGCTCTGATCTTAGCAATAACTTCGAGGTTTTCCTGGACATCAATGAGGGCAATGTTCTGGAAATTATAATGACTAGCATTACATTTGTGGCGATATAGCGTTAGACGAACTTACCGAAGCTTCGTTTTTCAAAAGTTGCACGCAAACTTGCAAACCAATTCCACCAGCTCCTCCGGTGATAACTACATTCTTTCCACGGAAAGCCATTTTGGAATCTAAACTTTGCGCAGCTTGCTTGGCTACAGACTGACTCGGATTTGCAATTGGGAATCCATTTTATACCACCTCGCATGAAGGGATGAAAGAAATTGATAGATTGAGTATCACAGACAGCGTATTCAATTGAAAACGAAAAGCCGGTATGAAATGGTTATTTCATCAGACCTTACGATATCTATAAGTTTAATATGAGATTACGTTGTAACTATCTGGTTTCAGTTGAGAGCACATCTGTGAATTTGAACGCAAATCAATGTAGGCAGTAAGTGAAAAGGTAGTCTCGCGGAGCACATTGAAAAATTCTTTGAAAAAGTTACACTTATTTGCTGCGCAATGTCTGCAAAATACCAGCTGTCAGCTGGATGTTGGTAACAACTACTAATAGCCTGAGTTGGTCCGAGGTGTTCCCAGACAGTCGACATCGACACATCACTTTCAATAATGCAACATTCCCATTCCTATATTTTGCCTATAGTTTTTTTGCTAAATGTTTTTCTAACTGATTTATCGATTTTGTTACCTTCTTCTTCCTTCAGCCTCTCTAAAGATAAGTTACTCTTAATCTTAAATTTTAACTGAAATCTCAATTTGTCGCATTTTTACTTAAAAGCGAATTTAAATATCCGCAAAATTGTAGCTCGTAGACTCGTTTTTTATTGCTTTCAATTGTTAAAATAGAGGCCGATCTCACAACCTAACCTAACCTAGTCAAATGCTTTAAATCGCACATTGGCTTAAGCTAGATTATTCCCATGCAATTAAATTAAAGTTCTTCCTTAAACTTTGAATTTAACACTACTTACATGGGGTAAAAGTATATTAATCATCTTTGCGGCACAAACTTTCAAGAGCTTCTTCATGGTTAAAAATTAAAAAAAAAAATGTAGTAATTCGATTAGCAAATATTCTGTCCAAACACAATGTAATTAGAAAGTGCTGCTAAATAAAAACACAATTTTTAAGTCCCTCCCATCCGTGCATTTGAAGATTAAATTTCCTTACCCATCAATAAGTGAGATGCGATCGGTGAGTAGTCTAGTCATTCAAGTGCTACGGGCGTTGTCCCTTGTAAGGTCTGTTATGTTATGAGAAATGTGTTAGCTGGTATTATTTAATTGATTTTAGATATCGATAACATTGCACAATTAGAGCATTTAAATAATGGTTTGCTGAGGTGCGTTCTTTAATATCAGTTTCATGCGAAACTCGTTCGGAGGTAGACTTTTAATACAAAATTAAAGATAGTTGGGATAATACTATAATTGTGCGGTTTACAATTTGCAATAAAAAATTGCGGTTCCAGTTGGTGTCTATCTAAACACGAATCGAGAAGGTGTGTGCTGAATAATTTACCTGTATATGCGACTGTTACCTGCTATTTTAAATATACAAAACTTACTTTCGGCTGATAAGTTCTAATTAACCATGTACGCATTTCGGGTTGTTCCTTGTGCACCGAAAGAAGCAAACCGTCTCAAATTTTAGTCAAACTCTGTCAAACAATCTTTCGGGTCGCAAATGCTTCGCCCGAACGAAAACCTATTTTAGTCCTAAATGACACTTTTATTGCGCCAAATGCACAATCGAAATATCAACTAAGCACTCAGTCGAGAAATTCGTGACTTGTTGGTAACCCGATCATTCCGTCGCCCGCGTTGCTATACAATATACACGAAGATGCTTTATGGTACCTACATTTACAAAGTCACGTTGCTTAAAAGGGACAGCACTACTTAAAACTTACTTATTCACCTGTTTATAATTATGTGATACGAATGTTTTGCATATTAAAATTTTTTATTTTAATGGACTATTTCGCTTTCCTATACAAAACAAAATGGCTACCGAAAGTAGTGAACAGAAAATAATTTGTTTCATATATTTATAAAAGTTGTTAAGTTTAAATTTATTTAAATTTACTGAAACTAATTACTAAATTCATATGACATGATTTAATTCAGCTGGTATTGAAAACGTTATCAAGTGATTACATTATTATTGCTATGTAGTTATAGTAGAATGTCCATATTTATCTGTATGCTTTTAATAGCATTGATTGGGGTCAAACGGATCTCGCTCTATCTCTCTTCATCTTGGAAACACAAACATTTCAGAAGGCAGGCATATTATACACTTACTGAGTACGGTACTACTTTGGATCCACCGCGTACTACTTTTTGTAAATTCATATCAATAACTCAATTCTTAGTTTTCCAACATTGGTTGTAACAACAGGCGTAGGGCCGGTCTGTTCATAGCTGGTCCAATCCTTGGTTAGGTTGCCATAGATTTAGTTTAACCGATGATTACAAATCAGTTTTAACCAATGTGTGTTTGTTCACTTCGGTCACCAAACCATTGATTTGCGACAAATCGTTCCATTTTTCCAGTTCATTTGTTAATTCAGTGATTAGCCGAATCTTCGTTATATTTTTTGCTGGATCCTTGTGTTTTGTCTAGGTAATTTTTTAATGAATATAATTTCACTGTTTAGTAGGTACATAAATGTAAAAATCAAATGATACAGGTTTTTTTTTTAAAACAGAGGAAAACAATTTTGTTGGTGTGAGACAATAAGTTAGCATTGAGAAATAAAAAAAAACTGAATCAGTACAACAACCAATACAAATTGTAGACCCATTATTGGGCCTCATCTCAATTTTGTTTCGAACGTCGCAATTATTTTCTCATTCTTTTAATATTTCCTCAAATTATGAGAACAGTCAAAAGATAAAAATGTTGAAAGTATTCTTAATTCATCCGGCTCAAGTTGGGAACCTGTACCCTCAACTTCCATAGAATGGCTTACAGTGTATTGTATTCATCTGTCAGTTGAAAACGTTGACTTATCCGAACAGATGTTATTGGTCAGGGCATTCGTTCCATCTTGCGGTATATGTAAGCTTATTTATTTTATTATTTGTTATATAAACTAATTCCTACGAAGTCCTTACAAAATCTTGAATAAACGAAATTCTAGAAAATCATTGGATGAATATCGTTAAACGCGCAAAATCGGCTGTTTATCGATTTCTTGGGTTAACTAAACAACCCGTAGAATCTCTGGTTAAAGCTGGAATAAGTGATGATTACATGTAGGTAACCAAGATTGAACAAACCAGGCTTTAATCTACAAGATACACGTTCCAATTCAAATTATCGCGCAGGATACACCTTATTTAATATATAGAACTACATAACTTTTAATTTATTTTTAAATTTTGATATTATAACTGAACTGAAATAATTTATGTTGAATTAAATAACTTGTTCGTGACATTTTTTTATTGAATAAAAAATGTGTGTTCAAATAAAACAAATATTTGAAAATGTGTAGTATGCCTATATGTGAATTTAAAACAAATTTCCGATTCTAATTGAAAAATACCATAAAGCCGTTTTAGGTTTATTATTGCGTACTACCTTCAGACTCATTTGAGTACCACTTTATACCGCAATGAAAACTGTGGCTAACGACAAGGGAGGGAGCGCTGGTTATGGGACGATGTTTCGAAATTATTTACAATTCTACAGAAAATTATTCAGTGTCACTAGACTCATATTAATCAGCTCATAAACTTCAATCAGGCGTCATCCAACTTGTTAATTTGTAAAGCTTCTTTTTTAGGAAAAACTAAAAGCTCCTCCATTTTTGAATTACAAGAAAAATAATTACTTCAGGGTTTAATGTTTATTTTAATCTTCAACCAGCAGAAATGTTTTAACAAACCTTTAGCTTCCTGTCGGCCAGTAATTGTTTCAGTTATTATTGCAACTATACACTTCAAATACGCCCCGTTATAAAACATTTTGCTCTTAGTTTAATGCGAAGCATTAACAGTCAATCTTACTCTTGATGATTTTAATATTAATTAAACAATCTTCACTGTTGCGTATGTATTGTTGTTTATCACAAGAACATTTCGGCTCCATCATCGTTCTGCAGTGGCGCTTTCGTCAGCGTTTAAAACCTAAACTTCTCAATAAATGCTAATTTGTTTTTGGAATCTCTTGTTTATTTGACTACTGGTTGTATGTATACAAGATATATTTCAAAAATGTAGCTATTAATTATATTTATGCAGAAATAATATTCGTTTCCAATTTGTTATAAAAAAAACAAGTTCAATACTTTTTTTAAGCATGAGAAAAGAAAACTTATGTATATTAATATCTCAAATTTCGTACACATTACGTATTTAATTTATTACTTTTTTGTTTATATGATTGAATGGAGGTGTTAAAGGCTCGTCTCTGGCGGGTTGAAAATATTTTATTATTATCTGTTTTTTTTTAATTTTCTTTTAACACACTCCTGTTTTTGTACATCTAGTTGTTGGTCGAACTGGAATATATAGATTTGATGGTATGATTTATGTTTTATGTGTGAAAAAAAACAGAAGACATTATGCACTCAAAGTCCGTATAACCAAAAAGAATAAGCAGAAGCAAAAGAAACCGAAAAGACCAGAAACCAAAACAAATACGAATTAAAACAACAAATACTTATTAATACGATTAAATATAAAATAGCTCCTCCTTTGTCTACACATCATTATTTTTTTGTTGGTTTGCTCTTTAATAAAAATTAAAAACAATTAAGACAAGAAAAAAATTAATATCACAAACATATGCGTATAATATATACTAGAACTGGTGAAAAGATTTAGATTTTCGAATTTAAGAGTGTGAGGATCAGAGTTCCTCGTTTTGCAAATGAAAATTGTTTAATTGAGAAAAAAAATATTTTGTTTTAATGGCTTTTATCGTACGTGTCCTTGTGTTGGTATCCAGAGACATAACCTGATGCATCTACTAGATTTTTGCGACCGGCAATACCCTTTCCCTTGCCGGAATCATCAAAACGCTCCTTGTGAGATCCTGTATACTTGGTGGTGTCAGTTAGACGATCAACAGTTGCGGATGCTTTTCCAGCCTAAAATGAAATATTGTGTTAGAAAATGAATGCGAAAGAGTAAAACAGTATGGGCGAACTTACGGAAACCTGTGGCACACCAGGTGCACCTGAATTGGCCAATTTCTTCTTAATTTCTTCGAGATCTACTTTTTTGGCTTTTGCCAAATCGTCAAGGAATTTGTTATAATCGTCGAAGGAGATCTTCATGGCTTTGAACTTCTTAAAATGGATACCAGTATCGGTTGTAGTGATCTTCTTGTCGATCACTTTAGCCTGCTTCATCCACTTGTCAGATTGAGAAAGGGTGATCAGTTTGCCATCGGATTTGATATCACCGAATTTCGAGAAGGCTTTAAAGCTGTCGCGAAGGCTTACAGCTGGCTTTGGATCTTCGATAGCCATTTGAGCTACCTCAGCTACTGGGGGTTCTGATCCATTGGTTGGAGTTTCAGCCATTGTTCCTCTAAAATTATAATAAGAAAGGAATTAAATGAGACAATTGTTCAAAATTGGTTTGGTTTTAAGTCCGAACTTTTATGAAGTTTTGTGAGCTCACCTGTAAATAGCTACGTGTGAATACATTTTTTATGTTTCTGATAAGCTATTTTGTTAAATAAAATATTGGCATCGGACAAAACTGAGCTACTTAATGTTAAAAATGAATTAAGCAAGGTACAGTTTGATTCTTTGTGTGATATTAACAATTTAAATTGGATTTAATGAGGACGTTCAAGCAAATGGTTTAGTTAGGCTAACAGCAGTCTGACTAGATGTATCTGGGTTTTTATTTGGCTGAAAACGAACATTTGAGCAGCTGTATCGGTTATGGGCGGGTAGCCGACGAATCTAGTCAAGATATTCGTGACTGAGTACTAAGTTGACAGTTCGCATATGTGGCTGATGTAGAAAAAGTGACGTTCCCGACCAATCTAGTTTCTGTGTTCAGGATACATCTTTTCCAGACCAATCTAGTCGTCTTAAAACTAGATTCTTGAATGTACCCAATGCCTTAGGTTATTGAATGTTACCACGGACAAATTCAATTATATCATGCATATCTAATAACTGGCTTAATACAATTTATAATAATAATGAATGTTTAGCCGACTTAACAAAGTGTACAAAAACCTGCTTTAGACGAACGCTTTGTTATAAGCAAATGTGTCGATTTCAATCGAATATTGCAGCTACAAAATTGTTCAATACATTCAAAAATCTGTCGAATGGATTGGTTTGGAGTTTGGACTATGCCATATATTCAAATTTTTAATTTAGTACTCAGTCACATTATTTTGGAATAGATTTGTCAGTTAGGCCCCATAAATGTCGATTAAAACAAAAAAATCATGACCAATCGACGTCAGCGTCGAAGAAGAATTAAGTACAAAATACAGGTTGCAAATATTGCATTATTAAAACTATGTATTTCTTAAACGTATTAATTTGTGAAAGCTTATAAATCAATATGAAGGAAATGGGGAATGCTCTACCCTCATAAGATCTGTATTGTTATCCTAGAAGTTTGTTTGACGTTTAAACGAATAAGATAGCTCCTGGGCGTTATTATTTTTTAAAACAACATTTGTCTTCTCGAAAAAGGCACCACTATTATTTAGTTGCCATGTTAGGGCTTAGAATGCAGCTCTGTACCGAACTTTATTACAGAATTGTTTTTGTTTTTGGTGACAATGTTCTAATTGAAGCCGAGTAATTGTTGCCAGTCTCGAAAGCACTAAGAAAAGTCATGTCAAAAGTGAAAGCTGACGCAGCTAACTTTGATGCATCGAATCAAGAAAACGCACTTGACATTAGAAGTAGCATCAATATTGCATAACTGTCAACAATCAAAGAAAGGAAGTACGTACTTATCAATGTTGACACTTAAAATGCATTAGGCTTACGCACATAAATATAGCACGCAAAACATGAGCTTAAGTCGTGAACCATGAACTGAATAACCTATAAGAGAAGCAGTCAGCTTCGATAAGGTTTACTACGCATTGCCCATTGAATGATATCATCCAAGTATCAGTGAAAAGTTCATTAAGCTAAAAAAATGTATTTACTTGGCAGAGTTCAATTTGTTGTCGAACTAGATTTAGTTGGTTTCGTTGCTTCAATCTATTGATAAAAAATGTTTTCTAAAAATGCACTAGCACTTTGTTTCCATAGATGAAGAAACACTCTTATTGCGACAACTGGGGGGTACCTATTACCATACTATTCATGCGAACTAACACTTTAATCACTAATTCATTTCAAGACTAACCAATAATACAACGTAAATGCAAATTTTAGTACTGAATTGAAACAATTATTTATGGAGAGCGAATATATCAATATAAACCAAAGCTTCTACCGCACAAATACACCTTTCCATCAGATTGGACGGACAGAAACTAAAGCTCTAGACGAAATGTTTGTGATTAGGTTTAGCTGTACAGATTGTGGAAATATGTAATATTTAAAGAGACGAACTGCTTATGATTTTTGCGAAAATAATCTCCATTGCTCTCTAACTTAAAAACACATACATCAACAATGTGGTGTGTAGTCTTGTTTATCTCATGCGAGTACAAACAAAAATCATTTTTGTTTCTCGAATATCTTTGGTGACTTAAAATTAAAACATCAGAACAGTATTGACAAAAGAATGACACATGAGTACAACGAGTATTCCGTCATAGCGTTTGGATGATTGAGCGCGGAAAAAAACATGTTATGACGTAGAAAGTTTAAATCAAGAAAAATGTATTCACATGTTTAAGCTTCTACTGAGCTTTCTTTTTCACTGAAAAAGACTGACTAGTGGATTTGCCCATCAACATAAAATAAAAGCATTGTATACCGATGGGCCCCTATTGTTGCGCCACCACATGTAAAATGTAATGCCTGACTGGTGATGTTCCAACCATTTATACGCAGATGAAGATTGCCTCAAAACAAATAGTGTCTACAAACGAATTTGAAATGAACATACATTTAGGCATTCACCAATCTTATTTCTACATTATGTACGATAAGTAGTATATTGCTTGGACTAACTAAACCAAACATATTTTCCGAGTGAAATTCTTTATTTAAATTATTTGTTTAATTGCAGCCAGGTCCTGTAAGTCCTGTTGTTAATACTATTTTTTGTAAGTCCTGAATACAAATTCAGTGGGCACATTCAAGAATCTTAAGTCGACTAGATTGGTCTGGATAAGATGCAACCTGAACCCAAAAACTAGATTGGGCGGGAACGTTACTTTTTCTTTGTCAGTCACACATGCGAACTAACAACTTAGTACTCAGTCACGAATTTCTTGACTAGATTGGTCAAGAAAGAACATATTCACGTCTTTAAAAAATGCTATTGTTCTTAATTGCAAAATGGGGCTGAAAATTAATGAGGATAAGACGAAGTATATGCTTTCATCAACAAAAGTCCAATCCCACCACCGACTTGGTCAAAATGTGACCATTGATAGGTATAACTTTGAGGTAGTCAGTGAATTTGTCTATCTAGGCACTGCTGTAAACTCAGACAATAACATCAGCGCTGAAATCAAACGCAGACTAACTCTCGCAAATCGCTGTTTCTTTGGGCTAAACAAGCAATTGAGGAACAGAGCCCTATCGAGAAGAACCAAAGAGACGTTGTATAGAACACTCATCATCCCGGTCCTGCTATATGGTGCAGAAGCATGGACCCTGTCCCAATCGGATGAAAAGGCACTTTCTGCGTTCTGCGTTCTGCGTACGAATTATGGTCCGGTCTGCGTAAACCATGAAGACAACGTTTGGCGAAGAAGATACAACGACGAACTATACGTGCTGTACAACGACATAAGCTTAGCCAGGAAAATTCGAATTCAACGACTAAGATGGCTGGGTCATGTTGAGCGAATGGACATCAACGCTCCAGCGCGAAAAGTCTTCAACGCTTGTATTTAACCCCTCTACAAAGAGAAGTTATCAATTTTCCGCCTTAGTTATCGTAGATACTCGTGCCGAATAAAACTATGGTGCCCTAATGTAGGAAACCCTAGCCATTTTCCTCTAACTTACTTGTAACATTTGAAGAAGTCAGGATCTTAACGGGCATGTACTTGGTTATCGGATTACTTAAATAAGCACACTATTTATAGCTTCTTTATAAAGTTCAATAGTCCTTCACGTAGATTTAAAAGTAAGAAACCACGACCATCAATACGCACCGCCAATCACACAAATCATATGCTCGTTTTTTAATAATCACATACTTGCGTACCAATGAAGGTATAAACTAAATAAACAAATTAATTACTCGCGGGAATCACATCCGTCTTACACCATACATGCCGACGAAACGTTGAGTTAACATCACTCTTAACGCTTATACACTGCAAAGATATATCCGACTAAAAGGAGTACTGAAATTGAAACTTTTAAACTGGTTTATCGAAAGATTCATTTGCATTCTTCAACCATGCTGCGCGGTACATCAATGTTCGCATTAACAATAAATGATAACTGGACTCCAATAAATTGTTAATTTTCTTAACTGACACATTGAGCAGACCACCACCGAGCAGATTGGTATTCATTGCATTGGGGTAGGTCAACATCAACACTGCATTCTCCTCGTAATTGTTGAATGCAAATCAGAGCGCTGATCAGTTGACTCCCGCTTTTATGCACATGGAAGAAAGAACGGCATAAAATCGATAAAGGCGACATTTAGTGCTCATCTCATTAAGAACTATTGTGATTTTTATGTTTTTTTTATTAGTCAAGTTGTAAATGACTTGTAACGGCACCTGACAGCGGTTTTATTGCCAACCAAATGGTGCAAAATAAAATCAGGATCATGTCATGATCACGATGATTTTATTGCTTCATCACGGGGGCTCTCTGGATTTACCTGTAGGTTGTGAAATGTTTTTTTTTTGTAAAATAACATTTTTTTTAATTCTTTTTTTAATTGGTGAGAATCGGTCTCAAAAATAATCATCTATTCATTCCAAACTGAAAAAAAAAAGTTTCCGCATTCCGAATACATTATTATGTGTTAATAAAATAATAACCATTCTCTGTTTAGTATTTATATGAAGTACAAAACTAAAATAAAGTGCACGACTGGGTCGAACGAAACTTTCTCGTTCATCAAAAGTTTGCTTGGTTGTTTTCTATTTTATTAGGTAGGTATATGTAGGTAAAAAACTATGCTAGATAAAAGAAACAATCCATAGATAGAATATAGGAAAAGGAATAGTGTTAAATAAAATTCAGTTTTGGGTAGTTCATCTGATATGGCTGTACATATCAAATAACAATGTGAGTTTTTAAAAGTTGAAGCTCTCAGTAAAAGGGAATTGTCGCGAGTTCTGGTTAAAGAGTTATAAGTGACAGTAGGCACAATTTTATAAGCTCTTAAACTTTACAACATTTTGAATTTCTGTTTTCTGATCTGTATAGCTAAGTATCCTGCTCGCGCTAAATTTTATCTCCCATACAAAAATGTCTACAAAGATAAAATTTTGCGAAGCAGTTTAGCAAACCAGTATCCTGTTCGCTCGCTAAATTCTGAACTTCCTATAGATGGGCCGATGACAAGTCTCCACTCATTTAGCTCGCGAAATAAATGTCCGGTACATTAAATCGAAGTTAAATTTTGACATAAAAAGCCGAGGAAACAATTTGAGTTGTGTTTACTTTGAAATTGTTTTAGAGGAAACCGCAGAAAACATTTGTGCGATAAATAAAAGTGAACGCAATACCAAAAATTCCGTATGGAAATTGCAGAAAAATTCCAATGCAAATAGGGATTTACCCGACACGAAGGAACGTGTCGTCGTCCGCTTGCTACTATAGAAATTATTTGAGCTGCTGAAGCAATGATAATATCTTCTTCAATTTTGCTTACATCTATTGTTATGGAACGATTCAAACAATGCATTGTCTTTAAAGTTTGAAATTGGAAAATTGCATGTACGCGAATAATTAAAATAACGTTTACTGTGATGAGAAATATTTTTTGTCCCATCTGTTTGATGTTTAATAATTTAGCGAGCATTTATCTTTGGTGTGGAGAAATGAGGTGGAGACTAGGGACGCTAAAATTTAGCGCGAGCAGGATACTAGGCTTTAGGTCATGTTTTTGTTTTGATTAGTAGCGCTGGTATAAGGTGTCTATGATTTTAAGCAGGGTTCGTGATAGATCCATATCTTTACATAGATGTATATTGATCTTGGGACATCATTGGGTCGAGACCCAGTCGATGAAACAGATGTCCCATAAACAGATGCTAGCGTTAACACTAGAAATAAAGCCCAGAGAAGAACTGTGGAGAAATCCAGAGAGTGTCTCTGAGTAAGATTTACAGTGGTAGAGAGACGAAAAGGGACCCGACAATGGTGGTCTGATTCGAATATCTCTCGAAATCTATATATATATATATATATATATAGATGTATATTGAAAGAATTCGGAGATTTGTTTTTGAATATGCGTTAGCACTTATAAACTGAATATCCCAATTGACGTGTGTAGTGTGAAAATGAAGTGGGAGTTTCTGATTATGGTTCGTATTATTTAAAGGTGCATACTCAATATGGTTTAAAAAGAAAGAAGTGGGTTATACATATTTGTTAAAAATAAGTTTTGCTTAGCTGTTATTGCATTTGTTATTAGAAGTGGAAAATTGAGATTATTACAAAAATATACCGTAGATATGTGAATAAAAATCGGGATTTGTGAAGTCATTTTTTAGAAACAATTATTAATATGATTTTTTTCGAATTGTTTGAGGAAAACTAAGTACGGGATCTTATTTAGAATACTTTTATTAACCTTAATAAGCATTTTGATCAAAATAGACAAAACAGTACCAAATATTGCAATGTTCAGTTTGAAAAATACCTATTATTGGTTAACTATTTAGCTGAAAACCGAGTACAAGTTATTGTTCGGGATGTATGCATTACTAGGTTTAAACATATTGTTTTTAAATCGAAAATGGGATTTTCGAGATATGATCAGTTTTTAAAGTTAGCGTTTTCGGTCAATCGAATTGAAAATTAAGGATGCAATAATTTTGAAAACATCAGTTTTACTCCAGTTTCAATTTTGGTCGAAATCGATGTTGCCGTTTTCAAGTAAACTAAAGAAAACTAAATTTAAAAAAAATGGCATTTTTCAAAAATCTTTTTTTAAGATAATTCAGAGAAAAACTGAGTTAGAAATGACCATATTACATTTGAAATTAATTTTTGTTACAATCGTATGGAACGTTTTCGAGATACATATGTCCAAATTTTAAAAGTACAGTTATTCGATTAACGGAAAACCGAGTATGTAGTTGTGGTAACCTCACCTACTTATGAATAAATATCAATCTGGGTTGAAATCGGTAGAGCCGTTTTCGAAAAAATCAAACTGGTATGAACATTTTATATGGGAAGTACCATTAATATTAAGGTTACCGTGCAAACAAAAAAACGGCCCGAATCGTAAGCCCATCGGGACATACAGACAGAGGGACAGAATTTTGACACCCACTTTTTTGAGTTGCTCTATCATCGTAATGTCAGAATCTATTAACATATCGAGTTCGAAATTTTGTACGAATACAATATCTTTCTCTTACTAAGTGATGGAGAAAGTTAAATACATATTGCATTGCTTTATCAAATCTCCTCTATTTTTTCAGATTTACACATAATACCACAAATACAGCACAGCTGTTTTACGTCATTTAAAGAAGTTTGTTTTAAAACAAATGTTCAAAGTTCCGTGAAAAGCAAAATAAAGAAATATATAAACAGCAATGGACATAGTTTTGGAGGAATTATTATCTTCCTTGTTTTCCTCATCATCTGGAAACTACGAAACACCGAAACTACTCCATTTGTATCTACAACAGAGGAAACGTTTTTCAAGCCGATTTCCATGGTTGATTTTGCCAAAAACAAATGCAATTAGAACAGCTGATATTGTTGTCAAATAACGTACTAATCCATTTACAAAAGCAGATCAATTTCATTGCATGTTCCGTGAGCCGCATAAAATCTGAGATCTGAAAAACATTTTTGGTGGTCCCAATGGAAAACGACATTACATAGAAATTCGTATTGACACTTAAACTTCAAAAATTCCGGCTCACCAACACACTCCACCCTGCATTAGGGCAAAGTTGCTGGGAAGGTGCTTAGAATTTTATCCGTTTAAATTGAAATTGTTCATTACGTGTGGATAATATTTTTTTTTAAGAATAAGTGTGCTTAAATATTCATGAAAAATTAACAATGTAGATTGGTTGAGGGAAAATAAAAACATTTTGAGCAAATTTTCTTCAGTTAGTTATCTAATGTCGTTTTCCATTTGACAAAAAGAAGCGTCCGGGAGACTCCGGATTCGAAAAAATCACTTCTGAAACCGTTCCATTGGCACAAAAAATACACTTCTGGTGATTCTGAGGAGAGAATTTCGCTTCTCGATTTGAAGTCAGAATCCACTCAAGAAGCACTCACACAAGTGTAATTTAAGTATTTTATACAAGTCAGCTGACAGCAGATGTAGATTATTGTGGATTCTTTCAGAAGCTGTTTTGTTGTTCCATTGGATTTCAGAATGAGTGGATCCCCGAGTGAAATCAATGAAAAACGATATAAGAAAAATGTAGGTACACATAAATCGAAGTTAATCATATTCAAAAGCGAGTTGGGGGTCTCAGTATGATTTGCCTATGGTTCAAATCACGCATCTTCTTAGATAATAACTTGATATTTCGTTTTCTTTAATGCACCCAACTTTTGAATTATGCCATAAGCTGAATAAGTATACACAGCTATTATTGAATTTTATTGACATGGGTAGGTTAGGAAAGTTGAATTGAAAATTGAGTCAATTTCATCACAATAAATAAGTCATACGATGACATAATCTGAGTATGGGTGTGCTTTTTAGATCTGAAAAGCGAAGAATTAAATGTGCCACCATGTAATAATGTTACGTAATAGTGAAATTTTACACAAAAAAAATAATAAATAAATACACTACATATATCAAAAGATTAAATAAATTTCTTTTAGAATTTATATTCATAACAAAATCTGATTACTTCGTTGAAGGATAGGCTAGGGTAAGTTAAGTAGGGTTGTGAGAGCATCACAAAAAAAAACTATGCATTATATAACGGGCCCAATGCAAAGTGAAAACTTTAACCAATTCGCCTAAATATTCAACTTCTCTACAAAATTTGAGTATGGTCTTAATCTTGTAGGAGAAGCTACCTTGCTATGAGCTTCTTTTTACTTCGAACAATTGTTTGACATTCACAGAGAAGGTGGGAGATGTCCTGCGCGACTTGTAGGTAGGCTAGTCTCATGGCTTGCTTCCTCAAAAGCAATGCCCAAAGAGTATTATATCCCTATGAGATTAACGATTTTGTACTGAGATTTATTAATATAATTCTTCAAACTTTTTTCTATTTAATACAGGCCAATGTATCAATACCGTAGACTAACCAAACTATACAGTCAGCTGCCGTGCACCTATCTACCCGATTTTCCCCGCAAATTTTGAATGACAGCTCTCTCTCTCGCGGGCCCTTTTTTTCCTGTCTGTGTATTAATGGTCGCCGGGTGGCACTATTTCAATAACAAACAATTTGTAAATATATTTATAACAATAAATATAAAAAAAGTAAATGTTGTGTACCTATTGTTTTTTTAGATAGCATAACTTATCTATCCATCTTCGGCACCAAAAACTGTTCATCCATTTACATTTCAGTTTTTGACAGCAAAATTCATGCAGCTGCATGAATGAAATTCGTGGGGGTTGTTCCAAAAATGATTTAACAACTTAGAAAATGTTCATGAGCATTGAATAAATTTCGTTTATTTAACACCATATTTATACAAAATCAATTACAGATTATAAATTATGCTAATACTAAAATATATTTTTTGCCACTACATAAAAAAAAGATTTTCCCTAAACGGTGTTAAAACATTCTTTTTCAATATGACAATATTTAAACTAATGGGCACAAAATGTGTCCCATCCCAACAGAAAATGGCCGCCCGATGGACATGAACATGAAGTCCCTGCATAAGAATGTATAAGTATAAGTAAGGCAGGAATCCTTATGCAATCTTATGCGAACAGGCAGCTTTTCAATACATTTTTGACTGCCTCAAGCCCCAATTTGTTCCTGCTAAGTTCGATTGAATGTAACTCCCAAAATGTTAAGTACAATTTTGTAAAGCAGTGGTTAATATAACATATTTAAACTGATCAATGTGTTCACTGCGTATATTTTTATATCTAATATGTGCTATGTGCTCTACTACATGTTTCAGAATGGTGTACTACGGAAGGCTTATCTATCAATCCGAGCAAAACTATTCTGATTCCTTTAACCAAAATGAGACTGTTCAATATAGGTCCCCTTATCCTGAATGGAACTACATTATACTACTCCAACGAAGTAAAATATCTCGAATTCATCCTTGACAAGAAACTAAACTGAAACTTACACATCAAGTCCGCCACAGAGCGTGCCTCTAGAGCCATGTGGATCTGTAGATGTCTGTACGGCAGAACTTGGGGTCTTAATCCCAGAATGATACACTGGTTATATACCATAATGGTAAGACCCATTATCTCGTACGCGGCATTCATTTGGTGGCCGAAAGTACTTGGACACACAATGGTAAACAAGCTTCAGAAGCTTCAAAGGATTGGCTGTCTCGGCATCACAGGTGCAATGCGCACATGCCGAACAACAGCACTTGAGGCCATTTTAAGACGGCAGTAAGATGCGCCATTAAACTGCAGCTCGAATATACACTGAGGAAAAAAGTGCATTTTGCGAAAGTTAAAAGGAAAAGATTTCATTTTTAAATTTTTTTTTTATTTTTTTTTAAATTTGAAAGTAAAAGAAAATGTTTTTAATTTGTATTTAAACAGAATAATAATAGCAGAGTTTTTGAATTTAAAGTGTTTCCTTTGAATTTAAGAGTACAACATTTTTTTTTAAGTGAGAAACTTTAAATTTAAATTAAAAGTTTTAAATTATTTGTGTTGACGTAAAAAATGTAAATTGTAACTTTTAAATTGAAAGCGTTTGAATTGGGTTGTCTTTAATACATCTTAACTTTTAATTTTAAAGTGTTTTGTTCAGGAGTTTAAAGTGTTTTTCCCTCAGTGTAGGTTGAAATCAGTTGGCCATGTGGGACATCTGAGGATACTTAACCTAATCCAAAACTTGGACTTGTTTTGCTCCGTCCCGAACAATATGGTTAGGGAGAACAGCTTCGGGAAATTATACGAGGTAGAAATACTTGAACGCGCAAGTTGGACCAATGGTGTTCCGACACTTAACCCAATCAAGAATGGATTGAGGAGTTGAAGCCGGTGTTTTTGGATCCAGCACCAAAGTCTCGATACTTATGTGAATGTGTACAGGCGGAAATCCATGCGATCGAAATTTGCGCTGATCTAATGTCCAAAAAAGGTATGAAAGGCGCAATCATTCAAATCTTCTCAGACAGTCAGGCAGCTTTACAAGCTTTGACATCCAATACAATGGACTCCAAAACAGTTAATTGCTGTCACGATGCTCTGCAAATCCTAGCCCAAGCACAACAAGGTAAGGCTTGGCTGGTATTGCAGGCAACGAACATGCAGGCAAACTAGCTACGGCTGGTTCCGAATCTTTTCTCTGTGGACCAGAACCCTACTGCACAGTCAATTGGACTACTGCGTTAAGGCAAATTAATGATTTGAAAAAACAACTTCGTCTTGAACACTGGGAACTTGTCCTTGGTCTAAGACAATCCAAACGAATAATTAAGCCTTACTCCTATAAGGAAATCCTCAGACTCAGCAAGGATAATATAAGAGCGCTAGCGCGATTCCTCACAGGTCATTGTGGCCCTAGATATCACCTTAACAAAATTAACCTCTGTCCGGATGCAGATGCTGTCTGGAGGATGTCGAATCCTCCAAACACATCCTTTGTGACTGCCCGGCTTTTCATTGGTTAAGAAAACGTGTCTTTAATAGAGAGACTCTTACACTAGCAGATATAGCGCACTCTGCTACTAAGGACCTATTAACCTTCGTTAGAGATTCGTCTGCTAGATTCACCTCTCCCCATTGATACAATAGATCTTTCAGGTCGTAGTGCCAGCGAACTGGGAATGGGAAATTTATAAAAAAAAATGTATCTATCTACATGCAAAATTGATTTATTTGTTATGCTAGGAAATTCAATGCGAGCAAAAGTCTAATCAATTTGTTCAATCGTCCGAAGTCAATTGCTATTAATATGAATTACAATTTACAACATGGTGAGTAATATTAAAAGAAGTTTGGCCCATTATGTATTATAAATATGTTATATTTGAGAGTTTAAAATAGACCAACATATAGAGATAAGAAACTTTATGGATTTCTTTACATTTCTTCCCTGATTTCGATTCCTAGTGTCAACGCTATGATCTACTATAAAAATATTTGTTTTATTCACTGAGTTTCAATCCAGTCATGTTCCAAGATCACCACTCTTCTGCAAGCTATCAACCTGTATAAGGTCCTGTTTTGGTACATCTTCAAAAAATATTACCCGAAATTCCTATTTTTTGTAGTTAATGCTTTTAATATAATACAAATTTTTAAATTCTCATTTCATTCTCAAAAGAAAGAAAATCGTAGAGTTTAAAATTTTCTACGCGAACAATGTACAGATGATTAACAACTACCAATTCTATGCACGTATAACTTATCGCATTGATTTTTTGGTAGGTATGCACCTCCATACAGTCTATTTTTAGACACTCTTATAAATGTTTATCAACAAACCTGTGTTTCCAGAGTTATCAAAAATGCTTTATTCCAATCAATAACAATCAAGTAGACATTCTTAAGATTAAAATTGAGGTAGAGGTGTGTGCAGAACCAGCTGTGAAATACTAAACAATTTTCCAATACGCCCTTGGCCTTCATTTATACTTAAAATAAATGAATTCATATACCTACCTTAGGGCTAAATATCTAGTTTAACTATTCAAAACCAGTTGTCATTATAAATATGACATCATATAATGTATATACCTATACGAATTAGAAACACGAAAATTTAAAAGTTCGTTCTGGTCGCTTATAAATAGGTAATGACACCATTAATATTGATGTTATCACATAACCTGTCTAGTGTATTTGTCATCAATGCCATATCTCAGACGAAACTAATTATCAAACATTACATGAAAGAAATCGAATAAGCTCTGTGTGCCAATAAGTTCCGAACGGAAAAGGCTATCAAGCGCCATGCTCAACAAATATGTTTCCATCTTGAGAAAGAGTGAAATACTTCCGCAGACATCACCATCAGCTAATGTTTATTATTATTACTAAAAGCTTTACAACCGAAAACATTATTTAATTATGCTAATCAGCTGGGAAGAGGCATACGTGTTACCAAACTGGTTTACACTGCATGCACCGTGCTTCGCCTCACAGGGTGTGGTCAAATATCAAACTAATTTATTACTCTGTTCACAATTGATAAGTTATCCTCAATGGAATTGGAGGAATAGAAACTCTTCCAAAGAGGACTTCCCCAATCCAAACAAACAAACAATGGAAAACATGACCTAAAAAACGAAAAGACTGCTTCCCGCTGTTCTCATTTTTGTACATTTTGTCGAAAACGGAAGCGAAATACTTCTGGAAAATGACGTTTCTTTGCGTGTGAAAATATAACTTTCACTTGATATAACCAGCTGTGTGTGTAATGTGTATTCTGGTATTCTTATGTATCCTTAATAGAAAACAAACAAAATGACATCACATACAGAGAGAAACCGCATGTCTATGCGCATGTTTTATAATTTCATTAATCATCCCGCCATCGTCGTCATCATCCGGAAGAGGATGCCTGAAGTGATGCTAACATTAAAAACATTTTTATAATAACATAGGAAAACCTTAAACAATTATTTAGTACCTATGGTTGGTACAGTTTCGAAAAACTGCATTTAGGTTGACATAAGTTGCCCCCACCTTAAAACGGAACAAAGCTGAATAAAATATCACGTATACACGTCCTCTATTGGGGAGATTAAAGCCACCTCCGCCTCACTGTTTGTAAACAAATCTGTATCCATTTTGTATCTAATTTCGCAACGGTTACTTTTTGGGGAGGGCCCTTGAGGGTGATTGCTTGCGGTACCTACACTTTTTCCAAAACAAAAAAACAAATGCAAAATGAATATGTTCCCATACCAACCTTGTTTTGAAATATTTTTTTAATCCAAAGATGAAATAAACTCTCTAAATAGAAATACTACACGACTGTTTTGAAGGACAGACACACTTTTGCCACCGGACCACGACGAACTAAGCAGTTGACGGAATTCAACTGAAAAAACGCTGAACTCAGGCGAAATCAACGAGCGTATATTCTATACTGTTTGTTACTGTATAGTGGTGGCGCAATTTTGTGTTTGATTTTTCACGACGCAACCGACGCGACGATGGGCAATGCGAAAGTATTTGAATGTCGTTTGTGTGACTCCGGGAAGTTGAGTGAAATTCAGTTGAGTGAGAATAAAAGGGGTCATGTCACCCTTATAGTTTTACCAAAGCTTTTTTCGGCAATGTTCTTTTATGCGTATGTGTATGGTCTCCATTCAGGAAGTAAAAGTGATACAGCCGCAACAAAAAGTTTTTGGTTTTCCAGAAAATATAAATTGTTCATTTTGTTCTTTCCATACTTCTTATTTTGCAATGCGCTGACTGCTAGCTTTTAGTCCCTCTAAAAATGTATTAAGTCCCCTTTATCTCGTTTTTCACATTTTTCCAATCAAATCAATTTCGCCAGTAGGTTTTTAACGGACATACCTACATTCAGTTCAATATGCAGGATGGACCATAATAATTAAGTGGATTCCAGAAATTCATATATTTGGAACAAAGACATATTATTTAAAATGAAGATACTCCAATTATGATAGCCCAGGTCCACCACGGTCTGTAATGGCACGGAAGTAAATGCCTATTCTGGTGAACTGAATAATCCAACAAAAGCACTTTCATTTTAATGTTGCTTTTATGAAGAATGGAACCGCAATTTCGATCCAGTTGTACAGTATAAATAAGCAAAAGTTACTCGAACAATACATTTAAGTCACCTATTTAAACAAAATGGCGCTACTTATGATGAAACAGCCGGTCGCTCGCAGCGCACAGTAAAATTAGTGCAGTTTCGTTGCTCCAAAACTCCAGATATATACCTAGATGTCGAATTAAAATCTTTTTGAAAAAATGTACTGTAAAGATAGAGCTGCGTAAATTATTAAATTGATTTTTCGCAGTTTTTTGCTGGGTACGTTCACGAATACTCAATATCAAAAAATCACCAATGTGTTGTTTATTTTTTTAGTGAATATTTGTCATTTTCTATATAACCAGTTAAAATTAGTAAATGATTTGTTTTCGTGTATTGAGTATGGCCGGATCATAAAATAACTATTAAATAGACTGACAGCTTCAGCAAAAAAAGAGAAATTGCCTACAAGCTGAATTTGACCTTGGATGTAGCCCAATTTGAATTCATGTATTTGTGCCTATGCTAATCAAAGGGGACTCACTCACACTTGAAAAAAACCAGCCTATACTCTTCCGGTTTAAATCGAATGTCGCCATGTCGGTAGCCTGAGGTGGACTCTCATTTCAATATCAAGGGCTGTATTGTAAACCATAGTTTTTCGATAGTTGTTCGATATTTTTATAATTGAATAGAAAAAAATGTTCAAATTACAGAATATAAAGAAATGAATATTTAATAACGAATTATTACAAACAAAAAAAAAATCAACTAAAAAAAATCGTCAGTTTCCTAGAAAACAAATTGTGAAGAAACAATAATAAACGTGCAGTCATCATTTTGCAACTTTATTTTACTTTTCACATAAATAATGACATTATTTTCATTCAAGCTTTTATTAAAAACTAGCACGTATCATGTATGTTCTTGGCTGAAGCAGTTGTTTTCAAATGGAATTATTTAAAATGTTCTAATAAATTTTAATTGTTTTTTTTTGTTGTTTTCCGCTATTAAATGGAAACTACATGAAAAGTAATCAAACCATTACCGTTTCCAGGCGAAATATTTTCTAGCATAAAAAAGAAACAACACGAAGATATGTTTGAATAAGCTTCATGAGTGAACGTGTCAAGATGTGGTTGATTTATAAATAAAAAGAATTACTTGAGTTTGTCATTGAAACTTCATTTTGATTTTTTTGATGTGTTTCCTAATTTTGAGTATTTCACTAACACATTTTTTCCCACAAAACAACAAACGAAAACAGACACGTTAATTGTAGGAACAAAAATATCTTCTTTAATTTCAACGAATGAATTTTCACACTTTATTCCTTTATTTATTTATGTTGATTACATTCGCTATTTTAAATTTTGTAGAATAGAAAACAAATGTTATTGTGGAGCAATAAATCAACGAATTTAAACACTCAGAATGCATCCATCAGCTGACAGCAACTCACGAAATACACTAAATCTCAGTCAGTGTTCTTAGCACTCTTCATTTTTCCCACGAAGCGTGTTCATTTTTCCCTTTTCACTAAACTTAAATTACCTCTGCAAAATTAAAATTTGTATTTTTGGGAAAGAAAATAACATTGAATTAATCTTCAGTATAAAAATCCCAGTTTGCTAACATTAAAATCATTATTTTTGGTACTAGAAATTGTTACTAAAGGCAAATCTCCTATTTATGTACATTTAGCGCGTAGATATTAATGGTGAAATGTAGTTTGAATGTTTTCTTGTCAGATGGTTGATATTCCCACAATTTTGATGTTTTACGCATGGAAATTTTACCGAAAATTGAAATTCCCACAAAAAGGTAGAGATGCCACAATGTAGGAACACTGCTGAGTGTTAGTATTTTTTTTGCTGTTTCACACGTATTCACCGACAGTAAAATAGCGAGCGGTGGGAGGGGCTTATATTGAAAAAATCTGCGGGGTAAATCGGGGAGACGTAGGAAAGCTGTCAGTCTATTTAATAGGTAGTTTATGGGCCGAATGCTGCAGCTAAAAACACTTTTAGGTGTCTAGCTCTTTTTGTTATCTGTGTATTATGTATAAATAATAATATGAGAACGCCAACATAATTAATGTATGCAACAAAAAACATTTCGTAGTAACAATCCGGAAACAATGTGCCTGTTTATTTTAGCTTCGTTCTCAGCAAAGCAAAGTAATGTACGATTTTTAGCACACAATTACAATAACTATTCTGGTGAACTGTAGAACTCAAGTAGAGCGAAGTTGTTGTAATTGCGTGCTAAAAATCCTACTTTACTTTGCTTTGCTGAGAACGAAGCTCAAAAAACAGGCCTAATGATAGATCAATTGATGGATCGCTTAAGGAGTCCTAAAATAAAACTTATATTCCTAATATCAATCTGTCAGTTTTGGTGCTCAATAATCCGCAAAAATATACAACAATTATACTACTACTACTTTCAATAAAATATTTTTAGGTAGTTAGTAGTTTTTATGTCGAAAAAAGCGTAGGATAATTTTTTGTTTGAGAAGTCATGGAAGTTTTTAGAATGCGCTTACGAGTTTGGTTTTTTTTTATTATTGACACTTCGTAAGAGAACAAATATCCCGTCCATTATCGTGTAAAATTGGCATAATATGAAGGCGTCAACTGCAGTGATCTGCAAAACTATTTAAATAAAATGATTAATTTTCAAAAAATTATAGTTTGTAGTTTAAAATAAACGAACGTTTGTGGTGATCGGCCTAAGGGGCTTTGGGGCGAAATAAAATTATTTACATATATAGTTAGCTAGTTGGGGAAAAACCGTTACGTTAAAACCCCATATAACCAAAAACTTATCATATCGTAAGATATTTTTATCAGCTACGCGAAAGCGAATCGCTTCAGTCTCGCACGACTGTATTCATCGGTCAATCTTTCTATAACAAGTGATGACATCAATTCCCTCTGAGTGCTCTGCTCACCATCACTAAATACTATTAGTGTCAATCCACGTCCAAAATACTCGAATATCGACACCGAAAGCTTTTTGAGTAGAAAGTTCAGCTGCTTAGCTTATAATGCTTTGCTAATACCTAATCTTATCAAGTTTATTCTTAGTGCGACTCAACTACATACATAGCTATGTCCGTTGTCGCGGTAGTAGACTGGCTGACGAGTGTTTATTTTTAGGGTAATTCGCCCGCCGCTAGAGGCTAGACAAAGAAGTTAGTTTATGACTTTATTGAAAACATTTGATAAAGGGATAAGGGGGTGCATCTGTTTCGCTTTCGCCACTGTTTTTGTCAGAGCAAAACAAAATATTTGTATGTACATAATGAACTATGAAATTTTGCGTGTGAAACTTTGTTATTTTTGGCTACACCGCTACAATAATAATGCATTATAATTATAATTATGAGATTATAACTGTTTTACTGAATTTCATTCTAGTATTGTTTAGCACAAGCTACTTACCAGTAGATGATATCATACGAAACGGCTGTTCATACATGCATAGCATTAATGAATTAAAACTAAAGAAATTGGGAAATAGCGTGATGTGTATTACAATGCGTCACTTGCGGAAAAAGAATGCAAACAACTCAGAGGTAGAGCCGTAGAGGTAGGAGATGATAAATATAATATATTTCAGTTTCAGTTAATTTGATCAAAAATATGTGGGAAGACATTTTAGTAGGTAGGAAGGTGTTGCGTCGCGCTGAATAAAATTACTGAGGCGCGTGCCCGGAAATCCGCATGATCAACGCCTTTTAATCTTGCTCAACTATATATACAATTAAAATGACACGTTTCTGATTCAACATACCTATTGCATTATCCATATCATATTTAATTCCACTTATTTGAATTTAATACGAGATGCAATAAAATCGTAACCGTGATTATATATGTATTCTGAATGCATTGCATTGCAGGCTGGGTGGACAAATATGTTACAATCGTAACTTTTAAATTACAATAGTCCTGTTTTTTTGAGCTATGTTCTCAGCAAAGCAAAGTAAAGAATTTTCAGCACGCAATTACAACAACTACGCTCTAGTTGACACTTCGAGACTCGCAGTAGTTATTGTAAGTTGTGTGCTGAAAATCTTACTTTGCTTTGCTTTACTGAGAACGAAGCTCATTTTTTATTTTTTTTTATTTTGAATTTCTATTTATACCTATTGGCCGTTAGCAATAAAACATTTTACATAGGACTCTTGGAAAAAAAGCAACTCTTAGTCATTGTCAATTAGTCAGGTATTAGTACTTGAATGTGTCTTGTTCATATCTTTTTAATTATTTTTTTTTACAGTCAGTCGGGTTTTTCAAAATTAACTTTTTTTCTTTGTTAAATACGTGTGGAAAAAGAAAGACGGAATCATTTTAAGAATTGTAATTGCTCATACATTTTTTATTAGATTGTTGTACCCCTTTTTATGTAGATATGTAGGTATAGGTAAATAAAATTGAATTGAATTAAATTTAGTTGACCACATTACCTTTAAAATACCTTTCTGTTCACATATCGCATAGGTAGGCACATATATCGTTTTTGAGAAAAATTCAAATCTTGGGAAAAAAAATGGCTCCGAGCTTCTTAATAAAAATATCGAAGTTATTAACAATTTTTTTCTACCATTGCGAAAATAAAAAATACAATTGAGACCGAAAAAATACAATCCAAACAAAGATTTACTTACAGTCCCTTATTGCAGGTATAAAACGTTTAAGTGAAGTGTGAAAATATAGATTTAAAGGTACCTACGACCTAGTTCTGTCTGTGAGCAAATCTTTCGCTCCTGTGTGTGCCAGAAAATAAGTAAGATTTCAATTTTTCTCCATTTTTTACGGTAAAGTCCTATACCAACGTTAAAAAAGACGGCGTTAAACCTGACAGCGATTCACCAAAAACACACACCAAAGAAGAAAGAACAAAATGCAGAAGAAGACCAGAAGCGAATTGGGAAACGATATTCTAATTTATCCGTCACATCTAGAATAAGTAAACAGACCAACAAGCAAAGATGTTTTACTGTTGAAATTGAATAATATTGTTAGATAATCGTTTACTGTATTGTCTGTAATTTTCTCACGGTATCCCACAGTTCGATGGAAGAGGATACGACGACTAGAAGTTTAGAGTTAAAATTCATTGGGTAAATCAGGACTTGTTGGATGTTCAAACCGACGTTCAACCAACAGAAACTGCGGCGAGAGTTGAGTATTTGAAAAAGGACAAGAAGGCCAAAGAGCGCCTGGTAAATTTTATTCATTCAAGTTGCCTAAGCTATGTTCGAGAGAAGAACACTGCCATCAAAATGTGGGAAAGCTTGAAATCCGCTTTCGAGATGAAATCAGTAGTTAACGAATTAATTTGCAAAACTTCGCATGAAGGATGATGAGTCTGTGATCTGACAGTTGACAAATTTTGAGGATTTGATAAGGAAGTTGAATTTGGGAGGGACCAAACTAGAAGAATGTGATTTGCTCGCTCAACTTTTTCTGACATTGGCCGAAAAGTTTGATCCTTTAGTTACCGCATTATAAAACATTAAAGACGGCTTACCGCTTACGTTCAATATTGCAAAGGAGAGATTAATATCGGAACAGATCAAGTTTGAAGAATTTCAAGAAAAAACTGCATTTCTTGGAAAAAAAAAATTTTAGTAAGAAAAATTTGACGAATTACGATTACCACGAAGCCCCAGAGTGTAAAAAAGTGTAAGCCAGGATCGTTTAAAGCATAAGTGCGTGTTAATACAGACAAAAACTTTCTGAAAAGCAGAAAGATACTGAAAGCTACAGTTGAAATTAATGTCGCAAAAAGCGACCAGTCACTTATGGCATATCGTTTTTGAGGAATTCATGGGATGAGCAATAACGGCGTGAACTTGTTCATAAACGATGTCTTGTACGTTCCGAAACAATTTTTTGTCAGTTCAAAATCTCGCAGGAGCTGGAATTAAGGTACATTTTTTGCACAATAAAGCATAAATTGTAATTGCCTTGCTTACTTGCACGAAAATTTGTACGAGCTGAAAATAGAAATTACGGAACCGACTGTTAACTTATATAAGATAAGTCACAGCAGAATGGAGTTGCAGAAACGTTCAACAGAACTCCAGTTGAAAAGAGAAGAACCTTGTTGATTGAAGCAAGCGTGTCTAAGAAGCTGTGGGTTGAAGCAGCTATATGTGGTGTTTATTATACTCAATCGGAGTCCAACAAGAAATTTGGAAAATTGTGCAACTCCGGTGGAATTGTGGAACAAAAATGAGCCCCACCTGGAATAGCTTAATATATTTGGCTGCAAACCTTACTTTTGGATTCCAAAACAATGCAGAAAGAACAATGGCTACCAGCTCTGGGATTTGGAGAAACAAAAAGTGTTCACTGCAAGAGATGTAAAGTTTGATGAGTCATACAAGGTAGCGCAAAAGTAATCCTCCTATCAGAAAATGCTATAAATTTTGCGATTGGCCCCTAATGCCAGTTCTGTTTTGACATTTGTGTAGTAAACACATGCGAAATACACGTTAATAAACAATGTTACGCTACACTGCTCCAGAACGCGGAATATTGGTGACTATTTATTTGAGCAATAATCGGTTGGTGACTTTGGCACAACGTGAATTTCGTCGCAGATTTCCTAGCCGTCCAACGCCTACTGGTGAAAAACTGCGACGTTTAGCCGCTCGCCTCGAAGAGACTGGTACAACACGAGACGTTGCCAAGAGTTTCGGGCCCAGGAGCGCCCGTTGTGCCGAGAATATCGCCTCTGTTGACGCGGCCATTTTTTTTCGAGAACGCCGCTGGTCAAACGACAACAGTGAACGGTGCGCGCTATAGGGCCATGTTTACCGATTTTTTCTACCGCAATTGGACGATTTAGGACTGGAGGACATGTGGTTCCAACAGGACGGAGCTACGGCACACACTGCTCGAGCCACAACCGATATTGTGAAAGCGGTGTTCCCGGGTCGTTTTTGGCGATTTGCATTAGCCCGCAAGATCGCCTGATTTGACCGCTCCAGACTTCTTTTTGTGGGGCTTTTTGAAGTCGCGGGTTTATGTCAACAAGCCTCTGACTCTTGCAGCTCTTAAAGACAATATCCGTCAAGAATGTGAGGACCTATCGCCGGAAGTTTTGGCCAAAGTGATGGAAAATGCCATAAAAAGTTCTCAAATGACAATCAACTGTGGCGGCGGCCATTTACATGACATCATATTCTCGACTTGATGTAAGAAAAATTAAAAGACCAAATAAAAATAATCCACAAGAAGAATCAAAGTTTTTCATTTTTTTTAAATTACAGCCAAAAAACATGGGAAGGTTATTTTTGCGCCACCTTGTATTATCCATTTAAATATGAAGAAGCAAATGAGTACGCGTATAATGTGAAGTCGATAATTACAGTCCAACTGTTCCACGAGCATGAGGGGGAATATTCGTAGTGATGATGCTGTAGGTCATACTTTTAAAGAATTTTTGACCAACCCTGTGACTGTGGAAAATGTCTATCGTATCGTGTTGGCTGTTCTTCGAAGTACATTTTCTATCAAATGGACGTCAAGAAATATGTTTTATGTGGTGACATTAAAGAGGATAAATACACATGGACATACCTGACGTATTGGAAACTAAAAAAGGCATGACGTGACTTGTTAAGTCAAGATGGATATATTGCATGACGGTGTTTTAATAATTTTCATATATGTGGATGACTTACTTATCGTTGGAAATAAGTTTGGAAATAAGTCTTTAAGAGGGACTTGTCCAACAAATTTGAAATGTACGATTGTGGAAAACTTAAATGGATAAAGTGCAAATCGATGAAGGAAGTATAAAGTTTCCGCAAGAGCAAGTATTGAAAAGCTTCAAAATTTCGGAATACCTATTACAATGTAACTCAGTTAAAAGCCCAATGGAAATAGGGCTATAGTTACAAGCGATGCCGAAACAAAAACGGGAAGCCATATCGTGAACTTCTGGGATGTATATCACGTTGTGCTCAAGACCAGACATATGTTATCCTGTTCCATATATGGACCGATATCAGCAATCTCCATCCGATGTACATTGGAAGCATCTAAAATGAATCATTCGGTGTGTTAAATACACAAAAGACCGGACACTTGACCAAGTTGATCGAAAATCAGTTACTGGATATATTTTCAAAATATATGCGTGCACTGTTTCTCGGTCCAGCAAAAAGCAAACTACTGCTGCTACATCATCCAGTGGTAGTGAAAATATATTAAGTTAAGCTCAGCTGTTTCAAGAGTGCTGTGGTTAAAAGGCATACAGCAAGACCTGGACGAGTTGAAACAAAAGCCTGTTATAATGAGGATAACCGTGGATGTATCTGTATGACAAATAATTTAGAAAGTAAAAGAGTTAAACATGTCGACATAAATCATCATTTTATTTAAGAGATACAATTGTAAGCGGCGCTGTACAAATTCAACTCATAGGAACTACAGAACAATTGACTGACCCGTTTTAATAAACTAAGGGCCGGTTTGTTCAATCTTGGTTATCTTTAATCATCGGTTATTCCAGTGGGGTATCATCGAATGTGTTTGTTCAGCAAAATACTAACCAGAGAATCGTTGGTTTGGTTAGTTAACCAGAGAAAACGATAACCAGCCAATTTTGCGCGGTTAATGAGATTTAACCAATGATTTTCTGGAATTTCGTTTGTTCAAAAACAAAAACTCATTGAACAATATTAGGCGTATTTTTTTGAGCTTCATTCTCAGTAAAGCAAAGTAAAGTAAGATTTTCAGCACACAAATTACAATAACTACTGCGCGTCTCGAAGTGTCAAGTAGAGCTTAGTTGTTGTAATTGCGTGCTGAAAATCCTACTTTAATCTGCTTTGCTGAGAACGAAGCTCAAAAACACAGGACTATTGTGGAGAAAAAATACATACAAATAGTACAATAAACGTATATATAGCTCAAGATGGAGTTGATCCATTAAAATCTGTCTCGTCAGTTTCGTAGACGTTTAAAACTGACAGATGTATAGAATACGGTACCTGCCAGTCTATTCAAGGTAAGAGTAAGGGTAATAATGGATGCGAATGATGAAGTAAGATTATATTCAACATTTCTAGCTGATGACAGCTCTCATAAAGCGAACTCATTGCGCAAAATATTGAAAGAATGAGAAAATTGCGACTTTCGTTGCATAAATTGAGATGATCCAATTGTATTGGTTGTGGCTGTAATTCGACTTTGTTTTTAAAAAATTATGACATTCTTGTTACTTATCAAAAACAAACGATAAACTGGATAAACGATTTGTCGCAAAGCTATGGTTTGGTGACCGAAGTAAAGAATCGTTCTACAAACACTCATCGGTTATCACAGATTTAAAGTCATGGGTTAAACTAAATCTATGGTAACCCAACCACGGATTAAACCAGCTGTGAACAGACCGGCTTTAAGTCTAAATTTGTGATTAAACGATTTAGATAATCAGCCTTATCGTGAATTCCGAGGGAATATTGCTTTCCCCCGAATTTGTATGTTCCCAGGAATAAAATCCGCCTATCTCCCTCGAAAAGAAAAACAGCTGTTTTCGAAAATGTTCTGTCAATTATATTTGGTTAGAATCAAAGATTAAAATTTTATTTCGGTGAAACAAATATTTAAAAAAATGATATACATTAAGAGTTGTGGCTGAGCAATTGGATGAGATAGAATTTAAGCGACAACGTTCAATCAGAAGACGCTAAAGAGATTGTTCAAATCGGTTGGAACTATTAAAACATTGAATTGCTGTTTATTATTTATTTTTGACATTATATTCACTTAAATTTTTAATTTTTGAGAAAATAATCAACCAAAATGTCTTGCTTGTCATAAATTCTCCAACTTAATAATGGCGGAAATATCCAACAAAAATTCCCCCGATTTCTCATTTACGATAGGTATTTTTTTCCAGGGAATTATGTTCCCTCATTCGAACATCATCCACGATAGAAGTATGGGGAAGTACGAACAATTCCGTGGATACCTCGCTATAGCCTAATATTACCCTGTCTAATATGTATCTTTATTTCACAGCGCTTTGGTAAAATTTCTTTCACTCTTCTATGGAAGTGAATAAAACAAATTATATATGTCCGGTTCAGAAATGGTGGGTACTCCAAACAATAACGACGCACATAAGTCTACCTCTACCAATTATCCTTGACGCTAATATCAACGTTCTTCTTTTAAGCTTCTCACCTAACTAACGTATGGCGCCATGACATGATACTATGTTTGAATTAAAATGGGATTACCATGTAATCCAGAGATTTACGATCTGCCAGCCAAACTCTTTGTCCATCGAGAATACAACTCAATTAGATAAACAAAATTCCTTGCCAGTGCCCAGTAAATGGTGTGATTTTTTTACACTGCGTCATCCCGCAGACGATTACAATTGTTACTGTGGCTAAGTGGCAGACAATCGCTTCTTCGATTGTCGGCGGAGCTACTAAGACCTCGAACGACATTGTATACCACTGGCGAACTCCGATATGTGAAGACATTAAATGCATCAAGGCAGAGGCATCTGCGAGGCTCAAGTAGTAGTAGTACCCGGCAACTCAACTGTCGACTAACAAACAAAACAGAAAAGTTAAATTTTTGTGCCTCCTGTCCAGCAATTCACTGTGCTGTCAACTACGGCAGTATCTCAAGGTTACACGCATTTTTTTGATTTTTTTTGCTTTCACATGTGCGCGAGAAGATCGTCTGCCGCTCGACTTTGCAACACACACCGTAGTTTCAGTAACACCAACAATGCAGGAACAAGTTTCCCGATAAGTCCCTCAAACAATCTGGCCCTTGGCCTTCACTTACCTTGCAATAACCTGATCGCCCCGCGCGTCGGCGCACACAACTGTCAATTAGTGAAAGGGATTTCCGCATACTCCCAGCAGTGATCGTGTTTTATCCGCACTTCCCATTGGATTCCAATGCAAAGTTGGTAGGCCGATCGTGCGAAATTGAAAGTGATTCTTAGCGCGCAGGTCAACACTGTTTCACCCAAGGCCTTGTTCAGGAATTTTTTTGATTGTGCATATATTGTAAAGGAACAACTCAACTCCCTTGCAGTGCCTCGTGTACCTATAAAAGGAGAAGAGAACACCGAAGACAGGCAGAGTTCTTTCAAACGAGTACTAGTTCACATCACTAGCAGCGTTTTTAAGTTTCAATCAAAACAAACCCATCCCAAACAATCATAATGAAATTCTTCGTTGCATTCTCGGCTTTGCTTGCGGTCGCTTCAGCCAGTGGGTTGTACTACTCGCCAATTTTAGTTCGTTCGGGAGTTCAACCGAACGTTCAGAAGTACCACACTCAGGACGATCTTGGTCAATACTCATATGGATACAGCGAACCATTGTCCGTCAAGGAGGAAGTAAGGACTTTGGACGGAGTTACCCGCGGATCCTACAGCTACCAAGACCCTAAGGGAGAATTGCAGACTGTCGACTATATTGCTGATGCTGGTGGTTTCCGTGTTGCCGCTACCAATTTGCCCAAACCAGTTGAGATTCCAGCAATTACGCCAGCAGAGGCGCCCTTACCCGTTACCGAAACTCCCGAAGTAGCTGCTGCCAGATCGGCTCATTTGGTTGCTTTCGAGGAAGTCAAGCAACGCGGCAGGTCCGCTTCATCGTTTGCACCAGCTCCAGCGGTATTTGACCAGAATAACTTACCTCGTCCAGTTGAAGATACCCCTGAAGTTGCGCGCGCCAAGGTGGAACATTTGAATGCTGTCGAGAACGCCAAACTGAGGAACGCTGTCCTGGAGGCCAATCAAGTGCCGGTGCAGGAAGCTCAAATTATTTCTGCTGGCTCACCGTTACAATACATTAGCGGTGCTGCACATGCTCTGCCCATTCAGTACAGATCGGCTGTGTTGCCAAGTGGATTTTCATACTCTTACGGTTTGAACGGTGCCACCATTCCCGGTAACAGATTCTTAGCCTCGCACTACATTTATCAGTGAGTTTCTATTCCCAGTAGTTCCGAATGGTTTGAATCGATATTGTTGTAGAATTTGAATATGAAATAAATTTGTTTGTGTATAAATTGTTGGAGTGTCAATCGTATAATTATGTATAGATATCACCTACTTGCAACTTGACAGAAGTTATTGGCAATGACTAATATTTTCAAAAACTTCCGAACGCGCTTTGATACAACTTTGTTCTGAGAAGGAGATAACTTGCCGACTATGCGCGGTCAACGCTATTAAGCCATTTATTTACAGGAGTATTATTTGTGTGGTTTTTGATGTTGGGACTGGGTAATAATTTTTGCTCCTCACTATATTCCCAAAACACTGCTAAAGTTATGCCATCATAAAATATCAGTTAAGCCTAGCATTCCGAAGATAAATTTGTTTCCCTCTGCATAGAGAGTCTTCACTAAATTTAAGCCAGCAAATAATTGCAAAAGAAATTTCTGTTCTGTTGCCATACTTTCTGCGCTAATATGTTCTAAATGTCACATCATTTCTCCCAGCGCGAAAGAATTCGATCACCCCAGTGAAAAATAAATCAATCGTAGAGAACCCAAGAATTTGTAAAACTCGAATTTTTCTTAGGCGGGAATATTAAAATATATCTGTAACAAGGTGGGAGAAATAAAAGATTTACTTAAATTTTTATTGTATTCCTAAAAAATGTATTCTTGTTCTTCTTACACGCGAGTGTATTAAGCATACACGAAGTATTAAATAGACCGTCAGCATAGCCAACTTAGGAAAATTTGCCTACGGAAAACAGCTTTTCCGTGTTACTATGTGGGAAAATGTGTGTGCCATGTTAAAGTAAATTAGCCGCACACACACACTTGCACATAGTAACCTGAGAGTTCTTTCAGTTTTCTTTCTTCTATTACACTTCCCGCCATTAAAAATTTCTTTTTACTGCTTCAATGTATTCACAGATAGGCGTTTTGAAACATATTTGCCAACGGTGTGGTATTATAGTCTAATATTCTGTATTGAAAATCATTTTCCTTTCCCTCCTCTAAACATGTTTTATGATTCGCTTGGCAATCGCCACACCCTTTTCTGCTAACCCATTGCTCTGAGGATATCGCGGGCTTGAAAATACCAGTTTCAAATTAAACTCTTCTGCCATTTCCCTAAGCTTGCAACTGCTATAAGGCGGCACACCAAACTTCGCAAATAATCAAGAAGTCAGAATTTTTATTATATGATTGACTGATTTGTCCCGAAGCCTCCCAAACGATAACCAGTTGGAATACGCATCTATTGCAACCAAATATAACACGCCACCCATGTCCATGGAATTATTTGAATTATGCTTTTCACAAATTCGACACAATTGCATTTTTTTCAATGTACTCTGAAATACCTGCCCAATCAAATAGTCTACGGGCACGCAATATATTTACAACTTGTCTCCTAAGCTTTTTTGGCACAATTATTTTTTTCACCAAAGAAGAGCAGCTCCTCATTCACACTTATCTCATCTTTAATTTTATGAAACTGTTTACATTCAGAGCTCAGTTTCTTGTAATCTGGCCATTCGCTTTCAAAGTATTTCAATATCTGACATAAGCACTCGTAGCACTTCGGACATACACTATTAACAATACTATGAACAACATAACTTAATTCTATCTTCTCTTCCGCAGCCGCGTTTAAATAAGCATTTGACAAGCAATCAGCCAGCAGCAATTCTTTGCGGGCATGTATTTTATTTGAAGACCAGGGTACTTAATAGGAACATAAATAAGCCTAGCAGTAACTTTATTCAGATCTTTCTTGATTAAGTTCTCAATTGGCCTATGATCTGAATGAACTCTATATCACGGCCAAGGATGTAGTAGTGGAACTTTTCACGTGCAACAACAATAGCTAGAAGTTCCTTTTCAATCTGAGCCCACTTTTGATAACTTGCAGACATGCTTAGAGAGGCGAATGCTACCGGCTGTCCTCCCTGTATTAAAACGCATCCTTAGAAGCATCAGCTTGTATCACGAGAGGCTTCTTCGGATCAAACCATAAACTAAGTATTATTAAATACCTAGCGATTCTCCCGCAAATTTTAATAATGAAAATCTTTCTTAAATTTCTTATCTTCCTAATGGCGGAAGGTGTTATAAAAGAAAAAAACTAAACGAACTGTCAGTGTAGGGTGTACAGCTTGTAGGCAAATTTTCTTAATTTTTTCTAAGCTGACAGTCTATTTAATACCTACTTAGTTTATGGATCAAACACACGTAGAACTAGTGCCCGAATAACAATATTTTAAGTTGTCAAATTCTCTTTGATTTTCTTCGCCCTACTCCTAAGTGCTTGCGGGAATATTGATCGCCGATACTAGTGTTTATTTCCGCTTAACGTATGTATAATTATGGGCATAACATCTCATTCTTACGTCATTATTAGCATTGACTGCGCACAAACTTCTCTCATTGTCCCGTCTCGTGCAAAAATGCGCGTGCGTGAAAGTTTAAATGCAGTATTAAGCAACGGTTAAGTAACGGTTACGATTTGACGTCCCATATTCTAACGTAACAACGATAAATCTGCTCTCCGAATGGTTTTATAATTTGTCACATATGCAAAGAAGAAAGATTAAGTCTTAAAACTTTAAATTATTTTCGAAACTAATCGACACACGCATGTCTTTTTTTTATAAAATAATAAAAGAAACCGACTCGCTGCGAAAATATAAGCAGCAAAATATTGTTCATGTGTTGCATTGCATATTTGAACATACAATTTAAATTAAGTAGTTTAAAATGGTAACACCCCCGATACTGCAAGTGAAATGTCAAACTGGGATAACAATTATTGTGTAAACAAAAATAACACACCATTATTTCAGTTGTAAGTTTTTTTCGAATAATATATAATAGGTATATGTAATATAAATGTTTTGTTTACAAAATTATATTTTTTTGTAAGCCCAAGAAACTGGACGAATGCAGAAACAATTGCTATTGAGGTTTACGACAGGATTCAAGTCGAATTTCAGCTCACACGGAAGAAAAAGTATGCGATGCAAATTGTGCAGGGGAAGTGATGAATCTGTTCGTTTTCTTTTCGAATATTGAAGAGGCTCATTTGTTTGAAACTTTTGCAATTATTTTTTGACGAAAGGACCTTTTAAAAATTGTGAGTTCATTGAATACAGGAAAACGCCCCATATTCAATTTGCGTACATATACAGTCGTGTTTTATTCAGAGAAATGTTTACAAGTAATAAAATGGATTCACTGTCCGAAGAGGCTTGGCAGCTCCATAGTAGTCCCTGAACCTGAAGTATGAAGGGTACTCAAAAAATGGATGATTAATCAGTTGAGGTTGATTTATAAGCTGCTTTTGATTGCTGGCTACCCGTTGTAGGTAAATAGCCTGATCTCTAGCAACAAAGTGAGCAGCGCGAGCGGCAGCTACTTCTGGTGTATACTGAACAGGCTGTGGAAGATTAGCTGCTGAAGTAGATTCCTCTGCTGAGACATCGCCTTCAGGTGTACCATTCTGCACAGTTGGTCCGTCCTCCTCTTCTTTTCCCTCATTTTCGTTATCAGCCATTGATTGAACCAATTCGCCATTCATCTCCTGGCTCTGTTGTGTAGATTCAACATGTTGTCCTTCCGAGGCAGTCACCTCTGAAATACTTGGGTCGTTATCGCCTCCATAAGCGATAGTTTTCGAATTTCCATCGCCATCGATATAAGTGACAGTTCCACGGATTATTCCATCCGGTGTTCGAATCTCCTGTCGTGCAATACTGCCATCACCGATTCCATACTGAAGCGGACCAATGTCATTTATCGAATAAAACTCAGAGGCCTTCGCCCATGCGATTACTGTCAAAAACGTAATAAATCCTTTCATTTTGCTTCTGAAGAGATCTTGCTTTGAACTGGCTAATAAAGTGTTAAGTTACCCACTGCTGATTAAGTTGCAGCGAGCGCACGTATTTATAATGCATATAGAACCAAGAAACTAGTTCAGCTTTAATGACGTTTGGATTGTTGTGCTATCGACGGCGACGTTGCTGGCACTTGTTTGTAGTAACTTTTCGGAGCATCCACCTTTGGTCTTATGCTTCACGCGAAGACCTTGATCGAACGCAGGAAATTGTGGCAATCGTCACAACTGACAAGTGATCATGCATATGATCTAGTTGTGGTTCATGCAGACGAGTAGGAATTTTATAATATGTTAGTATCGGGTTGCAATTATGGTACCTACACACCCGTATTTACATTTAAAATGGTTTCTGAATATTTGCGAAACACTTGTGGTAACGCTTGAAATTAAAACGGTGCTATGCTTTAAGTAATGGAGAAAACAGCCAAATATGCTGGGAAGTTTACTCATTTCAGTAAAGTACTGCGTTGAGGAAAAATTATGACAGTGCGGTTCTATTTACCCGACACTTGAGGAAAAAATAGCTAAAGTCTTGCAAGAACCATATTGGCACGTCTACAGAAACTTTGACAGCTACAGCGTACTTTTTAAAGTGTTTTTTTAACATATTATGTCACATCATAGTAGCATCGACATCTACGTTAGACCTAAAGCATAATTTTGAAAATATAATTCTCTCTTAAATTTCCTATCTGTGAATACATGTGAAAGCAGAAAAAAAAACAATTCTAAATGGCGGGAGGTATTGCTCCTCACTCTGAACCTGACAGTTAATTTTATTTTTTTTTTATTTTATTAGAAAAATAATAAAACCGCATTTCATATTTTACAATATGACAATGTTTTTCGATTTGTTTTCCCGTGTAAGAACAAACGACGAAGACTGTTTGGGAAATTTGAGATTAATCCCACAGACCTCCGACGATTGGCCTTGCGAACGGGGAACTGAATCCGCTTGAATTGAAATGGAAGATCAGTTGGAATAATCGGAATTCGTGGGATAAAGACTTCTTCTTTGAATTTGCCCTTGATGATCGTCGCTTAAATCACGTTTTTGTACGAATGCAGTTCTCCAGCGATTTAATTTTAAATAATAAAATTCAAGCTATCGACGTCCTTATTCTTCGCTGCTAGTATTGCCCGTTCCCTAATCCAATCGAGATTTTTATAATTTTGTGCAATGTCAATCCAGTCGAAACATCAACTGGAACTTGGCCATTGCCAAGCGCCAGCAGTTGTCTCTTCTTCTTTGAATTTGCCCTTGATGATCGTCGCTTGAATCACGTTTTTGTACGAATGCAGTTCTCCAGCGATTTAATTTTAAATAATAAAATTCAAGCTATCGACGTCCTTATTCTTCGCTGCTAGTATTGCCCGTTCCCTAATCCAATCGAGATTTTTATAATTTTGTGCAATGTCAATCCAGTCGAAACATCAACTGGAACTTGGCCATTGCCAAGCGCCAGCAGTTGTCTCGAGAATGCAGCAGCCGATGCCATTTTAATATTCGTGGTCAATTTTAACTTCTTGACTTGCCACCACAAAGATGACGATTTCAGGCATGCATTAAATTCATCGGCAGCAGTACATTTCGGGATGACGGGAAGCGTTTGACGAAAATCCTGGAGAGCAATATCATAGCCCCACCAAATAATCGTTTCGAATTACCTCGTAAATCCTTCATCGTTCGGTCAACTGCCGCTCAAAGCTCGTTTATGCGCCATCGTGCACTCATCCCAAACGATGATTTTGCATTCTCGCATCAATTTCGCTGTCGCCCAATTATTGGGCAATGAATGCAATACGCAAAACTCAAATCAGTTGCAGCAAGAAAAATAGCACACTTGATCAATAGAAAACGACAATGCAAAGCACCTGTCAAATTGCGCACAACCTAAGTCAACGTATACCGCCATCTATCGGGTTGTGGCATTGATCGCAGCACAACGCCATCTCTCATTTATCTCGTTAACTTCTCCACCCAAAACGTCTTTTATCGCAATGAAACTCACAATTATCCGACATTTTGCAAGCTTCACAACGAATTTTCCACTTTTACATCGTCCAAATCATGGAATAAAAAAAAAATAAAATGTAAAATTTCGTCGAAAAATGTTTGTTCACGTTTTTCCGGAATTTTCCGAGTTTTCCAATAGGAATTTTATGTTTTTCCATTCAAAAAGCGATTCCGAATCAATTTTCGTTTTTTCAATTTCCCGAATTTTCTGGAGGGTTTTCCCAGAGCGGGTTCCGGAATCTATTCAGAAGAGCTGGAACTAGCCCTAGTCACATAAGCTTTGGGAAGTATGCAGTATACCAGGCTGAGATGCTTGCTTTGCTTCATGCGTTGGACTACTTGCTTGAGAGTCAGGTGGAAGAAACATTCTTATAGCACTGGACAATCAGGCGGTGATCAGACGCATGGAACAGACAAACATCACAACATCATTGGCACTGGAATGTGTACTCTAGCTCAATAAGTTTTCTTCTTAAAATGAAGTAACACTGACTTGGGTACGACACATAGAGAACTAAGGCAACGAAAATGCGGACTCCCTTGCAAAACAGGGGTCAACTGGAAAGTTGCTGCGACCAGAACCATTCTCTTCAATTGGTAAAGGAATGGTATATAATGGTAACACAATTCGCGGCAGAATACCTACGAAGATGGTCAACGATGGAACAATGTAGACAGGCGAAAATGGCGATAAAGAGGCCGAACTGCTGGATAGGTCTGGTCTAGGTGTAACCTGAACGCAAAAACTAAATGGTCGGCTAAATTCACTGTTGTCAATTTAGTACTCAGGCACGAGTTTTTTCACAAGTTTCATCGTCTATAAACGTCAACTGAAAAAGCTGTTAATGAGAAAGACCCAGGTCAATCAAAACTGAGACACATCAGATCAGCCAGCTGTCAAACTTTCTAAACTAGATACGTGAACGTTCCCATTAACAGGCACAATTTTTTTCAGTCAAAAGCATTCAAAACACGTGAATTAGCTATCATGCTATATTACTAAACTGTTGTGAATGAAGTAAGCCATCATCATCGAGTGCACAGAAAATGTCCCGATTACACGCTGCTTGATGTAAACTAGGTATCTATGCCTAGTTAAATAAATGAATGCTCATATAAATTGTAAATTTTTGCAATGAAAATCAAGCTTAGATTTCACAATAAATTTATTTCGTATTCAAATTGGTCAACAATATTTAAAAACCATCTGCGATTTCAGCTGAAGGCATAGAGAAATTCACTGCTGGATGTAGTGCGAGCTGAGATACTGCCCAGCAGGATGAATCTCACCATTTAAACCGTATGAGTATGAAAATCCACTCGGCACGATAGTTGATCTGTATTGAATAGGAAGTGCATGTGCAGCACCGCTGATGTATTGGAATGGAGAAATAATTTGAGCACCCTGCACCGGCACTTCATTGGCCTCCAGAACAGCATTCCTCAGTTTGGCGTTCTCGACGGCATTTAAATGTTCTACCTTAGCGCGTGCCACCTCAGGAGTATCCTCAACTGGACGTGGTAAATCATTTTGGGCGAACATCACTGGAACTGGTACAGACGATGAAGCGGACCTGCCGCGTTGCTTAGCTTCCTCAAAAGCAACCAAATGAGCTGATCTGGCAGCAGCTACTTCGGGGGTCTCGGCTACAGGTAATAGCTGCTCTGCTGGAGTAATTTTTGGAATCTCAACTGGTTTGGGCAAATTGGTAGCGGCAACACGGAAACCACCATCATCTGCTATGTAATCGACGGTCTGCAGTTTTCCCTCAGCATCTTGGTAGCTGTAGGATCCACGGGTAACTCCGTCCAAGGTCTTCACTTCCTGCTTGGCGGACAATGGTCCCCTATATCCATACGAATATTGACCTAATGCGTCCTGGCTATGATACTGCTCCTGTTGGATAGCATCTCGAACCAGAAACGGAGTATAGTACAGGCTACTGGCTGAAGCGACTGCAAGCAAAGCCGAGAATGCAACGAAGAAATTCATTATGATTGTTTGGGATTTGTTTGTTTTGATTGAAACTAAAAAACGCTGCTAGTGATGTGTACTAGTACTCGCTTTGAAGAACTCTGATTGTCTGTGGCGTTTTATTTTCCTTTTATACCTACACAAGGCGCCATCCTGCTATGGCATGGATCGAGTTATCCCCAAAGTCAAAACAATTCCCATACTCGGCCTTGGACCAATGCAAACCGGCACCGGTCAGTTAAGTACATATCGCTTTCAACTTCGAGCGGTTGTCCTCCCAACTTATTATTGGAATATGGAATGCATAAAAACATGCAACCACTGGGAGTATGCGGAAATCCCTTTCACTACAATTTACTCTCGTGTGCCGACCGATTAGGTCAATGCAACAAAAGTGAAGGTCAATGCCAAGGCCTAGATATCTAGATGGAATCCTCGCGAAAGTAGTTAAACAATTTGTTGATGTAGATTATGTACAGTTTGTTAAGCTATGCAAAGTAACCGCAGATGATAGTTTTGTGGATATGAAGCATTTTATTTATTGTTTCCAATTTAAAATAAAAAAGATATTGCTGCCCAGATATTTTATAAGAAGGTTAATAATATGAGCTGGTACAAACATACGAATATAATTTAAGAACTTAAATGTGCACTTATTTATAGATATATAAGAACTGAAAACATGTTATTTTATATTAAATAGTAAACTAACCTTCCAAGATTTAGTAGTAAGTGTAAGAAATAAAAAAAGTGTAAAAAAAAATTATTAGATATAGTTATGAATTTAAGAAATTGTGACATTACTGATAATGTAATAAGATTCTAAGGTACCACAAAAGCTATATAAACGATATCTATTTATTATTATTATTTAATCTAAAATGTGGACAAAATGCCCCTTTTTGTTTGAAAAATTTAAGATTTTTTTTGACTGCAAACTTCCAGTATAACTTAACTGTCTTGGAAAATCGCCTCAACTCAGCCATTCCGAATGGCATAAAATTGTAGGTCCCTAAGATTCGTCGCAAAAAGTAGAAACCCACACAAACGAATGGCTGTGGGAATGTTATGTTATGTTAAAGTGGACATTTCGTAAAACTCAGATATGTCCGTTATTCCGTTTGTAAAGCCTTTTTCGAAGTCGATTTTCGTAGGCAGATGGTCAGTAATAGAAGGTAAGGGGCATGTTTGTAGGAGGATTCTGCTATGTTCAGTTAGTTGTCCTCTCCAGTGCTTACCCACCCTAAGTCGGATAGCAGCGTTAGCTGCGTAATCCTTGCTGACGATATCAGGAGAAAGAAGATTTAGCATTCCTTGTAGAGCGGCGGTAGGAGATGTCCTCAATGCACACGTGATGCTGATGCATGAAAGGCGTTGAGTCTTCTCAAGGGCTATCAGATTGGAGTTCTTGTCCCAGGCCGGCCACCACACGGCAATGCCGTAAAGAATAATCGATCTAATTATCGCGGTGTAAAGCCAATGCATTATATTGGGGCCTCCACCCATCTCGAGCCGCCAGCAGGAGTATATATGGCTGCTGTGGGAAGCTAGGCCATTTGTGCATTTTTATTTTTTTAAATAACTCGAGAGTATATAACTTTTGGATCCTTCTATTCGTCCAAAATAATTTAATTTCACATAAACGAAAGGTTGTGAGAATAAAAGTACAGTTTGGGACAACATTTTTTGTCTTTAAACCTTTCAAAAAAGTTTGACGAAAATGAAGATAATTTAAATTAAATTAAATTTAAAATAAGACAGCTACACAGATTTTTAACAAAAACTTACCAATATGACAGTCTACTGTACTAAAAAATCGTTTAAATATTTGTTAAACAACTTTGAAGTTTAAGGAACGCTAAACCCATCTTCCACATGTTTCTCTTCACTATCTTGTTAAACGTTCTCTTAATTTTGGCAGTTCAATGTTCTGATAAAAGACAAACAAAAGCGTAAGGGCTGATTATATTCTCCGCTCCTATGTTTTTTGTTTTTTCTACATCACTTTTCCCCAAATAAATATTAACTGTACATAAGTATGAACCTATTTCGCGTTGATATAATTTGTAAGTATAAAAATGTCATCCAATTAAAAAGATTCTGAGGTGGCGCAGTGAAAAAAAAACCTTAAGTTGGAAATGCGGTTTTCTCGGGATTCGGACCTGGGACCCCTTGCTTAGTAGTCCAATACACTAACCACTAAGCCACTGCGACGACATACTATCTAGATACGAAGTTGTAATGTTTAATTAAATATTTTTCCTTGACCTGCCAAAATTAAGTTATCAAAAATTAAGTTTGTTCCCATACGATAATGCATTCGAAAACATTGGGCACATTCAAAACCCTTTTGGATTCGTCTTCAAGGTGTAAATAAAACTGTGCGAAAAACTAGTCCTGTGGTGCTCTTTGGTCATGCAGCTGATGATAAACACAATAAACTTCGATCTTGATGATCTTTAGAAACAACGAGAGTCCCCTCTTGGCTCGAATCAGCCCAGAGACTCGTTTCGAAAAACCCGGTGAAAAACGAGTCAATAAAAACATAAAAGAATGGGTTCCAAAAGATTAAGGATATGCAGATGACTATAGTCAAAGTTATGAAAAATAATCTTGGATCAAGAGTGGTTTGAAAGTCTTTGCTTAAGCAAAATGGAAATGCCCCCAATGAAAAATGTGCATAAAATTGATATGCTGCCATGAGAGATCAATAACAAGGCTTTCAACGCAATTAAGCTGTTTGGCTAATTCATTTTTAACTTCCATACCATCTAATATGAAAACTGAATAGCCAACATTTCAAACAAGTCTGGAATTGCTTTAAAGTCTTCCTCTGAAGCTAAAGTCTACTGTACTAACCAGCAGAACCTCTCTTTCCGGTTTGTTTTATTCAGTACATATCGCATCAAAGCAAAGTAAGAATAAAGCTCAGTTAAACAATTCACATGGAGTTGACTTGAATGTTGAATCAGATCACATGTATACGAGTACAAATTTCTAAAATGATTTTTAGACTTTTGGTTTGATTCAGAGCTCTCCTAGTATCCGATTGCTGTAGGTAAATGGCGCTGAAGGAGTAACTTCTCTTCATCTTGAGATAAATGCGGGCACATTCAAATACCTAGTAATCTTAACATGACAATAGTGGTCTGGACTAGATGTACCCTGAAAGCAAAAATTAAATTGATCGCTTCTTTTCCTTTATCAGCCACTTTTACGAACTGTCAACTTAGTACTTAGTGTTAGTCATGAAATTCTTGACTAGATTTGTCAGTTACCCTTCCATAGACGTCAACCACAAAGGTAGATAACTTTTTACAAAAGAAAAGAAAATGCAGCCTTCAACTAAAGCTTCAGTATATTTTCATAGATGGATGATAAAAATGGGGAAAATCCGGAGCTTGTACAAAAATTTCGGGCAGAGTTAAAGCAGTGTTATGATTGGTTAAGTGTCAATAATAAACAACTTTATTGCAGCGTTTGTAGAAAGCCATTGACAAAAAACAAAACCCGCTTAAAACGACACGATGTTTCGAGAATCATAGGAACAATTTGAAGGAAAAGGAAGGCAAAAACACCATCGAAGAATGTTCGTCATCAGCAAGCAAATCAAACGATTTTTTCACAAATAAAAGCTGAGATCATGATGGTTAGGTTAGGGTAGTGGGCTGGCGTGGAGAGTTCCGCGCCACACTCAACGTCAAAATCGACCCATTGTGATACCCGTCAGGGGAAAAGGTTTGTCCCTTACCCGTAGTAACCTATTCTTTACGCCTTATTAAAATTATTGGTTAATTACTTACTGCGTAATTGCATACAAACCATCTTGAGGATTTGATGAAATTCATTGACAACGGACAAAGTTGGTGTGCTAGATAGCCCGTTCATATCATGGAAGAAGAATTTCCCAAGGAATTTGTTGCTGAAGTGTTGAAGACTCGGACAGTGACATAGGAAGTGGGATGTTCCCTCCAAGACCCCCTCCTCGCCGCAGCCACTGTATAGTTCTTCTTGTGTCAGTTGCATTTTCTTCATGTGGTAGGGTATTGTGTCCTGTTATGATACCTACTAGCATAGAGAGACATTTCTGGTTATAACGCATGATCCTCTCCGTTCTGGATTCACAGATAGATGGCCATAGTTTCTTTGTGGTAGCACACGTATCCATGGATGTCCATCTGGCGTTCGCCTCGTCTGTGGCCTTCTTCCCCGCTTCTAGCTTTAGTGTGCAGAGCGGGATATGCACAGACGGGGATGTTTGTTCGGGAGCCTTTGCCGAGCCTTGCCGTGCTTGTTCATCCGCCTACTCATTACCTAGAATGCCTTCGTGTCCAGGGACCCAGCAGAGCATTACCTTGTGCTGTGTTCCAAGAGCCTTGAGCTCTTCGCGACAGCCCTTCACAAGGTTTGATTTTATTATTGGGACAGTTAAGGCTTTTAAGGCTGCCTGGCTATCAATAAAAAGGGTGATACCCTCCGGAGGACTCGAGGGAGACCCTGTTACTGCCATGACTTCGGCTTGAAATACACTGCAATGGTCTGGGATGCGTAGTGATGTTGAGATGGCCAGCGGTTCAGAGTATAGATGCCTGACCCCACCCCGTTGTCCATTTTCGATCCGTCTGTGTATACGATCATGGTAATGTTTTGTGCGCAACATGTTTGATCATTTGCTCTAATGGATACAATGGGATCGTTTTCGGCAATAAGATTTAATGGCAGTAAAACCGCAAAAACAATTCGAAAATGCCGACAAAAAATCAAAATCTAACGCTGTAAATATTTTAGGCATGCAAAAATTTAGTGTTATAATAGATGAGACAACCGATATTTCCACTAAAAAATGTCTGGTTAATGTCGTTAGATTTTTTGAATCCTTGGCAGTGATTGAAAAATTTTTTGGGTTAATTGAACTTGAGGAATCAAATGCGGAAACAAGTAATACGACATATTTTTGCGGAATCTTAAGTGCCATTGAATAATAATTTATAATTGGATTTGGTTCTTACAATGCATTGGTTATGTGTGGCGAAATTAATGGTGTGTGAACGAAATTGCAAAAAGGAATTCCATATCAAATAATTGCCCGTTATCGGGACGTGTTAATAAAACGGTGGGAATGGAGTATGGTATTATGTATTAAAAGAAAATTGTAAGCAGCAAAACCTAAATGTGTGTGACATATCAGGGTATAAATCAGTAAACATGTTTATTTCCAATTTTGTTTATATACATTTTGAGCTTCGTTCTTTCCCGTACATTTTAAAGAAATAAATTTGCGTTCATCAATTAGACTTTTTCTTTTTATTATAAATGAAAATTATTGATTCCAATTTTCTAATAAATTTAATTTGTTTTTTTTTTCAGTTAAGTTCATAAAAAGATGAAAACTATTGCATTCAACGACGCAATTAAAGACTAACCAAACTAGACAGTCGACTGAGAAACGGTACTTCTGCCTACAAGCTGCCTGTCCTGCATAAGATTGCATAAGTATTCGTGCCTATACAAATCAAAGGAGCGCCATTGCTGCCGCACGCATACTTATGCAATTTGCTGCAGGGACTTCATTTCATTGGTGGGAAATCAAGTGTGTGCGACTGTGTTCGGCATACTTTGTGCCCATTAGTTATGCGGTGTTCACATCACAGTTAATTTTAAGCATTTTTTAAGTTTTTGAAATTGTTGGTATCAAATGGAATTCCTGTTATAATTTCGTTACAATGCCAAATTAATTAATATAATAATTATTTGTCAATTTGTAGCAGAAATCCATCTCATAATATTAATCAGGGAAAAATGAACTAACACTGTTTTTTTTCACTTTTGTTAAAAGAGATTTTGTAACTTCAGGTTGTTTTTTGCATATTTTAAGAAAATACACTTTTTTCCGTTGATTTTAATGCTTTAATTTCGAAGCCATATTGAAAAAATATATTTTAACACAGTTTAGCGAAAACGTTTTTTTGGGGGAAAAATATTTTTTAGTTTAAGCATAATTTATAATCTGTAATTAGTACGTAAAATGTATACTTGCACAATAATATATGCATATATACATTTGTTAAATTCAAAAAATTATTTCAATATTTTTTATAATATTATTATTACTATTTTAATCTCAAGCATACAAGCGCTTGGCTTTTTCTGGTAAAGACCATAGTACAAAAATCCTCGTAGATCCCCCTTTATCTAACACAATAGTGCACTTGTTTTTGTTAATTTAGAAAGGTTTATAGAAATTTCTGTACACATTTCAAAATACATTCTTTTAAAATTTGTAAAAAAATTATGTGTATTAACAAAACAATTTGAATTCTTACGTTCGATTTAATACGCAGAATCTGAAATCGGAAATCAAATTGCAGAAGCCACTTAAATACCACATTATATATTGTCCGTTTTTTAGGAGTTTAGCCTTTTTTTGCTTTCCGATATTTTTATTTTTTTGGTTTTTAAAATAAGAATAGCGTTTGCATTTTTACTGTTCCTAATTAGCATTAATCAACAATGTTCAGTGTTATTAAACTACAGAATTTGCAATCATATTTTGATTTTGTACAAATATGGTGTTAAACATAAACGAATTTGAAAACATTCACCCAGCCTAATAGAAATTTATTCAATATTCATGAACATGGAAGCTTGGGTTTAACTTGCATGCAATTTAGGAAAAATACAAACAAAATTAAAAATAAACTGAAATGTGAATGGATGAACACCTTTTACTGGCGAAGATGGATGGAGGACAAATTAAGCTATCTAAAAAACCATACTCAACATTTATTATTATTTTTTTACATTTTTTGTTATAGAGTCAAGCGTAGTACGCTGCTCGAGCTAAACTAAATTTTATCTGGTCTCCAACTTTTCTCTCCAAACATCAGCTAAAGTCCTAGCTAAGTTTTGACATAAAGACCGCTGTGGAGAAATGTCAGAAAAAACAGCTGTTCTTTGGAAATAACTTCCTTCAACAGTTAAATTTACTTGAGCAAAAATTTTAATTTTATAACTAACAAGTAGGTATGGACACAAATGAAATTGAAGAAGACTTCATAATTTGTGCAGCTGGGCAAGTTATTGCAATAGCTGCAATGAAACAAAAAAAACTCCTTCTTTTCGTGTAAATCCCTACTTAAAAGAAAGAAAAACACCTCATTCGCACGAGTAAATCCACATATTGCCCACAAAAATTTGCGGACTACTACTATGAGTCTGGAAGAATAATAGAAGGTGCCGAGCTCCGTTCTTTCCAATCTGTACCTGGTAGACCCAACGAATCTGGGAAACTTTTAAGAAACAAAATAAAAGATTTTGTTAATTCTCCTGTTGGTGCTATTCCTTGGCAATCAAAAGCAGCGTTCTTAAAATAAAATATCAATTAAAATATTTTATATGCATTTCTTTTTCCAATGATTTTAAATTATTATAATTATAAAGTCTTAAGTAGGTAAGTATAAGTTTTAGGTTCCAGGACTTCTTTGATTTGTTTGCCGAAGAGCAATCACCGCCTGTTGTTGAAAACTCAAACCAAGCTCTTCAACCGCGTCGTCGGGTAGCTTTTGAAGAACACGATCTAGGTTCGCCAGCAATGATTAGTGCACTAAGGGAGGTTGTGAGGGGCCGTTCCTATCTTACCTCCGCATTTGGATAGGGTCCGTTACCGTCTGCGTTAGGGAAGCCACATTTTCCACAATACCATCTTTTTTTGGTCGTTTTGCTGTATTCTTTAACAACAAAAAGAAAAAAATTATGTAAGTAGGTAATTATAACATAAAGTTCAGATAATATAAGGAGTACTTGAAGTAGCATCTTGTTGAACTTCTACATCTTCAAGTAAATGATTATTAGAAACTGAAGCGTTCGTATATCGACTAGAAACAGATGGAAAAGTTAAATAAATGAATTATATCTATATTGCATAGTTACATGTACCTTCTTTTGCTAGATGCCGGCGTGAGGAATGATAGACACGCAGAGAATTGCCAATCAACAGTATCCTCAGAAAGGTGTTCGTCATTATCTTCGGAAAATTCTTTTGCGGCACTCCCTCACTTCTCCAATTTTTTGGCGGTTTTATGATAGCGATGACAGTCCCGTAAAGATTTCCATTGTGCTTTACAGTCGTCAACTATAAAAAAAAAACACTTGTGTTATGTGATTTTTAAGAGGTAGAACTTACCTGTTTTTTCCTATTGCTTCAGATATAGCTCTCCAATCAGCGTTAACTGCGTCCAAGTTGCTATGGTACGTGTCTGCAAGGCTCCATATCGATGGATGTTGCTCCACAAGCATCGCCAACATTTTCTTCGCCTCGACACTAAAAATCGTCACTTGCTCTTTTCTGTGTTGATATAAGTGCGGTTCGAATATGTGTAGCCTTCGACACTTTTCTAAGCGTTTTCCATTCACAGGTTAAATTTAATATGAAAACGTTCAAAATGCTCGCCCAGTTGAAAAATTTCACGAAAATAAAAACAAATTCCACAAATTCAAACTCAAACGCACCTGATTTGGTAACTCTGAAGCAACTCTGAGAAAAAATCAATATTCGCATATGTGATTTGAGATCTGAAAAACCTTTTTTTGCTCTGAGAGCAAAAAAGTGCTCTGAGAGCGCCCAATCGAATACCACATTACGAATTCAGTTCAATAGTACGAAAACAAGATCAGCCATTTGTGGAATTTGAAACAGAAATGCGAAATCAAACTAAATTCAGTGAATTTACATGTGCAGCTGAGGAATGTCAGCAATCATAATAATAACTAGTTGATAAGGGATACAAATTGCGGAAGGAAAGCTGCAGCGAGATCAGGTCAGTCAATCTCAGTCGAACAGCGTGGAGTAGATTCAGTTAATATCCGGTGGGTCGGGTGCACCTCATCCCCTGCCAAATTTCGCACTTAGCGCCATCTACATCTCAATTCCACAACTGAAATCCAATAATCGCATCACTCACCTTTAGAGGATAGTGTTACCTCAAACGAGTATTATGTTGAGTGTTAAGTTAAAGTTTATCAAAGTTTAAATAGATGCATTAGTGGAATTCGGAAATATCTATTGCGGAAGGAAGGAGGTAGCGACCAAGTTTATGTAATGATAGGAGGAAGATATTTATAAGGATGGGAAATGCTTTGTGTTTATTGTACCTGAATGAATTTATAAGATATGGAGACTGTAAATTTTTAATTAATTTAAACCTGAAGCTAAAACAATAAGTTGTTTGGTAAAATAAATTGACTTTTAGCTTCTTCGCGCGAATTTTTTTCTTTTATTTTCTCAAATGCTCTGAAGCTAAAAGTCAATTTATTTTCCCAAACAACATATTATTTTAACCTTAGAGAATAAAAAGACAAATTTCACAAAGATATTCATCCAATTATGTGTGTATATATTCATAAAAGAATATAACCTGCTTTTGTAGCTCCTGCTCTATTGCACAAAATGGTTTCCAACCAATAACACAAAATGAATTATAATATGGTAACACTTATTTCCCACATTATAAACAAGAGACAATACTGAGACCACAAACTTCGGCCGATTTCCCGTTACTTGCCTACAAGCTATTTTATTTATGGGGTGGCAAATGCTAAGTGCGCTTGTATTGTTACATAGAAATTCGTATTGACAAATGTCACCTAAGTTCAAATTTTCGGGCGGCTCACCAAACGCTCGCACCTTGCATATGCCACTTCCGCGGTGGGCAAAGTTGCTGACAGCGTTCATTGAATTTTATCCGTTAAATTTGAAATTATTTGTTACGTGTGAATAATATTTTTTTTAGGAATAAGTGTTGATTTGCTTACAATATTAATAAAAAATTAAAAACGTAAATTGGTTGAAGGAAAATAAAAACATTTTGAGCAATTTTTTTTCAGTTATCTAAGAAAAATTAACACATGAAATCGAAGTTAAAGATATTCAAAAGCGCTAAATACGCAACCATGTTTCTCATAATAAGTTTTTAGTATACAGAACATCTCATTTAGCTAGTTTTATTAACCAAAGAAATCAAATTATTCGCCTTTTAACAACATATAATTACTAACCAATGGCATTTAGTAATGTAAAAATGTGGTATTCCCGAATTCTAGCCCATTTCCCCACGGTTGTCGAGGTTGGCAGCATTTATTTTTGTATTTTTTGTATGTTTTTGCATGTCACACGGATTCTTAATTGACACAACACCGATAGGAAAACAAAATGGCGAATTTGAAAAAAAACTGAGGGGCCCAGTGGCAAGAGGGGATAGACGTACGAAAGATATCCATCTCTTTTATTCATTCATCTCTGGCCATAGACTACAACTCGATGGATAAGGGTGAATAGTGAGAAGGTAAGTGTCCAGTTGCAGAGCTAAGATGTAGATGTCGCTAAGATCAGGAGATGAGATGCGGTAACCCCGCCGATATTATGATGATGAAGGTGAAGTGATGAGAAAAAATAACAGTAAATCTCTTTTAAACAATTTTAATTGTAGAAGTATAGAACCGGAAGGGTGGAACCACAAATAGAATTTAACAATGTGAAGGTCGATTTCAAATTGGATCGAAGTGAGTTGCTAACCGCGGAAATATATGGAAGAAATGAATTACTAAAATCGGTAGATAAATTGGTTGCTTATAATGATATTAAAATAAAGTCCTTTGGAATAATTACTCTGCCGTGTATTGTAAAATTAACAAATGACTGCATACCAATTCGATTTGAGGTTAACAGCAAATTTCAGCCTATTCTTGGTCGTGCCGACTGCGTGGCGTTGAATCTAGTTAAACGAATTGAGAATCAAACGAATACACAATGCAGTCTCTTTTGTGTCACATGTGCGGAAAAGTTTAGAAACTTTTTCTCGACTTTTAGTTTGATTCATCGATTTACTAAATCCTCATCTCAAAAATGTTTTAAGATAACCTGCTGCCGTCAAATTGCTTCTACTTGGGACAAATAAGAAGATTTTCGTATACTTTTCTTTGCTGAGATAGATGTTCAATAAAACACACCTAATTATAAATAAACCTGACACATAAATTTGTTAAAAACACAAATAAAATTAATATAACGAATCTTGCTTGAATCTACTTTATTAAATAAAAAATCAAATCCATAACTATATACCATCAGTTCATTATCCCCCTTCAGTGAATAACATGCGAGGTCACAAAGTGTGTATTCGGCAAAAGAGCGCCACTCAGACCGTAGGTGTACGAATATCCATTCGGGAGCAAAGTTGAACGATAGGCCAGTTGCAGTGGGGCGAGAATCGGTGTACTTTGGAGCAGCGAAAACTCATTATCGATCTTTTCAATTGCAGCGTTCCTTAGCTTAGCCTCTTCAACGGCATTCAAGTGTTCTGCTTTGGCCTGTGCCACTTCGGGTGTGTCCTCAACTTGTCGTGGCAATTCAATGGGAGCCACAGTCACTGGCTCTGGTTCTATATCACCATTTCGCTTTTTAGCTTCTTCCACAGCAGCCAAATGAGCAGATTTTGCGGCTGCAACTTCTGGCGTGTCCTCAACCTGTTGAGGTATATCCTGTGCAGGTGCTTCTGGAATCTCAATTGGTTTGGGCAGATTAGTAGCAGCAACTCGAAAACCACCCTCATCGGCTGTATAGTCAACAGTCTGAATAATTCCATCTGAGTCGGTATAGCTATATGATCCCCGGGTTACACCATCCAAAGTCTTAACTTCTTGTTTTGCCGACATAGGTTCGCTATATCCAAAGGCATACTGACCGAATTCATCCTGAGCGTGGTATTGATGCTTGGTTGCTGGTATGACCAAACCAGCTGGAGCGTAATACGATACACTAGCTGAAGCAACTGCCAGCAAGGCGCAAAATGCGACAACGATTTCCATCATAATTCTGCGGTGATGGTTGTATTCAGTGAATAGAAGACGCTGCTAGTGAAGTGAACTAGTACTCGCTTCTGAGAACTCTGAGTCTGCAAATGATGGATGGTGGAGTTTTATACCACATTGTGATGGAATGTCATCTTAAATGTAGGGCTTTCAAATCTAACGCAGTGCATGAGAGTGCGGCGTGAAAACCGCAAAGCCTACTTGCGATTCTGAAGCACCAGAAGGGAACGACCTTGACAAAGGTAACCAATAACCAGCGGTTATTTCACTTTTAATATCAGAAATCAGACAGTTGCGTGAATATGCAGCACAACTATGCGTTATGGGATTGTTGCAACTAAAAGAGCTAAGATATATATGTGTGATTGATGTAGTTGACAAAGAATCGGGGTCAACCGATCTTTGCAAGCTACATTAAATGAACTCTTGCGTATCTATACGAGAATGTTGAAGTGGTTCTCATATGAGAGTGAACTATGCAAACAAAACAATTGTTATAGCTTAAGAATATACAAATTAATGCTTTTAAATCTAGAAACCGGGTGCATTCTTGGACGCGTTTTTCGACACGTTTTTGGATGCGTTTCTGTACGGGTTTTTGGATGCATTTTTTTGCACGTTTTTGGATGCGTTTTCTCGCTAGTTTAGGACCTGTTTTTGGATGTGTTATGTTGGCAACTGCTCACGAAACTCTCGCTCAGCGTTTAACACAATACTTCTCAGATAATTACGACACATCGACTAGTGTTTCTTTTCAGTAGAGGGCATTTGTCGACTTTAAAAGTGTTGTCTAAATAAATACCTTAATTGATAAGCTGAACTGTATATAGAGGGAAACAAACATAATTCTTTATTTAAGAACCAAGAAAATCGTTACATTTTGACTAAACAATTTCACTAGAGATCATTAATATATATGTTCGGTTTCCAATCCAGTTGTTCCATCACTTACAACTGCCAGTGAACGTTCATAGTGATCTCCTTCATGGTTCCCAAATTAACGATATACATAGCACCGTTCTTGTCCATTTCAATAGCTTTGATCAAATTGCTGGCCACATCTTCGGGTTTCTGCTGCTTAGCAGCCAACATTAGATCAGTCAACTCCTTGGAGCTGTCCAGAGTTGTATTATCACGTAAGTTTTGCATAAGCTCAGATTGAGTTAATCCTGGCAAAACTGCAATCACAGATACTCCAGTGCGAAGTAAGATGGTTTCGTCCTATTAAAATAATATTATAAATGCAATAGAGGATAGGGAATTTAGTAGGAGTTTACGCTGAGTGAACGAGTGAATCCAATGACACCATGTTTGGCAGCCGAATAAACAGCCAGAGCACCATTTGGTTCCAAACCATAAACCGAAGCAATGTTGACAATTAGACCTCCACGTCCCATTTGGGTCTTGTCCATTAATGGAAGTGCCAATAGGGTGGTGTTAATCAGACCGGTCTAAAAAAAAGTTTCAATTACACAACCATTCACCACAAAGGTGAATCTGCGGACGCGTTACTTACCAAATTGACACCAATTGTGGTCTCAACATCACGATCCATCAACACTCCTGCTGAATTGATCAGAAGATCAATGTTTTTGATCATCTGGGCAATCTTCTGCATTCCCTTCTCAATGCTCTGGCGAGACATAATGTCCATGCCAATCCAGAGAATATTGATGTCAGATGCTTCAGCTTGAAGTTTGCGCAAGTTCTCATTGTTTTCCATTTTGCTGACGATCACCAGATTCTAGAAAAGAAATCAGACTTTCAAAGCACAAATCCTTCCAATCTGTTTCAATGGGTACTCACCGCAATCTTCTTCTTTAAGAGGAGACGGGCAGTTGCCATGCCGATGCCGCCATATCCTCCAACGAGAACAACATTCTTTCCAGCTAAATCCAACATGATGAGGGGATAGGAGTTTTGTGTGTATGTGTGTACTTATTGAGAGGACTCAAAGGAGAAGATTCACTTGAGAGTGCTGTAAGTGGAACTATACAACTGAATTGAAATGCCGTCCGAAGCGGTATTTATTTGGAAAATTGGGATTGATTCGTTCGTACACCTTAGGGGTCAATCGATTACACAGGACCCACAATTGATAGCTGTGCACTGATAAAGTATTTTTTTTTTTATTTAAATACTGTATTGTCGTGCTCTTAAGTTGATTGTTTATCGCGGCAGACAAAGCTAAGTTGAAGTTTATTGTTTGACCGGCTTGATAAGATGCTTGTGTGAGTGTCAATGACCACCCAATCTTACCTCTTGCAATGTGCAATTTTTAAAAATAACAGAGATTTTATGTTTGAATTTATTAATAATTAGAAATTATTGTTGCAGATTAGCAGACTAATTATTAGCACTGTAAAAAGTCAATGATTTATTGCCAAATTGAGACAATATGGAGAACGGTTAATTGAGGGGTTGATTCCCTTAATGTAAAAACACCTAAAAAGGACATACCTACCCTAGATGTATATGTACACATAGATATGTTTTCTATGAAAATAAAAATGTCCTTATTCACTATTATGTCACTGATATAGTTCGGATCCTAATATTTCTCCAAATGTCAAATGGTATTTTTAATATAAATCACATTGTGAAATACATTCATAGACACTAGCATCATCTATCAAAACTAGCAATAGTATCCGCTCAAATATATTTAGGAGTTAGGACCGTTGTCGCAATCAAGATAAAAAAGGAGCCGATCCAATTTTTATATGTGCAACATCAACCGTAACAAAGACTTTATTGGTGCATGCTGCTTTGAGATGGGTTTTTCAAAACCTTGTTTTTTTAACTAGTAAAGCTTTTATTGTAATTGTTATTTAGATTGTAATTTGAAGTAAAACTTTTGAAGTAAAACTCCTTAAAAATGTCAAGGACATGAAGCGTTTTGAACAATTTCGTTTTACAATTACATTATTTATTCAATATAGTTATACAATTGTATAGAAACACTATAGTACTATCACCATAGACAAACCATACTGAGACCACCAACTTCAGTATATTCATATATTCATATTCAAATGAAAATGAAATGAAATATTTATGAAAAATTAACAATGCGGATTGATTAAGGGCAAAAAAAAAAACATCTTGGGTAAATTTTCTTCAGTTATTTAAGAGAAATACACATGAAATCTAAGTTAATATCCAAAAGCGGAAAATACACAACCACGTTTATCCTAATATATTGTTAGTATGTAAAACATATCTTTTGAATAGTTTTATTTACCAAACAAATCAAATTATTCGCCTTTAACAATACATAATAACTAAACAATAGCATTAATGTTAAAATATGGTATTCCCGACTCTATCACATACCTATAAGGTTGACAGCATTTCCTATTTTTTTTTTTTATTTCTTGTCTGTTTTTGAATGTCACACACGCATGACGAGGAAGGTACTTTCTTTGTATTTAATATGAGGATAGTAGTGTTTAGTCTTCTGCAGTGACAATACTCGAACATATAGACAAAGTTGTGAGACTCACTTTTCTTAAGATTACCTACCCCACTCATCTTTAACTATTAGGATTTTTGTGCAAATTTTGAGCCCTTTAAAAATCATTGCTTGCTATCAAAAAAATTTAAACCATGGTAATAAAAAAATAGGTGTAAAGTGTTGAATAAATGTACAATTCATAACTGCTATATGAACGTTTCTTAATCTGGTCTTAATAAGTATAAAATCTTGAATTTTAATTTTTTAATTTCAAATTTTATAAAAAATCTACCTATTTACGAACTTTCTCTTTTACAAGATATCGTTAATTGTTAATTGTCACAGTGTTGGTACGTTTATTGGACAATTTTTCCCTCAAGCACTTGTAGTTTTCAACTTTGCTCCCAAAATCATTACAAATAACTTCCATTAGTTTACCATATTCATTAAATGTGAATTTATTTACAAGCGGTATTGTTCAACATAACCTTTTGCTTTACACAAATATTTGTCAATTTTGCAAACAAGTCTGAATTTCTTTAACTTTGGTAAATTTTTTTCAATAATAAATATATGATAACGCTGCAATCTCGGGAGGAAAAATGTGTACGAGACATTTTTGAAAATGTTCCTTTCTTGCGTCGATATTAAATTCAGAGTTTTGTTATGGAAACTCATCCAACAAAGTCGTAAGACGTTAACTTCAAACTTAGTGTGTAAGCAAAAAAAAGAAGATAAACAAAGAACTATGTAGGTAGATATTCAACACGCTATGCAATATTTGTTTTCAATTTCATAAGAAATAGTCTTCACTGAATTTCGCACAGAGGCTGATAATTTTTTTAATACGTATGACGCCAGTAAATGGAGTATTGCATCATAAACAAGCGCAGTGGCTCAGTGCTTAACTATTGAGCGAGGGGTCTTTAGGTTTAGTCCCAGGACAAACACAGTTTGCCCAGTTTAAACGGCTAATTGAGAAACTCTTTCATGACAATTAGTTATACTCTCGGATGTTTGTCAGACGTTGGCGAGAGGTGGCGCAGTGGAAAAAAACCTACTAAAAAATAAATATTTTCTCATAAAAAAATATAAATTCACTCTTTCTTTATTCCGTATTTTATGGACGAACTCCATTTTCCACTATCACATTAGTTTGATTTTCCAAATTTGATAACTTTCAGTTGAATTTGATTGAAAACTTTTATCTCCGGGTGGAAAATAATAAAATACTAGTTTTAATATTCGCATATATCTTCTTTTTTTTAATAATATATATTGCGCTAAATTGAAAAATGTCTCTAAAGCCGGTATGACACTAGAGCAGTACGAAAAAAAAAATTAGAACGAAAATTCTCGATTATTGTTGACACATAAAAAAAAAAATGCAGTAAAAATGTATTTAAAATATTTTTTGTCAGCTGCTGGCAGTTTTTTTTAACATTTCAACATTCTTTGATAACAAATTCGTTTGAAAATTTGTGTTTATCATTTGTCAAACTTTAAAGTTTGTTAATATCAACAGTAAGATATCAACATAAATTGAATGGATTTAAATAAACACAAATTACAATTTAAGAATAGCTGACTTTTAAAACATGCACCAACACAAATGCAACGAAAGAAAAATTTAATTTTATGTTCCATTGGGCATGAAAAATCTGAAATCTGAAGCCAAATCTGAAAATTCCAATGAAAATTTTGCAAGCACTTTGAGTCTTTTGTTGCCAAAGGGAGCCAGATGTTAGGTTTCATGTAGCGGAATTCGACAGACTTTCATTTATTTTTTGCATTTGACACATCTCATCTCAAGTACAGCAGCATAGTATAGAATCCATTCTATTAGAATAAAGAAGATCCAAAAGAGCCTAACTAGAGTAGCCGTTCGTAGACTGTGATGGAATATTGAAATGCCACCTTAGGAGACGAGGTGCAAATTATTTGTTATCTTACCTCTTTTAAGACGGAGGCAATCTTTTTACATAATTCAATCAATTCAAAAGATTTTATTTTAATTTCATTAACTTTACAAAAGTGTACGAATCCTAAAATCTAGTTTAAGTGACATGGTTACATGTGTGGTACAAAGTTGAGAGTCAATAGCTCGCCTTGCACCGAAAATTTTAGAGATGAAACTTGTTTTGTTTAAATCGTTAAAGTAATTCGATGAACCACGCGCTGACTGTCCTCATAGTGTCTTTTGAAAAAAAAACTTTTCCTTTGTGAAGTTATTTCCCGTGGAAAGTGGGCTTTTTTGCGGGAATTAATATTTCTTAATAAGACATAATAAGTAATGTAAGTCCACAATGCATAAACAGTGGAATATGAGTGGAGTGATATCCTGTCCCCTTTTTCGATTGAAGAAAATAATTTTTCTATCGAAAGAACATAGATCTAGATATTTTCTACTTTTCATTGACGATTATTAATTGTTAAATAAAAAGTATGGACGAGAACATGATCAATATTGTGTTGTGAATTATTTGTTATGTGAAGCTTTTAAAGACTTAAAAAAAGTCAGCGGTGTGTAAAAGAGACTGAAAATGTATTACGAAACGGGTAGCAATTGTTTGCAGTCAAAGATGTCATTGGATTTACATGGAGGAACTGCTTTCAAAGTCATCGAAGCAGTGTCGAAACCTATTATTTTCTGTGGTGCACAAGTATGGAGAAGTATACTTTCGAGAAACTGCAGAGGTTTTATTCACGAAGGATGATCCGACTACCCGCGAATACACCTAACTACATGCTAATGATTGAGACATGACTTGCCCCACTATACGTACCAGCGACAAATGATACTGAGACCCCCAACTCACAATCCTCTTGCCGCTGGGCCCCTCAGTTTTTTTTCAAATTCGCCATTTTGTTTTCCTTTCGGTGTTGTGTCAATTAAGAATCCGTGTGACTTGGAAAAACATACAAAAAATAGAAAAATAAATGCTGCCAACCTCGACAACCGTGGGGAAATGTGCTAGAGTTCGGGAATACCACATTTTCACATTACAAAATGCCATTTGTTGGTAATTATATCTTGTTAAAATGTAAATATCTTTGGTTAAAAAAACTAGCTAAATGACAACCATGGTTGCGTATTTTGCGCTTTTGAATACCATTAACTTCCATTTCATGCGTAAATTTTTCTTAGAAAACTGACGAAAATTTCCTCAATATATTTCTATTTTACTTCAAACAATCTGCATTGTTTATTTTTCATATATATTTTAGGCAAATCTACACTTATTCCTTAAAAAAAATATTATCCACACGTAACGAATAATTTCAAATTTAACGGATAAAATTCTATGAACTCTGTCAGCAACTTTGCCCACAGCGGAAGTGGCATATGCAAGGTGCGAGTGTGTTGGTGAGTCGGAATTTTTGAAGTTACGTGACATTTGTCAATACGAATTTCTATGTAACTACTAGCGCACTTAGCATTTGCCACTCAAAAATATAGCTTGTAGGCAAATAACGGGAAATCGGCCAAAGTTGGTGGTCTCAGTATTTTCTCTGATACGTACAAATGCTCTAGTTAAGTATCAAATACGTGCTGAGTATAGACTAAGGATGAGACCGGAACGAAAGGTTGTGGAATACGCTATAAACTCAAGGAGTCTTTTGTATAAGGAAATTACAAATTAGGCTGAGCACTATGTGTATGTATTGGAATTGGACTGGAATGCGAGGAGTATATGGAAAAACAGACTTTCACATGTGGATACATGCACTCGCCAAAAGTATATTGAGGAAGCAAATTCATCAACCCACAGACAAATCTACAAAACCACGGTGCAATAAACGAATGATCTTACGACCACAAAAATTGTATAGCCTGTCCACACACACACTTGCTTATATAATTAAAGCTTGTTGTCGAGGTTAAGATCGGAATATTTACCTAGTAACCAATAAAAATCACTATATATTTGTTTTTAAGTTCTTCGCATTTCGCTTTTACATGCGGTTTCCATTTCAACTTTGTATCGAGAGTCATTTCGAGATATTGCATACGGAACTTGTACCGTATTTTTAAATACAAGCAGGTTATATGTTTGCTTATGTAAAATCCACGTGGACCGATTTTGTTTCGTTAAGAGCGATCGCTCATGACTTTGTCCACGCACGCCTTGTAATATTTTCTTTGTTTATTTGATCGTTGTATACCAACTACTATTATAGCAGTCATCGCCGCAAATAAGTAATAAGTTAAGGAGTGGCCCATGGACGTTTCCTTGCTGCACATCTGCCCTTATTCTTCAAATTAAGAATTTCGTTTCCGTGTTTGACACTAAAGCGTTTATTCTCTAGATTACGATTCTAGAATTTCCATAACCGTTCAGGGGGAACTTGTCTTAATTTGCACCTACGGCCTTCATGCCACACCATATCAAATGTTTGCAAAACGTCCAAGAACACGGCAAAGCAGATTTTTTTTTCTTCTAGAGATTTCTCTATTACGTCAGCTATCCGATGCACTTGATCGATCGTTAAATGTTTGCTTTTAAACTCGAACTGGTGGTCAGGAATAAGATGGTTTTCTTCTATAATAATTGATTGAAGAGGCCTGAGTAATATCCTCTCAAAAACTTGGGAAATAATTGCGAGAAGCGAGATTGGTCTATAAGACTTTTTATTTTGTGGTTTTTCGATTTTCCATTAAAAAAGTGAAATTATTTTCCTTTGAGCTGAAACTGTTTCCCATGTGAAGTTATTTCACTGCATCTAATTCATCGTTTGCTGAAGGAAACTCGGAGAAAATGTATATCGGGCAAAAATGTCTTTGAATTTCGATAGCATTCATTAAATAATACTGTTGAAATTTGCCTCCAGATACAACTTTCGGCAATCAAGTTCTCAAACCAACAATGTGACCTAATTAGAAAACAATTAGCTGAAAATTCATCAAGCAGCTACCTACTAGTATATATACCATGGGATATTCCTCTGCAAGCATCAGTCCCATTATAATCATCCATAGATTCACAACACCAACAACAGTCGATCCAATCATGAAGTTATTTGTTTGCTGCTTATTCCTCTGTGCTGTTGGCATAATATCTCAAGTTCAATCGCAGGACTTACCGGAGGTAGCTGCAGCTAAAGCAGCACACTTTGAAGCAGTCCGTCGTGCTGAATTGGTAATTGCTAACGCACCACCCGTCGACCACCATCCAAAGCCCGCAGTTGTCGAAACAACTCAACATAAATTGGGCTTAAATGTTCACGATACACCGGAAGTAGCTGCCGCTAAGGCTGCTCACTATGAAGCTGTGCGCGACGCTGAATACGCTACATCTGTTGCGAATGCCACTGGTCAAGTTCCTGACTCAAAGCCAATCGGAGCCATCTCAGTGCCTATTGCTCAACCATCTGCACCTTTACACTACCCTGATCCTGTTCATTACTCAGCTGCAGCAGTGCACCATTACAATTCAGCACCAGTTGTTCCAGCCACTCAACATCAACTTGGAGTTAATGTGCATGATACACCCGAAGTAGCTGCCGCCAAGGCCATTCATAACGAAGCTGTCCGTCGAGCTCAGCAAACTTCCGGCGCAGTTTCCAATGATCACAGTTATACCCATTATTCGGCTCAACATTACAAATCAGCACCCGTCATGGAAACCAACCAACATCAGCTCGGTATTAATGTGCATGACACACCTGAAGTAGCTGCCGCTAAAGCCGCCCACTACGAAGCTGTTCGTCGTGCTGAAACATCCAGCACTGCTTCCAGATATAGTGATGATGGTTCATATGTAATGGTTCCGCGATACCAAGCATCCGCTTCAATCGGTCCAGTTGCGCCAGTTGTTCATGGAGATGTTCATATTCGTGATACACCTGAAGTGGCTGCTGCTAAAGCTGCTCACTTTGAGGCTCTACGTCGTGCTCAAATGACCGCTGGCCCCCCTTTTGTTGATCAATATGCACCAATGGCCCATCAAATTATGTATATGGCAGTTCCGTACCATCAAAGCCTCAACTATAATCGCATGGTAGTAGCTGTGCCTCAAACTAATCAGCATAAACTTGGAGTGAATGTTCACGATACGCCTGAAGTAGCTGCTGCTAAGACTGCTCATTTCGAAGCGTACCGTAAGGCCCAACTTGTTGCGGCAAATGAGCCCGAGTTCCCAGCCAACAATTATTTTGCTAATCCCGCACGTCAATACGGGCAAGTCTATTAATCGCATGCTTAGCGAAGATTGTTAATAAGTTTTTAAATAAAGATTTTTTAAAGATTACTTTAATCTACTATTTTTTGTTTTCATAATGTAAACGACGCAAATTTCTTGGTACTTAATAATTTATTTGCATTATTGAATGTTACTTGTGCAGAAAAAAATCATTGGTAAGATCTTGGGAAAATTGCGTAATTATTAAAAACCATCTTAGGATTTCCAGTTTAATACCGGACCCAAAATTGGGAATATACATATTTTACGAGCAATTTTATTTTTCAAAGTTCGTTATTAGCCCAAGAACTGTTCCAAAGAACACGGTCACATAACTAATCCATTGTGTTTCTTAGGAGATTTCAACTCTCAGTGGAAAAAACATTAAAGTGCAATTTGTGATTGAACACGGAACCCTTCGCTGAGTACTACAGTGTCCAGGACACAAAGCACAGCGACACCGATGTCAATGGCCCTATTACTCTAAATATTGCTAGATATTCTGGGCTCTAATGAGGTTAATAATGAAAGAACAGTCGCTGGAGCTCTACCGCCACCGGAGAAAAAATGTCCGTGGGTCAAATTTCACTTGTGATTGTTTTTAAAAAAATTCGTTTATATTCAATCACAATCACTGTTTTTTTCCTCCTTTGTTAATCCAGCGGTAATTTTGATCTTTAAGGCCTTACGCGTCCAAGATTTTGTATACCACATTCCCATATGGAACATTTAACGAGATTGATCTGCTTTTGTAATTGTATTTTGTTATTATTTACTTTATTTTATTTCGGCATTACTTAAAAGTTTCGCAATTATTTCTGTGCGTCGGCGAATTCATCGAAAAATGTCAGAATCAGGTGATATATCGCGTGAAATGCTGGACGTCGAGAACAAACGTAGAGGAATGACATTGTAAGGGTGTCATTAGGCCTTTTTTATTATACTCACATGATCTGTATAGATCATTGATTTTCACGGTTTAAAACAACAGTACAAGATTCAAAGTTTGTTGTAAACCATGGAAATCGTGAGCATAATAAGAAGGCCTATTGAAAGGGATCTTTGAATATGTTTTTCCCAGACTTCTGCCATTTTTGGGAAGGTTTTTTCATAACTCGAAAAACCGACCACTTACCTCCTTTTGCAGAGTAAAACATAAAAGGTGTTTTATAATATGTGGTGGCATAGAGAATAGAAAAAAATTGGACAAGTATTTAATTTTTGGACAAGTAAATTTAATTTTTGACCAACAACCCTTCTTATGGTGAATAAACTTCTATAAGTATGGGAACAAATATTCTTTTATGGGATTTATTTGACACCTAGTATAATTGTCTATAAAACGAGTACCTACTAATGACGAGAGACGCGACTTATCGTTTCCCAAAGTACAACCTGAAAGGGGTACAAGTTTCCTCTTAGGTACTCTTTTAGAACGCATTTTTATAATTTTGATTTTGAAAAAAATAAAGGAATTGAAGTGTTTCGGCGTTTTTGAAAATGAATTATAGTCACTTGTAATATTATCTGCAGAGACATTTGTATTAGATATGACGTAAGCAAAAGGCAAGTAGAAAAAACCATGACAAAGCCAGGGTGACTGAGCTAGTCTCTAAAAAGTGATTTCGTACATACCAAACAATTAAGGTTTTTTGAATTTCAATGTGATTCATTCAAAAATAACATCAATTACCGCAATTTCCCTCTAGAAACAACTTTCGGTAAACAAGTTGCAATATGACATAATTAGAAAGCGATTAGCTGAAATTTCGTAAAGCTATATATACCTATATATACCATTGGATAGTCCTCTGCAGAAGTCAGTCTGTTTACAACAGTCAATCCAATCATGAAGTTATTTGTTTGTTTTTTGTTCTTTTGCGCTTTTGGCGTAATATCTCAAGTTCAATCGCAGGACTTACCGGAGGTAGCTGCAGCTAAAGCAGCACACTTTGAAGCAGTCCGTCGTGCTGAATTGGTAATTACTAACGCACCACCCGTCGACCACCATCCAAAGCCCGCAGTTGTCGAAACAACTCAACATAAATTGGGCTTAAATGTTCACGATACACCTGAAGTAGCTGCCGCTAAGGCTGCTCACTTTGAAGCTGTGCGCAACGCTCAATACGCTACATATGTTACGAACGCCACTGGCCGAGTTCCTGACTCAAGACCAATCGGAACCACATCGTTGCCTGTTGTTCACCCTGCATCTTCATATTATTCAGCTTCTGCAGAACGTTATTATAATTCAGAAGTTAATGTGTATGATACACCCAATATAGCTGCCGCCAGGACCATTCATAACGAAGCTGTCCGCCGAGTCCAACAAACTTCCGGTGCAGTTTCCAATGCACACAGTTATACTCATTTTTCAGCTCCAGTTAATTTGCATGATACACCCGAAGTAGCTGTAGCTAAGGCTGCTTACTACGACGCTGTTCGTCGTGCCGAAATAGCCAGCGCTGCTTCCATTTCTAAAGATGATGGCTCTCATACATCGGTTCCCGGATACCAAGAACGTGCTCCAATCGTTTCAGTTGCTCCAGTTGCTGATCGCATTCTTCCCGTTATTGCTGGCGTTACTTTTAAGAATACCCTATCGACAAAATTTAAATTCTTATGATAAGCATTTGTTTCTATAAGCAATTCCCCTATTTATTGCGTTTTTGTTTCGGTCTGAATAGGCAAAATAAACCCCAAAATCTTTTATTTTGGACATCATAATGTAAATAAAGCCATTTTTAACCGACTCGTTTTCCATTGGGACAAAAAATCAATATTTTTTTTTGATCTAATGTCGTTTTCCATTGGGACCACCAAAAATCTTTTTCAGATCTCAGATTTTATGCGGCTGTGCGTTCCATTGGGAAAAAAATTCAATCTTTTTTTTGATTCGGATCACTTTTTGTAGATCTCGATATTTTTTCAGATTTACACATACTACCATAAATACAGCACAGCTGTTTTACGTCATTTAAAGAAGTTTGGTTTAAAACAAATGTGCAAAGTTTATGGAAACCAAAATAAAGAAATACATAAACACCGATGGACATAATTTTGGAGGAATGATTATCTTCTTTGTCTTCCTCATCATCTGGAAAACGACATTAGTTTGTTTTAAGGGCCGAACGCAAAATGCTGCATTTTCACCATCACTCACGCACATTTTTGCACGAGACGGGACAGAGATATGCGTTTGTCCGCAGTCAATGCTAATAAAAGTGTTAGAATGAGATCACAAATCACACGTCTAAAGTATCATGGATGTCCTACTCATAATTACAGATACATTAAACGGAAACAAACACAAGTTACAGCGAACAAATTTCTACAATCGCTTGAAAACATCTCTATTTCTGATTCAAAACATGTGAAATGAGAGTGGTAATTAATTTCAGCAAATTAAGCCAACAATTCATTAATCAGTTATACGAAATAAACAAATAGTTGTCCGTTCATCACTTCCGTAAGCCATTTTGTCTTATACGAAAGCGAAATTTCGTAAGCCATTGCTATCGAAATATCAACATACATAGCTTTCCCATAATTCATATCACGTAAACAAGATAGCCGACCAAAAAACATGTTTTGGGTGTTAGGTAATGCCGTCCCTTTCAGTCACACGGCTATTTAGTACTTAGCATCCCTTTAGTTTTCCGTGTTCGGAATGTACGATGGTGTAAATGCAGCATAAGTAAAAGATATGTAGATAGTTGACACCCTGGGTCGAATCGTGTCATTCGCGAACATTCACGCAGCATGCGGAGATGTACCGTTCACTAAACCAAATTTAGTAGTCATATTGATAAAATAACATGTAGATTTGAAGAAACGGTGATCAATATAAGGTCAACAACTCCTGTCCGTTGTTTTAACGAAAAATTCGTTCTATATAAGAAATATTGTCATTTTGATGAATTGCATAAAATTTTTCATTGTGGTGTTAGATCCACAAAAAATGTTCACATTGAATAAGACTAATTATTTTTTCGTAAAGTTCAGTGGATGCTGATTCTTCAATTTAACTAAAAATTTTCTTCACTTTGAAAAAAAAAAATCAAATTGAAAGAAAAATTCTTCAATTCGCTTTTTCAATATAACGTATTTTTTTCTCAAATTGTAATATTTCTTTTAACTCTTTTCTTTATTCAAGCTGAATAATTTTTCAGCAATTCTACATCTATTTCTTCAATATGATGCATCATTTTCTTTAAATAAATGATTTTTCCTCGGTTTAACGATTAATTTTTTTGTAAATCTGACAAATATTTTTCAATTCCACATTATTGAATAGTTTTATTGTAATTGATGAAATATTCTTAAATTTTATATGTTTGTTTTCTTCAAGGCCCATTTAAACAAATAAAACACAACTAAATATTTTTAAGTTATAAATATATTTTTTTATTTATATTCTAGTAGATATATTATTAATTAATAATTGTATTTAATTTAATAATAAGAGTAATTGTAATAATAATACATACTTAATAAAAGTTTACAAAGGACTTATAAGTATAATGATAAAAAAGTAATTAGGATAATAGGTAATAATCTAAAGTCTTAACTCGATTTATAATAATTTATTGCACAGCAGTGATGATTTGAAATAAAAGAAAATTATTAAGTATTGCATATTCGAATGTGTTTTTGGGCTATCAATCATTAAAACTTACCTTATTAATTTGCTTGAAACGATACTTTTAATCTCCACAGCACCACTTCACTTTCAAGAATAAAAGTTATCACAACAATAAATATTTACAATTTAATGAAACTTCTTCAAATTGATTAACTTTTAACTGCATTTAAAGAAATTTATTCAAATTGAAGAAAATATTATGAAAAATTTGAATAATTAAAAAAAATGTTCGGTATGAAGAAAATTTCGTCAAGTTGAAGATTAAATTTTCCATCATATACTGAAATTTATTCAATTTAAAGATATTACGAAGAAAAATTAGTTAGTTTGCAACAGTTTAATAATAATAATACTGAAGAAAATTATTCAAGTTGACAAATTTTTTGGTAATTTATGGGAATGTGGGGAATTCAATATAATTACGAGTACGTTGTAAAACTCAAATTCTGCGAAAACTCTGTCCGACAAAAAAAATGGTACTTGCGCAGAACAGAGCAGTTTTGAAAAGTAGGTAGGTAGTATATATATACTGATAAGTCATCTGATTTGGTTGTCTTTATTAAAGGGAGTTTCGCTTATTACCTATGGAATAGATACAGGTTAGCGGTTAGTCTTCTACGGGCTAACAGTTCTAGATTTAGCGGAGGACCTTCTGTAGGTCGAACTGTTTGCTGTTCGGTCGGTAAAAGGAATGTTTTTGAGGCCAAGCTTCATGTAGGCCTGAGTTTAGAAAAAGAGGAGTCGCTTCGAGCTGATTTAGCTCTTTACTCAAAATAATCAACTTAACTTTGGGAACACTGACCTTATGATATTAGATGCATGGTACTTGCCTTCTTCTGCTTCTTTTTCGTAAATCTTTCTTTATTGAAAATATTTTCAATGATTTCAACTAAATATATTCTTCAGAAAATGTCTTATAATTGTTTTTACGGCTGAACTGTTTCAAACTATTTCTTTTAAATTTAAGAACTGTTTGATTGATTTCTTTTAAACTTTGTGTAAAGTCGTACCTACTTCTTTAAAAAATCCTAGAGCTTATAAAATAAAGTAATAAATACTATGTTGGATTGTGATTTTATTTGCATATGACAGGAAGATGAAATATTGATAAATAATTGATTTGAATAATTGATTCATCAAAAGTACATAAAATGTGTTTGCCAGTATAACCTTAAACATGTCGGTTTTGTCAATTTGAAAATAAATTCATTCGCTTGAATAATATAATAAATAGTACACCATTTGATGAAATTTTACTGATTTTGAATATTAAATCTTCAATATGAAGACAAATTTTACGGAAAATTGTTAATTTGAATAACTGATTCTTCTAAAAATGATCAACATATTTTCGTCAATATCACATACAGGACGTTTTGTTAACGACATCAGTTTGTCAATATAACAAAATTTCATTAGTTTGAATACGAGTAGAATACGAAATCGGACAGCAAGTAAAGAAATGTTATTTATTTTGAATATTAATTCTTCAATAACACGAAAAATGTTATGAAAAATTGATTCTTCAATTATCAACAAAATATTTTCGTCAATATGACTACGCGATTTGGTTCAATGTTGAAATGCATTGGAAACAGAAATGGAATGTTGAATGGTACTATTCATACACCATCCACATTATACGGAATGTCTTATGTCACCTCCATTAACGTCAAGTCATCAACTGAGGACTGAAAGCTAATGTATAAACTAAAAAACGACGGAAATAAATTTATTGAAAATTGTGAAGTGCAGACCAAAGTGGAAAATATTAGAATGACACTTAAAACGGTTAAATAGAAGAATGCCTTTCTGCAAAATGGAAACATTTTAACTTAAAAAGTTTTCTAAATTGTCGTATGGAGGGTAAGAAGGAAATTTTAAACAAAGGAAGTTTGTAATTTACAACGATGAATATGTTGTAATTACCAATAATTACATTTATGTTGTTTTCCATTGGGACAAAAAATCAATCTTTTTTTGATCAAAATTGCTTTTCATGTTTTCGATTGGGTAAACAAAACAATCTTCCATCAATCTCTTCAACGGGGAAAACATTTTTCAGGTTGATATACTTATTTCTGATTTTACCAAAAACAAATGCAAATTGGACAGCTGATATTGATTATTGCTGTCAAATAACGCACTAATCCATTTACAAAAGCAGATCAATATCGTTTCATGTTCCATGAGCCGCGTAAAATCTGAGATCTGAAAGAAATATCTGGTGGTCCCAATGGAAAACGACATTAAATTTTTAGTAAGGACTAAAGAAAATATTGTCATTTGAAGGCGGGTATTGCCAGTTACCAAAGAGCGAATATTAATGGAGTTTTTCATTTATGTCGTTTTCCATTGGGACAAAAAATCAATTTTTTTTTGATCTAAATCACTTTTCGCGTTCCATTGGGAAAAAAGTCAATCTTTTTTTTGATTCGGATGACTTTTTGCAGATCTCGATATTTTTTCAGATTAACATATATTACCACAAAACAGAACAGCTGTTTTACGTCATTTAAAGAAGTTTGTTTTAAAACAAATGTTCAAAGTTCCGTGAAAAGCAAAATAAAGAAATATATAAACAGCAATGGACATAGTTTTGGAGGAAATATTAGCTTCATTGTCTTCCTCATCATCTGGAAACTACGAATCAGAGACAATACTGAGACCACCAACTCCGACCGATATCCCGTTACTTAGCCTACAAGCTATATTTTTATGGAATGGCAAATGCTAAGTGCGCTTGTATTGTTACATAGAAATTCGTATTGACAAATGTCACGTAACTTCAAAAAGTCCGACTCACCAACACGCTCGCACCTTGCATATGCCACTTCCGCTGTGGGCAAAGTTGCTGCCAGCGTTCATAGAATTTTATCCGTTAAATTTGAAATTATTCGTTACGTTTGGATAATATTTTCTTTCATGGGTAAGTGTACATTTGCTTAAAATATTAATGAAAAATGAACAATGTAGATTGGTTGAAGGAAAATGCAAACATTTTGAGCAAATTTTCTTAAGTTATCTAAGAAAAATTTACACATGAAATCGAAGTTAATGATATTCAAAAGCAGAAAATACGTAACCATATTTGTCATAATAAGTTTCTTGAATATAGAACATCTCATTTACCTAGTTTTATTAACCAAAGAAATCAAATTATTCGCCTTTTAACAATATATAATAACTAACCAATGACATTCAGTAATGTAAAAATGTGGTATTCCCGAACTCTAGCACATTTCCCCACGGTTGCCGAGGTTGGCAGCATTTATTTTTGTATTTTTTGTATGTTTTTGCATGTCACACGGATTCTTAATTGACACAACACCGATAGGAAAACAAAATGGCGAATTTGAAAAAAAAAACTGAGGGGCCCAGCGGCAAGAGGATTGTGAGTTGGGGGTCTCAGTATCATTTGTCTCTGCTACGAATCACCAAAACTACTCCACTTGTATCTACAACAGAGGAAACATTTTTCAAGCCGATTTCCATGGTTGATTTTACCAAAAACAAATGCAATTGGAGCAGCTGATATTGTTGTCAAATAACGCACTAATCCATTCACAAAAGCAGATCAATTTCGTTGCATGTTCCATGAGCCGCATAAATCTGAGATCTGAAAAAGGTTTTTGGTGGTCCCAATGGAAAACAAAAAAACAATTTTTTTTTTTATCTAAATCACTTTTCGCGTTCCATTGGAAAAAAAAACTCTTTTTTTGTTGAATCGGATCACTTTTTGCCGATCTCGATTTTTTTTCACATTTACACAAATACCAGCAAAGCTGTTTTAAGTCATTTCAAGAAGTTTGCTTTAAAACAAATGTGCAAAGTTTCGTGAAAACCAAAAAAAGGAATACATAAACAGCAATGGACATAGTTTTGGAGGAATTATCATCTTCATTGTCTTCCTCATCTTGTTTTTACAGTAAATATGAATGTTTTAATGGACGAAATAAATATAATTTCTATTAAAAATTACATTTTCACATATAATTGCATATTTTCCAATCACATAGCGCAGAATTTGCTTCTAACAACACAATATTTTGCTATTGTGTGTTGGTGTGTTTAGGACAATTCTTTAAAAATATTCCGTACGCTTTCTTTTTCAATGAAACATAGAAAACAAAGAAATAGCACTTCTAGATTTGATCTTTTGGTAGAAAGGGCAATTCTTATCTTCAATCGAAGTTTGTTTTTTGTTGTCCATCTAGAAGGACACATTCGCCCAGTGGTTCGATGGGTCTTACAAACAGACATGTCCGCCGCCCAAAATATTTCCCCTTGATCTTGCACTAATAATAAATAGCACACAAATGTTGTAATCAACAATCTACGACCAGAATTCTTCATATGTCACACAGCTGATGCAATATCGCATTCTCATATGACAACAACCTTCCCATTCAAATGCTCATTGAACAAAACTGTTTTGAAGTGCAAGACGAACGAAAAGCAACTAGAGCGCAACAGTAGGTAGGTATACTCACAGAAGCAGAATTTCAAAAGCATTCTACTCTACCAAGAAGCCAATTAGATCCACAGACAACACGATGAACTACTTGCTATAATGCCACCGAACCTACATAACATTCTGAAACTCAAGCTGTCACATCAGCCGACTTAAGACTCATTAAGTATTTTATAATTCTTCCGCAGTGATTATGATTTCTGGATGGTAGCACTTCAGACTCAGGTCACTCCAAGCCAATTCGGATCATGTTACAATGGGATCACAAATGCATTAGCCACTCAAAGTGAAGGTGGCTTTATATCACTAATGAGGGTGTCTCAGGAATTTGTCGCGAGCAGGTCAAATGTTGCACTTTAGAAGCGCAATCATTGCAAGTCCAGACGCCAAAAGCGTGTTGTCCAAAGAGATTTCATCAATTCGTCGTCATTCGATCTCATCTTATGCAGTGCAATTTACACCCATGCCGGCCGGTATAACAATAAATCTGCGCATGGGATGGAAATTGGATCCATGTGGTGGAATTAGTAGGGGGTTTCGAGGTCAGTTGCGCAAAAGACAACATCTACCCAAAAGAGAGGGATGACGACTGATGCAACTGACCACTAAAGCAGTCTGCGCTCTAACTGAGTTGGTTAGATAGTGAGTATAGTATAAAAGCCGACTACACTTGACGAAAAGGCATCAGTTGTCTTCTTAGTTTCATCTAAGAACCTGCACATTTTTTGGATTACAATTATAGGATCAATTTGAAGATGAAGGCATTCTTAGTTCTTGTTGCGACTTTCGCTGTAGCCAGTGCATCAGTGGTGCAGTTCTCACCAACGCTGTATACGGCAGCCATTCCAATTACAACCCAATATCACGCTCAGGATGGTTTGGGCCAATACTCGTATGGATATAGTGGAGGTCCATCGGCTAAAGCCGAGTACAAATCGTTGGATGGTGTCACTCGTGGATCGTACAGTTATGTGGATGCTGATGGAGAGCTACAAACTGTTCAGTACACAGCTGATAGTGCAAATGGTTTCCAAGCTTCGGCAACAAATCTGCCAAAGGCTCCCATCGATGATAAGGCCGCTCCAAAGCCAGTCGAGGACACCCCTGAAGTTGCTATGGCTAAAGTTGAACACTTTGCCGCCTTCAGGGAAGCTGAGCTAAGAGCCGCCGAAGAACCAGCTAATGGAGATGCAAATGGTAATGATAACGAAGGCCAAGATGAGCAAACGTCAAATGCATCGTCGCAGGAGCGATCCGGCGGAGTTTCTCGTGAAACAACCTCTGCCGAAACTGAAAGTCCAAATGATTTGGATGGCTCTAGCGAACGTAGCTCAGAACGATCGCAAACCAGTAGCTCCTCCCAGGAATCAACTAACGGAAATGGCAATGCGAATACCAACGAAAATGGAGCCAACGGCATCAGCCGACTTTCTACCAATGGCCCCAGCAGTGAAATAGGCAATAGCTTCAGTAGCCTCAGCAGCAGTCTAAACAGCGGTTTCACCGACTTTAGCGGCCTCAGTCTTGACTCAATCAATAGCAACAGCCACTTGGCCTCGTCCGCCTTGAACAGCTTAAGCAGTCTTCAGTTAAATGGAGATTTCTCAAGCAGTTTTGATGGTAATAACGGCGCCATGAGATTTTCTGAAATCACTCCAGCTACAACATCTCAACTACGCCCAATCTCATTGACAGCAGTTCGAGTGCCAACCACGTCATACTTACGCGTTTCTACTCCAACTCACGGCTATAGCATTATTTCGCCAACAGTTCTAACGGCTGTGCCAACCCTCCGAGCCACATCAAGTCAAACAATTAGCCGTAGACTGCCAATTTCGCTGGGTTCGACTTTCTTAACCCAAGAACTGCAATAAACACGTTGACCGAGAATATAATAGATGAAAGCCCTGCCCTCAATGTGTGAACTTCAAAAACGACCAGTGATCAAAAGGAATTGTTAAAACGTCTAGGTTTAAGAAAAATATATCCATATTATACATATTTAATATAATTACATACCTACCTTAGGACTTGCTGTCAATTTATTACAAATAAGCCCCTTTCTGTCTTATAGAAAAACACTCGTCGTATACGTACCTGTTTTACTCTATAAATCTAAGCTTTATGTTGTATGCTTCTGTGTTATCAATGAGGACTCTTGCGATGTTTTATTGTGAATTGTAACGGTTTTTGGTAAATAATGTTTGTATGTTTTATCTCAAGTGCACAAAATATAATAAAGTTGAACTTAAAAGAAATTTCGTCTTTAAGTTTAAGGAAGTTGAAATGACTAAGTTTCAGTCATCTATTAGATGGTAATCAGACATTTTACTAGCAGCGGAAATTCAAGGACCGTCAAATCGTCCGTCGGCCGGAAGTATAATTATGCCTAAGCAAATCACACCTCTCGCAATTGAATTTTATGCGATTCATGCGAAATCGGAGAAATTATATAGATACCTTCATGTAAAATATTCAAGGTTAGCATTTAAAGTAGGTACACATCAAAGGATATTGATGTTTACCTACTTTATTGACTTCCAGAGTTTATCATTTTTATTTACAGCAGTCACAGATGAACTTTGTTTGGGGCTGTTTTTTGTGTTGATTAGCATTCGGAGTTGACGATTTGACATATTGTCGTTTTATTATTTCCTGTATTTTGACGCGACGTTTATAGAGAACACGATTTTTTTTTCTTTTTTATTCAATATAAAAACTGACTTTATTCACAATATAATAGGGGTATTCAAGATTCGGTGGTGCAGACCTAGTAAAATTGCGATTTTTTTTTTATCAGATCGTGAACACACTTTTTCTCATCTCTTGCAAAACTGAGACTTATGACAGATCCAGTTTGACAATTGACATTATGTATTAAAAAAAAACTTTTAAACTTTTCTGAAACTGAAAAATTAACTTTTAATCTTTATTATGGCGAAAAAAGCGAAAAAGAAAAAATACTTAAATGTTTATTGGAAGATGCTGCAGACAAAATTATGTAGATGTTATTGTTACATCCGAGCTGGGATTCGAAAAGATAAAGCGCTATTCTGTTGAACTTTTCTAATAAAATAATTTTTATTAGGTACACGTAAATTATTCTAATAATTCACTTCAAAATAATATTTCATACTATACACTTCTTTTTCTTCACAACCGACTACTATTTCGAACTTTACCAATCACTGTTTAAAAGTCAACTGTTCACTCTTTGTTCTCAAATCTGCCCTTTTACATCCGCTCCGCCATCTATCGGGAATTTTCTAGAGAGTTCCGGTTCGTCCCGAACAAAATCGATGGTTCTAGAATAAGCTCACTTACCTTTCCACTTATTTGACAAATTCGAGTCGCCAATTTGGAAGTGGAACTTGTTTGGTGGTTAATGGGTTGTTTACATTTTAGGTTCCACACTACTGTATGAAGAAACAAACGATGAAAACTTAAAAAAAAATATTGACATGTTTTATTTTAGATAATGAGAGAGTAAAAACCAGAGAGAATACTGAGACCACCAACTCCGACCGGGGTGGCAAATGCTAAGTGCGCTTGTATTGTCACATAGAAATTCATATTGACAAATGTCACATAACTTCAAAAATTCCGACTCACCAACACGCTCGCACCTTGCATATGCCACTTCCGCTGTGGGCAAAGTTGCTGACAGCGTTCATAGAATTTTATCCGTTAAATTTGAAATTATTCGTTACGTGTGCATAATATTTTTTTTAAGGAATAAGTGGAGATTTGCTTAAAATATATATGAAAAATGAACAATGCAGATTATTTGAAGTAAAATAGAAATATATTTAGCAAATTTTATTCAGTTTTCTAAGAAAAATTTACGCATGAAATCGAAGTTAAAAATATTCAAAAGCAGAAAATACGCAACCGTGTTTGTCATAATAAGTTTTTAGTATATAGAACATATCATTTAGCTAGTTTTGTTAACCAAAGAAATCAAATTATTCGCCTTTTAACAACATATAATTACTAACCAATGGCATTCAGTAATGTAAATATGTGGTATTCCCGAATTCTAGCACATTTCCCCACGGTTGTCGAGGTTGGCAGCATTTATTTTTGTATTTTTTGTATGTTTTTGCATGTCACACGGATTCTTAATTGACACAACACCGATGGGAAAACAAAATGGCGAATTTGAAAAAAAAACTGAGGGGCCCAGCGGCAAGAGGATTGTGAGTTGGTGGTCTCAGTATGATTGTCTCTGGTAAAAACGAAGATCCGAGATCGGCGGCGCTTACTTTTGTTTTCAATTCTCTATATTTTTTCCGATAGCTGCACACAGGAATTGTTAACTTGAAAGGCTACACTTTTGTATTTTTCGGTAGCAATAGCGTCAGGGTATATATAAAGATCAAAAGTGTAGCGAAATTTTAGTCAATATATTTTGTTGTTGCAGTGCGAAAAAAAGTTGCACTTTCGCAAAGATACAAGACCAGTTGCATCGGATCGTGAATACCCCTAATGCTTTTCATAACGAACGTATGGATTTATAATTTCAAAAAATCGCGTTTACGAATTTATGGAATGTTGTTCTGAAGAATTGCTCCACATTCTTCTATCTAAACTAAAATATCCTGCAAAGCCATATCCACGCACGAAAAGTCGGTGATTATGGATCTGTACCGGAGGCCATTACCGGCATCAAGATTAAATGACTGTTTCTTGATTATAATTTTTTTTTGTATGTATTATAGAAAACTAGCGGACCCCGCCTGCTTTGCAAGGTGTTAAAATTTTAATTATTTACAGCTACACATTTTGCTTCGGTGAGTCGAGGAGCTTCGAAAAATGTTTATTGTTTTTGGTAAGCATTTCTTTTAATATTCTAGAGAATTTACTTCCGTTGCCTCGCCAATTACAATTACAATTTCTGTAACACATTCACCAGTTCACTCCCCAGTTCCAGTGTTCAAATAGAAATATTCACTTCAAAAATTAAGTTGAAAGAATATAAAAAAAAGGATTATATCTCGACAACAGCCCCACCTATTAGTTCCATACGTCAATTTAATTATTTAAAAGTTGTATTAAATACAATAGTAACGACTTAAGTGTAACATTCTCGATATGTTTCAATCAAACTGCAATGATTCACGTGTCGGCCAACCTTCCGCTTTTTCGCTGAAGTGGCTTATGGTACACAACATTTTTCGTTCTATTATCTGGCGCGTACACGAACAAAGCGGGAGCTTTTAAGAAAGAAATTAAATTAAAGGAGAAATTAAATCCTTGTTTTTCTCACCCAAAATTGCTCGTGCACTTCTTATCCAATTATAGTCAACATGATGATGAGCGATATTTGGGATGAGCGTGGCCAGGGTTCGGACTTTACTGCAATTGCAGTAGATGTACTGTATTTTCGTTTACAAAAAAAAACTGATTCACTGCGCTTCTGATTCCCCATATCAATCTACTGGATTTTTTAAGAGTATTTTTTTTTCACATAAAAAGGCGTTTTAGGTTTAATTTCTTGTCCGTACTCTTTGAATAAAAAATATATACTATATAGTCTGGTATTCACCCCTATTGTCTATCGAGGTATCCGTTCGGAACGGAATTTTCTCCGATTTTTACGAAATCGGAGAAATTCCAATCGAGGTATCCGTTCCGATATAACTTTCGGAAAAAATCTCCGATGACATGTAGCGCACCTTGTCGCATCACGAGGTACAGCGTTATACCACTTACTTTTGACAGCTACGCTGTACATTTTTTCCGACGCTCTCCGACAACTTATTGCTGCGGAATATTTTAATGTGAAATGAAAATGAAATATGCTTCATTTATTTTGTTCCGAAACGGATACATTTTTTCCGACCGGATACCTCGATAGGGGTATTTATTATTTATTTAAATTCAAAATTGGTGGAATGCAGAAAGATAGCACTCAAGAAATAAAATGACCGCCGCCAGTCATATATTCATCAATTACGGTTCAATATGTGTGAATGGAGACATAAGGTTAGAACACAATTGATTAAAAAACAAAAGCAAATTACAAAGAAAATGCAAAAACGCAAAAATTTTCTGCGCAAAATTTTAATTCACTGCAATTTTTCGAAAAATCTACTGCGTAAATCAATTCCAAGTCTGAACACTGAGCGTGGCATTTCGGAATAAAGAAGTTTTCAAGCGAATTTGTCGCTTCGGCAAGTGTAGAATAAATTTGTTAATATTGCATTAGCTGCCGTGAAATAGACACGTTTCCAAGTGAACCGCCAAACGGGCGATAGCTGGTGACAGTCATGGATCGGAAACGAAAAAGACGTTACGACCCCAGTATGTGAAGTGAATTTCAAATACGCCGTGTTTCACGATAGAGATGATAATAGTTCGCCTGTTTGGACTCTGTATTCCTTACTTCATGTAGATGAGCAATACAAAATGACTACTCGGCTCGCAAAAGAAATGTCGTACATTACCGTCGTTAATTAGAAATATCTGCTGGAGCGACAAGATTAGTTTTAAACGTTACAAACGATTTTTATTTTAAACCGATCTGGTTTAGTCGTTTTTAAAAACTAGCAATAGGGAATTTTAACGATAACAAGTTTCACAAAATCCATCATTTAACCGACAATATTGAGATTGCATTCATGTTTTCAAAATCTGATAGTGAATGCATTCCACAGTGATTGAAATTTCAGAAACCAAAACTCAAAACAACAAAAAGTGACAAGTAACTAAGATTTATATTACGACATATTTGTATCACTTGTTCGATTTATAACAATAAAAATCGTTCATTTAGTAAAATTTGACGTATATGGTGCAAAAGTATTGCACTACACTCTGCAACCAACAAAACCGCTCTCGAAATATGAAAAGAACAAAAATAAAACACAATACCATTTATATGCATATTTGTTTTATATATAAAACTTCTTCATTTGTTCTTCTTGTGACAAACATTTATAGAATACAAATTTGTTTCGTTTTTTTTACTTTGATGCTGTATGTTTTCTATACACAAATTAATTATTATATTTAGTTTCTTTAATGATTTACAATAATTATTAAATCCTACATAAAACAAAAGAAAAGAAATTATATTCAAGATATGCAAGAAGGAAAAAAACACATTGGTTATAGGTTATACATGAGTAAAACTATGAAACAAATTGATTTTAAACGTTAATTTGAACTTTTTTTCACGTTGATACTTGTGTTTATTTAGTTGTTTGTTTGCTTTTTTTATGAAAGTGCGCGGAATTTGGTAAAGAAAAACATTTCTTTTGTGTTTACGAAAAAGTTAATTTCTTTATTGCAATTTTTAAAATAAATATGTATTTATTGTTTATAATAATGAGAAATGCATTTCTAGAGAACAAATATAAATCAGTGGTGCGGCCTACGGAAAAACAAATGAAAAACTCGAGGAGTTTGACCATCATTTTTTATTATTTTTCGTTTTTTTTTTTTGTTTTTTTTGTACATGCTTCATATTTTAACTCTTAATTCAGATAATATAATAGTAAGTATAGGAATTATTGAGGAGGAATAATGGGAGAAAAGATTTCTAATTTAATTGAGAAATTTTGTTTGTTAATTTAAAATGGAAACAAAAAACTTTTTCGGGGAACGGAAAATGAGAACGGAACAGTCTTTTCTTGAATAAACATACAAACGTACTAATGCTAATCCGCGCGCGCAGTCTGTGATTTAATTTAACGCCAAAATATATAAAATCAATTTTTTTTCGCTGTGTTTTGTGTTATTTACTTTGTGTGGTGCTGTGGCATGGGGAGGGGGGGGATGGGCACATGTTTATCTCTTTCTTTTGCTCAAGAAAATCGTGAAATAAATGTCGCTTTCTCAAATTTACATAATTATATATATTTGATGTGATTTCTCGGTTACAAATTTCCATTCTTGTGTTATTTTGGGTTTTCGTTCTCTTTTCTGTTTATTTCTTCTTATAAAGTACTTATTTCTTAGCGTAGGTATGTAAATTTCTCTCTCGCTCTAGTTTATTTTTTATTATAATTATTATTATTATTATAATTCGTGGTAAAGTTTTTTTTTTGTTATTATATTTTCTTCTTTTGATTCTTTAAATTTCGGTTTATTTTTATTCGTTTAATTAAATCATTTGTGTGTGTGTTGATAACTTGTTTTTTTTTATTATTATTATTATCGCGCAATTCTTTATTTGTAGATAATATTCAGGACTAACTGTAAATTACTTGCGTGCGTGTTTAACTAATTTTAAATGATTTTCTTTTGCTTTCAACTCTTTGAACTCTTCCTTGTGAAATCTTTTCTATTCTTTAAAAATATATATGTTTATCCCCTTGGCGCGAAATTTTTTTCCTTCCTCATCGATAGAATCTGCTGCTTTTCGTTTAATTTCATATTATAAATATAATTTTTCATATATATCTCGCTTTCTTGTAATTGTTATCCACACATTTTGTTTTTAATTGTTAATGTAAATCGAGAGTTATGTATTGAGAAAAAAAAAATTATCTAGACAAAAAAAAATATAAATACATTTTTCTTTTTCTCACAATTTGCTGTGTACACGCATTTTTGTTTAGTTTCCTACTTTTTACCATTTTGTTTGTTTATTAAATATATCTCTTTGTATCTTCAGTTCGTATATGTGGGAGGGAAGGACGACGTCAGCAGATAAAAAAAATATTCCTTTTTTTCATACCATTTTTGTGTTACTCACTGTGCATTATTGGCCTGGAAGAAGATAAGAGATGGCATTAGGTTAGAAGCACTCACGAGTACAGTTAGATGGAAGAGGACATGCATTATGTATAAATTCGAATATTTACTTTGTGAATTTTTAAGTTTTTTTTGCTATTGTTAATGATCGAAGAATGTATCCGACAATTTCCGTCTATCACCATCGGTCTTTCTGGCTGCATTTAAAATATATATGTATTTACAATTACCAACTGCTTTAGACCCGATATATGTACAATAAAAATATATAAAATGCAAATATGAATACAAAATTACTTGAAGAATGCTTCGTCGAGGGGAATGGTACAACAAAAAAAAAAGAAGGGACAGCAATAAACATAACTTTCGGATCAGGATTGGATTTGAAGTCAGAGCACCCCAAGTTCGGTCACAAATCACTAGGTTCAGTAACGACATCCGTTTCCTGAGTTAGCAGTTTCTTACGACCAACAACGACGATCGTTTTGGTATTTGTTTCTTTTCGCAATTTCAGTCACACAGCGTGCCGAGACAGGCATAATCTCAACAAAGAGTAGATATATGTATCAGGGAACAATTCAAAAAAAAAAAAAAAATACTGACTTTTAGACTGATTACAGTCTCCTTCAACTTATATATAAATAGGCGAAGGCAAACAACTTTCACTGCCTTAAACACAACATATTCACTTGAATTTTTTTTGTTGGGAAGATTGTACAGAGATGCGAAATTTCACGATTGTGATCATTTGTAAAGTTAGTGTTAGTTAGGCGCATTGATGACTAGAGGGAACAATTCTGTTACTAACACTTTAATAAAAATTCTACAAAGTTACCCCAATTTGCAAGATTGGGGGAAACTACAACAGAAAAGCAAATAACATGAACAAAATGAATTCAATTATGATTGTTTACCTGCAGCTACAGCCGTCACTTGCGGTTGTGAGTTAGTCTCCTGTGATTTCTGAGTTTGCGGTTGGCTTTGTGGCTGTTGCATGTTTTGGTTCTTTTGTGGAAGAGTTTGGCTATTTTGTTGTCCCATACGATTGTTGTTATTATTGTTGCGGTTGCGATTGTTGAAATTACCACCCCTATAACCTCGGTTGTATCCACCGTAGTTGTTCATATTGCGATTGTAGTAGCTACCACGTCCACGATAGCTAAAATTAAGTTCGACAGTTGGTTATGTTCATAGACAAAAAACTATAAATCAAATTTCAGTTACCTTCCACGTCTTGTCGATGAAACGCCAAAAGTCTCACTATTCAGCTTGCGCTCCTGACGCCAATCGTTTTTCTTATTTTTCGAACGATCTTGTGCAGCTTCACATGAGATATTATCGAAAAACGATTTGGTCTTGTCATAGCCGACCGTGATCTCCTCATCTTCGGGCTCATGTTCGCCCGCGCCAGTCTCATTGCCAGAATCATCTTTTTTGTCCGTCTCACCGTTGATCTGCGAAGTTGGAGAAGAACACTTGAAACACAAACAGCAACAAGTGATCGACGGAGTGCGATTTTTTTTTTGTTGATTTTTTTTTTCAATTATGGACAAAACAAAAGCAAATATGTATTAATTATAATCGAATTAAATTTATTGAGGAAATAAGTAAACGAAAAATGAATAAAATGCTGATGTGAAAATAGAAAATCGTTAAGAAGCAATTGAGGAGGACAGAGAAGAGGTGGTTGGTATACTGCCAAGTAAAATGAATTAAACTATCAAATCGAAAAAAATACGTGTTTTTCTTTCTTTGTGACAAAAAACAAAAATAAACAATATAGAACCGATAAACAACATAAAAGTGGCCAAGCAGTTTTTACTAAATAAAGGTGGCCTAAATAAGTAGTCTTGCTATAGACCACAGCAAGATTAGCTCACTGCATCTATAGAACGTTTCATGTCGAACAAATTATTTCCCTAACGGTTTGTGTATTTAATTTTGTTATAGAATTGCAGGTGGCTTTATTAACTTACTGCTGTTGAAGTGAATCTGAATTTTATTTTATATTAAAACCGAGCACTGACAAATTTAACGAATAAATATCAACCATTTTGCAATTAGATCCATGCACTTATGGAGGATTTTTTCTGATTTTAAACTGACTTTGACGCAATCGTGTGACCCTACGTGTTGCCTAAATTGGCAGAAAATATAATCAGCTATACTGGTTTCACTTAAGGTTTTTTCACAGCGCCACCTTCAGAAGTTCTCAATTGGCCGTTTGGACTCGCCATAAAATTTTATATCGCTTGCATTCGTCCCAAAAATGAAAAACGCACACAAAACGAATGGTTGTGAGCAGCTAGGCCTACTATTTATTATTGCTATACTTATTTCACTCTTAGTGGCCTCTTCTGGTGGTTTCTGGTTGCATTTCTCCTCTTACTGAATTACTGCAAATTCAGATTTTAAGTTGCGCTGGAATCTCGTGTCAGATGATGTTGATTGTTGACTATAACGTAATTCCCCGTTTTGTATATTCTTGCCAATGGTTGTTTTTTTTTCTCAAGCAGTCAAGGCACGCGAGTGCCACTCTTTATAAGAAAGTTGTTATTCCCCCGTCCTCCGATATGAAAAAAAAATGTCTAAGACATATATTGCGGAAATTACTATCGAATGCAGAAGAAGCATTTGTTTGTTAGTATGCGGATATGCAACTGGGAAACAGAGTTAGGCATTATTCATATTAAGGCTGAAATCACCACCATTAGTCTGGTGATGTTCCGAAGAATATTTCCACGATCCCTAAGATATGACCTATAATAAGTGTTTTAAGTGCGACCTTGAAGTAGAAGTTGCTTATTTGAATGCCTAAATAAGGATGAAGTAGGTTTACATAGTCTAAATGACGAAACATCCGGACACGAACAAACGCATATTCACAGTGTTAAAAGGTGAAAGATAGCTGTAGTCAAAATTGATTGCAATATTTGAATTGGGGCAGCTACATAGGCATATGTCACCCCAACGTCGCGTACAAGATACTTTGACGGCTTAAACTAATCAATCAGCAAACCTATAATTTGTCCTTATTGTTAAAGAATTCCTAAACTGAAATACACAAAAAGTATATCTTGAAAGAAAGAGTGCTTTCTTTATACTTAAAGGAATTGTACGAAATCAACAAGTCAGTATTCAAAACCGAATCTTGAAAGTCTGCCCAAATACTTGCATACGCCGATGACATTAACCTAGTAGAAAGAGGCAAAAAGTGCTGGTACATACATTATACAAATACATATTTAAAATGTGATCACTAAAACGAAAACATAAGAAAATTGGCGGCTGTTCATAGGTCCCGATTTGGGATTTGATTTTAATCAGGAATAACAGAGAACTGAAGCAACTATTGTCCGAAATGCGATTGTCATTCCATATGCATCGAGGTACTATTACAATCTCTTTTTTGAAATATGTTTATACCAACAGAAATAATAATTTCAAGAGCTTCTCATCTACTTACAGTGCGCAAGCGTGGACAACATTTACCTGTTGTTGTTATCTTAACAAAATGTTGTTAACACAACAATTTGTAAACAATGGCATTTAAAAATAGTTTAATATAGCAAGACAAATAAAAAGAGGAAAGAGAGAGTTGATAAAGAGGTGTCTAATTTGTATGGGAGCGGAAGAAAATGGTATACAAAACAAATGAACAAAAATAATACAAAGGAAAATAAATAAAAACAAAACAAAATACCTGCTCAGTTTTGGGTTCGTCGCCCACCTTAAGTTTTGATAGCTGCGAACGAAGCTCCTCGAACTTATTGTTAGCCTGTTCAAAGTCAAAGTCTTGCTCAAACTTGATAGTGTTCTTGGGGCGCGTATTTTTGCTCGGATTTCCACTCATTTGCCTGTATCCCTGCAATTGACAAAAACACGAAGTATTCATTATAAACACCATAGGTTAGGTTATTTATTGCTTACCTGATTCGGCACGCGTCCACGACCACGGTTTCGCATGTTATTGTTATTATTGTTGTTGCCGCGATTCATGGTCCAGCCACGGTTGTTTTGATTCTGATTTTGATTTCGTTGATTATTATAGTGGTTACGGTTATCGTGGTTGTTGTAGTTATTATGCTGGTTGTTGTCTAGCCTACCAGAGTCGCGACGATCTCTTTGGAAAAAGCCACCACTATTTCCACTACTACCACCACCGCCACCACCGGTGCCTCCGCCTCCACCGCCACCACTTCCGTTGCCGGTGTTATTGTTGTTACCGCCTCCTCGTTGCTGATGATTTTGTCGCTTATGTCCTGCATCACGATTACCAGCATTATTGTGTTGTTGTTGTTGATTTACTTGGACGGCCATATCGGCAGATGGACTCTTCCTTGATACTAAACTAATCGGCGTTGTTGACCGGGACGCACCAGCAAGCAAATCTAAGACGGAAACTAAGTAACATTGAAATTTGTGCGTTCGCATAAATCAATGACAATTAATTTCACACGCAAATTGTAATCATATAGTAAAAATGGCAGGGGCGGATTGGATTGTTATTGGGATTAGTGGATTCACAAGAAAACATATCAAAACAGATCACTTGCTGTGAAACACAATGATGAGGTGTAGGTGGGTGGGGTAAGGTCATTCGGGGAATGCACATATGCATAAGCAACGCAACGAACACACAAACTACAGAACAACAAGCAAACACAGACAAAAAAAAAAACATGTAATGCATAGATCAAGCAAAAGATAATATAAAGTTGAAGATTTAGAAATAAACTACACCACAATAAAGAATCATTTTGTTCGGAAACACTAAAAGGCCTACCATCTACGAGTACATCTAAACGTTATAAGTTCTAAGCGGTGTTTCCATCATGTGAACTACATGCCTCATAGACTGTTCTGTTATAATCTTCAATAAAAATCGGCGGTTATTCTCCGAACGATGGTTAATACGAACCGGCCATTCGAAAAACAACCGCTTGACTTTGTTCTTTAATGGATACGATTTTCAAAACCCTATTGGCCTGCGCTTAGCAATATCACAATAGTAAGTGCTCTGAAAGATTGGATGAGAATGAATTTTCTGGTGAACTGAAACTAGTGGATTAAGATAGTTGGAAACACTTTTATTATTATTACAATTCTCTTGAATTACTCAAGAATCTAATTTAAAAGAGGTCGCCGTTGGACGTTTGAAATATACCGCTTTTATTATCAGCATTTCGGGGAAGCTTTAAATGCAGCTGAACCGAGATTTTGTAACAGAAATTTACAACAAGCGAATAGGATGAATTATTGAAATGGATACTCAAAATTGGTCAAACAAAAGCAAATACATTTAATGAAAAATTTAAGTTGATCGACGTGGACAAAAACTTTAGCTGTCGGAAATATGGTCTGTTTACTGATCTATATCAAAGTATAACAGGAATTATGTGCAGTTTGAGTATATATTCATCGATGAACTTTGCGAAATCGAACAATGCGCTTTGCAATTCACTATTCTCTGTTAAGTGTTTTTCAACTTTTTATACCTCTCACAATAAATTGTAGTTTCGATTATATACTCTAATATATATTTTAGTTCCTGTCCAGCAATATCGCCCTATTTTGTGTTTGATTTGCATCGTTAAAAGATAACAAAATCGATTCTAATTTTATAAAACAAATAAAGATTGGGATTTTTGCAAAAAAAATAAACATCCATTGATGTTGTAAACAACATTGTTAAGTAGCTCGCTCTCTTCAAATATCTGTATAAGGTAGGTAGGTCCGTACCTAGTTTGCGCTGAATCTCGAGATTTACGTAAAAAAAGGATTTTTTCTAAATTTGCCAAAGGAAACGTCCCATAATAACCCACTACACTATGCCATAATCACAAGAATACGTGTAAACAAAAATACAGAAACATACATATAAAAAAAACACGAGTGTACGAAAACATTTCATCTGTGAGCAGACACTATAGACCAAGGATTCAATATTTTAGCATAGTTCGGCGCCCCACTTAATGCCTGAGTTAATCGTTTTACCCGCCAATTGTTTCACCGATTTGTATGTATATATTCATATTTTCAATGTAATTGAACCCCCTAGTAAAATGAAATTTCTATATTCTTTATGTATAGCTAAAAAATGAGTTCATGCAAAAATATTATAACTAATCTTCAATTGAAATGCAAAGCGCAATACCATATAGTAGGTAAAAGTAAGGTATATTGTATTTTAGAAAAAATGAAAATTGTTGTGTATTTGTTCGTGTGTGCTAAAATACGCCAAAGAATTACCATCACACCTTGGTCTTTGTGTTCAGCTGCGGAGGTCGAGGGGGCATTAGGAGGAGCAGCCGTTGATGAATTGTTTATCGCATTTAAACTAAATTCTTGAGGAATGCCGTCGTTTAACTCACTTGGTTGTTTCGGTTTGTTGAGCATAAACGAACCGGGCGCCAATCCTGTCGCCGTTGCCGATGATGAACCCATTCCACCAAGACTACCCATTGCTCCAAATGGATTTCCATAATTTCCCATTGGCGGATTCATTGCCTGCATTGGGAAATGCGGCATCAAGTGCTGCCCATTCGGTAATTGCACTTGCATAATAGCCGGATCATTTGGATGTGGCATACCGTTGTTGACCACACGTATGTCCTTGATGTCCGAGCCACGGAATAGAATATAATCATAGATCTGACTTTGTGGTGCAATTTGAAATTGAGTTTCACGGTCTTCCGTGCCAAATGATCGCACTGAAAAAAAAAATAATAAAAAATTTATTAAAAATTTGAAAAAAATAACAATTATTTTAAATATTGTCGTTGTGTGCAGTATTAACTTTTTGGAAAACTTATACATGAGGTTAATGTATTACGTGCGCAGTTTATTGATACCAAATTCTATTCTCCTTTTTGACCAACTGAACATTTTTTTGTGAAATGCCTTTTCATCCTACACAATAGCCGTAAATGATAACGGCAAAATTATAAACAATTAGATCACTGCGTATAAGCAAATAATGTCTATATTCTATGTAGACAAAGCAGCAAAAAACCGATTAAAATTTGGCTGTAAAAAAATTAAAAAGATTCACGTTTGTCGTAATGTTTTCATGTTAAAATTTAGACCTAAGATTTAATCACATAGTCATAGAATCTGTCTCTCATTTAAATATACCAGGATTGTTTTTTTAATTCTAGATCCATATAAGTGTAAAACTAACTGTATAAACTCAATGTGTAATGATACACTCACGACATTGTAATGAAACTAACAGTCCGATTCTGGCAAACCTCACTTATACATCACTAGTCACAAAATCCTCACAAGATGAGGTGAAATTGATTTTTTGAGATTTTCGTATTCTCTTCTGGCAGCACACTCACATCTTGAGGCCCACAAAAACAATGTGATCTCCTATGAAGCAAGTCACAAAATAAAAAACCAGTCATAAGCGCTCACTAATGAGAAGATTTGTATTTGATGTTATTGTTTCCCTCTTTCCAAGCATTTAAAGACAAAAACCTGACATTTTACGTTTCGGGGAAAATTGATATTTGTGTAAAAAAAAACTGAGGAATGTGGAAATTTTGATTTGTGACAAATAGGCCTTTTTTTATAATTCTCCAATGATCTGCATACATCATTGATTTCCATGGTATACAATAAAAGTTGGATCTTTTACTGTTGTTGTAAACCGTGAAAATCAATTATCTATACAGATCATCTGAGCATAATAAAAAGGGCCTAATGTCGTTAATATTTTATTTTCTTCGTTTTTAGTGTCAATATTTCGCAATTTTCATCTTAATAAATTTGTTTTTCTTTATTCAATATTAATGGTGTAGATATAATATTTCGTTCTCAGATCCCACAAAATTTAAGTGATAATAATTTAACCATTGTGAGGTGAATTTGTTGTGAGGTTCATTGTGTGCATTATCGGAGAATACGAAAAATGTTATCGAATCACAACAAACCTTACAAGGAATCAACCTCACAAGAACTTGTGACTTGTGAGGCCCCACAATGGCAAAATCGGTCTGTAAATCACTAATGCCAAATAAGATTTACTATACCATATTTATATACGGAACTTGCCCAAGATCAATTAGAAATACGAATTTAAATATCCACCTAATTTTACTGGTCAGTCTTCAACGCCTCCATATTGCTTGGAATTCATAACCCCAGAAACCCTTAGTACAAAATCCGTGATAAGCTAGCAGCAGCCAAAACCAAGTCAATGTGCGTGTGAGGACATGTTGGCATACCCGTCAATGAAGCAATCGAAAATAACACAAAGTGTGTAATTCTTTAATAACAGTTTGACCGGATGTTGTGAATGGTAAATTTTTATCTACATGTAGTATTGTATATACAATATTATTAATATTACAATTTTTTTTAATCAATGTCGACAGAATGAAAAATAAAATCACGTCTACTGCTTTCTACCTTGTATCTATTATTTTATTGTTCAGTGTATAAATAAAGGGAATTTATACATATGATTGCTGGAAATAAGGTCAGGCATTACTGCTTAGATGAATACGGAGAAAGGCAGAATTAACGTTCTTAAACAATAAGGTAGAATATTATGTATAATGGGTACTAAACGAGATTACAATTTTATGATTTTATAAATATGTGTTTAGATGGAATACAAATATAAGATCCAGTATTGAGAGAGCTATTTAACAAATCTATGGCAACAGGTAATTTCCCCATTGGATAGAAGGAGTCTATGATTAGAAAGTTGCAAAAACGTGTCTATCTGAAGAATTTAGTAATATTCTGCACTTGTATGAAAAAACTTTCGAATTTCTGGTAGAACAACAGCTCAGAAATTACATAGACTAAAATAGATACAGTTTGGCACATCAGTTGGGATTTAGACAGGGATACACATGTGAAACTGCCTTAAACTGGGTGGTTGAAGTTTGGAAAAATCAGATTGATGAAAAAAAATATTATAGCGGTATTTCATTCTGGGCTTTTGAGACAGTAAATCGTGAAATCCTTGAAAAAAAAAATAAAACGAATTAAGTACGGAATAAAAGGTAATGAGCTGGAGGGGTTTAAATCCAATTTAACCGGTCGATCCCCCTTTTTTTTATACATTAACGATATCGACACGGTTGTTAAAAATACTAAATTTTTACGTGATGCGCTTTTGGTTATAAGTGCAATTTGTATCGAAGTTTACAAAAATCAAATCAATGATTTATTTAAATTAATTAACTAAAATTGAATATAAGTAGAACAAAATGTATGTGAAAATGTAGATGTGAACATCGATGGAAAAAGAATAGAACTCGTCAATGAATTTAAATATCTTTGTGCTTTTATAGATAATAAAGCTAATATATGAATTACATGTATGTAAAAAAGTGCAAATTATACTTCGACGGCAATACACATTTTGCAAATGCCATATTAACCCACATCAAATATATGTTGGCCAAACAGGGTGGTTGAATGTTAGGCAGCAAATTGAATATAAAGGGTTTTCCAATGAGAGGTGTTATAGTGAATAACCCTCTATTTCGGTAGCTGTCACTTTTGAAGCTTTTATTCTCTGACATTTGACAAGTAGAAACTATGCCATTACTAAAAATGGAACGATACACGCTTTAGCAACGCATTGAAATTATTAAAATTCACTACAAAAATGGTGAAAATCTTGCAGTCACAGTTCGCAAAACTAAAGAATTTTTTGGTCGTCCTGAAACACCTTGTCGGACCGCAATACAGAAATTGGTGGAAGAATTCGAGTTGTTTGGACAAGTTAGTGATGTGAAGAATAAAACCCGTGCACGTCGCTCAAGAACAACCGAGAATATTGCTGCTGTAGCCCAAAGTGTTGAAAAAAAACCCTGGTTTGTCCATTCCTCGTCGTTCTTTAGAATTGGGCATTCCACAAACGTCATTACACCGTATTTTGCATAAAGACTTGGGTCTTAAGGCTTATAAAGTTCAGTTAACACAAGAACTCAAGCCGGTCGATCATCAACAGCCCACCGTCGATTCAAGACCTCAAAGATACAATTCGTGAGGCTATCGAGGACATAGGACAGCAACTTTGCGATTTGGTTATGGAAAATTTCATGAAAAGGATATGGTCCTGTATGCGTGCTCGTGGTGGCCATTTGGCTGATGTTGTTTTTCATTATCAACGGCATACCTTCCTCTTTATTATATCTCAAAAAATGGCATTTTTCTTTGAATACCAAAATAACACCCCTTATTGGAAAACCCTTTACATAGTGTGTTAATACTTATATTTAAAATGAAAAATTACTTTCTGCTGAAATATCTGGTAGCTATATTAGGCGTTTTTCTTTTTTAGTTCAGAGCTGAGCTCTGAACCGAGCTCAAGCCTTATGAGCGCGCTGTGAATGAAACACACTTGAGCAAATAGCTGTCATTTTTAATAAATATATGTATAATTTGAATATTTATTAATTGTAATTAATTAAATTGGTTCTTCAGTTCCAGAATAACAAGATTCGTCCGCCATTTCAATTATTTTGTTTATACTGTTTTTTTTTTTTTCTGTCAAATGTGCCTGTAAGTATGTAATCAGCTTTATACTCATCCTGTTCCGTCAATTTATTCTGAGCTCATAGAGCGCGCTCTGATCATGCTCTGAACGAAAAAAGAAACAAATTCTGAGCTCTGATGTATCTGAGCTAAAAAAGAAACGCGAACTTTTTGTATAACAGTTCAGGTTGTGCTCTGAACTTAAAAAAAACGCCTATTGTGGCTATGTTTACGATTATTAAATTTCTGCTTGCTCTAACCGCGACTATGTTCATAAGGTTTGGGTAATGACCGAATGCGAACTACTGAAATTAAATTCCTCCGTTGTATTGTCGGTGTGATGCACACAAACTTTGATTCAGCGTCAGAATTAGTAAAATAGTGATGTTCGATCCACTACTTTGTCGGATAGAGTGGTACATACTTTGATTGTTTTGTCATTTTGCCACGATAAACGAATGTCCCCAGTCAGTAAACAGCCGTGTTATACCAAGTTGCACGCAGAATTAGATGGTTTGATCCGAAATATCTTCACTATCTGTATATGGATTGACTTTGAGTATCTAGATTATGTGGTGTAAGATCGACGGTTATTGAGTGTCTACCCGCTAACCTCTAATAGAATAAGGGGACAACCGACCTTACTTATAATCATTTATAACCCTCACACTAAATATTTTGTAGGTCACAATGGGTAATTGTATATAACAAGAAATCGCCATTGTAAGTTTGTAAGATCTAGCCTGAACACTAAATATGAAAATTATTAACGCGCAACGAAAATTGTAGGTACACTACTTAGTTCATCAACTCCTCAAGCACCGCACGTTGACCACAACCGTACTCGCATTTTAACACGTACCTACTTTGTCGAACTCAACGCATGTATGCCAATGAAAAATTATGAAACACAGAAAAAGAAAATGTACAGAACACTATTTTCAAATCGGGGCTGTCTTTTTTTTTTAAGTTGTTTAGGTAATCTAAATTGGAATTATGTCCATAAGCCGCCATGAAAACTAAACTGAACCCCTTTCCTGGCGTACGGTTAATCCCGTATCCTTAATCACAACTTTTACTTTAAAAGGTGGGCCAGTTAGTGGTGTCTTTTTAAATCATAGGTTATTTTGACATTGACAGCTATTTCCCGCTCGAAATATTGATACTAAGTCAGTATCATACCTCCGCGGAACAAAATCGTTTTACGCTTGAAAAACATTGGGAAATATTGAAAACTTATTTTCAAAGTGAGTACTGTGTAGCCCAAACAGTGCGTTTTTTCTGCAGAGAAGTTTTGGCCGAAATGAAGCACCCACCCCGCCTGCTGTACGAAAGTTTATGCAAAAAGTTCGTAAGACTGGTATGCTAGTGGACAACAACAACACTCATGGTCCCCCGTTGTCGTACGGTGCGCACAGACAAGAATGTGGATTCTGTAGCCGAGAGTGTGAGACTCTTCATTGGACCATTCGGTTTCGGTTAACGGTGGAAGTTCCAGAGCCATATTAACCGACTTTTTACTAAAATTGAAGACATGGATTTGGGCGACATCTGGTTCATGCAGGATGGCGCGCCATGCGACACAGCACATGCGACAATCAATCTTTTGCGCACCAAATTCCCAAATTGTGTTATCAGCCATCTTGGTGATATTTTGGCCGTCCGTTTGGCCTTTTTTTTTTTGTAAACAACCGATGCTCACAACCGTGAGCTACAGTCCGAAACCATCAAAAAGGTCTTAGAAAATTGGAGTGACAGAATGCGCCTCTGCGGAGCCAGTCGATGCAGCCATTTGAACGACGTTGTTTTCTATAATTATAGAATGATTTCTCTTTAATAAGCCAAAATACATGCAAAAAAAAATTAATTTTGTTTATTTTATTGCATTATTAAAAAGAAACTTGTATTTGGCCCACCCTTAAAAACTAACAATAATAGGAGTACCATGTTGTTATCCATAAAGGCTATTCGAATAGGTACCCCGGCTAGATATATTTTCTTTTATGTTAGGTAGATATAACTTACTCTGTCGAAAATAAGTTTAAAGTTAGAAATGATTAAAGAGAAAATGTTGCAAAAGTAATTTAGAAATATTTCCACTCATTAAACACATCAACTGCGTAGTAATGCGAACGCCTCCCCCTCTGCGACCATTGCGCGCCGAAAGAGCAAAACAAATTCTTAAAAACAAACAGCTTGATTACGTTTTTCGCTTTAATGTAGTTTTGTTTTGTACTAATGAATATGTAGTGCTAACAGAGTTCCCATATAAACTTAGCACGAGGTAAGCATATATGTATCTGTTATATTCCTTTATTCAAACCTAACTATCGCATAGTTAATAACTGATGGCCACCATAAGTCCACGATCATGAAATAAAAAGCGGTAAATAGGGTTTTGCTTTTACAAGTAAATGGGGACAACGCCATTTACTAACGATAAGTGTACACAATAGCTGTCGCCGGCAAACACAACAATGAGAGATTACCCAATTATTGTTTCCCCTTGCCATCTGCGATCATGTTGTAACGGGATTGAAAAGAGATGCCGCTTGGTATTTACAGCAATTTTTTAACTCCCCCAACCGAACGATAAAACATTTTTCAACACGTTCATAAGATCAAACTGCGCGATATTTTGCAAAATAAAACAAAAACGCTTCAGTAACAGAATAAAATGGAAGAACAAGAATTGTGTGCCATCGATGTCACCAAAAGTGGGCCACTTGTTGTAGTATCCTCAAGCTCCAACACTAGAAGCAATTTTTTCGAAAGAGACCCACCAAAAAGTTTCTTTTTTATTCGGTGAAAGAATTTTTTCTCTCCATGCAACGTTGCGCATTTTTTCCACACCATTTTTTCACATCACATATTTTCAAAATGTATGATGGAAGAAAAAACACAAAAATAACAAGAGTTATACATATATACGTGTGTGTATATATAAAATATAGATATATATATTATAGATATAAGTTAATGGAGGCCAAAAAGAAAAGTAAAAAAAAACTTACCGCTCGATAATGCAATTGTACATTCGTTCGGATCGACGGTGTACAATCGGCCCTCGTATCTAATGTCCGCCTTTGAAATGAGGCTTATTTTTGAGCCCAACTCGGGCATTCCGCCACTAGTCATATTGGCCAAATTGTCTTTTTCTTCGGTTGAAATTTTTTGCCTTGATGCGGGTTTCCACTTCACAAAAAAAATCAAACAGAAAGGAAACTTTCAATTCACTGCGTGTGATGTAAAATACAAAAAAAAAGAACTAGAGAAAGAAAACTCGAAACTCTTATTCAGGCAGGAATTACATTTCCCAATAAAATTGTGAAATTTCATATACCACTTAGAATTGGATTCAGGTTTTCACAAATTACAGCGAACTTGAGCAATTTTTATGAGACTTATTTTTTGGAATTTAATTCTTCTTTGTTCCTCACACACAATAATGGCGTACCTTTTGAGGTTTTCGTCGTCTTCTCCGACGTTCACACTTTTCGTACGGTCCAACAGCGAAGAAAAAAAATTGAGGAATGATGATGGCGTTCTCGGATTGTACTTTCGCCAGGGAAATTTTTTAGATGCAAACAGCTGACGGAGTAAGCGCGATGTCATAAAAAAATCCATTAGGATATATTTTGGGGAAATTAAAAAGATGGCCGTGGGAAATATAAGGGCGGTTAATTTAAAAAAATATTAATTTACATTGAAATGAAAGTTGCTTTCATTGATAAAAGTTTTATATTTTGAATAAAACAACAGTACCTCTGATGTCTAAACTAGAGAGTGTAATTACACTAGTAATATGGTTGTTTATTGCTTTGAACAACAGAAGAACGAAATCATTTGTAAACTTCCCTTGGAAGGGGTATTTTTTTAGGGCTATAACACATCGGTGGTACAGTACGCACAAATTTGTCGAGCAAAATGTCACATCAGCCTTGCGAATATGCGATATCAACTTACAAGCGTCGATTTCTCGATAGGATACTTTGCGACAACGTCAGTGTCTAATGACGTTTTCCATTGGGACCACCAAAAATCTTTTTCAGATCTCAGATTTTATGCAGCTCATGGAACATGCAATGAAATTGAACTGCTTTTGTGAATGGATTAGTGCGTTATTTGACAACCATAGGCCTGTTTTTTTGAGTTTCGTTCTCAGCAAAGCAAAGTAAAGTAGAATTTGCAGCACGCAATTACAACAACTACGCTCTACTTGACACTTCAAGACTCGCAGTAGTTATTAGGCGTGTTTTTTTGTGCGTCGTTCTCAGCAAAGCAAAGTAAAGTAAGATTTTCAACACACAAATTACAATAACTACTGCGAGTCTCGAAGTGTCAAGTAGAGTGTAGTTGTTTTAAATATGTGCTGAAAATCCTACTTTACTTTGCTTTGCTGAGAACGAAGCTCAAAAAAACACGGCTAATATCAGCTGTTCAAATTGCATTTGTTTTTGGTAAAATCAACCATGGAAATCGGCTTGAAAATGTTTCCTCTGTTGTAGATACAAATGGAGTAGTTTTTGTGATTTGTAGTTTCCAGATGATGAGGAAGACAATGAAGATAATAATTCCTCCAAAATTATGTCCATTGCTGTTCATGTATTTCTTTATTTTGGTTTTCACGAAACTGCACATTTGTTTTAAAACAAACTTCTTTAAATGACGTAAAACAGCTGTGGTAGTATGTGTAAATCTGAAAAAAATATCGAGATCTGCAAAAAGTGATCCGAATCAAAAAAAAGATTGATTTTTTGTCCCAATGGAAAACACATAAGAAGAAGAAAAAACCAAGTGACTGCTAAAAAAATTGTAGAAAAACAAAACCGATTTTATATGGCTGTAGCATGATTATATTAAAAAATGACTGAAAAGTTTATAAGAAAGTGCAAAACACATATAAAATCATTGTGGAATTGAAAGTTTGTGTAATTCAAATGTAATACATTACAAATGACTCTCTATACGAGAAGTTAAAGTAATAGGAATTGTGCGCTTTTAAAAATAGGCGTGTTTTTTTGAGCTACATTCTCAGCAAAGCAAAGTAAAGTAGGATTTTCAGCACGTAATTACAACAACTACGCTCTACTTGACACTTCGAGACTCGCACTAGTTATTGTAAATTGTGTGCTGAAAATCGTACTTTACTTTGCTTTGCTGAGAACGAAGCTCAAAAGAACACGACTAATATCTTAACAAAATACTACTCTAGAAAATACAAAACGGCTTCACAAGTTTTTTTGACGTTTGACCCAAAAAGATAGCCCATCTGGCTTCGCGAAACACCCTATTAGGCCCTAGTTATAGCCATACGTAACACAAAACCGTAAACATTTTCAAATAGTCGAACTCAATCTCGGTTGTAAACTGTTGCTATTGAATTATAATAGTCGTGTTTTTTTGAGCTTCGTTCTCAGCAAAGCAAAGTAAAGTAAGATTTTCAGCACACATATTACAAAAACTACTGCGAGTCTCGAAGTGTCAAGTAGATCGTAGTAGTTGCAATTGCGTGCTGAAAATCCTACTTTACTTTGCTGAGAACGTAGCTAAAAAAAGAGGGCTAATGTTAGTTTATCAAAAACAAATAAGGAAATGATCTTTAAATTTTCTATAAAAATTATTTATTAATTTTTCCGAACGAAAAACTTTTTCCGATTAAATTCTCAGTCAATTCCACAAAAATAAAACCAAATCATTCCACTGAAATATTTCATTTCTTTCTTTGTTCCATATGTGACGATTTTTTTTCTGATGGAATTCAAATATTTTCTGACTGATATTAGGCCTGTTTTTTTGAGCTTCGTTCTCAGCAAAGCAAAGTGAAGTAGAATTTTCAGCACACAATTTACAATAACTACTGCGAGTCTCGAAGTGTCAAGTAGAGCGTAGTTGTTGTAATTGCGTGCGGAAAATCCAACTTTACTTTGCTTTGCTGAGAACGAAGCTAAAAAAACAAGGCTATTGTTATGACCGCCTAAAGCTTAGTCGTCGTGAACGCACTATTTCTCTTATGTCGTTTTCCATTGGGACAAAAAATCAATCTTTTTTTTTGATCTAAAAAACTTTTCGCGTTCCATTGGGAAAAAAATCAATCACGCCTAATAACTACTGAGAGTCTCGAAGTGTCAATTAGAGCGTAGTTGTTGTAATTGCGTGCTGAATATCCTATTTTACTTTGCTTTGCTGAGAACGAAGCTAAAAAAAACTGGCCTAATTAGTTGCTTTTTTGAAATTTATTTTTTTAAACACTTTGTAAATTTTACAACAATTGATATTTCCAAATAAAAAGTTTAAAATGTTTTTACAATCTGCTGTTAGTTCTAATATGACAACTGTTTCAGACATTTTTTTATGATCTACATTCTCCCTACGTGCATATATATATTATTTTTATGACTATGAAAGAACGTTTTTATATACCGTCAACTGGGGTAACTTTGACCGATGGTATAACTTTGACCGCAAATTACAAAGACATTAGGCCTGTTTTTTGAGCTTCGTTCTCAGCAAAGCAAAGTAAAGTAGGATTTTCTGCACGCAATTACAACAACTGCGCTCTACTTGACACTTCGAGACTCGCAGTAGTTATTGTAAATTGTGCTGAAAATCCTACTTTACTTTGCTTTGCTGAGAACGAAGCTCAAAAAACAGGCCTATTGTAAAAAACACGCCTATTGTTAATGGATTTTATCGCCACCTTTTGGAAGATAAACTAACATGTACTGCATATTTAGTAAGAGCTATTCATTAATAGATGGCAGAAAAAAAGTTAGAGGGACGAAATTTCGTTTGAGCGCGTACAAATCGAAATTGTCAGAGGTACTAGGTAGCGGTGTTTTTGAGTGTTCCAAACTTTATATTTTTTGTGGCTGATAGTGAACTGATTTGCACAACATTTTTGCCCTGGATTGTAGATGAATCAATTATCTTTCAGAAAAGTATATTTTAGAGTAGTTTTACTTAAACTTTTAATATTTTTGTAATGAAATACAAAAATGTACCAATATTTCGAGTAAAATGGCTTACTTTGACCGACCTCAGTTAAACATTGACCGGGTGGTCAAAGATAGAAATGACTATTGGCAAACATTGACCGCCCCTTTTCCCGCGTTTTTTATAGAAATTTAAACTTGCTTTTGCCATGCCGCCAAAAAATAATGTAAAACCAAAAAGGCGTTACAAAAGCACCACCGAGGAAGGTATGCATAAGGCTCTACCCCTTATACGAACAAAACAGAAGTCTATTAATCAATGTTCGAAAGAGTTAAAAATAGCGCAAGGAACACTCATCAACCGCCTTAAAAATGAGCACGCAAAAAACATTGTAGACCAACGATCTTTTCAAATAATGAAGAAAATGCAATAGCTAATGTCCTTTTAACGGTTAGCAAATGGGGGTTGCCCTTCGATTTCCGATAATAATAATACGCCAGGTGTTGATTGGGTTAGTTCATTTCTTGTAGGAGGCAATGTCAAAACATCAAGACCCAAGGCCCATATAAAATCTGATGATTTAAAAAAATTCTTCCATAATTTAGAAGTTACTTTGAAATCCTCAAATGAATGGATTTCTGCAGAGAGGTAAATTAGTTTAAGTTTAATAATGATGGAAAGTAATTTATAATGTCTTATTCTTTAAATTTTACTAAAGAGTTTTTAACTTTGATGAAACAAATTTGTGCGATGACCCTGGGACAAGGAAATGTGTTTTCAAAAAAGGTACAAAATACCCAGAACGTGTGATTGATAGCACTAAAACAAGCATATCCGTTATGTTTTGTGGATCAGCAAGTGGAAAACTCTTGCCACCATATGTTGTATACAAAGCTACACACATATGGGAATCATGGGTTCAAGGTGGACCCCCAGTAAGTCAGGGTGGTTTGATTCGATTATATTAAGCGACTGGTTCCTTAATTCGTTCATTCCGGAGACAAGAAACTTAGGTTGTCATAATAGGCGATAACTTCGCAAGCCATTTTTCTGTTGAGGTAGTGGAAGCAGCGGTATCTAATAACATTAGATTTGTGTGCTTACCAACAAACTCAACACATATTTGTCAGCCTTTAGATGTGGCTTTTTTCGCGCCCTTAAAACGAAAATGGAGATGCATTTTGGAAAGATGGAAAAACTCTCAAAGAAAAAACGCCCAAAATTTATCAAAAGAGGGTTTTCCACATTTATTGAAGCAGTTGATCAATTCCTTTGTCAATCAAACTGGAACATTCGAGAATCTTACTGCTGGTCTCAAAAAAATGCGGTATTTTTCCGTATAACCCTTCAGAAGTCCTTGGTAGGTTGCCATCAAATGTTGTTGATGAAGCCAATGTTGAGGAAACGCTTTCGTCTGCAGTAGTGTCGGTACTAAAATCAATGCGTTATGGCGATGACAAAGAAGGTTCGTCCTCTTAGAAAGAGGTCAAATTTAATGGTAGAACCCGGAAAAAGCGTTGAAGTTATTGCTGATATAGTTGCTTCCCATTCAACACACGACGAAGCGAACACTTTTGAAAATGCGGAATACTTAGATGACGGTCCTGGAGATAAGGAAGAAGATCACAATGGACCAAATACTGACAAAGACAGCCTATCAGTGGATGAAATATTTGCCAATTTATGCGCACAAAGAAGTACATAAAGTGGGCTCTTTTAACGACTTCATTTAACTACTGTACCTTCTGCATTATTATTTTTTTTGTACTTAATATGAAATACTTAATGTAAAATGTGTTCCTTTACTAGTTTAAGATTTATTGTAACTGTTAATAAAAATTAATAAAATAAAACGGTTAAGAAACGTTATCCAAACTTCTTTTTCATTTCAATGATATTAGCCGGTCAAAGTTAGACTTAAGGCCGGGAAACATTGACCAACCAGTTTTTGGCCAAAAACTACACTTAAATATACTATTTGTTTTAATTGTGCAAATTAAAGTAAAATAACACAGCCCCAAAAATAAAATATATTGGTTCCAATATATATAATTTGGAAAACTGCTGCATTCGTTTAAAATTTGAAATCGGTCAAATATTTGCCAAGTTGACGGTACCTACCTACCTAGTTGCTTTTGTAAAATTAAAGCCCTTGTACTAGTTTTCAGTGAAACTATTTTCACCGAAATTTAAATATAATATCCCATTATTATATATACATAGGTATAAACTGTATAAATCCATATTTTGCACACTGACCGCACTCAGCAAATGTCATCAAAAAAGTGACGCACTAGCTGTCATCGGAAAAAAATTTCCCACCCCCTTTAAAAATCAGTCATCTTCGAAAAGTCAAAAAACTGCATCAATTCAGTTTCGAATTTTCTTCATCCTTCAAAAAGTCGTGTACCTTCTCTAGCCACCATGGCGGCAACAATAGGCAGAATTTGTGGCTCTAATTTATTAAAAACTAACTCCTGTTTATCCCGGCAGCAGGTATTTACTTTCTTCAACAAATTACTATCATCTTTCACTAGGAAACGTGAAAATTTCCACCAACATAAATCTTTTTCCTTCGAGTGCATAACATCTTCGAAAAAAATCTTCAACACCCCGATTAAAAGAATACTTTACTGGGAAATCTTTGGCAAAATTTAAATTTTACATAAATAATAAGTTTTTCAGAGCAAGTACTTGTGCAAGTGTGCTTCATTAATGCGATTATTCAAATTTTCATTGTACTATCTCAGTTCAAAAATTCGATTAATGTTTTATTATGTAACCCATAGTAGAATTTTTCTTTTCTGTTCTTTCGAACACCGAAGTAGTATTAAGAGGAAATTCATATTACACCCTGTTACCTCACAATATTGGATAGTGAAATGTTACAAATTTTATAAAATAAATAATTCCAATCATTTTAGGTGCATAATTTTTCCACGAGCAAAGCATGGACCAGCGGCCAAAAGAAGGTAACATACGTCAGCTTGTGTAATGCCTGAAAGGTGTATTGCCATAACCTATAAAAAAACGAAAGAAATATATCTTTACATAGATGACGGCTGATTTGGATTATATTATCTTCTGTTTTTGCAGCTATTAGCATCTGTAGGCGCTATAACTGGCGGTGTTGGAGCTCTTATTTTTGCTCTCGAGCAATCTGTGAAAGCTTCCGGGACTGAGGTCCACCCACCAGCAATGCCATGGAGCCACAAGGGTGTTATTTCGTCGCTGGATCATTCTAGGTATGTTTAATAATACTTTTAAGAAAACGATACACAAAGAAGCCGTTAACATTCTCAATGACACATTTTTTTCATTTAGGTATGTATTTTACAAATACATCATGTTGTATGTGTTGTACAAGCTTTTTCAAATCAGTCCTTCACTTTTTTAAAACCTATTATTTCTTTTACACTTTGGGGAAGTTTTGAATAAAGTATGGATATTACTGCCTAAGTCTAACCCATTAGACTTTAGGAAGTTTTCTTCTAACTTATCAAAATCAGACAGCTTTTATTTGCTAGAACTCAAATTGAAGATTGGAAGTTCGGTTGAAACTAAAATTGTTTACTGCTTTTAACACGCCACTTTTGTTGTTCAAGCCACGGATTATACGCTACCACGTGGCTGCATGTAGTATCGGGTGAAGCAGCCATTGACACGGGTTACCCCTCACGAGACACTTTATATTTACTTTTAATGCAGTTCCATTGGGCATCAATAAGGTGCACAAAACGCTACCACCAAATGACGCCATTGCCTGAGTGGTCTTTAAAAATAGTTTACATCAAATAATTTTATTCAAACCGGCAATATGGACATTTTGTTCTTCTTCAACTCAATGCGCAGTGAGTAAGAAGTTGAGCTAGGAGTCTCAGGCTCAATCCTAAAAATAACACAAATTCCATCCGAGATCATAACTGTCCTAAAAAGAGTTCTTTAAATCAGTCGTGATTCAGTATAATATGGTCTCGTATGAACTGCTATTTGTTTAAATTCAAAAGAATAGTAATTGCAGCTGATACTTAATATTACTTCTTGGCAGACTTATTTTGGTGCAAAATTGATTGTCAGTAAATGTTAGACCTGGTATCAAAATCTTGGTCATTCGATTTGAATGTTAACTCTCATGATTCTCTGTGTACCAGGCGCAATTTTGTGCTTTTTTCAACTTATAACTTGACGCGTCTTGTTTTCCTTTATAGTATTCGCCGTGGCTACGAGGTATACAAACAGGTGTGCTCTGCCTGTCATTCGTTACGCCATATCGCTTATCGTAACTTGGTTGGCGTTACGCATACCGAAGCTGAGGCCAAGGCAGAGGCTGAACAAGTAACGGTTAGTATAAGACAAGCAAACCACTTGTGCTTGTAAATAAACACAGCATGCATTTCATTATTTTTTAGGTTAGGGATGGTCCCGATGATACTGGAAATTTCTACGACAGGCCTGGTAAGCTGTCCGATTATATCCCAAGCCCTTACCCCAACGAGGAGGCTGCTCGTGCTGCCAACAATGGTGCCTATCCACCAGATTTGAGTTACATTGTGTCGGGCCGCAAGGGTGGTGAAGATTATATCTTCTCGCTGCTTACTGGTTATCATGAAGCGCCAGCTGGTGTTGTTCTTCGTGAGGGACAATACTTCAACCCCTACTTTGCAGGTGGTGCTATTTCAATGGCCCAAGTCTTGTACAATGAGGTAATTGATTTTCCATTCGATATAATGTGTGTAGTGTAAAAAATACAATTGTGTTCCATCTAGGTGATTGAATACGAGGACGGAACACCCCCAACTGCCAGTCAGTTGGCCAAAGATGTCGCTACATTCTTGAAATGGACATCCGAGCCAGAACACGATCAACGCAAACAAATGATAATTAAGGCCTTTGGTATCTTTACGTTCTTGATTGTCATCTCGTATTACATTAAGAGGCATCAATGGTCTTCATTGAAAACGAGAAAGATGGATTTTATTCCAAAGAAGAAGTAAACACAACAACAGCAACCGACCGCCAGCTATGTAACAACAACAAATAGCAGCAGCAGCAAACTACCAGACTTAAAAATCCACAGTAATAGAACATTTGTTACAGTTAAACTTAAAAAGAAAAACAACCAAATAATACTAAGATAGATATCAATAAAGGTTATCTTCGTCTTTAATGGAAGTTTAGTGATTGTTTTAACAAAAAACAAAACCAAAACGAGAAATCTAGTTAAATTTTCTTTTTTTTTTAAATGGAAAACGTTGCTCTTATAACGCTAGCTGTCTCGTTTATTTTAAATTGCAATTTATAAACGCCTGCCCTCTCTGTTTAGCCATTTATATATCTATCTATAGTAATAATCAGTCCTTTGCAACATACGTCAGCCCCGTAAAGGGATCTAGTAAAATTGTAATTTAATTTAATTTTAAATGGTTGTGCGCTATGATGCTGTAAATTAAAAAAAAATGCCGAAGAAGAGCATTGTACAATATATGGTGCGAATTAAAAAGTATGACGTGTTGAATATAGAAACCAGAGCGCAATAAAGAGAGTCATTAGATTCGGCGTATTTTTTGTTATTAATTGTAGAAGTAGGAGGTATCTAACTTTTAAATTTTACTTATGGCAAGGAACAACAGCGGAAAAATCGTCGCATCCAATTATGCCAATTTTAGACTTTTTTAATTGCATTGAAATTAATTTTATTTGAAATAAATAAATAATAAGTTACATCAGCGGCATTTCGCATGAGAAGTCGCCCTATTCGTAACAAGTGATAGAGGCGTGGCTTATATTTATGGCCACACTCACTTGATGCCCACAAATGAACGATTGTTAGATCAATAAATGTCGATACGGCTTCCGCATCCGAAACAAACACGAGATCCGTCAGAATCCAAAGGTCGTTGTTGTATGTCGGTTAGTTCATTGTATCTTTCCTAAAACTTTGTTATTTTGGTTATACATATTATTGCATTTATTTGAATTGCTCTGAATATGTTAATGTAGTCCCAAGAGTAAACAAGAGAATAACACTCGGCATCAGAATAAACAGTTGCGACAGGTTTTACCAAACAACAAAAACGAGTTAATGAATGACATTCCATGGCACGTTTTATGCAACGCTCACACCACCCATAGAATTGATTTGTCTAACCTTTAACTTCGAGAAAATACTCCACCGGATAACTTACAGTTTGGGAGTCTCTGATACAATCGCCCTCTTATATTAATAGATGTCTACTTAAAATCTTCGACGTTGGCCTAGCTTTGTTATTCAGGGGTATCGTGAACAAATTCCGACGGAAATGTTTCCCTTGTCAGCATTCCCTGGGAAATATTATTCCCGATAGGGGTGTAAGAAGATACACAAGATAAGGTAAGAAGTCGAAGAAGATACATATTCTCATAAAAATGTTGATTTCTTTAAAAAAAAAATACACGCACACAAATAGACGGGAGAGCTTTATTGTTTCTCTTAACCTACCTAGCTGACCTATATCAATGTGGGGCCCTACTCTGCATTTCTTTTCGAAAATTTTGTTTACCAAGCAGACATCACTTTTTCAAATACCTTTAGCTACAGCTTGTCCTGCAGCACAAGCAAACTTTAAAATCTGCTTTCTGGTAGCAAACTTTTCCCATCCTTTTCGGTCCGCAACTATATATCAACATCCTATCGAAGTATCCGTTCGGAACGCAATTTGAGTTCCGATCAGATTTGACTTTCGTATCGGAATTTTTTCCGAACGGATACCTCGATAGGGGTGAATAACTATGTCCACGTTTTCCACTAGGCAACGCTGCTTTTGTTAAGAATGTCTTGACACTTGTTTCTCACCCGCATTGAACCCTGAGGATTCTGTTCCGCATCGAACAATTTTGACAAGTTGTATGTCACAATTCTTATGTGGTTTTCGATTGGGCTTCTTCAGATTTGCTCTCAGATTTCTTGTGTCTAATCTAACATAAAATCGTCACTTGCTTTTTTTTGTGTTGATATTAGTGCAGTTCGAATATGTGTAGCCTTCGACACTTTTCTAAGCATTTTGCATTCACTGGTTAAATTTTATATTAAAACATTCGAAGTTTGAATTGATTTCTAAACATTTGTACATAAATAATCAACAAAAATAGATCCTTCCGATGCAATGCATTTCTTTGCAGTTGAAAATTTTCACGAAAATGTAAACAAACTCCACTAGTTGTCAAACTCAAAGGTACATTGGTTATTCTGAAGCAAATCTGAGAAAAATTCCAGATTCGCAAAAATGCTCTGTTTGTACCAAACGACCATAAAAATTGCTCTGAGAGCAAAAAAAGTGCTCTGAGAGCGCCCAATCGAATACCACATTAGTTGCGTGATTTGTGACTGAGGAATATTTAGGTTTAATTGCAGCAGTCAGGCAAACTGAGTTGTCTTGTGTCTATTGCATGCACATATCATGAAAACTTGCAAATTCTTATTACGTTACAAATATCCAAGGGTGCAGCACCGAAATTAAAAAAAAAATAAAAAATGACAGGATCGACAAGATTCGAACCCAACATTTCTTCCTAATTTCCCTCTCACTGGGCCCCTTTCCAACATGCAGAAATAAAAACGAAACCACAATTTCTTTGTTAGGTAATTTGGATTTTATTTTTCGTTTTCAAGCGCTTTATCACTTTAATTTTATTTTTTAATCTCATCATCATATTAAAATTGAAAAAAAAGGAATAAAATTAAGACATAGTTAATGACACAACTATAGAGAGAAATGCATGAGAAGGAGATAAATAGATAGTGTGTATGAATAACTCAAGGTGTACAGCAACGGGGAGCATGAGACTCCTCGAAAATTAAAACGAAAAGCTTACTAAAATTAAATCAATATAAAAAAAAACGAAAACAAAATAAAACAAACTAATTTACACAAATTCCTTTCGGTTGTTTTGTTTCTTGTTTATAATAGTTTACTGTTAAATAAATTTATAATTAATTGTTTTTAATCATTTAAAATGATGTAATGCTATTTATTAATTGTTTTTTTTTTTCATCTCTCTTACGCATTTTTCCTTTTCTTTGTTTTTTAATAAATATATTTTATAAGTTTAATGCTTCTTTTTGTTTTTAAATCGTTTTTTGTTTACTTTGCTTATTAATTGGAGAATTCATATTTATAATAATAGTAATAATAATATAATAATGAAATAAAATCGGCTGCTTTCCTTTCATCTTACAAGTTAATTTCTATTTTCTTTTTGCGTTATTTTTATTTCGCATAGGTGTTGCAATGTTTATGTTTTGCGTTGCTTGCTGTTTGTTGGTTGGTTCTTTTTTTAGACTTGCGCTTCAAAGAAGACGACGACGACAATGACGAAGAATAAGAGAATAGTAGGTTGGTTGGTTTTCTGTTTAATTGAAATTATCATTTCATTTTTATTTTTACTTAATAATTGGTATTTTTTGTGTCACGGTTTGTAACAACTCACTGTTCCTCTACCTTCCGTTTTTTTATTCTTTTTTTGTTTTTCTTTACAGAACATGTTTTTATATTATTGTTTTTTTTTTTGTTGATTTTTTACTCCTTAAACATTTTTTTTGTTAGATTTTTTTTTAGACTTTTTGTTGTTGTTTTGGGGGACAAATGAAGTTTAGTTTTGTTCTTTTACTTAAGAAAAAAAAACGCTCAACTAAAAACAACTGCCTTCTGGTGGTTGCGCCAATTTTAAATTTTCTTTGCAAGTCATAATCCTACGAATTTCCTGAAGCATTGATTTTATAGTGTACTCACGATTCCATCTGGCTAGCATGGGAACTAATCTATGATCGACCTGAGAAAAATGAACCTTGCATAAGTAAACAACTATTTGGGGGTGGATTGAGGGTACTTACCACTCCATTATTTTGATTAATACAGTTAATATTGATTTTTGATAAAAATCGTAGAGATGGAGGATCATCTGGATAACGTTCACCGCACTCAATTTTTAGTGAATATATTCGGTTTTCATACGGTGTCTGTTATAGGGTTTTTGTATTGTATAGGACGTTTTCAAGGTATATATGATGCACTTACTCTAGGCGGTCCAATAATCATTCCTGTCCAATGTGTTAATGTCATATCATCGTCATTTTCGAGACCCCAAGAAATCGTTCCATCTCCGACTCCCTTTTGTCCTTGTTCTAGTTCCTCTAGTAAACGAAAATTTCGTGGGACCACTAAAAAATTTTTTTGGAAGTTTTTGAATTTGTTCTATAAAAGAAACATTGGGTGATTCATTTTTATATTAAACGACTACTCGATGTACGGGTTATGTTGGTAACAGTTTCAACTTAGCTACTAGCTGTCCATGTATCATATGTCGATGAGGCCAATGGATTGCTAGCAGTCCACTTTCAATTTTGCTAATATTTAAATAGTAATTCCATTCGCAGCAATGGAAAACATAGTCAACCCGATAATTATTGGTGATTTGAACGTCAGGATAGGTGAAATTCAGCAAGAAATAGAAGAGATTCACAGAAATATCTTTGCAGCTGGAACATTTATACGGAAATCAAAGGACTTGGTCGTAAATAAAAGAGGAAAGCGATTCATGGAATTCTGCAGTGAATATGGACTAGTAGTAACCAATGGAGCAACAAAAGGAGATGAGGTGGGAAATTTCACATATGTCAGCAGAGTCGGAAATTCTGTCAACGATATATGCACAGTATCGCAATAGCTACTTAACTTGATAGAAAACTTTTCGGTAGATGAACAAATATGGTCGGAACACATGCCAATTTGGTTAGCATTAAACTTTCAGATCCAGTGTAAGCCACAAAAAAAGTTTAACCTCATATGGAGTGAAAGAAATAAAGATAGCTATCATCAGCACATATCTAACAATATAATGCAATGGAAACAAGGAAAAGACATTTTACAGTTAAAGGAGTTAGTTGATATAATAAAGGTCTCTTCGGAAACGTTTCAGGGTACAAATAATTACAATTATCTCCCAAAACACAAGTGGTTTGATGCAAGTGGTCTTTGAGGCCTTAAAGACGTTTAAGAATACTTCGAGTTCAGCAGCTAGAGAAAAATGCATAAAAGCAAACAAAAAGTATAAAAGTATTTGTGAGGCGAGGAAAGCTGGATACTACAAATTCCTTGAAAATAAAATAAATATGGTGCAAGATAGCAAGGAGTGGTGGAAGATTGCCAAGGAGATAAGGAAACAAGCAACACCGCAGTTCCCAGGAATATCAGCAACGGACTTTAGAAAACACTTTCAACAGCTGCTAAACCCTCATCAAACATTCAAAGATATTCAGTACGCGGCAATGCTTCGAGAGGATGCAGACCTAGATGCAGCTATAACAATTGAAGAGGTGAAAAAAGTTACAGGATATCTGCTTGGGTCGAAAAAAAAACAATATACTTACAGAATACCAAGCCGGCTTTAGGAAAAATTACTCTACTATTGACAATATATATAACCTATCAGCGATCGTACTTTTAAAGTTTTGTAGAAAACAAAAGGTTTACGCCTTTTTTGTAGATTTTAAAGCGGCATTCGATAAAATCTCACGTAAACTTTTGATATACAAACTACATTATATGGGAGTATCATCCAAAATTGTGAGACTATTAGAGAACATATACATATAAGAGCACTAAATCAGCAGTATGGACAGGAAGAATTATCAAAATATTTCGATACTATGACTGGAGTTAAACAGGGTTGTCTTCTATCACCGCTACTATTCTCACTTTACATAAATGATTTGCATGAATGTTTGGAAGGTGGCTTATTCATAGATAATATAAATATAAGGTTGCCTCTATATGCAGACGATATTGTCATTCTGGCAGATAGCATATCAGTTCTGCAAGGGACGATTAATAGGTTAGAAGAATACTGCAATAAAAGGAACCTAGAAGTGAACATGTCTAAATCGGAAATCTTGATTTTCAAAAATGGAGGCAGAACAGCAAATCGAGAAAAGTGACACTTCAAATGAGAGGAAATAAAAGTTACAACAAATTACTGCTATTTAGGTATGAAATTGACCCCGAAAATTACCTTCATAAACGCGACATGGAACAACTTCGTCAATAAAAAAGCTATTTCCTTAGGTCTTAGTGGCGGTTATCTCAAGGTGTGTGCAGAGCTGTACAAACGTATGGAGGCAAGTGTGGGGTCATACGCATTTTGAAGAAGTAGATAAGCTCCAAAGGTATTTTGTGAAAAGGATACTGCGATTGCCCATTTTCACACCTAACTATGCACTTATGTTGGAAACTGGAATGGAAGAAGGCCACTTGTATACTTTAGACCTTCACCTCAGGTACATAGGAAAGACACTTTTCGAGTACGGAAGCAATCGGCTGCCGCATCAGCTTACCTAAAAACTGATGCAAAAGGAATTGTTCGGGGTACAAAGTTTGAATAAACTGAGTGCAGACTTCAATATTAGCTGGAGAAAAGCCAATATATCGAAAATGGAATGGGACTATAAGAGAGCAGAATTATTAACAAAATTTAAGTAATTTAAGTCAAGTTACCATCTGAAAAGGATACAAAGAGCGAAGGAAACGGAAAGGTTTTATAGAAACTTAGATTTTGAAGCAGGTTCTAGATACTTTACCGACACTGAAGATCAAACTAAACTAATGTGGATTTTTAAAGCTAGGTGCGACTTAATTGAATTAAATGCAACTACTTTTAAGGTAAACACGTCAAGAAACTGTTCCTTATTGAAAATATACAGCATTTCATAGGAGGATGTCCTATTCGTAATGAATTCAGGTACAAATACTTTGAAAAAAGATACCTATTAGAAGATGAGATAGTTAAATTATTAAACGGTATATTCAGTAATTGGGACAATCTAAAGAATTAAATTATCAATGCTTTAGCGTATAGGAAATTTTTAATTGAAGAATTTAATAATTAATCATGTAAAACTACAATTAAACTTTAATTTCAAATCCCCGACAGACGACATTTATGTCATTGTCGTATGTTCTCAATTTTTTTCTGTATGAAATTGTAAAATTGTTTTTATAACGAAAAATAAAGAACTTATTATTATTAGTAATTCTTTTGACTTGTGACTGTGACGACTAGCAAAACAACTTTTGTTCAAAACTAAAAACAAATGAAGCCATGAACTTAAAATCAACAATTATTTGAATTTTGCTGAATCAGTATTACTACAGTCGATATGCGTATGTACCTATTTCAACTTTGACAGCCCAATATATAACTAACACCACAAGCCTCATTGTGTAGGTACGTGTTTTAGTAGTTCAAGAAAGACTTCTTTGTTTACGTATGGATAATAGTTACTAAAAAAGTCTTGTTCTTACGAAATTGTTTTACATTTATACTTTACACGTCAGAAAAGACTCGCGCAGATGAACTAGGCTGCCGATATACTCTAGCAAGGTTAATAGACTTATTTTTGTTAGTAACTTTTACCACAAGCATATATATATACGTAGGTAAAGTTATATTTTGTTTTTTTTTATGTTTTGTTTTCTGACAGAAATGCACAGACCACCAGTGTCTTGACTCGCTATATGAGTATGGAATCTCTCTAACAGAATCTCAACGTTATTTATATCAATCTCTGAGAATATTAAAAAAATCTTATTTTTTGCCGATAAAGTTGTGTTCTGCCTCTGCTAAGCTTCCTGTCAGCCCTTGTACACCTGTGCATTTTTTGGTTGCTAAACCACAATTTGTTTTTTCAGACTGTAGGAGCTTCTTGTAAACAGAGCAACTTACATCACAACTATCATGGTTAATTTCCAGCTGAAGTGCATATTTCTTGTTATATCGTATGCAATTAACACATACTATCTACTATGACTGCATAGGAAATTTTGCAATACAATTGGAAAACTCTCCATCCAAAAGATCTGTTGCTACTTTAAAAACAAGCAATGACACAAACGATAGGTATAATCGTGTCGTTTTTTTTATTACATCAAACATCCGCAGGCATTTAAGAACCAATTATAATAGCCCAAATCGCTTGGCGCGGCCTATATGATATGTAATTGGTTTATATTATATTTCGGCTATCAAAAAATGAAAGGTTCCTGACCTCACAGATTTCGCATTGCACCGATAAAGAGCATAGTACAATCAACTATTCGCCTACAAAGTGCTCAGGAATTATAATTATTCTACAAATTATCGGCAACTGCTGATTTTATTATTATTTTTTTTTTTTTCGTTTGCATTTTTTAAATCCGTTCCTATGACATAAGCCTGAGGCCACAATACACATTCACTACAAGGAAAACGCGATATAAAAAACACATCTATTAAATCAACTTAGGCGTCTGAGAAAGGATCGAAAATACATTTAATTTTTCTCATCTACTTCATTGGCGGCATGAGTCTCATTTTCGTGGCTTAACGTCAATCACCCAATCCAATCGGTTTTCAACTTGTGATGATGTTAATCTAATTAAAAAAAAATCAGTACCTATAGAGCAATTATTGTGGTCATCTAACCAATTTCACTTGAACATTATCAAAACACTGTAAGAAGTTTCCTTCTCGCAGAATTTACTAGAAAAAGGAATTTTTAGGATAACTACAAAATGAAAAACTTTTTAAAGGGCGTGTGAAAAAAATAACTACAAAACTCATGCAGAAAAAACATATATTTTTTTTTTCTTGTCGAAAGGAAAAATTGACATTTGCACTTCTGAGGCAGGGTTTTTTCTGCTTTTTATGGTAATCGCATATTATTTCGAAACGATTTTTCTGAGAAATATCGCCATCTACAGTAAATAAGCTAAATAACAAATTACTTTACACTTTCCAGCACAGGTTTAGTGCAGAATTTCATACTAAAATGCTTGGAAAACAATTGAAAAATGAATTTAATTTCTTACCAACACCGGTGCTAGGTTGGTTCGCCATTGTGGTTTTGCTATTTTTGTTCTGCTCGCCGATATGAGAGGTCTCTTTCTAGCATACAGGCTAAGCCAATAGTGGTAGCCCTTTAATAATGATTCGTCGTCGTCGATCTCGTATTCACCGTGTACACCTTCGATTTTCTATAAATGAAATTTGCTCGTGACAAATTAAAATTACACCGAATAAAATACACAATAAAAGAATAGTAATTATGCAATATAATTTAATTTTCAAATAAATTCAAGGATTTTACTTTGAAGTGGCGTAATTTATACGCTTGCAACAAAAAATAATTTTACGAACGACAAACAGAGCTCTGCCTCTGACTTTCGTGGAGTTTATAATGTGTGTGAGTGTGCGTGCATTTTTTTCAACTGGTTTCGACTTTCGAAACTGGAAGGCAAATGTGTGAATTCGCCGGAATGCATTCCAAATTTTCGGATATATGTGAAGTTAGATACATTTTATATATATGGACAACCGGAAATGTACTATAATATGGTTTTGAAAAAAAAAATCTCATCTGAATCATTGCGAATTGTGCAGCTTACTTTTACTAGAGATATATCACTCCAACTAAATAATGTCTGATATATATACAAGTTGACAGTTCGCATATGTGGCTGACGTAGGAAAAGTGACGTTCCCGACCAATCTAGTTTTTGCGTTCAGGTTGCATATCATCCAGACCAATCTAGTCGACTTAAGATAAATAGATTCTTGAATGCGGCCAATTTCTTGACTAGATTCGTTGGCTACCCCTCCATAAACGTCAACTGAAACAGTTGCTCACATGACCGATTTCGACTAATCAAAACCGAGATTCACTTAGTGAGAGAGCTGTCAGACTTACTAAACTAGATACTTGAACGTCCCCACTTTATTTCATCTCATGATTGAATGTCAGCTTTCGCTCTCTGCGATTATTTCTTGGCATGGATGTCTGACATGAATTTGACATTTGTCGTCTGGAAATGTCAATTTTCGACTCATTTTATTGTCTCCTCAAGCCGGTGATGTTCTTTGGCGTAAGTAGTACAACCTCTCTTGCCGGTGCGATATACGAAATGAAATGTCGCGGCATAATTGCCCAGCAGAGTTATGAGAAAATTGTATGGTATAGATGTCAGACATCTAGTTGGAGACTCTCTAGTGGAGTCGGCGTATTACGTTTTGGTGAAATTTGTCTACTCCGACAAAAGCCATTGCATTGGGTGAATTTAGAATGATTCAATATATAATTTAACCAGTGAAAGCAAAACGCTTAGAAATGTGTCGAAGGCTACACATATATCAATCGCAAAAATATCAACAAAAAAAAGAGCAAGTGATGTTTCCATGTTCGACACGCGAAATCTGAAATCTGAGAGCAGGGGTGGGATTCTGTAAAAAGCGAAACGAAAACCACTTTCGAATTTCAAAAAACGAAAGATATCACGCGAAATTGAAAATTTGCTTCATTTAACTGCTTTCGTTTTCTTTTTCTCGTTCGCAAGGGTTTAGGAAACTGTTGTGACAAAAAAGTTAAAGTTTGAGAAGCTATATATATCAAATTTTATTGTTTTGACGGCTAACAGCTGACCGCTTTCAATGTAAATATTGTTTGTTGGATGATGTTTTGGTCGTATCAAAAGGTAAACAAACACTCGTATAATAATGTAAGTTGTACAATTAACAATTACCGTCATACAAACTGTTTATTTAAATTAATTACATTCAACAACAACACAAACGCAACAAAATGTTATAATCGAGTGGATGGAGAAGTACCTATCCCTTCCTAGCAAAAAATACGCAAGATAATGCTCACAGACGAGACAAAGCTGCAGAAAAATGGGAACAGTCGTGTAAAATATTAAATTCAAATGGCCCGCCCATAAAAAAAAAATTACTTGATGGAAAAATGTCTTAAAAATGTGTTCTTTGTTATACGCACGTAGGTATATATTGTACTTGATATCTCACTTTTTTGACATGGGAAGATTACATACACCGGGCGAAAACAAAACTGTCAATTTCAATGCACATCAATTTAATAAACAAATCTTTCATCGGGCAGTGTAAGAGGATCCGAACAACCTCGAAGATTTTTTCGGATTGTTCTTAAATTTACACAATTTTTCACAGCGCTAACATCACTATCGGTTGCTATTAATAAATAATTGGGCAGCAATTTTTTTTGTGAAATAAATATCAGTCACAAATACTAATTAAACAACCAAACACCGAAAAATAATAAGAAACGCTGTATTCCTTTCGCATGTAACGAAAATGTCTTTCGTTTTTGGAGTTACAAGTCGGCGCAGTGGCTTAGGTTTTTTCACTGCGCCACCTCTCGCGAACGTCTGACAAACATCCGAGAGTATAACTGTCATGAAAGAGCTTCTCAATTGGCCGTTTGGACTCGGCATAAAATTGTAGATCCCTTCCATTCGTCCCAAAAAAAATAAAAACTCACACAAGACGAATGGTTGTGAGAAGCTAGGCTTGGGTCCATACGGACCTGTTGCGCCAATTATTTATTTATTATTTTGGAGTTACATGAAGTAAAGATAACGAAAACGTCGATGAAATAGCTTTCGCATTTTTGCTTTGGCCCAAATGAAATTTCCTTTCGTTTTTGAAGTTACATGAAGCAAAACAATCGTTTGAACGAAAACCCATGAACGTTTTCATCTTACACAATCCCACCCCAGATTAGAATCAAATAAAAATACGCTGATGCTATTCGCACTTAGGTCGACGGCTACGGTTAAACGCGGCAAATATGTGGCTCGCTTCGCTCGTTTAAAGGGATCTAAACTCCAGTATTTCATTTTCGGACACAAGCCTGCACGTTTTAAGGCCCAACTTATTTCTTAAAATACTATTTTAATTATTATAGTTACATCAAATACATAGCCGTCGGCATACGCCGTGTCCCTAACGTCGTGCGAATAGCCACTTCGAAAAATAATGTTAGTTCATCAATTAGGCAAGATTTTAAGTTGTGACACCTATTCGATCAGCTGTTCTGCTGAATATTTCAAAATGTGTGTTTTGGAAGTCGTGGCGTTTTCGTGGAAAACGACTCGTTTTGAAAACTGAAAATTGAATGGGTTTTCGGCTCGATGTGAATAGGATAGGACCTGACCTCAGGAATGGCATCGGTAACGACACGACTTCAAACATTTATCACTGTGAACCAACAGAAGTATTTTTTTAGTAGGTACTTATCAAATCTCAAGGTACCTATTTCAAAAAGTTGCAGAAGTTGTTAAAAAATGTTTCTATTTTATTTAATTCGATAATTGGATTATCGTGATTAATAAATAAAAGTAATATAAACCTATATATAAAAGAATATAAACCTATTTTGGCTAAAAAATATCCTATAGCATACCTATTTTCTAAAAAAAAGAAGAAAATGTACAACTTTTATTCGCAATAGTCTAATCCTCTGTTTCAATGGCAAAAAGCTAAAAAATATATTTGGTTCCATAAATTGTGAAAAGAAAAGTTTTAAACAGTCGATCGCGTTAAGAGTATCGTTTGTATTAATTTTTTTTTAAAACGGCTATCAAGAAATGTTTAAAATATCAAATATAAAAGTTTAAAAATCAATTGTAGTTGATTTCCATGCAAGTGAAAAAACTCTTTTGCGGCCAACTCAATACACACAAGAACCAATAAAATTCGGATTTTATTTTCGATTTGGCAGCAGAAATCTAAAATCTCAGGTCAAAATCTGAAAAGCCAAATCGAAAACGACATACATTTTTTCTCAGATTTTACACATATGTCGTTTTCGATTTGGCAAAAAGATCAATTTTGTTTTGATTGAGATTGCTTTTCATGTTCGATTTGCCAAGAAAATCAATATTTTTTTTTTGATCTGACTCTCTTTTGAGAAAGCTCGATTTTTTGTTTCAGATTTCCACATACTTTCATTAATACCAATGTGTATGACACACAGCTGGCGGTTACGAATTGTTTATCTTTGGAAAGTTTAAAGTACAAAATCTAGAATCTTTCTTTATATATATATATTTTATTATGTTTTTATTTAACGTAAGGAATTACGTCTTAGTTCTTTGACCGTACTTTCGTTAATGCCGCTGCCCGCATCTTCTGTATCTTGTTCTCTCTCTCTGTTGGTATTGTCGTTTCAGTTCGACCATCCTGACTTTCTTCGTTATCTTCGTCGAAGACGAGATGTAGCTCGATCCAACTAGACAGTCCTTCAATATGTGCTCGTTTACAGGTCTTTCGAATACTTCTACTGCTACAATTTTGGCTCTTCCAGGTTGAATTGTACCGTTCGTGACGACATGCCCAAGAAACTCAATTTCTCGTTTTAGAACTCACATTCAAATTCAATGTCAGATTTGCTTCTTTTAGTATGGTCAGGAACCTTTCCAGTTTGTTCATTCCGTCGTTCAATGATTTTGCGGGTATAACAAAATAATCCATAAAGCATACTATTCAGTCGGGTAGCATTCCTTGTTTTATGATTCTCATCAACTTCTTAAAGTATGCCCGTGCATTTACTAATACGAATGGCATAACTTTGAACTCGAACAATCCATCCGGAGTAATAAAAGCTGTGAAATGTGTGTTCTTTTTTAATCAGTATCTGGTACTATCCCGACGCCAGGTCGAGTACTATGTAATAGTCGAACCCTAATAGGTTGTTAAGCTCCTCTTCGACTAATGGCGCAGGAAACTTCACCTTTTTTATGACCCGATTGAGCTTGCGAAAATCTACACACATACGGTCATCCCCATTTATCTTTTTAACCAGTACAACAGGGGCGGCGAAATAAGTTTCAGATTCCTGTATGATGTCAGATTCCAATAACGTCCTTATCATAGAGGTAAGCACTTCTCGTTTGGCGTAGGGTACCTTGTATGGGTGTTGCGAAATCGGTTCAGGTTTGCTAAGCTCTATTTCCATTTCAACGAGAGGTGTTCGCCCGAGTTCGTTTTGATTCATTGCAATGCATTTTAGAAATTTATTCCGCAACGAATTAAGATCTCTTGAATCAAACTCATCATTAAATAAAAGATCGGCTGCGGTTATTCTTGAGTATACGCCGTTTGTAGCTGCATTTTTATCTATTTTCTGAACAGTTAGGACGTTTCCTTCCTTAGATAACACACACTCCGGATCGTTGAGAACACTTTACCTATCAGAATCGGTTTTGAGAGGCTTTCGTCTATCACTACTACAGCACTGATTGAAAAACAAGCGTTGTCGATCATTATGTCACAGGTTATTTGGCCTATGTCGAAAATTAAACAATGCATGAATTACCCTATGAATTAATGAGCTACTTTCTTATACATAATCCTTATATATACATTTCTAACGTTACTTTAAATTTTCTCTTAGTTATTTGGTTTAATAAATTCAGTTGTCACGAGTCTTTAGACCCGAAAGGATCGGTTTTTTTTTTGTACGAAGCAAGACGCGTAATCTTATCCCACAGGGTTATTTTCGATATTGGTGCCAAAACCCGGGACTCGGAACTAGATTGCTTTGCATAAAAAATTCTTAATTGTCGTGATAGCTCGGTATTTTTTGTACTTTTGATTTTTAATAGCGAATATAAAATGGACTTGCAAACGCGCGCCGGTTACCGCAGCCATTTAACGAAGGTAGTAAATGAAGCGACTGAATATCTTAAAACGTCGAATGTAAGAGACATGGAAGATTTGTCTAAATTAGACGCCATAGAAGAGGATCTCGCATCGTTTCTTCAACGCTTAACTACTGTTAACGAGAATCTTCGCATAACTAATAAGGATATTCAGGCAAGAAATGTAGAGGACACCAAACCAGAGAAGATCGCGGAGTATAAGGACGCTGCGGTAGGAATGATAGCGAGGCTACAAATTCGTTTAACAAAAGTACAAACAAGACTTAACCCCTACCAAAATGATGCCAATGTGCAGCGAAAACCATCATCAACGCGATCACATTGCACTAAACTTCCCAAATTGGAGCTGAAAAAGTTTTCAGGTGACCATCAAGAATGGATTCGTTTCTGGGAAAACTTTCGCACGACTGTACATGAGAAAGAATCATTGAGTGGCGCTGAAAAGTTTAACTATTTACAGTCGGTGCTAACGGGCAATGCGGCAAAGACAATATCAGGTTTCACTCCCACGGATACTTGCTACGATGGAGCTATCTCTCTTTTGCAGGAGGAGTATGGAGATACGGAAAAGCTGATAGATAAGCTGATGCAACAACTCATGGCACTTCCAGCAGTTTACAGCAAAACCGACGCGGTGGGGTTAAGAAACTTATTTAATACGGTAATAGCTTCTAGCCGCTCCCTAACAGCCCAAGGAGTACCGTCGTCTCATTATTATATAATGCTAAAAACAATTCTCTTGAAATGCATGCCAAACGAACTCCGAATAGACTATCATCGCATACAGAAAGAGTCAATAATTTCAAAAGAAGATGCCAATGACTCAGCCGATGATAGTGGCTCTACTCTTTCCTTTGACGGCGATAAGCAAGTAAAGAATATTCTGCGGTTTTTAAAGCAAGAAGTAGAATCGATAGAGAGAGCGGGTGTAAATAAAACTGTTACACGAATGAGTGCAAAACATGTTCAACCTTCGACAGCTGCAAGCCTATTCACTCCTACGCAGCATAAGGGACCATGTTTCTTCTGCAAATCTACTGAGCATGTGACAAATGAATGCAACTGTTCACGAACGATTGCCGAAAAGAAAGAAATGTTGAAGGAAGATGGCCGATGCTTTCGATGCACTGTTGTTGGACATACGGCGAGGTTTTGTAAAGCGAGAGGATTGTATTGTAAAACATGCAAACGTAAACATGCTACTTCTTTGTGCAACGCTAATAAATCGTCAACTGTCAGTGAAGTGCAATTAAAAGTTACCGAAAATGCAACTACGACAACGATTGTTAACCCCACGCTTAATTTATCTGTGCCGAATATATCAGGGAATAATAACAGATCACATGTGTTTCTGCAAACAGCGCGAGCTCTGATATCCGCATCCATCGCATTTTCTGCTACAAATCAGTTATTTGTCCGATTTATTATTGATGGTGGCAGCCAGCGAACGTATGTGAGGGAAGCAGTTGCAAACAAACTTAATTTACCCATAAACGGATTCGTAAATTTATCCATCATTCCTTTCGTCCACGCAAAGATTTCCTGCTCTAAGAGAATGAAAACAGTGAAGTTAGTATTACGTAGTCAGTTTAGTGAAAGCAATGTGAAAATTACTGCGGTGGTGGTTCCTGAAATCTGTCTCGACGTCTTGTCCGCCCCGGAGAGTCACGGCCCTCAGTTAGGTGGATTTTGTTTGGCTGACTCAAACGGTTGCGGACGTGATCAAGAAGAAGGATTAAGCGTTCTTATTGGAGCGGACTATTATTGGACGGTCGTTACTGGGAAGTATAGCAGAATAACCAATCTTTTGACAGCTGTAGAGACAGTTTTTTGGTGGACCCTTCAAGGCCCTTACGATGCAGGTGAAAAATTATCTGGTAATGAAAGTGTCTCTACTCTTTTTAGCTCAACCTCCTTCGAAAATTTGTGGAATCTGGAGACTTTGGGGATTCGAAGTGATGAACGGGAGATGAAGGAGTTCACCATGGAACTTCAAACGAAATGCATCCGAAAGACCAAGACAAGATACGAAGCTCTCTTACCCTGGAAAATTTTAAATGGACAGCTTGGAAACAACAGAGAAACTGCTCTATCAAGACTACACTCGCTTCTCAAAAGGCTACAGATAGACCCAACCAAACTTCGAGAATACGACGCAACGATGGGCGAATTTATTGCTTCGGGTTACGCTGAGCCAGTTGTTCCAGGCCGCGGTGACGACGCCAAGAATCTATACTATATGCCGCAGTGTGCAGTGTAGGTTACATACCCCGTAAAGCACTCACACTCAATTTTCTCCCTCTGAGGAAATGAGGTAATGCGATCCATGCATTTTTTTATTTTTTTGTTTTCATTTTAAATCTAAACTGACACGCGCACCGGTAAATGCGCTGATTGCATTAAACATAGTGCATTCCCACGGGAAATGGAAATAGCAGCTGAGCTGGCAGAAATAGAGTAGAACCGAAGTAGAAATAAATTATCATAAAATATTGTTAAGTTAGTCCGTAAGTGATCGTCCAATAAAGGAGTACTCGTTTCATTAAAATAAAGAAATTGTTTTTTTTTTATTCCACTCGGGAGAAAACAATTTAAGTGGCGCAGTCGGTAGGATTTTACTATATTGGTAAGATCCATAAGAGAACGAACCGGGAAACGTTAAACCAGTGAATAGTGCGTACCTAGTCAAGCGAAAATTGACATCGGACCCAGAAAAGTTAAATCAGTGATTAACGCCGGGCACATATAAGTTGAAGTTAACAGTGCGTACCTAGTCAAGCGAAAATTGACATCGGACCCAGAAAAGTGACCAACTTCAAAAATTAAGAAAAACAGAACTCATAAGTTTTGGCAAAAAGAAATCGAGGAAGAAATGAACGAACAACTTGCGGACCGACTAACAGCTGTATTGGAGGCTTTGGCAATCCAAAATGCTGCACCAAGACCAAGCAGAGCGGCTCATTGGATGAAAGAAATTGCACACATCAAAGAGTTTGACGGCGATAAGGAAAAACTAACACAATTCCTAACCATCGTTGAAACGCAGATGAACGCAGTGGAAGAACCATTGAGAGGAGAGCTATGGCAAGCGGTATACAATGCAAAAATTGTGGGCAGAGCAAAAGAATTGCTGATGAACAACCCGCCAGCAGGATGGACAGCAGCAAAGGAACTTCTAAAACAACATTTTCGACCAGCATGTAACTACAAGGACATCTCGAGAAAAATAAGTAGTTTAAAAGTAAGTTCTATTTATGATTTAAATTTAAAGATCGAAGAATTAGTGAAAGATATTAATACATTTGCAACATACGAGTTAAATACTCAAGCAACCAAACAAACATTTTATACACTCTTAGTTAACCGAATAAAACAAATAGTATCAGGAAATCTATCAAGAGATATTAAAGATGAATTTAACATACACAAAATTAAAGAAATTTTATACACATACGTAGGTTATGATAGTAGCAATTTAGAAAAAGAATGTGTAACTCAGGATAGGCGAAGTATAGCACAGTCCAGTAGCAATTATCAAAACAATAGGAATTCCGGGAATAACAATCAAAACCATCATAGGCCAAATTCAGAGCATTACAGACATAATAATCAATACCAACAAACGTCAGGACAATTTCGGCGAAATAACAATTTTCAGCAGACTCAACCTAGACCGAACAACCAATACCAACAAACGTCAGGACGACATAGACAAAATAACAACTTCCAACAGACACCCCATAGATATAACAATCAATACCAACAAACGCAACCCACCTTTAACCAGTCAGGTCAGTTTAGGAATGCTAGTCAACAACCACAACCAATGGAGATAGGACAAATAGCTCAGGGCAATCAGATAAGCACTCGTGAAGAAGATATACATAATATAAATCCAGAGTTTTTTCTGATCTAAGCCTCGGAGACAAAATATTTTTAGACTTAACTATCGACGGAAAAAAATATAAAGGACTAATCGACACGGGATCAACGATGAGTATAATAAATTCCAACAAAGTAGATTGTAGTAAATTTAAAGTATATGAGAGAGTTAATATGAAACTTCAAACTATCAATAACAGTACAACCGAAATAATAGATAGAATTATAACCAGTATACCTGAAGAATTTAATTATAATCCAAAAGGGGCCACCCGGTGGTATAAAAGGGAACTAGGCGACAAACCCTACGATATTCTTGTAGGGATGGACCTGTTGAGTAAAATTGTTAAGACCCTTGATTTTGACGATAAACTCCTTACCTTAAAAAATAACACAAAGATCCCAATTTATTCCGATAAGCCCGAAGTAACTTTTGATTGCTTCGAACTGAAGGGAGAGGGAAAAGAAGTAGATTTAAGTCATTTGAACGAAGAAGAAAGAACTGGGATGAAAACACTATTAGGGCAATTTAAACATTTAATATATAGAGAAGGAGATCAGTTAACTAACACAGATTCAATCATGCATGAAATAAAAACGTCAGTCGACCAACCAATCCATGCGAAACTTTATCGTTTACCCCCCAAGCACGAGGAGGAGGTTAGACGACAAGTAAAAGAAATGGAGGACCAAGGAATAATTAGGAAGTCTAATATTAGATATGCCTCACCTATTGTGGTGGCGGCTAAAAAAATTGATAATTCAGGACAACAAAAATTCCGTCTCTGTGTAGATTACAGGAAATTGAACGAGATCAGAATTGATGACAAGTACCCATTCCCAAACATTGACGGCATCTTGGATAAATTGGGAAGAGCCCAGTACTTTTCTTCAATTGACCTCGCCAAAGGGTACCATCAGATAAAGGTTCACCCCGCTGACATTGCGAAAACGGCGTTTGTAACACCAAACGGACTATACGAGTATCTCAGAATGCCGTTTGGGTTGAAAAACGCGCCGGCAACTTTTCAGAGGTTGATGAACGAGGTACTCAGAGACTATCTGAATAAAATTTGTGTCGTCTATCTAGACGACATCTTAATTTTCTCAACTAGCTTGAAAGAGCACCTACAATCATTAAAACTGATTTTCAATAAACTAACTGAAAACAATTTAAAAATCCAATTTGACAAGTGTTCTTTTCTGAAGAAGAATACTGAATTCTTAGGGCACGTTTTGACGGCCGAGGGTATGAAACCCAACCCTGTTAAAATTCAATGTATTAAGGAATACCAACTACCTAAAATGGAAAGACAGTTAAAGGGGTATCTAGGAGTCACAGGTTATTATAGGAAATTCATCAAGGATTATTCCAAAATAGCTCACCCGATGATTAAATATCTAAAAAAAGATAAGAGGATAAATGTCAATGACCCCGAATATATTCAAGCTTTTGAAAGCCTTAAATTAGCCATTATCAGACACCCTATATTGAAATTCCCAGATTTTAAGAAACCATTCACCTTATTTACCGATGCAAGCAACTATGCCTTAGGGGCAGTATTGACGCAAGAAGGCCAACCGGTTTGCTACGCATCTAGATCATTGAACGATCACGAAAAGAATTATTCTGTCACCGATAAAGAGTTCTTGGCGATCGTTTGGGCTGTAACTTATTATAGACCTTATTTATGGGGAACAAAATTTAAAATCATTACCGATCATTTACCTATCAAATATTTAAACAAAAAGTATACAGGGAAAGAATTTAGTCAAAGGAATCAGCGGTGGCTTCTAAAATTACAGGAGTACCAGTATGATATCGAGTACCTGAAAGGAAAAGAGAATAAGATAGCCGATTTCTTAAGCAGGATCCCAGAAGAAAGCAGTAGAAACAAAATCTCAGATCAGTCAGTAAATAACTTATCAGACAATGTAACAGTACATTCAGAAGATGAGCAGCAACAAGACCATATACCCATTAAGGAGACCATAGTCAATAAATATAAGACCCAGCTAATTTTATCAAACACAATAGAGAGAGAAATAGAAATCCTACATGGAAGGAGAATCATTTCCATTGATATGACCAGGGGGAAAGAACACTGGACGGATGTATTACGAAGGTATATTAAGCCAGGCATTACAGGAATATTTACAGAATTATCTTATCATGAATTTAATAAGATCCAACAACTATTAATAGAATTATTCAGTCACGATAAGCAGGTTAGATTCATTAAGGCAACGCTAAGAGCGCAAGAAATAAATAATTTAGAGGAAGCACAGAAACAAATATCGTTATACCACACCCAGGAAAGTCTCCATAGCGGAATTGTAGAAACTTACCATAGTCTGAAAAACAAGATATATTTCCCACATCTAATCAAAGAAATAACTAGGATTATTAATAACTGTAGAACATGTATCGAAACTAAGTATGAGCGTAAACCAATTAAAGCCAAGTTTGCAATAAGTGAAACTCCTACTAGGCCAAATCAAGTACTACACATGGACGTATACTACTTCATGAAACAGGCTTTTCTGACTCTGATCGATAAGTTAACGAAGAAAGCTTATGTATATCATCTACCAAATACGAACTGGACAAAGAAAGTAGAGATACTATAGGGTGATTTTTTAAGAGGTTTAGAACTTTTTTTAAAAAAAAAACACAAAAAATTCGAAAAAATGAATGAAATATTTATTTGAATCGATAGTTTGAACCTTGCAATTTAATGTTTAAAGATAATTTCATGCAAATGTTGACCGCGGCTGCGTCTCAGGTAGCCCATCCGCTGAGTCCAATTTTGGCATACTCTTTCACACATATCGGCCGGTATCTCACGAATGAATGCATGGATGTTGGCTTCCAGTGCGTCAATCGAAGCGGGCTTGTCCCTATACACATAAGCCTTGGCATACCCCCACAAAAAATAATCTAATGGTGTCAAATCGCACGATCTAGGCGGCCAATTGACCGGCCCGAAACGTGAAATTAACTGTTCACCAAACTCGCCTCGCAATTGCGCCATTGTTTCGCGTGCTGTGTGGCATGTGGCACCGTCTTGTTGAAACCGCATATCATGCAAGTCAAGAACTTCCATTTCGGGCAAAAAAAAGTTTGTTATCATCGCTCGGTAGCGTTCACCATTGACAGTAACGCTGCGATTCGCATCATCTTTGAAGAAATATGGCCCAATAATGCCGTCGGCCCATAAACCGCACCAAACAGTGGCTTTTTCGGGATGCATTGGTAGCTGTTGCAATGCTTCTGGCTGATCTTCACTCCAAATGCGGCAATTTTGCTTATTTACGTACCCATTCAACCAAAAATGAGCCTCATCGCTGAACACAATTTTTCGATAAAAAAGCGGATCCTCGGCCAGCTTTCCAAGAGCCCATTTACCAAAAATTCGGCGTTGTGGTAGGTCGGCTGGCTTTAGTTCTTGCACCAGCTGTATCTTAAAAGGCTTTACGCCCAAATCCTTCCGCAAAATTTTCCACGTAGTGCTGTAACAAAGACCTAACTGCTGGGAACGGCGCCGAATCGACATTTCGCGGTCTTCTGTCACACTAGCTGATACGGCCGCAATATTTTCTTCACTACGCACAGTACGTAAACGTGTTGGTGGTTTAATGTCCAACAAAGTAAATTTGGTGCGAAATTTGGTCACAATCTTCCGAATAGACTGCTCAGAAGGTCGAGAATGCCGATCATAAAATGGAAGCAGCGCGCGATGAACATTTCGAACCGAGCACGAATTTTGATAGTAAAATTCAATAATTTGCAAGCGTTGTTCATTTGTAAGACGATCCATGGTTAAATTGCAAACCAAACTGAAGCTGTTTGACAGTGACACAAGGTACTAAACACACGTCAGCTGTCAAAACCGGTGTTGCCAAAACCAAACCAGCTAAAAAATCACCCTTTAGAAGAGCATTTCTCGAAATTCGGGAAACCAGAAAAAATTAATGCAGATAATGAATTTAAAACAGAAAACTGTAAGGAATATTTAAGAGAACAACAAGTAGAATTACACCTCACAAAACCAAACACACATACCGGCAATAGTGACATAGAGAGGTTCCATTCAACATTGCAGGAGAAATTAGTAGCAATAAGAAAATTAGATTTAACATTGATCCAAAAGATGCATAGGGCAGTTAACAGTTACAATAATAGATATCAGTCCACGTTGAAAATGACACCAGAGGAAGCAATGTTCGCGGACCTAGCGACACTGGTAAGGCGAATAAAATTACAAAAAGAAAACAAGATTAGGAAACTAAACGAAAACAGAGAAGAATACAAGGAAGAAAGGCAAGTAGTGCCAATAAAAAATTACAAGCGAAGTTATTATAAAAACCAACCCAGATATAGATTTAAAGTATTAGAGAGAGAACACCCCACTAACATAAAGCGACCTCGGAAATTTGCAGGTGACAATATTAGCGTATCTCACACTAACAGTACTGTTAACGCATGAAACCACAGCAACATTGACGATAAACCGACTCACAACAGACAACGGCTATACAATCATCAACATGGGACAAACGGAGATAGTAAAGGACGCCAAAACTATATTACACATAGTTAATACCAGGGAAATCAAGGAAACAGTTAATCTATTAAAAGAGAATGCAAAAAGATTACATATAGATAATGACGTAGTTATAAGGAAAGAAATAGAAACACTTTATGCAAAAATAACTGCAATAGAACCAGGAAATAACTCAAGACAAAAACGAGGACTAGTTAACTTTATCGGGACAACTGAAAAATGGCTCTTTGGCACAATGGACGAGACGGACAGACAAGAAATCACAGATCACTTAAAAATAGTGGAGGAAAACGAAGAAAATATCATAGGTAATGTAAACAGTCAAGTCGAAATCAATTCATACTTTAATGAAAGCATAAGTCAGCTTAAATATATCATAGAGTCAGATAGAAACGAATTAAATAGAGCATATAAAGAACTATCAGGAAATGAGAAAAGAATCATACTACAACAATTAAAATTAGACCAGTTAATGAAAATAAAAATGTTGGAAGAAAAAATAAATCAAATAATCGATAATATAGCTTCAGTTAAACATGGATTAGTTCACCCTAGCATGTTGACAGCAACAGAGATTAACGAAACAAAACTAGATTTTTATAAATTAAAAAACGTTAAGGTAGGACTTTTGAAATATAAAATAGATACATTAATACTGGCAATTAAAGTACCAAATAAATATCATTTAGTAGATTTAAAACTTATTATCGCAATACCCACAGGAAATAAAACAGAAATTATGTTAAATGATCAATATGTTGTTGAAATAAATCAAACAAAGTATGAGTACGACAAAGAAGTTCAATACGAAAATGATTTAAAGCCTATAAGTAATTGTATTACAGACAGAAATTGTAAGCTCAAAGAAAACAAATTAATGGAAATTAAGAAAATAGATGATAGTACCATCATTTGTAAAAATATGAAGGAACAAGAAATAACAAATCAATGCGACGACCGGAAAATAAAGCTAAATGGAAACTACTTGGTAGTTATTAATAATTGTACGATAAGAATAATGAATGAAACATTTAGTAACAGTAATATAGAGTTTAAGGAAAGATTTTATTACACTGAAGACATAAATTATAATTTCACAAAACAACCAAATTTTGAAGACATTATTCTTAGAAATACCGCAAATGTAGAACACATTAAATTACTGAAATTTCATAAGAACCTTAATTATGTAACAAGCTCAGCTGTCATCTTCATCCTAATCATTATTATAATAGTAATCTTAAAATTGAAGCGTAGAAATAAAAAACTTAAAATAGCAATTAAAACCGTCGATCAAGAAACCCCAGTACCCAATAAAATTCAGGAGAATTTTAATCTGAAGGGGGGAGAGATTACATACCCCGTAAAGCACTCACACTCAATTTTCTCCCTCTGAGGAAATGAGGTAATGCGATCCATGCATTTTTTTATTTTTTTGTTTTCATTTTAAATCTAAACTGACACGCGCACCGGTAAATGCGCTGATTGCATTAAACATAGTGCATTCCCACGGGAAATGGAAATAGCAGCTGAGCTGGCAGAAATAGAGTAGAACCGAAGTAGAAATAAATTATCATAAAATATTGTTAAGTTAGTCCGTAAGTGATCGTCCAATAAAGGAGTACTCGTTTCATTAAAATAAAGAAATTGTTTTTTTTTTATTCCACTCGGGAGAAAACAATTTAAGTTGTATAGCCCTGAAAAGAGAACCACGAAGATACGAATTGTATTCGATGCCTCGTCTCATTTACCAGGTAAATTATCTTTAAATGAATGTTTATGGACGGGCTCGAATTTGCTTCCAGATGTTCTACAAATTCTGTTAAACTTCCGGATTGGAAAAATTGGCTTAGTAGCTGATATCGAGAAAGCGTTCTTGCAAATTGTTTTAGCAGAGAGGGAAAGGGATAGTCACCGATTTATATGGTACTCTCTGAAGGAAGATTTGACGACTGATTTTTCATCTCCGACTGAGTATCGCATGACCCGTGTCACCTTTGGGGTTTCTTGTAGTCCATTTTTGCTTTCTGCTACCATAGCCTTGCATATTGATACACAAGTAAATGAGTTTCCAGAAACGTGCTCCGTATTGGGTAAGTAATTTTATATGGACGACCTTGTTTTAAGTATCGCTAGTCAGGATGAAGCAACGAATTTTTTTCGGGAGGCAACAGAAGTGTTCAATCGTGCCTATATGAAGCTACGAAAATGGCGTAGCAATGATGCAGAAATTCAATTGAAAGAATTGAAGGTGGCATACAATCAGTTTTGGGTGGGAATGTTCACAGCGATGAATTGATGATAAACATCAATTTGGAAGAACTGAAAAGTATGGTACAGCCTACAAAGCGCAACGTCTTAAAGCTTATTGCGCGTATATTCGACCCTTTAGGGTTTTTACACCCAATTACCATAAGGCATAAAATTTTATTTCAATCCTTATGGCGAAATAAGCTCAGTTGGGATGAGCCTTTAGACGCTGAATCTATCAAGAATTATTCGCTTGCTTCGAGGACTTAGAGCAGATGGGGGAATTCTCGTTGCCCAGATGGCTGGGAACAAGTTCACAGTTTCGATCGGTAGAAATTCATATATTCGCCGATGCCAGCCAAAAGGCCTACAGGGCTGTTGCGTTTTTGGGAATCCAAGAGTCAGATGGTGAAACTCAGGTGAAATTTGTGTGTGCTTAGGTGTTCGACCGAGGCAAAGTACCTGGGTGTGGTATTCACCTCCAAACTGAACTGGAAACGGAATACTGAAGAAAGAATGAAGAAAGGACTTAATGCCTTTTATGCGTGTAGAAAAACCTTTGATAAAAACTGGGGCTTACAACCGAACATTGTGCACAGCGATTGTTAGACCCATTCTTACCTACGGTTCAGTTGTTTGGTGGGAGGCGGTTAAAACCAAATCCTATCTTAAGAACCTGAAAAAGGTGCAGAGAATTGCTTGTTTGGGTATAACAAAGCCGCTTGGAAGCCTGGTTACGGTGGACACTCAAGCGTACTTGAAATCTTTGATCGGAAGGGACTCATGTCACTCACCGATTACGAGAAACCCAGATATGACTTCGTGAAAAATTTCAGAATCACTATACCCAAAAGACAGGACTGGAACTCACCCAGTACCATCATTAAAGGTATATCCATCTATACGGATGGTTCAAAAACAGAAAATGGTACAGGTGCCGGCGTATTCTCAGAAAGACTTGCTATTAGCCAGTCGTTTCGACTAACTGATCACTGTAGTGTCTTTCAAGCTGAGATCTATGCGGTTAAGAAAGCAGCACAGACTATCTTATCGATGGGACTACCAGCAATGGAAATAACCATCTGTGTGGACAGTCAAGCGGCACTTAAAGCTATCGGCTCTAACCTTGTTAATGCGAAATGTGTTTCAGATTGCCTCTTGGCGCTCAGGGATATACGTCATCACTCAGTTCTGCTGGGTTCCGGGACACGTTGGGTGGAAGGGAACGAAAAAGCGGACGAATTGGCCAGATCCGGCTCTGATATGAACCCTCAACTAGCGGACGGAGAGGTGCTAGGTGCTACCGCCTTTCAACACTGCTAAGACTTTTATTGAAGGCGTCACCGCACAACTGGCTAAGGAACAATGGAGCAACACCATTCGTTGCGTCATAACCCGAAGTCTGTGGCCTGTGATTGACACCAAAAGATCAAAGTTCCTAGTTTCCCTTAATAGAAGTCAGATCCGGATGCTCGTCGGGGTTTTAACCGGACACTGCACCATAGGAAACATGGCTAAAAGGCTGGGAAATGACTTCTGCAGAAGCTACAGAGACGAAGAGGAAATAGAGTCGGTGGAACATCTTCTATGCCACTGTCCAGCTTTACAGAAACGCCGCTCATCCTGTATAGGAGCAAGGTTCTTCGAAAGTTTGGAAGACTTGGCGGGGGTACCTCTATCAGACATAAAACTATTCCTAAATAGATCGAAGTGGTTTTGTTAGCTACATGTCCTTACATGTACAAACAGGGTACTCACAATGGGCCTTCAAGGCTTCCGGGTGACGTGGGCGCCTTTTTAAAGTGCGCTGGTGCGGAGGCTTAATGTTGCAATGACTCAGTGGGCTATGCTGTCGGAGGCGGTAGTCGTCTGTAGGGTCACCCATGACAGAAAGGCTGCTAGAGGAGCAACAAACTAAGTACTACCCATGAACAGCATACGCCGAGGGATGCATGGCTATAAGAGAGATTAGTCATAAGTATGCGAACTCCGAATACCTGGCGACCTTCGGTTCCATCAGTAGTTTCTTTCCCGGGTACTCGTGGGACCAATATTTCTCAATTAAATTTAAAAGAATTACAGACAGATGCCTCTGAAACCGCATCAACCTCTGTCATAGATGTTGGGCAATCAGAGGAACAAACAATTCGGGTAGCCCCGACGGTCAACACTTCTTGTGCCTTAGAGCCAAATGTGACCCTTACTTCTCGGTCTGCTGACGGGCAACCGAACCCCCTAAAAATAGATGTCGATGTCATGAGGGCTCCATCTATAAGTCAGGGATGTGACAGAATCCAGCGCAGGGAATCATAAACTTCCGATTCCGACGCATCCATTATAGTTGACTCCTGCAGTGTAGTATCCGAGAAGTCGGGATGCTCTTCTATTGCGAAGAGTCTGGCTGGACTACAGGTTCAACAAAGTGGGTTCGTAAAGCTGAGCGGATTCGAAAAAAGACGTTTTAAAAGTGCATTGCGACGAGGCTTAGACAGAGAAAATGCTCTCATCCTAGCCAAATCTGCTCCCAAAGATAAGTCGATCTCTAAACGAGTTAGGTCGGAAGACAACACCCCACCGACATCGGCTCCCAAGAAGGTTAGGAGAGGTCCCTTGCCTGAGGTCCCCACCTTTAGCCAGGTGGCGAACCTAGTCAGGTTGGGTATCGTTCCGACCGACTTGGTTAATCAACCCCTCTCTTCTGAGCAAATGGCTCTCGTGCAGGAGGCGGTCATTGACACCTCGATTGAACTGACCAACAGTGGCGTATGGCCCAAGTTCTCTGGATCAGTTCCTAAGTCGGGGTGGGTAATGTTCATTTGCACAAATGGTGCTACCGCGGGATGGATGTGCTCAAATTTTGAGAGTATCAGAGCCAAATGTGGTCTGGACCTGGCGTTGGTGGAAGAGGATTCATTTCCAAAACCACACATCGTTCGGGGTTTCTTTCCGCATAGCCTGGAACTCTCAAATGAGAAAGTGCTTGCCACCCTGACGGCTCAAAATGCCTCATAAAAGGCTAACACTTGGAGGGTCGTCAAGAGGGTTAAGGATGGTGCATTCCTTCACCTAGTTCTGTCAATTGACGATGCTTCCATGGCCATGCTACTTCAGTTGAAGGGGAAAGTGTCCTACCGCTTTGGGCAGATTAAGTTGATTCTTAAGAGCACCGACAAGAATCCTACGTCTGATAACGGTACCCCCTCGGCAGGAGTAGAAGCCAGCTCGGAGTCGGCACCTTTCTCTGGAATTGTGCCATCCCAACAGGCACCTGCAGTTAAGAGCAGTGCCACTATGCCGTCGAACACCAGTGGCGGAATTAGCGGAAAGGTGACGGCGTCGAGCGTTGCCGTGGACCGCACCAAAGAATTGGGCAGTGGTAATGCAGAGGCCCGTGTAGCGCCGCTTAAGCAAAATAAAGTAGATGAACTTATTCTTCCAAAGTTAGAATTGACTGCTGCGTTAGTTGCTGCCAGACTGTGCCGTTATTTAAGGAAGTTAAATATACCGATTGGTAAGACATTTTTGTGCACAGACTCGCAGATCACCTTCTACTGGATACGAGGAGATGCTCGAAAATGGAAGCCGTACGTGTTGAGCCGCGTTAAGGAAATACAAGAGCTGACTGTGTTGACAGATTGGCATCATTGTTCCGGGAAAGAAAATCCGGCAGACCTACTCACCAGAGGGATATCTGCAAAAACATTTTCATCATCGTCGAGGTGGAAGGAAGGTCCCTCTTGGCTAAAGAAAGATAAACGTGATTGGCCCATGGAGAATGTGTCGATTTCGGTAGATTCTACTGTGCTTTTGACCGTATTTGAAAAGGAGGACGCGCCGTATTCCAGAAAATATTTGGAGCCGTTGTTGCAGTACGAAACAATAAGAGACTGGAAAAGGATGTTGAGAATCACGGCGTATGTTATTCGATGCATTAATGTATGCAAGGGCAAGAAAACTCATACGTCAAGGTTTCTACAAGCGGCTGTGATGAAGGAGGCCGAAACTTATTGGATAAGTTATTTTCAACATATTTATTTTTTTAATGAAATTGTTTCTTTGCAGGAGGGGAAACCAATTCTTCGCTCATCGACCCTCCTGACACTCAATCCCTTCGTTGATGACCAAGGTCTACTTCGTGTGGGAAGTCGTCTATCGCAGCTAGATGAGCCGTTCGATGTTATTAGTCCCGTCATTCTTCCCAAGTCCAGTTATTTGAGCCAGTTGATCGTCGTTTATTTTCACGAAAAATCTTTGCATGGGGGAGTAAACACAGTACTAACTCGCCTGCGTGAAAAATTCTGGTTGCCAAGGAGCCGCCAGCTTATCAAAACGATTATTGCAGCTTGTCGGTTTTGTAAAAGGCTAAGGGAAAGGCTGCATCTCAACCCTTTGCCCCTTTACCTAGGGAGCGGCTTCAAGCATCCAGGCCCTTTGAGACCGTTGGTGTGGACTTTGCTGGACCTCTCTACACACGTTGCGATGACAATAGAAGTAAGGTCTACATAATCATATTTACGTGTGAAGTTATCCGTGCTGTACACTTGGAACAGGTCCTGAACTTTACAACCGAACACTGCCTCTTAGCTATAAGGCGTTTTATAGCAAGACGGGGTGCACCAACTACAATCTACTCAGATAACGCGAAAACATTTAAAAGGGCAGCAGCAGACTTGAAATTGTTTGGGGACATTATTAACAGTGAGATCTTCAATGGCTTCCTTAGCAACCGTGGAATAAGTTGGAGATTTAGCGTGGAAAGAGCTCCTTGGTGGGGCGGGTTCTGGGAGCGGCTGGTTAAAAGCGTGAAGGATGTTCTTAAAGTCACAATTTGGAAGGCCCAGATTACTAACGAGAAACTTTATACCCTTCTAACTGAAGCCGAACGTATCATCAATATGAGACCTCTTACGTATGTTAGTGATGACCCTATGGATTTGACCCCGCTAACGCCTGAAAGTTTTCTTATCGGTTGTGCCAAGGTAACTGATAACGAGAACGAAGGCCAAAAAAAATCAGGAGATCTTCGAAGTAAATGGAAGTCAAGATTGCAGTACACTTCCCATTTGTGGAAAAGATGGAAGGCTGAATATCTCAAGCTCCTACGTTCAGCACATCACTTGAAGAATACTTTTCCGAGCGAAATTCACCTCGGTGACGTAGTGCTGGTATATGATGCTGCTACCCCAAGTATTCACTGGAAATTAGCGGTGGTCGAGACCTGTTCGTTTTGCGGACGGTAAGAGACTTAGACGTGCTATTCAACTCTTATATCCACTGGAGATCCGCCAGCTGCCCCGCCCGGAGGATGTCGAAAATTAAACAATGCATGAATTACCCTATGAATTAATGAGCTACTTTCTTATACATAATCCTTATATATACATTCCTAACGTTACTTTAAATTTTCTCTTAGTTATTTGGTTTAATAAATTCAGTTATCACGAGTCTTTAGACCCGAAAGGATCGGTTTTTTTTTGTGTACGAAGCAAGACGCATAATCTTATCCCACAGGGTTATTTTCGATAGACTAGGGCAGGGCATTCTCCGCCTCCGAATCCATGTAACGTAACGCCCGACTGTAAGTCCGGTCTCCTCGACGACAGTTTGTGCGACTACAGTTTTCTCGACACCGGAGTCAATAATTGCGAAGAATTCTTTGCCATTTATTCACACTTTTTTATCGTAAGAGTCTGATGACTTGCTGTTGAATGATATTTTTACGAACGTGTTTGTCTGACTGTTTTTCGGTTTTTGTCGGAATGCTATAGTTGTGTTCTTTACCAGTCGCCCAAGACCTCTTCCTGCTCTGTGTGAATTGCCGGGAAATATGTCCAGTCCTATTACAGTTGTAGCAGATCGTCTTGTTGCTCCGCGGTGGTCGATTATGCCAGGCCGATATTGTTGTCCACTGAATGTAGTTTGGTCGATGTAGACTGGTTTTTGTAGTCCACCGCTTGGCGATTGCGCAACCCGTAGGCTTCCACGAATGTTCTCACACCATTTTATTTTTTCGACGAGTTCGGAAATATCGCTGAAATTTCCTGCCCATAAGCTTGAACTGAGTTGTGGATCGTTACTTCGAAGCAGACATTTTCTACAGACTCGTTCGACTGCCTAATCTTTCTTGCCAGCCGCTGGTGGACCTCAATTTCATTGAGCTGTTGTGGGAAACTAGTCTTAAGACCCCTTGCTAACTGAACCCATGATATCGATACTGCTTATGTAGTGCAGTTCATGCATTCTGAACCCTGCTGCCATTAAGAGAGCCTTCTCATCCCAGTCGTAAAGTTTTGTCAACGCCTCCACTTGACTCACCCAGCCTTCTGCTGACATTGACGACATGTCTTCCGGCGAAAATATTGGTATTGTATCAGCAATTTCCCTGACAGTATAATCTAGCCTCGGTCTGTACATCCCTTCCTGAGTTGAGCAAGCGTTAGCTTCCAATCTTTTTAATTTTTCAGCGATTTCTGTTCCTTTTGAATAAGCTTTCTTTCGGTTTCTAGGACGCTTTTCTCCCGTCTGATGACGTCCTATTCTCTCTCCCTTAACATTTGATCGTCCACCGGTTCTAGGTCAGATATCGTTGATGCTACATTTTCGCCTTCAACGGTAGAATTTGTTTCGGGTAAAACTATATATCTCGCCTGACTCAGGTTCCGATCGTTGCGAACCATTATCGTCTACTCTTTTGTTGTGTGTTGCTATCCGATTGAGTAAAACCCTCTTGGATCCTGTAATTGGTAGCTTTCTGTTCCTCAGCTCGCTCTGGAATTGTTTCACGCTGAGCTTGTCCATTACAATCTATGAAAAAATTAAACATATTTATTAGAACATAAATTGGTAGGCGTTTCATGTTGATGGTGAACACTTTCGGCTGGCTACCCTGACCGAGCAAGGAAATCACATTTTTATAACCTACTATTTACAGTCTCGACTCAACTGTTCTACAAAATTATCTTGATACAACTTAATTTATTTCCAGGAGAAGTACTCTCCGTTTCACCCAGCGTAGTCAGTGAACCCTGTTCGGAAATGACCAAGGTTAATATCGCATACATAGAGTCTGTTTCAAGAGTATTAGGTAACATGGCAACTCTGCAAAGCTCACTATAGCAATCAAAGATAATGTAATACAGAGATATATAACTTTCCAGTGGAAAGGCGGCTGCCTTCAAGCTGTTTTCCCGTAAAATTCATGAAGTCACGCACATATGCTCATTTCTTTTCTAGTATATGTGAGTTCATGAATTGAACTTTAATGCAATTTAATGTGTATTTCACTATTTTTTTATATTTTAATCGAAGCCTTAACAAAACCCAAACAAGTTCAACACCAAACACAAAAGAATTGAACAGCGCGACGCCCATAAAAACAAAAGGAATGTTGGCCGGCCATTAGCAACATGCTTTTTTGTAGCTCACACGTATTCACACGGGGGTTGAAATTACAAAAACAACAAAAATGGGTTTTGGGGGATAGACGTACGAAAGATATCCATCTCTCTTATTCATTCATCTCCGATATCAATGCTGAATGCTGAATTAAATCTCTCAACTGCCGTCGCAGTCAACAACCATATTGGTGTCCTTTACGATCTTATTACTTCACACCCCTTCACATTACGCACATGAAGCACAGTTTCGTTTACCGAAAATGTACTTATATGCTTGTCACACAAATTGCCACCGTTAGGAGCATTCCCTTCGCACGAATTAAAACTATTTATATTTATTCGATTTCTCTACCACTTAACACTCGTCGTCTAACTTTCTTCCTACGACGACGCACTGCGTTGACCATAAACTAAATATTAAATAGACTTACAGCTTCAGCCAAAAAAGAGAAATTGCATACAAGCTGCATTTGACCTTGGATGTAGCCCAGTTTGAATTTATGTATTTGTGCCTACGCTAATCAAAGGGGACTCACTCATACTTAAAAAAAACCAGCCTACAATCTTCCGTTTTTTTTTTTTTTTTTTATTTTTTCAATTTCTTAAAATGCTAGTTAATACAATCAATTATAAATATAATAATTCAGAGTAATAAAGTATAGAATTCAATTGGGTACAAATTACTTTATTAACATTTTTTTAAGAAATAGAATAGTAATCATTCTGTAGCACAAAGTGACTAGAGGCGAATGATCCTTCAATTCAATGTATTTTTTTATATTTCATGTGGGGTAAATTCAAGAATAAATTAAATAATAACGAAAAAACAGGGAATATAACGTTACAAACATTTTAGATATACTACATAATTATCAAATTAAATGGCTGTATTTACAAATGTTTTGACTGTAGAACTATCCATACTAAAGAGAAATTTTTTTACTTCTCTGAGAAATAAAATAGGCTCTACTATCAGTCTGACTTCGATTGGTAACTTATTAAAAAGACTTGGTGATGTCGCAGTATAAAATTTTAAACAATGAGTTTTATTTGAAATTGGAATATTAAGGGTTGCCATATGATTTACTCTCAGTCTGTATATATTCGAGCTTCTTAATGTAGCACTATAGCCGCTTCCCATTGAGAACCTTAAAGATGTAAAGATGTTTTATCGGAAGTACACGTAGGCTATGGAACAGTGGCCAAGTATGGGCTAGTCGATTTTCCTTACAGATAATCGTAATTACGTGTTTTTGGACAACATTTAGTATGTCGATGGTACTGTTGTAAGTTCCACCCCAACTTGCAATACCGTATTGAAGCTTAGAGTGTACAAGTCCATAATAAAACATCAGTAGAATTTTTTTTGAACAATGTGCTCTTATGAGATACATTTTATGAGTCGCAGAGAGCATATACTTTTTTAGTTCTTCTACATGTGCCTTCCAGGACAAGTTGTTATCTATTAGAACACCCAGATACTTATAACTCTTAACACCTTCTATCTGAAAACAATTTGAACTGCAGACTAAATCTCTGTTAAAGTTTGTTGTTGTCACACGTATGAACAGATAAAGACAATTTTGAACAATTAATTGGACAAGGACCTCGTAAATTGCATATCATAAGTTTTGTTTTATTGCTTATAAGTAGTTCATGTTTCGCGAACCATTGCCGCAGGATACTTAAATCCATGTTTAGTTTAACAACTGAATCAAAAAGGCTTTTTTTATCATACGTGAGCGCCATATCATCAGCAAATGCAGTAATACGACTACTGAAGTTTTGGTAAAATATTGAATTGACATATATTAAGAACAATATTGGTCCCAAGACTGAACCTTGCGGTACACCAATTGTAGTTTTTAATTGACTGCTGAAGATTCCTTCTAATTTTACTCTTTGACTTCTTTCTGATAGGTATGATGAAAACCACTTATGAATCGTACCCCTCAGTCCAGACCTATACAATTTATCCAAAAGTATATCGTGATTGACCATATCAAATGCTTTTCTCATATCTATAAAGAGTACTAAACTAGTTTTATTGTAATTATAGCTGTCATCAATTTCACTACACAACTTAAGAATAGCATCTTCAGTAGATCTCCCTTCACGAAATCCAAATTGTTCGTTTCTAAAAAACTTATTTTTGTTTAAAAATGATGCTATGCGTATGTTGATCAGTTTTTCAAAAAGTTTACAAAACGTTGGGAGTATGGAGATGGGCCTATATTGGGGTCATTAAACTTCGATTTTCTTTTTTAAATAGAGGAATGACTTCAGCACATTTTAAAGACGTGGGAAAAATACCACAATTAACACTTAAGTTGAACAAGTGACATAAGACATAGATAGATAGATAGATAGATAGATACATTTATTTCAGATAAAAACAAAGCAATACAGTATTCAACAAGCTTAAGAGTATTTTAAAATGAAGAATTATAGAAATAAACGAGCAGTGACATTTTTTAATTTTATATACATTAAGTATTTAAAAATAGTGTCAAATGCCACTTCAATGCGTATAATTATAGAAATATTAACTATGGGTGGGGTGCCCATTACATTATATACAAAAGAAAGAGAAAAAAAAGAGAAAAAGAAAAAATCCAAATATTGAATCTTTAAGTTTTAAGTTATACCAGATTGTTAGAAAGAACTGATTCTAATTCCGCGTAATTAAAGTCAAAAAGCCAATGCCTTAAAGACTTTTCAAGTCTTCCAGAGGAAGTAGAGGCTCTAAATGATAGTGGTAGCTTATTAAAAAGACGACAAGATGATACCAAATAAAAGTTTCTAAAAGCAGTTGTACGAGAAAAAGGTACAGATACAACATTCAAAAAGTTTCTACGTAGGTTATGTTCGGAGACTAATCTGCAATTAAGATTGCCTGATCTCCTAAAGAAAGTTTTTAGAACTTTAAAACAATACAAATGACGGACTGGAAGTATTCGGATATCTCGAAACAAGGGAAAACTAGGGTGTCGACGATGTTTTCGGCAGATTTTTCTTAAAACACTTTTCTGCAAAATTAGAAGAGGCTTGATTTTAATCGCATGTGTACCTCCCCAACAAGTTATACCATATTGAAGTTTTGAATGAAAGATACCGTAATATATAGATTTTAGAAGTTGTTTTGAACAAACATTGCTTAGGTAAAAGAAATGTCTGAGAGTACACCGAAAATATTTTTTTAAGGACTCCGTATGATCTGCAAAGCTCATCTTAGGATCAAAAATGAGCCCCAGATACTTGAATTGATCAACTTTCTCTATCATAAAGCAATTTTCACTGCAACTCAGCATGCTACAAAAAGTTGGTAGAGAACCAGGGGCACATGTGCAGCCTGGGAAACTGTACTTTGTGCACTCCGGAGCGTGATAGTGCAAATCTACATTTGAAGCGTTAGTGGAAGACAGATTAAAGTACATTACTTTTGTTTTAGAGCTTATGCACAATTTATGTTTGGCGAACCAGATCCTCAATATATTTAGATCCCAATTTAAATCAGATGCCAGGTTTAAAGCACTCTCAGCTCCGTAGGAAAAACCTACATCATCTGCAAAAGCAGTAGGCATTCCTTTAAACTTAAGTTCCAAGAGTGAGTTTATATACACGAGGAACAAGATGGGTCCTAGCACAGAGCCTTGAGGTACTCCCATATTTAAAAGGAGGATGTCGCTTCTTGTTTCATCGAGTTTTACCCTTTGAGGTCTGTTAGAAAGGTAGGACTTAAACCAATCGAGTATAAATCCTCGAAATCCAGCATTTTCAAGTTTCCTAAGCAGTATAGAGTGGTTAACCATATCAAAGGCTTTTGTGATATCTACGAATAAGCCTGCAGTGAACTTTTTGTCATCAAGATTAGAAAGGATATTTGAGCAGAAATTAAGAAGGGCATCTTCAGTAGATTTCCCCCTTTGAAAGCCAAATTGTAACGGGCTGAAGAAATTGGTCTTGTTTAAAAAGGAGAGCATTCTTTCCTTAACTACTTTTTCAAAGATTTTGCTGAAGGCAGGAAGAAGAGAGATGGGCCTATAATTTCTAATATCCTCTGCTGAGCCTTTTTTTAGAAGTGGGACAACATCCGCACATTTGAGAGCTCCTGGAAAAACTCCTGAGAATATACTGCGGTTAAAAATGACTGCTAGTATATCAACTACGAAAAACGAGATCTGTTTCAAGAGGACATTGGAAATGCCATCAAAGCCACAAGCATTGGAGTTTTTTAAAGATCTAATAGCATTTAACAGCTCAAGTGGAGTAATAGGTTCGAAAGCGAAACTAGTTCCTTGCAACAGTTCATTACGATTTTCAAATACCGAGCACATGGTGCATCTGGTGTGAGTTACATGAGCAGGTGAACTATTAGCTATTGATGTATAATAACTGTTAAAGCAATTAGCTATAGAAAGTTTGTCAGAAACTTCGCACCCATCAATACGGATTGTAGTGGGTATCTTGGTACGGGCGGACTGGTTAAGAATGCTGTTTACTACCTGCCATTCACTTTTTAAATTTCCCTTAGCACAAGAAAATTTATAGCGATAATAGTTATCGCGGCAAACTGGAATTTCTTTTTTGAGTTGTGAACACAATTTCGAATACCTTTTTCTGAGTCTGAGATTGTTCGGATGCTTAGAACACTTGATTCTAAGTTTATTCTTGCAGTTAACTTTGTTATAGAGATACCGTGTAATCCATGGCTTTAGTCGTTTTGTTTTTTTCCTCATAGTAACTGTATAAGAAGAATCTTCGATATGTTTATTGATGCAATCAATAAAAAGACTATAAGATACAGAGGCATCATTTTCCGAATAAACATCGTCCCAAAACTCATAAAGGAGATTGTTCTTCAGCTTTAGTAAATCAATTTTTTTTATCTCTTTTTCTATATTTCGTGTATGACGAATGGTTTTTTTACGAAAAGTGTTTATTAATATCCCCGTCATTGTGTGATCACTTATTTTAAAATCAAATAAACATGTTTCGCAGGAGCTCGACGAGAAGTTGGTAAATCGTCCAAAAATGTGGTCTAAGCATCTTCCAGAGACAGTCCTAGTAGGTTCATTAATGAAACTGGTTAGACCATGTGCTGATAACAGACCCAAGTAGTTCGATACTATATCAGTGCTTTCTAATAAATTTATATTGAAATCTCCCAAAATAATTAAGTTTTTAGATTTAAGGTTTTCTAAGAGACGTGTAAATTCTTCTATGAACATCACTACATTAAAAGAATGCAGTCGATAAACACATAAAAACACATACTCCACATTGTTAACCACAATAGAAACTTTCAGAATGTCAGCACTCGTAAAAACGACATTCTTTACTTCACTAACTGAGTAGTCTTCCTTAATAAAACAACCGACACCACCTGCAGCGTAGATATCGTTGCAGTTGGGAAAGAAACGAAAACCCGGTATATTATAATCGTTTTTTTCAAAGCTATAAATCCAGATTTCGGATACAAAAACAATATCTGGAATACTTGAAAAGGAATTCAGATGGGTAACAAGAGACGAAAAATTTTCCCTCAAACTTCTAACATTCTGGTGCACAATGAAGAGCTTGTTATTACAATATGAACCATTTATGAAAACGTTATTACAATTTGTGAGACTAAGATCGAGAATAGAAAGGTCATCATCATTGAGATCAAAATCGCAATTCATTAAAAGAAATAAATTTAATACAAAGCACTAAATAAGTGCAAGATCGTCGAATGATCTTATAGAGATGACCTTTCCACCCTCCACCTTTCTCAAAAGTATTTGATTGTCTTTAAACCACACATATTTATAATTTTTCCGCTTTCTTACATCTTTGGCCTGCATGTAGAGAGCCTGAATATACTTCGTAAGTGCATCGTTGATATAAATGTTGGTTCCCTTGCTGCTGCCTTTGTTTCTGTTGTGGTCGCTGTTTTGGCCGCTCGCGCTGTTATCAATCATGTTGGTGTTGAGGTTTTTTTTCTTTTTCGCCTTCTCGCTCATTATACGCTGTTTGATGGAGATGTCAGAGAATCTCACACAGATGATCGGTTTTTGCGATGAGATGTTCTCTCCTTCTTTGCGTCGTACTTTCTTCACATAGCATCGTTCAATTTTAGAGGCGGGTACATCAATGGACAATGCATTATGAAAGACTTGCTGGGCTTTGTCTAATGCATTAGTGTCGTTGCTATCGTTAACGCCAACAATCTCAATGCAGTTGTTAAGTAGGTATTGTTGCTGCCAATTTAGCTTGCTCTCCAGTAAATTAACTTTCGTCTTGAGCTCCGCATTTTCTGTTTTTAGTTCATTGATTGAATTTAAGAAGCGAATATTTGTTTCTTCCATATTTGAAAGCTTCAAGTACACCATTTCAAGAGTGTATTTAATACCACAATCATCTCTCGGTGTGTCTGATTCCGCTGTTGTTGTTGGATTGTTGCCGCTTGCTTTTTGTGTACGGTTTGCCTCCGATGAAGGTACGGGATTTTTGTTTTTTTCTTCGCATTGTTTGTTGTTGTTGTTAGTCATCGGTTGAGGCGCACGCATTGATCTACGCCTAAGCACTCCACATTTGTCGCAACGAAAAGGTTTTCCACTAGATTGCATGAATTCTGCATCTTGTTCAGTAAGATTGACGCAAGGAATGTGAAAAAAACTCAGACAGTCACTGCAGGATATTTTGCTGTTACAATTTCTTTCAATTTTCTCAGAACAAAGAGAGCACTTCATTATGTAAAAATTAATGTCAGTAGCTTTTAACGAGATGCGCACCCCACGACACTCAGCTTAACACTTGAAATCGACAATAAACAAGGAAATACGTTTCAAAAGACAGTTAGTTATGCCATCTGATGTGCAAGAATTTTTGTTATCAAGAGACATTATACATTTGTGGATTTCAATTGGTGTGAAAGGTTGAAAAACAAAACTGTTATTTTGAGTAGTATCTTCAACTAGATCTGCATACATATTGCAATTGTAATATGCGATAGTAGCAAAAAATGTATTAAATTGTATTAAATTGATTAGCAAAAGTGAGTTTTTCTCTTTTTGGATTAGACGTGTTCTTTCTTTGCTCTTCCGAAATGTCGAATATTTGCGCCAAATGCAATCAAAAAATAAAGCGTGTAGATTTAAATGAAAGCGTAGTTTGTGGTTCATTTTGCGGGCTACCATTTCATAAAAATTGCGCCGAAATTAAGCAAGAACAACAAAATATTCTGGCAAACTCGAATTTCTTGAAATACGTCCTAATACCGTGCTTTCCCCAGAGGGAGAAGAGTATTGGCCGGAGAGTTTAAAGAAAAAGTCTTTTATTTATTTTTAACAGCTATTGACCCGCTGTCTTTAGCTGGGCTGCGATCAATAGTGTAGTTTTATTAATAACTTTAAGTATAGATCTGACCCGCTGTCTAATGCTCGGCTGCGATCGATCTGACTGATAATTCTACTCTGCCTTTCCTGCGCACAACCTTTGCCTTTTATACTATTCATTCTATATGACCCATCTCCTATCTTCCCCTTCCCCGCATCATCGGTTTCCTTACCAATTACCATATGTGCATACGCGCTATTTTTAGGTATTGCTTAATTGTTTTCCGTTCCCATTTAAAAGTACCCAAATGACATCTTGGGTGTCATTTGCCTTACGCTGGTGTCAAGTGTCATCCATTCCAAAATTATTGTTATTCCCTGATACCACAACATAGTATTCCTCCGATATGCAACCATTGCAGTTTTGCCATGTGTCGGCGTGCCGCTGTGCAATCGGATCGGAGTTGGGTTACGTGTGTATTGTATCGGGTAGGTATGCACTTGACTCATTGCGCTTGGGTGGCGTTTGGGTAAATGAAAAACAAAGCGAATGACCTATTAATAGCCGTGTGCTCTGGTAATGTGTTTTTGGTTAATGGAATGGATAGGTAGTGTGAAGGTGATGATTAGGGTAGGCCATGAGTAGGGTATGATTGTGCGGATCACAACATCCCACTCCCCTTAGAAAAAGAAAATTCTTACCTGAAGGGTTAGAATTTTCTGTAAGTAGGCTCAGATGTGAACAGGAAGGTGTTTACAACGTAAAGTTATTGCTTAATTTAAACATAATGTAATATTGCTGATTATTGAGAAAAGATTTTACAAAAATTTAATATTATTGCTTAGTTTATAAACTAATTACGAAATGAGATTTTACAAAAATTTAATATTATGTTTACAAACTAACGATAAAATATTATTGCATAGTTTACAAAATTATGAAATTATGAATTGCGTTTAATTTAAACATAATACAATATTGTTGATTATTGAGGAAAGGGTGTGCAAAATAATGATTGTAATGTAATATTATTTCTTAATTTAAATATAATGTAATATTGCTGATTATTTCTTCTAGTTTTTTTTTTTTTTGTTATATTAATACTTAGCAAAAATATGAGGATTGCACCCTTGAAGAGGTTCGTGGTTCCTTTGTTTAAATATACTTTTATGTTATTGTGTTGGTCTTTGAAGAGGACCTGAGTATGCAATTCTGCAAATAATTTGTATAGGAATGGATTTTTTGGGGAGTTGCGTCAGAAGGAGTTATATTGGGTGTATGAAAGTCGATAGTAGTCACTTCTGAGTCTTTCCCTGTTAAAATGCAGCTTTTAATGAAATAGTTAGACGTTAGTGGTTAATACCAGTTTTGGTTGAGTTTGGGCAGGAACTTGCGACGTATTCGGGATAGAATTTTTGATTTCGCTTAATGTTTTTGGTCTGGTAACCAGACGGTATATGAAAAATACTAGAATTATTAGAAGTATAACATATATTACCGTATAATGATGGACATTGTGCATATCTATAGATGTGATTTGTTTTTCTTCTGCGGTTTTTAATTGCCTTATTTGATTCGATACTGCTTCTAATTCGTTTTCACTAGAAAATTTTATGAAAGCTATTTCATCTGTTTGGTTGGGATGTATATGTGTGTTATTTCCCAGAAAGTTAGAGATGCTGAGGGGTGGTATGTACGAATTATGTACGAAAGAAGATTTTTCGTTGTACGACCGAATTATTAGCTCTTTGGATTTTATGTAACAGTCACCTGTTATTTCTACCATTGCTGTGTTTTCTAATTTATATGTCGTTAGGTTATCATCACAAATCTCGTCAATTTCGTATTCGTTGATTGATGACACAAGCCATTTATTGCCTTGGGATAGTTGAACCCATATCGTTGATAGGTTTGTTTGTTTTAAGTTGCAAGAAGTGGGAAAAATATTAACCTTGCGTAGTAAGTCTACTTCGCATAGGGAAAGTTTTGAATTTTTGTTAAATAAAGGGTGTGACATGGGGCAAAGGAATTGATCTTCTTGGACTTTACAATTGGCCATCGTCCGTATCAAGACTGGAATAGTATTCTTTTTTGTAATCTATTAGTAAGTATTTTGCTGTTGGTTGTATAAAAATGAAGTTATTTTTGTAATTCGTTGGTAAAGGGATGGTTTTGTAAATATGATAATTTTCTATAAAAGGTAGCGGGATTTTCAGCTCGTATATAATTTTTTGGTTGCGTACAATGGCGCTCATTGTAGTAATGTGGTATAACGACAAGATATCATTGGTGACGATGGACGAGATTTTTAATCCGTTTTTGAGCTCTTGTTTAATCTTTGCTACTGCTGTTTTGAGTTGACTTGGGGTAATTATTACTGGGTGGATTTTGCCATTTTTAACGTCAGTTACTAGGTCTATAATTTCGTTGACGGTGTTTTGGTATCTAATAATAATTAAAGTGATAAAGCTTGTTAGAGATTCTATTTCGGAAAAAATACTTCGTTCGTTGTCTACATTGGTTAGTGTGTTTATCATACTTTGTAATGTATTTAGTTTGGAGTTGACTTTAGCTAATTGGTTTCCTATAGATGTTTCGGAGTTATGAAATATGTTTGCTGTAGTCTCTAGTATCATTGTTTGATTTTTTAGTAAGGTAAGTAAGTGGTTTTCGTTTGTTTGTAATTTTTTTATCTGTTTCTCGTAGAAGGTTGCGTCTTCGTTATCTAGGGTGCCAAATAATGATTTGCTCAGCATACCAACTGCGTTAATCAAACCTCGTTTCTGTCTACTGTTAGTATTTAGGAGTTCGTATTTGTTGGTTATGTCTACCATTAAGTGATTCAATTCGCTTGTGGCGCTGTTGCATAGGATGTCGCAACTTGCCTTTCCCTGCATCTGTGAACATAGATTATTGATTTCTAGTACGTACTGGTGAACATGGTCTAATTCTTTTGTTAGCTTTTGTAGATCATAATATACTATTAGTTTCCATTCTGTTGAATATAGTTCCGCTTTCCCGATCTGCTCGAAGTAGATCCCCGGATTATCCCGTATAGGGGTTAACTGAAGCAGTCCATTTATCAGGTGGGATAACCTAATAAAGGTCCCAACTACCAACCAAAAACCAAATCTTAAAAGATTTTTAAGGCGTTACTGGGGCATACACCAGTTAGTGATAGTGTCAGTAAAAAAAAAAAAGTCTCATAACCGTAAGTCCTGGCGAACTCCCAAAAAAGGGACGCGGAGGCCAAATCTGAGCAGTGAAAAAGACCAGGTTGTAACTGCAGCTTTAGGGCGCGAAGCCTGCCTGGCATCAAGCAAAGACTGAAGCAGTGAAGCAGTAACCAGGAATCATCTGCAGCAGCCAATTAGGTGATAATTAAGGTATTTTAACACCCCTACACCATCCACCACTATTCTTACCCGACAAAAACGAGCGATAGTAGAACTTTTCGAGTCTCTACCATTTCACTACTACTCCCCTCCTCCAATATCTACCCATATGACCACTCCGATGGACCTTAAAGTCAGTGTGGGCGATATCTTAAATATCGTTCCTATATTTGACGGAAACCCGAGCGAGTTAACACAATTTATCTCCTGCGGAGACCTCATTTTCTCTTCTGCTAGGGAAAATGAGCAGTCAATGTTCTTAAGCATTGTAAAAACTCGACTCCGAGGTCCCGCCCTCGAATTAACACAATATAATGTGATTAATACATGGTCAGGGTTGAAACAAACTCTTGAGGCCGAGTATAGGGAAACCAAGTCAAGGGCATCTGCCCAGAACGAACTTCTTACGGCCAAACAAAGACAGAGGGAAACCGTTAAAGAATTTGGCGAAAGAATAAACAAACTCCACACCTCACTCAAAGCCGCCACCTTTACTAGCACAAATGAGAACGCTGTTACGACTTTCCTAAACAACGAAAACGAAAAATTAGCTATACAAGCCTTTGAGGATGGTCTAAAAGATACCAACCTGAAGCTAGTGGTCCAGGCACATGGTGAGACAGATCTCAAAAAAGCCATCGCTTATGCCGACAACCATTCTTCGCGCTTAGAGCGCTCCGCCTCTAGCCAAACTCCCAATTCAAGCTCCCCTCGACTTCCTCCCAGATTAAGACCCACTTGCCAAAACTGCGGCATACCAGGGCATACTGAGCAAACTTGTTACCGAAACAAGTCAATCCCCAGTTTCAACACCAACCAGATAAAAAAGGAGGTACAGTTAATAATATGTAACTACTGTAACAAACGGAACCACTCCTTAAAAGAGTGCCGCCTCCGTCAATCGCACCTCCAAATGCAAAACTCGGAACAACCGAACACACATAATCCCCGACAACACAACCCGAATAATACAAATAACGGCAACAACTGTACACGAAGGCAAGTGAATTATCACCACATCCCGCCTACAAGCATACAGCCAGCAAGCTCGTCGGAAAACGACCACTGTCGAGAGGACAATGGCCTTTCCTCTCGACAGATAGTACAAGCCGAGGTCCACCAGAGGACGAATTAAAAATTGTCACGTCCCTTTCTATTGAACTTCTCCCTAATGACGACCTAGTAATGATAAGGATTCCATCCGAAAATGGGAGGTTGCGTAATATGATTATTGACACAGGTTCAGAGATAAGTATAATCAAAAATCCGAGCAACCTACCTACAAGTAATAACGCTGGCGACATGATTATATCTACCATGAGTGGAGATAAGGTCATGTCTACTAATCTTACCATCGAAACCTTTCATTTCCGATCAGGAAACGACATAATAACGGTCAAACACCCTTTCCATATCCTCAACGGAAGTACGAATTTTAATTTTGACGGAATTATCGGCAACGATTTCCTGAAAAAATACTCCTGCGAAATCAGTTACGCCCACAATTTTTTAAAGATATATCCTTTCCTACATAGTTATCCTACAGTCACAATCAGTAGCTTAGGAGACGTACTCAGCACTATCCCTAGTTTAACTAAAATAAACCCAGCAGAAAGTAAGACTATGGTAAAAGAAACCATAGCAAAAAGTAAGACTGAGGTAAACCCTAAAATAGACCCAGCACAACGTAAGACTGAGGACAAAAGAACTTCAGCAGAAAATAAGACTGCGGTAATAAAAGACTCGGGAATAGTCAATGAGCAACATATAATCAGTCAAGCAGCCAGTAAGACTAATCATTCGAAAGGATTAGCAGACAGTAAGACTGATTTCAAGAACAATAATAATTTAAACAATAATAATTTCGAGAATTTAGATAAAATAACAGTCATTCCTTACGAGGAATTGCCCACGGGCACGTGGATTGAAAAATCTAATCTCGAACTAACACCCATGAATGATCAAAGTGAAATTATCATTCAACCCCGAAGCCAACAGGTATTGAACGTTCCGATAAATGATAAATACGAGTCCACATTTGGAGATATTATCATACAAAAGAGACAAATCATGCCAGGTTTATACGTGGGCGAAACTTTGGCCAGACCCAGCGACTCAGGAGCAAAAATATTAGTAATGAACACATTGGAAACTGAGCAAAGAATAAACATCGAAGAACTCAACCTAGAATGGGATAGACTAGATGATTTCGACATAGTGGAAGCAAACAGACTAAAAGATCCTGTAAAACACAGACTAAAGAAATTAGAAGCCGTCCTAGAGCTCGAGCATTGTAATCTCGAAGAAAAAGAAGCGATAACCAACATTTGTAGAGAATACAATGATTTATTTTTCATTGAGGGTGATCACCTCACATACACTAACGCCATACGGCACAACATAATTACAGAAGCAAACCAACCCCCACTATTCACGAAGCCATACCGCCTTCCCGAAAGCCAAAGAACCGAAATAAACAAACAAGTCGCCGAAATGTTACAAGATGGTCTAGTCCAACCAAGTTCTAGCCCGTGGAATTCCCCATTACTATTAGTCCCGAAGAAAACAAGTAAGGACGGAACTAAACAGTGGAGAGTGGTAATCGACTTCAGAAAACTTAATGAGCTAACAGTAGGAGACGCATACCCCTTACCTAATATCACGGACATTTTTGACCAACTAGGCAATTCTAAGTACTTCAGCACCCTAGACTTGGCAAAAGGTTTCCATCAGATACTTATGGACGACAGTGATAAACAGAAAACTGCATTTAGCACACCATTTGGTCATTACGAGTACAATCGAATGCCATTTGGTTTAAAAAATGCACCCGCGACGTTTCAACGACTCATGAATAACGTACTAATGGGTTTACAGGGACTTGAATGTTTTGTGTATATAGACGACATCGTTATATACGGTTACGATCTGAAAGACCACAATAAGAAACTTACTACTATTTTTGAACGACTGCGAAAGTACAATCTTAAATTACAACCCGACAAATGCAATTTTTTAAAAAAGGAATTAATTTACTTAGGTCACATTATTACCGAAGACGGGATAAAACCTGACCCAGAAAAAATTAAGTCAGTAAAAACCTTCCCAGTACCAAAAAAGCCAAAAGACGTTAAGTCATTTCTTGGATTTGTTGGATACTATCGTAAGTTCGTTCCCAATTTCGCAAAATTAGCAAAACCTCTAACAAAACTCCTAAAGAAGGATGTCGAATTTAAGTGGGATGCCTTCTGCGACGAATCATTCAGGGCTTTGAAAGAAAGAATCATTCAACCCCCCATCCTATCTTACCCCGATTTCAGCAAAGAATTCATCGTTACAACTGATGCTAGCGACATGGCACTAGGAGCGGTCCTCTCCCAAGGTCCGATAGGTGAAGACAAGCCAATCTCTTTTGCCAGTCGGACACTGAACGAGGCAGAAACCCGTTACACCACTTCCGAAAAGGAATTGCTAGCAATCACATACGCGTTAAAACAATTCAGACCATATATCTACGGAAGGAAATTTACCATTTTTACCGACCATAATAACCTTGTATGGTTAATAGGTCAGAAAAACCCCACCTCACGGCTATTGCGCTGGCGAATTCTAATGGAAGAATACGACTTTAAAATCATACATAAAGCAGGCAAAAACAATGTAATCGCTGATGCGCTTAGTCGAGTACGAATCAACGACGACACAAAAGTACTCGTAACAACTCGTAACCAAGCAAAAACAAAAGTATCCACAGATAACTCTAATGATAGTATACAGGTTCTCTCTAGCTTTAACTTGCATGAAAAAGAAGGGAAGATTCAGTCAACTAAACTCACTAGATTCAAAACCATAATTTTACCACTAGTAGAATCCCCAGACGAAAAAGATTTACAAAAACAAGTCCCTCACTTCACTAAACCAGAAATCGGAAAACTTGCCAATTTTCCACAAAATAATAACGAAACACTTTGCGTAACTACCCTACCTATTCCAATTAGAACTCCCAGAGATCAAGCGACAATCAAAGCATGCCTTGAATCCATTAAAACCCTCCACAATAATGAAGAATCAATTGCAATTGCACTACCACCCTTAGATAACCAATGCAAGTTCACTTTGAAAAAGCTCATAGAAGACGTTTTTCACACACAACACATAGACATCTATCTTTTTTCTGACAACCGGATTTTCCTAGACAATAATGAAGATATTACTAAAGTACTATCCGACTACCACGATTCTCCTTTCGGAGGTCACCAAGGGATAACACGCACCCTCAAGAAAATTAAGCAAAAATATTTCTGGACAACCATGAATCACGACATAAAAATGTACGTACTCAACTGCGAATCCTGTCAGCAGAACAAGTTACACAAAAACCCAAAAATCCCAATGAAAATAACAACAACAAGCTCCAATCCTTTCGAACGATTGGCCCTCGACATAGTCGGACCTTTACCTGTTAGCTACGAAAATAATAAATTCTTGCTCACATTTCAAGACGATCTGACAAAATTCACGGAGGCCGTACCACTCCAAAATGCTGAAGCTTCTACTGTAGCAAGAGCATTTGTGGAAAAAATTTTATGCCGCTTTGGATTTCCAGAGTCTCTTCTTACCGATCAAGGTACCAACTTCCTGAGCCAACTATTCAAGGAGGTTTGCAAGCTCTTGAAAATAAGAAAGCTTCAAACTACTCCTTACCATCCTCAAACTAATGGAGCACTCGAGCGCAGTCATCGTACCCTAGCAGAATATCTTCGACATTACGTCAACAAGGACCCCCTCTCTTGGGACACCTGGGTACCATACGCAATCTTCGTATTTAATACAACCACACATAGTAGTACTGGTTATACCCCTCACGAACTACTGTATGGATACCCTGCAAAAATACCCAGAATTTTAGAACAAAATCCTCAAACGAACTACAATTACGAAAACTATTGTAATGAATTGAAAGTTCGTCTTCAGCACGGTTATCAAATCGCCCGTGAAAATCTAAACAAAAAAAAACTCATCTCCAAAGGTCATTACGACGCACATACAACGAATGGCAAACAATTTACTATAGGCGACAAAGTACTGATGAAAAATCACACCAGACAAAATAAGTTCTCCACTCTATGGAACGGACCATACGAAGTTGCAGACATTATTTCAGATGAGAATACACTCATCAAAATTAAGAATAAAACGAAAATCATACACAACAACGACCTAAGACCCTTCTTGGAATGACAAACACTCATCCCTCTTCCCCCAATTAATCCAAAAACTCAAAGAATACTTCACACTTGTAAGGTCACCAACCTAACCTCTCCCTACGGTTGTTCTCTTAAAGATATGGAGTCGATACACTACACGCCCGATTCGGAATGGAAACTATACAACGTAGTAACGCAAAAGGAACTACACTTGCGCCGTGGAACTACTAGAATAGGCAGGGGATACCCAAATAACATAGAACTAGATACCCCACTTGTGTCTCCCAGCCAATCGGCGATTCACGTAGATCTCAACGATCAAAAGGTGCACATAGCCGACTACCATTACTCCCGTGGAACCTATATTAATGGAATAAAACTCACACCCGAAATCATAAAGGAGCTCCATTTCGGGGATACAATAAGTTTTGGGATATTTGGGGAAGACTTCGAACTAAACTTCTGTCCCACCTACGTGTTAAAAGGTCCGCTCCCACAACGTTACAACCCCATCCAGCGTAGTCCGCCACACCAAACCGATTACGACGACGACGACGACGCATCAGGCTATGAGGGCTATGAGTCATCCGACACAGTAATATGGGAACCATTGAGACATTAGGCTACAATAAAAAAAAAAAAAAAAAAAAAAATTTTTTTTTTTTTTTTTTTCCTTCTCCTTCTTAAACAAGGGTTTTACTTGTCCTCACACACACACACATTGCACACACAAAAAAAAAAAAAAAAAAAAAAAAAAAAAAAAAAGGGTTTGGAGTACATCAATAAAATCTTTCCAGATCATGCAATCAATAACCTTACTAATAGGGTTAATCCCACCGCTGCCACCATGAAATACGTCCTAATACCGTGCTTTCCCCAGAGGGAGAAGAGTATTGGCCGGAGAGTTTAAAGAAAAAGTCTTTTATTTATTTTTAACAGCTATTGACCCGCTGTCTTTAGCTGGGCTGCGATCAATAGTGTAGTTTTATTAATAACTTTAAGTATAGATCTGACCCGCTGTCTAATGCTCGGCTGCGATCGATCTGACTGATAATTCTACTCTGCCTTTCCTGCGCACAACCTTTGCCTTTTATACTATTCATTCTATATGACCCATCTCCTATCTTCCCCTTCCCCGCATCATCGGTTTCCTTACCAATTACCATATGTGCATACGCGCTATTTTTAGGTATTGCTTAATTGTTTTCCGTTCCCATTTAAAAGTACCCAAATGACATCTTGGGTGTCATTTGCCTTACGCTGGTGTCAAGTGTCATCCATTCCAAAATTATTGTTATTCCCTGATACCACAACATAGTATTCCTCCGATATGCAACCATTGCAGTTTTGCCATGTGTCGGCGTGCCGCTGTGCAATCGGATCGGAGTTGGGTTACGTGTGTATTGTATCGGGTAGGTATGCACTTGACTCATTGCGCTTGGGTGGCGTTTGGGTAAATGAAAAACAAAGCGAATGACCTATTAATAGCCGTGTGCTCTGGTAATGTGTTTTTGGTTAATGGAATGGATAGGTAGTGTGAAGGTGATGATTAGGGTAGGCCATGAGTAGGGTATGATTGTGCGGATCACAACATCTTTGGAAGTGTAATATGTGCTCTCAATCAAAATTTTCTGAGTTCTTTTTGCGTTTTACGGAACTTTCTAATTGTGTCATCGACCTTAAAAGAGAAATTTGTTTCTTAAGAGACCATATTGAAAACAGCTCAAAGTGTGTAGTTGAAATTAAGAATGATATTTCCGCCCTGAAAGTTATAAACAGTGCATATAATATGCCAGATGATCTATCACGGCGTAGTCGAAATAATAATTCTAAAATTATAAATAATGACCAATCTCAGATCAAAACTGTGTCGGTGATTTCTAATGAATGTCTTCAAAATCTCCCCTCAACCAGTGCAATGTCAGTGCCTATAATCTCAAAAAATGCTACCAAAGAGAAAAATAAATCTAAGACCTTAACAATAAGCTCTCTTTCTAAATCTCAAAACAAACCCATAAAAGTCGTTGGTTCTGACAATACCTCATTCCTTAATGTTTTACCCTCAATAAAGTGGCTTCACATATCTAAATTTCGTATTGACACTGATCCCGGAGACATTGTGCAACACGTTTCAAAAAAAACAGGTATACAACCTGAGCATATGCAGTGCTACAAACTAATAAAAAAAGATGCTGACTTATCTTCATTGAAACATCTCAACTTTAAACTAAGCGTTCCATCCAACAAAGTGGACAGTGTCATGAACGCATCTGTTTGGCCTTGCTATGTTCAAATTAAATCATTTGTATCACGTCCAAAAAACGAAGAGACGAACGGGAACGATATTCCCCAAGTACAAATAATTTGAATCGACCGCGAACTGTCTCTTTCTCTCACTCTCTCTGGAATGACTTTCTCATCTACTATCAAAACACCGGTGGACTGCGAACAAAAATGCAGCAAGTGCTTCTCTTTTCCTCATCCGCCCAGTATGACATAATTGCTTTCTCAGAGACTTGGCTAAATGATGATCACCACGATGGTGAGATGTTTAATAAAGAGCAATATGCTGTTTTCCGCAAAGATCGTAATTATGAATTGCTGGATTGTGAAAGAGGAGGTGGAGTGCTAGCAGCTGTGCGTACATCACTTTGTTGCACTCAGGTTAAATTATCATCACTGGCTGGCGCTCTCGCTCCCGTAGTCGATCAATTAGTGCTGCACATAAAATTTGATTGTATTAATGAAGTTTTTCTTATTCCTTCATACATTCCACCAAGTAGCTCTTTTGAATTGTATAAAGCTCATGTTGATAATTGTAGTTCAATACTTAAAAATCTGAAAGATAATCAACGAGTAATTGTTATAGGTGATTTTAATTTGCCTAATGTTAAATGGATATATGATCCCGATGATAAAATCTTAGTTCCTTTTAATGTAGTATTTAATCATGACTGTGAAGTTGTTGATACTTTTGCACAATTTGATTTAAGACAAATTAATTTTTTTCAGAATTCCTTTAATAATGTGCTTGATTTAGTTTTCGTTGATGCTGAATTGAATGTTGATATCAGCAACTCAATTATTCCTCTTTTCCCCAACACATCTCATTATGTTGCATTCAGTTTGCATTTAGAATTTTATAACTTTTTTTCACCCTCAACTCCGACCTCAGACTCCAATGTTATTTATAATTTTGCAAAATCGAATTTCAACTCAATTTCAGATTTTCTGAATGCTACTAATTGGCAGGCTTTATTTGATTGCTCTAAATTAAAAGGGTTCTATGTTTCATTCCTAAAAGTTGTTTTAACGGCGATTGATTTGTATACTCCCAAAGTAAAATCAATTGGTGGTTCGAAGCCTGTGTGGTTTAATAAAAGAATTATTAATGTAAATAACATAAAAAACAAGGTTTACAAGCAATTTCGCAAATCCAATAATGATGATGAGCTCTATAAACAGTATCGAGTGTTACAAAGACAATTTGATACATTGAATAAATTTCTTTATAATCAATATGTGTTTTCTGTTGAGTGTAACTTAAAGGCAAATAGCAAGTGTTTTTGGAATTTTATAAATAGTAAGAAGCAATCGAATGGCATTCCAAATCGTATGCATCTTGATGGCATTACATCTTCTGATCTGTCAGTTATATGTAATTTATTTGCTAAACATTTCCAGTCCGTTTACTTAAATTGTAGTTTTATTATACCTCAAGCTGCTGACAGAAATTCTCCATTTAATCTTTTGAACATTGGAAGTTTAAGCCTATCTAACGCAGAGATAGAATTAGCTTTGTCTAAGCTTAAGGCAGATAAACGACCAGATAACGATGGAATTCCCCCTATTATTTTACATATGTGTGCGAAAGCATTCACTGCACCTTTACATCTGATTTTTAATCGTTCATTGGAATTTGGCGAATTTCTTAATACATGGAAGTGTTCAACAATCACACCAATTTACAAATCGGGAAGCAAGCAAGAGGTTTCTAATTATCGTCCAATTTGTAAACTTTCTACCATTCCTAAACTATTTGAAAAAATGGTCTATGATAAATTAGCTCACGCTCTAAAAGGAATTATTTCTCCCTATCAACATGGTTTTGTAGCTGGTAGATCTACTAGCACTAACCTAACTATTTTTTGTAACTCTGTTTTAAATGGGCTTGAGAAGGGTTCGCAATATGATGTTGTGTACACTGACTTCTCCAAAGCATTTGACCGAGTCAATCACGAAGTTTTACTAATGAAGTTAGCTAAAATAGGTTTTCATTCAAATTTCCTAAAGTGGCTAAAAGCATACTTACGGGATCGTATACAGTACGTACGTATCAATAATAATCTTTCTTCGCCAGTATATGTTACATCGGGGGTCCCTCAGGGTAGCCATCTAGGTCCACTACTCTTTCTATTATTTGTCAACGACATTCCCGACATAATTTTAAATTCTAAATGTTTGATGTATGCTGACGACTTAAAAGTTTTTCGTTGCATAAACTCTGAGCAGGATTGCATTCTATTGCAAGAAGATCTTGATAGATTATCAAATTGGTGTAGGATTAATTCCTTACATCTGAATATTTCCAAATGTCAAAGTTTAACTTTTTGTCGCAAACGTTCATCAGTTAATTTTATATATAAAATTAACCATAAGGCATTATCCGTCTTAACATTTAAAAAAGATCTTGGCGTCATTTTTGACCAAAAACTAAGCTTTTTGAAGCATATCGATTTCTTAGTCGCTAAAGGCAATTCAATGCTAGGTTTTATCTTGCGTAATTCCAAAGACTTTTCGGATCCTCACACTCTGAAATGTTTATATTTTGCGTTTGTTAGGTCTACCTTAGAGTACTGCAGCACGATATGGAATCCTTCTTATGCAATTCACTCTTTTAGATTAGAGAAAATCCAAAAACGATTTACTAGAGTTGTAATGAAAAGACTCCGCTGGAACATAGTTATGCCTTCTTATGAAACGAGGTGTAAATTACTTGGAATTTTGCCTCTACACATTCGAAGGAAATATTCCGCGGTTATGTTCATTAGGGACATATTAGAGGGTCAAATTGATTGCCCCTCTATCTTATCTCTAATTGGGTTCAATGTTCCTGCGAGAATGCTTAGAAACCGATTGTTTTTTAATATTCCGTATCATAGAACTGTTTATGCCGCCAACGAACCAATATCCAGGTGTTTACGAGAAACAAATACTGTTTGCGACATGATAGATTTCAGTCTTAGTAGGTATATATTTAAAACAAATCTATTATTAATTTTAAGTAACTTTAATGGTGGTGATGTTTAATATTTTGTTTATATTTAATATTGTATCAAGTAATCACTGAAGTATAATTGTAACTTTGTTTGATGAAATAAACTAAACTAAACTAAATAGTTAGTTTATGCCCTATGTACTGGGTCTGATATTTCCATACCATCCACATTAATTTTAGGAATTGTGTCTTTTTCATTTCTTTTGTTAAGGATATTATTAACCACTCTCCACTCATTGTTCACATTACCTTTACAGTTTCGAAGTTTATTTGCATAATATTTATCCCGACTTAATTCCACTTGCTTCTTTACCTCTTCACTTAGTTTAAGATAATATTTTTTCAAATTTTGGTTAGAAGGATGACGATTGCATTTTTTTCTCAATGTGTTCTTTTTGTTTATTTTTGTAAGTAACCCTCTGTCAATCCATGGCCTAAGACGTTTAATATTTGAATTTTCTACTTTTTCAATATCGGTGCAACTTTCAATATGAATTTTAAGAGTGTTCAAAAATATATCGTAAGATACTGAGGGATTACTTTCCTCATAAACAGAGTCCCAGAATTCAAACATTAAGCACTCCATTAGTTTATTATAATCAATCCTGCGGTTTTCCTTAAAAGGGACATATTTATCGAAACTACTTGATTGAACAGTTTCGATGTTTAAATTAGTCATGCAATGATCGGTTATTTTGTGGTCAAGTACTTTACCAGATAATTTATGTGTAAATTGAGAATCTAATCTTACAAAAATATGAGCAATGCATGTTTGTGTTTTTTCTACGATTCGCGTGGGTTCCATAATAAGACATTAAAGCTAGATAATTGTCCGAGTAAATGTTATTTTTTAATATATCTATATTTATATCTCCTACAACCAATAAATTTCGCGTCTTTACATCTCTAAGGAGGTTACTTAATTGTTGTATGAAAACGTTTTTATTTAAGTTATTTTCATGCAGACGGTATATACACAAAACAGTAAAATTTTCGTTACAAATGCGGCAACTTATTTTTAATATGTCAGCACTCATCAGACTAATTTCTACCACTTTACAATCGTTTTCGTATTCTTTTTTTATGTATACTACGACACCACCTGCGCTATATGAATTATTGCAATTGGGATAGGGTTCATAACCGGGAATACTGTAGTTGGATATTTCATAGTCGTACAACCAAATTTCAGTAAGTATAATAAAAACTGCATTCAAATTATAAGCGTTTAAATGAGCTAAAAGTAAATCGAAATTTTTTCTCATACTACGTATATTTTGATGGATGATTAGTTTGCCCATGGGAAGAGCAGCAAAATTTCTTGCGTTAGTTGAGTTATTTTTTTTCATATTTTAGTTATATTGTTATTCTAATTTATTGAAGTCTTCAAAGCACCTCACTTTTAAAGCAATATCACCCTCATCCTTACACAAGAATATTATGCTGTTCCCTATCCATATGTACTTAAATTTCTTTTCTATTTTAATTTGTTTTGCTGCATTAAATAATGCTCTCATGTGGGAAGTTAAGCTTTCGTTGATGTAGATCTGTGAACCATTGTGATTTTCGCCTAGCAGCTTTGTTGTTAGTTTTTGTTTCTTCTTTCCCTTCAGCTTCATGATAGTCTCCTTCGTAACATGACGAGTTAGGTTAAGAGATAGAATATTAGTGGGAGTAGCATCATTTCTCTTTATTTTTATCTTTTTTACATGGAGAGAGTCAATATCTCGCTCATCAAGCTCGTAGCCGACACCGTTACGAATAATGTTTAACGCTGCTTGCAGTGCAGTTGAATTGTCAACATTTGGCACGTTAAAGATTTCTATCGAGTTATTGAGTTTTGATTGTTCCAAAACGTTAATTCGATTTTGCAATACACTGACTGTTGTTTTAAGTTCTATATTTTCATTTTATAACACGGTGATTTTAGATAGGCACTCTTGATTTATTTTTTTTAGTTCTTGTAATTCATTGTAAGCCATTTCAATTGTTATGTTTTCTTTTGTTTGTTTTTCAATTTCTTTTTGAGTGTCCATTTGATTCGTATGAGAAATCGGGAGAGGGCTATTATCGGCACTGTAAGAGTTTCTTCGCGATGTAGTGCATTTAGAGCACCTCCAAATTTTGCGGTTTTTTTTCATATACTCGAGATCAGGCACTAACACATTCACACACTTCGAATGAAAAAGTTTTTTGCAATCGTTACATTCGATTTTAATGTCACTGCGTTCAACTTTTTTTCCACAGAGACAAATCATTTTGTATTTTGTTATGCACTTCAAATTGAAGAGTTGAGTTTAAATAAACGATAAATGGCAATTTGTGAATGATTGTGAAATGAGTTTTAATTTTTATTATTTAAGCTATTCTCGATATTTGTGTACCCTACAACAAGCACGAGAGAACGGTTTCAACCGGATATCACCATGTTTTTCTTAGTTCCAGGTTGTCATTTTTCGCTTTTTTTATATAAATATTTGTTCGATTTTCTTATAATTGAATAGAAATTAGTGTTCAAATTACACGATATAAAGAAAAGGAAAAATTTTTTAAGTCATTTTATAATGAATTTTGGATAGATAGACATTATTTTTATGATATCGATATAAAAAAAATTGTTCGCATGTTCGCCATAGAATTTCGTTTAAGTTTCGCAAGAAATATCTCCTTTCACATTCCCATTTTTTTATAGAACAAATTCTCTTCACGGCTTGTCAAAGCGAGCTGGGTAAGAGTGTCATCATTTGATGACTAGGGAACTACGACTTCTTAGGACCAAAACCAGGAAACTTTTTAATAGAGCCAAACTGACAAAAACCGATGAAGACTGGAGTAAATATCGCAACAGCTTCAACGAGTTTAAAAGGAAAACTAGAGCAGCCAAACGAATATACTGCTCCGACATTGAATCCACCGAGGAAGCGGCAAGGCTCTGGAAAGTTCTTGCCAAAAATCCCTCTCCTATAGGGTACCTGTGTAAGGAAGACAATAGTTGGACAGCGAGTAATCAGGAGACTCTTGATCTGCTCCTCATAACACACTTTCCGGGATGCACAATCTCAGGAAGCTTGCTACACAGTTTTGATGGCAGCCTTTCCTCACTTCCGGATGAAGAACTGGCTATCATCAGTGACTGCACTAGCACGAATAGAATAATATGGGCTCTTCAATCCTTCCAACCGTACAAGTCGGCGGGACCGGACGGTATTATACCTGCCATGCTACAAAGGAGCAGTAAAAGGATCGTCCCATGGCTGCAGGCAATGTTTCGTGGTTGTCTGACACTCGGGCGTGTTCCTGATTGCTGGAAAGAGGTGAGGGTGGTCTTTATTCCCAAAGCGGGGAAACCCAGTCACACCACACCCAAGGATTACAGGCCAATTAGCCTTTCATCTTTTCTTTTGAAAACACTGGAAAGGTTATTGGACCTGCACTTTAGGAACACTCTCGAAACTACCGGTGCTCTGTGTAGTGCACAACACGCACATGTCAAAGGCAGATCCGTGGAAACAGCGCTACATGAAGTAACGAAAACGATCGAGAAACAACGAATTTATGTTGGCGGCCTTTCTGGACATAGAAGGTGCATTCAACAACCTGAACAAAAGTACCATTATATCCTCACTTGAGGAGTCAGGCTCATCACAGTTTCTAACCAACTGGGTTAAGACTATGCTTAACAGCAGAGTTATTAACAGCAGCCTAGGGGACTGTGCGATTAAGAAAACCGCTAATTGTGGAACACCACAAGGGGAAGTCCTATCTCCGCTACTGTGGAACATCTCGATTAATATGCCGTCGAACACCAATGGCGGAATTAGCGGAAAGGTGACGGCGTCGAGCGTTGCCGTGGACCGCACCAAAGAATTAGGCAGTGGTAATGCTGTTGGGCATACCCCTCCGAGTGGTTCTGGGTGTGGTACAGGGTCAGCGATCGGTGCTTCATCAACCCGCCCCTTTTTCCAACCAAGGGGTAATGTGGCCCAAAAAACTAGTGGTAAAACCGGCCACTCGAAGAGTAGCGCAGCCTCTGGGCGCGTTACTCTTAGTAAGAACGACGAGTCTGACAGGTTCAGGAAATCAGGTCGACCTGATCAGGCTGCTTCCCGCAGAGGAAAAGGCCCCAAAAAGGCCCAATTACTCAGGCAAGCCGGTTCCTTCAAAAAGGACCAATGAACACCTTCTAGGTGTTACAGGCGAACCTCCATCATGCTAAGGGCGCGTCCGCTACCCTTACCAAAAGGTTCGCCGAGGAAAAGATAGCCCTTGGCCTCATCCAAGAACCGTGGGTTATCAGCGGACATATAAAGGGTCTTGGAAATAAAGCAGGTTAGCTTATTTACAAACGAGATGAGCCAGTGCCACGTGCGGCCTGCTTAATCGACAAAAATATCAACTTTCTTCCTATTCCAGAATTCATCACAAAAGACTTGGCGGCCCTCCTAGTAGAAGTACCAACTGAACGGGGCACACAAAACATCGTATGTGCCTCAGCGTACTTCCCCGGCGACAACACCATTATTCCCCCCATCGAGGTCCAAAATCTCATCGGCTACTGCAGAAATAGCAACCTGCATTACATCATCGGGTGTGATGCAAATGCACATAACACGACATGGGGCAGCAGCAACAATAATAAAAGAGGTGAGTGTCTTTTAGAATTCCTAGTTAGTAATAATATTGATATTTTAAACAAAGGTTCTAAACCAACCTTTATAAATGCGATACGCGAAGAGGTACTTGATTTCACGCTTGCCAGTCCATTTATGTCTAACTTCATTGTAAATTGGCACGTGTCGGACGAAGCCTCATTATCTGGCCACCAACATATTAGGTTTGATATACCTGGTCAATCCACACTTGCACAAAACAGATACGATCCCAAGTCGACGGACTGGAATTTGTATCGAGTACTTGTTATCTCAAACACAAACATGCTTGTCTCTCCAATTGAAACCATATGGGACCTGGATGAGGCTGCTTACCAGCTTACCAACACGTTTATAACCTCCTACCATGGTAGTTGTATCAGCAAAACCAGTTTGAGTAAACGTAAGGTTCCCTGGTGGAATGACCAACTTGCCAAACTCAGAAGGAAGGTTAGAAAACTCTTCAATCGAGCAAAAAGAAACAAATTGTGGGACGAATACAGATTCGCTCTCACAGAATACAATTTAGAATTGAGACGATCTAAAAGGGCTTCCTGGAGAAAATGCTGTGAAGACATATCTAATATGCCAGTGGCAGCTCGTATCCACAAAGCTCTGAGAAATGATCATTCTAACCGTGTAGGCCTACTTAAGAAAGCAGATGGAACCCACACGAAGGACCAATCGGAAACAATCAAAACCTTACTGGAGGTTCATTTCCCGGGTTCGATCATCCGTGAATCACACGGAAACTCATATGACTTTGATCACATGATCTCTACTCCCTGTCGAGTTAATAGTATATCTGGGAAGATTTTCAGTCCAGATAAAGTTAGATGGGCAGTTGGCTCTTTCAAACCTTTCAAAACCCCAGGTGAAGACGGCATTTTCCCAGCCCTTCTTCAGAGGGTTATTGACGCTATACTTTCGGCAATTATAACTCTGTTTAGAGCTAGTTACAATTGGGGATATATTCTGGCCACTTGGAGACAGGTGAACGTAATTTTTATTCCTAAAAATGGCAATAGGCCAAGTGAACTACCTAAATCATATAGACCTATGGAAAGACTAATTGATGTTCATATTAGAGGCCAGATAATAATATCTAACCCTCTACACTCAAGTCAGTTTGCGTACAGAAAGGGCAAATCCTCTGCGGGTGCTCTTCACCATCTTGTCAAAAAGGTAGAAGAAGCCTTTCGACACAAGATTATTGCCTTGGACGCATTCCTAGGTGTTGAGGGTGCTTTTGGTGGAATACCGGATACGACTCGATTGCTAGGGCAATCAGAAGTAAGGGTATCGAAGACTCGACTAACCGATGGATTCGTGCCATGCTGGAAAGTCGGGTTATTTCATCCTCGTCAGGGGGAGTGGCTGTGACAGTGACAGCAGTCAAAGGCTGCCCCCAAGGGGGCGTGCTTTCCCCGCTGCTGTGGTCACTCGTCATAGACAGCCTACTAGTCAGTCTGCATAATCGTGGTTACGACGCCATCGGATATGCTGACGATTTGGCAATTGTCGTTAGTGGAAAACTCTGTGCTACCATTAATAGTAGAATGACAAATGCTTTATTGCATGTAATGGAATGGTGTAATACGGAAGGTTTATCCATCAATCCAAACAAAACCATTCTAGTTCCTTTTACCAGAAGGAGACTGGTAAACTTACAACCTATTATCCTTAATGGAACTACGTTAAACTACTCCAGCGAAGTAAAATATCTCGATATTATCCGATTTACACATCAAGTCTGCCATAGAGCGTGCCACTAAAGCCATGTGGGCCAGTAGGAGTATGTACGGCAGAACTTGGGGTCTTAATCCCAGAATGATACACTGGCTGTACACAATGATCGTAAGACCCATTATCTCGTACGCGGCAATCGTCTGGTGGCCAAAAGTACTTGGACGAACTACGGCAAATAAGCTTCAGAAGCTTCAACGAATTGCCTGTCTCGGCATCACAGGTGCTATGCGCACTTGCCCAACTACAGCACTTGAGGCCATTATTGGGCTCTCACCTCTGCAGTTCTTCATTATGAAGACTGCTGCTAGATGCGCCGTTAAGCTGCAGCTAGAAAATAGGTCTAATTCAGTTGATCATGTAGGTCATCTGAAGATACTTAACCTTATACCAAACTTGGACATGTTCCGCTCCGTCCCGGACATTATGGTTAGGGAATACAGTTTCGGTAAATTATATGAGGTAGAACTACTTGAACGCGCTAGCTGGGCCAATGGAGTTCCAACATTGAACCCAAAAAGCTTAGTCTGGTACACCGATGGATCGAAAATGGATTCCGGAGTTGGAGCTGGTGTCTATGGACCCAACACCAAAGTCTCGATACCCATGGGGACGTGTCCCACGGTTTTTCAAGCGGAAATCCATGCGATCGAAACTTGCGCTGATCTAATCTCCAAAAAAGGTATGAAAGGCGCAATCATTCAATTTTTTTCAGACAGTCAGGCAGCCCTACAAGCATTGGCATCCAATACAATGGACTCCAAAATAGTTAAGTGCTGTCACGATGCTCTGCAAACCCTCGCCAAACACAACAAGGTAAGGCTTGGGCGGGTACCGGGCCATCAGGGTATTGCAGGCAACGAACATGCAGACAAATTACCTAGGGCTGGTTCAGAATCCCTTCTCTGTGGACCAGAACCCTACTGCAGTCAATTGGACTTCTGCGCTAAGGCAAATTAATGATTGGGAGAAACAACTTCGTCTTGATCACTGGGAACATGTCCCTGGTGTAAGACAATCTAAGCGATTAATTAAGCCTTACTCCTATAAGGGAATCCTTAGGCTCAGTAAGGATAACATAAGAAAGCTTCCTCACAGGTCATTGTGGCCTTAGATATCACCTCAACAAAATGAACCTTTGTCCGGAAACAGAATGCAGATTCTGTCTCGAGTCCTCTGAGAACATTTTATGTGAATGTCCGGCTTTTCATTGGTTAAGAAAACGTGTCTTTAATAGTGAGACTCGTACGCCAGCAGATATAGCGCACGCTGCTACTAAAGACTTATTGACCTTCGTTAGGGAGGTCGCACGTCTCTTAGATTAACTATTCCCCATTGTTACAATAGATCTTACAGGTCGCAGTGTCAGCCAGCTGGGCAAGGGTATAAAAAACAAAAAAAATAAATGTGTAAATCTGAAAAAAATATCGAGATTTGCAAAAAGTGATCCGAATCAAAAAAAGATTGATTTTTCTTCCCAATAGAACACGAAAAGTGATTTAGAGCAAAAAAAGATTGATTTTTATCCCAATGAAAACGACATAAGAAAAATTACAAACAAAAAATCAAGTAAAAAAAATTTGTCAGTTTCCTAGAAAAAAATCGTGAAGAAACAATAATAAATGTGCAGTTATAATTTTGCAACTTTATTTTACTTTTCACATAAATAATGACCAAAATCTTTTCAGTTGTGTTTTTTTTTTTATTAAAAACTGCTGTTGTTGTTGTTTTTAAATGGAATTTCATTATTTATCTCAATTATTTAAAATTTTCTAATAAATTTGAATTGTTTTTTTGTTGTTTTCCGCTATTCAATGGAATCTTCATGAAACTCAGAAAACGTATATCAAATCTTAATAATCTTAAACAATTCATTGCCGTTTTTCCGGAGGTGTCCCCGGCGAAATATTTTTTCCCCAAAAACAACAAACGAAAACAGACACACTAATTAGAGGAACAAAAATATATACTATTATTTCAACGAAAAAATGTTCCTTTATTTATTTATGTTGATTACTTTCGCTATTTAAAATTTTGTTTGTGGTGCAATAAAACAACGAATTTAAACTCTCAGAACGCATCCATCAGCTGACAGCAACGCACGAAATACACTGAATCTCAGTGTTCTTAGCACTCTCTTTTTATTTTTTCCCACGAAGCGTGTTCATTTTTCCCTTTTTCACTAAACTCAAATTACCTCTATTTTTTATGAAAATATACAATACAAGTAAAATTTGTATTGTTCGGAAAGAAAATAACATTAAATAAATCTTCAGTATATAAATTGCTTGGAAATTGTTGCTAAAGGCAAATCACCTTTTTATGTACATTTAGTGCGTTGACATTTATGGTGAAATGTAGTTTGAATGTTTTCTTGATATTCCCACAATTTTGATGTTTTCTTCTTTTACGCACGGAAAGTTTCACAAAATTCAAATTCCGACAAAAAGGTGGAGACACACCACGATGTAGGAACACTGCTGAGTGTCAGTATTTTATTACAATTCCCGCCATTCAGAATTGCATTTTTTTGCTGCTTCACACGTATTCATATGCAGTAAAATTGCGACCGGTGGGGAAGCTTATGTCGCTTTCCATTGGTTTCACTCGGGGATCCACTCATTCTGAAATCCAATGGAACAACAAAACAGCTTCTGAAAGAATCCACAATAGTATTGGTGAAATGCAAAAAAATAATCTACGGCTGCTGTCAGTTGACTTGTATAAAATACATAAAATTACATTTGTGTGAGTGCTTCTTGAGCGGATTCTGACTTCAAATCGAGAAGCGAAATTCTCTCCTCAGAATCACCAGAAGAGTATTTTTTGTGCCAATGGAACGGTTTCAGAAGTGATTTTCTCGATTCCGGACTCTCCCGGACGCTTCTTTTTGCCCAATGGAAAACGACATTATATTGAAAAAATTTGCGGGGAGACGTAGGAAAGCTGTCAGTCTATTTCTACTTAGTTTATGGCGTTCACAAACAAGAACTGAGCAGACACCTTTTCGTATGCCGAAAATGTGTTATCTCTCTCGTGTACACTGTAAACTATGGTTTGCCGCCACTATTCCCATCGTGTTCACCCATACTAAAAAATGCGCTTACCTAAAAGCCATTGTTATATGCGCGTCTGTCTAGTCGTAGACATAGCTGTAACCATCTTGTGGCTGATTTATTTGAGGTTTTTTACGAAGACAACCCTTTTAGCAACGGCCACAACTTTTCTGATCATTGTATTAAGTGGGAGCTCCACTCCTTCCTTAGCCAGAACGTCGGCCTTTTCGTTACCCGCAATATCACAATGCCCTGGCACCTAACAAAATCTGACACGGTTCTGCCAACATAACGCCTCAAGTATTGTGCGGCAATTCCTGAATAGTTCAGATTTATAGGTATGTGACCCTAGCGCTTTAAGCGCAGCCTGGCTATGAATGTAGATGGCGATATTCTTATTGGATATCGATCTCATCAAAAGTACCTCTGCAGCTTGAGTGGAATCTCTGCCTGGAACACACTGCATGAGTCCGGAAGTCTCAGGGCCATATTAGGTTCTTGCTGGAGTATATACCTGACCCCGTACCCTTACTGGTTTTGAAACCGTCGGTATATACTGAGGTCTCATCTTGCCACGAGACTATGCCAGTGTATCAAGACTTTCATCTGCTTTTTCAAGGATTTACTGTTTTTTAAAAGCCCTGCATCTTACTGTGATGCAGGTTTATTTGCATCGTTTCCATCATCATGGGGTTCTTCCACCTCCGCTACCTTGGTCTCGATCTTTATCATGACCTTCCCCATGCTATATCGCACCATCCCCTTTGTCTTTTCAAGGGGTGGGATTCCTTAATAAGGCTTTGTCAAATTTCCTTCTGAGCCCTTTTTAGATTACTTTCCATGAGGGCCTTTAGTTCCGTATTAGTCCCCTAAAGCCGAGTAGTTTGTCATAGTTTGGGCAGTGGAACCCAGGCCTTGGGCGGAGGGTTCTTGGCCAGCTCCGCCACAGAATGTCACCACTCTCTGTGGAAGACAATTTCTTCCAGGACTCTGTCAATGCCCAAGTAATTGTTACTTGAGGAGTAGAACACTTGGTAGACACTACTTCCATGACATTCATGAACTTTCGGATGTCTCTTTATCTGATCTTTGCAGGTTCATAAATTCATCAGGATGGCTGGACAAGGTCGGGGAGTTACCACCATCGTCAGCAACATCGGCTAACCCTCATCAAGGGCATCACAATGGGTCCACATGGATCTAAGTGGGGTGTTGCGGGGCTTGCTCTGCCGCACCCACCCTGATAGCACAACGTAGTATTCCTCCGATATGGAACTCATAGAAAAACCATACTATATGATCTGTCTCTTATGCAACTATTGCAGTTTTGCCATATGTTGGCGTGTCGCTGGGCAATCGGAGTTGGATTGCGTGTGTATTGTATTGGGTAGATAGGCACTTGACTCATTGCGCTTGGGTGGCGTTTGGGTCAATGGAAAAATATTAATAGCCGTGCGCTCTGGTAGTATATTCGTTGTATGGACTGGTACGCCATTGAGCGGGAAAATATGAGAAGGTCGTGAATAGGGTGTTTAGCGTATGGTTGTGCGCATCACAACTAGAATAATATTATTATCTACTTTCTCTCTAACTATCCTGTCTTATTTTAAAAAAGAACGCTCCTACGTCTAGTGATTCGAATGCTCGGGGTTTTTAGTAGATATTGTATAATATTGCTTTTGCATGAGTAAGCACTATATCAAATGACCAAAAATGCTCCAGCCAAGAAGATCTTTGAATCAGCAACCCCAGTTATTAGATGACAATGAAGACCGAACCTCCGCATCAATGACCAAGCCGTTGCCAAAATCTGGGTAACTAGAAGCAGCGTGCCCGGGATCGCAGAGCCTGCACTGCAGTGTCTGGGCCAGGGAATTCACTGGTCGTGAGCCCGTTAACTAAAACAGTGAAGAAAGAAAAGTGCTTACGCAGTCTCTCACTCAAGTAAGACGTATAACGTATTCGAGAAGTACTGAAGGAAAAGAATGATAGGGAAGGTAGAGGCTCCACGGGCCCACTTCCATTCGATGAAGAACCAGATCCACAGACAAGTACAGAACAGATAAGCTTACCTATAAATAAAGCTCTGTTTTTTAAAGGCTGTCGTCGGTGATGGCTTACAGGCTAGGTTTCAAAAAGTAATGTTTCGGTAGAGCGAATGCACTAAATCCAACGAGTTTAAAGTGGACACATAGCACACAATCATCAACTCATTTTTCTTCAGTTATTATCAAGACTACATTTCTGAGAAACTGCGTTAAATTGCACCTCATCGTGCAGTGGTTATTGAAGTATTTTTCCAAGCATGTTTCCATGGGTATTTGCTGGCCAGAATTTCGATATTTGATATTGATTCATATCGACTGCTTCGCAACGACTACACCTCGCACTTAGTTTTGTATAATCGATGCTACTTGTCGTTAAACAAGGAAGTACGAAATACAACTTTTTTTATTCGATTGATTCGTATTTCTTGTGCTAAAATTCTAAACCAAAGTTCGATGGCTTCCCACTCGGTGATTACATTAGAGAAGCCCCTGCAGCATCTGGGACTTGCCGATTGGCATTCTCGCGTAAACCAATTGAGAAATGTCGCCAACGCACGTCGTGGAGATGCCTTCGATTTACGGCACTCATCACGGACACTTCGAAATGAAACCCGCATCGAAGCCGATTGGAGTAATTATGAAACTAACGAAGCTCTATCGGATAGGTATAATCTCAAACAAGGTAGAAAAATAACACCCTCATAGCAATTAACTCTCCAAACAGAATTGCGGAACTAAATCGGTGGCGAAAAACAATCCAAAAGACATTTGAAAGGATTGGGCAAGAAGTGAATTTATTGAAAGCAGAAACCGCGTCAACCGAGCGAGAATTGGAAGCGATAGTTACCCCATTGACAGTTATATCAGAATGTTTGACTATGCGTGACTGTCGTTTAGGATCAGAGCTTACCTACGATGATGCCGATACTGAACTGAAGAAGGAACTAGCCGTGTTGGAAAACAATCAACGTTTGTTACGGGAACAATGCCAGTTTGCCTGGGAGAAACTTACTCGTCTGGAGGAAGTTCAGTTTAGAATTGGATTAGAGTTAGATAACAAGCTGGAAGCCGAACATGTTGACGTCACCCAATTGGATTTGAATAAGTTTTCAGCGAATATCTCTTTTAAGACTGATCCAACGAGGCACCCTAAGAAGTAAATTAAAATATTTATGTCTGTGCGATAATACAGTAACGACTTTACTTACAGTGCGTGCACCTACGAAGCTTGGCTGGAGTCAACAAAGAATCTAAAGCAAATGGCCGAGAATGAGTTATCTGACACTTATTCCATTCGGGAGTCTCTGTTCGTCTGCCGCGAGAAGGCTAGAAACATTTTGCACTCCCAGCAGGATAGGACCGAGCATTCGATTCGAAAGAGAATTTTTGAAACTCAACGTGCTCGTAACGAACTAGAGTGGCAAAAACTTAAGGTAGTATTGCTTTAAAAGTGTTTGTTTTATATTCTTCCTTTTTTTTTCTTTTAGATGAGGGAGGAAATGGAAAAGACGGCTTGTGAGATAAAAATACTCGAACAGGCCTTAAGAGATAAGACGGATGCCTTGAAGCTGTCCGAAACCAGACTGGAGAATCGAGCTCAGCGCTCAGGAACTGAACAGTGTCTCGATGAGGCATATGACAAACTTTGCGTTGAAGTGGCAAAAATGCAAAAGATTCGCAGAACCCTTCAGGATAAAATTGATTCTGCAAAGACTAACTATAGTCTGCTGGAGGAGCATGCACAAAAAATTGACGTGGACTTAGAAAATAAGCAGCATTCTCTAATGACCGATATCAGAGGTATAGATTTGAGGGCGCGTTTGAAAGTTGGTGAGTTTGCGCAGGAATCTGGTAGTTCTTCGGCGCAGACAGAGCGCAATATTAAACTGACAAAGATGGAGGAGGAAATACCAAAAAATTAGAGTGGGTTTTGGTTTTGCTTCGAGCAGTAATTGTGCTTTTTCGAAAATATAAATCCTGTGTGTTGTGTAAAAGCGGCGTTTGTTGTTAAAAAAAAAGTGCCAGAATCGGCATCTGAAGTAAGATCAGGTCGTAGAGCGCATATAACGGTGTCCCGCAGACACTTGTTTTATTACTTTCGAGTTACTGCTTTTGAAGTTATTCTGTAAAAGTGACGGCGCCTGTAAGTGTAAGCAGTTTTTTTATTCTAATATGAAGCAAAAGGACGAGTTTTAAGCAAGGACGGTTGACGGAAAAATATCGCTTGCTGTTAATTAGAGCCGCGCAATGATCACGGCATTACACTGGCAGGTTTCCATCTAGAACCTTCTACTTATATTAATCTCAGGTAAAGTTCCTTTCCTAAAAATGATAAGGCAAATAGACCAAAAGATACTTACCTACTCATAAAATTGAAAATATCGCGTTATAATTTCAAATTTTATATGCGCCGGTCATAGTTATTTTCTACGCACGTCGCCTGCGCCTTCTAGCAACGATGAGTCGTTTAAGAAATCTTCCCTTTTAAGGTTTTATTTTTTGTCCCGCACGGACAATAGATTCAAATACAAGACTCACGTAGACAGCTATATTTAACTTAGTCCGATCCATTTAAACTGCTACACAACCTTAAAATTAAATTTAATTTCACCCGACAGCGGTCTAAAACTCACACTCCAGTCAATCCTACTTGTGTCTTTGGCGACTTTTGTGTCTGGAATAAGATGCACACCCTGCCTAACAAACATATCCCATTGCACGTAGCAGCCCACAACTATAGGTTCAGTTGGCCCAGTTGACACGATCGACTTCGGGCTATCGCTACCATCGATATTCCAATCCACCCATAGAGCAATGCCATTGCAGGACCCCTCTCTAGAAAGCAGCAAGTTGAATCGGAAAGTAGAAAGGAAATACAATACTCACTCTTCTATTGTCATTGATCCTAAACAGTTTATATTCTCTTGAAAGTTTTGGAATGAAATACTCAGAACCTCGACTTCCTTTGCCAGAGCTTTGCAGGGATACTCCCACAGTGGTTGAGCCTCCACAACTGCATCAGCAAGAAGAGAAGACGTCTGTGAAAAATGTGAAAGTAGTGCAACTTTTAAAGATATCCATTAACTAGTTACTTACATCGACCATTTTATCGAAAATGCCCAAATCAAACCCCTCACATGTGCCCAGTGGCGCGCGAATCTTCTGCAGATCGATAAACTGCACCGGAATGGCAAAGAGTTTAGCGGAATTTGGGCAGATATTCACGCCGTCCTTTAATTTGTCTTTAATTTTCATTAGAAGAGTTCCGATATAAAACCCATCCCAGGGAAGAATTGAAGTGATGAAATAGGGCTCAGCAAACACATGAGTAACTTCGTCCAGATTGTCAGCTTCGTCCAAGTTTTCGATGATTTTGATATTATCTAGGACGTTTTTTTTAATATAGGAGTCGAGGAAGTTCTTTGAGAAGCGGTGTGGTTCGAAGCAAGTGACGGATTTGGCTCCTAATTTCGCAGTCGACAATCCCAGTAGTGAGCCGTCTGATATCGACAGGACAACAGAAGATTTGTCGATATTCTCCTCTAAAAAACGCATGTAGCGCTTATTTCTAATACTCTGATTCATCTGCCCGATTCTGCTGCGCGAGTATGTCATATGAAGACTGCAGGTACATGAATGCCTTTTGACTTTTCGCTCCTTTTCTTCAGTTGGCCACACATCAAACCAAAAGGAGTACTCGTCATGATTCGCACTCAGTACGAATTCCTGCTGTGACTTTAGGTTTAACGGTTTTGGGATATAATAAGCCGCTTGCATCCAGTGATCTCTCCAAGGAATCACATTATGAATAGGAATTTTTAAATTCCTTTCCTTTGAAAGCTCTTTAAAGTCAGGATGTGCCCAGTAGGGAGCACAACTGAGAACTATCTCTCCTTCCTGATCCATATCGATCGACCACCAAAAGAAAACCATATCAGCAGAGCCATGAGTATCCGCTTGAAGTTTTAAATTATTGAATCGGTCTGTGGCCATGCCACTGACTTCACTAAAGTTAAATTTAAATACCATCACTGGTTTAGTGATCTGGCATATCTCATTCAAGGGTAGCTGACTAAGCTGCATGTCATGAACGCCCGCCTCACCATTACAGTGATTTATGGACGGGGGAGTCTCTAGTAACACTTCGCCGTCCAAGTTAGCAACATGTTTTGCACGATTCCATGCAAATGCTAATGAACTTTGTACAACCTGCGCATAGACTGTTGCTGAACAAGGTATCAATATACAATCGTCTGTAAGCAAATGCTTGTGTGCATGATTGTAAATACCAATCGCACCCTCACCAATCAGTTCCGTGTCAAGAATCTCTGTTACTAGCACATTAGCTCTACGTTTCATATCTTTACTCTCACCTACCTGGATCTCCGTTGAACGCTTCTTGATTAATTTTATCTTTTCTCCCATTCCATTGGCTTGCATTATCTTTTCAGCACAGTGAGCCATCGGCAGGAAAGCTTCACAAGCCGTAACAGTATCAGCTCCAGATGCGACTGCCATCATTGAGAGAATTCCAGTTCCTGTACCGATATCAAGAACATGCGCTTCTTTACCTGAGTCATGAAGGTGCCGAATGGTTTTTTTTAGAGCAGCGTAATACTTCTGATTTCGTTCGGTATCGTGAAGCATATCACCGAATGCGGCTCTGGCTACTTCTTGGTGATAGTCGTAGTCTTCAGCTTTCGATTCCCATTCAGATAGGCCAGTGATAGGATTAAGAATTTGTGTGAATAGACTCATGGCCCGTAGATTTAAACTGGATGGGACGATTTTAAAAATTTGCTGCATTCGAAGAGCTTTTGTTATGAGCAATGGGCTATAGTCGCTGTGCACACATCACATTTGACAGCTGTCAAAGTTAGAAATGAATTAAAAGACGGAAAGAGACAAAACCACATGTTGCTAAAGATTTAGGGACATTTTCGGACTAAATTCAGCACGGCGAGAAAGAATCTGTTATAAAACGTAAAAGGTAACACCCTTAGCCCTACTCCACAATCCACATCCAGAGCCCACAGGAGTTAATTTCTTTCATAATGCTTATCATGCGATGAAATATCTCGTGGAGTCATCTATTATTCTCAGGATTAAATAATGTACCAAAACGATCGTTCTCTGCGAATTATATTTATATCTTGACATGAATTAGACAGATGTTTGTTTTTATGTTGCTTTTCGTCGGGAAATGTAATTTTTTAGACCTACAAACTCTCTGTTTGTTGCGATACGAAATGGCATAATTTGCCCAGTTATTTAAAAAACTACTATAATCAGCAATTCAAACAAACGCACAATAAGCGTTTTTCTTTTTTAGTTCAGAGCACAACCTGAACTATTATACAAAAATTTCGTGTTTCTTTTTTAGCTCAGATCCATCAGAGCTCAGAATTTGTGTTTCTTTTTTCGTTCAGAGAATGATCAGAGCGCGCTCTATGAGCTCAGAATAAATTGACTGAGCAGGCTGAGTAAAAAGCTGATTACACACTTACAGTCACTTTTGACAGAAAAAAAACAGGATAAACAATATAATTGAAATGGCGGACGAATCTTGTTGTTCTGGAACTGAAGGTTAGACGATTTAATAAATTACAATTAATAAATATTTAAATTATACATATATTTATTAAAAATGACAGCTGTTTGCTCAAGTGTGTTTCATAAATACATCAGAACGATCTGAGCACGCTCGGTTCAGAGCTCAGCTCTGAGCTAAAAAAGAAAAACGCCTAATCTGATGGACTAAAGCTATGTTTGTTTTGTTCAATACCTATTGTACCTACTTATGATACTTATAAGTCATGAATTTTCTTCCTATTAAGAATTTACCCTGTGATTTATAAGTTTTTGGAAATAAAAATTGTTTTTGGTGATTTATGTGTTTAATTTTTAATTTTTTGTTCTAATTTACATAGCAACATTTTTTAGGCATTATTTTATTGAAAAAAATCGTTTTTTCTTCTCAAGTTAGGCATTTTTTCGTCAAAATTGGTTGGCAACGCTGGTTGTACATGTAAAAAATGACATTTTCATGTCAAGATTTAATCGCAGAGAGCGATCGCCAAAGATAATGGAATATGGAGATATATAACTTTCCAGTGGAAAGGCGGCTGCCTACAAGCAAAGATAATGGAATACAGAGATATATATCTTTCCAGTGGAAAGGCGGCTGCCTACAAGCTGTTTTCCCGAAAAATTCATGAAGTCACGCACATATGCTCATTTCTTTTCTAGTATATGTAAGTTCATGAATTGGACTTTAATCCACGAATTCGCTAATCTGAAATGCGTATTTCATTATTTTTTTTATTTTAATCGAATCCCTAACAAAAACCAAACAAATTCAATACCAAACACAAAACAATTGAACAGCGCGATGCCCATAAACGCAAAAGGAATTTTGGCCGGCCATTAGCAACATGCTTTTTTGTAGCTCACACGTATTCACAGACGGGGGTTGAAATTACAAAAACAACAATGTAAACAAATGGGTTTTGGAGGGATAGACGTACGAAAGATATCCATTCATTCATCTCTGTTCGACATTTTCTATTTTCCATTTACTGGTTAGTTTTTTTTACATTCAAGATTTGCGCCCAGATTCTTGTGTTTGAGGAATTATGTGCTGAGCTCATCGAGCGCGCTCTGGTTATGCTCTGAGAGAAAAAAGAAACACAAATTCTGAGCTCTGAGCCTATAGGCGTTTTTCTTTTTTAGTTCAGAGCACAACTTGAACTGTTATACAAAAAGTTCGTGTTTCTTTTTTAGCTCAGATACATCAGAGCTCAGATTTGTGTTTCTTTTTTCGATCTGAGCATTATCAGAGCGCGCTCGATGAGCTCAGAATAAAGTGACTGAGCATGCTGAGTAAAAAGCTGAATACACACTCGCAGTCACATTTGACAGAAAAAAAAACCAGGCAAACAAAATAAATGAAATGGCGGACGAACCTTGTTGCTCTGGAACTGAAGGTTAACCAATTTAATAAATAAAAATTAATAAATATTCAATTTTTACATACATTTATTAAAAATGTCAGCTACGTGCTCAAGTGTGTGTTCATAAATACATCAGAAAAATCTGAGCACGCTCGGCTCAGAGCGCGCTCATAATGCTCGAGCTCGGTTCAGAGCTCAGCTCTGAACTAAAAAAGAAAAACGCCTTATTACATCTTGCTATTGGTATTCGATTTGGCTTTTCAGATTTGTGTGTCTAATCACACCGAAATTCGCAAAACTGCTCCGACTCTGAAAAAGATATCTTTTTCTACGACCAATGGAAGTCAAATGAACATTGAGAAAAACTAATTTATAGAGCAGAAAAACTGTTCTGAATCTGACGAAAAGTGTAATTTGTTGTGAAATGGTAAATGACATTAAATTCAAATTTCTATTTTTCAACTGTCATATTCAGCGTAATAAACTTTGAATTCGCTTCATCCCACAAAAAATATCCCTTTCTTTCGAACAGCAAGCTTCAAAAAATCTGGTCGCGCTCTTTTCGCATGCAAAAACTACGCCATATTGTTATTTACAGCGCAATGGGCATTTTCTTGTGGCTGGCTTGTGGTTATTCAAACTTTCGTTGATTGTGCAAAGGAATTTATTCTTAAAATCTGCAGTCGAAAACCGGTGTTTTGTATGAAAAGTTCAATCAGATTGTAATTAAAAATATCTTCCAACGAACATGTCAAACATTGTGCTAGATAAGGAAACATTCTTCCGCCGAATAAAGCGACTATACTCGGAGTGGAAGGTAAAATCAAATTGGATAGTCGCTGCATGAAATGTGACTTCCTAAACGTGAATTCGTTTTTCTGTGTGCGCTGCACTGCAATTGTATTTAATAGTTCTGAAGTTATATTTTATTATATTTAGGCCTCAACGTTTGATCACGATGATTCACTACAAAAAGTCGACTGTATTTTGTCCTGTGTTGGCGTGGATGAGGATGTAGTTTATAGCAAATCAACAGCTCTACAGGTTAGGAAGAAGCTCCTTTGAATGTATTCTTTTGCTAAGCGCTAATATGAATTTCTTCCTTTTCCTAGTCATGGCTGCTTGGCTATGAATTGACGGATACAATATGCGTGCTCACCGAGAAGTCTGTGTACTTCTTAACAAGCAAAAAGAAAATTGAGTTCTTAAAGCAAATCGAAAATAGCAAAGAGGATGATGTGCCACCTATTAAATTATTGGTTCGGGATAGGGTGAGTTTTTACAAACATCTACAAATATGTCTTATTATTTCCAAGTTTTCCTTAGAACGATAAAGATAAGGCAAATTTTACAAAACTCATCAACGCCATGAAAGATTCGAAGAAAGGACATACCTTAGGTGTGTTCTCAAAAGATGGTTTTCCCGGTGAGTTTTGTGAATCGTGGAAGGCCGAGTTAAAGCAGCAGAAATTTGAAAATGTTGACATTGGAGCTGCTGTGGCGTACATTATGTGTCCTAAAGATGAACCGGAAATTAATAGCATCCGGAAGGCTTCGTTAGTGTCTGTGGATTTGTTCAATAAATATCTAAAGGATCAAATTATGGATATTATCGATTCAGACAAGGTGCGTATCGGTTTAAATTGTGCTTTATGGACTATTGGAAAAAGTGGTATTTGATATTCACTGTGGGGATTTGCTTGCTCAATTCAGAAAATTAAAGTCATCGATCATCGCAAGTAGAATTTATATATGTGTAATCAAGTAAAATGGGTTTGCCGTACATTTGTCAAGATATAGTATTTCCAAATGAAGCAAAAACGTCTTAATGAGGCTCACCTGTGTGTTTATCTTACCATCCTCTTCCTTTCATTCGTATGGTCGTGTATCCAGGGCAAATACTAACTTCATAAGTTTTAAAATACGAAATGAGTCAATCTCACATTTCACAAGTACGAGTATGTATAGTAACAAATCTGTAACCTGAACGTGCAAAAATATACTCGATACTCTTGATACTGTAATTTTTAGGCAAATGGTTGGCTTGCTCTAATAGCTGCACAGATAATAAAAGTATTGCCTACTCTTCAAGCCTCTTTTGTAAACTATCTATTTTTTTTAAACTTATACATAATGATATTGTATCTCCTTGTCGACCATATTTAGAAAAGTTTAAAAGAGCTACTCCTTATTTGCAACATACATACAGTCACAGCGTCATACGCAGCTGCACTAGTTTTCTACAGTTTCTATTCAATCGGCAATAAGGTGTAAACATACATGATTTTTGTATCAGGAGGATATGCATTCGAAAAAGAAATTATATACAAAAACTCAACAAAATTTTATGACGTGCGTCGGATTGGTTTTAAGTTTCAATGATTTTTTGATTGAATTATTTTTATATTAAAAAGTGGAGGGAAAAATCTTTTGATGCTAACAAAAGACTCACTATTTGTTGTTTCCAGTTTTATATGTAGTTTGAATTTTAAGACATCGTGATATTTAGCAGACACAAATAAAAATTGCAATAAGAAATTGAATCCAACGTTAAATAAAATAAACACTCATCTCTAAAGAACTTCACGACATGAACATGCATACCCACATCAGTAATGCCATCAGCATAGTAAATACCTACTACCTACCTAAACACAATATTCTGTTAACGGTAAATTTCAAAATAATATAATGCGCAAAGTACACATAAATAGTGGAATAGCGATGCGATGCATCCTTGAATCCGATGCACCCGATTTTCATTTCACATTCTCATATACGTGAATGTTTGAATCAAGAAAGAAACGCACGCAATAAACAGCGTTATATTTTTAAAACTACATATATACAAAATCATGTAGGTATTTCCCAATGGTCATATCTAGCAAATAAATCATGAATTTTGAAAACAAAACAGGAAAGTTTCAGAATTTGAAAACTAACGTAATATATTATTGTAGTGTATTGCAAGCGCTAAAGAAATGCAGTAGATCTCGTGTATATGTAGCAAATGGCTCCTAATCTGGAGGCCAAGCCAGGCCCTTGCGAGCAGACTGGATATTTTGGATATGTATGAATGTTTGGTCACACTTTAGGCTGTAGTCACACGTTTGTCCAAAATGAATAATTCTGGCGTTAAAGGCCCATTCCATGTGTCACCTTAGGATTGACACGTTAAATTGTCCCTTGATGATGTGATGCCATTTTAAGAGTTCACAGCGAAGCCGGGTATATAAAGTTCTTAACTGCCTAAATTTACCAGTGATAGCCCGCATAATGCAATAAGCACGAAGTATGTTTACTTATTTTGGAAATTAATTTCCACAACTTGTAAACGTTGCTCAATTCACCTGGAAATAGTACCAAGGTTCTAAAAAAAAAAAAATATATATTGATACTGATACATATTTGACAAATTGTTTATTAAAGAAAAGTAAATGGGACGTGCTTTTGGACACAATACAAATTTTCTAATATCTAATTACATAACAATATTCACAAAAAAAGGTCCTACAAGTTTATGAAATGAAATGCAATTTCAACACACAAACAAAAAGCTGCCACTGCAAAGCCTCCTCCAAGTAAAAACAGGGATATTGCAAAATGCTCCAAGGAAAGCGGTACAAGCTCCGGTTCATCTGGATCAATAAAAGCTATCAATCCATTTGCGATACCATCATCATTTAGATCGGCCTTAAACTTCTTAAAGATACCACTTTCGTAAATTTTTAAAAAAAAATCTGAATACAAATCTGCATAGGGAGACGTAAAAGGTAACACAAAAGACGGTATTATGCTGAACACAGGCTCGTCAATCATTTTAACCCTCGGCGTTCTCAGATAACGCTGTTGATGTGTATAAAAAGAATATTTTTCCGCACTTAATATGTCCATGCGCGACGTGTTCAAAATTCTACGCTGTTGATACCAGGTCTGGATATCTATGATTTCAATTTTGTCTAAAATCTTGCTCGATATGCCATGGTTTTTATAAACCTCCTTATTAAATATGTCTACTGAAATGGGTAATTTCGAAGCAACTGCGTCCTCGATGGAGTTAATCTGCTTTTCATAGACGCGAGTAGTTAGAAACGTAGAGAGATGTACCAAGTACAAGTTTGACAACATAAGCCCTACTACTAGGAGTGAAATATAGATAACGAGCAAAATTTTCGAATTATGACTTCGAATTTCCAATGACTTGTACAGCAGTCCACTGATTGCCTGCAAGAGTGCTAGTCCAAAGTCGAAGTTTTTAATTATTTTCCTTGATCCAAAGTATAGTAATATAGCAAATGAAAAGAGTATAGCGGCTATAGCGACCCATGTCCAATTGTCAAACGGGAGAACAAAGTACATAAACTGGTCTACTGGTATGGAGTGGGGCACCATCAGATAGTAGAAAACCATTTCAAATCCATATGTACACAGAAATTCGTTATAGAGTTGAAGGAAGGGGTGCAGACTAATATCAATTTTACCGTTTTTTACAGCCTCTACCATGTCGGTTAAAACCAGGGCATTTGGATAGGGGTCCGGTAGAATCACCTCTTGGACGGTTGCATTGTAATGATCAACGAAGAGCATGAATGCTTTTAGAAATAATCCTGAGAAGATTAGTTTTCCTTGGCGATTAACATATCGAAATGAACGGGGTGGATCATTTGCTATTGGCGTTCTTATTGGATGCATGTGGAAATTATTAGTTATTGGCTTTAGTAAACTGCTCTCGTTAATATGTTTGATGTTGACAACTGTTAGCTTCGGAAATGGAAAAAATTCTGATAAATGCAGTACCCCGTCAAGCAAATAAAGTGCAACAGTATTTGTATATCCATTCTTCCAAGCCCAGTGGAATATTGGATATGAATCCGCTGAACCAAAAAGAATAAACATTATGTTTACATGATGCATTCGATGAAGGACGTGGTTTAAGCTTCTTTTTATCTTTGTACTCGAATTGTCACTAATGCAGACCACGGCTAAGATTTTTTTGTCCAAGGCGTAGATGAATTGAAAGTCGACTTCCTGTGTAATCACAATGTTTGGTACTGTCAAAGCAAAAAGATCGAATGTATCCAAAAGGCAATCGTCGAAATCAAAGAACACGTTCGTTTCGGAGGGGAATCGAGAGTTTGTCTCTTCGATTTGAGATATCAAATCTTCTTTTAGATACGCTACACTAACTTGGCCACACACAATGGTTATTAACACAATAGACAACTTCATGGCGCACTGAGGTTTGTTAATGATTTGATTAATTTGTAGTGCGTGCGTTTGTCCCACATTCTGATTTAATACGAATAAAAATATCCCTTAGTTGTTTACTCATGGCTTATTCTCATGTAATTATTTCTGTTACAGCTCTTATTAAATAACTTTTCTAATTAACGCAAATTTGAATCGTAGCTGTTAGCAGCCGAAAATCTAGTTAACAAAACATAAATAAGTCGTTCGTTTATTTGCTGGAGCTCGATTTTAATTGCATTTAATAGTGATTACTACCTCCTGTTCCATGGTCTGTGTCTTAAGATAATCGAAAACTGTGCAGTTTGAATTGAATTTTGTTTGCCCAGTTCAATTTATCTTACTCCCTCGTAAATTGTTCGGACAGCTCATTATTATCTCATTAATTAAGTCAGGGGAGTTCTGTGGCCCTAATGAAAGTTTTCTACTTTGGTTGGTATGGAATATTCGTTGGCATACTAGAACAGTTGAAATTATGGGTGTTTTCGGAAATATAAAAAAAAGTCATTTGCAATTGCAAATGACAGTCTTTATTTTGGCAAATCAATCGGTCATCTGTTTGCAAATGTCATTTTGTGCAGCTGCCTTGTGTCGGGTCAACGTTTTATTTTTTGCAAGTGAAGCCTGGTGTTTCCGAACACTACCATGAACAAATTCAACACTTTACCTGTAAACAAATTTTGTTGGACAGTATTTACATCTAAAAAAGTTATCACATCAGAAAAGAAAGAAAATTATTTTGTGTATGCACTGTTTATATCCCGAAAATTCAAAAATCGTAAACTATTTGGTAACAATATTTGAATTTACGGACGAAACTTGTCACTACCACTTCAGAATGTCTAAAAGTGTTTTTAATGTAAGTTAGGTATACCTATTTTCAGGCTATAATAATCCATTCCCAGATATCATGCACTACACAGCAAATGCACGATCGTTTTGTATCTGCTTTGCTGTACGGCAGACAACACGCAAGTGACGTTGACGAACATCTGACCTTTGCAGAACTAAATTACAGAATACATGCTAATGCAATTTTGCCATGATGACGATTCCGAACACATGACTTTGGCAACTTGCGTTTTCGAACATGCTTCAAAAGCAATTTGATGCAGATGACATTTCCGAAAACAACCTGTATGCCCATCTCTGCACTTCAAATTAAGCAAGGTGTCCGTCTTTAGGGCCTGAATCTCACAATTTGTTCTACAATTGCTTTTCAAGCTGATGCAATGCATTTCCTTGCAGTTGAAAAGTTTCACGAAAACGTTAACAAACTCCACTAGTTGTCAAACTCAAACGAACATGTATTGGTAAATCTGAAGCAAATCTGAGAAAAAAAAAACATATTCGCAAAAGTGCTCTGAAATCTGAAAAAAGATTACTTTTTGTTTCGTACCAAACGAACATAAAAAGCACCCAATCGAATACCACATAAAATAGGGACGTGCTTTGAATGCATATACTTTAGATTTCCCTTACGCAAAAATTCAAATTGATTATGTCAATATAATCGGCGTTTGTAAGTAATTGCGTAAAATTTAAAAAATGGGACATCCACTGTTGGTTCTGTGATAGCCACTGTTGGTTCTGTGATCTTGGTACGCCCTGTCTAATATTAAAAGCTTCTGTTTGCAACTATGATAGGTATAATGGGTGAGTGAAATTCATACAACGTTTTTTTTTTGCATTTTTCGAGATGGGCCAAATAACGAACAATAAGTTGATTAAGCGCCAATAAAACGGAACTATTCCTCTTCACAACTTTGTATAAATTTGCCAAGTAGACTCTCTCTCTCACGCAATGGTACCCTTCCATCTCGACGTTGCTGACAAAGCTTAGTAAGTCCAAAAATGTCTCCTCATCTCGTTGCAGAAAGTGAAGCACTCTAAACTAGCCGAAGGCGTTGAAGGTGCACTCACCGACAAAAAATACGTGACTGGCGTCGACACTTCTCAGTTGGATATGTGTTACCCTCCGATTATCCAATCCGGAGGAGTTTATTCCTTAAAATTCTCGGCTCTCAGCGACAAAAACTACTTGCACTTTGGTGCAATAGTTTGCTCCCTGGGAGCACGTTACAAGTCATATTGCTCAAACATTTCTCGCACACTGTTGGTCAATCCAACGGAAAAGATTCAGGAGGATTACAATTTTCTCGTCACAGTTCAAGAAGAGATTCTTAAACTCCTAAAGCCTGGCGCAAAACTTAATCAGATCTTTGACGCGACCATTGAGTTTGTGAAGAAAGAGAAACCTAAACTCATAGACAATCTCACCAAAACGTTTGGTTTCGCTATGGGCATCGAATTCCGTGAGAACTCTATTATTATCGGTCCCAAATGCCAAGCGACAGTTAAGCGTGGAATGATATTCAATGTGAACGTTGGCCTCGCAAACTTGACCAACAATGAGTCATCGGACAAGGAGGGCAAGAAATACTCACTCTTCATTGGAGACACAGTGTTGGTCACTGATACCTCGCCAGCGAATATCATGACGCCGTCAAAGAAGAAGATTAAAAACATTGGCATCTTTATTAAAGAGGACGACGACGACGACGAAGAGGAGGACGACAAGAAGAAGGAAGAAGAGGACAACAGTACACAGATAATTGGTCGCAGCAAACGAAACGCCGTACTCGAGAATAAGCTGAGAAATGAACACAGCACGGAGGAAAAACGTAAGCAACATCAGAAGGAACTCGCTCAGTTGCTTAACGAAAAGGCCAAGGAGCGACTTGCCAAGCAAGGAGAGTCCAAGGAGATAGAGAAAGTGAGGAAGAATACGGTATCGTACAAGAGTGTCAGTCAGATGCCGCGCGAACCAGAAGTTAAGGAATTGAAGTTGTATGTGGACAAGAAGTACGAGACAGTAATTATGCCAATATTTGGTATCCCAGTTCCGTTCCATATATCTACTATCAAGAATATTTCCCAGTCGGTTGAGGGTGAGTATACGTATCTGCGTATCAACTTCTTCCATCCCGGTGCAACCATGGGACGAAACGAGGGAGGCATGTACCCACAACCAGAGGCGACTTTCGTCAAAGAAGTGTAAGTGAATAATAAATCTTGAAGTGAAGGTGAATACAACATTGTTTTCTTTGCAGGACTTACCGCAGCACCAACAGTAAAGAGCCAGGCGAGCTATCAGCACCTTCTTCGAATCTGAACAACGCGTTCCGTCTCATCAAGGAAGTACAAAAGCGCTTTAAAACTCGTGAAGCCGAGGAACGCGAAAAGGAAGACCTCGTTAAGCAAGACACGCTGGTTCTATCCCAAAACAAGGGTAATCCCAAACTTAAGGATTTGTACATTCGCCCAAACATCGTTACCAAACGTATGACTGGAAGTTTGGAAGCTCACATCAACGGCTTCCGCTATGTGTCCGTTCGTGGTGACAAAGTGGACATTCTGTACAATAACATCAAAAGCGCCTTCTTTCAGCCATGTGACGGCGAAATGATCATCTTACTACACTTCCATCTCAAGCACGCCATCATGTTTGGCAAGAAGAAGCATGTCGATGTTCAGTTTTACACTGAGGTCGGTGAGATCACCACCGATTTGGGGAAACACCAGCACATGCACGATCGCGATGATTTGGCCGCCGAACAAGCCGAGCGGGAGTTGCGACACAAACTTAAAACCGCGTTCAAGAGTTTCTGCGAAAAAGTGGAAGCGATGACCAAGCAGCAAGTTGAATTCGATACACCATTCCGCGAGTTAGGTTTTCCTGGTGCCCCATTCCGCAGTACAGTGCTTTTGCAGCCAACCTCTGGAAGTTTGGTAAATTTGACGGAATGGCCTCCATTTGTCATTACCTTGGAGGATGTGGAACTGGTGCACTTTGAGAGAGTGCAATTCCACTTGCGAAACTTTGATATGATATTTGTGTTTAAGGATTACATTAAGAAGGTGGCGATGGTGAATGCTATACCGATGAATATGCTTGATCACGTCAAGGAGTGGTTAAAGTAAGTTATTTCCTTTCTTTTACTTAAAATTAATCGCTAACGTGCACCTTTCTTAATAGCTCGTGTGATATTCGGTATTCTGAAGGTATCCAGTCATTGAACTGGACAAAAATCATGAAAACTATTACAGATGATCCAGATGGATTCTTCGAAAGTGGCGGATGGACTTTCCTCGACCCCGAATCTGATGGAGAAGCCGCTAACGAGAGTGCGGAATCGGAGGAAGACGACGCCTACGAACCCACTGATGTCGAAGATGATGACGAGTCCGATGACGACTCCGAGTACTCAGACGCATCTGAAGACGATAGCTATGAGAGTGATGGTAATCCTAACTAACATGAAATGCAAATTGTTTTTTTATGAACGTTTCCCCCACCTTTGTAGAGGAACTTGGCACAGATGAGGAATCTGGCAAAGACTGGTCAGACTTGGAACGCGAAGCAGCAGAAGAGGATCGAAATCAACAGTATGTCCATGATGGCAAGGAAAATGGCAAAACAAGCAGCAGCAGGGATCACCATGCTTCGAAGAGCTCTAAACGCAGGTAAATCTTCGAAAGTTCCGATTCCGTTTCTTTATTACATATAACTGTGTCCTAACTTGTGAAATACTTGTTTCTCCTTGAATTCTATATCCAAGAAGAGAACGTGATATTCAGCCACAGAAAAAGAGTAAATCCTCAAAAGACAAACACTCGTCATCACATAGGTTTGTAGTTGAATCGTTTGTGGTTTCTTTTGATTGGATTTCGTTTTTGAGTTTTGAAATTTCTTTACACCCATTTAAAAATGAAAAGACACCAACTGAAACTCTTGTATTTACATTTTACAGTAGCCATTCAAAATCATCGAAAGACAAACATCACGATCGGAGTAGAGACAAACACGACAAAGACAAGAGTCGAGATAAGAATCGGAGTAGCCATCACAATGACAAGAAACGTTCACGTGAAGACAGCAAGGATCATGGCCACAAATCGAAGAAATCAAAACGTTGAGCAACCGTTTATTGATAAGATGGCGGAACATGTTACCAACAAAGAATATCTACATTTTTCCAATGTTTCCTTTTTTTTGTATTTTTTTAAAGTCAGCCTTTGTTTATTTTGTAGTCTCAACTTTGAAGCAACATTATGAACTCTTTTTTTCTGTTTATTATTCTTTTGTTATACCATCATTATCACTGGATCCAAAGTAGCCTCCAATTTTGTTTGTTCAAAAATTAATAGGTACATATAACGGCTGCTCATTACACCACATCTGCACACTTCTTGTTATATACAAAACATTCGCTGTAAGTCAGTTGCAAATCAAGTTTATACAAAACACCGACCGATTCCAATGTTATAATGCGATAAATATATATGCAAGATAATAATAATTTAATAAAAACAATGATGAAAAATACTTTTGTAAATATTGTAGTTTTACCTCTCCTTTAATTTTTTGACACTACGTTTCGGGGCGGGACTTTGCCAACCAACATGTCTTTTCAGCTTTTGCTCGATCGATTGCTAGCTGCTTCTGGTTGTGTACGCCATATTGGTTGGGCTACACTTCCAAGTAGTCCATATATAATATAATACGAGCTTGACTTTCACCCAATCCCTCTGGAATAGAATTGAAGATTCGCGGTTCCCCTTTGTCCTAGATTGTCTACATTGTTGTAAAAACCGTACAGGTAAAAAATGATAATACGTAAGGCCCACAAATATTCCACAAGAAATATCCATATCTGTACCACAATTCGTAAACAACATTAATGTTAAATGTTACTATAGCAAGAACGACTCTTTATTGTAGCAAATTCGTTGCTTCACTTCCAGCAAATATGAAAAACAAGTTCTACAAGTAATTGAATTGTTTATTTCTGTTTGATGTGCAAGAACGTTCTGCAAATCTTTACAAACATAATTGGATTTAGATATTAAAAAAAAATATAAATATATAATAAATACCGCTACATACTCTTGTTGTTGGCGCAAAACTTTTGCCTGGATATACCACTCCTTCCGTTATTTGCACTACCAGTGGTCTTTTTTACATCAAACATATTCTTCGTCCTGTTAATGGGAAAACGCATTTTATTTTTTAACCACGTAGTAAATGCTCTCTCATTATCCTGCATCTTTCGCACTTCAGCTTCGGTGGCTTTTAAATTCTTTTCCACCACTACGTTGTGATTTTTTTGCAGCGTCTGCTCACGTTTATCCAACTGATCCCGACTTAGTCCATATTCAGACATATAACCAGTGTATTTAGGTAGCTTCCCTCCTTCGGAATTGCGATACTCACAGCATGTTTTATAGTTCAGTTTCAAACTTGTAATGTCTGGAGAACGGGAATTTAATCTTTTGGCTGTGTTCTTGCGACGAAATGAAAAGTGTCGACTAAAGTTTTTCTTTTCAGAACTTTCGTCTTCGTCAGGTAGCGGATCTGGAGGAAGGTACGAAGCAACTATGATCGAAAGTTTGTCATCTTCATCCTCCTCCTTTGGGTCGTCGTCATCGTTGGAATTGATTTCTTCAGCTGTCTCCTCTTCTTGCTTCATTTTGAAATTATTCGCTGTTGTTTCGACATTCACTTTGGTGGCGTTAATTTCATTTGTATCTTCATCTAATCTTTGTCCAGTGTCCATGTCCATGACGATTATCTCTTCACAGATCTCTTCAACTTCTTCATCAGAGTCTGGCATTTTAATCTCGATTGCTTCTATCTTTTTTTGTACTTCTAGTGCCATTATCTCTGCACTCTCATCGATGGCCGATATAGTTCGCTCATTTGATATAACACTCTCTTCGGCATCTTCATCTACGCTGAACACTTCATCTTTATCTTCGCCTTTATTCTCTGGAGGATCTTCGCCATCGGGATCTTCTTCAGAATTTGGTTCGTATTCCTCTAAATTAGTACGAAAATGCACTTTTCTTTTCTGATCCGATTGTATATCGTCCGCGGCAGCCTCTTCATCAAAGAGCTCCTTGTTTGCTTCCTTAATTTTATCCACTATGTTGTATTCGTAAACTGGTTTTAGGACTATCAAAAACTTTTTTAATTAAATTCTACACAGACAGGATTGAAAATATCAAACTTACAGTACACTTCACAGTCCTCGTCTGTATCACAATCGTGTTCGAGCATTTTTTGTAGCTGTTACTTCTTTCTAGAATTAGTAGTCCAAACAAAAAATCCTTAGCTATTTTTAGGATCTGGAATTCAACCCTTGGTGCTTTCCAATTTCATGGAATTTATTACAGCGTCACATCGCACGACCGTGAATAAAAAATCCGAATATTAAAAGTTTTGTCAGCAATCAAAGTAGATATATATTACCAGTATAGATACATCTACAAGCCAAATCGCCGCATCTTTGTTTCTACATGCGGAGAGTACCTGTGCACGCTTGTATCGTGGCAACTAAATGGATTAAAACTGTTGGATCGATTGGTGATTTGGTTGGTATCGCGGAATTCGTTGGGTAGTAGTATAGTACATTTAATGTGAATTTATCATAGTAAAGTAGAACACAAGCGGACTGAAACTGACTGATCCAAGTCAGTTGACGAAGTGACAACGCTAGTCACTTTGAAAACTCGTGAGAGAAATTTTTGAGCGACCATAGACACATTTTTGGAATAACTCATCCAAGAGTGTACATTTACGATGATGAGCAGTGGTCGGGGACATTATTGTTAATCCAACCGATTAATTGAGTATTGAGTACGAACATGCAAATCTAGTAAAAAAAAATGTTTTCATTCGATGGAGTAGTCAGAGAAAACGAATTCGATTACAAATCGATAGTCATTGGGTTATTTTTGGTAGTTCTCTGGGGAAAGGTAGGTACCTAATAGTATACACAGGGTAGCTAGTAACCGTGAATGGTAGCCTAACAATAGCCCTGTTTTTTGGAGCAAAGCAAAGTAAAGTAGGATTTTAAGCAGGCAATTACAACAATTACGTCTTACTTGACACTTTGAGAACTCAGAGTAGTTGTTGTGATTGCGTGCTGAAAATCCTACTTTACTTTGCTTTGCTGAGATCGAAACTCAGAAAAACACGCCTAATATAGTTTAATTAGATATTTTGTTGTTTTGGATAAGAGATAATGCACTTAGGCTTAAGGTGAAGCCTGTCGTTACAATTTTTGATAGACACAGTTTATTGTATTCATATACCGGATCAAAAACACTAGTCAAAGTTGTCTCGTAAGAACGTGAAATCTGTAAGATCATTATACTCGTAATAAACTCAAGAATGCCAGAAGTAATTTAAGCATCATTTGCCGATCCACATAAAAGGAGACCCCACCAACTCTGGCAAATAAGGAGGCATCAATCTAATTTGAACACGGCTGAAAAACTTTTATGTTATATTCTGTAAACGACTGAGGATTGCAATTAATCGGAGCATGAGCAACAAAAAAGTTCTTCCACTTTGAAAATGTATCAGGCCATACCCAGAGAACCGCACTGTTCGCATTTAACTCGCTTTGAGTTCCACAGAAGAAGATTTAATTAGCCGGCTTACTCCCGCGACATCGAATGTTATTGGATGAAAAGCTGGAGATTCGCTTTAGGTAAGCAATGATGACGAAAAAATGCGAACATCTAGTAGAGGAAATATATGCGAAAACATAGAGGAGGATTCAAGATTTCGTTAACTTCCCGATATGCAAATTTATTGACCGACTATAGGTTTTCAAAAATTATGCATGCAAAGGTAAATGTTTGCCACTTTTCATTTTAAAAAGTAAGTAAAGCCTAAATAATCGCCCTTGCGAATTTGTCAACAAATTTTATAAGAGAACAAGTGGTTTGCCAGGTATTTTAAGTAAGCATTTTATTTGTTATTTAATTTACACGCAATCGACAAAATTATTGCGAAAATAGTCTTTGTTTCAAATGTCGTTACTTTTATAGGTATTTTTTTTGCTTAATCTATACGAAAACTTCATAAGACACAAAACAAAGTGCAAAAAATCAATTTATTTAAAAATATAACTGATCATATCATATTGCCTATGCAAATGAATATTTTTATTTTCTAATTTTCAAATTTGGCACTGGTATAATAGTTTTTCGTTTTAAATAAAACCATAATACACTTAACATACATATTTTTTTATTTTTTTGCCCAGAAGACAGTTAGGTACTACGGGGATTCTTTCTTGCAGAAGCATGTTTACTATTTTTATTTTCTTAAAAAGGTCGCTTGAAGCTTTTAAGGTAGCTATTCTTTAATTTCTTTGTGGTCTTGTAAAAAATAGTTTTTAAAAAATATTTTGGTATAAAAAACGGTTTTCAGGAGGGGATGGTACATTTATAACATTTCTGTTTCTATCCTAAATTTTTTAACACTGTATTTCCCATTTTAGCAAACACGTTTTTTGTATAAGTTCATTGTGGTGTTTTTTGATCAAAACTGTTATTTCGCACAATTTGAGCAGTTGTAGTAATCTTATTTTAGTTATTTTGCTTTTTCCGTATTACATTATTTAGTGTCTTTGAGTGATTGGTGTACTGTGTTCAGAAATAGAAGAATTGTGTTTGTCTTACCTTTATGAAACTAGTGCTGAACAAATTTCGTGTAGAGTTTGTGTATATAAACGTTCTTTTACCTTGTACAAAGAAACAATTTACTGCTTTAGATTATGAATTCCATTTTTTTTTGTAATAGATACATTGGTTGCTGATTGATTTATTTTAACATAACTTATAGGTATATTTGTAAATTTGAAATTTGTGATTTAAAACGTTGTTTGTTGTCTTTTGACAAACTCCGGCGTTAATGCACTGAATACTTATACACTAAAACCCCGTCGTTAATTAGGACCAGAAAAACACGACGCAAATATAAACGCTATACGCGCAAATCGAAATAACGATATTTAACCTTTATTATATTAATACCTATGTGTCCAAACTGATTGACTTCATGTAAAGTGTAAACTCGTAAGTCTAATCTTGGGGAATCCCCTTTTTAAAAAAAAGAATTCATGAAGAAAAGGAATAACAAAAACGCAAACTAAAATATAAACGGCACAGCTTCGAAACCACGATCATTTTTAAATGACGCAACTTCGAAACGATGCAAAACGAGGTTTTGGTGTATATAGAAATAAATATTAATTTTATTGGAAGAAAAAATCACTCTGAAAAATAAAATGCGAACATTTAATGGAGCTTTATGCGAAATGGGAAATGTTAAAAAAAATAAGAGGTGGTTCTTGTGGTAATGAAAAATATTTATGCTTTTGGGTTGGGTAGAACTTGTTGGTTATTTTGTTTGTTGTTTGTACGAAGCTATGTGAAAATAGAATATCCTACTGTAATTACCTCTATTTTTAGACGGTTACTTGTAGTACCTGAACGTAATGGCGACGTAAGAGGCTTTTACCTCTAAAGCAGAAATCTGCCTGCTAGCTTGAAAAAAAGTAGCCCATAAGTATTTAAGTAGAACTTAAATCGTTAAGAGTCGTATGAGCAAACGGCCCTCAGACACTTTTTCACGGTTGTACTATCTGATGTTTGTCAACCGTTCGCAAGAAGTATCGCAGTGGAAAAAACCTTAAGGTGTAATTTGCATTTTTGATTCGGCCAATCAATCACGCTTTTTTCCAACGTGAATAGACTACACGTTTGTGGGGTTGAGTACGATTTAAATTGAGAATACGAATGTAGCTACGAATGAATGATAAAATTATAAAAATATGGTTGGAAAAATTAACTTAAGACATGTATACGTATTGAAATCAACCAGCAACAATCCATCCGAAACTACAACCAAATATTAACAGAACCCAAACAAATGAAAACAACATTATTTTTTGACAATTTTTTTCAAAATGACTTACATAAATTATTTATTATTTTTTTACAACCATTTCTTTCTATATATTTTCAACTCCGTGTATTGTTTAGCTCAATTTATCTCTTTTTTTTCAATTTAAAAACAAAATCGAAATTACAATTTGTTTGTTTGTACCTACATCATACACGACAAGCCATTTTATAAATTCTATAAATAACATACCTATATAAAATAATTTACACACTAAAAAAAGTACAATTTATATTTTTTATAAACTCTTATATTTCAATCTTCTAAACAGAAGAGTTTTGCATACTTTTTCTTTATTTCTAATTTCAAATAAAGTCTTTCTGGTTAAGTTTTTTATATATTGAAAAATCAAAACGAAAACAAATCATTTTCCGATCACTTAGTCTTTTCTTACATTATAATATATGTTTACAGAAAAGCCTTTTAAAAGTTCTTCAACAAAATAATAAAAAAACATTCTATTCTACGTCACTTCTAAAATAATATAAAAAAATTAAGTTTTTTTTTTAATTTTATAAATAATAAATCCGACGGAACTGTGTTCAAAATTATTCGAAATTAATTTTTGCAGTCATTACTGTGTTATCTCTTTAATTTGTTTATTTCATTTCGAAAATGTTTTATAGATAAAAATATAAAACAAACGAAACTTTCGTACGATGACAACTTTATTAATAAGTTGCAACGGGTTCGGCAAAACCCCAGCTGCCAATATAGGACGCGTATTTTTATGTGAACAATGGCAGGTGGTAGAAGTCAAACCCTCGATATCCTTTTGCAGCTAACCAGATGTAGACTACATGATACGCTCCCGGTATGAAGCAAATAAGGCCGGCGACAAAGAACACAACACCTTGAGATGTTTTCGTTGGATCAGCTACGGCGAAGGTGCCCATTACAAAGAGTCCAGTGCCGACCAACAGCAGGGTAACTGCTGCTAGAACAGTTCTCCAATTCTCGCGTACCTTCGGATGCCGCCAGCAATATGTGTTTGTCTCGTCCGTAGGTAGGTTGCCGTATTCTTGTATGAGGGAATCGCTGTCGCGCGACGTTGTGTCATCGGCATATTTGTAGTTTCTGCAACGATATAAAAATATATAGAAATTTAAAATAATTTGGGAACAGGTGAATTAATCTGAGTATGTATGTGAGATGTTTTTTAACTACCAAAATACTGTCGACTACATTGCAAGCTAAATGTCAGTAGTGCACTGCACGTGCACATATCCGAGCTATTGCCGGGGTAGTAACCAGAGATGAATGAATAATCCATTATCTTTGGTAGTAACGCTAACAACAGGTTATTTTGAAACATTTTCATGAACATTGAATAACTTTCTCTTAGGCTTGGTGGATGTTTCCAAATTCGTTTATTTAACACCATATTTGTATAAAATCAAAATATGATTTGACATTCTGTAGTTTAATAACACTGAACAGTGTTAAAAAATGTTATTTAGGAACAGTAAAAATGCAAATGCCGTTCATATTTAAAAAAAAAAAAACAATTAATATCAGAAAGGAAATTCATAAAAAAATGTGATTAAACTCCTAACAAAAGACAACATAATGTGGTATTGAAAAGGATTCAGCTATTTCATTTCCGATTTCATATTTCGAATTATTCAATCGAACGTAAAAATCCAAATTATTTTGTTAATTGTTGATATTGGCATGCTGTATTTAGTTCTCTGTACATAATATTATTTTACAATTTTTTTAACAATGTACATATTTTGAAATGTGCGCTGATTTTTTTATAAACCTCTCTAAATTATTAATTAACAAGAACAAGTGATCAAAACGTTTTTTTACTGTTCCGAATATTTCACATAAATAAAGGCCCATCTACGAGGATTTTTGCAATATGGCCTTTACAAGGAAAAGCCAAGCGCAGACATAGTTACATGTGATAGTAATAGTATAACCAATAAAAAGTATCGAATTCATTTTTTGAATTTAACAAGCAAGTATGAATATATAATATTGTGCAAATACCTATGTATTTTACAAAGCAATGACAGATTATAAATTCTGGTAAATCTAAAAAAATCTTTTTCCCCGCGACATAAAAATAACGTTTTCCCTAAACGGTGTTGAAATAATTTGTTTCAATATGACTTCGAAATTAAAATATACAAAAAAAGCTTAAAGTAACAACATTTCTTTTAACAAAAGTGCAAGAAAACCGTGTTAGTTCTTTTTTCTCTGCTTAATATTATGAGATGGATTTCTATTAGATATTGAGAAATGATTATAACAGAAATTCCATTTAATACCAACAATATCATAAACTTAAAAAAAAAACTCTTAAACTGAAATGTGATGTGAACGCCGCAAATGGCCGCACGATGGATATTAAGTTGTGCGGCAGCAATGGCCAGCGTTGTCGGAGAGAAATATTATTAGGTAGTACTGCAGCCAGAAAAAGGGAGTTATTTGGCAAAAATAGGAGTACAAACATTTTTATTTTTATCTATACTAAAATCATAAAATCAGTTAAAAAAAAAACAAAACATAACTAAAAAAATTATTAATTCTTAGTAAGTAAATATCTCAAAATCTGTCTTATGGCAGATAGCTTTAAAGCTTTAATATTGTTTTTAATATAAAAATTAGGAACTTATTGAATCACAAGATATGTAGATATTAAATACATTAAATACAACTGGCTTTGCAAAAAGTAAGGTATTAAATTTTATGGCAAAACATTTGCATTAAATTTGAAGAGAATTAAATTTATTAATGTTGAAATTACACTATGCTGCAAGTGTAAGATATTTTAGGACTTTACAAAAAAATAGGAGTACGAATGTAAAAGGAGGAGTACGGAAGTACGGAGATGTTGAAAGTAGTACAATACTCCTATGGGAGTACTTTCGGCAACGTTGGCGCTCCTTTGATTTGTACAGGCACGAATACTTTTGAAATCCTATGCGGGACAGGCAGCTTGTAGGTAAATGCACCGTTTCTGCTCTCAGTTGACCATCTACTTTGTATCATCTTTTGATTAAAAGGTAAGTGGCGCCTCTTTTTGAATATGTCCAAAGCCAGTGTTAACTCAAATTATTTTTTTATTCACCCGAAACGTAGTCAATGTTTCGTTTTTGACATTTCTTTTAAGTAAAAACAATTGCTACGTGGCATGAATACCACCCATTGTTACATATATTATTATCGATAAGAAAACACGGACTCGCAACGCCATTGAGTAAACATCAGAAACGACTATCCCATGGCTTCAAGCAATATTCATAGGTTATCGGAAATTAGGATTCATTCCAGACATCTGGAAAATAGTGAGGGTTGGCCTCATCCCCAAAGGTGGGAAGCCTATTCACTTCAAAGCGAGGGATTACAGGCCAAATAGCCTCTCCGCCGTTCTTTTGCAAACATTAGAAAGACTATTGGACCTGCGGGTAAGGAAGAATCTAGATGATAATGGCTCCTTGTGGTACAGAACACGCATATGCAAAAGGCAGATCTGTGGAAACAGCACTACATGAGGTCACTAGAACCATTGAGAAGTCCTTAAGTCTCAAAGAATTTACGTTGGCAGCCTTTTTAGACATATAAGGTGCTTTCAATAACCTAAACACGGGAACCATTAGGAGTATGTTCTTACTTGAGAAAATCGGTTTGGCTCACTACCTGCTTAATAGCAGTCTTGGGGACAGCTCGATTGAGAAATAGGTTAATTGAGGAAAGCCACAAAAAAAAATAAAAAAAAAATAATTGGCGAAACAGGTCCGTAGGGATCCTAGGCCTAGCTTCTCACAACCATTCGTCTTGTGTGAGTTTTTATTTTTGGGACGAATGGAAGGGATCTACAATTTTATGCCGAGTCTAAACGGCCAATTGAGAAGCTCTTTCATGACAGTTATACTCTCGGATGTTTGTCAGACGTTCGCGAGAGGTGGCGCAGTAAAAACAAAAAACCTTAAGTTGGAATTTGGGTTTTATCGGGACCCCTCGCTTAGTAGTCCAACACACTAACCACTAAGCCACTGCGCCGACAGGAAAGCCACAAGGGGGAGTTTAATCTCCTCTTTTATGGAACATCTCAATAAACAAACTTCTGAAATCACTGGTCAACAAGGGAATCAATGTCGCCTACACAGATGACATAGTTATAATGCTCTCAGAAAAATATCTTCCCACCACCAGTGAAGTCATTAAGAGAGAGAACAACGGTCTATCCGTTAATCCCAACAAGACCGAACTTAACCTGATCACCAGAAGATATAAGGTACCAAAATGGGAGCCACCAAATTTAAAATACATTCGTCTTATTTTCTCACCCGAAGCCAAATACCTGGGTATCATATTCAACTCCAAATTAACCTGGAAACGGAATACGGAGGAAAGAATGAAGAAAGGACTTAACGCTTTTTACGCCTGCACGAAAGCTTTCGGGCTTACAACCGAACATAGTGCACCAGATGTACACCGCGATTGAGCATTTCTGAGCTATAGCTCGGTCATTTGGTAGGAGGCTGTTAATACTAAATCCAACCTCAAGAATTTGAACAAGGTACAGAGGATCGCTTGTGTAGGATACGAGTACGAGTTCACTATATAATCTACACCACAAGGCCTAGAAACGCTGCTGAACCGACTATCTATCGAGCTTTATACTAAGGACGTCGCTCTTCTCAAGATCTGTAAGTCATTGCCGCAGTTTCGCATTAATAGCGATAAATCATTACTCAATACTGCTATGCTGGGTTCCTCGACATGTTGGTGTGGAAGGGAACAAGGCAGCGGATAAACTGACCGGAAACGGCTCTGGATATATTATTAGCTGACAGACAAGTACTACCATATTTTAACACAGCTAAGAGCTTCATTGATAATGCCACATTAAATTTGGCATGGAACAACACTTACGATTGCATCGCAACTCGTAGTTTGTGACCCACAATTGACACTTAAAATTCAAAGATACTAACATCTCTTGATATAAACCAAATCCGAATGCTCGTCGGGGTAATAACTGTAGGTACACTGCATCATTACAAATGACTTCTGCACAAGTTGCAGAGACAAAGAGGAAATAGAATATGTGGATCATCTCCTGTATCACCTCCCAGCCCTCCAAGAACGCAGCTACTCTTGTTTGGGAGCACGGTTCTTTGAAGGATTGGAAGATGAAGCAACCATACCTCTTTTTTATTGTTAGTTGCATGTCCTACCATGTACTATTAATAAGGGTAATCACAATGGACCCCTATGGCTTTTGAGTGAAATTGCATATAATGCAAACTGCCCCTTTAACCTAACCTAACCTAACCTAAACTTCAGAAATTGTGTAGTTGTTTTAGAAAAAGCAACATTGATTGACATTTATTTTCATACTTTTTCTTCGGGTAGCCATAGACAAATCATACGGCGACCCATAAGCCATAACTCACAATCCACTTGCCGCTGGCCCCTCACATTTTTTTTTTTTAAATTCCGACTTTTTTTTCATATCCTTGTTATGTCGTTATGTCAATTAGAATCCGTGTGACATACAAAAACAATAGAAAAATTAAAAAAAAAAAAACGCTGCCAACCGCTGGGGAATGTGATAGAGTTCGATAATACTATATTTCAACTGAATGCTATTGGTTAGTTATAACTCATTTTTAAAAGGCTCAAAATGTTTTCATTTTTGAACAACCATTCTGCATTGATCATTTTTTATAAATATTTTGAGCAAATGTTGAGCCGGAATTTTTGAAGTTACGTGACATTTGTTAATTCGAATTTCTATGTAACAAGAATAGCGCACTTTAGAACTCCGTAAATTGTTGGCAAGTAACGGAAAATCGGTCTCACTATATCAGTCTGGCTTGTCTATGGAAAGAGTAGGAAAACTCTCAAATTCTTGCGACTCTCCAATAAAATAGTCAGTTTCATTGGCATTGTTCTAATATTCCATTTACCAGAAAAATATGTATATGTTTTGATATAATTTTAAACATCATTATTAGTCAGTATGCAAAATAAGAATAACTGAACATGATATAGATATTTTAAAGAGTGTACGTCGGCCACGTGCTATTAAATTTGTACTTTAAGAGCTCATCAGCTTGATTTCTTGATTTGAATACTTAATCTGTAATGGTGAAATTGGGGTAAGGTACATACGTACTACATAGTACTCCGTAATCCACAGTTATAAGCCAAAGCCATTATTTCACCCTCAGCACCGTTCTCTTGCTGATGCAAATATTGTTGCAAATTGCCGCTTAGAAACACCTATACTAACATAATGAAGAGATATCGTCACTTCACACATAATAACAAAGTAACACTTTTCCGAATCAAATTCACGCAGGTATTCCCTTTCCCTTTGCCAAGTATCTAGCTATATTCCATCATAATATACTAATTGCATTAAAGCATAGACTAGAATTGGTACTGGCAGTGGGCACCTACGGCAACGATAGTTTAATTTAATCTACGTATGCAACCAGCAGGCTCATGACATGAGAACTATTCAAGATCATATCACGCTAATGAAACCGTAACTCTGCACAATGGTAATCCCATTACAAAGTAGGTGTAGGCCATAAGGGGAAACTGAAGTTATTTGCACGATTTGACTTATTTGTATTTGTCAACCAATTCTTAATTCATTGTTTTGGTGGAATTTGTTGCTTAGTTTATTTTTGTGGAACCGTTTATTTCTTTCAAGAATACAAGGGAATTTTGGAAAAAAATTACCAAACTGGTTGTGTTCAATATTGATATAATTAAATTCAAGTGGTGACCGACCTTCATGAAATTCGTTGGAGCTTTTTTTAACTTTTGCGATAACGACAGTATTACTGACAAGATAATAAATGCAAACAAAAGTACTTGCACGGTAAGCTGCTCAAACTTGTTAGATTTGTACACTCAGCCATCACCAAGGACTCAAGGTGTTTTTTTTGTATCCGCCTGATTCTGGCGTCACATATCTGTAAAACTTAAAATTAATGAGTTTCAAATATGTATATAAAAATCCCCCTTCAATGGGTGCCCCCCTAGAAGGAGTGCGAAGAAATAAAAATTTTCTAAAACACGTGCTCCTATTTTCTACTCTCTGCCAACGTTTAAAAGTGCTTAAGCGGATGTCCTTCAAAGAATAAATGGGTTATTTTGTAAACTGATTTGGGATGTGATGCTGTTAATTACGGTATTTACAGCAAAAGGGGTAGACAAAGTGGTCCTCACCAATAAACATTTTTAGTTTCGACTCTAAAGTTCAAAGTGGCCAAATTTTCCATAGAAATTTCGCAATTGTGAGCTTAAGCTAATTTAATGTCGAGACTTAAATTTGTTATTAGTAAGGCGTAGTATCTTGGCAATGAATTAATTTTGGTCGGCTGTGGTTTATTCCTAGATTTTATCATCCCCGGTAAATAGTTCCTTTGTCAGGCACATTCGGCATTACTAACGTTCGTATCTTTTTTTCGGGCCAAAAACAGTATATTTAACCAAACAAATTTAAAAAAAGCAGTAAATCGATTTGAAAAAAAAACAGTATTGTGTGCATTAAACATTTTTCTCAATAAAAATTGACAAAGATAGCGATGGTTCGATGGTTCGATTTCCATCATCTGAATAGTCTTCGTTGATTGTTGTTTTGTATTTGCAATTTTACGAAACAATTCCGGCTTTGTTTTGAGGTATTCGAACTAATCAACGCAAGAATATTGCAGTATTTTGAGAAAAAAAACGGTATGCAGTTTTGGAGTCCTTTAGATAATACTGCGAAAAGCAGTATAGATACGATCGTTAGACACAGTTTACTAGAACCTCTTAATTTATTCGTAGGCTGATGATGCAAATCAGAAATCGCGAAAATAAATGTACATCTTACATTACTTAATTCGGGAAACTTAAAAACCGATAAAATTATAATTCTTGCAGAAAAACATAAAGCAGTGGCGCACATTTTTCTACACGAAAGCTGTCATATTTTCTCCTCTATGAATTTCTACATATACTACCTACCTGTTATTGCTCCAAAAGTTCCTAAATTTGTTATTAATTCTTAATTCTTATATCTAAACATATCTGATAGGGGTTTGGTTGCTGCTAAATATCTACCTGAGTCGGCTTCCTAAGGTACTAAGGTATTCAACTTCCTAGCCAGGACGCGTGTAGAAGTCGCTATACTTACGGCAATTAGTACTGGACACGGGCCTTAGGAACTCACGCAGCCAAGCATGGCATCCCCCATAACACCACCTGCCGTAGCTGCGCTGATACAAACAGGAGTAAAACAGTATTCTATCTTCTTTGTGAGTGTCATTAATCATTTCATTTACCTAATCAAAAGTGGAAAAGACCAACAAATTTCAAGTCGAGACACACCACCTATTCATCGACTTCAAAGCCGCGTATGATAGTATACATCCTCAGGAGCTCTATATGGCGATGACCGAATTCGGAATCCCGGTAAAACTGATTCAGTTTTGTCGCGTGACACTCGAAAACACGCGATGCAACGTGCAATTTGGAAGTAGCTCCTTCGAACTATTCCAAACATGCACCGGATTTCGGCAAGAGGACGTGCTATCATGCGACTTCTTCAATCTCGTACTGGAACAGATAGTGCGCAGGGCAGGTGTCAATACGGAAGGCACTATCTTCAACAGATCCGTCCAGCTATTGGGGTATGCAGACAATATTGACATCATCGGTCGCTCCCAACGTGCCGTTATAGAGGCTTTACGGCGATTGAACAACAGGCGAAATTCGTTGGTCTTGTAGTAAATGAGGACTAAGACTAAGTACATCCTATCAACAAACAAACAAGCATCTGTCCACCGCCTAGGACAGAACGTCACTATTGATAGCAACAATTTCGAGGTAGTTAAGGAGTTTATCTACCTCGGAGTAATCATGAACTCCACAAATGACATCCTAGCGGAGATCCGGCAAAGAATTACCCTAGGAAACCGCTGCTACTTCGGTTTGGCAATACAATTGGGTTCAAAACTCATAACTCGAAGGACAAAATATATGCTCTACAGAACCCTTATCCTGCCAGTTCTGCTGTATGGCGCCGAGTGCTGGACGATAAGAAGGAAGGGAGAGCTGATACTGGGCTCCTTCGAAAGAAAAATCCTTCGGCGGATTTTTGGTCCTGTGTGTGAGGAGGGCGAATGGAGAAGAAGCCACAACCTCGAACTCTATGAGCTGAATCAAGATGTGGATGTAGTCCAAAAGGCCACAATACGTCGACTACATTGGCTCGGCCACATCGAGCGAATGGACAATAATGCTCCAGCTAAGAGGATCTTCGAATCCCAGCCGCCAGGTTCGAGACGACAAGGAAGACCGAACCTCCGTTTTAAAGACCAAGCCATCGCGGATGCCAGAGCGCTTGGTCTGGATAACTGGAAGCAACGTGCCCGGGATCGCAGAGGATGGAAGGCAGGACTCTCCACGGGTCGGGAGCCCGCTAAGTAAAGTAAGTAAGTAATCAAAAGTGCGTTCAAATAAATAAATATATTAACAGAAATATATGTTCAAAATGTACAAATCAAACAAAAATGCAATATTTTTCAATTTTGTGCATTTGCATTGTTGAATTCCGAAGAATAAAATCATAAAACGTTTAAAATTTATGTCGTTTTCCATTGGGTACACCAAAAATCTTTTTCACATCTCAGATTTTATGCGGCTCATTGAACATGCAACTAAATTGATCTGCTTCTGTGAATGGATTAGTGCGTTATTTGACAACAATATCAGCTGTTTAAATCGCATTTGTTTTTGGTAGAATCAACCATGGAAATCGGATTGAAAAATGTTCCCTCTGTTGTAGATACAAATGGAGGAGTTTTGGTGATTCGTAGTTTCCAGATGATGAGGAAGACAATGAAGATAATAATTCCTCCAAAACTATGTCTATGTCTATACATTGCTGTTTATATATTTCTTTATTTTGGTTTTCACGAAACTTTGCACATTTGGTTTAAAACAAACTTCTTTAAATGACGTAAAACAGCTGTACTGTATTTGTGGTAGTATGTGTAAATCTGAAAAAATATCGAGATTTGCAAAAAGTGATCCGAATCAAAAAAAAGATTGATTTTTTTTCCCAATGGAACGCGAAAAGTGATTTAGATAAAAAAAAAAGATTGATTTTTTGTCCCAATGGAAAACGACATTAGTAAAATTAATTTAAAATTATAAACGCTCAGGCTGCTACAAGCTATTTGAATTGGTTGGTAACATGCCTCTTCAAAATGTCATTAAAGGAGGATTTATTAAGCTAATGACCCAGATAAACATGGCTTTCTCAACATTAACATTTGACACTACATTTTAATGTATACCTGTGGAGCTTTAATGTACTATAAAAAACAATAACTTGTACTTGCCAAATAAATTGAATTGAATTAGCTTTATTCTGGCAAATATATTTGTTTATTGGTAAAGGGATTTTGGAAAGTGTGGAATCTTTTCGTAAGCTGCCAGACTTAAGTTGATTATTCGAAGGCCGATTGCATTTTGAATCCCATTGCTAAGAGATACATTTTTATTCCACCAAATTTTTTTGTGCTAACTGTATCCATTAATTAGTTTTCCATTACAATTCCCTAACCTTGACGTTAATTCATTATAGCACGCACACTCTGGCTCCATTCGTTAGTCAGACTCAGACTTCTTTGTTTCAACTACAACTTAATTAAAAACAGATTTTTTCGTTTGTCTGAATCGTTAGCGTGTCCTCCACATAGAAGTGTTCAACAGTCCAGACATATACTTTCGACAAAACTCAAAACAGGGAACATTCTCTGCGCTATCAGTCATCCGCAGCTCATTTTGATGTGAAACTGAATTAATAAAAACAAAAAAAAACTCCGTGAACAGAGGCCACAAATGACGTCATCTAAATATTTAGGTACCCATAATGCAAACCAACGTTTTTGGTAAAACAATTAGCATATTTTGCTTGCATGACTGAAAGGAGTTGTTGGTGTTGACGGAACCCTCTGTTGATATTAGCTTTGGAATAAGTGTATAGAGTGTAAATATTTCCTTGGGTATAAACGCTACAATATTACCATAAAACTACCGACATTGCCGTCAGTAATTATCCAATTGAACTTGGCAACCCAAAACGCGAAGTCCAATCCAAGCCAAATGGATTACGTTGATGTGATTTCGCGCTTTCGGAACAATTATTACATGAGATATGCATATGTGCGGGCATGGGTATAGTGACGGCAGTATTGTCGTGGCGGTAGAAATTTAAGCTCAGTTAACACTGGTTATCACTAATTAGCGATTCAACACAAATGTAGGTGCAGTGATATCGATTGTTTACGGTGTCAATGTGTCAAAGTTTGATCTCACCAATGTGATTGATAGCAATTAGAGTGTGTGGAATTCAATTTCAATTCGCTGTAGATTTGGTGTCTTAAGTTCGTAAAGTAGACTGACGTGTGTGGGTTGTGAAGTGAAGTAGGTACTTCAATTGAATTATGTTATTTATAATGCTTTGGTTAGATGTTTGATATACGAGTACTGTTTGTTGCCTCAATTGAGAATGTAGCCAATGTAAAGCAAACAAAGACTTTTTTATATATTTATAGATCGATGGACTAAGACAATGTAATGCGGAGTAGATAGGTATACACTACGGGTATGTCGCTATGAAGTTGAAATACGGAGACGATCTCAATAAAATAGTTTGAGCATACAGAGTTGTTCAATATCTATTATCGTATTTTGAAAAATGCAAACTGAAACGTGCAGGTATATTGGGTGTTCGCATAAGTCTGACAGTATTTGTCACTCTTTCAGTCGATGTCATGGAGCATGGAGGTTTATACAATTACAGCCTGAGTAGTGACATTTGTAAGTATCAAAAGTCCCTAAACACTCAAAATACTTTGTGCATTTACAATACAAATATAAATTGTCTGAATTAATTATGAACAAAGCTTTTTACAATCGTAATATTAGTAATTCAAATTTGTCTCGCAGTCACTACACACTTATAATCTTTGTACATTTCATCAAAGTAACACGGATAAGAAATTGGCGAAAAAGAGAAATGACATATTTCGAAAAGTTGAGGTTACAAGCCAGCAAGAGGATTGAGATTGCAAGTTGTTGGTCTCAGTATATTTTATACCTGGCCTTCACATCTAAGTTCCAAATTTTACAACTTAAGCTCCCATTAGTGCCAAGATTAAGCTAAATCTTAACGTGAATTGCTAGCTTTATTTTGCATTTTCAAGATAAATTTTATCGAATCAAGCGCAACAGAAGCAATGGCATGTTTGTTTTCCCAAAACTTCCGCGATTTTGTTGTTGCAAGTATAAGATTAGAGTAGTACTAGTAGTACAGACATAGTTGCATTAATTACGTCACAATGCATTCTATATAAACATGTTTTCAGCGTCATCAGAGCACTACTTATTTTCCTCCTCCATTCTGACTGTCAGGATGAATTTTCAGTCCACGATATTTTAATCAACGACGTATACACATTTCGTCAATATATATGCATTATGGATTATTAATGCAAACAATGTCGACAACGCGTCAACAATCACGAGTCGTCACTGTAATTCAATCAAACAGAACGACGAGCGGAAAATTCTCACAGTTTTGTGTATACAATTCAATCACCGCCTTGTTAAAAATGTCACCAGTCAATAATGCATTACGTTTTTGCTACTCTCGTCGTCCTATTATTATAAATTTTTAAAAAGAAAAAGAAAAAAACTCAACGAAATAACTACCTACATATTATTTTGAATTTATTTATTTATTTATTCAGTTATGGCGATAAAAAAGGAAATATTTTTCACTATCTCACCGTCATCACAAACAGATCAAAACTTAATCAAAAACTTAATCAATTTGTTATCCATACATTTATAATTAATTAAATCCCATTCACTCTGCTTTATAGATTCATCTAATTTGCCGCTTGTACTTTGATCTGCTACAGAGCAATTTAATTACGCAAAAGTTGTATTTTATAAATATGTATGTATTACGCAGAGGATAGGAAAAAGACATTTTTAACCGCAATAACCTCAATTAACTTATTTGCAGCTTCATTTTCAACCACATAATCCACGAGTTAACTGACAACAGATTTTATTTGTATTTGGTCCCCTATTTACCGTAGCAGCTGTATATATACATTTTTTTGTATTAATTTGTGTTTATTTATTTGTATAATTGTGTGATAGGTATATGCATTTTTGGTTGTTGACTTTTTGCAATACAGAAAAACACTTTCCACTTAACATGCGAAGTTACGGAAAAATATTCAACAAATAAATGATTTGTAACATGGTAAATGAAAACGGCCAGTTATAGTTACTTTCTTAGAGACAAACCACTAGCGCGGGTTAACAAAGTTATCTATACGAAAACTAAAATGATTAATAGGTTTCCGAAGACTGAAAGCTCTCATATATCTATTAGTCATATTTTTTTTATTTCAGAGAATTGTTCGAAATCTAACAACATTTCGTAAATAAATCTTCTATACCAGTAATTAGGTATATGTGATGACGACATCGACGTAGGTATAGAACATATTCATGTCACTCCTGCATTAACATTCATTAGCATTGAGAATTCGAGTAGGCAGATGCAGCGATTTAAAATTGGTTAAGGGCTTATTGCGCCTTTCTAGCGTTTTTCTCCAGAACCTTGATTCATTTTGAGAGTGCGATGGCCCCGTGAGCCGGAAGCGGACAAAATTGTGAGACTAAACTATCTGTCGAGTGTCGTGAACTTCAGTTTTGATGCATCTACTATCATTATTATCTTAAAAATACAAACAGAAAAATATATTCTCGTCAATGAACTCTTAGTATATGTACGATGTATACGCAAGTTTGTATATTGAAAACTAAGAAAAAACAAAGCTTTATATATATGTACATAATGATCAAGTTTGTCCGAATTATGCCCGTTTAATTCTGTTCTGACTTATCTAATAAAGGTTATGTCTACCACTCTACAGTTATATAATATTTCAAAACATTTGATATTAATTCTTATTAATACTTGACTTCTATTTTTGTTGTTAACTGTAGACCTGTTGCTGTTGTCGTTCATTAATTGAGTTCGAACTTTAGAACAAAGTTCAAATTATTCATCTTAATCTCCACAGAACCAATCATTTTGTGTATTTATAGGTACTTAAATATAAGTATATATAATGTAAACACATCAGTTTTTATTTTTATTTAATACTTAATGCTTGATGATACAAGTAGTATCATTCCTCCACGCAGTTCCATTGGTTTGCACATGACACAATATGGTTGCTAAGAGTTGTACATTCTTTCTCCGCAAGAAAAATCTATTTTTATCTGCGCAATTCAACATTTCTTTTATGGGTTTTATAGGAGTACGCGTCAGTGTCCCACACTATAGAGCTCGTCTTTCAGTAGAACTCTCTCAATAAAATATTCCGGAAATTGTCTATAATTGAAGGCGACGAACGATACATGGGGAAAAAATAACGCGAATCTGAATAATCCCTTCCTGCCTAGAAAAGCTGTTTAGCATGCTTAAAAAAGAAGCAACGTGACTGCAACTATACTGGAAGACATCGTACTGTGTTTACTGATTGATTACCATACTCAAAAGGCGATAGTATTTATGTATGTGTTGGGCGCAGAACAGATATAGTGTGTCAGACATTCCAAGAATACGTACTCGGAGATCAACATATAGGTCTAGCGACCATATTCGCCTTTTGATTGATATATTCAACAGCTTGGCATTAGACCTGCAACAGTTTTGACTGATTTTATATATTCAGACGATTTTATGGATTCACAAGATTTATTACATTTTCTGCTAACTTAAACCAAAGTATGAATCCAACAAATAATAAAAATCAAAGTCAGGCGTAAGTATGAAGCGGACTGCGTTTTTCATTTCAAGAATAGTGAATACAGAACCATTTAAGCAAATAAAGCCGAACGCACTAGTTTTATTCTCTTCCGGATACTAATTATATTTCATCGGTGCAAGCTGAAGAAATAAAAAAAATATTTCTAATAGGTTTTAAGGGAAGCAAAACAAAAATTATTATGAATTTCTTGAGAAAGTAGGTTACCGGGAACAATTCAAACGCAATACTGATCTCGCCCGTTCGATCACGGTATATGATAAAAAAATGGATACAAAGGCCTACACTAACTCTGTTTTTCTTCCTTACAATTTACAGACATTTAAAACGTCATAGCTATCCCTATTTTCACAATGACTGCGTTGTTTAAAGAAACTATACATTTTCAGATGTCAGTCATAAGTCATAATGGGCCTTACAAATAATCAGTTTAAACCTCCGCACTAAATATTTTGTAAGTCACAATATGTAATTTTATATGGAAATTTCACCATTGTGAGTTCGAAAAATTTAGCCTGGACACTAAAAATGATCGTTAGTATCGCGCAATATCTTTTGCGCGTGCTTATTGTAAAAATAAGTACATTGCTAATTGCGATATTGCCATTTTGTCTTATGTATATGCAAATGTTTTGCCCTCTATAGGCGTTTTCTCACATTAAATTAATTTTCAACCTGCCATATGTGCATACCATAATTATGTTCGTCCAGTGTAGACTCACTATCGTCTCCATCTTCCATTCCAAGCCAGACATGTTTGAATCGGATTATATGTCTCCGCAGTTCTCTAATCGGCTTCTCTTTATGTCGTGTGTGCTATTTTAATTGGTGACAATATCTGCTGAGCGTTTTGTTGTGCACCTTTTTCTTCTAGTCAAAGTTTCGCTTTTTTACTCATGTAAACGATTCGATTAGCGTGCCCCAGAGTAACAAGCTGATTCATCGCTTCAATTGATTTATAGATTGTTGTCGAGGTGCGTCCATTTCAATTCAATTGGAAACAGAGAGACACATCGTACGCCACTGTCAATAAACCTACAGCTGATTTCTTTGAACTTGATCATTTGAACTTTTAGGGTCTGATGTCTGACAATGAAATCGGATAATGAACGTTGGTCACGTTTTGTGTCTATTTTTCGTATACCGGAAGTGTTCATATTTCTTGGCTCTGAGAAAGCCTTAGCCAGTAGATTTGTACAACACCCTCCATGTTGTGAGTAAGCATTGTGCGTATGTGTGCTCATCCCAATGGTAAAGTTGAAAGGTTTCATTGACCTTGTTGCAGTTGGGCATGAGCTATTAACGAACTTTCTTTTTTTCCTTTGTCGTTGCTAGAAATTGTCTTTTTAAAGAATTTCTGAAGTCGACAAGTTTCGGATGCTAATTGATGTGTTATGTCAAGATGTGTTCGTAATTTTATGGACGTAATAACTTAGGTAATAACGAAGTAAGTTGACCACTAGAGTGCGTTTCTTGTTTCATAAGAGCGATCAAAGGCTAAACTGCATTTGATTTCTCTTTTATAACTTTAACGAGCTTATTTATGAAAATTGAATGTTTGCTTTGACGTTACTTTGTTGTCTCACTTGTGTTCTTATGCCAATGGCTAAGAAATAGAAGGAACATTTTTATAAAGATTTTGACGCGCAACGAAAATGTATATTTAAAAACCAATAGAATGGCGACTTAAAAAAAAAATAAATAGTTGACGCAACAGGTCCGTAAGAACCATAGACCTAGCTTCTTACAACCATTCGTTGTGTGTGAGTATTTCATTTTCAGGACGAATGGAATTTTATGCTGAGGCTCCATCATGACAGTTATACTCTCGGATGTTTGTCAGACGTTCGCGGGAGGTGGCGTATAGTGAAAAAAAAACTTAAGTTAGAATTTTTTTTTTTTTCCAGATTCGAACCTGGCACTTGTAAGCGCAAAATTTGTAATACACATATGGGTGAAAGAGAAATTTGGCCCACGAAGAATAATCGCAAATGCGGTTTCTATTTTAACTTTTACCCGAATACATTTTTCCATTCAATTCCAAAGCTAAGAAAAATTAATTTTAAGAAAATTACTCCCCATGATGATTTAGAATCTTTACCTGAGAAAGCAATGACAATCGCAATGACTGAAGCGATGGTCACTAAAGAGTGCAATGGCACTTTTTACTATATCACTTTAACAAAATGATGCCGGTCGACGCACTTGAGTGTCTACTATGTCTTTTAGAAGTATCAATAATTCGAACTAATTGTAAATGTTATATTTTTTTACTTTATGGTTGCAATAAAAATATCTGTATAGGAAGCTTAGAGAATCTCTTATTTAACAATAAACTTATTTTAGTGCAATCCTTTTGTATTAATTTTTAAGCATATATCTATTTTGTATAAAAATATATTTTTCAAATAAAAGCAGGTGTTGTCATTTACTGTAAAGTGAACTGACGCACAGTTGTAGAGTACTTTCTCATGTTGATATTTAATAACTTCTCATGAGACTCTTTTTGCATTTAAAGTGTTGAATACCAAATCGTGTGCTTTGTGCAACATATTTTTTAAATGATATTAGTCGAACGTAATCGCCTTACTGATTCATTTCCGTGGAAATTCTAGTGTATTCACAAAAGGTTTGTTGTGTGGTTTCGCAGTAACGTATTCAATGAATAAATAAGGGCGAGTATGTTACCAAGCTTCGATTGTGGTTAGTAGAAACTTCCTTACTTTTTAATCTGTCGGCTGCTTTACATTCAAAAATCAACTTTAACTAGGTCAGTTATACACACTGTGGCTTCAGTTCTTTGGATATTCTACATCTCAATGCACTTATAGAAAGTACAACGCTTATGGTTTAATTTTCCGAAATGCAATCTATGTAACTAAAAAGGAGAACTATCCGGGGTGTATATTGTGCAACGTATATGACATAAAAATGACTAAAACAAAGAAACGAAATACATATTTATCGGCTTCTCGATCAAGTATCTTCTGCGCGAAAATACGGTAGCTACAACAAAATAATCAAAGTTGCTGTGAGTCAGAATCATGAAGCATAAATCTAAAAATAGCTTATTCGTTCGTCGATAAAATGAACTCTCGGTGGACGTGGAAGTCCTTTAAAATGTATTCACCCTATTGTCTTTTAAATGTCTGTTTTCCAGTTATAACCAAGAATTAATAATTTATTTTTTTATATTTTTTTAGTTTTACAACTTTTGTTCATTCAATTGTTTAGCCTTGTGATCGGTGCCGCTGATGAATTCGTATCACTGGCATAATTCGTTCAACAGTTCCTGTGCTGTGTAAACGACCTTAAATGTTGACGATTTTTTCTTTTTTTTTTTGATACTTGGAACTCGGATTATACTGTTCTGAAGGTTGAAGGACTCTTTACTTTTGCTATGTGCAGTTGATTTACTCGTTTAAATGTTAATTTGAAGGATGAAATAAAGCGGAAAACGAAAATTTATCAGCGGCTTGGAGTGGAATGTTTTTGCTTGTTGCGATGGCTGATGTGTGTTGTTTGGCGGGTGATTTTTACGTCCAGCGTAAGTGTGTCTGGGGAGATAATGTACACAAATATTTCGATAATGTTTTCCAACATAATAATGGAATGGGGTGAAAACTTTTGGCGTCGGAATATTTAGTAAGAGAATGTAATTAATTTCGTCGTATAAAATGTAAACATTTTTCCCCTCTTGAATAAATAAGAAGGGCATTGGAGACTTGATTTTTTATGTTTGGTAATTTATTATACACGTTTCATTTAAAGTCAATTTGTAACGCTGAGCAACGAACAATATAAGAAACTTGAGTTAAAGTATCTTTTTTTATTATTATTTTCTTTACAGGTACGGATAAGTCGATATGGTCCCCTACTATGTTAACACTTAACTTCATACTATCTTCTCCACAACGAAATTAAAGATACCACAATAAAGCACATCCTCTTGCGTGATGAGAATGGTTTGTAAAACCATCGGGCATTGGCATATATTTATCGTCGACGGCATTGTTGTTCTATAATTGTGTGGTAGCTAAGCCAACCAACTGAGTAATAACACTATTCTTTACCTTCTTGAAGCCGTATAACTCTCCCTACATGATGTCCAGCTGCTGAAAATTCCATGCGTTTCGATGTCAGTTTTTCTGTTTGAAAAAACAATTTTTTTGACGCTATTCGTGATCGGAGAACAGAGAGTTATGCCAATCATAGACAGGGTTGTCAGGTTATCTAAATCGAAATCGCCAATCTTAAAATGAAAATCGACAAAAATCGCCAAAATTAATAAATCTCCGTCGCCAAAAATCGCCAAATTAAAAAAGCATATTTCAAAATAGGTATGTACATTGTTATAAAAATATAGGACGCGAACACCAACAATTAACAATTCACAGACAGGAAAACAAAAGAAGAGATGACATTCGTACAAAATTTGAGGGGGGAATCGGGTGGGTGCACTAAGCTGACCGTCTAGTTCGGTTAGTAGCCAATAATGGGCAATTCGTCCTTAGTCCGTAAAGTTCGGCCACCTCAATTATATCAATTTATGTTACTACATTAGCCGTAACCCATTTAATCCGGATCAGATCACAAAAATAAAACAAGACGGATCATTGAAAAGTTTAATTTTTGAATTGTGAATTGCGAATCATCATTAACGATGGGCAATTCGTCTGTGTGAAGTTGGGCCACCTCAATTATATCAATTTATGTTACTACATTAGCCGTAACTGATCTAATCCGGATCAGAGCACAAAAATAAAACAAGACGGATCATTATAAAGTTTAATTTTTGAATTGTGAATTTTTGCTTTCAAAAACCAAACATAATTTCATATTACCACCAGACATATTTCAAATATTCTGCGCAATCGTCACACAAGGCACATGACTTTTCACTTGTAATGTCGGGGGTGTTACCATTTAAATCAAATTTGCATACTTTTTCCTTTCTTTTTTTTATAAACTAATTTTGTATTTTATGTTTAAATATGTAACATATGAATAATATTTTGCTACTATCACTTCCGTTTATCTTGCTATATTAAGGTGTGTCAAGACCAGCGAATCATTACAGAAATATTTAATAAATGTTTATGAAATGTTTCTGAAGCAAATCGGACACATTTCATAAACATAAAAGATTTCTGAAATTTATTTATTAAATGTTTATGAAATCTTCCAATTTTATCTTCTTTTTTTTTGGAATAGAAGAAAATAATGTGGTAGGATTATTAGCGGCGAGTTAATTTTTTTATTTTTGTAATTTTTATCATCATGCGACACGCGATTTAATTAAAACTAGTATCGCTTGTGGTCGAAAATCGACCATTCCTTGTATACATAAGTATGTAAAATGTAATACTAAAAAACGTACCACAATTATTTTCGTTATTTATGTTTTTTTTTATTACCGAAAAGAGCGAATGAGCTGCTACATTGGAAACAGCTTCTAATTAAGATGATTTATATTTGAATACGTTACTATGGTAATATATGTCGACGACAAATTTAATGTCGCCAAAATCCTTTCAGTTACCTGTTTTGTAATGTGAATTCATAACTTAATTTTATCAGCTTTTATTGCGACATATACCCACGATTTTTTGTTTGTGCACATCTATGGCACAGTACCTTTCGAATGATATAAGTTTTATACTCCTCATTTCATAATAAATACTTAAAAAGTGTACCGAAACTTTTGATTTAAAAAAAAAATAATCGAAACAGCGCTCACTTTATGCAGGGAAACTTGAAAAACAAAAATTATTTCTAGGAATACATTCGAATGCGAAAAAATCATTTGATTTTTTGTGTTACATTTTTTAGTCTGGTAATGCGATTGTGTGGCTACAACAGAGATGTATGAATAAAAGATATAGATATCTTTAGTACGTTTATCGTTTATGCCAGAGACAATACTGAGACCACCAACTCCGACCGATTTCCCGTTACTTAGCCTAAGCTATATTTTTATGGGGTGGCAAATGCTAAGTGCACTTGTATTGTTACATAGAATTTCGTATTGACAAATGTCACGTAACTTCAAAAATTCCGACTCACCAACACACTCGCACCTTGCATATGCCACTTCCGCTGTGGGCAAAGTTGCTGACAGCGTTCATAGAATTTGAAATTATTCGTTACGTGTGCATAATAATTTTTTTAAGGAATAAGTGTAGATTTGCTTAAAATAAATATGAAAAATGAACAATGCAGATTGTTTGAAGTAAAATCGAAATATATTGAGCAAATTTTCTTCAGTTTTCTAAGAAAAATTTACGCTTGAAATCGAATTTAATGATATTCAAAAGCGCAAAATACGCAACCATGTTTATCATAATAAGTTTTTAGTATATAGACCATCTCATTTAGCTAGTTTTATTAACCAAAGAAATCAAATTATTCGCCTTTTAACAACATATAATTACTAACCAATGGCATTCAGTAATGAAAAAATGTGGTATTCCCGAATTCTAGCACATTTCCCCACGGTTGTCGAGGTTGGCAGCATTTATTTTTGTATTTTTTGTATGTTTTTGCATGTCACACGGATTTCCGATAGGAAAACAAAATGGCGAATTTGAAAAAAAACTGAGGGGCCCAGCGGCAAGAGGATTGTGAGTTGGGGGTCTCAGTATCATTTGTCTCTGGTTTATGCCCCCAAACCCATTTGTTTACATTGTTGTTTTTGTAATTTCAATCCCTCACCCGCTCACCGACATTCAAGAATGAAAGAAACAACGCAGTCGGACATAGTGGAATACATTTTTAAATCATTCGTGATCTTGATGCAAAGAAGGATCACATGATGTTGTAAGCAGAGACAATACTGAGACCACCAACTCCGACCGATTTCCCGTTACTTAGCCTACAAGCTATATTTTTATGGGGTGGCAAATGCTAAGTGCGCTTGTATTGTTACATAGAAATTTGTATTGACAAAAGTCACGTAACTTCAAAAATTCCGACTCACCAACACACTCGCACCTTGCATATGCCACTTCCTCTGTGGGAAAAGTTGCTGGCAGCGTTCATAGAATTTTATCCGTTAAATTTGAAATTATTCGTTACGTGTGCATAATATTTTTTTTAAGGAATAAGTGGAGATTTGCTTAAAATATATATGAAAAATGAACAATGCAGATTATTTGAAGTAAATAGAAATATATTGAGCAAATTTTATTCAGTTTTCTAAGAAAAATTTACGCATGAAATCGAAGTTAAAAATATTCAAAAGCAGAAAATACGCAACCGTGTTTGTCATAATAAGTTTTTAGTATATTGAACATATCATTTAGCTAGTTTTGTTAACCAAAGAAATCAAATTATTCGCCTTTTAACAACATATAATTACTAACCAATGGCATTCAGTAATGTAAAAATGTGGTATTCCCGAATTCTAGCATATTTCCCCACGGTTGTCGAGGTTGGCAGCATTTATTTTTGTATTTTTTGTATGTTTTTGCATGTCACACGGATTCTTAATTGACACAACACCGATGGGAAAACAAAATGGCGAATTTGAAAAAAAACTGAGGGGCCCAGCGGCAAGAGGATTGTGAGTTGGGGGTCTCAGTATCATTTGTCTCTGGTTGTAAGTGAATGTAAATCGATAATCTATATGGATCATAGTTCATAGATCATAGCTGATAATAAAATAGGGCTATTTTATTATATCAATGTAATGAGTCCACAGATTATTTAAGGTCAGTTTAGATGGTTTATAATATATAATATATAGGCCGCTGTTACCGTTCTGTGTTGATGTGAAATCGAAATGAGTAGCTGTTAAGTAGGCACAAAGAGCCGGCGCCAATCTGTCTATAGTTGTTCTGCTTGAGCAGGGAAGAGGGCAGTTGTTTATTTTCCTATCTACGTTTCCTTTGTAGTTAGTAATTGGGATAGTTGCTGAAGTTTGATGGATGTGATGTATGCCTTCTTTGTATACAATTAATATATAGTCACAGTTGGTATGTGGTAAGAAGATACCTATTGAGAGGAGGGTAGGAACTCCTAAATTCCTTATTTCATTAGTGTTGTTGCAAGCCATTGAAACCATAACGGACTATAACTTAAGGTTCTTTGTACTAGTTTTACTTAGATAAACACACTAACAAATGGTTGCGAGAATAATTATATTACAGCCCTAAACTTGTGTAATATCGACTGGGGGTCGATTAAATCGTGGAATACCATATATATAATATAACTATACATCATTATACGGACATACCTACTTGGTTTTCCTACACCACTTGCCGGCAGTACCTATACATCGTAGAACAAAATAAATTCAGGTTAGAACAAAATCTCAAGAACAACAAATCCAAAACCAATTAGGTATATGAGAACACACATCTTACTACACACTCGGGCATAAAATCATTTAAATATACAAAAGAGGGCAAGGGTGACTATATTGTCGATCGTCTATCGCTCATGTCGATGTCATATCTAAATACCAATTCAACGGGAATTCCTTCATTTTTGCTATGATTAGATTTTCCTTACCCTTCACGAAGGAATAGGACAAGGTTAGAGAATAGTCCTATTGGTTTGTCTATTGTTTTATTTGAAATATAAATTCATGCTTTAAACTAAGATGTAGGTATACAAAATATAAATGTTTGAATACCATGTTTTGTATTGTTTAGTGTTTCAATATCGTTTCGTATACAAACACCACGCAGGTATATCATTGAAAATCATCCTTTAGCTGTCATACTCCAGAATAACCACAATCCTGTGTTTACATATTTCTATTGTATTTCTTTTATTTGTCATTAAACTAGGTTACACCGCATTTGGCTCTAAACTCTTACTTGGGATCTTGAATCCTTATGGTTACATCATCAGTGGATCGGATTTTAGCACGCATTGGTGTCGAGATCACTGTTGAACCATACACACGAATGGCCTCATCAGTCTCTTCCTCGAATGCATCGTGAATAGAGAAACGTTTCTCCTTGTTTCGACCAGAATTATTGGTGCCATTCACAAGATTTCGCGACATTTTTTCGCGTTTATACGACAATTGCACTATAAAACACTGTACACCGTCGAGAACTATCTATTTTCCAAAGTTGTTGACGTTGTCTGATACAGTCGGATCGAGTTTTACACGATGGTTCTTATTTTCGGTATTTTTTACGTTCACTGCGCCACTTCCTTTTTGTGTTTTGTCGTCTATCGATACATTTTCATGACGACGTATAGGTATACTGAATGGATACGGGAATTGAAATGAATTCTAAAAGAAAAAAAAAAACAATCACTTAATCCAAGAACAAGCACAGATTTCTAATTCAAATATCAAAAGTTAATATTTTTTAATTGGAAATACATAAATAGTATCTACACTAGAATATGTGCAACAAACATTTTTGTTTTTGATCGAAATGTAGATTTTGCAATGAAAGACCCCCGCGAGAATTCAATCAATGTACGCGACGGAGTGCGGCTGTTCGAGACGTATTTAGGGTGGTTTGCTTGCTAATTTTAAACGAATCTTTTGCAATTTGTTTAACAATAAGAATTTGTTTAACTGCAATCAGTTTTCTCGCAGTTGCTCGTAGTACTATCGTAATCACTCGTTTGCTATTCTTCTTTGTACGTCGAGTGTATTTTGAAAAAGAAGAAGGTGGAGTTTTTATTGTGTTTATTTTTGGCCTTCATTCGCTTGTCAGATTGTATCTGTCAAAATCTAGATTGTTGTCTCTTTCTAACTAATGATAAAATGAAAAAAGCAGTATGTGGTGCAATCACAGTAGAAAATATATTAAGTGATGTTTGTTTTAAGGTTTTCATTTTATGATTATTGTATTTTAATTTCATAGTTAAAAAAACATTTTGCTGTCGGAAACCCTAATTAAAAAGGAAATATTATTCTCCCACAGCTTAACTGAAAATAAGGTAGGTACATAAATGCGAAATGAATTAAAAACGATGATTGGCACCTTTTATTCTATAATTTGTTTAATTAAAATGGGCCGGACATTTTTTGGCATACAAAAATACTAGAGGATAAATATTGTTCACCGCAAAGATTGAAAAAAGGTGGATGTTGGTATAATGTACCTACCGGACATATTATGTATAAAACCCGGTTAAGATCGAAGCTAAAAAACAGGCATAGTGATGCATCGCTTAATAGCGCAATTCGTTTAATGTCAAATAAATGCCAGTTGTTGTAGTTTTTGTCCTTTATCACAATCAGTAACAAGTCGGTTAAGGCCACTTTATTGGTTTGCCCGTTTGATGTAACGTTATTCGGTGATGTCTGTTATTACATATCAAAATCTTACGGTGAATGAAACCAAGTGCATTCGTATTCGTCACTCTGATTCTTTTAGTACCCACATATTACGAATCTTTAACGAATAATGAAAACACACCTGGCAGTGCCATTTTAGAACACAACTTCAGTTTGAATTTCAGACGTTTGTAGAAATGGCGCGTTAAAATGAATCTTTGCAATTGTTTTCTAATTCTTTTACCTATTTATTAGTTTTTATTGTGAATATTTCGTTTTCCTATTTGAAATAATAACTTACTAACAATGACGGATAAACGCGAACCAATTAGTGTCCGAACAACGCGATTAAACAACTTAATTGTTGGCAATTGGAAGGCTGCCACAAAAACCAGTCGCGCTGTAGCAGATGCTATTTCAAGGGAAGGACTTTTGGATGCATTCTGCCTGCTTTACAATGAATGTGACAGGGAAGCCCTACGAAAAAGGGATAAAAATATTACAGAGTTTATCACAAAATGTAAGTAAATAACAAAAATTTAGAAGAAAATAAGCTAAAATTGTTGTGTAGATCGGCCGATTGTGGAGGAGACAAAGGAGCTCCGGGTCAATGCCGAAGATTTTACTGTAAAAACTCTCATTGGCAAGGGATACTTTGGAAATGTTCATCTGTCTGTTGAGAAGACATCAGGTGATGTATACGCAATGAAGAAAATCAAGAAATCTGTCGTGACGACTTCTCAAGTGAAGGAAGAGCGTGATATTATGTCTCGACGTAGCTCGGAGTGGATCACCAATTTGCAGTATGCTTTTCAGGTGAGTTGTTTTTTTTCAAATTAAGAAATTGTAAGAACAATGGTATTGTTTCAGGATAACAATTATTTGTATCTTGTAATGGATTACTTGCCTGGAGGTGATTTGCTTAGTTTGATGATTCGAAATGGTCCATTCGATGAGGATTTGGCACGTTTCTATTTGGCGGAGCTGACATTGGCGATTCATGCTCTACATCGCTTGGGATATGTTCATCGTGATATTAAACCTGAAAATATTCTTATCGACAGATTTGGACACATCAAATTGGCTGATTTTGGTAATGCTGCCGCTTTGAATAGGGATGGACATGTTTTAAGTTTGTCACCTGTTGGTACACCAGATTATATCGCACCGGAGCTGCTTCAAACTATATCGACATACAAGCTATCAAAATCGTTGCATGATGTAAGTTAATTGCGTTTGTTGTAAAAATGATCTGTAAAGAAGTGTGCTTAAGTGAGAAACTTTAGATCTTAATCTTAGCGTAGAACGTTCCAAGCTATTTTGATGGTAGACTCAAATAGAAAACAAATTTGTCTCATGATTTTTTAGTTTTAACTAGAACAGAACGAAGTGGTGCTCGAAGCCTCGATTGCGTCGCAAATATTATTCTCAAAGTAGTTGAAATGCTGTAAAGAGAGTGTGTCTGCCTATTTAAATTTTATCCTAAGATCTAGTAGCTTTTTATTTTGTTCCTGCAGCCTTTTAAGATATAAGTTGAAAATGCGATATTGATCCTGATCCTTTTGCAAATGCAAAAGGTGCCGTTTATTTCATTATCCAAAATATCAACCGGCAACGAATTGGCTGCTACAATGAATAAAGTAGTTAGAATCATTTTTTGTAAACCGACCGGCGTAGGTTCAGACGCTGCATTAATCATGTTACTATCTATTTGATACTTTCTTGTCTAAAAACGCTTAATATATTATATTCTAAAACCAATATCCTTTTTCACAGGTCAGTTGCGATTTCTGGTCAATGGGCATAATCGGCTACGAGCTCATTTGCGAAGTCACACCCTTCCACGAGGATAATGTGCACGAAACATATTCGAAGATTCTCAGTCACTGCGAAGACAGTAACACCAAGGAGGTAATCTCGTTCCCCAGCGATTTGAAAGTCAGCGCTAATTTTAAGAGCCTAATAGCATCTTTAGTGACAAACCCAACAAATCGATTAGATTATGGACAACTGATGAAGCATCCATACTTTGAAAGTATAAAATGGGATTCGTTGCGTCACGAGGTGCCTCCCATTATCCCGAATGTAAATGGAGATGACGACACATCAAACTTTGAGGATATTGAGCGAAATAAAGGTCGCCGCAGTACGTACTCGAAGAAATCGCTTACCACCAATGTCAAGTCGACCGATTTCTCGGGCAAGGACCTTCCATTTATTGGCTACAGCTTCGTACATATGGAAAAAGCGGATGAAACAGATAATCCATTCATGGATGAGGTTCGTATGACGAAACTTAATACGAAACTCAAAGAACTGCAAGTAAAAATTAAAGATCAAATGGAGGAGATAAATTCCCTGAAGCAGGGACTCCTTAAAGCCGAACAAATTGCCAAACATTCGGATTCGCAGGGTAAAATCCTGTCTGAAGCCAAGGAAGAGCTAACAAAAATGAAGAACCGCTTGAAGGAGAAAACAATGGAACTGGCTGCTTGTAAGACGCAAATAAAAACTCTCCAGAGTTCTGTGCAGATCGAGGAAGAGATGTGGCAAAAGAAAGAAGCAACCATCACTGAACTGCTGCGCATGAACCGCCAAAAGTATGAAGAGGCAAAGATAGCATCTGAGCAAAAGTACGAGAAACAAATTGCTGAGAAGAAAAACGAAATGGTAGGCGTCTTCCAGAAACTGGATGCACGAGAGAACGAACTCACCGCCAAAGTTGAGGAATGCCAACATCTTCAAGAGAAAATGGATAATTACAAGAAGATGTTAGATGCAATCAAGGAACAAGCCCAAGCGGACAAGGAAGAATTCGCAAAGAAGAAAATGGAACTCACCGACACATACGAGCAGAAGATGATTGATCTCCGCAACAAGTTACGACTCGAGAAGGATACAAAAAGTCGTCTAACCATGGAATTGCGTGATGTACGCACCGAGCTCGATGACAGTATTTGCTCGTCACGCAGTAACCAGGAAGCGAAAATTGTCACCGAGCGAAACATCGATGACATGCGGCGTCGCTTAAACCGAGAGATTGAGGAAAACAACAATCTGCGATCAGAAAATGCGCGCCTCGAGAAGGAACGGACTGAACAGGAAAAAGCCAACGCCGACATCAAGCAAGCCAAGGAGAAGTTGGAACGTGAGCTGCAGGTTGCCGTATGCAGCAAGGACTTGCAAGCGCGATCCGAAGTGGAAAGTATTTCCTCCTCTCCGTATGAAACAGCGCATGGCAGTCTAACCGATTTGCACGCCATCGAAGAACAATTGCGTAATGACCTTCAAGCGGCTAAGGAGAACGAGGACAGTCAACGCCAGCGAGCTGATAAACTACAGGAAGTTGTCGAAAAACTAGAGGAAATGATCACCAAATGCAATGAGCAGCCGAAGAGCGTGGGCGACATGCTGGAGAAGCAAAACGAGAAATTAGAGGACAGGCTGGCTACCGCCAGAGAGCAAATGATCATTGAACGTCAATCAGCTAGAACAGCTAATTTAAATCTGTGGAAGGTAGAGAAAAAGCTGGAAGACGTTCTACACGAAAAGAAACTAACCCAACGCAGAATGGAATTGACTGAGGAGAAAATTAAAAAAGTTATTAGCGAAAAAGACGACTTGGAGAGGAAATGCAAGGATGCGTTGAGTCTTGTCAAGCAGAAGGAATCGCGCATAACTGAGCTAAAAGATGAAATCGGCAGTCTGAAAAGGGAGATACAAAAGGAGCACAAAATGTGGGAGAAAGCCGAACAGGAGCGTATGAAGGAGAAGTCGGAGGTGAGTTACTTTCTTGTTTTCTATTTTATCCGAAGGGATTTCATTAATGATACTTACGACATGGTTGGACGATTTGACAACAAGTCCTACCAACTTATTAAAAAAGATGCCAAAATTGTTTTTTATACCTGCCGCGTAATGACTATATATATATATAGATTTCGAGAGATATTCGAATCAGACCACCATTGTCGGGTCTCTTTTCGTCTCTCTACCACTGTAAATCTTACTCAGAGAGACTCTCTTCTCCACAGTTCTTCTCTGGGCTTAATGCCTAGTGTTAGCGCTAGCATCTGTTTATGGGAGATGTGTTTCATCGACTGGGTCTCGACCCAATGATGTCCCAAAATCCTCATTCTTCTGCCAGCCAACGCTGGACATTGACACAGTATATGTGCCGCTGTCTCAGATTCCTCCAAGCATAGTCTACAGGTATCATCCTCTGTAAGGCCCATTTTCCTTAAGTGATACCCGAAATTACCATGTCCTGTAGACAAAGCCACCACCCATTTCAATGTTCCTCGACTCATACTTAGAACCCTTCTTTAAGTGGAGCAGGTCGGCCACTTTATTGCCATTTTAGCTTGTCTACATTGTTCCACGGTTGACCACCTTCTCAGGTGTTCTGCCGTGATCCATTCGTGAATCAGCTGTTCTACCATTCCTCTGCCAATTGAAGAGAATGGTTCTGGTCGCAGCAACTTTTGAGTTGACCCCTGTTTTGCAAGGGAGTCCGCCTTTTCATTGCCTTCGATCCCTATGTGTCCCCGTACCCAAGTCAGTGTTACTTCATTTTTAGATGAACACTTATTGAGCTTAAGTACACATTCCAGTGCCAATGATGTTGTGATGTTTGTTTGTTCCATGCATCTGATCACCGCCTAATTGTCCAGTGCTATAAGGATATTTCTTCCATCCACCTGACACTCAAGCAAATAGTCCAACGCATGAAGCAAAGCAATCATCTCAGCCTGGTATACTGAAGTGTATTTCCCGATGCTAATGTGACGGGCAAGTTCCAGCTCTTCTGAGTAGATACCGGCCCCCGCTCCGCCATCCATTATGGATCCAACCGTGAAAATCACTATTTCACCATTTCTTTTTTCTGGAAGTAATCCGTCCTCAATACGAGTTTTGTGATTTCTTTCCATAATACCATAGGCATGTTCAGCTCCCTAATCTCGTTTTTGACAAGTTCCAGGATCTTCCTATGTCCATAGATGGTACCACAATTGTGTCATTTCGCATCTCGATGCACGCGTAATGACTAACTTATGTCGTTTTCCATTGGGACAAAAAATCAATCTTTTTTTTTGATTCGGATCACTTTTTGCAGATCTCGATATTTTTTCAGATTTACACATACTACCACAAATACAGCACAGCTGTTTTACGTCATTTAAGGAAGTTTGTTTTAAACCAAATGTGCAAAGTTTCGTGAAAACCAAAATAAAGAAATACATAAACAGCAATGGACATAGTTTTGGAGGAATTATTATCTTCATTGTTAACCTCATCATCTGGAAACTACGAATCACCAAAACTCCTCCATTTGTATCTACAACAGAGGGAACATTTTTCAATCCGATTTCCATGGTTGATTCTACCAAAAACAAATGCGATTTGAACAGCTGATATTGTTGTCAAATAACGCACTAATCCATTTACAAAAGCAGATCAATTTCATTGCATTTTCCATGAGCCGCATAAAATCTGAGATCTGAAAAAAGATTTTTGGTGGTCCCAATGGAAAACGACATTATAATGCACAATCAAATGTGGTTATTTGTCTAGACATTCCAAGATCCCAAAGTTGTCACGTTCGGCAGTTCACTATTTTAAGGTGAATAGTAAAGTCATTCTCCATATTGACGCAGAGAGATCACTTTATTTCTAAGATTGGGCCTTGATTTTAAGTCTGTCAGTTTCGAGTTGTTTGATGATACATTTTTTTAACGACAATTCGTTCACTTGTCTTGTCAAAGTCCTTCACATTTGCTATATTTGTTCACAATAACCGAGAGTAGGCACGGTCTTTTGTTTTAAAAATAGTATTTTCAGGTGTCAAAGCTTCAACATGAACAACTATCAATCTAAAAGAAATAATTTATTTGTTTCGTCGCAGGTTATTGAACAAATCTCAGCTGTCCATCGTTTGGAGGAACGCGTCTCTGAACTCCGTCAGAAGCTCATTCAAACCCAACAGAAGCATGACTCTCTTAGTTTGGAAAACAAAAATCTACTTAGAGAATGCAACGAGGAGCGTGAAAAGTCCTCGAACGCCATGGACGCGGCCTCTGAATCCCAAATCAAACTAAAGAATCTTGAAGACAACTATGAACGCCTAAAGTACGCATGTACCATCACCGACAATCAACTCACCGAAGTCGAGGCAATGCTCGAGGCTGAACAAAAGCGCAACCAATCAAATCAGGAGAACATTAACGCATTGTACAAAAGTGTTCGCGAAAAAGATGAGTGCATTACTCAGCTGAAGCGGATCATCAACGAAGAGAATTCCAATAAGCTAGCTGCTGAAGGTCGCATCAAGCATTTAATTGGTGAGGCGGACGATCTGAGGCTCAACCTGGAGCAAGTCCAAAAGAAACTCATCTCCCAGCAAAGTCAGTTGATCGATCAAACTAATCAACTATTTGGGACACAGGAGAAGTTGGAAGTGCTGACGATAGACTCGAATAATCTACAGACCCTTAATGAGAACTACGACAAGGAGATCAAGATTTTGAAGGAAGAGAATGCTAGGATCCTCACTGAGTTGTTTACGGCCAAGAACGAGTGTAATAACTTCCAAGCAGAGCTGAAGGAGGCCCTTAACGAGACGGTCGAGCTACGACAGGAGATTGAGGAGCTAAATGAAACTCTAGCTGAAAGACAGAACTACTATCTGCAGAGGGACATTAAGAGTGAGGCTACTCTAGCTCAGCATAAGAAGTTAATTGACTACCTTCAGTTGAAGGTGGAGGATTTGTCGCAGAAGAAGAAAAAGACATTGGCTGATAAGATCTTTGGAACTGGTACAACCTCAAGCAAGAAGGAGAACATTTCACCGAATACCGTAGAGTCGTCGATTTTGTACAGGACTCTCCTGGAGGAGTTAAGGAGGGAGAAGCAAAAGTCTAAATCGTTGCAAGAATATGTTGATAAGCTGACTCTGAGCACGGCGATCCAGCCGTCAAAGAACGGAACCATGAAATCCCCGATAAAGGAGAATGCAGAGAGTACAGTTGTGAGTTCAAATGTGAAGCGCGTGAGTACTGGTAAGCGCAGAACATATCAAACTCATCGGTTCGAGTTGAGCCTCCAGGATATGGATGGAGGTGGTGGGCAATGCATTGCCTGCAAGAAAATAATTACCGCGGGCTCACCATACTGGAAATGCAAAGAATGCAAAGGATCGGCGCATCGGAAGTGTCGTAGCGATGTCAACACCTCGTGCGATGGAGTTGAAGCTGTTGTTGTGACCGAAAAGGATGCAGATTGTGTGAGCTCAGATGCAGTTTCACTCACCAGCAAATATTCTTATGAACCGACAGCCCCAGAACCAAGCGAGCAGAATTTCTCTACTGGGTACGGGGGAAAATTGATCTTGTCGGGAACTGCTCACACTCCTTCATTGGAAGTAAACTGCGCCTTCGAAATGGACGAAAACGTACTCTTACTTGGCTGCAAAAATGGTCTGTTCACCTACCACCTGGATAGTACTAATTTGGTGCACATACTGGGAATCGACAGTGTCAACTGCATCAGTATTACCACCATCCTAGCGAAGGCAATTCTCGTCGGTTCGGGTGGGGAATATCTCTATCAATGCGATTTAAGACATCTGCAGACGCGCTCCCAGTCGAATGCGTGCATGAAACCAATGCTAGAGGCGTCGGTTCTAGATCTCCCATTTGCCAACCGTGCCGCTAATGAGAAGTGGCAGTTGGTCAAGATCTCCGGAGAGGCAGATAACCCCGTTGATTCGGTTGCTGTGGCCGCAACTTCCACACGTATTGTGATCCTCAAATACGACCTGAAAATGCAGAAGTTTAAGCCAGTCCGCGCCTTGGACACAGCCACATCGGTATCATCAATCCTCTTCACCCGACACACAGCCATTGTAGGATCGGATAAGTTCTTTGAGATCGACTTTGGCACATACACCGCCGAGGAATTTGTGGATCTCTCCGATCAGACGCTGAGTCACACACGCAGCTGCCAACCCGTGGTAGCTATTCGTGTCAGTCCGCAGGAGTTCCTCCTCTGTTTCATGGAATGTGGGGTCTTTGTGGACGAGTATGGATGTAGATCACGTCCTTACGATATCAATTGGGAGTACACGCCAACCGGATTCATGTACCGTGGCCCATTCCTCTACATTTCGCATTTCCAATCGGTGCAGGTGCTCCGCTTGCATCGGTCCTATTCAAATGAAATCGATCATCAAGAGACAACAGATGACGATGGTGGGCCGCCGTTAAAACGAACGCACTTAACTCTATACATGCCTACACTTGTCGCCGAGAGTGGAAAGAACAATGTGTTCGTTGTTGCCATTGATAAACTGTCTGGGATGCAGGAAGTGTATCATTTGGACGCAATTCGAGCATTCAAGGAAAATTTGAATACCTCCCTGGAGACAATATCTTCGTTAGCTACGTGTGTTACATTGGGATCGATGGCAACAACGATCGATTCGTTTTGAATCTATGGCAGTAATTAGTATTTGGAGAAGTCGCTTTATTTATATGTTTTCTCGTCTTTTTCTTACTTAACTCTGTTTACTGTAGTTGCGTAATAATTTAAATGTACATGTTCTCTTAGTGTATTAATAATAACGATTTCTTTTGCATTTGCGGAAATAAAGAGTTTTATGAACAGTTTAGTACTTACGATTGGTTGTTGTTGATAAAGGTACTTATACTTGTCGATATCAAAAATTCAGGAAATATAAGAGTACGATATCTGGTATTATTATTGCTACGTTCGATTGTATGTAAAAAGAGGTATGTATAATCGACAGAAAACAAAACGTATGAAAAACGTTGTGTTATGTCTTGTGCCAAAGTTCACTTCCAGGTCAGAAGTGTCCAGAATAATGTTAAAAAATTGTCCCGAACTCTGAAATATATATTGTACTGTTAATAAAAAAAAATTGGTGCTATGTGGTCCGAACATAAGCAATTATCCGCGGAAATTAAAACTTTAATAAACATATTTATTTGGTCCATTTGAACATTCATATTAACTTTAAAAAAAAATAGCAACAGAAAACCAAATCTCAATGAATTATGATGTGCATATCGTCTACCACTATTACAAATGGTGACGCTTTCCGCTTCGGAAAACAAAATAATGCCAAATTTTAGTAATTTTGGAATTTTTCTTTTAGCTCTACTTCCATCGAATTTCATTGTAAGGGAGCAATTCTGATTTTCGGGGCAATCTTACATCTTCAATGAAAAACGCCATTAAAAATATTCAAGTAAAAGGACGAAAAATCGTACCCAAAAAGAAAACTCTTACCTAAATTCAAACAATTTTGAGTGCAGAACCATAGTTAGTACATAAGTATAACTTTTCATATATTTATAAATTGTAAGAGTACCGGCACAAAATATGGCCACTTTAAACTGTAATAAGGTACGTGCCTAGGTAGTACTTAACAAATTTTCTTAAAATTAGTAAGAAATATGCCTATACAATGCGCAGCATTGGCAATACCGCGAAGAACTTTTGAATGATTCCATTTGCATGTGTCATCCGCCTCCCATTCGTTTTCGTATTCGTTTCGTAGTTGGTTGGTGAAGATACAAGGCTTTATTTTTCTAATTTTTTTTTACATAGGTCCAGCTGCCAGACTGTCAAACCCGAATTTTTTTTTCTTTCGTTACCGTAGTTTTTGTTTAATCGTGCCCGTGTTTCATCTTTGTTTTACTAAATTTGTATTTCCTTTTTGTTTTTAAATGCTCGTATTGTTTTGCCTTAACCTCTGCAAAATATCGGTTCGTGAAATGTGCAAAAAATATAAATTTGCATAGTTCCAGTCCAATCGCAAAATACATAAAAATTCAGAAATTTCATTTCGCGAGTGCCGCGAAAACCCAGTTCGGCCGTGGGTCGGTAATTCGCAATTCGTCATTCTTGGTCGAATCTACCTACGTCCTATCAGTTTTATTAATTTTCAATTATTATATTTCGTTTTGGATCAAAAATTAAAAAAAAAATAAAAGTAAATTGTGCGTGTTTTATTTGAGAGAAACCTATAGAAATGGATACATCGTCCTCGTACTCGCCAACTGAAGCGAGTTCACCGTCTTCACCGGGAGCAGGAAATTACAACATTCCAGGAGATAAATCATCGATGGATGCATCAGCAGAGGAGGATTCAAAGTTCAAAGGTACATTTGCATTAACCAAAAAATAAAAAAAAAACAACAACAAAATTGCAAGATGACAAAAGTTTTTCTATATGTACGGACTTATTTTTTTTTGTTTTATTATTTTTGTTATTGCGGCTTGCTGTTGCTTTTGAACAATTTTCTTCTGTCAACGATGCAGTGCTGCCCATGTCATAGCTCATCCGCTGCTGTAAACGTCAGTGTTGCCAATAAGTTTTTTTTCAACTTACATTTCTTGACGCGCCTTTTACGGCCTACAAAATTAAAAAAAAACATCTCTGCGGTGAAAACTTATTTTACTTGCAAATTCCATTTAAACGAAAATCATATGGTATACTTAAATACTCTTCCTGTTTGGTTACTAATATACCTTGGAGAGGTGGTTATGCTTTACGTCATTCAGGAGAAAAATAAGAGATAGGTACACAGTTAAGGTAAGAAATGAATGAATTTACAGAGATTGACATCTTTCGTACGTCTATCCTCCCAAAACTCAATTGTTCACATTGTTGTTTTTGTAATTTCAAACCCTGCCTGTCCTGTGAATACAAGTGATCTACAAAAAGCATGTTACTAATGGCCGACCACCAATCCTCTCGCTTTTTGTGGGCATAGGTATCGTTGTACAATTGTTTTATGTTTCGTATTGATTTTATTTTGGTTTGCGTTAAGGTTATGATTAAATTGAAAAAAAAAATAGTAAAATATATATAACGGAATATCAAACTCGCATATTCTAGAAAAGAAATGATCATGTGTGCGTGACTTCATGAATTTTTCGGAAAAACAGCTTATAGGCAGCCGCCTTTCCACTGGAAAGGGGTCGGTTTCAAGGGTTTTAGCAGAGATGAATATCTTTCGTACGTCTATCCCCCCAAAACCCATTTGTTTACATTGTTGTTTTTGTAATTTCAACCCCCGTCTGTGAATACGTGTGAGCTACAGAAAAGCATGTTGCTAATGGCCGGCCAACATTCCTTTTGCTTTTATGGGCATCGCGCTGTTCAATTGTTTTGTGTTTGGTATTGAACTTGTTTGGTTTTTGTTAAGGATTCGATAAAACTAACAAAAATAATGAAATACGCATTTCGGATTAGCGAATTATTGCATAAAAGTTCAATTCATGAACTCACATATACTAGAAAAGAAATGAGCATTTGTGCGTGACTTCATGAATTTTACGGGAAAACAGTTTGTAGGCTTTCCACTGGAAAGTTATATATCTCTGTATTCCATTATCTTTGGTTTTTAGCTGTCACTTAGTTTTTTTCTTTTTCTAATTTGACACTGACGTTGTCAAGAACTTGCCTATCGGCCATGCCAAGTCGGATTTACGCAAACGCATAATCTGTCAGTCCAATCTTCGACTACTTTTCCGTTAGCATTATATATACACCTAATATATATATTTTTTTTATATATTTCAGTTTCTTAAGATGCTAGTTGGTACTTTAATAAGTGACTTAAAAAAATCAATTGAATAAAATTACTTTACTAACATATTTATTTATTTAGCAGATCTCTGCTATTTAATTTCAGTTTATTAACAATTTGTTACCATTTTGAACTTAACTTAATCCACATTAGTAAGTCATATTGAATTTTAATTTAAATCTAATTATGAAGATAATTACTTTTTATAAGTAGAATAACAAAAAATTTAAAAATTTAATTCATATATTATATTGCTCGGTAGTGAGTTAAATAGATGACATCCTTTATAGACTATGCTATTTTGTGTGAAATTATTAATGTACTGCGGTGATCTAAAATCTTGTCTATTTCTTAATTGACAATTTGAATCTCCTACATATCTTAAGTATTTTTGCAAATATTTCGGAAGCATACCATATTTGATTTTGAATACAAAAGTGACTAGAAGCGAATGATTTTTCAAATACAATTCAATATAATTTTCAGATTTCATAATATAATAAATAAAATAAAAAAAAAAAACAAAAACGAGCAAATATTAACAAACATTTCAGATATATACATAGTTAACAAATTAGATAGTTTTATTTAAAAATGTTTTAACTGTAAAACTATCCATATAGTGAAGTAGGGTAATATGGACCACCATTCACATTTTTGATAATATAACACAAACGGAGTAAGATTTATTAAAGATGTTTATTAAAAAAAAAGATCAGTCTATTTATATTCAAAAAGTAGTAACAAAATCATTAATTCACATTATAAAAAATTAACAAAAATTAAAAACTATAGTAACTCAAAAACATAAAAAAATAAAAGTGGAGGGTAATATGGACCACCAGCGAATCTTCCCAGGTTCTTTTGTATGGGGACCCGGTTAGCAGTGTGTATTTACCAGCTGGTCTACCCCGAGTAGTTATAACCTTTTTCTTGATGGGAACCGGAGATATTTCAGCTGGTGTCAGAATAATATTTCCAGTATGCAGCGTACCAGATAAAGATTTAACAGCAATAACTCCCTTATTTGTGGCCACATATTCACTTCTTATATTTATAAAAGTAATGGATAAAAAAGATATATTTAACTAATGCAAAAAAAAAACACAAAATTTGATCACTGCCTTCGATTTTCTTTTATTTATTACAACTCAGAGATGCATTACTTCTGACTGCTGAAACTATACTAAGGTAAGTTTTAGGAGGTCGCGCACAAGCGAAAACAATACTCACATCAATTGCATTTGTGAGAAGTGAGCGAAGCTGGTGTTCCACATTACCCGACTTTACTCTACTAGACATTTTTTAATCAATCAATTTAATTTCAATTGGTAACTTATTAAAAAGCATTGGTGCTGCCGCAGTATAAAATCGCAAACAATGAGTTTTATTGGAAATTGGAATCTTAACTATGGCCTTATTATTCACTCTTAGTGTGTATGTATTCGAGTTTCTTAAAAAAGCACTGTAGCCGCTGCGCATGAAAAAAAAAAACATTAAGAGCCTTAAAGATGTAAAGATGCTTCATCGGAGGTATACGTAAGCTAGAGAACAGTGACTAACTATGGGCCAGTTGATTTTCTCTGCAGATATTTGTTATCACGTGTTTTTGAGCAATATGTAACACATCAATGGTGCTGTTGTAAGTTCCACCCCAACTTGCAATACCATATTGAAGCTTAGAATGTACAAGTCCGTAATAAAACATTAATAGTATCTTTTGGGCTCTTAAGAGATACGTTTTGCAATGTTTTGTTTTTTGTTCAGGACAATTTTAATATTTTTCAATGATGAAACTATTTACAAAACTACTAAGATCACTACTTAGTACGAAAAACTAAGTATTCTTTTAAAGAAACATCTGAAATTTCAATAAATTTCTAAACCGCTTTCCTTCAAATCATTTTTCATGCTAAAATGTGAAAAAAATTAATGCGACGGACAATAAAAACCAAGTGAAATAGTTGTGGAGACATTTAAGTACCGTCACCTACAACTCAGTTTTTAAAGCGCTTTTTTACTCGAACTACGTATTGCTTAGTGAAATTTTCATGTGGAAAGTTCATTTTGACATTTGAAAAAGTTGTATGAAAAACTGGATTTCACGTGATATGCGTACCAGCCTTTAGCAAGAAATACTTACGGCCATATTATTCACTCCCTTTAATCCGGGTTAAAGGTTACACCCGGGTTTAAGTGAGTTTAACCCAAAAACTAAACCCAAGTCCATAATATTCACTCGTTAAACCCGAACATAAACACAGTTTTTTTAACTTGACAGCGTTTAACCTGATTGGATTTAAACGCAATCCGGAGACCGGTTTAAGTACTTTAACTCGGGTTAAAACTCAGTTTCATAATATTGACATTTCTTCGCTCGAAAGAAATAAGAAAAGTAGAAAAGGGGAATAGAAAAAAAATGTTAAGAAACTAAAAAGGGACTTCATTCGCGAAATGGACGAAATTAATGTTGATGTCTTCGTCTTCAGAAAATGAATTTGTCGACGAGCTGATGAAACAGCAGGTGATGGTAAATTAACGTCGTCCTTGCCGTCGAATATCCCGAAAATATTTCGTGCTGAAAAGAGTCATTTTGGAGGCAACATTCGATGATTCGATAGAAATTTCGGCATAATTAATATACCTTAAAATATAAATGGACCCAAAACAACTGAAATCAATTTCCAAGTGACAAACAAAAAAAAAAAAGTCATTATTTGTGAAATTTGAAACGGTTTAAAGTGTTTTAAAACCGCATTTAAATCCATTTTTAATCCAGTGGGTTTAATGCGTGTTTTTCGGTGAATAATATGAACATAGGTTTAAATAATCGGGTTTAAAAATTGCGGATTAATGATCGGGTGTACAATTAACTTAATCCTGAGTTACACCCGGAGTGAATAATATGGCCGTTAGTGTTGTTAATATTTACGAAACCATTCTTAAACCTCATTTCTTGTGGGGTGACCGACAGAGATCGTGTGAAATTTTTCGTTGAAAAATTCTTTTTCGAAGAAAGCGGTCGACGGTGTTCACTGCTCAATACTATCCAAAATTTGGGGAGTGCTTTATGGAGGCTATATATATCCATGCACACTATTTGAAAACAACAGTTAATGCCACAAAATTCACATTTCTTCCGAAAATAAATCTGTCATAAGTGCCGAAATACTCGAAATTATATATAGAGACTAGCTGACCCGGCTAACTTCGTTCCGCCCAAAATCGTTAATGTATAATTAATATAATAATTTCGAGTATGCAAATCATGCTTCATGTAATTCGGTCAATTAAAGTTCTTTATTCAAAAGTTAAACTGAAGTACATATAACAATTTCGATGTCTTCAATCAAACCGCAATGATTGACGTGTCGGCCAAAAATCCGCTTTTTCATTTAATACAAAGCGGAATGTTTGCCGGCACGTGATCTAGATTAATGTCACAAACATACAACGATTGTCTCTGCGACTTAATAATTATTGTCAAAGCGAAAGCGAGACGTTCAGAAATTTAAGGCGCTTAAATACAAATGTCAAATCGTACGGAATATGCAGAATCCGCGAAATGATACGAATTCTTACGAACTTTAACTCAACGCCGTTCCTTAACTCGAAATATTCGTAAAAGATTTTATTTCCTGCGTATTAAAATGATACCAACAGGTGGCCAAATTAAATTGAAGGAAGATCTTTTTTGAAAGTGCCGACGAAGTTCGCCCTCCTCCACGGCGGGACAATCTCCTCTATGTAACTTTTAATGTAGTGTTGCTTTTTTCTTTTCTCGAATGCTTGTAGTTCAATCAGTACAAATTCTTTCACATACTGAGATTTATCAAAAAGAAGTTCATTTAACTCCAAATAAGTTTCATCGCTAGATGAATCAACTAATATTGTTAATAAATTAAAATTAGCCAAATGTTCGAGTTTATCAGACATTTTCACGACTTTTCTTCACACTTTTTTGAATTGTGTATCTGTCATTTTTCATAGATTACTACAAAAGGGATTCCTAACTTTTTCCTAAGTGTCCTCTCCTCTCCTCTCCTCTCCTCTCTGAAAGAGAATTTAGCCCCAACACAGTCATTTCTTTGAATCGATATTTTCTCCTTTCCTACAAAATGAAACTTTCAGACTGTTCGGGTAAAAAATCTAGAGTGAAATGTTAAAGTGATGCGACACTTCACGTCAAGGACTTGAAGTGTCGTCAATTGGGGGGAAGCGCCATCTGTCTGTCATTCAACAACATAAATATTTTCGTTCAACGAACGACGACTAAATTATTTTTATAATGTTCATCGAAAAATACTAAAATCGCGATTAAAAAACTGTAGGTTGGGGTAGGAAGGTGAAGATTTGGGGTTACAGATATTTTTTGATGCTAAATCTAAAAATAATACAAAAAGAATGTTCGTCAAAAATTAAAAGCAAAAATGTTGTGGACATGGACCCTCTAATCACCTAGCGGTATGAAATATACTTTACGACAGATTCTCATACCTACCAAATATACACAGCAAATTTCATAAAAACCGGTCGAGCCGTTTCGGAGGAGTATAAACACTAAAACTGTGAAAAGAGGTTTTTATATATTAGATAACGTCCTGAACGTATCGGAGTCGCCACAAAGGTACCACAACCCCTTTCCGAAACCCTCCAAATAACTTAATAGCACCTAAAATATTTTTCAACTTTAAAAAACTTTATAAAGAAAAAAATGCTGTAACTGTAACTGGCCGTGTCGGAATTCTGTTACTTTTGATAAACACGTTAACTTTGACGTACATATACAGACAAACACGACTATTCTACAGGTTGGCCCTTTATGGACGAAACATCGTACTTAAAGAAGCTGGAAAAAACTACATCTACACACGATGCCCCTCAAGTAGAATGACTACTCCCAATGCTTATAGATAAGATACGACATTCAAGGAATACATCATTCCGTATCTGTTTTGTAATTAATACTGTGCGCATAACTTGTGTTTTTATTTATGTATATATTCATTTATTACCAACTAGCTGACCCGTGCTCGCCTTGCTTCGCCAAAGTTCCACTTCTCAAATTTAAAAAAAAGTAATTAGCGTTATACAAACCCACTCGGCGAAATTTTCTGATAGAAGTAGAACCATTAATACCGGTTTAGCTGCTTTAAGTGAAGTGTAGCCTAGAACAAAGGAAACTTAGTTTTATAATAGTAGGGATTTATTAATTACCTCCAGTTTTCCTACAGGATAACGTACGAAGATGATTTTAAATAAAGAGAGCCAAAAAACAATACCCAGCACAAACAGATTTTGTGCCATGCACAATTGGAATTGACTGTGACTCCCTCTCAATTTCAATTACATTTTATACCCTATCTCTCTTAATCCCATGCGCCACATTTGCTCTACTACTCATATAAGTACTCCAGTCAGTGATGCCAATTAAGGCTTTTTCATGCCTTTTAGATTAGATTAGATTTAAAGATCGGGAGAGCCTTCAAGGGGCTCTGGCACTGCGGCTAAATTCCTAGAGCCATCTTTTCACTCCAGAGGCGGTCAACGTTCCCTGGGTGTATATCAGAAAGGGTTACTGAATTGATAATTTCATCGCCAAGGAGTTTTTTTCTGAGACGACATTCATCGCCAAGGAGTTTTTTTCTGAGCCGGACATTCTGTGAGTATGTGAAGAGAGGATTCGTCACTCTCAAGACAAAGTCTGCAAATAGGATCCGGTGAGCCGCCAATGCGGTGTAGATGTTTTTTTCACGAGGCCATGGCCGCTGATTATTCCTGTTCATGCCTTTTAGAATAATGCCTAAAGGGCATAAAAAAAGCCTAATTAACTAAGGCTTGATTTATTTCTAAAAGGCATTTTTGTTTTATTTCAAATATTTTTTAATTGGCCTAAAACAATTTTTTTTTGTTAAATACTTTGTAAACTAAAAAGTCATAAATGTTGTTCCTAGTAAGAATTTCTTCTGTGATTGTGATCAAAATTGTTTATTTTTTTATTTTTTTTTATATTTGTGTTTAATTTTTGATTTATAGTTTCAGTTTACCTTAAAAAAATATTTTAGGCATTATTTTATTGAAAAATGCATCTTTTTTCTCAAGTTAGGCATTTTTTCGTCAAAATTGGTTGGCAACGCTGACTCCAGTTAAATTTTAAAAAGAGAGCAAAAAAAAAACAACAAAGCATAAAAAAGAAAAAAAAAAACATAGCAGTCAGCACAAAAGGTACAGAGAGAGAGAGAGAGACTGATTTTCCCGGGCCGCAAACACACACAAAAATTTCCTCCAATGAACGCTGGGAAAATACAACGATCTAGCTTCAATTGAATAGTTAACTTTTTTGAATTGCATAAAATTTATAGTTTAATGCCTATTGTTCAACTTCAGGATAACGTACAACGCTGATTTATATGATCCTATGATTTTTGTACAAAATTAAACTTTATATGTCCTTAAAAAAATCCTATTTAATTTTGATGAGTCATTCTAAAGCTAGGAGCTAGAAGGAATTCGAGAATTACAACTTATCTTAGATATCAGCTTAGATCTCCGCTTCCGGACAGCGGATAATGGTAAAATGGTAAAACATATCCTATCTTGCAACTGTGAAAACCGGAATCAATTTCGTACATAATCTATTACAGCCGAAAAAAGAGGATGTTTTTTTTTTCTTGTAATACGTTTGTTACTAGATTTTGCAAAAATGTATTATTTTCGATTTGACGTTTTCTGCTCAATGGCATTCGTAGAGACAACTGGTTGTGTTGCACACAAAACTTTTGTAGCTTTTCAAAATATGCAGATAATCAAATCGAAATTTTTGTTTTTCATAATTGTGTGTGTATCATTCATAAAGTTTAATCTTTCAGATGTTTATTTATTTTTAATTGTTTGTTCAGATGATATATTAGCTAACAGTTTCGATGATATTTATGTGAAAGAATTTGACGTAGAAATATTTCTTATGCAAATTGCAGAGGCTGTAGAAAAATTACAGTAGTTAGTAAGTAAGCCTGAAGTAATATTTCCATCATGTTATCTATTTTAAGATACAGAACACTTTTGTGTTGTGTTGTGCTCGTATGGTAGAGGGATGTTGACCTAAGTAAAACAAAGATTACACTTTTAAGCATTTTATTGCTTGTTGGCGATCGACATGAGTCACGACACCTGTCCAGGTATACCGTTTGGAGGAAAGTTCGAAGTCTGTCGTCCATCGAAGGAATAGTCATCCCTTAAAGCCAAAGCCTGGTCATGTTCAGTGATGGACCCTTAGCCTTATTCATAAATAATAGTCGGTGGAGAAAAAAAACTTTTACAAAAACAATGAGTGATAGTCAGCCTTTCGACTTGCAGCTCTATATACGACAACAAATTTTTAAAACCACTCGACATAGTGTTGACTAAACTTTTGTTGAGCACTTCCATTTTTTACCTGCAACTTGACTTGACTCCATAGAATCGGGAACCAAAGAATGCGCCCATAGGACTTTCAGTTATACTCATTTATCTAAAACTCATTTGGCTACCAGGACAAGGATGTTTTGAAAGTGTAAAGCAGAGAAAAATGTGTACCCACACTCATTTTGTGCTCTAAACCTTTCAAAATGTGCAGGTTCTGCAAAATTGACAGGATGAGAAGGGTAGAAATCTAGCCATGAAGACAATTCAATAAAATTATACTCCACAATCGCAAGGTTAAATTTATTTTTATATTCAGCAACATCAGTTGGTACAGCCTTAGAAGTTGCGAGGGTTATATTCTATACGACCGCGTTTAACTCGTATCAGCGAGTTGTTCATCTTCTCTGTAACCGCATTCATACTTAAATTTCTGGCTTGGAAAATCGAGAAGTGATCGTTAAGAAACAAATGCACTCAAAACGTGTCAATGTTTGGTGCCTGGACCTTGTCTGACCGTTTCCTTTTAAGTGATGCTGGTCAGCAATAACAGTTAATATCGCTCCATATTGAAGTATGATTATCCAGTTTTTTTTTGTGCCAAAAAAGCATGCATACAGCCTGAGGTAGAATTCAGTATACTGCATAAGTCGTTTTGTAGTCCCGTTTTGGTGATCAGAATTGGCCGCGATGGGTAATTGCGAAAAAAGAGTGCGTATGTGCCAGCAAAGCCACGGTATAATTTTTTTTATATACTATCCAGATGAAAGGCATTCTCCGGAGTTGAACCTGGTACCCCGCAGAGTGGGCGAACACCAGACAACCCTTCGGTCTCACTGCCTTGATAAATAAATAACCTATGTACATTTTTCTAATCGTATTTTCATTTATAAAATTGTAGATCCTGCACTTTTCTACAATATGCACTACTCATACACACGCCTACTTAAACTCAAAGAAGTCGTCTGAAACCGTTTATTTATGAACACATGGCTAACCACAACTACATATCTTTAAATAACAGTTGTCTGCATGTTTATCAGTTTTAATTTTTGTGTAAAATAACAAGCATCGTGTGATTAACACTTTCACAAAAAAAAGAAAGAAAAGAGAAAAAAAACAACAAGAACAAATATTATTTCTTTGCAAGGTTTGTTTCATTTTTTATTTTATCTCTCACCCTCCTATATCATCTCGCATAGTGCCTTAAAATGAAAACTCGCTTCATTCTTTGATTTCTTTCAGAAGATGCAAAAGCCAAACAACGAGAAGATGACGAATACTATGTTACTGACCTGCAAATGCTAACCATCGAAGATTCTACCCTAGAACAAGTACCGCCTCATCTGGACAATCTGCTTAACTCGTCCGATATCAACACATCTCAACCAACCGACTTACTGGTCGCACTCATTTACGGCATAGCTTTAGAATGTTCCTTGGCGTCTGTTGAAGAGGTCTCAAAAAATGTCAACCGACTTGACCTCAGATCGTACCTATCAACATTTCATGTTCGGAATGTCAGATTGCTATCGAAAATGCCACAAAATATATACGATGACAATAAAATGGCATACACGCTACGATTGCAATTAATTTACGACGAATCTGCCACAGTGTGTCTGCTGACGGGAATCGTAAACGGAGATTTCCTTTTTCTCACATTAACGCCAGATTGTGGCGATGTAGGTGGCAAAAGTGTCTGTCTGTCGATTGGGCGCTACGTTTTGAATTCAAAAGGGACACCGTTCGGCAGTCGATTTAGAAAGCTGCACGAACTTTCATACAAGTTGCGAGAACAAGTAATGATTCCGATTCGAAATCATTTGATTAAGAAGGACGGTGGACTGTATCTCTATCCCGGTTTGGATGGCCTGCCAGACGAGTTGTATCCATATTTGTACAAGTATTTGAACGTGAATACTTTAAAAAAAGTATCGAACGTTTCAAAACGGTTTCGAGACACTGTTAGATATTATAAAAAATACATCTTAAAACGAGCATAATCAATTGGTGTGATTGTGAATAAACATTTTATACCGCGCAGCATTCAAAATAATGGATGCCTATTAGTTTTAGCAAACAAGTAAATTGAAATTAAATAAATAATATGGTTTTCTACATTGAACTGATGCTTTGTGTTTTAATTGTACGGATTGTCATACGGTCACACATAGAGGGCACAAGCGAACAGCATTTTTTGTACAAAATTGCTTGCTGCTGCGGTGTGCGGTCGGCCTTAGACTTATTTTTGCTTTTATTTTCTGTTATTTTCATTTTTATATATGAGTTTATGGTTTTGTTTGTTTACTTATTTTGGTTGAAATGTGTTTCAGATGCCAAGGACCAGGAAGACACCCCTGCAATCGACGATACAGTTGGTAGGTACTATTAGTTTTATAAGTGACAACATGAACTTAGATATTAACAAGTAAAAGTGTTGTCATCGGCCTGACCGATGCTTTGATACCCTCCACTGCATACAAGTCATGCAAAACTGGTTTTGTATGGGAGGTACCAGAGCTACTTGACGGACATAGTCCAAATTTAATATAAACCTGACGACGATAAAAGTAAGTCCTCTCAAAAATTTTCACTAGCTCGATTTGTTTTGACGATATCCTGTTTTCAACAGAGAGACACATAGGCCTAATATTGATTTTCTATGGGAGCTACCAAAACTCCTTGACCGACATAGCCCATTTTTTAGGAACAACTTGACGACAATAAAAGGAAGTCCACTTACAAAATTTCACTTGCCTTCGTGGATTCTTTTGGACTCTATCGTGTTTTAAACAGACAGAGAGACACATGGGTCTAATATTGATTTTGTATTTTTTTTTTTTTTTTTTTTTTTTTTACTTTTGGAGAAATGCTTTACGCACCATAAGGAAATATCCATATTTCCCCGTGAGCCGGGCTCTCCTAGGGGATTTAAACCCTTGGCGTACCGGCTAAAACTCCAAAAGTGTCTCGCCGATCTCCCCCCTCGGGACTACTTGCGCATTACTTCGAGGGGGGGTCCGTGTCTAAGTAGCGGGCTCGGTCATTTCCTCAGCTACCTCCTCTTGTTTTTTAATTTTCAGGATTTGGGTCAGATACGAGCTTATTTGCATCCACTGGACTTCGTTGTCCAGCATCTTCTGAATGATGTTGTCCTGGCTGATTTCGCCGACGTTTCCACTTAGTTCTTGGCGGAGGGATTCCCATCTAACGCACTCGAAGACGGTGTGGTAGACGTCGTCTGAAAACGAATCTCCGTATTGACAGGATGGGCTTCTCACTTTTCCTATCTTGTGGAGGAAGGCGTTGAAGTATCCGTGTCCGGTGAGGAACTGGGTAAGGTAATAGTTCAATTCACCGTGTTTCCGGTTACTCCATGCGTTTACGTCTCTGATGAGCCTCGCAGTCCAGCGCCCTCTACTTTCAGACTCCCAGCGTTCTTGCCACTTGCGTTGTATACGCGCTGTTGCTTCCGCCATCGCTGCTTCCGCTCCAATTTCCGTTTTCTTTTCGTATGCGTACTTTCGTTGTGCTGCAAGGAGGTCTATTGGTGTCACCCCCGCGATTACAAGAGCCGCTGGCTCCGACACCGTGCGGTATGCGCTCGCTATCCGTAAGGCACCGCGCCTCTGCACCGACGCCATCTGTTTGCGGTACTTTTCTTGCTTCAGTGCGTCAGCCCAAATCTCGCTTCCGTATAGGAGAATCGCGTGCGTTGTCGACAACAGTAGTTTTCGTTTACTAGCAGTTGGTCCACCTACGTTTGCCATCAACCTGGATAGAGATGCTGTCACTTTTGATGCGCGTTCTGCGGCCGTCCGTATCTGTTCCCAGAAGCTTAGCTTCGTGTCGAGTCTAATTCCCAGGTATTTTACCGCACTTTTACTCCTTATAACCTCGGTGTCGATGTTGAAGTCGATTATCGTGGGAATTCGTTTTCTCGTTAGGAGCACTACTTCGGTTTTTTCAGTTGCCAGAGACAGCCCGTGCCCCTCCATCCAGGAAATTGTCCTTCGCATGACCTGATTTAGCTTCCTCTGTGCGCTTTCGGTGTCTCTTGCTGTAATCACTGCAGCTACATCATCTGCGTATCCGACTAAGAACGAATCTTCCGGCATCTCCATGCGTAGGATATCATCGTAGGAGATGTTCCAGAGATCAGGTCCTAGGATAGATCCTTGAGCGGCTCCGGATGTGATATCTTTTCTTCTTAATCCCTCCGTTGTCTGATAGATTAGTTCCCGGTCTCTCAAGTAGTTTTAATATTGATTTTGTATGGGAGGTACACGAACTACTTGAGCGACAAAGCCCATTTTCAATACCAACCTGACGACGATAAAAAGAAGTCCTTTCACCAAATTTCATTCGTCTATGTCAATTCCTTTGGGCGCTATCGTGCTTTTAACAGACAGACAGACGGACATTGCTAAATCGATTCAGAATGTGATGCTGATTCAGAATATACTATATATACCTTATGAGGTCTCCGGTGACTCCTTGGCGTTACAAATGTAATGACAAAGTGAATATACCTTTCTGTGGAGGGCTTAATATAGGTTGATATGATACATCCCTTGTCCTTCACATTTAGATTCCAAAATTTAAAAAAAAACAATAACAATCCGGCACAGCAGACGTAAAAAAATTAACTGTATCGCGGCCAAAACTACCCCAATAAGATATTATATCAATAGCAAAGCAATAAGCAACCAGTGTATGTATACACAAAACACAATCAATCCCACTCCCTACTACTACTACTTCATCATCCTTTTTTTCCTTTGTAAAAACCTTCTAACACCTACCCTTTCTTGTTGCTACTTGCTACTTTGATTCGAAGCTTCGCTGTTTCTTTATTTGGCTTGAGATCGTGATTCTCGTGTGTGTACCTTATTTCACAGTTTCCCTGTTTGTCCTGTGATTGTGATTTGTATCGCGACTGTGGGTCTTTCTGTTTGTCGTGATTTCAAACTGTGACTGCGATTGTGAAGGAGTGCGAATGGAAATAGTGAAAAATCGCAGTCACGCTTTATTTGAAAGTTGATCACAGGTAGTGATTGCGATTTTGCAATCACTGCGATTAAGTCACAGGTAGTGATTTTTTGCTCATCTCTAATATGCTTGCAAGTTTATTGGGCTTTTTCAAACAATTGCACAACTGAACTAAAACGTATGCATAGGGATGAATTCTTAAAACCATTCGTTTTACATTAGTTTTTATTTTTTGGCGGTAAGACCCCGAGCGAATAGTCCACCACTTGCTCAAACTCTGCGCCCAATATTATTGAAAACAAAGTAATTGTCGCAAAACATTGTTTCGACTTTAGAGGTACCATAATAAATTTTTACGAGGTGGTCGGTTAACCTTCCACGACTGTCAAATACTGAAAAATGGCGGTCAAACCAAAATCACAACTAATAGAAACTCAATGGGCCTTACTAATAATCATTTATTATATTATTAAGTGTGGAGGGTAACTCCACACTTAATATTTTGTATTTGTCATTGTGGGTTCAAAAAGTTTAGCCTGGATACTTAAAATGATTATTAGTATCGCTGAATGTATTTTTTATCATAAGCTCTCAGTAGGATGAATATGCCTGCCGTGTCAGTAAAAGCAGTTATTATTCAAAACTCTAGTTGCCTCAAGACGTTTAGGTTTGCCTGGATAAGATTTCCACTAAACGCAAAAACTAGATTGGTATGTAACGTCACTCGGCAGGCTTACAACCTCGTAAATGAACTGTCAGAATTTGTATGGAGAATAGTTTACGCATACCTCATAATTTTCCGCGACGATTTAGGCTCTGAAATCAACTGCGGAAAGTTGCGCACATAAGTCAAACTTTGACAGACAGTCTTCTGTTGTTTGTTTGCAGAGTTTTTTTTTTAGGAAGAACTCAAAAAAAAGGTAAAAAAATATTTTGAGTACTAAGAAATGGAAATGCTTATGATTTGCAGCAAAGCGAAAAAAATAAATCTGGAAATAATTTGAACAGCTGTGTTTGACAACCGACTTGACAGTCGATTTACGCAATTATATTTCCGAAGGGTATTCACTTAAAGCACCGCAGAAATTTATGAATTTTTGAGCTGCATAAAATTATGAGATTAAGTGAATACGATTTTGTCGTATAATCTTATTTTCAAAATCCGTTTTGTCCAAATAGCGTCTCTAACAACAGCAACTATGAACGCACGAAGTTAACCCTAGTCAATAAAATCTCAGACACAACACGCCACAACAAAACCATTTAACGCGTTCCCATTGTAGGTGAGTTTTCATGATGTGCTGAGTTAATTTTTTTTTTCCTCAGTCGAGTTGCCATTACTTTGTTTGATGCTGGTTTTTCCTCCGTATTAAGACTTATTACAATAGTCGAAAGATTTAAATAGAATATTTAAAGTTCAATAATTACACATGAAGTTGAAATTAAAAAGATAGAAAATTGCGTTCACTTGAAAAAAATTGTTGCCCACTCAAATAAAATGATTTCGGTGACAAAAAAAGTGACATTTGTTCTGTCAATTTGATAAAGGCCACCCGAACAGTAGCCATATTGTTTTCGTCCACGCCAGACAGCGTATAGGTCTAACAAGCACCATTGAGCGAAAAAATAGAATACAACCCCAAAAATGTCTGATGTAAACACAAAAACCTATCTATTCAATTTAAATTAGTCAATTCAATTTACAATGGTCTTGTTTTTAAACCGATTTTAGTTCAAAACAAATTTTCATACATACATACAAGTATTGTTTTCTGGCTGTGACAGACATCACAGTTTTTGACACTGTTTGAAGAGATCATTTGCCAGAATCGAAATTAATTTACTAGAGTAAGAGAGCTTGTAAAATAATAACAAACATAACAAACACCGGGTTTGGGTTTTTGTTTTCTTCCAATAATACAAATATGTTTCTCGCTTTAACAACCATATCGTCCCGCGTATAACATTAACCGTCAGCCTCTCCGAACCTAAAAAGAAATAAAAAAAAATGCCCTATTAGTAGGTACAACGCAATTTGCCACACACGCCAAAGAATCTCTCGTCCTAAGGGGAACCGGCAAAAATTATCAACACACGTCCTTTGCACGAATAATTCAAACAAACAATTTTGATTAATTATTATTCTACTCAGCTAAGAACCAATAATTTTGAAATTTCCAACACAATAGAAATTGCCAACTCTTAAACTATCTACGAGCTAAACTCAGTGAAAACTCACCTTATTCGTTATTTTTCGATAACTACAACCACCCGCAATAGGCGTTATTATTATGAGCTCGAGCTTTATGAGCACGCTCTAAACCGATCATGCCCAGATCGTTCTGATGTGTTTATAAAACACACTTCGAATTCATATTTTTATACTGCCCAACAGTCAATTCAAATGAAATATTATATGAAATTCCAGCTTTTTGCTTTGAGGTTCTGCAAAGAATAGCGCACCACAGGAGAATAAGGCACAAGGGCAGAAATGGGACGCTGGTTCTGGCTGTTGTAAGTTGTATCTTGCATGATCTTATGTTGTGCATGTTATTCTTCCTGCACACAGGCACTAGGGAGGCAGTAGTCATACCGCACAAACACAACAACTATGTTTTCCAGGGTGGAGTGGAACGAAAACGAAAATGAAACTACAAGTGCGAACTGCAACGAGGTGCGCTTGATGTAGGAGAACACCAAGCCAGGTAGATTATGACTCATGAGGGAAAAGGGTTTTTTATTTTTAATTTTGTGTTGTTGTTTATATGTTATATATTTTGCCTGTCCACGGAGCTGTAAAGGGAGATGAACACCCCGATCCGATGGATAAGATTCATTACAACCAAGTTACTTCGACTGTAAATTGGAATTATCGATACAGGGAGTTTTGGATTTGGGTTAGATATAATTTTTTTAGCATCTTGTATTGATTTCAACTATTCAACCGCCAGGTGGCATGGCTTATCTACTTACCATTGCGCAATATGACAGTTGCCTTTTTCGTTTCGTCATTCCAATTGAATAGGACGGACATACGTGTGGTCAGATATCTATCGAAAAATTGCATTGTGGAGAATGAAGTTAACCAACTGCATTTGATTTCGTTCTGGTACAAATAGATTTGGGTAATTTGCCACACAATTTTAAATTGTAAGTCGGCTCAGTTATAATTTTGTTGCGCAACCTTAACAATGCTGGCCGACACCTTAATCATTGCGGTTTGATTGAAACAAATGGACATTTTTATACTTCAGTTTAACTTTGAAGAATTGACCGAATTACATGAAGCAGCATGTGCATGCTCGGAACTATTATGTCCATTACATTAACGAATTTGGGTGGAACGAAGTTTTCCTGGTCAGGTAGTAATAAATAAATAGTTGGCGGAACAGATGTATTGACCCTACCCCTAGCTCTTCACAACCATTTGTTTTGTGTGAGTTTCATTTTTGGTACGATTTGGGATCTACAATTTTAGGCCGGGTCTAAACGGCTAATTGAGAAGCTCCTTCATGACAGTTATACTATACTTTCGGGTGCTTGTCAGACCTCAGACGTTCGCGAGAGGTGTCGGAGTGGAAAAACATTTAAGATGGAATATGTGTTTTCCGGGGATCAAACCTGGAATCCCTTCCTTAGTATTCCAACACTCTTACCACTAAGCCTATTGATCGATTTAGTGATCAAAAAATCAAAAAATCATGTTTATCACAAATCCCCTCCAAAATCAACTTGTTCTTGTTCGCATTTTTGTGGTCGACTGGCTGTGAGTAAAGATTGTTGGTAGGTGTAATATCTAAAAATAAAGTGGAAAAAGTTAATGCTGTTCGATAATCGCAATATGAGCCTTAAATTAAAAAAAAAACTTAAACTAGATATTCGAAGGTACCCATTAGGTGAAGAAATGTCCATTCACTAAAAGAAGTTATTAGGCAGTATAGAATGGGACCATTTATTTCGATCACAACATGTAGCTACACACGTCATAAGTCACATGAAGTTTTGCTATTGGATTCAAATAATGCTAATATATAGGTATACCTTTTGGGTGTCAATTCTCGTTCCGTGAAAAAGTGAATTGAAACTGTTTTCACCCTTTTAACGCAATTTCGATTCTCGTTCTACCAAAGTGTGAAACCAAACTTAAAAAATGGTCATTTGCAAGTGAATGTTTTTAGCGAAAGTTTGAAAATTGAGAACCTAATATCGTACAAGACAGTGTGCGATGTTGAATTCACAACGACAGTTCCATTTATTGAAAGAGAATCGCTTTTTAGTACCGAGTGAATCGAAAAAAATAGAAGAAATGTGTGAGAGTGAATGTGAAAACGATTTATTTGATTCACTCTTTCACAGAACCAGATGTCATGCCAACGAATAATTTAAGTGAGTCGATTGTTATACTTATTGAATTGAACATGATATCGTTGTCACAACGTTTACGAGTATACATGCGTTCACTCCAAAAATACGATCACCTGATAATAGTTTTAAAGATTAGATTAGCTTCGTCATCATGATAATTCATTCGGAAAAACCGAAGTCTAATTTTAAACTACTTAATAAATCTTTCTTTCATATCAGTTGTGGTATATGGACTAAGTCATCTTATAATCACCAAAGTTGTCAATCGCTGTATGCTGTTTCGCCTCATGTGTACTACAGACTATAATGCACGAGAGAATATATGCATTTCCTCTTCGCTTTGAGCACTTATAGTTGGATTTCGTCCACTCTAGTAGATCTGCCAACTTCGTCAATGAATCGTCTCCTTCAAGACCAAGCAACGTAAACCGGACCGAATATGATACCACAAAAATGTTGTCGAAGAATTCCGCAAAAATATATTCATTAAATTTTGAAAGAATCTATGCTTCGATTCGAAGAACTAGGATTAAGGACAATATCTTCTTCGCAGCCTGTACACGTGTAAGAAGGCTGTCACTCAACGCAATGACAGTGAAGATACGACAGAGATCTGAATTTAGGAATTACTAAAGACGGCGTTGGAAATTCCTCTTAACTCAATCACTCTTAACCATAGCAAGAAAAACATTCGAAGCTTTTATCTCTGTGGCTTCCTGCCTGAAAAATCGTTTGACTTCTATTTCAATTTTGTTTGTGACAAGGCAATCCAAGCGATAAGTTGAGCCTTTAATGTGCCTCAATTTGTAGATTTTTAAAAACAATATATGACCGTATCTACTGTAAACCTGCACGTAGGTACCCCTATATTTAACAAGAAAACCTTCAACTGGCAGCAATAAAACACCAAACCAACCAAGCCTCCATACCAAATCATTACGCGTCAATTGTGTATTTGAGCGTAAAATGAATAAAGCTTCTCTTTACTTTTTTTTTATGTTTTATTTTTAATTTCACACGCAAACATTCAACAAAGAAGCCTAGAATGGACACGTATACAGAAGCAATCGAATCGAAGAACGTGGTAGCTCTGGCTGGATCTGGAGTTTGGCACACATCGTCGAGGCCATCCTTGTGAAATTTTCTGCTGCCCTCATGGTGCTTTGAATTTCGATATCGAGTTATCAGTTTGGATACTCTTTCGCTCTCGCTCTTGTTCGACAATGGCGCTTTTTCTGGTGTGTCCCTGTTTTTTTGTTTCCAACCACCACCACCCGCTAGAGTGTAGTTGAAGTTCATTCACTGTATGCCATGTCGATTTTCGAGTTTGGTACTTGTGCTCCTCGTTACCTAACATTCTATTGACGACAGCAAGAATGACACCCTAACCCAACAACGTGGCTCGGTTAGAATACTGCGCTCCGCTCTCGTGGAGTACGCTTTTAACTGAATATTTCATGTACACAGGTTTCTTATCTGCTGCCACTATATGAACATTGTTGTCCTTTTTTCTCTGTTGTTTTCGTTTTAGTTTTACCCCCAAAGAGAATCTGAGAGCGGGAGCATCACAGATTGGCATCCAGTTGGGAAATATAGGGAAAGGGTGATGCGCTTTGGGATTCCTTCGTTGTTTTTTTGTTTTCGTGCTGTTTGGGTTAATATCCGATTTCCATTCATCACTCTCTACTATGGCTCTCACAGAAATCTGAGCTCTCCAAAGCTCCGCTGTGAAGGGAATCTATTTTGTTCCGCTTCGAGGTGGATTTGGTTTGCCATATGGACAAGGGTGGCAATCTTTCGTCATAGCAAGTATAAGGGCGCTTTCGGATACACACCGCATCAGGATCGGGAGGGAGCACGAAATTCCAAGACATCTCTTCAGCGTTACAGTTCGCAGAGTGAAATTTCAGTTTCATTTCGAGATTGCTTCTATTCGGACGCGCTGTAAATGGTGTTCCTTCTCGGTGTCGACGGTTAAGTTACCTCTGGTTAAGAATTCAGCCGTGGATACCCTACTATCGGTGCTGGGCCCTTAGTTGTGGCTGCATATCGCGCTGAAAAAGTGTTTTATTACGATAACAACAGCGACCACAATTTGTGGACGTGCGTTCTTTTGTTTCTTGTCGCTTGAATCCAATTCGTGGTGGTATGCGTGTGAAAGAAAGTGTTTTGTGCAGTTGGTGCCACTCCTAACGGAAATGGCTGATAATACCAAATATTTTGATGTCCTTTAGTTTCGTCGCTCTTGTTATATAACGAGGTAGCCGTATACCTAACGGCGTCGTCTGTTAAAGAAAGGTTCCTAAAAAGTTGTAGTGCTGTTAGTGTGGGTGTTTCTCTATATTCTTTTTCTATATATATAATTCGGCGCTTCTTATTGCTATCATCCTGGATTACAAATGCGGACCCCGGAGGACGGCATCATCAATGCGTAATGCTCTGCCCCAATCATCATCGTCGGCGTCATCTGCAGCAGCAGCAGCTCCATCATCGTCATCGACGCAAGCGACTGCAACCATCCGTCATAGCCACCATCATCACCGGTTGCAGCTGCAACATGTGCAGTTTCAGCAGCAACTTGTGGCTGCAACATCGATTGCTGGTGGCAGTTCATCATCGATGGCAGGTGGTTCTACGACTACTATGCGACGGACCCTAACCGTCGTCGCACCACGATCAAGATGTCGCAGCCCAATGATGCTCTGCCATAGCCATAGCGATGGAGAGTTTCCAATGTACAAAGGTAAGTTCTGATTTCTTAGTGGGCTTAAAAATATGCAACAGCGATTGTAGCTTATTTTTCTCAGATAGTTTAATCCTGTGACAATTATAAGTATGCGGGCCATAGGTCGGGAATGGATCTAACAAGACGATTGAGTTTGTGGGTGAATGGGTTGGAGTTGGGATATTATTTTCTGTTATTCTTTATATCTCATACCGTCAAGTTATTACATATCAAATAAATTGTAGACTTTGGGGATTCCCAACATGTGGGGGCAGTAGCGCAGTGAAAGGTTGGGTGTTAAAGTACCGCGGAGCGATTGCTTTGAATATAAAAAGCAAAAAGTCCAGCTAAAGCTTTGTGACAATGATAATTAGAAACTTTCACTAAAAGTCATTGCGCGATACTAATAAACATTTTACTTTCCACGACCAGGCTAGATTACGTCAAACTTACAATGGCGAAATTTTTCAAATAAAATTACCCATTGTGACCCACAAAATATTTAGAAATGATTACTGGTAAGGCCAATTCACAATTCCCCTAGTACTTTTAAAAACACAATCTTTGGAGACAAAAATGGTACCTACCTACATGGTACCTCCCGTCTTTTTACATTTCCTTTGATTGTGCCAATACCGTAAACCAAAGATAGACTACCGCGTTTGCAAGTCTAACTTCAGGGAGAGTCCCTTTCTTCAAGGATGATCATCAGATCTGGAAATATCCAAAAGTTACAGAACCACTGGGAAGGGCTACGATGCTGGTTGAATAATTATCAAAGGAAACTAACGGGATAGTCTTAGCATCTTAGTTAACAATTTAATCAGATAGTAATACTTAAGCCCGTATGACACTACATTTTTTTCTCATTTTTATCACCACAAATTTTCAAACGTATTCATTTTCAAATGATGTTGAAATGTCAACAAAAAGCTGTAAAATGTAATTTGAATACATTTTCAATGCATTTTTTTTATATGTCTATATTAATAACGTTGGTGTATACACACTATCGAAAATGTTCGTTCTAATTTTTCGTATTGCTCTATTTGCATTTCAAAAGCATGAAAAATTAAATCAATAAATATAGCCTACGGGCTTCATGATAAGCTTGGCTCTGCAGGATGAGCCATGAGTGCTATGGAAAGCCGCACAAGAATTAATTCGAACTTTGTCAATTATACAGTAGAAGAGAAAGTCACCCAAATTTCAGCTTCTGAGTAGTGAAACTCCCTATTTTGTACGTAGGGTTTATACAAGGTGGGCCAAAAGAAGTCATCCGATGTTGTTTGGCTCTCATTTTTTTTTCTAAATGAAAAACTTCGATTCTGTTTTTTGATTATCTTTATTTGAACCTTTAGAATATTGATCAAGTCGAGAAGATGATATCGGCCAAATGGGCGCCGTTACAATTGATTGCCATACGGGCTCGTGTCGAATGTTGTCTTTGAGAGCTTCTATGGTCTCGGGCTTGTTCACGTAAACACGGGACTTCAAAAAACCCCACAAAAAAAGTCTGGACCGGTTAAATCGGGCGATCTTGCGGGCCAGTGTAAATCGCCAAAACGAGAGATGAGGCGATCCGGGAACGCCGCCTTCAGAATATCGGTTGTGGCTCCAGCAGTGTGTGCCGTAGCTCCGTCCTGTTGGAACCACATGTCCTCCTGTCCTAATTCGTCCAATTGCGGCAGAAAAAACTCGGTAAACATGGCTCTATAGCTCGCACCGTTCACTGTTGTCGTTTGACCAGCGGCGTTCTCCCAAAAAAATGGGCCGATGACTCCTCCAGCGTGAACAGCGCACCATGCAGTAACTTTGAGTAACGATGAGCCACGTGCGTTA